>OX438914.1:2451000-4902000 GCA_949316265.1 Diarsia mendica | reverse complement strand
TGGTATTTAGATGCTCACCCGCGTGGTGATCAGGCGGTTTCCAAAGGAAAAACAGTCAGTGGTAACAAACACGTGCTACGTCACGGTGCGCGAGACATCTGCGCGCGCCGCCAACATGTCGTGCGCGCAGTATTTAGAACTAGTGCTTACTGTATTGGCAGCCCGTCTGGTGTCTGCCGGCGTCCCCGAAGATAAATAGAATAGAAATAGATACTGTATTGGCAATTGGTCTTGGAAAATAAAAAGTTGAAAAAAAAATAGGATACTTGACATAGAGTAGACGTTGAGAAGCGCAACCACCAACACCGGAGGGAGACGACTCTTCGCGGATGCTAAGTCAATGGATACACGGTGTCCGACCCTGAAACACCAACGCACTATCCCTGACAGGCAGGCGCACGTACGCAGAGGCAGCAGAGTGGGTCAAATTGGCCATGGAGGGACTCGCCACTCGAAGGAATATCGCCTTCCACACTTACTCCCTCCCGGAGGAGACGTCGTTATCAGGCGGTTCCCAAAGGAAATCCCCACGGAAGACATCTAATTTGACCACAAAAGTCAGGCTATCCCAACCACAGCCGTCCACCGTTTTCACAAGGTCAGAAGTAAAAAACAGTACGACTTTGTACTGGTTGTCAGTGACCCGGTGGAAGGTCAACACCCGATTTTTAACCGACTTCTAAAAAAGAAGGAGGTTCTCAATTCGGATGTTTGTTTTTTTTTTTTTTTTTTTTTATGTTTGTTCGGGCATAACTCCGTCACTTGCTAACCGATTTGAAAAATTCTTTCTTTGTTGGAAAGGGTATACTTCCGAAATGGTCCCATGATTTTTTTTTTTAAATCGGACAAGCGGTTTTTGAAAAATCAACAAAACTCAAAAAAAAACTACATTGTCCACATTGACCCATGAACATGTGAACCACTAAAAAGTGAAAAATAAAAACTTTTTAACAAAAAATAAAACCGACTTCAAAAAAAAACACAAAAAAGTGAAAAATAAACTTTAGAAGAAAAACCAGTCTCTGAAGTCGGTGGCAAAAAAATTAAATCAAACAAACAAAAGTCACCGACTTCAGAGACTGGTTTTTCTTCTAAAGTTTATTTTTCACTTTTTTGTGTTTTTTTTTGAAGTCGGTTTGATTTTTTGTTAAAAAGTTTTTTAAGTAAAAATTCCTCGCAGGCTATCTTCGTTGAAAAGACTTCCTAGACGCCCCAAGAATATTTAAATGGCTACCACAAACAGACCTTATAAGACATCCAAATGAGGCTTCCAATCTACAGACGAAGAAATCACAGCAGGAGTAAGTACCTCTGATTGGATACCAATGTTGGGAGATCAGTGGTACAATGCTGAAAATTATGTACCTACATCAAGATCAACTGTTCTAACGATGAGCGATGAAGAATTAAAAGCTATCGTGAAAATATAGAAAAACTTCGCAGCATGATGCGTGATCAGCCACAGTCTCCAATGGAGCGCGCCGTGTGTTAGACGGAGCACGTGCTACGTCACGGTGGCGCGAGATTTCTGCGCGCGCTTCAAAGACTGTAAATATCTACGTGACACGATCACAAGACATGGCAATTACTTATATTACTATTTGTTAGAACCATTTTTGTTATGTATAACAATAATGCACAGATTCAAATCCAAAACCGCGAGAACTTTCTCAAGCAATCGAATGGAATAAAAGAGAAAAGAAAAGTTGCAAGAGATCTGGCTACTGGGCAGTGCCAGTTCAGTAATTTTAATTAATTTGCAACCATTTCCAGATACAAAATAAATTTATTATTTAGAAACAAAAATAATATTACAAAACTATCTAAAATCGATAGAAAATCAACAATTAAGTCTTCTTCTTATTTTCATATTTGATGAGATTTTAAATCTTTGAATCTAAAAAGTAACAAAAAAGTTGAAACTTTGCGGAACCTGACACCGACGATCCATCCGCGCCACGCTATTGGTTACGAGTGTTTGCAACGTAATATCTCCACTACTTTCGTGTGGTATAAATATACGGCCGCTGTCCAGGATCGGCCAGCACCGTCGCGGTTGCGACACCCGCACGGGACTATAGTGAAGTTTTTAACCTAGTTTTTAATTTTTAATCATAACAACAAGAAGATGCCGAAGTCTGGCGCCCACGGCTCTGGCCGCAGCGGCGCCCACCGTGATCCTCGTCTGGATCGGTCGACGTCGTTGCCGTCGTTGAGCGCCAACCCGTTGGCCGGTGAGCCACCGGTCGGACCCCCCCCCCCCCCTCCTCGTAGTGAAGAGAAGAAGAGGCCCGACAAGACGGGGAAGCCTGAGAAAAGTGAGCCGGGAACGAGCAAGATGTCGGCTGCGCACGGACCGTCGACGTCAACGGCGCCTGCACGCGTTGTGCCGTCGCCGTCGCCGAGCCGACCGCAAGCCGGGACCATGCCCCCCCCCCCCCTTCCGCCAGGTGCCCACACAAGCACCTGAACCTGCAGCAACCCCGCGCCTATGGTGCGCATGCCGCGTGACCCCGCGCCTATGGCTCGGCAGCCTGTGCCCCACGCACAGCTGCCTGGGCCAGCCGTGCGGACATCCGCGCCCCGCGCCCCCGCGCCTTCAGTGCCGTTAGTGCGCACGGGAGCGCACGCCACTACCAACCGTCCTGTCGCGCCGACAGCGCCCCCTGGCGCCGTGTCCGCGACACCTGCATTCAGTGGCACTACCGCAGCACCCCGCCCCCCCGCGACCATAGCTATCTAGTGTTGCGACAACCTTTCACCGGCTCAAGGAAAAACCTACACTGCCTTATGAGTCGGTTGGATATTATTTACAGAAAAAGTGAGGTCATGAAAACAGCGGATGGCTTATGAAGTCGATGCCATGTTTTTTTTTATCGAGAAAGCTAGTCGTAGTAGTTGGTAGCCCTGTGTCCGGGCCAGCGCCAACGGAGCGCGAGGGAAAGAAGAAGACGTTTAAGACCGGCGCCACTGCCCGGCAAACTCTACCGGCCAATCAAGCGCCGGACTCGCCGGCGCCTTCCCGCGCCTCGGCCTATGACTCGCCGGCAATGCTATCGGCATGCTCGTCGCAAGCCGGCTCGAGCATGTCGATAGCATCTGTATCGTCTATCGACTCTGGGCCGAGCGCACAAGCAGGGCGCACACCGACTGCCTCACCGACGCCGTCGCTAGAGTTCGAGTACGAACTCCGACGGGAGCCACGCCCGCTGCGACGTCGCCGAAGCTCGGACGACATACTGGAGGAGGCCAAAAGATACTGCCTCGACCCGCCGCGGCCACAGCGCGACCGCGCGCCGCTGCGTGAGCGGGACGACGGCACGCAGCCTTCCTTCGCGGAGGTGGCACGCACGCCCCCCGCAGTGCCGTCACCGACACCATCAGACGGAGAAGAGGAGACACACAGGGTGAGTGTCTCAAATATCTATGATTCCCCCCCCCCCCCCAACCGGCGGCCCCCCCCCCCCCCTCAGGACGAGCAAGGAGAGGCCACCGCCCAGCCAAAGCCGAAGCCGCCCAAGCGGCCAAGGTATCCTCCGCTGGTAGTGGAGAGACTGCCGGGATGGGCCGCCCACTTTAGGGCCCTACGGGAAAAACTGGGGCACCCCCCCAACGCCCGACCGTACGGCGTCGGGGTTCGTTTCTCGCCCGAAAGCGAGTACGAATACAGGGTGGTCCAGAGATACCTAACGGGCCTAGAAAAAGAGAGCGGCATCTCGTGGTTTGCCTACTCGCTGCCGGCGGAGCGCAGCTTTAAGGTGGCCATAACGGGGCTGCCGGCTGACACTCTCCCTGAGGAGATACAGGAGGAGCTCCGCGCGCTAGGACACGAGCCGGAGTACGTGCGTCACATCAGGGCGCGCCAAGGACGACCCGGCTGCGTGTTCCACGCCGTCCTCAAACGGACGCAGGAGTCTCGATCTCTCTATAACACCACCGAATTCATGCTAATGAAGGGTGTGAAGATCGAGGCCCGGCGGGGAAAGCGTGGGCCCGCCCAGTGCCACCGGTGCCAAAAGTTCCGGCACTCTTCCCACCATTGCCACCGGCCGCTCGCCTGTGTCCGCTGCGGAGAGGGACACACCGCGCGTGATTGCCCCCGCCCACGGGAGGAGCCGGCCACGTGTGCCAACTGCGGGGGTGTGAGCCCCGCGAACAATGTAAAGTGTCCCGTGTTTCAAACAGAGATACATACGGAACAGGCGAGCGGGCACTGTCGCCGCCACGACCGCCTCACGCCGACCGAAACAGGTCACCGAGGGGCAGATAAATAATGTGGACGCCACTGAGTCCCAAGGCGGGTCATTGATGGCGCCGGCCAACGGGCCCACAAACAGGGGAGAAGCCCCCCCCCCTCCTCCTCTAGGCGGAGGAAGCGGAGGAAAAAGAGAGGACGCAAGGGGAACAAGCCGGCGCCCTCTGCCGCTGAAGAGAACACACGGGCCGACCTTGCCCCAGTGGCACAGGCTGTCGACCCCTTACCAACAGAGGCGGAACCAACAGCCGCCCAACAATCAAAGACGTCAAGGCCAGCAACAGGCGCCGGCAAGCCGCAGCCGCTGGCACAGCTCCCGACCCAGGGGGCCAAGCCGAGCGCTGCCAAACCGGCCGGCGCCGAAACAGAAACAGAAACAGAGAGCAGTAAAGATTTCACAGCCTGTGCCATCCAGCTTTTGATGAGGCTGATAAAAGCCAAAACCGAAGGAACAGATGCGAGGCTAATCATCCTGAACGGCCTGGCCGAGCTCACCCTGTATAATGGCTAAGCCGCTCAGGATGATACACTGGAATGCCCGCGGCCTTCGAGGCAAGGTCGCCCCCCTCCGCCGTCTCCTCTTCGATCAGGACATCGACGTGGCGCTGGTGAGCGAGACACACCTGGGGCCTGAGGATAAACTCAAGGTCTCGGGATACCTCGCCTACCGAAAAGATGAGAGATCGGCTACCAACACGAGCTACCGTGGTCTGGCGGTACTGGTGAGACGTAGGGTCGTCCATCAAGAACTCCCTGTGCCGTCTCTAGGCACGTTCTACGCGCTGGGTGTACAGCTGCACTTTGCCGGCGAGGATCTCGCCATCTACTCGGTCTACAAGCCCCCTAAGGACCCATTGGCCCCAAGGGAGCCGGGGGCCCTTCTTGAAGCCCACGCCGCGACGATCCTCGCTGGCGACCTTAATTGCAAGCACCCGGCGTGGAACTCTGCCGGGACAAACACGGGAGGGAGACGACTCTACGCGGACGCCGAAGCCCACGGTTACATTGGTATCTAAATATCTATTGGTATTTAGATGCTCACCCGCGTGGTGATCAGGCGGTTTCCAAAGGAAAAACAGTCAGTGGTAACAAACACGTGCTACGTCACGGTGCGCGAGACATCTGCGCGCGCCGCCAACATGTCGTGCGCGCAGTATTTAGAACTAGTGCTTACTGTATTGGCAGCCCGTCTGGTGTCTGCCGGCGTCCCCGAAGATAAATAGAATAGAAATAGATACTGTATTGGCAATTGGTCTTGGAAAATAAAAAGTTGAAAAAAAAATAGGATACTTGACATAGAGTAGACGTTGAGTAGCGCAACCACCAACACCGGAGGGAGACGACTCTTCGCGGATGCTAAGTCAATGGATACACGGTATCCGACCCTGAAACACCAACGCACTATCCCTGACAGACAGGCGCACGTACGCAGAGGCAGCAGAGTGGGTTAAATTGGCTATGGAAGGACTCGCCACTCGAAGGAATATCGCCTTCCACACTTACTCCCTCCCGGAGGAGACGTCGTTATCAGGCGGTTCCCAAAGGAAATCCCCACGGAAGACATCTAATTTGACCACAAAAGTCAGGCTATCCCAACCACAGCCGTCCACCGTTTTCACAAGGTCAGAAGTAAAAAACAGTACGACTTTGTACTGGTTGTCAGTGACCCGGTGGAAGGTCAACACCCGATTTTTAACCGACTTCTAAAAAAGAAGGAGGTTCTCAATTCGGATGTTTGTTTTTTTTTTTTTTTTTTTTTATGTTTGTTCGGGCATAACTCCGTCACTTGCTAACCGATTTGAAAAATTCTTTCTTTGTTGGAAAGGGTATACTTCCGAAATGGTCCCATGATTTTTTTTTTTAAATCGGACAAGCGGTTTTTGAAAAATCAACAAAACTCAAAAAAAAACTACATTGTCCACATTGACCCATGAACATGTGAACCACTAAAAAGTGAAAAATAAAAACTTTTTAACAAAAAATAAAACCGACTTCAAAAAAAAACACAAAAAAGTGAAAAATAAACTTTAGAAGAAAAACCAGTCTCTGAAGTCGGTGGCAAAAAAATTAAATCAAACAAACAAAAGTCACCGACTTCAGAGACTGGTTTTTCTTCTAAAGTTTATTTTTCACTTTTTTGTGTTTTTTTTTGAAGTCGGTTTTATTTTTTGTTAAAAAGTTTTTTAAGTAAAAATTCCTCGCAGGCTATCTTCGTTGAAAAGACTTCCTAGACGCCCCAAGAATATTTAAATGGCTACCACAAACAGACCTTATAAGACATCCAAATGAGGCTTCCAATCTACAGACGAAGAAATCACAGCAGGAGTAAGTACCTCTGATTGGATACCAATGTTGGGAGATCAGTGGTACAATGCTGAAAATTATGTACCTACATCAAGATCAACTGTTCTAACGATGAGCGATGAAGAATTAAAAGCTATCGTGAAAATATAGAAAAACTTCGCAGCATGATGCGTGATCAGCCACAGTCTCCAATGGAGCGCGCCGTGTGTTAGACGGAGCACGTGCTACGTCACGGTGGCGCGAGATTTCTGCGCGCGCTTCAAAGACTGTAAATATCTACGTGACACGATCACAAGACATGGCAATTACTTATATTACTATTTGTTAGAACCATTTTTGTTATGTATAACAATAATGCACAGATTCAAATCCAAAACCGCGAGAACTTTCTCAAGCAATCGAATGGAATAAAAGAGAAAAGAAAAGTTGCAAGAGATCTGGCTACTGGGCAGTGCCAGTTCAGTAATTTTAATTAATTTGCAACCATTTCCAGATACAAAATAAATATTATTTAGAAACAAAAATAATATTACAAAACTATCTAAAATCGATAGAAAATCAACAATTAAGTCTTCTTCTTATTTTCATATTTGATGAGATTTTAAATCTTTGAATCTAAAAAGTAACAAAAAAGTTGAAACTTTGCGGAACCTGACACCGACGATCCATCCGCGCCACGCTATTGGTTACGAGTGTTTGCAACGTAATATCTCCACTACTTTCGTGTGGTATAAATATACGGCCGCTGTCCAGGATCGGCCAGCACCGTCGCGGTTGCGACACCCGCACGGGACTATAGTGAAGTTTTTAACCTAGTTTTTAATTTTTAATCATAACAACAAGAAGATGCCGAAGTCTGGCGCCCAGGGCTCTGGCCGCAGCGGCGCCCACCGTGATCCTCGTCTGGATCGGTCGACGTCGTTGCCGTCGTTGAGCGCCAACCCGTTGGCCGGTGAGCCACCGGTCGGACCCCCCCCCCCCTCCTCGTAGTGAAGAGAAGAAGAGGCCCGACAAGACGGGGAAGCCTGAGAAAAGTGAGCCGGGAACGAGCAAGATGTCGGCTGCGCACGGACCGTCGACGTCAACGGCGCCTGCACGCGTTGTGCCGTCGCCGTCGCCGAGCCGACCGCAAGCCGGGACCATGCCCCCCCCCCCCCTTCCGCCAGGTGCCCACACAAGCACCTGAACCTGCAGCAACCCCGCGCCTATGGTGCGCATGCCGCGTGACCCCGCGCCTATGGCTCGGCAGCCTGTGCCCCACGCACAGCTGCCTGGGCCAGCCGTGCGGACATCCGCGCCCCGCGCCCCCGCGCCTTCAGTGCCGTTAGTGCGCACGGGAGCGCACGCCACTACCAACCGTCCTGTCGCGCCGACAGCGCCCCCTGGCGCCGTGTCCGCGACACCTGCATTCAGTGGCACTACCGCAGCACCCCGCCCCCCCGCGACCATAGCTATCTAGTGTTGCGACAACCTTTCACCGGCTCAAGGAAAAACCTACACTGCCTTATGAGTCGGTTGGATATTATTTACAGAAAAAGTGAGGTCATGAAAACAGCGGATGGCTTATGAAGTCGATGCCATGTTTTTTTTTATCGAGAAAGCTAGTCGTAGTAGTTGGTAGCCCTGTGTCCGGGCCAGCGCCAACGGAGCGCGAGGGAAAGAAGAAGACGTTTAAGACCGGCGCCACTGCCCGGCAAACTCTACCGGCCAATCAAGCGCCGGACTCGCCGGCGCCTTCCCGCGCCTCGGCCTATGACTCGCCGGCAATGCTATCGGCATGCTCGTCGCAAGCCGGCTCGAGCATGTCGATAGCATCTGTATCGTCTATCGACTCTGGGCCGAGCGCACAAGCAGGGCGCACACCGACTGCCTCACCGACGCCGTCGCTAGAGTTCGAGTACGAACTCCGACGGGAGCCACGCCCGCTGCGACGTCGCCGAAGCTCGGACGACATACTGGAGGAGGCCAAAAGATACTGCCTCGACCCGCCGCGGCCACAGCGCGACCGCGCGCCGCTGCGTGAGCGGGACGACGGCACGCAGCCTTCCTTCGCGGAGGTGGCACGCACGCCCCCCGCAGTGCCGTCACCGACACCATCAGACGGAGAAGAGGAGACACACAGGGTGAGTGTCTCAAATATCTATGATTCCCCCCCCCCCCAACCGGCGCCCCCCCCCCCCCCCCCCCCTCAGGACGAGCAAGGAGAGGCCACCGCCCAGCCAAAGCCGAAGCCGCCCAAGCGGCCAAGGTATCCTCCGCTGGTAGTGGAGAGACTGCCGGGATGGGCCGCCCACTTTAGGGCCCTACGGGAAAAACTGGGGCACCCCCCCAACGCCCGACCGTACGGCGTCGGGGTTCGTTTCTCGCCCGAAAGCGAGTACGAATACAGGGTGGTCCAGAGATACCTAACGGGCCTAGAAAAAGAGAGCGGCATCTCGTGGTTTGCCTACTCGCTGCCGGCGGAGCGCAGCTTTAAGGTGGCCATAACGGGCAGCCCCGGCTGACACTCTCCCTGAGGAGATACAGGAGGAGCTCCGCGCGCTAGGACACGAGCCGGAGTACGTGCGTCACATCAGGGCGCGCCAAGGACGACCCGGCTGCGTGTTCCACGCCGTCCTCAAACGGACGCAGGAGTCTCGATCTCTCTATAACACCACCGAATTCATGCTAATGAAGGGTGTGAAGATCGAGGCCCGGCGGGGAAAGCGTGGGCCCGCCCAGTGCCACCGGTGCCAAAAGTTCCGGCACTCTTCCCACCATTGCCACCGGCCGCTCGCCTGTGTCCGCTGCGGAGAGGGACACACCGCGCGTGATTGCCCCCGCCCACGGGAGGAGCCGGCCACGTGTGCCAACTGCGGGGGTGTGAGCCCCGCGAACAATGTAAAGTGTCCCGTGTTTCAAACAGAGATACATACGGAACAGGCGAGCGGGCACTGTCGCCGCCACGACCGCCTCACGCCGACCGAAACAGGTCACCGAGGGGCAGATAAATAATGTGGACGCCACTGAGTCCCAAGGCGGGTCATTGATGGCGCCGGCCAACGGGCCCACAAACAGGGGAGAAGCCCCCCCCCTCCTCCTCTAGGCGGAGGAAGCGGAGGAAAAAGAGAGGACGCAAGGGGAACAAGCCGGTGCCCTCTGCCGCTGAAGAGAACACACGGGCCGACCTTGCCCCAGTGGCACAGGCTGTCGACCCCTTACCAACAGAGGCGGAACCAACAGCCGCCCAACAATCAAAGACGTCAAGGCCAGCAACAGGCGCCGGCAAGCCGCAGCCGCTGGCACAGCTCCCGACCCAGGGGGCCAAGCCGAGCGCTGCCAAACCGGCCGGCGCCGAAACAGAAACAGAAACAGAGAGCAGTAAAGATTTCACAGCCTGTGCCATCCAGCTTTTGATGAGGCTGATAAAAGCCAAAACCGAAGGAACAGATGCGAGGCTAATCATCCTGAACGGCCTGGCCGAGCTCACCCTGTATAATGGCTAAGCCGCTCAGGATGATACACTGGAATGCCCGCGGCCTTCGAGGCAAGGTCGCCCCCCTCCGCCGTCTCCTCTTCGATCAGGACATCGACGTGGCGCTGGTGAGCGAGACACACCTGGGGCCTGAGGATAAACTCAAGGTCTCGGGATACCTCGCCTACCGAAAAGATGAGAGATCGGCTACCAACACGAGCTACCGTGGTCTGGCGGTACTGGTGAGACGTAGGGTCGTCCATCAAGAACTCCCTGTGCCGTCTCTAGGCACGTTCTACGCGCTGGGTGTACAGCTGCACTTTGCCGGCGAGGATCTCGCCATCTACTCGGTCTACAAGCCCCCTAAGGACCCATTGGCCCCAAGGGAGCCGGGGGCCCTTCTTGAAGCCCACGCCGCGACGATCCTCGCTGGCGACCTTAATTGCAAGCACCCGGCGTGGAACTCTGCCGGGACAAACACGGGAGGGAGACGACTCTACGCGGACGCCGAAGCCCACGGTTACATTGGTATCTAAATATCTATTGGTATATAAATGCTCGACCGCGTGGTGATCAGGCGGTTTCCAAAGGAAAAACAGTCAGTGGTAACAAACACGTGCTACGTCACGGTGCGCGAGACATCTGCGCGCGCCGCCAACATGTCGTGCGCGCAGTATTTAGAACTAGTGCTTACTGTATTGGCAGCCCGTCTGGTGTCTGCCGGCGTCCCCGAAGATAAATAGAATAGAAATAGATACTGTATTGGCAATTGGTCTTGGAAAATAAAAAGTTGAAAAAAAAATAGGATACTTGACATAGAGTAGACGTTGAGTAGCGCAACCACCAACACCGGAGGGAAACGACTCTTCGCGGATGCTAAGTCAATGGATACACGGTGTCCGACCCTGAAACACCAACGCACTATCCCTGACAGGCAGGCGCACGTACGCAGAGGCAGCAGAGTGGGTTAAATTGGCTATGGAGGGACTCGCCACTCGAAGGAATATCGCCTTCCACACTTACTCCCTCCCGGAGGAGACGTCGTTATCAGGCGGTTCCCAAAGGAAATCCCCACGGAAGACATCTAGTTTGACCACAAAAGTCAGGCTATCCCAACCACAGCCGTCCACCGTTTTCACAAGGTCAGAAGTAAAAAACAGTACGACTTTGTACTGGTTGTCAGTGACCCGGTGGAAGGTCAACACCCGATTTTTAAGTAAAAATTCCTCGCAGGCTATCTTCGTTGAAAAGACTTCCTAGACGCCCCAAGAATATTTAAATGGCTACCACAAACAGACCTTATAAGCAGTGCCGGATTAAGCAAGCGCGGGGCCCGTAGCTAATTCTATCCAGGGGCCCTTGATCTGCCAGAGAGAGATTCATTTCCCCCCATGTTGCAAAGGGACAACAACCTTCCCACACTGAAGACCTACCCATCTTCCAAGGAGACAAATATGAGAAAGGAAGTATTAGCGAGCGAAGCGAGCTCGAAAATTGTACTAATTGTCTGACGTGGAGTGTCTTTGTCGGAAAAGGAGTAATGTTTCAGTTTTGTGGCATCAAGTTAATTCAATATACCACATAAGGTCATGTAAGTTTCACTCAAATAAAATTACAACCAGGTGGTGGTTGGATACGCGGGGCCCCAGTTTGCGCGGGGCCCGTAGCAGTTGCTACTTTTGCTATATGGTTAATCCGGCACTGCTTATAAGACATCCAAATGAGGCTTCCAATCTACAGACGAAGAAATCACAGCAGGAGTAAGTACCTCTGATTGGATACCAATGTTGGGAGATCAGTGGTACAACCTGACACCGACGATCCATCCGCGCCACGCTATTGGTTAAGAGTGTTTGCAACGTAATATCTCCACTGGAGTTCTGTTTCGGACGCGATCGGAGACGGACGGGTCCACCCGCACGCTCACAGCCCCTAAAAAGCATTCTACTGCCACTAATTACCTTTGTTGCTCGGCGCCCGCGCAGACCGACCCAAACGAAGATAATACAGGGCACGTAAATAGCAAAACCTACGGATAACTAACTTATCAAAGTGATAATTAAGGTGGTATTTTGCCACACGTTCGTGTGTGAATATTAGTGCCACAATCTAGTCTGACAAAGTGATAATTAACTAGTGCGTCACGCGTTCGATCGCGAATTAGTGCCGTGATCTAGTCTACCACAGTGATAAAGGACCGTTGCACTTCACGTTTGTTTGCGAATTAGTGCCGTTGGATTGAATAGCCTACCAAAGTGAAAGAAAAAAAAAAAAATTACCTGCTGTACCACACGTCCGCGTAGTATAGTGGGAGGTCTTTAAATGGTCCGCCGAAGAGACTCCTAAAAGTGACTGTCATATTGTGCATCCATGTTTGAACTATTATTAGTGGCGCGAAAACGCCTTAAACTACTTCCCGCTACGTGTTGACGCCACATAAGTGCAACTTGCACATATCAACTCTACCGAGGCCCGGCTGTACCCCTCATACTCAACAACACCTGCAATCAGCAACGATCCCGGAATTTGGTGAGACCGTTTCATATTTTAGGTACTTAAATCTAGGTGCACATACGTGCAACTTGCACATATCAACGCTACCGAGGCCGGGCGGTACCCCTCACACTTAACAACACCTGCAATCAGCAGCGATCCCGGAATTTGGTGAGACCGTTTCATAATTTAGGTACTTAATCTAGGTGCAAATCTAAATGAACGCCAGTAAAAAGGGCTCCCAAAAACTAACGGTAAAATCAGAACAGGAGAACAAAAGACGAAACAATCACCACGCGTAGCCCCATCTGCCAAGCAGAAACAAAGGGCAAGCAGACGTCCCGGAGTATTACCCGGCAATAGTTACAATACGTCACTTACACAAAAGAGCCGACGATTTTATCGGCTTTTGTCTTACTCCAAACAGCATTAACAAAAGCCGAAGAATTCCTTAAAAAAGCCGAAAATTTCTTGTGAGAGAATTACGCACATCTGGTCATGGGACCCAAAGAACCCCAGCCAGCCCTGGTAAAAACCTCTTGACAATAGTGTCATAACAAATATAGGGTACTATTAAAACAGCAAAATTACTGCGATTAAATAACCATTGCATTGTATTGCAGATAACCACACACAACCTAGCACCAATGATAGAAGTAGTTTTAGTCAATAATCAATAGAATAAGATTCATTTCCAGATACCAACCAAGGAAAGGAAAAGTAAGGGAAAAGTTCATACCATGGATATCTCACACGAGTGGCAGAGGATCAACATGGAAGGAGATGGAAACTGCTTATTCAGAGCCATTGCCCACCAAATAAACAATCTATTCTACGTCACATTTAACCATGAAGCAATAAGAAGAGATCTGGCTCGCTACGTTACGGAGCAACGTGACGAACCACGCATGCGACTAGCCATAATGGGCAACTTAGAGCAGGCACAAGATGGAGTACAAAACAATACAGACACAGACACATATGTCAAGAACCTTCACAAACCAGGAATTTGGGGCGGCACTGAGATCTTGATAGCAGCAGCAGAATATTACCTCATTGCGGTTAACATTCATCAGAACAACCGGACACCAACATGTACGTTCAGACCCGCAAATCAATCTGACATTGTAGGTGAAATTAACCTGCTTTTCAACAGCAACCACTATGATAGTCTTATAAAAAATGAACAATCCGTAAACACCTCAACAACGAATACACAATCAAGCAAAAGCGAAATAGGAATCACCCCACAGACCACGACGACAACACCCCTTAGCATACCGACACCAGTAGACCTCCCGGATAATACCGGCTTCAGAGTAGTCCAGCCCCCGCTTACCCACACACGCTATAATGCGCCACCATCACTAGCATCGACTAGGATTGCAACCTGGAACGTCAGAGGTGCAGCCACACTGGACAAAAAACGCCGAATTGATGCCAAACTAGAAGACTTAGGCATTCACATCGCTGTCTTACAAGAAACCAAGATGGCAAATGGCAAATTTGAATCAAATCACTACATTTGGACCCTTACGGGAACAAGTAAAGCAAGAGGAATGGCGATCCTAATAAGAAAGGACTCTGGAATCTCAATACTCCAAAGTAGAACGGAAACCAACGTTATTGGAACGACGATAACGGGAAAAAATGGCATAGTCCTATACTTGGTTGGAGTCCACATAGCCAACCAAACTACTCTAGCATCACGCGACTACACAACTCTACAAAGGACCCTAAGAAAGCAGCCCAAAAACTCAACGTTAATCATATTAGGTGATTTTAACTCACACGTAGGATGGCAAGAGATCAAAAGGCTGGACGAAAAGGCTATTCACAAGAAAAACCTATTTCACGAGACATCGAACGAAAACGGTGAAATGTTAAACAAAGGCTAGACGAGCGTATTGATGAACTGGGAAATTATCAAGCCGCCTTTTTGCGGAATCGGTCCACCGACGACCATATGTTCACTCTGCGCCGAATACTCGACGAAGAATGGAGACAAGGAGAACGGCTTTATGTCATAGCACTCGACATTGAAAAAGCATTTGACACAGTTGACCTGAACTGCCTACGCGATATACTGGTAATCAGGACCGATAAAGCACTCACAAACAGAATAATAAAAGCATGCATGAATGAAACAACTTGTATACGATGGTTCGGTCAACAAAGCAAATGGATAACCAAAGGAAAAGGAGTCAAACAAGGCTGCCCCCCTCTCCCCACGCCTCTTTACAATACTTATGGACGACGTTCTAAGAACTATGGAAGAGGAATTAGGCTTCCTCAAACTAGATCAAGATAATCGACTTGAACTGCCAATAATATTATCCTTTGCCGATGACGTAATAATTCTGTCAAGGAGCCTGGACTTGGCTGATCAAATTTTCATCAAAATGAAATCCCTCCTCCAATCCGTCGGACTTCACATAAATGAAACCAAAACTAAAGCAATCATACGTGACCCAGTGCTCTGTCAACCAAACTCCATAAAATTAGATGGAACAACTATACAACTTGCGGACAAAATACGATACTTGGGCACCAACATCACATCAGGACACAACCGCAGGCAAACTATTATAACAAGATGTGATCAAGCGATAAGCAACGCAAAATCCTTAGCTCCTTTCATCAAACAATCAAAAATGGAGTGGCAAACAGCCAGACTAATTTACAAAATGGTGATAGAACCAACGATGACATACGGACTCAAAGCAGCTGCACTAACCAAGGCGATGAGATCAAAACTAAGAAGGACCGAACGACTTATATTATCCGACATGATATGTCATGCAAGAACATATCCACATGACAAAAAAACAAGCGAAATACTACAAGGAAAAACCATATCAAAAAGGGTGAAAGCACTGAGGCTAAACTACTACGGCCACGTACTCAGACGTGAGCCCCCACACCTACTACAGGCAGCATTAAGATACAAAGCAGTGAAACGGAAACCTGGCCGGCCAATATTTACATGGAAGGACTCGCTCAAGCACGATATGGAGTACTACAAGAGAACCAAAGAAGAATGCCGATGACAGATCCAAGTTCAAGTCAACCACAGAAGAAATATACGACATCAGCGAAACTGACAGCGAAGCAGAAGCAATCGACACCGATCAATCCAGCAATGACCAACGCAGGAACACTCGCAGCCAGACATCGAGCCAAGGACTACCCAACACAACGTGACTTCAACGCTCACTCCACTTTAATACACCTGTCACTCCTCTTTTCCTATACTGGGTATACAGTGGAACACTGGCCTGGTTCTATATCTCCCTCCTTATCCCAGAGCATGTCTACTCCAAATAACCTTGTTCCTCCTGGTAAGGCGTACGTCGCGCGACGCATGCGCCGGCTCCGCCGACGCATGCGTTTCGCGACGCGTGCCTACTGGGCCGTATTATGCCACCTAAGAAGGCCAGCGAACCGACTTGCTACCTTTCCCACCATTGCTCAATATGTGACTCCGGTGGGAGTGATACATGGCTGGTTCAGGAACTACGAGGGTGTTGTGATACGACCCAAACTCCGGCTATGCCGGGGCAAGCAATGTTCTTGGCTGGGAGTTGAGCATATTCATTCATTCATTCATTTGCAACGTAATATCTCCACTACTTTCGTGTGGTATAAATATACGGCCGCTGTCCAGGATCGGCCAGGGATTCGCCTGCGGTTCACCAAGAGGTCGCCTGCCGCGCTGAGCTGACCCAAGTTTCGCCGTGAAGTTGTCGTATACGTGCTGCCCCCTGGCGGCAAGTTGCGGTAACCGAATTCGCTCGGACCGTTTTTAACTCTTTCACCGTGCTGCCCGGTGCCTCGGCACCGTTGCGGTCACATTCTAGTAGTGAGTGAAGTTTTGAAGTTTTAAGAGAAGATGTCGAAGCCTGGCGCCCACGGATCACTGGACCGTGGAGGCGCCGGCAACAAAGAAGATCCCCGTCCGGGGCTGGACCGGACAGCAACATTGCCTGATCTTGGCGATGCGGCGAAGAAGAGGTCCGGCAAGTCGAAGAAGCCTGGAGGGAGCCGGCTGCGCACGGACCGCCGACGCAGGCGGCGCCTGCGCGCGATGCGCCGATGCCGTCGTCGAGCCGACCGCATGCCGTAGCCATGCGCCCGACCACCTTTCGCCCGGTGCCGACACAGGCACCCGAACCCGCCGCTGCCTACCCTGGCCGCGCACAACAACCGCGCCACGCCGCTCCAATCGTACGTATGTCGACGTCAACGCGACAGCCTGCGCCTGCGCGGCAGCCTGCGCCACACACACGGTAGCCTGAGCCACATGCGCGGGCACCAAACCCATCATCGCAACATGCCTCGCGCCCCGCCGCGTCGACTGCGCCCCCCGGGGCCGGGTCCGCGGCGCACGCGCAAGGCCACATCTCCTCAACGCAACGCAAGTCACGGCCCGCAGGCCGGACAGGCGCAAGCGGACAAAGATCGACGCCCCTTCACGCCCAGACCCAGTGCCCGGCAAACATTGCCGGCACCAGGGGTACCGGACTCGCCAGCGCCACCTCGCGCCTCGGCCTACGACTCGCCGGTGGGACTGTCGGCATGCTCGTCGCGAGCCGGCTCGAGCATGTCGATAGTGTCCGTTGGCTCGGTCGACTCGGAGCCTGACGCGCCGAGAGGGCGCACACCTGTCGCATCACCGACGCCGTCGCTGGGATTCGACTACGAATTCCAGCTGGAGCCACGTCCGCAGCGACGGCGACGCAGCACGGACGAGACCGAAGAGGAGGCGAAGCGGCACTGCCTCGCACGGGGCCGGGATGCCGGCACGCCGCCTTCCTTCGCGGAGGTAGCCAGCACGCCTCCAGTTTCGCCGTCACCGACGCCAACAGTTCGAGAGGAGAAACCCGGGGTGAGTGTCTCAGATACATATGATCCCCCCCCCCAACCGGTGCCCCCCCCCCCCCTCTGAACGAGCAAGGAGAGGCCACCGCCCAGCCCAAGCCGAAGCCGCCTAAGCGGCCTAGGTATCCTCCGCTGGTAGTGGAGAGGCTGCCAAGGATGGGCCGCCCACTTTAGGGCCCTCCGGGAAAAACTGGGTCACCCCCCCAACGCCCGACCGTACGACGTTGGGGTTCGTTTCTCGCCCGAAAGCGAGAACGAATATAGGGTGGTCCAGAGGTACCTAACGGGCCTAGAAAAGGAGAGCGGCATCTCTTGGTTTGCCTACTCGCTGCCGGCGGAGCGCAGCTTCAAGGTGGCCATCATGGGGCTGCCGGCTGACACTCCCCCCGAGGAAATAGAAGAGGAACTCCGCGCGCTAGGGCACGAGCCGGAGTACGTGCGTCACATACGGGCGCGCCAAGGACGACCCGGCTGCGTGTTCCACGCTGTCCTTAAAAGGACACAGGACTCGCGATCTCTCTTCGACACCACGGAGTTTATGCTCATGCGTGGTGTGAAGATCGAGGCCTGGCGGGGTAAACGTGGGCCTGCCCAATGCCACCGGTGCCAGATATTTAGGCACTCGTCCCACCATTGTCACCGGCCGCTCGCCTGTGTCCGCTGTGGAGAGGGACCCACAGCGCTTGCCCCCGCCCGCGCAAGGAGCCGGCGACATGCGCCAACTGCGGGGGTGTGAGCCCCGCTAGCAATATAAAGTGTCCCGTTTTTCAAACCGAAATTTGGAACAGGCGAGCGGGTACAGTCGCCGCCACGACCGCCTCACGCCGACCGAAACAGGTCACCGAGGGGCAGAGAGAATCAGACCACACTTGCAACATACTCTTTGGCAACCACCTTCGTCCTTCGTCAATTTTATTAAAAATTAAATTACTTTTCGCGTAAAATGACCTACTGGATCTTAGTGTGCCTGATGCTGAGTTTGGTCGAACCGGCAGGGGATCCGGCCCATGATGATTCGGGTGATGCTGATGGCCAGATCAAGATGGGACTGAGACAGATCTCAGTCCATCAAGACTTACTTTGATTTGTTTGTTTGCAGAATAATCTTTCACTTGTCATACTGCCTTTGTGAAGCCCGCACATGCCTCGCTTAACCTGCTTTGAAGCGCGGCGAGAGCCCACTATCGCGACATGTGCTGGCTTGTTCTAACCTTTGTGAGCTGCCACGGTGGGTGAGTCTGCTTGCTTCCCCTGAAACCACTGTTTGGGCTTATGGCTGGGAGACACACGCATCGTATGCGCTCACCGATCCTGGCACCACGCTTACGGGCCCACCCTGCCACGTGCCTGATTCCAGGGTTCTACTTGAAGAGTTAAAAACTACTGAGACACCGCTGACGGGCGTCGTAGCTGCCTCCGCGCTCTACTCGCTGAGCGACGATCCCGTCACGGCCTCATACTTCGTGCCTCCGCACACTGCTAGCCGCCTTCCACGTCTGCCACGTGGAGGGTCCCTGCTGCCTAGCACCTGCCGTGCCTACAGCACGCCACCGGCCGCGATACCGGCCACTTCTCCAGCCACGTGCCTGACACGTGTGCACTAGCCGTGTTCACGCTCGCCTGCCAGCGGCTGCGACCGAGACCCGGTCGCCTTCATCACTGCTGCGGCCCCCTGCGGTCATCCCGTCACCGCGCAGCCCTGCTTCGAAGGCCCTCACCGGCCTCGTGCGTTGTGACCTAAAGCCCAGGGCAGTACCATTCTACCTTATCAGTGAAGTGATCAGTGAAGGAAATCCTTAGAGACCCTAGAACCTACCCCCTGTTAATTATTCTGTAAGCTCTTTGTTCTAAAATATATGTATTAAACTATTGTATACAGTGCAACGTGTCATGTTTTTTGTGAAATAAAAATATATTATTATTATTATTATTATATTGTGGTTTCTCTACTTCTCAACCCTACCAAAGCACAACGCCACACCATACCCGTTGGAACAAAAATAAAAGAAGAAGGTGGATGTAACCCAGTGTTTGGGAAACACAACATTCTGCACCTGTGTCCGTTACAGAGAAAATGGACACCTCAGTGCTTGTCTCAGACTCGGAATCAATTTTCGAAGTGTCTTTTGCCTCCTCCTCCGAAGACGATGATCAAGTCAAAGGTAAGGGAACGAGGAAGAAGCGATCCAATACACGAGAGCCTACAGCTCCCCAACAAAGCATCAGTCACGGTCTTTACGATCATCAACTACTGGGAGTTATCCCGCCAGCTGCATTGAAGGAATATCGATTTCCACACTTACTCCCTCCCGGAGGAGACACCCTCTCGCGTAGTGATCAAGCGGTTTCAAAAGGAAAGGAAATCTCCACCGAGGACATCTTAGATGACCTCAAAAGTCAGGCTATCCCAACCACAGACGTAGACCGCCTTCACAAGGCGAGAGATGGCGACCAGTACGACATGGTACTGGTCGTCTGTATCCCCGTCGAAGGAAACCATCCAATATTCAAGATGAAATCGGTGAGCTCCCCTCACAGGCATCTCAATCGAGAAGCCCCACCGCTCGATCAAAATCGGGCCAATGTCACCGCTGACAGACCGAGAAGAAAAGACCCCTTAACTGTAGGGGTAGGCCACTATGACGGTGCTCCGAGTGAGCGATAAGGGCACACGCAACGTCACAAATGCCAGACGACTACTGGAGTCGCTGGAAAAATAACAACCAACCCAAGCAGCTTAGCCAACTAGAAACAAAATATCCCCGAGGGAAAATTTGACCCCGTGGCCGATAAGGGCCCACGTAGGACCAGAGGTGCGTAAAGGCTGCTCTAGTGAATCACGATAAACAAATTGCTGTTATCTACTAGTGAAAAATTCTGCAACAAACGAACAAGAAAGACGGGGGTAGACCAATTTGTCTGCTCATTAACATCCACAATTCACCCGCAATAACATCCGTTGGATGCGAGACGCACGGAACCGGTCAATGTGGCGTCACCTGGGGGAGGCCTATGTCCAGCAGTGTACGTCTTTTGGCTGAAATGATGATGATGATAATCCGTGATCATGGTGATTGCAACAGCGCCGAAATATCGGGAAACTCGAAACACATGACATGGTAAATAATATCCCGTTTTCGGTGTTTTAAGATAATAAAATTTTAACAGGTAATTTTACACAGTGGTTGGACCACGGAACTCTTAAAAGGTGCTGTGGTCCAACTATTTTTAAAGTTGGACAACTGCCCCTAGTAAAGACCCATGGTCCAACTAATAGGACAGAGCAGTTGGACGGAGTTGGACCACTGCCCTGCACTCACGAAACCCATAGTGCGGGAGCCCGACTCGCATTTGACAGGCTTACAGTACAAAAAATACGCATAAAAATATTATTATTATTAATGAACATACATGAAAAAACATACACATGAATAGAGAACCTCCTCCTCTTTGTAAGTCACTAGACCGCTGTCAACAGAGAGATATTATTACCGTGACAGAGGTCTAGTGTAAAAAATTTACAACTATTAACGAAAAATGAAAAACATAGGAACACAAAATACCTATATCCTTCTAATTCAGTTTAAGAAATATTTTTAAATTGATCTAACTTATATTGGAGGACGAAATAGTAGAGAGCCAAATACCAAATTATGACTGTTTAATACTTAAGCTACTCAGGCAAATCTGCAGAACAGTTATCCTTATCGTCCGCATGTCAGCTGCAGTTTCTTCAAATACCTTATTTCTTAAAGTTTCTCCGCCCGCATTTCCTATCAAGCAGCGGCTAAGTTTATAGCACTATAAAATAATTACGACTTCCCTCGATGTATGACGGACAGTGCTGCCATCTTTTGGCGGTTGACTCGATGTACAACGAACAGTGCTGCCATCTGTTGGCAGTTGACTCAAAGCAAGCTTCAACGGAGGCACCCGATGGCGTTAGATGGAGCCACGGAGAATGTTCGACAACCATCGATGCAGACGTTGGTATTCATGAGAGTTCCTTGAAATTAACAAAAAATTATAACGTCAGTATTTTCTCGTTTGCTGTTCCCCTACCGCCTTATTAATAAAAATAGTTAAACCTGGTTTAACTTACGCTGGGTTTATCTCGCATGCCGTCTCACTTCAAACATATTCAAAAGAAAGTGACGGCATGCGAGATAAACCAAGCGGAAGTTAAACCAGGTTTAATTATTTTTATTAATAAGGCGGATAGTTGTGTTTTGACTGCTTTGTTGGTGTAGTGGTCGCAAGCGCAACTGCTGTGCGTGAGATCCTGGGTTCACATACCGGGCAAAGTGTTATTGGAATTTTCCTTCAGGAATTTCTCAGTAGCAGTCTCAGACCAACAAAAAAAGGAAGACGGCGCGTCACGAACATCAAAAGTGAGTCAACTTTTTATAAATTATTATTGTTAAACGTTTAATTGAGATAAAAATCCATAGTACCATACATTTACAAATTTCATACAATAAAATCACAATAATAAAAATAAAATAAATTAAAATCCTAACACATACATAATCGAATTCATGACATTAAATTAATTTTCAAAAATAAATAGAAATAAGACATTCACAGACGAAATAAAGTGTTCAGACAATGTCTCGTGAAGTCGTGACGTTCTAGGAGAAATGCGTGTGGTTTTAGTGTAGGTGTGTGCGTGAGCTTGTATGTTTACTTGCTAGGCGTGTGGTTTTGTGACTTCACTGTTGTTGTTCGCGGCGCGCCGTCTTCCTTTTTTTCTTGGTCTGAGGTAGCAGTACGGAATGTGGACGGAGTCTGGATTTGTACCCATAAGATGGCAAAAGGCTCACCATATGGGACTTCATCATCATCATCATTTCAGCCAAAAGATGTCCACTGCTGGACATAGGCCTATCCCAGGTGTCGCCACATTGACCGGTCCCGTGTTTCTCTCATCCAGCGGGTCCCCGCATCCTTGACCAGGTCGTCGGTCCACCTAGTTGGAGGCCTTCCAACGCAACGTCTTCCGGTTCGCGGTCGCCATTCCAGAACTTTTCGGCCCCATCGGCCATCCGTTCTGCGAGCAATGTGCGCTGCCCATTGGGACTTAAACATACCTAACTGGCGAAATGGGTGTACTAATGGGTACCTACACTGCTGCCTAAACCTTTGAGGATTACAGGCGTGATGTCATATTGTGTAAAAATTGAATTACCTAATAAAATAACTCACCTACATGGTTCGTCCGTTGTCAGCTGCGGTGACCATCTTTCTGGCCACAGTCATTTGTTTTGCTTCCAAGTTCGTCCACCGAGCATGTTTACAAGACGTGTTCATTGAAGAACTTACGCGAAGCTGCAGGTCTCCTTGATTCTATCACGGACCTGCAAAATAATAGAAAAAACTGACTTACAAAAAACTTTTTTTTTTCACACTGCTGGGCAAGGGCCTTTCCTTTCCAACTCTCCAAAAAAACACTATAAAAGTCTAAATAAGTTTACTTTCGGAAATCGGTGGCAAAAACAAAAAAAAACCAGCCAAGAGCGTGTCGGGCCACGCTCAGTGTAGGGTTCCGTAGTACCCTAATAAAACATTTTTTTCCAATTTTTATTTTACCACTTTGTCGGCGTGATTGATACACATATTGGTACCTTCAGCTTTCTAGTGCTAACGGTCGCAGAGATTAAACGAGGACGGACGGACGGACAGACAGACATGGCGAAACTATAAGGGTTCCTAGTTGACTACGGAACCCTAATGAAGCAGTCACACTGGCGTTACTAATAAGTTGCGTCGTCGCAGACAGTCGCAGGTCGCAGTGCAGTGAGTGCCACACGAGCGCTGCGTTTGGCCCAACGCATGTTAGCCTGTGGACGGTGAGTATAAATGCAAGGCTAGCTCGCCGTCCGTCCGTCTTATGTTATGACGACAGGCTGTGTCGACGGCGCGCGTTCGTGTTCCACGCGCGAGCAAAGAGATGTCATTGAAGGGGCCCCGCAGGGGCCGACGCCCGTCGGGGCAGCGGGTTGCTCGAAAGAGATACCGCGGCCTCGGCACAAAGGGTAAGAAGGAACATGGGTAGTTTTTAGTCAGTAGAAGTCCGACACTCCCTACCGCTCTGCCCAGAGCGGGCGGAGTCATTTGATGATATCCCAATAAAAAAAGGTTACCTCAACGGCTGTGTCAGTAAACTCAAAAAATCCTAGGAAAAATTTGAGGTAGGATTGCTACATCTGCTACTGCCACTATGGAGTCTGGGTTTGTGCCTCGTTGATGGAAATCTTCTCGCTCCATTTTACATCAAACGTGTCGGCGAATGCGGGGGTACTTACCTACGCCTCTTCCTGACCCTTTGGCGATTAAAACCGTGAAGATGTTTTGTAAAACTGGAAAACAAAACACAAACAAAAATGACTTCAATCATTTACCTGCGTTTTTTTCAGCTGAGTTTCAGTTGGATTACGATGATGTCTTCAAGACCTGATGGGGCAGTACAGCCACCTTCCCTTCCTAAGGAACTGTCTTTCAAGTAGCTGAAGTAGCCTGGACATCGTGAATGTTGCAACTGGAGTGTACGAGAAAAGTGTTCGTGTGGACTCGGCAATGTTCGGTAAATCTTCGTGAAACGTCACTAACTGAAAAAAAAAATTTTTTTTGAACATTTTTTTTGGTAACAAAATAAAAAAAAACGTCTCTGAGTACGGCAGACTCAGAGACGTTTAACGATTACTTATGCCATCACTTAGGTACTAAAGATTTTGACACTCTATCGAAGGTTTTATTTGACATTAATCACGCTACGTGGTGGCGTAAAGTAATCATTAAATATCTCTGAGTAGCAGTTGGTAACGGGGTATCTTTCCAGTTTTATATTTGGTTTCGAATTATAAGGAATCATTAAAACCTCTAATCCCGGAATGGTAAGGTAGGAAGAGATGTAGCTAATCACCGACATTCCGTTAGCTATGTTGAAGTCGCATGTAATAGGGGGAGGGTCCATTGCCATAAACCGGGCACATTCCACACTCCGTCGCTGTTACTGTGAAATTCCTGAACGCAAACACGAACTTGAAAGAAAAATCCAATAAGACATTGCCCGTCCTGGGATCGAACCTAGGACCTCATGCTCAGCAGTCACGATTGTGGTTGCAACCACTAGACCAACGAAGTAATGAATTTATTTCATTCCTAGCAAAACGGTCACATGATTAAAACTGGCGGCCTTGCTGCGGGTGCAAGGATGCGGGCGGGCCAGACGTGGTAAGACATGTGACATCTACCTTTCCAAGCCGTACTAGACGCGTGTGATGGATTATAAGTAGGTATAAGGGTCATACTCAGAAAAAGTGTACATTTGGTGTCTTTTCTTGTCCCGCAACTTCATATTTACGTAAATATTTAGTATTATGATATATTTTCTTTTATCCCCCCTTTTTGTTATATTAGTCTAATTCTACGATGATTTCTCTGGTATTTTCAATTAAATTTTCAATATAAGATTACATTTTTTGATTGTCAAAACATTGATAAAAATATCGCCATACATTTTTTTGGTGTCCCAATGACGATTACACATTTTCAGAGATGAATTGTTACGAATTTTTATCGCTTTTTTTAATATTAACTATGGTTATATTATTCTTGATGAATCAAGTAACTAAATAAGACCAATTTTATCCGTAAATCATATACAGAAGGATTTATTTTAATTAAACAAATGTTGTCCCAAAATTATGAAGTTTCGTTACTCAGGGTTAGTAACGCGTGATAAAATTTGAAACGCAATGACTTAAGGTGGTATAAATAGTTTTTTTCTAATCTGGCAACGTTATTACTTACGTCAAAATCACTGTCACGGCAGCCATCTAGTTTTCGCCGCAGTCGTGAAGTCAAGACGTTTAGCAAGTGAAAATTTACAAAAAATACCTCAGGGTGATAAACGACTATTATTTTGGTAAGTTTAATGTTTTTTGTTTACTTACCATGTTTTCTTCATATCTTTTGTATTATCTAAAAGAATACACTCAGTGCTTGCGTGGTAAAACCGTGGTTTACGTAAAAACATTTTTAGAGGTTATGATTTCTCAGATTTTATTATCATTTTCGTTATATTGCGTAAAATTGCGTTACGTTACGAAACTGAGAAATTGTTAAGCTTAGTTCACAAAAACTAAAAGTGCATATCTATATACCTGTGTATTAATACACAGGTATAGTTGCCGACATGTTTTTTAATAGAATTTAATTAAATAATTACCAATGTTTATGGTATTTTTATTTTTATTAATCTAAATAAGACTGATAGGCCAAATATAATCAGGTGTTTTATTCGCCCAATCCATGTGCACCATACCTTATGACATCAGTTTCGTGACGGAGATTCTCAGTATCGTTACCTATCAGTTTAGTTACAAATTCAAAATGTACACTTTTTCTGAGTATGACCCATAACCCATTTCCTCTCATAGAGGGGTCTGTGTACCAGCAGTGGGGACAATATAGGCTGTCGAAAGCAACCAGCGAATCCACGTGGTGGATCTCACATATTTCATTGCTTTTTCAAAGAGATACGAGTCCCAGAACTGGGAACGGGGAATATTATAAATTATGGGCGTTCCACTAATTAACTTCGGTTTGAACGATTAATAATTTAATATCGATATTGGTTTTGATTTTCGTCCAACTAATTTCACTAGCTCTCAGATCAAATACCTGTTATTTGATCTGAGCACTAGCTACATTTCCATCGGGTTAACGAACATCAAGCTCCGTGGCGCAAAACTAAATTGTGTCACAAATACTATTCGTTTTCTTGGTTTTCTTGTACCTATAATTATCTATAGCACAAACAGAAATGCACACCGCGCATTTTTATTTAAAGTTCGAATAAAGAACAAATTTGAAAATGGCGTCACTGTGTAACACGTTTCTCATAGTATTCTACGGAAACCTTAATTTAAAACAGTGTTTTAGATTAGAATTAATGACTTACCCATAACATCTTCAATTTTAATTGATTTTATCACCAACCACGAGTAATTTAGCAGAAAAAGCAATTTTAAAGAAATAAAGTTTGCAAGCAACGCGCGCTGCGATGGCCGTCGGGCATGGTGGTTATTTTGTGCTCCATGCCGTCGGGAATGAGAAGAGCGGCAACATAGCGCGCTGTTGGAAAAACGAAGCTTCTGTACGAGTTAATATCAAGCTACCTTCAAATTATAATTATTGTATGTTGATCTACCCACGATTGGATTAAAAATTAATGTAATGCCGAGACCAGACATTTGCCTTTTAATTTTCATTGTAAACTAGCTTTTGCCAGCGGCTTCGCCCGCGTGAAAATGACGATTCTGCATACAAACTTTCATCCCCTATTTAAATCCCATAGGGGTTGAATTTCGACAAATCCTTCCTTATTCCTTGTCTACATTATAAAAAACTTTTTAACAAAAAATAAAACCGACTTCAAAAAAAAAACAAAAAAGTGAAAAATAAACTTTAGAAGAAAAACCAGTCTCTGAAGTCGGTGACTTTTGTTTGTTTGATTTAATTTTTTTGCCACCGACTTCAGAGACTGGTTTTTCTTATAAAGTTTATTTTTCACTTTTTTGTTTTTTTTTTTGAAGTCGGTTTTATTTTTTGTTAAAAAGTTTTTATTTTTCACTTTTTAGTGGTTCACATGTTCATGGGTCAATGTGGACAATGTAGTTTTTTTTGAGTTTTGTTGATTTTTCAAAAACCGCTTGTCCGATTTTGAAAAAATAATTATGGGACCATTTCGGAAGTATACCCTTTCCAACAAAGAAAGAATTTTTCAAAACGGTTAGCAAGTGACGGAGTTATGCCCGAACAAACATAAAAAAAAAAAAATACAAACATCCGAATTGAGAACCTCCTTCTTTTTTAGAAGTCGGTTAAAAAGGAACCTCTGTTCAAAATTTCAGCTTTCTAGATCCAAGGGTTTGGAGTTTGAGTTTAGGGTTTTTTTTTTAACCGACTTCTAAAAAAGAAGGAGGTTCTCAATTCGGATGTTTGTATTTTTTTTTTTTTTTTTTTTTTATGTTTGTTCGGGCATAACTCCGTCACTTGCTAACCGATTTGAAAAATTCTTTCTTTGTTGGAAAGGGTATACTTCCGAAATGGTCCTATATTTTTTTTTTCGAAATCGGACAAGCGGTTTTTGAAAAATCAACAAAACTCAAAAAAAAACTACATTGTCCACATTGACCCATGAACATGTGAACCACTAAAAAGTGAAAAATAAAAACTTTTTAACAAAAAATAAAACCGACTTCAAAAAAAAAACAAAAAAGTGAAAAATAAACTTTAGAAGAAAAACCAGTCTCTGAAGTCGGTGGCAAAAAAATGAAATCAAACAAACAAAAGTCACCGACTTCAGAGACTGGTTTTTCTTCTAAAGTTTATTTTTCACTTTTTTGTGTTTTTTTTTTGAAGTCGGTTTTATTTTTTGTTAAAAAGTTTTTTTTTAATTTTATTGGTTGAGTTGAGTTGCTACGTTCATAAAAAAGTTTCGATACAAAAAAAGATCGTGTTCAATCGTAAAAATTAATTAATGTACTACATACTTAGTGCTTGCTCATTTCATGCAAATTTGAATTTAAATACCTAGATAATTTCAACTTTTAACTATAACGTTCTTTTATTTTTTCTGTATTAATTTAATTTATTTATTAAACAGACTACAGAGGACTAAAGAAAACTTTTTCGTCATTTTATACGTGGCTAAAACTCTATCGCGCTCATTCATTTAGTCTATGGCCGATTGCCATTGTTACAGTATGACCATTTTAAGTGTGAATTTCATAGTGGCGCCACTGGTCAAGAAAAAATGCATCGCTACGTCAAACTTAGTACATATATTTTAGTTCCGTGTTTTCCCGCATGCACAGATAAGTTGGTTGAACTGTAGATGCGCGCGCATAGAAAAACCGATTATTTTTTCCCGCTATTGTGAAAAAAAACAGAACTCGTTATAACTGTTGAAGATGACTTTTTAGGGTTCCGTAGTCAACTAGGAACCCTTATAGTTTCGCCATGTCTGTCTGTCCGTCCGTCCGTCCTCGCTTAATCTCTGTGACCGTTACCACTAGAAAGCTGAAATTTGGTACCAATATGTGTATCAATCACGCCGACAAAGTGGTAAAATAAAAATTGTTTTTTTTTTTTTATTAGGTTAGCCCCCTATTATGTAAACAGGGAAGTGTTTTTTTAACCCTAACGTGTGATATATTGCTGGAAAGGTATTTAAAAATGAATAGCGGTTTACTACAATCATTTTTTGATAATGTCAATAATTTCGGAAATAATCGCTCCGAAAGTAAAAAACAATGTGCCCCCCCCCCTCTAACTTTTGAACCATAAGTTTAGAAAATATGAAAAAAATCTGAAAAGTAGAACTTTATATGGCGGCGGCGACCTCTCGCGTCCCGCCCTGGTGCAAGCCATGGTCCGAGGCGAGGAGTAATGGGACGCCGTCGCCTCCTTCTGCGAAGCAGTGATGCTAGCGAAGGAGGTAGCGGAATTTGCGTTTTTCTTCCCACGGAGTTAGAGATTTGTGCCCGGTTGATGGCGATAGGGTGGCCTCCTATTACATGGGACTTATATGGACTTTCTAGGAAAATTATTTTGAACTTGGATGGAAACAGCAGTTAACCAATATAATTTGGTCCCTGAATCGTATGAGCGCCTATACAATCCAGAGGTCAAATTTCATTGGCCCGTAGAAGAAATTGTATAAATTATTATACTTAGCATAAGTACCGTTTTGGTACGGAACCCTTCATGTGCGAGTCCGACTCGTACTTGGCCAGTTTTTAGTATTATTTTCTTCACAAGTGTGTTGAAAAACGTCGTACGATACACGTGTGTATTGATGACTACCGTCCTCGGCTTTCTTAAGACCCTCACCTGACGGCTCGGGCATATTTATACTGTGGCTCGGGTCTCAATGGCGCCTCAGCGGTAATCACCAACGTTACACACTTGTACCATAATGTACTATTTCCAACTTGAAAACCCGTTTTTTTTATGGGATGAGTTTATAAATACTCATTCCGCTATCATGGCGCATGCAAAACAGCGTTGAAATATCGGGAGCTCATAATAATGGATAATCACTAAGATATTTTCGTAAGTGACAGATAATATAAGTGTAGTTCTAAAAAGCTGGCCAATTGCAAGTCGGACTTGCACATGAAGGGTTCCGTTCCCTGATTTCTTAAAGGTCTTCCAGTAACTGTAATCTATAAGTGTTGAACTACTTTCTCTATTTTTTTCAGAATTTTAGGCTCAGTAGTTTCGGAGATGAGGGGGATGGGGGGGGATCCGCCGCGAGAGACGCTCCGGGCGTCGGGGGCCACATGATGGCTTCCGGCCACCGTAGACGCGGGCCTGTGGACGGTGAGTAATGGGCTAGCTCGCCGTCCGGCCGTCTCATGCATGACGGCAAGTGGCAACAGACCGTGTCGACGCGGCGACGGCGCGTTCGTGTTCCACGCGCGCCTCAAAGAGATGCCGGCAACATGGAAGGGGCCCGCAAGGGCCGACGCCCGTCGTGGCTGCGGATTATCGAAAGGCATAACGCGGCCTCGGCACAAGGGCGAAGAAGGAACATGGGTTGGTTTTTACACTTTCGATTAAAACTTCTGTGGATATTAATAAAAAAATAGAGAGGAATTATATTCTGTTAAAATACTGTGTACACTGGCTCAAACCTGGAATTCCCAAAGGGTTAGGCAGAGGTGTACCTAATAGTGCAGCCATATTTCTTTTGAAGAGTTCCATTGTATATCTCCGAAGATCAGCACCAGATCTTCACCAAATTAAAATGGGACCACCTCAGGAGTATACTCTATCAAATAAAAAAAAGAATTTTGAGAATCGGTCCACAAATGGGGCAGAAATCAGGTAACATAGGTACATAAAAAAAAAAAAAATACATACACACGAACATATAACCTCCTCCTTTTTTGAAGTCGGTTAAAAAGGGCATTCTTGAGACCTTTATCACAATATAAATATGAACTGAGACGAATGTATTGGTGATTTTAATTATTATTACTCAGTAAATAGACATTTGTTACTGCCGCAAATCCTATTTTTAACCGACTTCTAAAAAAGAAGGAGGTTCTCAATTCGGATGTTTGTATTATTTTTTTTTTTTTTTTTTATGTTTGTTCGGGCATAACTCCGTCACTTGCTAACCGATTTGAAAAATTCTTTCTTTGTTGGAAAGGGTATACTTCCGAAATGGTCCTATATTTTTTTTTTCGAAATCGGACAAGCGGTTTTTGAAAAATCAACAAAACTCAAAAAAAAACTACATTGTCCACATTGACCCATGAACATGTGAACCACTAAAAAGTGAAAAATAAAAACTTTTTAACAAAAAATAAAACCGACTTCAAAAAAAAAACACAAAAAAGTGAAAAATAAACTTTAGAAGAAAAACCAGTCTCTGAAGTCGGTGGCAAAAAAATGAAATCAAACAAACAAAAGTCACCGACTTCAGAGACTGGTTTTTCTTCTAAAGTTTATTTTTCACTTTTTTGTGTTTTTTTTTTGAAGTCGGTTTTATTTTTTGTTAAAAAGTTTTTAAATGTTATAAATGACCGGCAAATTGCAAAAAACTTAAAAAAAAAACACGGGCTACCTTGTCGCATCAACCACCAGGGTCCAGGATAAACCTATCTGGCAGAAACTTGATGCTCCGAAATTTATTTGGCATAACACACTGGCATATTCTTCTTTGAACGAATGTGTTTATGGCAAAACAATTATTTAATAGAACTATCGTTTGGTCGAATGTTTAAATGGCCGAATTTACATTCGGCCATTTATATTTCTGCGCCATGTCCGCGCCCGACACCAATAGGTGTGGCCTGCGCCTTAATTTTCAATAAGATCAAGACAATTTCAGAAAGAAGTATTAAATCAAACTGGAAACATATAGTTTGACATAAAAATCAAAATCTGCTAGAAAAAGAATTTTACATAATAATAATTGTCAAAATGACATGTTTGGAACCTTGGACCAGCAAAATTGAGAAGTAAAATATTATGAAAATTCTTAGTTTTAACAGAAGTAATGAAAATAAGTTAAAAGTATAAGTTATTTGCAATGATTTCTCAATGTTTCCCTCAGTCAGTGTAGATTATGCCGTTGTCCTCATTTGGCTAGCAATTTGTTCCTTGTACACAACGCTTTTGACGGTTTCTGCACTTTGCGTGGTTTGGATCCTGTAAGTTATTTGATTTTACATTCATAAACTCATGTCCAGCTGCTCAGCAGTGATAGTCTAGTGGTGTGACCGTTGGACAGCCAAATCATAGGTCTCGAGTTCGAACCCTAGACATGCATGAACCTCTGATTTTTCGGAATCTTAGGCAGTGAAGGAAAACTTCGTGAGGAAACCGGCATGCCCGAAAGGTACCTATTTCTGTAAATTCAAATACTTTATTTATTTTACGAAAACTATAATCCAAAGGTTAATAAACAAAGAAGAGAGAGAGAGAGAGAGGTTAATATATAAGTGTTTGTTTCATACAATTACATAATTATTATATTATATCTAATCCTTTAAGTACACAAACATAAATAAAGCCACATCAGATGTCCATGGGCGGTAATAAAACCCTGGTGAGGCACTAACATAGAATAAATAAACAAAAGATCCAGCTCATGCCTTTTCCCTTGTGGGTGTGTAAAAACTATAGAGCGTGCTCAATCTAGCCAAAGCTGTGGAGTATCTTTAGTCACGCGGCCACAAATGGAACTAGTGCCAAAAGATCTTTGTAGCACTATACATACGCCAGCACATCAACCTACTACAACCTTGTCTAATTTATCTATTAAGAAAATTTGAATTTTGCGGGCTACCCTGGAACAAAGCCCCTTCGTACACAAGGCTACTCAAATCTTAGATACTCAACGATGAGCGACTGCTGCCATACAAATTCACCGCCGACATTAGTCCCGGCGACGCGACTCGTGTACGAACTTCAATGGATTTGCATCAATCTTTGTGGATATTGAATATTTGTATCTTGCATAGGTATTCAAACTCAAAACTCAAACTCAAATTCTTTATTTCAATTAAGCCATTACAGGCACTTTTGAATGTCAGAAGAACATTTCACAAAATAAAAAAAATAAAAAACGAGTGCAATACGTCATTCCGAAAGCCACCACGCCGAACCACACGCCACCGAATGCCCGCAACAACGAACACTGCGAGCACGAAAGCACGCAGCGACGCAAACCGCAACAACGAATGCTCGAGACCCCGAATCACGGAACAACGAATGCACGCCGCAACGTGCAACCGCCGCCCCGCGACCCGGAGCCCCGCACACCCGCCGCCACGGCCCACGCCACCGCGCGCCCCCGCTCCCACACCACTCGCCGCTGCCGGTAATATCCGGCGCCGCGCAGCCCGACGCAGCAACTCCCGAAACGACGCATTGCACTCCTACGCTACAGTCACAATCACAAGGCATAATAACTTGTGAAAGTACTGTAGTTGCCAGTTCCCTAACGTAGATCTCATGAAGAAGAACGGGCAAGAAACTCCATGGACACTCTTTTAAATTAGAATTTGTTACAAAATCTTGGTACATTTTATCATTCATGTTGCCGCGTTATCACTATGTTTGTTGATTGAATGTACGAGTGTGAAGAAATGTGTAAATTTTCTAAAATAGTTAGTTTTCGCTCGTATCCCACTCGTATTTCTTCCCATGTCGTCATATAAAAACTACAGAACGTCGTATACAGTGCTCAAACCAATCAATGCAGTGATGTATCGTAAGTTAAGCGGCTTTAATTGGAACTAGAGCCAAAAGATCTTTGTAGTACTGTACAGCGGCACGTCAAGCTAACCGAAACTGTCAAATTACTCAATAGATATGGCACGTTCCCAATCATTATGACTGCGCGGCCGAGTTTCGTGAGTGTGGACGTGAGTGAGGCTTGAGCATGGCTTGAGTCACGTGGCCAAGGAACGTGTCTCTACGGGCCGCGCGGCCCAGTAAGCCGCGTTGCTCCTAGTGTGGACGCGCCTTTAGGTTCAAGGTTGTTTGGGTATAACGATCAAAGTTTTTATCACAAATTAATATTTAGGTGTGATCTCCAAAACCGCTAGACCATTTTCGACCGGCCCTTCACTAATGTGCTTGCTTTTGCATCACTAATGTATGTCATAGGGCGTAGAGTCTGTCAAGCGAGTCTAGTCCCATGAAAGAGGCGGCAAATTCAAAAATCACTGATATAAAACACTGATATAGCACGCTGAAAACTTATTGATACTTGAATTTTAAAGTAAAAGGGTTGTGGACTCGACTCGCTTGACAGACTTCTATCAATAAGTTTTCAGCGTGCTATATCAGTGTTTTATATCAGTGATTTTTGAATTTGCCGCCTTTTTCATGGGACTAGACTCGCTTGACAGACTCTAACTATCCTATCCTAACTAATATTATAAATGCGAAAGTAACTCTGTCTGTCTGTCTTTGCTTCACGCCTAAACTACTGAACAGATTTGTGTGAAATTTGGTACAGACATAGTTTGGAACTTGAGAAAGGACATAGGATAGTTTTTTTTTTTTTTTTTCGCGAGATAAACCAAAAATCTGCCGGAAGTCACTATTCCACGCGAACGAAGTCGCGGGAAAAAGCTAGTTTACTACAAATAAATATGGCATTTGCTATAAAGCCTTGTAGTCAAATATAAAAACCACTTATAAAAAAGACATCATACTTTGTGTCAAAGTCAAATTTTGAACGCATGCAGCCGTTGTGGTTGTGTTTTGAAACGTATTGTTTGAAAATAAACATTAGTTTAATTAAAGTAATCGCTATCTATCTGTGTGAAGTGATGAGTTGAGTGCGGTGTTTAATTAGCCGTAGGAAACGAACTTATTGATAAAATGGATGATACGCAACAGAGCAGGGTGTCGGACGCCACGGCCGCCGCTACGTAAGTATCTTTTCATCTTCACCTGTAGGAGGATGCATTATACCTCTTTAAAATAAACCACAGTTTCCTAGGACAGAACAGTAAAAGAATCTGCTCAGTGTACATGTGATGATAGATAATTCTAGAGTTGTCACAACTTTTGTTTTGTCTATATTACTGTTGCTTTATTACTATCGCAAAAGTTTATACATAATTGGTCAGTGGGTCGTTTTAGGGGCGGATTTATCTCTAAGGCAGAGCTCCGTTAGACGTATCCATTGCCTGGTTCAGGATACCTACCAATTCATAGATCTTGCCCATTCTCAGAGATCTATGCTTTGGAATGTCCAACTACAGTACTTTTACAAGATAATATGCCTTGTGACTTTGCTTTCTTTGTGTTTCTGACAGTCATCATCATCATCATCATCCACAGCCCGAACTCACCCACTGCTGGGTATAGGTCTCTCACTTCTTGTGCCAATCTCCACAGTCCTGTGCTAGCCTCATCCAGGTTTTGCCCCCGATGGCAATTATGTCGTCTGCCCATCTCACCGCCGGACGACCCACATTTCTTTTGCCAGTTCTTTGACGCCATTCAGTGACAGCCTTAGTCCACCTGTCAGCCTTGCTAGGTGATGACAGTTCCGACAGTCAAGTGCCTGTAATGGTCTAATTGAAATAAATGCTTTGAGTTAGGTAACATAACAACAGACCTGTAATCTATACAGGATTAGGCAGGGTATGTGGTAGTATGTCGGCAATTCTACTGTTATGGGACTTAAGTCATGGGGAGTGAGCCTATTGCTATCATACTAATCTTGGCTGGGTGCTGCTATATACTTACAACGCACATTATTTGTCATTTATGTAATCTTGTTTTCATGTGGACAATATGCAATAATGATTAGTGGCCCCCCACACAGCATGTTTAGACAAAGTGGAGATGTGCCAAGCGGAGAAATGTGCCAAATTCGACCAATCACAGGAAGGGCGAAAGACCAGATGTAAATTTTAACTGATGTGATTGGCCGATTTTCGCACATCTCTCCGCTCTGTTGGTCTCCGCTTTGGTGGAGTCCCGGTCTTATAGGTCAGTGGGTGTCTTAGAGGCGTTTTTCTTCTTCTTCTTTATGGGGTTTAGGTTTCCCCACTTAGTCTTGAAGTGGACCATTGTGCGTGAGCCGTGGTGGCCGATTATCTTGGGAACGCCTGTGCACTGAACAAGCACATGCACCACAGTTTCCTCCGCCTCCATGCATGCCCTGCACAGGGGACTGTCAGTGATTCCTAGGGTGTGGAAGTGTTTATTCAGTGAACAGTGTCCGGTGATGGTCCCCGCCACCAGACTCAGGCTATTTCTGTCCAGGCGCAGAAGGCACCTGGTCAGCTTTATATCCAGAGATAGATTCCTTGGATTGCCTACATCCTGGTCTTGAGGTCCACCATTTCTCCGCTTGTATTTGAGTATGATCTTTTAACCATATTCTTAGCTGCTTGAAAGGGATGGGCACAATGGGTTTGGGTCTGTCCTTAGGGGCGTTATATACTGTGCTATGCTTAGGTCAGGTGCCCTACTATGTCGTCTTAAAACAGTCCTAACTTAATCTTATTCCAATGTGGAAATGTGGCAGAACTATACAAGGTGTCTAGCGCCATCTCTTTCCCACACTGGATTAAGAATAAGTTAGTACTGTTTTAAGATGTCATGGTAGGCCTTAAAGACCAACATTTATCTTAGACGTCAGTCTCATAATCACTCATGTTTTAAAACTAGAAGTAAGTTCGGAATATTGTATAGATTTTTTGTAGGAATACAGCAATGTTTTAAACATGGCTTAACACCCATCATTATCTGTCTATCTATATATTATAGTCTTAGACATGACAACATTTATTTATTGTTTGCAAATTGTTTTTTTATTCCACTTTTGCGTGTCTGTTTACCAGGTGGCTAAGGCCTCCTTCAATCTTCTCCATTCTGGCCTTTCTATGGCCACTCTACCCTATGTTGTTCCCGCAACTTGTCTAATGATGTTGTCCCACCTCCTTTGTGGTCTCCATTATCTGCCTAATCTAAGGGTCAGCTTGTAGTCTAACTGGCAGCTGGTACAGCTGACAGTATTTCACATGGAAGGACTGCTTATCTGACCTTCGATTACTAAGAAACACAATTTTTTTTTACCCGACTAGAGCCAAAGGAGGGTTATGATTTTGACTGGCTATGTATGTATGTTTGTATTTTTGTATACAGTATGTGAGTATCTTCATCTGTTCTCTCATAGCTCCTAATCTACTTATCGGAACTCGACATATGAGGTATCGTTAGAACCGTCTTAATTGTCTGCTGAACATAGGCTACGTGACGTGTCACAAAACTCGGTATGGCGCCCTCTAGCAGACAAAAAGTAAAGTGTTCATAATAAAAATGGAGATAAATACGCCGTGTTTGGTATCATTTGAAAGGGCGTCACTTGTACATTTCCAAAATATTGCTCAAATTTTAATTGACGCCCTCTAGCGGACAAAAAGACATGTGTTAACCCTTTCGCGGGCATCGGCAAAATAGTTGCCAAACCACTTTTTTAAAGTTGCGCCAAAATGTATGAAGTATATTAATGCTGTGCAACTATAGATAGCTAACTACATCTCTTAGAATATTGTTACAACAATTTGAAATCCATCAATCAAATTGACAAAAGAAATATTTGACATATTGGTGACGACGTGCAAAATGTAAGGCTGTTTTTCGGTGTTCTAACCTAAATCCATCATAATCAAGAAAATTACCGTGTAAAATGTAAGTAACGACTTGTTTTTTATTAGCTCTTGATCTGATTTATTGAATAAATGTAATATTTCGTTATATCATGCACTTATAATACCTTTGACGATAAAGAAAACTTGATATTGCGTTTGCTCTAAATAGACGGCAAAATAGTTGCCTATGCTCGATAAATTATTTGTTGTGGATAAATAGTTGCCAATGCCCGATTTTATTTTTTCTTTTAGATGCCGCCGGGAAAAATCCAACGTCAAATACCCCTAAGTAGTATGGAAATTGTTGAATTAGTGAATGTCCCTGATGGAGAAATAATATACACACATCAACACGGTCTAGGGATATTTTTAAAAAAGCGAATTACTATCAATGTGTTAATTATTTATATGACATGTATATATTTAAAATATACGTTATTTAATATTCTACCATTTTTTAATAATGGTTAAGGTACTGATTAAAATTTCAGGATTTTATGGAAAAAAAAATGAAGCATAGACGGAAACCGTATATGAATTAACTTTTAATTTGTGAGTAAAAACTGAAAAAAATAGAAAAATCATTTAATTTGTGTTTATAAACTTGAAGTTAGTAGTCTGAGAAAGCGCCCATGATGTTCATAACACATCGGCAACGATTCGGCATGCTCAGAACAAGGTTGTCAATGTCTTGCTGCGGAATATTGTCCCATGTCCTTCTGAGGTGCGCAAAAAGTTGATCTTCTGTAGCCAAATTTTCGGGAACTTCCTTCAGAGCTCTTCTTTGCAGCATATCCCACGCATGCTCAATGGGATTTAGATCTGGCGATTGAGCAGGCCAGTCTAAGGCCCTAACATTATGTGTATGTAACCAAGCTGCTACCGTTCTCGCCGTGTGTGCCCGGGCATTGTCGTGCATGAGAGGGAAATCTTGCCCCATTTGTGTTCTGTGAGGCAAGATTACGGGCCCCAGCACCTGTTGGACGTATCGTTCTTCCGTCATATTGCCCCGCACCCAAACGTGATCCGTCCGTCCTCCAAGACGAATTCCTGCCCAAACCATAATTGTTCCTCCTTGGTATGGGTGAACTTCCTGAGGGTTCTGGAGACGGCTCCATCGTCCAGGAACTCGCCAAACACGCGTCCTTCGTGAATCTGGATGGAAGCCGAACCTGGATTCATCCGTGAACAGCACATTGGACCATTGCTCACGGCCCTAGTCCACGTGGTTCCGAACCCATTCTAATCGTCGTCCACGATTGCCTCTCCGTAAAGGTGGGACCCGGAGTGGTCTACGAGAGCGTAGATTGCTTTCATGCAGTCGCCTTCTTACAGTTTGGTCACTCACAAGCACTTGGTGTTCCACTCGCAGCCTTTGGACCAATTGAGTCGCCGTTGCATTTGGTTGAACTCGCGCAGAAATTTGCAAAAATCGGTCTTGTCTGGGGGTAGTGATGCGACTTGGCCTTCTTCTTCTTCACCTGTGGCACGATAGCGTGTCCACAATCTTGAAATTACATTTTGATGGGTCCCTATGGCCTCAGAAACATTACGCTGAACAGATCCAGCTTCCAGCATTCCCACAGCTCGTAACATCTCCGCCCTCGTCAAATGTCGGCGTTGCATGGCTACAATACCTCAATTCTAACTTTATCTTACGTTTAAAAATGAAAAAAAAACTGTAACTAAACGTAATTCGTATTGTTTTTTAAATTTCGCACAAATGAAAATTCCCTCTCCTATACATCAAGACATTTTTATGCCACCGAAACAAAAGAATTTTCAAAAATTTGAATTTGGAATTAGTCTGAGATAAATTACAAACAAATCGGTGTATTAAAGATTCCAATGCGGCCAGTACTTTTCGAGTTATTTAATTGAGTATGAAATATCCCTAGACCGTGTTGATGTGTGTACTTAAGAAATTATGTGAAACAAGGCATTTGCAACAAAAAATTTACAAAATCAAACTGGGCATTGGCAATTAATTTGCCAAATAAAAAGTCACAAACGGGCATTGGCAAAGATATTGCCATAGCCCAAAAAAGAAGGGGGGATTAGCAAGGGGGGGAAATGTATTAGTATTGTTTTTCCTATGTTATTTTACAATGGTTGGAATAAATGAAACCAAAATCGGAGGTGTAAATAGTATTGCCCGCGAAAGGGTTAAAAAAAAAAGCCAAAATTGTTGAAATAAAAAAAAGTAAAAAACTAAAACCCGACTACGACAAAAAATAACGACGCTGAAAAAGTATGGTAAGACTGGTTGTCGGGCCTTTAAGCCACGGGCTACCTGTAACAACTGACAAAATTCTACAAATGATAGCCGTGACCAACAACTTAATATGCTTTCTAATGCATGTAGTGGTCACTGGTCATACATTCATTCACAGTGTAACACATTTATATTGTATTTAAATTAATTTAAGATCATAATCATGCAGTCATAAGGCAGATAATTCCATTAAAATTATTGTGGGCGTATCGTCTATGTGCGGCCAACCACGGGGAAAGCGAGGGGCGCGGCGTACCGGGCACGAGCTGCCGCCGCTCGTGCTCCCCTCACTCAGCTCACCAACTAAGGCCACTACGGGCAGTTCTTTGAACTTGATTTGATATGTTAATTATAGTATTAAACCTATTTTATATACAGTCCACTACTCTTATCATTTAACGCCCACTCGATTCAAACCGAACGAGAATCGAACCTCGGACCTCATATTCAGCAGTCGCGCTTGCGACCACTAGACCAACCAGGCAGACATAATTATATAATTGTATTGTGTCGCGGGTTCGATCCCCGCACGGAACAAATATTTGTATGGCCTGCAGATAGTTGTTTCGGGTCTGGGTATTTGTGTATGTGACTTTCTATGTTTGTGAACGCACCCACGATACAGGAGAAATTCCTAGTGTGGGGCAATGTTTAAAAAAAAAAAAAATTATAATAAGTACTTAGTTGGTGTACATCGTGAGGAAACCGGCATGTCATAGAATCAAAAAATTCGATGACATGTGACATCTACCAATCTGCACTGGGCCCGCGTGGTAGATTATAGCCCATTCCCTCTCAAAGAGAGGATGCCTATGTCCCAGCAGTGGGAACATTAATAGCCTGTTGATGATGATGATGATGAGTTGGTGTGCCTTGTGTAACACAAGTTGTGTTAAGGCGGGGTTACCCCGATAAACGTCGTCAACAATAGCGTTTTACTCGTACATGGAACGGATTTAAATTTTGAAAAAAATGTATTACATAGTTGACTCTTTGATCATGATATTATGTCGGGCATGCGATACACGATTACTTACACTTCACTGCATCCAATTAAATCGCAAAGACATGTCCAAATGATGGGTAAGGAGTTATATTAGGCTTTGAAAAATGAAACTTATATCATAATAAAGGTCGTAAAAAATGTGTATTATCTCGGGTCACATAATGTATAATTTCTTTATCATTTTTCTCCAAGAAGAAAAAACAGTCAAAATTTCGGCATTATATCGCTCGCGCGGCAGGGCGGGGGACGAGGTCGTGCGTACATAAAAACAAAGTAGGGAAACCTCGCCTTAAACAAATAATATTTATGTTTACAGTAGGAAGCGCAGATCTTCAATATTGAAAAGTCAACGGCCTGCTCGCACACCTTTCTCAGAACTAGAGTTCAATGTAGCCACCCCCACGGACACTGCTAAAAGTCGACGAGTCAGTTTCTCACGAAGGACAGGAGTTGCGTAAGTTTTTAATCAAAATTATCCATATATATGTTAAGAGAATATATTCCAAGACATGCGACATCTACCAACCCGCACTCGGCTCGCGATTATAGCCCATCCCTCTCCTAGAGAGGAGGCCTGAGTCCCTGCAGTGGGAACATTATAGAATGATGGTGATATTTAGGAGAGCATCCTTAAATTAATAGACCTTTTTTTTATTTTGGTGGGTGGAAAATCATCGAATAACCCCTCCCGCTCTTGGGCAGAGCGAAGGGGAGTGTCAGACTTCTACTGACTAAAAACCAAACCCATGTTGTTCTTCGCCCTTGTGTCGGAGCCGCGTTAACCTTTCGATAATCCACAGCCCCAACGGGAAATTATTAGACCTTAGATTGTCTTTCTATTAATACATATAATATAGATTTATGGATCAATAAAATAAAGAACATAGATCAGATTACTACACAGAATTATTAACTTTACTAGCGACCCGCCCCGGCTTTGCACGGGTGCAATGCTGATTTCTATTATACATATAAACCTTCCTCTTGAATCACTCTATCTATTAAAAAAAAAAACGCATCAAAATCCGTTGCGTAGTTTTGAAGATTTAAGCATACAAAAGGACATAGGGACAGATAAAGCGACTTTGTTTTATACTATGTAGTGATAGTGATGTAGTGACAATATAAAATCTGTTGTATCAAGTCCAAACTTGACCATTATATCGACGCAAAGACACCCAGATTCTCAAGAAATCAGTTTCCCATAACATATTGCAGTCGACATATTGTTGCTTCACTTTTTTTACCATAATATTCCCATTTCATCCCCAGCGAGTTTGTAACAAACGAAGGAACTACTACGTGGAAAAACTTCTACGAAGAACATAACAAATCACTAGAATCGTCCAGTAACGATTCCGAAGCAAACGCGTCCCGGCAACCCGTCGGCCATCTTGGTAAAAGAATCTTCGACCAACAGTTTGAAGAAGTAGAGGCTGTCGACTTTATCAGTGGCCTCGCTAACGGCTCACTCAACAATGTCAATTTCTCCCAACAACTGGCGTCCCTAGAATTAACAGCAGACGGCAAGCTAACGGCACCACAAAACAAATTCGAACTCAGTGCCTTCACCGAACAAAGTAAACTATTCGGCAATGATTTCACTGCTCCATCAATTGGTGATAATTCTGGTCGAATTGATGTGAATTTTTCAGCGCTACAACAGATTGAAAAAGATGATTTAGATGAAATCCAAAAAGATTTGGAAAGAGCATCGGGTAACATGGGCTGTCACGGCCCGTTTAGTAATAGACAGAACATGTCTGAGTATATTGAGGTAGATCTGAATATGACTCATGTTGACAAAAATGGTGAGGACATGTCTATAACGGACACCGTTCACAGCCCGGTTCAGGACGTGTCTAAAAGTGCGTCCAAAGACAAGAAAGGTAGCTTGAACAACGATTGGGTGGCAGATAAAGAAAACATCGCAATTAACCCTTACGCTGCCCCTTGCGAAGACAACTTCGCTGTCAATGAAGAACCCGATCAAGTACTAGTTTTTGACGGCAAACGGTTAACGTTACAACCTGATATACCTGAAAAAGATAAGAATTATAGACAAACTCTTTTGCCTAATTCTTCAGCAGAAACTCCTCAGAGGAAAACTATCGTTCTGAATGTTAATGATGATTTACCGAACTTTATCGAGGATAATAATATGCTAAACTCTAAATACGAAAATTCTGGCTTCAGCGGTTTTCAAGAAATCAAATCGGATGAAGATGAAATATCTGATACTTTGCCAGTGCACAAAGAAGATATCAAATCTAAAAGTAAGATTCACGATCTTTCAGGAAATATATCTATGACGCAGGCGTTACCCACAAATATAATTTGCCATACGGCAGTAATAAGTCAAGATGCCAACTCCACCAAGAGAAGAACTATTGTGTTTAACGAAAGTACAAGTAACGTTTCAATGACTGAAACAATACCAGTAAAACTATTGAGCAGTAGTGCGATATTGACTGACCGACGTCGTACTATTGTTTATGAGGACGACACGGGCGACATATCCATCACGCAGGCAGTACCTTCAAACATTCTCGGTAACCAAAACACACAAAAACATAAAACTATAGTATTTGATAGCGATGAAGACAATATCTCAATGACACAAGCTTTGTCATCGAATATCTTAGATGAGAAAGCAAGTAAAAGAAAAACTATAGTGTTCGACGATGACACACACACTGACTCTAAATTCAAAAATTCTGGCTTCAGCGGTTTTCAAGAAATCAAATCGAATGAAGATGAAATATCTGATACTTTGCCAGTTCACAAAGAAGATATCAAATCTAAAAGTAAGATTCACGATCTTTCAGGAAATATATCTATGACGCAGGCGTTACCCACAAATATAATTTGCCATACGGCAGTAATAAGTCAAGATGCCAACTCCACCAAGAGAAGAACTATTGTGTTTAACGAAAGTACAGGTAACGTTTCAATGACTGAAACAATACCAGTAAAACTATTGAGCAGTAGTGCGATATTGACTGACCGACGTCGTACTATTGTTTATGAGGACGACACGGGCGACATATCCCTCACGCAGGCAGTACCTTCAAACATTCTCGGTAACCGAAATACAGACACCGCACAAAAACATAAAACTTTAGTATTTGATAGCAATGAAGACAATATCTCAATGACTCAAGCTTTGTCATCGAATATCTTAGATGAGAAAGCAAGTAAAAGAAAAACTATAGTGTTCGACGATGACACTTGCAATGTGTCCTTTACTCAAGCTTTGCCGGCAAATATAATGCTACCAGACAAACAAGAACTAGAGAACACATCTAGACAACCTGAAACTCGAAACAAAAAGAGAACAACAATTGTCTATAATAACGACGAAGGTGATATTTCTATGACTGAAGCTATATCCGCTAACATAATAGAGAAAGCAACAAATGAACAAAAAACTATTGTCTATGATGAAGACGAAGCTATCTCTATGACCCTAGCTGTATCTGCAAATGATTATCTTCTTTATAAACTAGACTCAGCAGAAAGTATTAAAAAACCTGAAGATATTGAAGAAGTAAAGACGAAAGTAACTAATTATGATGTGTTTGAACAAGTTAGACCAACTGAAGACGCCTTGCAAGATAATCGTAAAAGTACCGTATTCGATGAAACTAACTCTATTTCTGAAATGTCAATGGCTAGTGAAACATCAATGGTTCAGAGCTTACTAGATGAAGAAAAGAGGAGAACAGTTATATTTGATAACGATAACTGCAATATTTCAATGACGAAACCAATTCCAGCTGGATTCGTGACTGCTGAGACTGAAATGTTAAATAAAACGGAACCCAAACTAGATGTGACAGCGCAAAATCAGGTATCACATCCTCAATTAAATGTCATCGTGATGCAAACAACCAATGACAGTCAACCAATAAACTTAAACGTGGAAAAGGTCGACGATTCGAAAGTCGAATTACCAATTAAGTACGAGGAAGTACAAGACAAATTAATGACTTCTACAGATTCAAAAGATCAAATTGTAGACAAAGAAATTGAGCCCGATGATGATGACGATGCTATCGACGACGAGGCAGGTGAAGAAGAATCACTGGTCATCACTCCCGAATCTGAACCTTCCCGTGTCATTGATACAGAGGACAAAAGCTTAATGGTTGTTATAGAATCAAATACTTCTTCTGCTAGTAAAATGAAGGACGTGGTTGGCAACACCTCTGTCGGAAGTATGTTTTATGTTACGAAAGAATGCGAAGCCGTTATACAGACAGACAGTCAAACCAAACAGATACCCAAACACAAGGAAAATGAAATGGAAGAGTTCGATCACCTTGAAAGGAAGTTAGCGGAATTACAAACAGAAGTGCCACAACCATCCGACGTTGAAAACGATAATGTCAGTCAACCAAGTCTAAATGCGAATGACACACAAAATTTACTTCAGTTGATATCTCATTTAACTGATAACGGAGATGATGAAGACGATGTCAAACCTGTTGCCGTTAAAGTGGAAGATCAGGGTGGCGCCACAGAGCATAAGCGACTCAGTGTGGCTCCTAACAGACAGTCCATAGCTTTGAGTAGAGAGGATTTATTGAGTAACATTTCAATGGCGCAAGCAGCCTTACAGAAATCCAGACTAGCACTAGATGACAGTGAAAGTGGGGACGATACAAGAGAAGCTTCGATAGATACGTCTAAGAACTCGGAAAGCCGAACAAGCTTTGAAGTCGTTAAAACATTAAACTTTGACGATGAGTCTACTAGCGAAACCAGCAAGGATGAAGAGAAAATTTCTCCGCTTAAGAAAACAGTGTTCAGTGAAACTTCATACACGCATGAAACCAAAGGAAAAGTCATTCCTACATACTTGAAAGACGTTTCAGACGGCATCAAAGAACTTATGCTCGATTTGGTAAAGCCCGTAAGCGACGATGTACCGTTTCAAAACTATTCGCGTGATAGAGGTTTATTAGAGAGCCTGTCTACGCACAGCACTGAGGTGCAAGCGAATTTAACCACACCCAGTCAGATCGATTTAGATGACGACTTCAATTCCGACACTGGAGTTGATTCAGATACCAGTCTATGCACTAGCATAAATACTGCTCGTAGTGAAAAGTCCTCCAGTCGGACTTATCGAAATCAGGTCAAATTTGCTTGCGTGGAAGAAACAAACATAATACCGCGCGAAGAGCCTGAAAAGTGTCATGAACACTGTCACTCAAATGCTCTCGTTAAACAGCAACCTCAGTCTGAGGTTCTGATTTTCGACCACCTCAATCCTTTGAACAACGTTCTACTTGCGCCAATTAATTTAACGGACGTACATACGTACCAGCCGAGAAAAACGGACGAGATACTTAATGAATCTAAGAGTCGCTTCAACAGGGTGTCTTATGGTAATAATTATGAGGTGGAAACTGCGATCACACCGCAGATCACCTTCAGACAGAGCACAAGGCAAGAAAACATCGATGTGTACCAAAAGGGCGACCAATTCGGCCAAAATGACGTTCAGTTGAAATTAAAATCTACATGCGAACGAACCACCGAGTGCCAATCAGTAGACGCAACTTTGAAGCAATCGAAAGACGGTGAAGTAAACACTCTGATTGCCATGAGAGGAAACAAAGAGTTGCTTCAAGCAAATTCGTCGCTAACATTAGTCGATGAACTGACCAACAGAGAGTATTCGAACGCCAGGATTACATACTTCGAAAATTTGAATATGAGTGACAGAAGTACAACAAAAGGCAAGAAGCGGTTTTATAGTCCGTCCAAAAGCAATAAAAATTACTCGCCATCTAAGGACACGACTCCGAAACCGATTACAAAAATGCAGAAAATTTCTAGAAGTCCTATGCAACTCAAAGTGCCTTTAAAAACGTCTCCGAAGAATGACTCGCCACATAAAGCGCCGAGTCCCAAAAAGGTTCACCAGCCGAAGAATCACAGCCCGAAGTCGCCAAAATCGATCCTTAAAAAAGCAGAACAAGCAATAACAGTGCAACGAGTAAAAAATGAATATCAAAATTTAGAATCTCAATCGGAGCTTAATAATAGTTCAATAAAGCTAAAATCGGAGAGCAGATACGCAAAAGCGTCAGATTCCGAGTTCGCAACGGAATCTGACGCTTCTTTTACGAGTTCAATGAAGTCCGACACCAGTACGGTTACGTCTACGGGTCTACGGGATCAGGAGCCAGTGCAAGCCACACCCTGGCAGACGGACTGTCAGTCCGGACTGGGCTCAGCCAGCTCAAATCTAAGTGAAACAGATTCTGGTGTCAATGTCGTCGCCAAAATTGATATGTTACCTTTCATGGGGTGAGTGAAAACTTTACTACTAATTTAAGACTAGGGTTCGAATCCAAAGTCTACTAAAGGGCTTCTCGGGTTTGGGTCGGCCATATTCGATTTGGCAGTATTTGAAGAAGCAAGGCGTCTCCACAAAAAAAAATGTCTCCAATCTTTGACGATGTCCGAGCTCATCTGAAACATCGCCAAAGAAGTTAGAAGACATCTTTGTCTTCTAACTTCCCAGAACCAAAAATTAGAAGACGCCATTTAGCCCATTCCTTCCCATAAAGAGGAGGATGTCCCAGCAGTGGGAACAGTGCTTATGCTAACCCTTATACCAACAGATTGTATCATACTGACTGCGATCAATCAATATATATATAACATTACAGAGGTCATGAATGCGAATGGGACTCAAGATCAATAGCTGACACGTGGTCGTTCCGTCTTCAACACGGTCGCTTGAAACTGACGATAAAGCTAGCGCACAGAGACCACAACGATACGGGGACGCGAGTGCGGGGAGACACTCCCGTGCTCAATATAGCGGTGGAGACTGTGCGATATGGTATGTATCACTGTCTTGTTATCTGACACGGCTAGCGCACAGAGACCACAACGTTACAGGGACACGAGTGCGGGGAGACACTCCCGTGCTCAATATAGCGGTGGAGACTGTGCGATATGGTATGTATATGTATCACTGTCTTGTTATCTGACACGGCTAGCGCACAGAGACCACAACGATACGGGGACGCGAGTGCGGGGAGACACTCCCGTGCTCAATATAGCGGTGGAGACTGTGCGATATGGTATGTATCACTGTCTTGTTATCTGACACGGCTAGCGCACAGAGACCACAACGATACGGGGACGCGAGTGCGGGGAGACACTCCCGTGCTCAATATAGCGGTGGAGACTGTGCGATATGGTATGTATCACTGTCTTGTTATCTGACACGGCTAGCGCACAGAGACCACAACGATACGGGGACGCGAGTGCGGGGAGACACTCCCGTGCTCAATATAGCGGTGGAGACTGTGCGATATGGTATGTATCACTGTCTTGTTATCTGACACGGCTAGCGCACAGAGACCACAACGATACGGGGACGCGAGTGCGGGGAGACACTCCAGTGCTCAATATAGCGGTGGAGACTGTGCGATATGGTATGTATCACTGTCTTGTTATCTGACACGGCTAGCGCACAGAGACCACAACGTTACGGGGACACGAGTGCGGGGAGACACTCCCGTGCTCAATATAGCGGTGGAGACTGTGCGATATGGTATGTATATGTATCACTGTCTTGTTATCTGACACGGCTAGCGCACAGAGACCACAACGATACGGGGACGCGAGTGCGGGGAGACACTCCCGTGCTCAATATAGCGGTGGAGACTGTGCGATATGGTATGTATCACTGTCTTGTTATCTGACACGGCTAGCGCACAGAGACCACAACGATACGGGGACGCGAGTGCGGGGAGACACTCCCGTGCTCAATATAGCGGTGGAGACTGTGCGATATGGTATGTATCACTGTCTTGTTATCTGACACGGCTAGCGCACAGAGACCACAACGATACGGGGACGCGAGTGCGGGGAGACACTCCCGTGCTCAATATAGCGGTGGAGACTGTGCGATATGGTATGTATCACTGTCTTGTTATCTGACACGGCTAGCGCACAGAGACCACCACAACGTTACGGGGACACGAGTGCGGGGAGACACTCCCGTGCTCAATATAGCGGTGGAGACTGTGCGATATTTTATGTATCACTGTCTTGTTATCTGACACGGCTAGCGCACAGAGACCACAACGTTACGGGGACACGAGTGCGGGGAGACACTCCCGTGCTCAATATAGCGGTGGAGACTGTGCGATATTTTATGTATCACTGTCTTTTTATCTGACACGGCTAGCGCACAGAGACCACAACGATACGGTGACGCGAGTGCGGGGAGACACTCCCGTGCTCAATATAGCGGTGGAGACTGTGCGATATGGTATGTATCACTGTCTTGTTATCTGACACGGCTAGCGCACAGAGACCACAACGATACGGGGACGCGAGTGCGGGGAGACACTCCCGTGCTCAATATAGCGGTGGAGACTGTGCGATATGGTATGTATCACTGTCTTGTTATCTGACACGGCTAGCGCACAGAGACCACAACGATACGGGGACGCGAGTGCGGGGAGACACTCCAGTGCTCAATATAGCGGTGGAGACTGTGCGATATGGTATGTATCACTGTCTTGTTATCTGACACGGCTAGCGCACAGAGACCACAACGTTACGGGGACACGAGTGCGGGGAGACACTCCCGTGCTCAATATAGCGGTGGAGACTGTGCGATATGGTATGTATATGTATCACTGTCTTGTTATCTGACACGGCTAGCGCACAGAGACCACAACGATACGGGGACGCGAGTGCGGGGAGACACTCCCGTGCTCAATATAGCGGTGGAGACTGTGCGATATGGTATGTATCACTGTCTTGTTATCTGACACGGCTAGCGCACAGAGACCACAACGATACGGGGACGCGAGTGCGGGGAGACACTCCCGTGCTCAATATAGCGGTGGAGACTGTGCGATATGGTATGTATCACTGTCTTGTTATCTGACACGGCTAGCGCACAGAGACCACAACGATACGGGGACGCGAGTGCGGGGAGACACTCCCGTGCTCAATATAGCGGTGGAGACTGTGCGATATGGTATGTATCACTGTCTTGTTATCTGACACGGCTAGCGCACAGAGACCACAACGTTACGGGGACACGAGTGCGGGGAGACACTCCCGTGCTCAATATAGCGGTGGAGACTGTGCGATATGGTATGTATATGTATCACTGTCTTGTTATCTGACACGGCTAGCGCACAGAGACCACAACGATACGGGGACGCGAGTGCGGGGAGACACTCCCGTGCTCAATATAGCGGTGGAGACTGTGCGATATGGTATGTATCACTGTCTTGTTATCTGACACGGCTAGCGCACAGAGACCACAACGATACGGGGACGCGAGTGCGGGGAGACACTCCCGTGCTCAATATAGCGGTGGAGACTGTGCGATATGGTATGTATCACTGTCTTGTTATCTGACACGGCTAGCGCACAGAGACCACAACGATACGGGGACGCGAGTGCGGGGAGACACTCCCGTGCTCAATATAGCGGTGGAGACTGTGCGATATGGTATGTATCACTGTCTTGTTATCTGACACGGCTAGCGCACAGAGACCACAACGTTACGGGGACACGAGTGCGGGGAGACACTCCCGTGCTCAATATAGCGGTGGAGACTGTGCGATATTTTATGTATCACTGTCTTGTTATCTGACACGGCTAGCGCACAGAGACCACAACGTTACGGGGACACGAGTGCGGGGAGACACTCCCGTGCTCAATATAGCGGTGGAGACTGTGCGATATTTTATGTATCACTGTCTTGTTATCTGACACGGCTAGCGCACAGAGACCACAACGATACGGGGACGCGAGTGCGGGGAGACACTCCCGTGCTCAATATAGCGGTGGAGACTGTGCGATATGGTATGTATCACTGTCTTGTTATCTGACACGGCTAGCGCACAGAGACCACAACGATACGGGGACGCGAGTGCGGGGAGACACTCCAGTGCTCAATATAGCGGTGGAGACTGTGCGATATGGTATGTATCACTGTCTTGTTATCTGACACGGCTAGCGCACAGAGACCACAACGATACGGGGACGCGAGTGCGGGGAGACACTCCCGTGCTCAATATAGCGGTGGAGACTGTGCGATATGGTATGTAGTCTTGTTATTTAAAATTCCCAGGAAAACGTTCAAAATCAGAATAATTTATTTGTTAAGTGAAAGTTCTTGCTATGTTTTGTCGTTACTGACATACAAATTAAAATACAATTACAAAATGACAATTGAAAAAAAAACTTTAACCCGACTTCAAATCCGACATTTAAATTCCGTCATAACAAAAACTGATAAAATTTGTATAACCTATGTTACCCGGGCTATTCTTACGAATCTATTAAAAGATATAGATTTAGTAATATTAATTTGCCTTCAGATCCCAAGAACCCTGTGGCCACACTATGCGTCCGCTTCGCATATGAAACCATACGCTACATTACGACGCGCTCGATGTACTCCGAGTGCTGCGCGAGGAACATCCCGCATTTGTTGCGACGTTGCGCCGCTGTGACGCGCATTGCGTTGCGGTGGGGATGGGCCATGCATGACGCGAAACTGCAGCTGGCTTATGCAATGGATAATGATGGGAATATTACATTGAAGGTACGTAATGACTAAAATATCGAAGATTAACTATTTAAATATTATCGCGACCAAAAGTAATCTTTTCACCCTCTCCCCACTTCAGCCGGCCCCCCACAGCCCCCACTTTCAACCCCTTTTTTCGCATACAAAAAGCCTATGTCCTTTCTCAGGATCTAAGCTATCTGTGTACAGACAGAGTTACTTTCGCATTTATAATATTAGTAAGGATATCGAACCCTTTGCAGGCTGTATTCTGTGGATATTATTGTAAAATGTGACATAATATTATAGTACTAGCTCCAACTCCAACCTGCCTGCATGCGTTGCATTGCACTTTTTTCTACCTACCCTTCCTTCGGCTGGGGTTGGGAGAGTGAAATAGTATATTTCATTATAAGTGCGGAAAGTCTGTCATTGCAAAGAGTTCCGACAAATGTCTAACCGAGCCGAGGCACAGCCGACGGCGAGGGTTGACAGTCGGAACAAGTTGCAATGACGGTCCCGCACGTGTACTGAACAACTATTTTTAATACAGTTGCGAAAAAATGAAGCAATTTAATAAAATAATTAAACTCGCAAAGAACATTTTTGAAAATGGCGCCTACCGTAAAAGAATATATGCAGAGATTTTTTTTGTTTTCTTTACCTAATCTGGGTAGGCAAAGGGAACTATGCCCATACAGCCAAGTCTTCAGTAGATTTTTTTTATTGATATGAAATAAAAATGAAATTTAGTGAGATGAAATGGAATGAAACCTGTACGGTGATTACCTTACACCTAGTTTGTTAATGTTATTTGTTGTGAGTACGCGCCGCGACCCAGGTTAGGGAATTGATAAGTAAAACGATGTTTACAGTTGCGCGGATTTATTAGTACTAAAGTAATGAAGTAATAAATGGGACGCGCTGCACCGCATCGTGAGTGCAAGCGTCAGCATTATAACTAAACAATACAAAATGTACGGGTTTGCTCGTACATACTCCCTACAGGAGAAATTAACAGGAAACAAAATAAATGTTATCAGATCTTTGAAAACAATGTTCCAAGAAAATACAAGAAATAATAAATGTTGTACACAAATTATGTTGATGCAATATAATGCAAAAAAATACTTAATTAATGATAAAGCTAAAAATTTATTGTCTTTTGTCGCATCATTAAACTTAACGACCGAAAATAGGTGACGTGGTTTTATTCACTCGCGCACTATTGAGATTAGATACACTGCTCTGATTGTTGTCATTTAACTCACTAACACTGTGGTAAAACACTCGGTCACCGAGAATCACGCACGGGTTGTCGTTGTTGCTGCGAGTAGGAGGCGCAGGCGCACCCTGAGCTGGTGTCAGCGGCGCCGGCGCTGGCGAGGCCGGCACGCTCCAGGCGCGCACGCGACGCCACGCGTACACCAATCCCGCTGCTCCCGCGATGCCGACGATGATGTATACCACCGTGTAGTGGTGTATATCATGAACAGAAATGCTTTCAGCTATAGCGGCATTATCTTTCATGATCTTAATTTTCTTTCATGATCTTAAGTTCCTCTAAATCCATTTGATTCTGGTCAGTTTCTGAATCATTCATGGATATCATATGCGGGATCGTAATGTTGATAATATGATTTATCGGTGGTATGAGTGGAGAGTAAACATCAGGTTTAATGTTCAGTTGGCTAGACTGTTGTCTGTGAGCAATCAAAGTAAATGCTTGCGTTTTAATAATACACCCATTGTCTATAGCAACAAGACCCGCACCGGTCAGCTGATGACTGACAACTTGATCTTCGCACATTATGCGCAAAGGGCATTGATCGCAACAAAAATAGATGTAGTTATTAATTGTGTTACTTTCAAACCAGCTGTTTTTGCAGGGAGACATCCTTGTCGCACATTCAAACTCTTCGGTTTGACAGAAATCTTTATCCTCATTTAGATGATATATGGGTCTCTGAATATGACACAGATATGCATCAGATATCAGACATGATGTTAATGTTTTCTCTGTCATGGTTAAGTAGGTATCCTTCTTCAAGTTTATGGCCACATAATCTGATATTGGTTGGATGCTAACCATGTCAGTTCCTTTGACTTGAGGTATGGAAAATATTTGAAATATCTCAAAAGTGTCTCTACTGATAAGAGGAAGTCTGATTTCAAAGATGAGGTATTCTTCCAGCATCCTGGTTTTTACTTTGAGAAGTTTATATATTTTTCTTAAATCAATTTGCACATTGTCTACAGGCAATGCCACGTCCTTAGGGAGCTGACTAGCGATAGTACTCAGCTGATTTTGTAATTGAACGGGAGTTAAAAGGTGTGGATTAAACTGACCGTGATAGATGTCAGTGATGGTGTCCAGCAAGGTGCCTTGCAATGACTTCAAGTTATGTAGCATGTTGCTCCCTATAATAGCTCCGATGGTCAGCTCGTTTACAATAGACATGTTTTGTGTTTCCGATTGAAGTTGATTTAGTGCCTTTTCAATGGAAAATATATGTTGGGAAACCATTTTATGTTAATTGTTTGTTCATGGTTTGTTCTGTTCGTTTGAGAAGATTATATTCAACCTCTATAATCGATGTTTGGTTTTTCCAGTAGGAGGCAATATGACGTTGGTTGTCGCGTAGTAACGTTATGTCCTGGCGATATTGTTCGGCGAATCTCGCATCTAGTACCCCGAAGAGGCTATTCGCGAGATATCCGACACCGTCGATAAGACCGCGCCGCTGTCTAGCGCGCTGCTCGTTCGAGTGCTGACCGAGCAACATCTGGTTATAGTACTGAAGTTCACCGAGACCTTGAACCAGCTGTAATAATATGATATCACAGTTCATAATATTACGGACTGTATTGCATGATTGTTCTAGGGACTTCGTGTATTTGTTGAGAGCTGTTATGCCTTCCCAATATGGTTGCATATCGTAATAGATAATGAGCTTCCATTCGTCCCGTATAATTTGCATGTTACTTAATTTATCGAAATAAAGACTCTGATTATGTCTAAATCTTGTTGATTGGAAATCGCAGTGTCCTCCTGTTACAATTGTCATAAATAATAATAAAGACGTAAACAATGTAGTTACGCTAACTCTCTTCGCTTTCCTTTGAGATTTTGTTTGTTCGCGGTTTGTTTTCAACTCTTCCTGGACGTTCTCGGACGAGTCAGATAGATTTTGGTTTACAGGTAACACTGATATTTTGGTAATTGGTCTTTTAAGAATTCCGTTCTTTGTTTTTAAGCTGATAACGCGAACGAATCCATCAGTTCCAGGATGGAGATCGACGACCCTTCCCATATGCCATTTTCCAGGTGGCAAATTGTCATCGTGCAAAAGGACTACGTCGTTTAGGTTTATGTTTTCACGAGATTGCCGCCATTTGCTCCTGGTTGTTAATTGTGACAGATACTCAGCTCGCCACCTTTTCCAGATGTCAGCGACAGTTTTCTGAGTTAATTGCCACCTAGTTCTCAAGTCCCTTTCTGTTTCCACTAGGGTAAGTGCTGAACTGCCGGTCAAAAAGTGAGATGGAGTTAAGTAGTCTAAGTCCTCCGGATCTTCGGTGAGAGGACATAACGGCCTCGAATTGAGGCACGCTTCGATTTGCGTGAGGATTGTTGACAATTCTTCGAAAGTCAACCTTTGCTCTCCGACAACTCTTCTAAAGTGATGTTTAAAACTTTTTACTGCGGATTCCCAAAGACCGCCTGCAGAAGGCCAGATAGGTGCATTAAAATGCCACTTGATTTCCATATCTGTCACTTCTGCCAAAAGTTCGTTGTTAAATATTTGTAGCAGTTCTTGATATTCTTGTTGAATTTGTTTGTTGGCTCCGACAAAGTTTCGTCCATTGTCACTATAAATGTGACTGGGAGTACCTCTACGTGCTGCCATTCGTCTTAAAGCTGCTATGAACGACGAGGTGCTAAGATCGGAAGCTAGCTCCAGATGTACTGCCTTTGTCGACATGCAGACGAAAACAGCTACATATCCTTTAGAGGTTTTTATGCCGCGGCCCTTGTTGGCTTTAAGGAGTAGGTGCCCAGTAAAATCTATTCCAGTGTGTTCAAACGGACGAGATGGATTGCTCCTTGATGCAGGTAAGTCACCCATAATTTGGTTATGCTTGTTAGGACTTAGTTTTCTACATTTAACGCATAAGCGTATTTGCTTTTTCGTTGCTTCATTTCCGCCTATAATCCAATACTTTTGTCGGATAAATCCCGATGTCAAGCGGGCTCCGCCATGGAAAGTAAGCTTGTGTGCATGTTCTATTAGAAGCTCCGTTAAACGTCCTCGTTGTGGAATAATGATAGGATGTTGCATGTCTGCGTGAATATGAGCATGTCTCAACCTTCCCCCGACACGAAGAAGCCCAACGCTATCCAAAATTGGATTTAGTTTTAGTATTCTGCTTTTGTTGCTAAGCTTTCCTTTCTCTTTTAAGCTTTTAATTTCTTCCGCAAACTCTTGCTCCTGTACTTGCTTTATGATCTTGATTTTGGCTTTTCTTATCTCTTCTAGAGTGAGATAGGAAGTTTGCGTTTTGTTTTGCTTGCTTGTTAAAAATCTATACACCCATGCTAAAATGTGTACAATTTTGGTAAAAGAACTGTGACTTTTCAACAAGTTCACGATTATACTTTCGTCGTCTGTTTGTTTGATGACAGTGTTAACTTGTTTCTGGGCCTTGGTTTCCAATGTTGTTGTGTATTTTATGTCTTCACTTCTTTCATCGGCTTTAACAGTTTGTAACCAAGATGGCCCTTGCCACCATAAGGGATGTTGCAACAATTGCGACATCGATAGTCCTCTACTTGCGCAGTCTGCAGGATTTTCGGCAGACTTTACATATCGCCAGCAGGCAGGAGGCATTATTTCCGTTATAAATCGTGTTCTGTTGGCAATAAAGGTTTGCCAACGGCCTGGATCTCCTTGCAGCCACCCCAGTACTGCTGTGGAGTCAATCCAGCCATAAATATCAATCTTGTAGTCAGATAAAGAAGCCTTGACCTTAGCCATGAGTTTAGCTAATAAATAAGCGCCGCAAAGCTCCAATCTTGGTAAAGATATGTTTTTGTTAGCCGGAACTATTCTTGATTTTCCAGCCACCAATATAATGCTTGTTTGTTCGTTATAAACTTTACAGTAAATAACGCAGGCATATGCCTTTTTCGACGCGTCACAGAAACCATGTAACTCGACTCTTTGCTCGGGTTTTGTGCCTAACCATCTTGGTATTTTAACTTGACTTATGTGATCGATATCCGCCTTAATTTTATTCCATTCTTCAAAAATATCTTCAGGTATCTGCTCATCCCACTGAATTTGTGAAGTCCAAATTCGTTGAAATAAAATTTTGAGTTTTGTTGTTGTAGGTGTTAGCCACCCCAAGGGGTCAAAGAACTTGGAGATATCCGATAACACGGATCGTTTTGTAGCTTTGGTGACCGTTGAATCAATTCTTGGCTCAAATGTAAAATTATCCTTGACAGGGTTCCAGCGAAGTCCTAATGTTTTAGTAGACTCCGGCTGTCGAAAGCTTTTACTTTGTTGTTGGCATGGGATTACATCGTGCAGTAAATGCGGATTATTAGAAGCCCATTTTCTTAGATTGAATCCTCCGCGTTTCAGGAGTTCAATTAAATCTTGTTGGAGTTGGCGTGCCGCTGATACGCTATGAGTACCATGGAGAAGGTCATCCATGTAGAATGACTCTTCTAGGACTTTAGATGCTTCTGGATAATCGCAGCGTTCGTCGATCGCTAGTTGTTTTAGCGTCATCATTGCGAGGAAAGGAGCCGCTTTAGTCCCGTATGTGACTGTGGTCAGCTGATATTCTTGTAGTTTATCTCTGGGACTATCTCTCCATATGATTTTTTGTAGGCTCTGATCTTCTTCGTGGACCAAAATTTGGCGAAACATCTTTTCGATGTCCGCGGTGAAGGCAAATTGATATTGCCTCCACCTAAGTATCAATGATTGAAGGTCCTGTTGTAGATTTGGGCCCTTGTGCATCAGATCATTTAAGCTTTGGCCACTAGATGTCCTCGATGAGGCGTTAAAAACGACTCGAAGTGAAGTTGTTGTAGAATCGTCACGTATCACACAATGATGGGGCAGGAAGCATTCGAGTTTCGTGTTACAACTAGCTGGTTTCATATGTCCTAATGCTAGGTACTCGTGGATGAATTTTTTATATTCTTTTGCGATGTTTTCATTTTTGATTAGTTTATTTTCCAAATGACCAAATTGTGCTATGGCCTTTGATTTCGAGTTGCCTAATTGTTCTTGCAAATTTGTTTTCAGAGGGAGCCTCACTACATATCTTCCGTCCAGCAATCGGTTTGTTGTCGAGCTGTAAAATTGCATACACTCTTGATTATCTGATGAAAGCGAAGTGGCTTCTACAATTTCCTCTGTTTCCCAGAATTTTTGTAACTGGTCAATATCGAACTGTACGACATTGCATTGTATTACGTTTACGTTGCCGCACAGTATCCACCCAAGCCGAGTCTGTTGAGCGATGGGTGTTGTTTGTTCAAGTCTGCATATTCCCTCCATAATAATGTTAGAATATATGTCCGCGCCAAATATAATATCTACCGGACGACTGACATAAAAGTCAGGATCTGCAAGTTCTATATTTTCCAAGAAAGACCACGTGGGCTTTGCAAAGGTATAAGTTGGCAGATTTTTTGTTAAAGTTTTCATGATGAAAACGTCAGTATTAAAAGAATAAGACTCTCTTCTTGAAGAGCAATTTATGTTAATAACTCCTTTGCAGGCATTATCCCTGGCTCCTATACCGGATATTACGCCCTTGCATCGTTGACGGGGCAGTCCCAATTGTTGCGCCGCATTTTCGGTGATGAGTGAAGTTTGGGAGCCTTGATCAATCAAAGCTCGCATATTAAGATAAGACCCATCACATTTTTGGACCTTAATCACGGCAGTGGACAATAATGTTTCCGGTACATCACGTTGTTGAGCCACGTGAGTAGTACTAACTTGCTGATTTTGCTCAGGCAAAGTATGGGAATTTCCAGCTTTAGGTATTGCTTGGTTAAGCGTTAGCGCAAATGCATCGTGAAGTATCGTATTATGACTTCCGTCGCACTCATGGCACCGTTTTGTTGAAATGCATTCCTTGCCTTTGTGGCTAAAAAGACAATTTTCGCATAGCTTGTTGTCAACGACAAATTGTTTTTTGTCGATTGGTGACATTCCAATATATTGTTCACAATGGAATAATCCATGACCATTTTTGCATAATGGGCAAGTTCGTTTATTGTGTAATTTTCCGTTCGATTTCGAAACGTTCTTGTTGCTTGAATAAGATTGCTTTGAATTACGATTGATATTTTTGTTGTTAGAATTGTTATCTTTAGATGATTTTGCATTGGAATTTGGAGCTTTCTGATCTTGTTTTCGCCGCGATGACTCCATACTCGTAAACTTGGTTTCCAGGAAGTCCAAAAAGTCTGATAAATTGGGCAGTTCACGAGGTTGCTTATGAGATGCGATGTATTCGGAATGCGTGTTAGCATCTAATTTGTTCGACATCAAATAGCAAATGATGGGGTCCCATGTGCTTACATCTGCTCCCATATTCTTTATAGCGTTAACACATTCGATGGTTGTATCGTGGACGCGTTTTACATAGTAGACTGAAGGTTGATGCATGACCGGAAGGTTGGTTAGAGTATTCATGTGTGACGTGAATATAAGCAGTTTGTTATTGTACCTATGATTAAGAATTTCCCAACACGTTGAATAGTTTTCAGAGCTAATCTGTAGATGATGTATTAAGCCCTCGGCTTCCCCTTTCAGTTTAGCTTTAAGAAACTGCATCTTTTGAGCTTGAGAGAGCGACGGATTGTTGTGGATGGCCTCCGTGAACAAGTCTTTGAAGGATACCCACTGTTGATAATGGCCATTAAACGTTGGCACTTCCATCTTTGGTGTAGATTGTTCTCTATGTGATACAGACCACAACTTGCTGTTCAGAGACTTCTTCATATTGTTGTACGTCATTTCATATGAGGTAAACTTGTCCTCATACGAATCATCCTGCCCGTCGAGTTCACCTTCCAACTCCCAGTGAAGCATGTCAATGGCTGACCACCTCGTTTCCAATGTTTTCAACGTATCTTGAAACTCCCATTTCTCAGTTATGGCATCGACGTTGATGTTCGCCACCGTTCGATAGAAAGCTTTAAAGTTAATAGTCTGCTTCTTCAGTAATTCATCCACTTTGCTGTTGGTGCCCTGAGATTTGAATTTTGGTGGTTCAAGAAAGGTTGTAGCCTCACTCTCCACTGAATTCTTGCTCCTAAGGGTCCCGTCCACGCCGGCCTTGGACGTGCCGGCTAACGGTGTTGCGGGTCTTAAAATAGACGTAGTTCCTGCACTTTTAATTGCTTCACGCGTCGAAAGATAGAAAGCATGAGTTTGTTGATAGCGATTCAATGCAAAATACTCAATAGATTTGTTGCTAAATGGGTTCAACTGATCGTGATTAGCTTGAAACTCTTGCCAGTAGGAGTCTAAAGTATCCAATCTACGTTTGATGTAGTCAGGAGTCTTGCGTTCCTGACCATCCTTCTTAAAGTTTGTTAAAAGTTGGTTCATGGCCACCATGATTTGATTCTGGTTGGCCAGAAGATCCTCCATTGTTTGGCTCATATTGTTAGATCAAGCAAAAAAAGGAAAGATCTTACTTTGATTCTGCTGTATGTTAATTGCGCTCAAGACTGCTGTTTACTTCCTGAACTAGTGGAGTGCCGTAAGACGTAAATATTGTAAAATCTCGGAATCCAGGACCGGTCAATGAATCTTCATAAAAACTATTGGACTGTATTGCTAAAAGCCCAAATAAAAAAGTTAAAAAAAAAAATTACGCGCTCGTCATTTTTTTTTTTTTTAGTACCACAATGTACTGAAAAACTAGCTTGTGCCAGCGGCTTAACCCGCTACAACACGAAAATTATCCCACGAAAAGATAAAATCGGGATAAAAACTATCCTATGTGTTAATCCAGGTTATGAACTATATGTACACCAAATTTTATCCAAATCCGTTCAGTAGTTTTTGTGTGAAAGAGTAACAAACATACACTCTCACAAATATTAGTACTTTATAATATTAGTGTGAAGTGTGATGTGATCAGGGCGCGCCACGACAGTGGCGGTAAGTCCCCTCTTTGAGGAGTTGCTGGAAAGGACGCAGTCCTCACCGGACACGTTGCTTCAGGAGGTACGTGCACCAAATCAGGCGGGAGGAAACGACCGGATGTCGCCATTCTGAGGATCGGCCGGAGGACACGGTGGAGCACACTGTGGAGGTCTGCCCCGCTCGGGCGGAGCCCCGCCGTATCCTCGTAGCGGCTATCGGCGGCGGCGACCTCTCGCGTCCCGCCCTGGTGCAAGCCATGGTCTGAGGCGAGGAGTAATGGGACGCCGTCGCCTCCTTCTGCGAAGCAGTGATGCTAATAGCGAAGGAGGTGGCGGAATGTGTGAGGGAGAGAACATTTCGACCTAGCCGTCGTGGGAGACGCTCCGGGCTTCGGGGGCCACGTGACGGCTTCCAGCCACCGTAGATGTGGGCCTGTGGACGGTGAGTAATGGGCTAGCCCGCCGTCTGTCCGTCTTATGACGACGACATCAGGCCGAGTCGACGGCGCGTTCGTGTTACACGCGCGCCTCAAAGAGATGGCAGCAACATGGGAGGGGCCGGCCAGGGCTGCAAGTTGGACACAAAGATACCGCGGCCTCGACATAAAAGGCTAAGAAGGAACATGGGTGGTTTTTTGTCAGTTGAAGTCTGACACTCCCTTTCGATCTGCCCAAGAGCCGGAGGGGTTATTTGATCACTTTCCACCAACCCAAAAAACTAAAATTGTGTGATGTGATGAGAGGGACAAGAGAAAAAAAATTTTGAAGCTAATAAATAATATTTGCGTAGTAACTTTAATGTCGTTATTTTTTGCGAAATACTAATAAATTTTAATGTTAATTTATTAGTATTTCGCAAAAAATAACGAGTTATAACAATAAAAAAAATGTAAAAAAATGCGAAAGTTTGTGTATGAGTGTGTATGTTTGTTACTTCTTCACGTCTAAACGGCTGGAACGATTTTAATAAAATTTGGTATGCAGTTAGCTGACACCTTGTATTAACACATAGGATAGTTTTTATCCCGATTTTATCTTCACGTGGGATAATTTTCGAGTTGTAGCGGATGAAGCCGCTGGCAACAGCTAGTAATATTATAGAGGCGAAAGTTTGTGAGGGTGTATGTTTGTTACTCTTACACGCAAAAACTACTGAACGGATTTGGATAAAATTTGGTGTACAGATAGTTCATAACCTGGATTAACACATAGGATAGTTTTTATCCCGATTTTATCTTTACGTGGGATAATTTTCGAGTTGTAGCGGGTTAAGCCGCTGGCACAAGCTAGTTTTTCAATACATTGTGGTACTAAAAAAAAAAAAATGACGAGCGCGCAAATTTTTTTTTTTAACTTTCTTGTTTGAACATTTAGCAATGCATTCCAAAAGTTTTTATGAAAATTCATTGACCGGTCCTGGATTCCGAGGTATAAGTCTTACGGCACTCCACTAAACTGCAACTCCGCAGCTGTTGCTGATATGGAACCACTCACACGAACTGGCACTAAGCCCACTGATTGCTCGCGTTAATGATCCCGCTCGTTGGCTCGAAGGACCATATAGATGTACGGTGATTACCTTACACCTAGTTTGTTAATGTTATTTGTTGTGAGTACGCGCCGCGACCCAGGTTAGGGAATTGATAAGTAAAACGATGTTTACAGTTGCGCGGATTTATTAGTACTAAAGTAATGAAGTAATAAATGGGACGCGCTGCACCGCATCGTGAGTGCAAGCGTCAGCATTATAACTAAACAATACAAAATGTACGGGTTTGCTCGTACAAAACCTTTAACTCATTGACTCAAATAAATAAATCTGATATTAAAACAAATATTTGCATGAATCATAAAAACTTCTATGATTTTATTTAGTAAATACTTCGTGGTTGGTTTTTTTTTTTAATGGTCAGTATTTTGACAGTTGGGAAAGAGAACGCACGAGTTCGGGAAAGGTAAAGAAAAAGCACGAGTACGTAATAACCCACATCCCGAACGCTATACGTCCCTGCAATACGCCACTTTTTGAGCAACTGTATTAAAAAGTACTTTACGAAATATTCTCATCATACCTACCGAATATACACACAAATTTTTATCAAAATCGGTCAAGCCGTTTCCGAGGAGTATGGCAACTAACACTGTGACACGAGATTTTTATATAATTATATCAACTAGCGGACCTGGCAGACGCCGTCTGGTCCGGACAGCAGCGCCACTTACCGGGTCCAATTGTGTATTCAAACCATCCAAGAACCCATTGAAATATCCCCGAAAGTTTCATCCAAATCGGTCCAGCCGTTTAGGAGGAGTTCAGTGACATTCTTTTGTATTTTCTTTCAGGTGGCAAATATCCGACTACGCTCCGTATGGGAAGTCACAATGCGTATCGAACTGATAGTAGACGACAACCGAGGGGTACCCTGGCCTAAAGCGGAGCGCGTATGCGTCACGCCCGTCGTGTCCGACCTGCTCGTGCCCGAACAAGACGTGCGGCGCGTGCTCAACAATATGCCGAGCGATTGGGGACACGTGCCCAGGACTATATGGTGAGATGTGCTGATCTAGATGTAGGTCACATAGGTCGGGAGCGGACGCCCGCTTGTCATCACTATGAGGACTGTCCCGAAGACACGGCACAGCATACCCTGGTGGACTGCTCGGCTTGGGCTCAGCAGCGATGTGCCCTCGTTGCAGCACTCGGTTCGGGTGATCTTTCGCTTCCGACTGTGGTTCAATCTATGCTTACAAGCGAAAACGCGTGAAATGTCGTCTCCTCTTTTTGCGAGGAGGTGATTCATGCGGCTTCGGCCGTCTACGAAACCATAGTTACGTAACTGGTTTCGATGAAGGAATGATTTGTCCTTGTATAGTCGACCAAGAAATTGGTTTACCACTCTAAGGTTGAATATCATTTGCACGTACAAAACATCAAGTGCTATTTTCACGTCAGAATCTGTCAATCTGTCATCCTTAGCGAATAATTATGTTACTGGGAGATGTCATCAAAAGTGGTAAACCAATTTCTTGGTCGACTATACGTAACTAGTTTCGATGGAAGAATTATTTGTCTTTGTACGAAACCACGCCATAATAAATCTTATTACTATGATTCAAAACTTTGTTTTAAACGTGATAAAAATCTGCTCTCCTCTCTGAGTCGGTCGGTGTGAACGGACCCTAAAGGTATGCCCTATCAAAACAAAATGTCGTAGTCAAATACTTTAAATTAACAATTTGCTTTTTCTTTGTTCACAGGCGGATCTTCAGATATCTCAAACACAAAACGCGGGACGACAAGTTCATAATTTAAGCAGTATATTTTATGTAGTATTGTTATCAGCCATTTGTGTCCCACTGCAGGGCAAAGGCCTCCCTTCCCTCTTTTCACTTATCCCTATCCAGTACTGTTTGCCAATCCCTGCGAAAAGATTCGAGTTTAATGGCATAGCCATATGTATAAAATAATTTCTGCCTGTTCATAATCAGGGTGTAAACGAAGCCGTCAACCAAGCAATATGTATATCAAACTAAGTACACTACGCAAACATTATTGTTAAAACGACAATCATATTTTACGCTAAAACTCAATGTACCACGCTTAAAACATTGTGCTAGTGGATTCTTTGAATAGTAAACGGGTCATGGAGGCAATTTAAGTAAAGTTATAACCTGAAAAAGTTGTATTAAAAAAAAAACACCACGTCTGTCCCCGAAGGTCGCAGAGGTGGTGCCTTTTAAGTGTCCCGATGCTGGCACCGGGAACCTGAAAAAGGTAACAAAAAAAGGTTCAGCTTCCAGTCTCACCTAACGCTGCTTTTCTGTTGTCATATTATATAATATGTCAATTTACTAAATGAATTTGCTTTAGATGCTTCAACGTAGCCCGCGAAATTCGAATTTACTTCGTTTTTTTGCAATTTGCCGGTCAGTGTCGGGTTAAAATAGGACTTGCGACCGTTTCAAATGTGTATTTACTGAGTATTAATGATTAAAATCACCAATACAACCCTCCCAGTTCATATGATACTTCCTTGAATGCCTTTTTCAAGTCGCTCAAGGAAGTAATATGAACCGAGAGAGTTGTGAATTAGAAAATTCGAATTTCGCGAGCCGCCCTGGAGCATCAACATTTAATGGACAGTTTTCATAGATTTTACACGTTAGTTAGTTTTAAGAAAGTTTTTCAAAACCCTGACTACTACAAACCATTTTTTGTTTTTATTGTAATATATTATAAGACTGTACAAATCTCTCACTTAACGCTAGAACCTTTACTAGTAATAGATTTAGTTAAATAATAACTGTGTGGCCGAAATCTTGTTGACCTATTTTTTTTTTACTTAAATGTGTTTTGTGTCTATCGAATGTTATAAATGTGCTATTTTTCAAAATGTTTTACATAATTTGAGATAATAAACTTTTATTTCTAATAGCAATATATTTGTTTTTTAATTAGCTTATTTTTGTACTGTTAGGTACCATTTACAACTTTTTTTATCTTCGCGAAATACGTTTTATTTTTTAAGTTTTTTTGCAACGCGCGTTGTGTCAGGTTGTATGTCACATAAAATAGGATTCGCGACCGTAACAAATATGACTTTACTGAGTAATAATAATTAAAATCACCAATACAACCCTCTCAGTTCATATAACTTCCTTGAGTGACTATTTCATGAAAATGGCAAAAAACGTAAAAAAAAGCCAGCAGTCTTTTGGCAGAAATAATGATGATGAAGTACATAATTACTATGAATAAATAATACCACAGTATCGAAGAAAAACTCATATTTTTTTATTATAAATGTCGATCAATTACACACAATATCAAAATAATTTATACGCCGAATTCGTGGAGTTGCGGCCACAAGTTATACAATACAATTTATTATAGATACAACTAAAATCAGGCGGTTTAGATTTATTTTTAAATTATGTCATTCCATGGCCAATGCTAAAGTTCTCTTAGCCAGTCGAGTGTTGGGCTTGCCGCTGATCCAACGTCCTTCTACCTTCCGCCTGGTCGACCGGATCTCTACGACAGGTCGGCTGCTCAGCGCGTTGCCTAGCCCTCTGATTATGTTGTATATAAAACTTGGTCGGATCACCTGAGAGGAATAATAAAAAAAATTTTTAGTACATACGAGAAGTCTTAAAAGTGGCGCCGGTGACTAAAAAGTTGTGTGGTAATCGGTTGTCGTGGTATGTGATACGGAGGAATGAGGAAAATGTCGTGAGGAAGGTTTTGAATATTTATTTATTACATTTAGTACAGCAAAAGCCATTAACACCATAAAATTAACTAATCCTTTTATTCGGTCTTCTCGCAAAACCAACAAGCATTCTAACATTATCGTCTTCCATTCATCAGCAAACAAATCCAATTCAGGGTAGGTCTCCACGAGCGCGTTGAGCATCGTTAGCATACGCGGTATAGGGGAGGTGGACCGAGCATAGTTATCAGATGGGACCGAGCTACAGTGCGACAAAATGGGACATTAAATAATTTGTGCTTTCTAGAGCGATTATAATTATTTGGAACAAATAATTGACACAGCTTCGCATGGAGGCGTCGGTGTGATTATGTATGATTTTATACGCTGTTGTTATTTGGTCAACAGCGGGAATTAAAATTTAAACATCCTAAAAGGAATTTAGTAGGATACATATAGGGATAGTATCCAAACACTCGTTTGTAGAGGTACCTGAGAAAAGCTTTTTGCACCTTTTCCAGCATGAGCAATTGAGCATATAGGTAACCTCGTGAGGATTCCACACATAAGCGCTAGTTTCAAGCTTGCACTGAACTAATGCGTTGAACAAAAGCCTAATAACTGCCTGGTTATTAAAACCTTGACAGTTACGTAAAACAAAACCTAAGCGTCGTCGGAAAGAATATGAATATGGATGGGTATAAGAGTAGAGGAAGAACAAAGAAACGATGGATGGACTGTGTGAAGGATGATATGGCAAGAATGGATGTGTTTGATGGATGAAATGACGAGTAGTAGGTAAAAGAGAGAGAGAGGCCGCGTTCCGTATTACAAAATAATCGCTCACAGCGCTCACGTCTATATTTTGCGTTCCGAATTAGATATCACAATTATGACAGCTATGAACTGTCATCAATTCGGAACGCTCGTAAGCGCGTTTACAGTGCTCACTCGTCACGTGATAACAAAAACATAACCTGCATGAGAGAAATTCGTCGCCCGTTAGGCTCGTCTTGTATATTTACTTGAATACCTACTCATGGTTATGAGACTCCAAAGAGATTTCAAAGAACTAATTGAATGTATTTGTGCGACTCCAGCCAGTGAACGTCAGCTGTGAACACACACACACCCAGACACACACACACACCCAGACACACACACACACCCAGACACACACACACACCCAGACACACACACGCATCAGACATCTGTCATTTTTTACTTTGATTTTGACAGCGCTCACGGTGATATCTATTTGGGGCATGGTCGGTGTAATCGCAAGATGGCGCATGTCATGACGTCATCTATGACGATTCAAGGGACATCGATATCGCGCTCACAGTAATTCGGTACGGGTTTATGGACGCTCAAATCGATAACAGTGTAATCGGAACGCACCCAGAGAAGTATGGAAGTAGAAGACAGTAGGATGTCAATTTAACGACGGGTAATCATCAAATGAGTCCGGGCCCGCTCTGGGCGGAGCAGAAGGGAGTGTCTGACTCTTACTGACTATAAAACCCACCGTACGTGTTCCTTCTAACTAGTTCTCCTTTGCGTCCCAGGGCCGCGGGCCACGGCTAACTTTTTTCGAACAAATTCCGCAACTCCAAACCTCTTTCTAAAATCCTACTATCCTACTAATCTATACTTCTATACTACTACTAGCTGACCCGGCAAACGTTGTTTTGCCATATAAATATAACATTTAGGGGGATGATAAATAGATGTTGGCCGATTCTCATAGATACCGGATAAGCACAAAAAATTTCATCAAAATCGGTCAAGCCGTTTCGGAGGAGTATGGCAACGAAAACTGTGACACGAGAATTTTATATATTAGATTAGAAAGAGGTAAAGTTTGTGTATTTGTTAAATTGTAAGGGGTAATCTCGGGATCTACTGAACCGATTTTAAAAATTCTTTCACCAATAGAAAGCCACTTTATTGCTGAGTGTCATAGGCTACTTTATATCCCTGTATTCCCACAGGAACGGGATCTACGCGGGTGAAACCGCGGGACGTCCGCTAGTAATAATTATTATAAACGCGAAAGCTTGTAAGTATGGATGGATAGATGTTTGTTAGTCTTTCACGCAAAAACTACTAAACTGATTCGGATAAAATTTGGTACACAGATAGTTTATAACCTGGATTAACACATAGGATAGTTTTTATCCCGATTTTATCTTCCCGTGGCATAATTTTCGAGTTGTAGCGGGCGAAGCCACTGGCAACAGCTAGTTAAGATTATCGGACGTGACGTTATATTAAAAGCACTTACCCTGCCAAAGACAACGTTTCGCAGATCTAACTGCGGCAACGGCTTGAATGTGATGTTGAAGATTCCACACATCTCATCGTCTGCCGTGACACGCATTGACAGCAGACCTGTGCCAGAATAAAGTGGTCAATAGGGATGTTAATAAAAAAAATCTAATTAATCCTTCAGATAGATTTCCAAAAAATATTGAACACATATTTTTTTTTCTTTTTTCTCGTAAACAAACAATAAAGACGTTAAAGTGCTTTGAAAACTCGTGTGATGTCATATTCTAATAGTATGACATTTCTTAGCGAGCAGTGACGTCACCACCTCCCACTCAAATCTTTGACGCGTTTTATTTTCGTCAATTTTTATTGATTTGATAAAACAAAAAATACGTATCCGTAATATAAGTTTTTAAACTGACATGGTCACTGAAACAATAATCAAACATGGTAAATATCCCGTTTATGATACTACCTATTGTACGTATCCGTATCCAATATTTTTCGATAATTTATCAGACGGACTATTTAGAATCATATTTTTTTAGTTAGTAAACATAATGCAACGTATGAAAAATTGCTCAGCCGGCAAATTGGTATTGTGTTTTTCCATTCAGGAATTTCTCAGAAGCAGCCACGGAGTCTGAACTTGGGCCCATTTGACGTTAATAGGCTCGACCCCAATATGAAATGTAGGTGTACCTAGGGGAGACTGGGTACACTTGATACCTCTGGGACACATATTATGGTACCTACATATTTATTTTATAAACCAACCACGCTTGCTAGACTATTCAAAACTAGCAACCCTGTTTGTCTATCTATGGTATAGTATAGATATGGTATAGATATTATATAGTCTAGCAAGCGTGGTTGGTTTATAAAATAAATATGTACCATGTGTCCCAGAGGTATCAAGTGTACCCAGTCTCCCCTACCTACTATTAGATACACCTCTGCCCAACCCTTTCGGAATGATGGGATGTATCCGAGGCTCCGAGGTCTATGTATATCCCAGCTGCCACGTTGGTCTAGTGGTCGCAAGCGCGACTGCAGAGCGTGAGGTCCTTGGTTCGATTCCCGGGTCGTCCAAAAATGCTATTGGGTTTTTCATTAGGAATTTCCCAGTAGTAGCCCGGAGTTTGGAAATTGGCGGTATAGTACCCCCGTGCCTCGGAAAGCACGTTAAGCCGTTGGTCCTGCGCCTGATCTCTCTCCAGTCGTGTCGGATTGCCGTCCCTGAGGACTATGAGAGAAAAGGGAACAGAGAGTGCACCTGTGCCTGCGCACACACTTGTGCACTAAATATCTCCCGCGCAGATGGCTAATCTCTGCTGGGATTGGCTGCCGTGGCCGAAAAACTTTCAGGAGGACTATATATCCCAGCAGTGGAACCATCATAGGTTAATTATATTATATAGTATTTACGAGTTAAAATTACCAGGCATTGAATGTGGGTAATGAAAATTCTCAGCGCCGATGGGAACCTCTCGACCGGATTGCGCGTAGCATCCGAAGCCGTTGTTGTAGATTACATCACCGCCACTCCAGTACATGTGGGGGATCTTTCTAAAGTTTGAAATAAATTATTTATTTATTTGTTTAAAAGAAAGCTCACAGTCACAGACTAATAAATTATAAATATCATGCATAAGTAGGACATTTGCTAATTACAAGCTTCCACATGTATAAAACTAATCTAGTTATACGAGTAAGTTACTTGCGTTGACCTTAATACAGCGATTTGAATAAATGAGATAATGTGTATGTCGGAGATTGCAGTCTCTGAACGTGGATAAAATCAGAACTACTGGAATGTCGAGCAACTATTGTCGTGTAGTTCAACCTCTTTAGTAGTTGCTTGGGTGTGTTTAGTTCTGGCACGATTTATAACGACAACTGTCAGATGAATGATGACAGATGCGCTCGTCAATTTAGAGGAGCCCGAGCCAGCAGGGGCTTCCGGGGCGGACGGCGCTGCAGTTGGTCGTGGTCGTGTTTCCTACTAACCTCACTGCATTCCATGTGGTTGACTTCATCGTTTATCATGAACCACTGACTGTTATTTTGAGATATCCATCCTGTCGTATCATCGTCATCATGGAGAATACCTTATTCTCCGACATCAGAAGTGGCAAAGAACCTTATCCACGTGCTTGGTGCTCAACTGTCGACATTTGTTTGACCGAGCAGCCATTGGAAGGCGGAGTCCTAATCATTGCCCTAAGCAAGGCGCTGAAAGGTACCACGTCGACCTGGTGGTCGCATGTATCGCATGCGGCGGAACAAATAAAGGTATCGGTACACAATCAAATCCATTATTGGGTAAGTATTGCAACAAGCCCGACGGCGACGTGTAGACGAAGTTCGCAGCGTCCTTGGACAGCTACAGCAATCCGGTGAGTCGTACTCATGTTGTTTGATTCTGGCGCAGAGTGTTCTCTTGTTGAACAGTGTAGCTTATTCTAAATTCTCGGGTAAACGTGCACTTTCAACCGTGCAAGTAATTGGTATTGATTATAACACCGAACAAATTCTTAGCGTTGTTGTGATTGATAATAAATAACGATTTGACGATTTTATCTTGCGTTCTACCTGACGACTGTATGAAATACGACGTTATGATCGCACGCGTTATTGGCCACTTGGCTATTCGGTACATTTCACTGAATCAACCCTACCTATTTCGTGAAATGAAAATGTAAATTGTTGCGATTTACTTCCTTTATTTGATTTTTTACAATGTTGATTCTGATATTACAAACGAAAACAAACACCGGTTGACGTCCCTTCTAAACGCGTTTTCGAATACTTTTATCGTTGGTTTACCGTTAGCTTGAATGACTACTGGTTAATTTAACATTCGATTAGTGAATCCAGCTCGTATGGTAAGGTGAACAGCAAGTGTAAGCGAAAAAGTCAGTGAGATATTGAGAGCTAACTTCATTCATTTTATTGGGCGATAAGTAGGACGGAAACAAGTGTATGTGTGAAGACTACCGTGAACTAAATCTTAACATAGTGTCTGATCTATTCCCTCTGCCGTTGATGGGCGATCAGATTACTAGGCGTTTACTATTACACCTGTCTTGAGTGGCTTTCATCAGAGTCCCGTCAGTGAAGATAGTATTATTGCTGCATTCGTCACCCCTCACGGGCAGTGAGAGTACCTAGCGATGCCGTCTGGTCTTCGTAACGCTCCGAGCGTATTTCAGCGTGCGTGTCTAAAGCACTTGGTGAACTTTCTCATCGTATGCTGCACTTTTCATGAACGACAGTTTATTTCTGTCACTTGACAAAGAGGAAAGTCTGACCCGGTTGCAGGAAGTTCTTGCGGCGTTCACAAAAGCAGGCTTTTCTTTGAAATCTTCAAAATACTCTCTGGAGAGGAACGGTGTGTGTGGAATTTGATTACGGTGTCTCAAGTGGTGCCCCATAGGGGATGAGTCTACTTTAGCGAGTCTAAGTTCAGATCTTTACAGATTTCTCAAGAATAAGACGTGTTCCATTGTTCATTCTCATCAACAGTAAAAAGTTTGAATGGAAAGCTGAGCACGAAGTTGTCAGACAACGTGATTTCGATCATAACGAGTAAACCCGTCCTCATGATATACAACGCAGAGCTTCCAATCGAACTTCATACTGACGCGAGCGCTGAGGGTTGTGGTGATCCTTTCCAAAAGCTCTCTCGATGGTAAATGGTGATGGTGATTGCATGTTGTCGAGTATTTCAGCAGGTGAACCGCGGGCGGAGTCAAAGTACCAATCCTACGAATTAGTAACTCTAGCGGTCGTGAACGTAGTGAATCACTTTCGACATTATCCTACAAGGTTACTGTTTTACTATTGTCACGCTGGTGGGCTTTCCTTCAGACTTCCTATTTCGACATTGAGTATTGACACCATTTTGCTGAGTTTAACAAAACTTCTGTTCTTAAAGTTTCCATCCAAAAGACAGAGGAAAGCCGTGTAGAGTTTGCGATTCTATCTGAAAATTGGCATTTCGCTGAACAGTTCCAAGACTCAGAAATTCAGGACATCGTCTCTAAGTTCAAAGACGGTTAGCTTTTAGCGGAAGTAGTGAAAACTTACTTAAGTGTTACGTAGTGGTGTGTTACTTCGTAAAGTTCTGTTCTTTTATCATACCATGAGCTTTTCGGTGGTCCTTGGTGAATCTTGTTCATGAAGCCTTCATGCATCTTCGTTGGGGAAAGAGTTTGGAGAAGCTCTATGAAAGTTATTGGTTCGAGCGCATGACCAAATATTGTCAGTTCATGGAAAATTGTATTAGGTGTAGAGTCTTAAAGTCTTCTTCCGGTCTGGTGCAAGGTGAGTTGCATCCAATCCCAAAAGTGAATGTCCTATGGCACACGGTGCATGTTACTCAGGAAAGTTGACTGAGAATAATTACGTGAAAGAGAATGTAATAGTTTTCATAGACACGTTTACGAAGTTTGTGTTATTGTACCATTGCCTACGTCTCTATCCAGCCAGCACTATTAAAGCTTTGAGTTCCAGTGTTGCTCTATTTGGTTTGCACTATTATCACTGACCAGGGTCGTTGCTTTGTCAGTAGAGAGCTGACCTCGTACAAAAATAAGACCAAAGTGGTTAATTTCAGTGTTGGTGATTTGGTCAATTAAGAGAGAAACCAAACCAAATTAGAACCCAAATTTAAAGGTCCTTTCAAAGTTGTAGAGTCACTTGAAAATGATCGCTTTGTTTTAAAATCACTGACAGGAAATAGAACGTACAAGTACGCTCATGACTGCTCATCATCATCATCATCATACTCGAAAACTGCCGCAAAGTGGAGTTTCCTCTGAGCTTAATCCTATTAGCGAGAGCGATGAAGACTAAATAAATCTCTTTTATTTGATTGTATGCACACTTGTAACTATTTGGCCGCACTGCACGTCTTGTCGTGATATCTGTAACTGCAGTTCGAAGCTGGACAGCGGCGGTGAGCGGTGGTAGACGTTGTGGCGGGGGCCAGGGTCTCGTAGAGACTAGATAAGTTTGGCCGACTTGGACGGACCAGGAAGTCATGAGGACTTTAGGGCTTGGTTGGCCCAGGGTGACATATGCCACTAGATAGACTGTGAGTTTTGGGCCTGGTCAGCCCTGGGTGACATATGCCACTGACTGTAAGTGTTTGGGCCTGGTTTGCCCTGGGTGACATGGGTCACTAGACTGTAAGTGTTTGGGCCTGGTTTGCCCCGGGTGGCATGTGTCACTAGACTTTGTGTGTGTGAAGGGCTTGGTCACCCCTGGGTGGCATGTGTCACTAGACCGTGAATTAAGGGTTTGGTCAGCCCAGGGTGGCATGTGCCACTAGACTGTATGTGAGACTTTTTGCTAAGGGCTTGGTCAGCCCTGGGTGGCACGTGTCACTAGACTGTGAATGTGGGCTTGGTCAACCCCGGGTGACAGTTTGTCACTCTAGTACTATGAATGTGGGCTCGCAGTCAACCCCGGGTGACGGGCTGTCACTAGGACTGTGAATTTGGGCTTGGTCAACCCAGGGTGACAGGTTGTCACTAGGAATGTGAATTTGGGCTTGGTTAAGCCAGGGTGACAGTGTCACTAAAATAAGCTGCCTGGGGGCAGCAGGGTTACAACCCAAGTAACATTTTTGGTTTTAGAAAGGTTTTGAAAAGGTTCTAGAACCTTCATATGGAAATCTGCTCGTAAGTCTTAACAGGCTCAATAACGTTATATTAACCTTATATTAACCTCCTGAGTGCAAAAAGGGCCCACGTTTTAGAACATTTCTGAGAGCTATTGCAAAACCTATAGCTCAAATCCAGAACCTTTCGAATTACTTACACAGTACCCAAATATAACCTTCACAACCTTAATTTAACGTAAATATAACCTTGCAAGGCAGCTTTTAAGTTCTAAATTAGTCTTGTATGTAACCCTATGACAACTTAAAACCTTTTTGATGGACATGAAAAAATACCTTTCCAGGACTCGCAGGTTTTAAAATGTTTCTGTGTAAGATTTTTTTACAAAGAAAGACCAATATAATGGCGCCACATTCGCTGACATTTTACCAAGTTTCAAAATGGCTAACTGAGTATGTAGTAAGTATTTATAAAATAAATATAAGTATCTTGCTGAAGTCAGGAAAAACAAAAATTGTGCGACTGGCACTTCATCGTGAAACTTTAGGATAATAGTGCTAAATACGAGACGGGCCTTGCGTTAGTTTATAATTTTGAAGATATTTTAATTAAATAAAAATTATAAATATACACGGTTGGTGGTACGTTGCATTAGAAATAAAACTTCTATTCATTTAAAAACATATATTTTAAATGCTATAGCACAAGTTACTTATTTTAGCCTTATTGAATTAAAATATTGCCTTTTGTTTTGATTTTGTTATTTAAAATTGATTTTTTATGTAAAAAAAATGGCTGGCGTTAATAAATTACTAGAAAGCATTAAAATTACCAATTTCAGAACTGTTACAGCTAAAAGCTCTTAATGTTTGCCAAAATAAGAGCTAAAAGTAATCTCGCGGAGCTACTTAAAACGCATAGGCTGTTTTCGCAGCTTTAAGGTTATCGCTAGGAGTAATTCAAGACTTGCTAGTCGCGAAAACAACCCCTGCGCACAATTAGTTGCTTTTAGGTTTTGGTTGAACCAGGACGTGCGATCGACGGTTTGACAAGAGTGCTGAACAAACAGCTACAGGGTGCTTTTTTTCATCAACTTTAAGATCATGAAAAAAATCTCGAAGACATACCTCAAGCCTATAGTGCCAGTATTGACCGCCTTTTTAATATTTTTTATTTGCATATTATCACCACTGGGATTATGTAGTAAGGATCTAGGATCCTTCGGAAGTTTCAGGATCGTTCGTTTATTAAATATGTCTAAAAGATCTTTCAAAGCAACATGTTTAATTTTGTGGGGGCTTTTGATAACGCGTGGTGGCCGATGCTACTCCTTAATTAAACTGAAAATTCGTGGTTGCCCTAAAAACATAATTATACAATCTTGTTTACTCGTACTTCTTAAATGGTTCCGCGAAACTCAAACTCGGACATCATTCTATGTCAAAGTCCCTTACCATGGGATGCCCTCAGGGTTCGGTTATGGGTCCGTATGTATGGAACGTAGGCTTCGATGACTTCCTCGCGATTCCACTTCCATGCGGCTGTTCATTAACCGGTTACGCGGACGACGGCCTGCTGCTCATTCAGTCAAGTACTCGGGCTGGACTCGAAAATTTGGCTGATACTTGCCTAAAATTAATATCCCAGTGGGGTTGATTCTGGCTAACAGGAGTTACAGTGGTTTGGGAATAGTGTGGCGGGCTTGTCCCAAAAAAAATGTTTAATTTTGTGTTCTAAAGACCAAATTCTTAAATCCTTTGCAGTATCAACACTTGTATCTAATGTACGAGCTTCAAAATCTTCACTATCTTCAGATAAACTACCATCATCACCATAATTTGATTGACTGTTTTGTGATTCCTCAAATACTTCAGACGATGTCGTGTTATCTGTGGTTGAAACTGATTCCTCAAATATTTCAGACGATGTCGTGTCATCTGTGGTTAAAACTGAAGGGGTTTCAGAAGGTCGTGCATCTTCAACGGTGTCAATGATCTGTAAAAATAGTCAATATCGAACAACCGAACAGCCTAATTTTAATCCACAATGGGGTCACCCATTGTCAAGATGAGCCGTACTTCTCCATCTTTTTAAATTTATAAGGGCTCTAACAAATCTGCGATCCGACGTTCGCCGACAGACGGTCGCCGACAGTCCCCTTGTCCTAGGTGAGCGACGGGACGCGACACGTAGCGGCGCAACGCGACGCGACGTAATGCGACCAATACATCACGCGACGTGTGTCCTATTTTATAGTCATTCGTGAGCGACAAACGTACATGTATACTGCGTTGTTACTCGAAAATTCATAATGTTATAAATACTTTACCCTACAAAAACAACGTAAACAAAGAAGGAAGACAACAAATATCATGTATTTAGAAATAAATAAGTTCGGAGAGTTTCATCATTTATATCCGACATCAAGAAATAAGCCACGTTTGTTTAAGAGGTATTGTGGCTTATTACTAAGCACTTTCGCTTATATATTGTTGCAGTTGTTAGACCTATTTTTCAACTGTCAATAAGCTATTCACACTGCGTATCGTCGCGCAAAAAACAAATCCGCACTTCGTCGCGTTTCGTCGCACACTGATTAAGGCGACAACACAGGGCCTGCAGTCTCTACACTAACAACGACGCTACGAATGTCGCTAAGTCGAAAAATCGAAAACTTTCTTTAATAGATTTTCAACCTTATGCCGTTGAATTTAAGCTGAAAATCTATTAACGAAATTTGACATCGATACGACTCTGCGACAGATTTTTAACGATATTTAGTGTAGAGACTGCAGGCCCAGGCCACAAGAGTACGTACAACGACTATTTTGCCGCGTTTGTCGTTCAACTAGGACAACGGGTGACGGTCGCCGACGATCGCTAACGGACGCCGATCTGTAAGAGCCATGCAGTTTTTACCAGTCACCACACTTCGTACCTTAATAAATAATAAAAACTTACCGATGTATTTATTATTCGTAAGAAATTTTTACGCACTTTACGTTTAAAATTTCCACTCCGTTTTTTTGACATCACCCTGTGTTGATTCATCTTCAAGACAACGTAATGCTTTGAAGTAGCGGAGACAACTGATATTTTTTGAGGATGCCTTTATAGCTTTAAAATATTCTTGTAGGACGTTAATCATGCTTTCAGCTCATAAACAATAGCTTATTGGTTTGGGTTGTCACCACGCAGTCCTAATTTATTTGCCTAGACACTCTAAAACAACCTTAAGGTTTGAGGTAGGTTTTAAAAATTACTTATAAGCAATTTCAACATTCCATAACTTTATGGGCATATCAAAGTTAAAACTTAAACCTTTAGATCTCAATTCAGCATAATGCTAGCCTTTTCAGAACTTAATCAGGAGTCTACGACAGCTTTAAGATCCTAGGACTATATGCTCTTGAAACACAAGTCAAAATAACGTTAATTTAAACTCTTGTCAGCGGCTCCAAGGTTGTAATATAAAACAACTAGTATTAGGACCTATTAATCATTCTCAAGTACTTAATATAACCAGATAGCAAAGCATTAACCTTTTTACGACCCTTAGAAAACCTAAAGGCATTTTTTACAACCTAGGCCCGAATTAAATGTTACTTGGGAAGAGTGTGTGCAATTAGTGAAGTATTGCTTTGTTTGATTAAGCACAGTACGACGCGAGTTTTTGATTGTTTTGAATTAATGCGATTGGACCTTTGAATCAGATTTGCTTTCATGATTTTACGACTCTATTGACAGAGGCATTTATCTTGGTCAGGTAGGCCGAGTCGATAGTCTAGTTTAAGTTTGTGTTCTCGTCGATACAGATACCATATCACCACCACACGAGGACGTGTGATAGTCAGTTCTGGCCGTGTCGGAGATTGCAGTCTCTGAACGTGGATAAAATCAGAACTACTGGAATGTCGAGCAACTATTGTCGTGTAGTTCAACCTCTTTAGTAGTTGCTTGGGTGTGTTTAGTTCTGGCACGATTTATAACGACAACTGTCAGATGAATGATGACAGATGCGCTCGTCAATTTAGAGGAGCCCGAGCCAGCAGGGGCTTCCGGGGCGGACGGCGCTGCAGTTGGTCGTGGTCGTGTTTCCTACTAACCTCACTGCATTCCATGTGGTTGACTTCATCGTTTATCATGAACCACTGACTGTTATTTTGAGATATCCATCCTGTCGTATCATCGTCATCATGGAGAATACCTTATTCTCCGACATGTAGAAAAACTCTTGAATGAGCTCGTCCGGTGATTATGCTCCCATAATTATGTCTAAACAAAAACGCCATACATGCCTATACAATTTGAGGGTTGCCCTCGATTACCCTAGGATCCCACCATCAGATCCTGACTTGGTGAGAATGGGACCACATCGGGATCATACCTACACTTTCGAATACAAAAATAATTAAAAAAAAATACACACAGGAATAGAGAATCCTCCTCCCTTTTGGAAGTCGGTTAAAAATAAGGAATAAGTACCTAAGCAAGAGGAAGTCTGAAAGTGGCGTCCGTCGGTGACGGAAACTGGACATGTGATACAGAGGAATGAGGAAAATAGTTTAAATCGATGTGGAATAATGGTTTGAAGAGTAGAGGAAGACTAATAAACGATGAATGGACTGTGTGACTGCTGAGATGACGAGTCAAAGAGCAGAATGGAAGACGAAGACATGCTGCGCCGACCACAAATGAATAGGGATAAGGGTATAGGTAGGTACTTAGGTAGGGAAAAATTATGATATCTTATTTCAAAACCCTAGACTGGAAAACTAGTGTTTTCAGGATTGAAGAGTATGCTGATAACATCATTAGCCGCAACGCCAGATGCGGTAAGTATACCTCTTAGGCCCCTTGTCCACGGCGGTTTTTTTGTGTAGCGATGCGCGATGCTGGCACGTGTTGTCATCAATAGTCGCGATGCGGTCGCTATAGCTGTTTGTTTGCTCTCGCCCACAAAACTAATAGCCGTTAGTAAATGTTGCGTTCGCGAAACGAGCGACAACAGCTACAAAAAGCCTTGTAAATATAAGCAGTTGTAAGTCGGTGACCAGAAGTAAGGTCATCCATCTGTTTGCCATCGTATAGGTACTAAACTACGCTTGGTGTGAAAAAAAAAGCTTCACAGTAGCCAACAAAAAATTTAATCAAAAAGCCAATTCAAAATCCAAACATTCAATTCCTCTGCCGTGATGTCGAAGGTACATTCGTTGTATTCTCCCCCTGATGCTCCTGTGAAAACTGGTTCACAGCTAGGCAGTACTTCTCTGAATGGTAGGTCCTGGAGATCTGCGACAGTAACGGACTTCCGTGAGGAGAGTTCAGCCACAGAGATGCACTGCCCCTCTGCCCGACCATAGCAATGAAAGCTATCAACATCCGCGTATTGAGTAGACCACGCTGTATGTGCGGCTGCTTGAGCAACGTCTGCAGAATCAAACCATCAGGTAAACCGTTGACAAGTTCGAAGATGCTAGAACCTCTTTCCCCGATCAGATAAGAGGCTGCAGCTGGGACATTGCTGCCAGTATTACGCAGCGCCCTATCAGCCTGCTCTTGAGTAAACCCAAGGTCTTTCAGCGCCACAATGTTTTCGGGATTCGGTGGTTCAGCGATCTTAATCCTCCATTCGCGGAATTTTTCCAAGAATCGTTGTAGATGTTCCGCTCGACGGTACGTCTCATTCTCTTCAGTTTTTTCCTCCGCAGGAGTTTCGTCTACCTCTATGTAATCTGTAATGTTGAGTCTCGCAGCTATATCTTCAGGAGTAATGACCTGGATGACAGCTGGCTGAACGCTCTGTGGCCTATCTAAGGCTGCTGTTAGTTGCGCTAGCGAATTTTGGTAGTTCCTGCCTGACGCAGCGAGTCGAGCCCCAGCCTCGATCAAAGATATCAAAATCTTCCTTAATTCACAAGATAGTTCGTTGGTAGCCAGAAGAGATTGGAGATTCGGCTGTCGTATAGCAACCGAAGGCGTTGGTAAAGAAGCTGTGGCGGCAGCGATGGTACCATGTTGAGGCGCTCTGACCGTACCAAGGTCCCATAAAGTCCCAGCTTCTGGCAGACGCCTTTCAACGAGTAGGAGCTCTTCCTGCATCATGACCTGTTCCTGACCCAGCGTCAGGAAGTCGTGTAGTGTAGTGGTGTCGTAAACTCTGACGATTTTGTACCGGCTCGAACCTGTCTCCCCTGTTGGGTAGAAAAAGTCGATGGAACGGTTTTTGACTTCTTCAATAAGGGTATCTTCGGAGAAATAGGATGTGAATGTTTGTCCCTCGGGGCTGACGACTTTGATGAAGATCTCATTAACTCCGGTCACGCCGGATTCTGGCACTAACATCTTTCAACACTTTTTCGTTCAAGTGCTCTAGTCCCGAGAGGTCGATGACCTTCATAGAAATCAAAATGAGAAATAAAATTATGCTGCTAAAAAAAGTTGCGAGGCACCAAATGAGTTTGAGCATAGTTTTGGCATTTTGTTTACTATTTTGACAGAAATTTGACGTAGGTACTTAAGCGTTTATTTTTAAACGTGCTTTCAAATGTAAAAAGGTTTTACCCAAAATAAGCTTAATTTTTCTCATGCCCCTGGTGACGATGACGCTAACCAAAAATAAGCAAAATTTGAAGTTAAATAATGGTAGGTATCATAAAATTATACTTAGGTATGTAGGTACAAACCTATATACTTTTGTGTGTTGCGTGTGTCGTGGCAGTCACTACATAAATATAATATTGACTGGAAGCCAACCTCAACATAGTTGGGAATGGCTAGGTTATCAACTTGTTAGCTCTGCTACGAGTGGATACTACAGTTAGTTACCTGAAGAAGCAAGTATTAACGTAGCTATGCCCATAGGCGTCTCCATCCACCAGCTCCAGGAACAGGCGGCAGGTCTTGGGGCATTTGTCTGTGAACAGCTCCACGCAATCCTCGCCCATCACTGCACCGTCTTTTAAACCCAGTTTTAGGTACACTCTATAAAAAAGATCACCAGTAAAACTTCAAGAATTAACAGTGTTAGTGCTTGGGTATACAATTATACTTACATTTTTTTTTTTTTTTTTATTATAAATGGGCTTGCTCTTGACTTCAATCTAATCTACATAGTAGTACAATAGTAGTAGGTATTTTTGTTTACGACTTATTGCAGAAGAAATCATAATTATAAGGTTAGGTATATCATAACCCGTCGGAGCTGCGGGTTGTTCGAAAGAGATACCGCGATTTCGACACAAAGGGCTAAGAAGCAACATGGGCGGTTTTTAGTCAGTAGAAGTCTAACACTCAATCATCAAAACGCATTCCGCCCCGCCTGGGCAGGGTTATTTGATGTTTTTTTTTTTTTATTATAAATGGGCTTGCTCTTGACTTCAATCTTGCCCTAAGGGCAGAGATGATGTCGACGATGGAACGAGTCAGCTTACCCAGTAGAAGCCTGTTTACTCGCGACTTAAACAGATTAGGGTTATATGAACTCGGAAAAACCGACGCAGGCAGGGAATTCCACTCCTTGGCTGTGCGCATAATAAAGGACCCAGCAAAGCGCTTCGTTCGAATGTGTGTATTATGTATTTAGTAATTAATAAAGAATTCAATTCATAGTAGACATAATATATTTTTCATTATACGTCACAGTGACAACCAGATCACAAGACAATGTAAAAAGAAATATATAGAAGAAAGCAAAGAGGCCACATATATATAACACCTCCGTCCCAAATCGTCTAGTTGTTAAGTTTCGAAGTGTTCGGTGTTACTGTTCGTCTCTTTGTATTAATGTACCCAGCATCTGATCAACATGTCTTTTGCAAATCTGACCAGAATCAGTCTCTATTTGATAGTGCAATTGGCCTAATATCCTTAAAACGGTTCCGAATTCCCATTTTATTTGGTCGTTTGTGTAGCTGCGTATTTGCACTCTCTGCCCAACAGTGAATGAGCGTACTCTTGCCTCATCAGTCGGCGGACGTGTTTCGTCCCTCGCCCTCGCCTTGAAATGAACACATAGGGTGTTTCTTACTTCCCTGCCAAACATAAGCTCATATGGGCTTTTATTCGTGTTGCTGCTCGGCGTCCTCCGCAGGCGTTCCTTAATACCCAGCAGTTTGTCTTGTAGACAGCCTGGCTCTGCCCTGATGCTATGTATTGCCCTTTTAATTGTTTGTACGTATCGCTCTGCCTGTCCGTTCGTGGCTGGATGGTATGGAGCTGTGGTTTTGTGAACAACGCCGCTTTCTCTGAGGAATGATTCAAATTCATTTGAAACAAATTGTCGACCATTGTCTGATACTAAAGTAAGCGGAAATCCAAATGTCACGAAAAGTTCTTTAAGTTGGCGGATACACCATGAGCTTGTGGTTGTTTTCGTTTCTACAATTTCCACCCATTTTGTAAAAGCATCCACTATTATAAATATGGAATAACCCTTAATCGGCCCAGCAAAATCGATATGGATCCTTTGCCATGGCCCTGATGGTGAGTCCCAATGATGTAGTACTGCGCATGCAGGTTGATTTTGCTTTAATCGACATTCTCGACAACTTTTAACTATGTCTTCTATGTCTTTATCCAAATTTCTCCAGTATACGTATCCACGCGCCAGTAATTTCATTTTTACTATTCCAAGATGTCCCGTGTGTAGTTCTTCTAAAACCTGCTGTCTCAGGGTTGCCGGAATCATTACTCGTGTTCCTTTAATAATGCAACCATCTTGTAAGGTCAATTCGTTGTCATTGTAGCCGTATCTTTTCACTGATGTACCATTTTTTAAAGCTTCCAATAAATGGTTGTATTCATCATCGCGTTGGGTATTTTCGGCAATTTTTGTACGGTCGACGGCAATTGTGTTCATTTGATTTAATTGAAATGCGCAATTTACGTCAATTAGGTTATTTGCTACTGTATCTACCGGAAATCTTGATAGATAATCTGCATTGCTATGATCATTCGATGTTCTGTATTCAATAGTGTAGTCAAAACCAGAAAGAAAATGTGCATAGTGAAAGAGCCTCATTGTGCTCATCGCCGGTAAAGTTTTGTGTGGATTGAAAATCGTAGTTAGAGGTTTATGGTCTGTAATAAGTATGAATTTTCTTCCGTAGCAGTAGTGAAAAAATTTCTTTAATCCCCAGAATAAGGACGTCGCTTCTTTGTCTATCTGACTGTATTTTTTTTCACTACTCGTCAATGAACGTGATGCAAAAGCAATAGGCCGATCCGATCCGTCCGATAATCGATGCGATAGAACTGCTCCAAGTCCAAAAGGTGAAGCATCTGTAGCGAGAACCAAGGGTTTATCTGGGTCAAAATGCATTAAAACTCTGTCACTGAGGATTTCCTGTTTAATTTTCTTGAAACTCTCATTACATTTGTGCGTCCATTCGTATATAACGTCCTTCTTGAGTAAGTTATTAAGAGGGCTGGATATTGAAGCTAAATTCGGTATGAACTTATTGTAATAATTAGCCATTCCTAGAAATGTTCGCAGTTCGTTGATGTTGCTGGGACGTTTTGTATCCAGAATAGCGTTCACCTTATTTCTGTTTTTGTGCAGTCCATTTTTATCAATGGTATGACCCAAGTATTCGATTCTCTCTTGAAAAAAATGACATTTATCCTTGTTGACTTTCAAATTTTTATCTTGTAATTTTTGTAATACCAAGCGTAGTCTTGACAGAAGTTGTTCTTCGGAATGTCCTTGAATAATTATGTCATCGAAAAAGCATTTCACTCCAGCGACTCCTTGGAGCAAACGATCCATAAACTTTTGCCATAAATTCGGGGCAACCTTGACGCCAAACATAAGTCTATTTACCTTGAACGTACCCTTGTGGGTACTTAATGTTTGCATCATAGCGCTCTCTTCGTCCATCATCATGTTAAGATAAGCTTGACTGATATCAAGTGTGCAAAATATTTGACCTCCGTTCATCTCTACCAGAATGTCCTCTATGATTGGAATAGGGTATTGTTCATCCCTTATAACTTTATTTAAGGTGACTTTATAATCCGCGCATAAGCGTATACTGCCATTTGGTTTGACAATAGGAACTACTGGTGTTCCCCACTCAGAGCTATCAACCTTTGTAATTACTCCTTGTTCGCAAAGTCGCACTATTTCATCATCAACTTTATTTTTAAGAGCATATGGTATACGTCTTGGCTTAACAAAAATTGGTGACACTTCTTCCTTTAGGGTCAAATGAGCTTTGTAATCAGGTATGCACCCAAGGGACCCATCAAATACCGTCGAGTATTCAGAAAGTAGCTTATCCAGTTTTGGATGTTCTTTAGTCTTAACTGCGTTTATATTTGCCAGATCCAAATTGATTGCTCGTATCCATGCTCGACCGAAGATAGGGTCAACATCTTGTTTAATAATATATAATTTTCCCTCAAGTATTTGGTCTTTGTATTTACACGTAACGTTGGCTACTCCAAGGGGTGCAAAGATTTCTCCCGTATATGTTTTCATCGTGATATTAGTTTTATAAATCTTGCATCCAGTGTTCAATGTTTTAAAATCTTTGTAAGATATAGATGACAGAGCAGCTCCTGTATCTACTTCCATTTTCAGTTTCGAGTCATTGATGCGTACATTTATCATAAATTTGTCTGTGTTGTTAGATCGTATTAAATTCATACCCCAAGGGGTGGTGTCATCGACTGTATCTGAAGAGTTGTCCGTGTCCTGTACCTCCACGTGCTCAGACTCCAGTTGGTTGTTCCCAGGTGTTGATCGTAAGCAAACGCGAGCAAGGTGACCTACTCGTTTGCACTTGCTGCAAGTATCCTTGCTGCTGCGACATCTACTAGCTAGATGTTCCTTGCTTCCACAACGAAAGCATTTCCCTCGTAAGTCTTTAATCGTTAAAGGTTTATTCTCTGGCCGTTGAATGCGGTGTTTGGGGTCGGCTTGAACAGTATGTACATGTCCTTGATTTGAAGAGTGAGCTGGAGACATGTAGCTGCTGTCAGATTTTGCCAGTTCAATCGTGGTTGCTTTATTTATTAAGTCAGAAAAATCAGTTACCATTGTTTCCTGTAGTATTTTGGTTCGAATATCGGTGTCATTTAATCCTCTTATAAATTGTAAGGTAAGAAAATTATCACAGATCGACTTTTTACAGTTATTGCACGTGAACTCGCAATCTTGAGCTAAATGTTTCAAATGTGACGAGTATGACATTACTGTCTCATCAGTGCCTTGAAGTCGTGAAATAAATTTATGTTGACGAGCCCAAATGCTCGGTTTTGGATCTATATATTGTTGTAATATTTGAACCAAGCTTCCGAATTCCAGTTCACAAGGTTCGTTTGGAGAGCACAAGTCGTAAGCCTTCTGGTGCAATTCTGGTGGCAATAAACTAAGCAGCGTGAGGGTCTGGATTTGTGAATTGTGACAATTATTTAGCTTCATGTAGGTTTTTAATCTCTGAACAAAATTATTGAAACTCTCTCGTTCCTGTAGTGGTTGAAAATTAATTCTTGGTGTCGTTTCCGGTGTGCTTACAAGTGAAGCCGTGACGTAAGTCGACGGTGCGTTTGGTGATGTAGGGCGTAAGCCATGCAGCTTTATCTTTAATTGTAAAATGTACTCTTCTGTAGAATGCCGCTGTTCAATTTCAGCTTCCGCATCATGTGTTAATAACTCAATTTCATTTTGTACTTTTTCAAATTTTTGTTCATAATTTGTTAGACTTGTCAAACGTGAACTTACTTCGTAATCCGAAGGATTTTGTAAATCTGCTATTTTTTGTTCAAATTTGGTTAGCTGGCCGCGTATATTTGCGCGCAGGCGAGTAAGTCGCGCCAGTTCTGCCTCCATCGTCGCCAATATTATGTATTTAGTAATTAATAAAGAATTCAATTCATAGTAGACATAATATATTTTTCATTATACGTCACAGTGACAACCAGATCACAAGACAATGTAAAAAGAAATATATAGAAGAAAGCAAAGAGGCCACATATATATAACAGTGTGGAATGTCGACTAGGTATCGGTGATAACCTGCAGTACGTCTAGTCTCCCGATGAAAGAAGGGAGATGGTGGGATCAGCTCGTGGAGCTCTTGCGCACACTCTCCGAAGTACAGTCTGTAGAAGACCGACAGACATGCGACTTTGCGACGGTGTGCCAGGCTATGTAGCTTGATAACCAGCTTATCGTCACCAATTAGCCTCCTGGCTCTGCGCTCTACAGAGTAAGATTTCCCAACAACCAAAAAAAAAAAGTTTATAATAATTATCATAACATTACACCTCGCCTATAATCCTCGAAGGCTAAGGCAGACGGGACGGTACCCATTAGTACCTAGTGTCAATCAATCAATATTCCCTATATCCTGAACTTCCGTCTGTTTCAAGTGTTTGTTTTAAATTCCTACACTGTTTTAAGCAGTCACGGTTCATAACTATATTTCACTTACGGGATATCTTCCGTGATTATTCCGGAAGATATCCTTTAAGTGACATTTTGTTTTCCTCTTTTAGAGGATATCTCTAAGCTCAGTGTGCCTCTTGGCAAAGGCCTCCTCTAACAATTTTCATTGTGTTCTATCTCGTGCAACCCTTCTCCAGTAAGGGCCCGCTGTAAGCTTCAACTCATCTTCCTATCTCTTAAGTTGTCTTCCCCGGTTCCTTTTTCCATCTCTGGGATACCAGCCCGTCACAAGTACCTAGTGTACCTACATCCATATTTCCAGGCGCGGATCCAGCCCTCAAAAAAGGTTGTGGGCACAGTCACTCGAAAATTGGTCAAGTGCGAGTTGGAGTATGAACTCGCTCATGATCGTTAAAGTGACACTATAAGAAACTACTTTTGTAAATCGAATAGTTTTCTGAATTAAAGCGCCGACAGGTTTATTTGGGAGAGAGAGGGCGGGGCGTATATTATTAAAAGAAAAAAAAATTTTTTTTTTTCTTTTCCCGAATAGAGGTCTGAGTCTTTAGAATTTGTGTGTCGTAATTAAGGCAGGTTTAAAAATAAGCGTAGTGAGCTCCTAAAAGTCGGTATTTAAGTTTGAATTTAAGAGGTTTTCTTACAGTCTGAAATTGTGTCTCGTCAGGAGTTACCTACTGCTTAAATAGGTACTCCATAGTGCCCACAACGGTGGATCCGCGCCTGCATATTGCGCCAGTTATGTTTAAGTCCCATTTAATAGGGTGCGAGCCCCTTGGCTATTACTGAGGAATTCCTGTTGGAACCTCATGCACAACAGTTGTGCTTGCGACTACAGTTAGCAAGATTATAATAAAACCTGCTTTAAAAGTTGAATTTTCTAGGTAAGTATACAAAGCATATAACTAGCTCCAACATTAGCACAGTACCTACCTAGGTCGCTTCACATCCGGTGCAGCCTTAAAAGCCAGGTCCTCCATGTCCTCATGAGGCACAGGAGGGAACAGCACGAACGTGGCCCTCGCTTGGTCTACAATCTTGCGTTTATTTCGGTTCCAGTCACGAGTTAGCTCTGCTGTCGTTTTTACGCGCGCATTCTGAATGGCGGAAATTAAAAACAGAAAGCTTTAATTGTAGTTTTATAGGGTTCTGTATCCAAAGGAAACCCTTATAGGATCACTCGTATCTGTCTGTAAACTTATGGTACGGAACCCTTTTTTTAGGGGTGTGGGAAATCATCAAATAACCCCTCCCGCTCTAGGGCAGAGCGAAAGGGAGTGTCAGACTTCTACTAACTAAAAACTATAATGTTCCTTCTTAGCCCTTTATGTCGAGGCCGCGGTATCTCTTGCGAACAACCCGCAGCCCCGACGGGATTGTACGGAACCCTTCATGTGCCAGTCCGACTTGCACTTGGCCAGTTTTCACGTTTTAGAGTTTACACGTTTGTAAACGTAGGTAACTTGGGATACAGGAGAAATTCCTAGAGTGGGGCATCTTATTTAAAAGGTGTAATATGTTATAATTATTTTCCAAATCCACTGTCAATTTATTGGGTAACATGATACCCTGGGCCCTGGTAAGACTGCTTTTCAGAGTAATCAAGCTACGTTTAAAGACGCTTAACTTACACTAAAACATAGGTACCTACTTACAGTGTTCAGTATTCGTTTATACAGCGCTAGATTGTTTTTGTGCACCGTTTTAAGGAAGTGAACTCTATTCTGGTGATACTGCTTGATAGGAATTGGCTTTTTAGACCAATGGCTGTCCACACGGCCCTGTGGAGTACACGAAACACTTTTATCATCCACATCGCAGCAGCGAAAGCAGCTAGCTTAGTAAAATGGCCGCCGAACTAACAGGTCATAGGTCTGTACTTCTGGATTTCGAATCCAAGACAGTCACCTCTGATTATTCATGTGCGTATTGCGTAGTTAACACTTGGTTCAGTAAAAGGAAAACATCATGAGGAAACCAAACCAGCATGAGACAATCAGTCTGAGACATATTTCTCGACGGCATGAAAGCCAAGTCAGTGGCCCATCGACGGCATAAAAACTCTGACGCCAGATAAGGCACCAAACCACGCTAAAAATAATAAATAATCATCCTCATCAGACCTCCCCGACCTTTACAACCCAGTCGATATTGGAAATTTGAAATAACGTAATAAGGCGTACTGTAGGTACAATTTTTAATTTTCAGCGCTGATGCGAGCAGTGAAAATCCAACAGATAGCTCATGGCCCTTTTTTAGGGGGTGGGGGGGGGGGGATTTAAAAAAATGACTCCTCCCGCTCCAGGCAGAGCAGAAGGGAGTGTCAGACTTCTACTGACTAAAAACGATCACCCATGTTCCTTCTTAGCCTTTTTGTGTCGAGGCTGCGGTATCCTTTACGATATTTAAAATTTCCACGACCGTAGTAGTTACAGTATGTTGTAGCAAAATAGAAAGATCCCTAACCCCCTCGAATTGCGCTTTCTTGATCATCGTCAACAGATGTATATTCTCCAAATTCAGGGTACGAAATTGGTGCAGCCAGTCTTGAAATTTGTGCATATTTCTCTCAGGTTTATAGCGTGGCGGCGAAGAATCTATCCTCGCTAGGATGTGGGCATACTGAAATGTTAGCAGATAAAATTTTCCATTAGTAGTCTATGTCCTTATGTCATAATATTCAGGTGGAGATTTAATAGAGGAGTCAATCTTCGATCAATAATTATTGATCGAAGGAGTCAATCCTTTTTTCTTCATCAAATGACCCCTTCAGCTCTGGGCGAAGCGGAAGGAAGTGTCAGACTTTTACTGACTAGCCATGTTACTTCTTAGCCCTTTGCGTTCTAGGACCGTATCTCTTTCGAACAGTCCCGCAGGATGTGAATCTGGATCGAGGGCCGGCAGGCGTAATGTGACGTGTGATGTGATGTGTAGTTATGTATAAGTGTTGCTCCACTAACAATGGGACAATATTGATATCGTGCCCTGCGTAGCCTGTTGCTTTTCCATCACAGGACCTGATGCGACGCTATTGAAAATGCCAAACTAATCGCCAAATTTTGGCCTGAGGAATTTATTATTTAGCCACGCGAGATTCTCTCATTTATGGTCTTCATACATTGTTGATCTAAATGTATAATAGAAGTATTGTAATGCATGGTAATCCACGGATCTGCATCCTACCTTATGTACTCGCTTTTTTTTAATGTCGTGATCAAAATCAACGACTTCTGGTGGCGGAGAAATATATTTTCCTTCTTCATGACTTGGTTTTGCTTTCAGAATAGCGTCTATCAGAGTCATATTAAGTACTTCAAGAATTTAGCGGAAAAACAGTAAAGAAAAATGAGTTACAAATGTTGTGTGTGGTAAAATCTATGTGGCTTTATTATTATTGTCATTATGATTGTGATAAAATTAAACGGGGAATGAAAGAAACCATTAAGTATCGACAAGAAATACAGTTGTTACAGCTACGTCGCGTCGTTTTAATTTTATATCTTGTATGGACCGTGTCTGAATTAAATAAATAATTGTTTTTTAGATATTTTGTACCCTACCACAAAGTTGTCTTATTTAACCCTGGTAGAGAATGCCTATTGTGGCATAAGTCCGCCTATGTATCACTATTGTGCATGAAGTTTAAATAAATAAATAATTAAAATTAAGTTAAATTAACCGACTTCCAGTAGTAAGAGGTAATTCAATTGTCTGTATTTTGTGTGTGTATGTTCAGCGATATCTTGCGAATTGTGTCGAATGTGAAACGATTTCGTTTTTTTTTTTTGGTAATTTATGCCAAATTACAGCTTTCTAGTACTTTTTAAGATATAGTGCGGACGGACGGACAGACAGACAGACATGGCAAAACTTAAGGGTTCCCATATTGACTACGGAACCCTAAAAACGGGACCCTATTGCTATCAGACACCACTATCCGTCTGTCTGACAAGGCATATCATGAACCGTGATTGCTAGACAGATAGATAGAGAAGCAGTTAAAATTGTCTTCTAGCAATCTTATATTTCTATTGCCGCTATAATAACAAATTAAAACTGTATTTTAGTATTTATACCGTTTAAATTGGTGAAGATCTGATGCTGACTTTTAGTTCAGTGTTCATTATAAATGCTTTATTTATTGTTACGTACAGGAAAAGAAATAAAACACCGTAATTTGTGTAAAAAAGTTTATTAAAATAAAATATATCACAAAATACATAGCGTCGACGTTTGTGCCTAATTCCATAATACTGAAGGATTTAACTAAAGCAAAACATGCTGTGAGGTTAAACGAGACAGCTTACATGAGGCCACTGAAATACGAATATATATATATATAAGGTCCCATTAAAATAGGTGGACAAAATTTCAGAAATCCTTCAGACCACCAAAATAAGGACGATGGTAAAAAAAAATATAAGAAAAACGCATTTAAGTACCTGCTCATAGAGGATGAGTTTGTTCTAGAGTGCTGGCAGTTTATTATTTTAAGTTAAAAAAAAATCAGTTTATTTAATGTTTTTTTGTTCAGATATGTTTGGTTAGACCTACTGAACGCTAACGTAAGATATCCAAGTAAAAAAAACAATGATTTAAGTGATTTTTTTTTTACATAAAATTTTGGGTAACTAACACCTTTAGTGTATTTCGCTAGCTGTTTTATTTTCTTGTAAGTATCTAATACGTTTTTCTTTTTTTTACCATTATCCTTATTTTGGTGGTCTGAATGAACTCAAAAATTTTGTCCACCTATTTTAATGGGACCTTATATATATATATATTTTTTTTGTTTCAAACGTTGCCCCACACTAGGAATTTCTCCTGTATCGTGGGTGCGTTCACAAACATATAAACTCACATACACAAATACCCAGACCCGAAACAACTATCTGCAGGTCATACAAATATTTGTTCCGTACAAATTAACAGATGTTCCTTACATATTCTAAATGTACCTAACGCTAGGCCCTCGATCATACGGAGGGACACTTGCTCGCCGTGACTTACCATGCGCATACATCGGCCTTTTTATTTGTAATAACCCAGTCAAAAATAATATTCATATCGACAAGCAGTTTCATTTAGTCGAGACCACCAGCATCACAAGTGGAGTTTGCCCTCAAACAGTGTTCGAAGGGCCTTTGAGCGATGTATGCGTACGGTAGGTGATAGCGAGCGAGTGTCCGTCGGTATGGTCGAGGGCGTAGCGTTAGGTGGCCGTCATAGGCTGTTCTGTCCGGTGTGATGTGATGGTCCGGAACATGCAAAAAAAAACGCGTTTTTAGAATTCGTCAGACAGTAAGAATAATCTATTTTCATGAGCACACTCCCTTTAAGTACGCCCTTCGTTCAACCTAATAGCATGCATTAAATATACATAAAAACATCACTGGAATGTGACTAGCTATGTTGAGGTCAGCCTCATAAATACAGATTGAATTGCTGCGATTTGTAATATTTAACTTCAATTAAAGAAATATTTAAATTGGAGATCCACACAATGCATGTTTAACAATCTCCCTATCCAATGAACAACATAATGTATATTCTCTTACAAAATAATTTCATCATGATGATTAATAGTAATAAAAACAATAGGAAATTAGTAAAGTAATCACAATTTTGAGAGCCATAAAGTTTTAAACTAATAATACCAAACTATTTTTTTTTTTCCGGGCAAGTGCACATTTTTTTTTTGTTTTATTTATACTACTTACGTACCTATCATAAATTATAAGCAAGGAATACACTTCATAATATTAATTCTTGATTTAGTTTTTAATACATTTCCATTATTATAAAAATACCCATTTTTACTTCATCCCATTAAATTAAAGCGTCCTAACTGGGGTTCTCAAAGATATTTAATAACTACTTAAACCACTTAGTAAAGATTTGACATACTCTTGTATGTCAAAACCTTTACTAAGTGATGGGCTAAGTAACCATTAAGAGCTTATACTACCTCAAACGCGAGTTTTATAATGCGTAAAAGTATATGATTCACTGCAGTAATTAAAATCAGAAAAATATATGATATTCTTCAGGATATATGCTAGTAACATAGTGTTGTGAAAACATAATACAACTAACTGTGCTCGATAGAAAAAAATCGCGAAGATACCTCTTAAAATTTCTTTTAACGAGTAAAAACCACTAAAATACATGTCATCGTTCTGATTTTTTTTGCCAAATAATTCTACAAGCAACATACTAAAATCATAGTGTTTTAATTTTTTAGTCCAATCAATAGTTTTTTTGCAAATCGCTAAATACCACTAAATCCGCACTATTCGGCCGCAGCGAAAGACGTAACAAACGCTTTGTAGTGCAAGCTGATTAGAACTTTATTCTAACAGTATTTCAAGCGAAGTTTGAACCACCACAAATAGGGTTGCTAATCTGAGGTAGCATACGCTCTTAAATCTCTCTGAGTGCGGCATCAGCAGTAAATCTTTGACTATAATAAAAAATGTAAATAGTTGCGCTACTATGAGATCGATACATACATAGGGTATAATAATATGATCGTAATACCTATGTAGATGACGAGATATTACTATATATTTTTTTATTTTCCCTATAAAAAGCTACAAATTCATCCATTCCATGCTTCATGTACAGACGGCTACACATCAAGCTATAGATTTCCAGTATACGCTGATCTCGCACTGGACGGAAATCCTATAAAATGCGAGACCAGCTTATACTGGAAATGTATAGCTTGATGTACAGTTTACGCTGATCTCGCACTGGACGGAAATCCTATACAATGCGAGACCAGCTTATACTGGAAATGTATTATAGCTACATACGCCAGTATATCAAGCTACTACAATTTGTTAAATTTCTTTAACACATTTTCAACTTTAAAATATTAGGTTCAAGGTTGATTGTGAAAATCTGTCAGCATCTGGTAGTTTGGTCTTGTGTCAGTCAGTACCACACATTGCACCGTGAAAACACACGACACACGAGTGATTGGCATTATGCTATGCCGTCATGAAATAATTGAATTCCACTCAAGTGACTAAAACCGTTTTTTCCACACGAAAAATCGATAAAAGTCAAGACTTCAAGAAACCTAGATAACTTAAAAAATGTCCCAAGTTCCAAGGGTTGGTTGTCCCTAGGCATGCCACTGCTCTACACCCTGACGCTGCCTACCCATCACACAGGACAAGTCGTGAAGCTACACTCGTCTACTGACGTTGTCTGAGTGCGGTATGAGGTCGCGGTACAGCGGAGGTGTGCGGTCGAGCGAGACGTGTCGCCGGTCGGCTACTGACGTTGTCTGAGTGCGGTATGAGGTCGCGGTACAGCGGAGGTGTGCGGTCGAGCGAGACGTGTCGCCGGTCGGCTACTGACGTTGTCTGAGTGCGGTATGAGGTCGCGGTACAGCGGAGGTGTGCGGTCGAGCGAGACGTGTCGCCGGTCGGCTACTGACGTTGTCTGAGTGCGGTATGAGGTCGCGGTACAGCGGAGGTGTGCGGTCGAGCGAGACGTGTCGCCGGTCGGCTACTGACGTTGTCTGAGTGCGGTATGAGGTCGCGGTACAGCGGAGGTGTGCGGTCGAGCGAGACGTGTCGCCGGTCGGCTACTGACGTTGTCTGAGTGCGGTATGAGGTCGCGGTACAGCGGAGGTGTGCGGTCGAGCGAGACGTGTCGCCGGTCGGCTACTGACGTTGTCTGAGTGCGGTATGAGGTCGCGGTACAGCGGAGGTGTGCGGTCGAGCGAGACGTGTCGCCGGTCGGCTACTGACGTTGTCTGAGTGCGGTATGAGGTCGCGGTACAGCGGAGGTGTGCGGTCGAGCGAGACGTGTCGCCGGTCGGCTACTGACGTTGTCTGAGTGCGGTATGAGGTCGCGGTACAGCGGAGGTGTGCGGTCGAGCGAGACGTGTCGCCGGTCGGCTACTGACGTTGTCTGAGTGCGGTATGAGGTCGCGGTACAGCGGAGGTGTGCGGTCGAGCGAGACGTGTCGCCGGTCGGCTACTGACGTTGTCTGAGTGCGGTATGAGGTCGCGGTACAGCGGAGGTGTGCGGTCGAGCGAGACGTGTCGCCGGTCGGCTACTGACGTTGTCTGAGTGCGGTATGAGGTCGCGGTACAGCGGAGGTGTGCGGTCGAGCGAGACGTGTCGCCGGTCGGCTACTGACGTTGTCTGAGTGCGGTATGAGGTCGCGGTACAGCGGAGGTGTGCGGTCGAGCGAGACGTGTCGCCGGTCGGCTACTGACGTTGTCTGAGTGCGGTATGAGGTCGCGGTACAGCGGAGGTGTGCGGTCGAGCGAGACGTGTCGCCGGTCGGCTACTGACGTTGTCTGAGTGCGGTATGAGGTCGCGGTACAGCGGAGGTGTGCGGTCGAGCGAGACGTGTCGCCGGTCGGCTACTGACGTTGCCGTATGAAAGGTAGCGTTCTGATAGGTCTGGGGGCTCCATCTGCGGGCAAGGGAAGAACTGTTTATTATGTGCAACAGGGCAGCTGTTGACAATAAGGCTCATATTTTTTCTTTTTTCAAGTAAACAAAAAATTAAGACGATACACTGCTTCGAAACGTCGTGTGACGTCACAGTTTGGTACATTTTTTAACAGAAAGTGACGTCACAAGATCCCGCTCATGATCTTTGACACATAATATTTTCGTCAATTTTTATTAATTTGATAAAACAAAAAACACGTAGCCAATAATTTTCGATAATCTAACTGACGGACTACAGACTAAACGGAATCATATTTTTTAAGTCAGGAAACATCCCTACTATCTATCTATATGTCACGGCTAATACCCGAAGTGCGGCTGCACCTAGTTTTAGCCGGTTAGAACTAGGTGTAGCCACTTACTCTTGGTTAAACCTAGTACGAGCCGATTGTTTTCGGGTAAAACTAGGTCTATCCTTCATCATGCCGGCTACAACTAGGTTCGGCCATTCCCTGTTGGATAAAACTAGGTCTATCCGATATCACGACCGTCTCGCGGCAGGCCGACGAAGGAGGCCGGCGGAGGCCCGGCACTTCGGGGACAGAAGACATTAGTGTTATATATATACGCGAGCGAAGCGAGCGCGCGTCATGGAGTACATATGCGAGGATAGACCTAGTTTTACCCGAAAACCATCGGCTCGTACTAGGTTTAACCAAGAGTAAGTGGCTACACCTAGTTCTAACCGGCTAATGATATCGGATAGACCTAGTTTTATCCAACAGGGAATGGCCGAACCTAGTTGTAGCCGGCATGATGAAGGATAGACATAGTTTTACCCGAAAACAATCGGCTCGTACTAGGTTTAACCAAGAGTAAGTGGCTACACCTAGTTCTAACCGGCTAAAACTAGGTGCAGCCGCACTTCGGGTATTAGCCGTAACATATATAAACAAAAAGAGAAGAGAAGAGACCAAGAGAAAGCTGAAGTTATGCACAGAGGTTTCCTTTACAATGTAGACATGGAATAACAAAGATTTTTTCGAAATTCAACCCCTAAGGGACTTAAGAGCTTATGGTACCTCAAACGCGAGTTTTATAATGCGTAAAAGTATATGATTCACTGCAGTAATCCACATCAGAAAAATATATGATATTCTTCAGGATATATGCTAGTGCCATAGTGTTGTGAAAATATAATACAACTAACTTTGCTTGATAGAAAAAAATCGCGAAGATACCTCTAAAAATTTCTTTTAACGAGTAAAAACCATACTAAAATACATGTCTACGTTCTGATTTTTTTGCCAAATAATTCTACAAGCAACATACTAAAGTCTAACCCCCTTATTAATAAAAAAAAGTTAAGCCTGCTTAAACTTACGCTTGGTTTATCTCGCATGCCGTCCCTTTCATTTGAATATTTTTGAAGTGAGACGGCATGCGAGATAAACCAAGCGTAAGTTTAAGCAGGCTTAACTTTTTTTTATTAATAAGGCCGATAGTGTTTTACTTTTTTTGTCCAATCAATAGTTTTTTTGTAAATCGCAAAATACCACTAATTTTGCACTATTCGGCCGCAGCGAAAGACGTAACAACCGCTTTGTAGTGCAAGCTGATTAGAACTTTATTCTAACAGTATTTCAAGCGAAGTTTGAACCACCACAAATAGGGTTGCTAATCTGAGGTAGCATACGCTCTTAAATAGCACAGTTTGTATGGAAAATTGTCTTTTTCACGCGGACGCGGCAGCAGGTAAAAGCGTAAACAATAAAAATCCAAAAGCCTCTATCACGCAGCATAATTCCCATTAGAATAAAATTTGGTTTGTGATGGCCATTTTTTTGTTAATAAACAACTGATGCCTCCTGAGACTGCCAGGTCAAAATGGGACTGGAGTGGGCGGGTCACGTTTCTAGAATGAAGCTGGACAGATGGGTGAAGATAGAAACACGCTGGCGTGGCGATCTAGACTCATTCTTGTCTGGTCTGCGTAGTCTAATTGGAGAGATCTTTGCCCAGCAGTGGGACAAAGTAGGCAGAAAAAAAAACTTGTAACTCTAATACGTACATGTTTGGTGTGAGTATGCTGCGCCACGTTGTGATGGGGCGCGCTCATGTTGTTGCCGGTGTACGCCACGCACTTCACTTGCCACTCGCCGAGCTGTTCGTTCCAGTGGACGTACTGTTCTATTAGAGCCTGTAAGTAAAACAAACGGTGGTTAGTAAGCAAGGAAACTTGTTACTGTGTGAACAGGCTTTGGGATGCTTTCCCAGTTAAGAGCGTATGGTACCTCAAACGCGAGTTTTATAATGCGTAAAAGTATATGATTCACTGCAGTAATCAACATCAGAAAAATATATGATATTCTTCAGGATATATGCTAGTGCCATAGTGTTGTGAAAACATAATACAACTAACTTTGCTCGATAGAAAAAAATCGCGAAGATACCTCTAAAAAAATCTTTTAACGAGTAAAAACCATACTAAAATACATGTCATCGTTCTGATTTATTTGCCAAATAATTCTACAAGCAACAAACTAAAGTCATAGTGTTTTAATTTTTTAGTCCAATCAATAGTTTTTTTGTAAATCGCAAAATACCACTAATTTCGCACTATTCGGCCGCAGCGAAAGACGTAACAACCGCTTTGTAGTGTAAGCTGATTAGAACTTTATTCTAACAGTATTACAAGCGAAGTTTGAACCACCACAAATAGGGTTGCTAATCTGAGGTAGCATACGCTCTTAATCCTCATTCCTTCCTTGTATTCCTAATTTAAATCTGCCGCCACACGCGACATTCAAACGTTGCATATCCAAACATCATTTCGTCGGATCGCTCGCGCCCGCTGACGGAAGAAAACAAAAACTTCAGTTCGAACTCAATACCGAGCGGCTGGCCAGCCCATTCTTCCCCGTGAAGACGATACTCAAAAATACCGTGAAAATACGACTGCTCGTGAACAGTGTGGTGATCTCCTGGCTCCCAGTATCCCGTGAGTACTTAACCTTCCTTTTTTTGTCTCTTAGCCTGGTTCTGAATAGAAGCCTTCAAAACCGCGTGATTGGCTGTACGCGAAACTCAAATCACTGTGCAAACACAAAAAAAAATATGGCAAAAAAACTGACAGAAAAAGTAGCAAACCATAAGGTATCTATCCTTGCTTCGGCCAACCTATCCTTCTATGGAACAAACATTTGAAATTATTATTTAAAGCCGATTGAATCGTCCATGAATCTTTACCTGAGAAGTCGCCTGTCTGGAATCTGTTTAAAGACTCCTAGGCCCTACTATGACGTCTTAAAACAATTCTTATTCCAGTGTGAAAACGTGACAGAACTATACAGGGTGTCTAGCGCCATCTCTTTTTATCACTGGAATAAGAACTGTTTTAAGACGTCATGGTAGGACTTCTGAACACTTTAGTGCCTGTAAATGGTTCTATTAAACCCAGATCTGCCATTACCTGATACTCCTTCGGTATATAAGAATCGAGCACAAGCATTCATCATCATCTGGAGAGCCTAGCCTATTCCCAACTATAGTGAGGTTGGCTTCAAATCTAACCAGATGCAGCTGAAATATTTAACTTAAAGCGAATGACTGTCTGTTACAGACCATATTGTAAACCCAAACGATTTTAAAAGAGTGTCCATGGAGTTTCTTGCCATTCTTCTCATGAGAACAACGCTTTGGAATGGGCAACTACAGTACACTCACGAGTTATTATGCCTTGTGACTGGGACTGTAGCTTAGTTTATTTAGCTTCATTAGTTTAGTAGTTTGCTGCCGCACTCGGAGAGCTTCAGTGGTTGCTTGGGCCGTCGCTTGGTGAAGGTTTTTGGCAGTTTTGTCATACAAAAGTATGTCAGGCCTTTGTTGGGTGGCGGCTTGAGTGATCGTTGGATATCTCTGAGTGCCGCAGTTAGTTTATATAGATATTAGCGCGTTCAAACAAACAAACTCAAACTCAACGCAAACTCTTTAGTTTTATTATATTAGCAACCCGACCTCCAATAATCTTTATTACCTGATACTCCTTCGGTATATAAGAGTCCAGCACAAGATCCGCCAGCTGTATTTCTCTCTTCAACGCCCTCACGCTGTCCAGGATGCCCTCCATCTCTCTTTGCTGTTCCCTCTGCTGGTCAGCCAGTTCTGCCTTCGCGGAGTTGAGGAGTTGTACCGCTCGCTTCAGCTTACGGGTCTTGGCTGCATTCTCTTCTTGGAGGCTGGAGTAACGCTCTTCTAGGTCGAGACGTTCGGCCTGGGGAGAATGGGTTATATAAGGTCCCATTAAAATAGGTGGACAAAATTTTAGAAATCATTCGGACCGCTAAAATAAGGACAATAGTAAAAAAAAATTATCCTTGTAATGCCGGTTTTTTTCTTCTTACCTCATAATCGAGATGTAAAGCAGAGTAGTTAGCTCGGGTGTAAGCATCAATTGCACCCTCGAACTATTGGCGCCCTCGCTGCGCTCGTGCGCCTAAATATCTCGGGCTGCAATTGATGCCTTACAGCCCTTGGCTACTAATCTACTATAAATAGTGTTTTTTTTTGTTTAGATGTTAGGCTAGTTAGGCTTACTGAACGCTGTGTTAAAATTTGTCCACCTATTTTAATGGGACCTTATATTTAAGTCCCGTGTAATTGGGGGCGAGCCTATTGCCATCAATCGGGTGCAAATAATAATAATAACAAAACATAGTGACACCCGACCCGGGAATCGAACTCTGGACCTCATGCTCAGCCGTCGCGCTGCCAAACACTATACCAATGCGGCAGTAATTACATTTTTTTTTTTTTTTGGAGAAACGGATCTCGGGATCCGTGGAGACAAATCGCCGGGATCCGTGTTACATCAAATCGGATCCCGGGATCGGTGGAGACAGACCCTTATGCAAATAGGTTTTTACAAATATTTTTACGTAATTTTTACCCGACTGCAAGAAAAGGGGTTTTTTTTTAAACTATATCGGACTGGGCTTTCGTACCTGACAAAAGCAGTCGAAACGAACTCAGAGGTACAATCATCGGCACGATTCTTGAGCGCTGACGCAAAAGTGAGTTATTAGGTCCCTTTGGTGGTATGAAGTGAGACTTGGGGCGGAGAAAGTGCAGTGATTGGCCCGTAGCGCATCGCGTCATAGCCGTCACTCGGGATTTGTTCTTTACTCCTGCTGCACTTACCTCACGACCAATAAATAATAAACGGGTGTGCGTTTTATTTGTCATAAAGTGTACGATGCGCACAGCGATCCCCACTCTTCCGCCGAGCGCTCAAGAACCGTGCCGGTTTCTGTACAAGTCTCTTTTAAGGTACAGACATAATCTTGTTATACACACATGAAGACTATGCAGATTAGTGTCTGAGATGGTGTTTAGAAGAAAGCACCGCACTGATTTGAGTGGACCTCTCCAGCAGTTATAATATTTTTTTCGAATTTCGTAGTGTTGGTACTAAAATTTGACTTGATCTTGTAAAAGCTTTAGGCTACAGTATCTCTTTCGGACAGTACTGTAGCCTGGCAAGAGGCATTAACTTCGCAGAGGGATGATACAGGCTAACAGTATTAATGCCCCATAAGACGAAAGAAAGAAAAAAAAGTCTTTATTTGGCATTATTTACAAAAAAACCTTATTTTTTTTACAAAAGAAACAGGCTCTGATAGTACCTACCAAAAGGGCCTATTTTTTTTTTTGGTTGGTGGAAAATCATCAAATAACACCCCTCCCCCCCGTTCTTGGGCAGAGCGAAAGGGAGTGTCAGACTTCTACTGACTAAAAACCAACCCATGTTCCTTCTTCGCCCTTGTACCGAGGCCATGTCATCTCTTTCGACAATCCGCAGCCCCAACGGGTACCAAAAGGGCCTCAGCTCAGCATAATACCCGATGGCAACAGTGTGGGTACCATATGACGCTGATTTTCAGCTGCTGCCCACGGATTATTAACTACCTACCTCTTTCTTCTGCAGATCTTCCTGCAACCTCAGCTCATTGAGTCTCCTCAGCTCCAGCTCCCGGGCAGCCTGTTCCAGAAGTTTGCGCTGGGCATCAGCCTTGTCCAGTAGATTCTCTCCACCGACCAGCACTTTGGACTCCAGGCGTTGGAGCTTGTCTTTTAGCTCTTCTTGTTGTTTTCTAGAAAGATGGTGTTGAGTTAGTGAAGTCGAGTTGAAGTTTATTTTTAGTTTATGTCGACATTATCATGTACACACGGCTACACATCAAGCTATACAAAACCAGTATAATCTGATCGTTCATTGTGCGAAAAGATCTAGTAAAGTGAGGCCAAGATTAACTGGTTTTGTATAGCTTGATGTGTAGCCGTGTGTACAGTCGAACAAGCTAATAACCCAAGTAGCACGTTAGTGTATTTTGGAACTTATTCTGCAACTGTAGGTAGCATTTAAGTGATGCAAGAGTGTACGGTATTACTTATAGATGCAAACAGCGCTCGAATTTGCATATGAGTAACTAATATCACTAACAGTTGCTTTTGAGTGATTTTTGTTTCTGCTTTATAACTTATGGTGGCACTAGGCCGAATTTATTAGTTATAGACGCATAAAGGTTTCAATTTTCTATCTTTTAGAACTCAAAGAAGCTTAAGACATCTTAAAATCACCCATTAAGAACCGTACCTTAATAGGTGGTAATTTTTCCTTATTTGGCACCTTTAGTACTAAATAAGTAGTATATATAAGTTACTTATCACCTGTAGTGGCTCAAGAGTTATTATTGCAGCTCATTTGGAACCTAGTGTAATTGCCTTTGTAAGGTCTAATATACTCTATTATGCCACTGTAACGCGTAGATCGATTCCAAAAGATGGTTCTTGAAAACCTTAAGCAACAATTTTCTCTCATTTAGAACCACTTATGATCTTACAGTTCTAACACTATCGCAGGTTCCGTACATATTAATAAATTTAAATAGAGTATGATTTGTATTTAAGTAAATTTCCTATATTTTAGGTAATTGAATAGTTTATGAAACAGTTATGAAATCACTAGTTCACTTTGTAATTTTTTTAACCTACTTATGTTATACAGGGTGTAAATCACAGACTGGTAGGCAAGGCATGATCAGCTCATTTTTATGAGTAGCCCTTCTGGATGTCTTTTGTATAAATGAAAAGAAAATTTGCAAACTATCAATAGGAAATCAGGCATCGAATTAAAAAGTCGAGAATTCCAGCCAACATTTACAATTTAAGTAAATATTACTTTATTTACCTTCCTAAATGGGTTTTGTACCCGTCTTGAGGATCCCCAATTCAACGCAAAGGCAACGAGACCTGTTAAGTGAAAATAATCACTACTAGGTACTAATGAGGGATTTTTGGACCTAGGAGCTCTATTATGGCAACAAATGAGTGTAAAAATGAACTGCAAGTTCAATTTTAAATCGCCATTTTGAAAAATGGAGTCCTTGAAAAGTATCTTGTTGAATGGTATTTTATTACACTAACATACAATAGAATGAGTTTTGATAACTGTTTCTGATGTAGTTTGACATTATACTTTTTTGTGAAACCATAATGTTAGGTTTTTAACAACCAAATTTTTATGAAGTATTATCTTATTTATTTGATCACCACATATTTTTTGCTAATTCTTGATTAGATCGAAGGCGCATCAAAATTTACTTAGTAAATATACCATGGTTTCACAATAAAAAACCATTTGCAAGGGCTCCATGATGGTTATCCTGCGTTAAACACATAAGTTTTGAATACTCGCAAAATAGATGCTACAATCCAAATAAAAGCTGTCACAACACACAGCCGTTGTTGTTTATCTCCACCGAAAATAAGAACTTGTGATCTTATTGTCACTCAACGAATGAACTGTATCGCTTTATCGTTCAATCATTCATTTACGGCGCGCATTTGCACCGCTAGTTCCTAGTGCCACTCTGGGTAACAATTCGAACTCCTATGCATCTCTTTTGCATCTATAAATAAGTTGCAATTTTTCTCCCTTTGGTAACATACAGGTTGCTTATCGGTTCTAACCACCTTTATAGAACTTAATTACGGTGGATTTTATTACTAAAGTTTCCAAAAATGTTCTATATGCAAGCCTTTTGTCGCAAAATGTGTTACTTGGGAAGTATACAGCCAGCTAACTTGTATTTACTTTTAAGATTACACCGATACATTTAGATACTGATGTCAAACGATACAGCGTTAGACATCAGTCGCTTAATACGAAACACTTGATAAAACAGAATTACAATCAATATTTTCAGTGTTATAGAATTATGAAGATCTCTACCCTGTATACCTATTAGCTTGTTCGACTGTACCTAGCCTTTTCTCAACTTTATTGGGGTCGGCTTACAGTCTTACCAGATGCAGCACAGAATACTAGTATTTTACATGGAGCGACTGCCTATCTGACCTCCACAATCCAATTAGGTTTAGTTTTCAACCTTTCGGACGACTGTCAGACTCAAAAGTCTACGAATGACAGCTGGGCCCAACTATTAATATGTTTAATGAAAAATTCTCATGCGTGGCTGCAATTAAAATTCAAAAAAATAATGGCGGACGAGAAGGCAAATCATAATATTAAATCATAATTAATTCTGTTAATTGGTTTACTTAAACACTTTTACACGTTATCTTTAAGAACTAGTTGGAATCGATGTTTCGTACCCGACTACTTTGAGAAAAAGCCGAAACAAAATCAGGGGTCTTACATAACACGCAGATTAGTGTCTGAGATGGTCTTTTGAAGAAAAAGTCACACATATTTGAGTAGACCTGTCCAGTCAGTGCAAGCATTTGTCGTGTATTGAAACAACTTTCCCACTTATCTTCCGAAGTTACCCGATCTCACCCGACCACGTATTTCGGAACATTTGTCTCCTAGTGAATAGTGAAAAGCCTTGATATGGAACTCACTTGGTCCTCTGCAGCTCTGCCTTCTTCTCCTCGAGGACCTTGCGCGCCAGATGAGCTTTCTCTCGATTCAGCTTCTCCTGAACAAAAATTAACCCACTATAGATATTGTTTCATGATGTTTATCAAAGGGGCACGACTTTATCCGCCTTATTACAAAACGTAGTTAAACCTGGTTTAACTTAGACTCAGTTTATCTCGCATGCTGTCACTTTCTTTTGAATATTATTGAAGTGAGACGTCATGCGAGATAAACCAAGTCTAAGTTAAACCAGGTTTAACTACGTTTTGTAATAAGGCGGTATTAGTTTGCGGCGCCATTACAGACTTATTGTTTCGTCATGGCGGCGGCGCCCTAGATAGGAAAAGTGGTGGCCAGCCGGACTCACGAGAGCAATAAATTTTGGATTCGAACTCCGGTCTCCTATCTATCCGGGTCTGAGAGATTGTTCGAAAAAGATACAGCGGCCCCGGAACACAATGCGGTAAGAAGGAACATGGGTGGAGTTTAGTCAGTACAAGTCTGACACTCCCTTCCACTCCGCTCTGGAGGAATACCCATCGAAAAAAAAAGGCCTCCGCTCTCTATGAAAGAAAATGGGCTATTATACACTATGAACCGTTATTCTAGACCTATACAGTGAGACAGCATCTTTTCGGATCTGACGTCACGACCTCTCTTGTTCCCCCTCCCGACCGGCTCCGCCCCGCTGTGGCCGGGGGGAGGGGGCGTGGAGCTTGCCCGAATAGTCAGGCGCACTCCTCACATTGGCATCGTTTTTCGGTGCGATCACACCTCTTCTAGTGCGGGCAACAGCGCTGCTGTTTAGTGTTTAAAATTATTAGTTTAAATAAAAGCACTACATTTTTAGTTCGTGGAAAAACTTTATTCAGTGGTTATTTGAAAACTCGGTAATAGTGTTTCGAGTACTTTTAGTGTTTGAGTGCGTGTTTTTTATAAGAAATGGAAAAATCCACGAAAGCACCTGCCGAGGGTGACGGGAGTCGCCCGCCTCCCCCTGTTTCACCGCAGGCATCTTCTTCGTCGTCTTCATCGTCGTCGAGCAGCTCCGCCCCACGTCGGAGACACCGGCAACTGCGGCAGGAAACCCGAGAAACTGACAAGCGCAGGTTAGACTCGCTGTCAAATCAAGTGAGTGAAATATTATCGTACTTAAAAAATAACGATCGCTTTTCAAACAAAGAAACCGAGCCCGAATCTGATTCTGATATTTCCTTACATCCATCTGAAGGCTTGAGGGTTTCTCTTGGGAATGATCACCTTCTCAGTAAACCACAGAAGGCGAAAGTATTCGAATTTCCAGTATCCACTAACCTAAGAGAACCTACTGTTGAAAATGCCTCTGAGAGTAGATTACATGTACTAAATAAACTACATCATTTTGATACTAATGATTGGCAAAGGGTTAGATACCTAGAAACTGAGAAAAAGTATGTCGCTAAGCCAGGTTTTTACGAACTCGATGTTAACACTGAACTTAGACATTGTGATTCAAATTCTTCTTGGCTTAAATTACTTGATAGATCGTTTGGAGCTTTTACCCATGGGCTTATACAACAAAATGAGCTGCTAAGAAACAATTTTCAGCAAATCATAGAATGGGCGCAATCGCCTGGCTGTGTACTTAACGCTGACACGCTTTATGAAAAGATTAATGCTTCTTTTTCCGAAAACTCATCTTACATGAAAGTGTCCGAGGATCTCTTGCAAATGAGTTGTGGGAGACGTGCTGATATCATTCAAAGACGTCGTGACTGTATTTTGTCGGGTGTCAGGGACAAATATGTAAAGGTGGACTTGCAAAAGATCCCCCCAACACAAGATAACCTTTTTAATCCACAGGATTTAACCACCTTTTTGCAAAGGGCTGGTGGTACAAGTAAGTTGTTCTCTGCCCAAAAGCGCTCTGCGGAAGAGCCTCATGCCATGTCTATGCGGAATAGACAGGATGGCCCTCCAGCTAAGCGACCACGCAAGCCCTTTCACGGTGACAATCCTGGGTTCGATCCCCAGCCATCCACGAGCTTTCAAGCGCCCCCGAAAAGTAGAGGCCGAAAGTCGGGAAACAATAAATCCGGTACCAGGCATAACGAAAACAAAAAACGGTTCTCCGGCAATCGTAAATCCGATCAGTATCGTAAGTGACTATCCTCAAGAAATTTTATTTTATGGCGGGCGGTTAAAAAATTACATTCAAATTTGGAAGAATTACGGTGCTCCAGAGAACATTATAAAAATGATATCTGGTTACCGAATTCCCTTTTTCAAAATACCCCCACTTCAAAGTCCAGACTTATTAACACGTTTTCAAACTCCAACGAGCTTATTGATGTCAGAACAGATCGATATTTTGAAACAACAGAAAATCTTGATTCGAGTAGATCCATCTCCAAGTTATGTCTGTCCGATGTTTTTAGTGCAAAAGTCAGATACCAACAATCGCCCGATATTCAATTTAAAAAATCTAAATCGTTACGTAATGCAAACAAAGTTTCGCTTAATAAATATGTACCGTGTGCCGGATTTCTTGCAACCGAACGACTGGGCGATCAAAATAGACCTCTCTCAGGCCTATTTTCACCTAGCAGTCAGCCCCAGTCATCACCCATTTCTGCGAGTATTATACGCAACAGAAAAGAAGTCGAGCCCGGAGCTCCTTCAGATCACTTGTCTGCCATTCGGGCTGTCATCAGCACCCAGGGCATTTGCGACAGTGACAAATTGGGTAGCAGACGTGCTGCGAGAGAAGGGCTTGCGAGTTATCGTCTATTTGGACGATTATTTAATCGTGAACCAAGATCGATTAATCCTAATGGACCATGCTGCGGAAGCTATAAGAGTCCTAACAACTCTGGGATGGATGATCAACTACAAAAAATCCACATTGATCCCTACCAAGGCAGTAGACTATCTCGGCATAAAATGGAATCTCGCCCTGAATTCCAAGTATTTGCCCCAGGAAAAGGTTTCCAAAATCTCCAATATGATACGCCACATACTACAGGTAAATCGATGGAGTTTGCACGACGCTCAATGCTTGATAGGTATGCTAAACTTTGCAGCCTTCGTTGTGCCCAGAGGTCGGCTTCATTGCCGCCCGTTACAAGTAGCCTGCAATCGGCTTCCAAAGCACCAAGCACGCGTAAAACGGCCACTCGAGCCGGAAGTGTCGACGACCTTAATGTGGTGGTTACGAGCTCTGTCTACAGGAACAGCGATACATCCAGATCCTGTCTCACACTATGTAACGACAGACGCATCTGCCAGAGGCTGGGGTGCCATAGTAGACAACGCTTGTCTGAGCGGATTATGGTCCCCGGAGCAGAAACATTGGCACAGCAATTTAAAGGAAATGTGGGCAGTTATACAGGCCTTAACCAATCGTCAGCAATCGCTACGTCATTCAACCGTGCTAGTTCAGTCAGACAACAAGAGTGTGGTGAGTTACATGCGGAACGAGGGCGGTCTCCGATCACAGAACCTCTACCGGCTAACTTGCATGTTATTCGAGATTGCGGACGAGAACAAGATTCACCTGGTCTCTCAGTACCTGCCCGGTCAAGTAAACACAGAAGCAGACATGCTGTCAAGGCTCAAATTACCCGGGGAGTGGACCCTAATGGAGGAAGCATGTCAAGAGGTATTTCGCAAGTTCGGAAGGCCCAAAATCGACTTGTTCGCCTCGAAAACCGCACACGTGCTTGCGCGCTACGTCTCACGAGATTGCAAAGACTCGAAAGCAGAGTTTCACGACGCCTTCAGCAGAAGGTGGTCATACCGTCGAGCGTGGATATTCCCACCACCACACCTAATTCCACGAGTTCTGTCACACCTCAACCTGTGCAAGGGTCGATACATCCTAATAGTACCGCGCTGGTCCAAAGTGTTTTGGCGACCAGACCTGAAGAGGAGAGCGGTGAGCGCTCCTTTACCCATATTCAATCTTCATCGGCGGTTACTAGATACACGGACTTATCTGCCTCCGGTTCACGTGGACCAGATGTATCTAGAGGCATGGCTAGTGAAGGGTGGTGTGCCGAATTAACAAATTGGTCTCAAAACGAAATAGACCTACTTAATTCTAGCTGGCGACCCTCCACGAAGAAAATGTATGCTGGTATTTGGAAAAAATGGTTAAATTGGTGTACTCATAATAATTTCAACCATACAAACCCCTCTGGTGCCCAAGTCGCTAAGTACCTTGCATACTTGCACTTAACTCTTAAACTGTCTTATAAGACTATTCTAGTTTATAAATCAACAGTTGCCACTTTGGCCTGTTCTAACGGACAAATCATAAGCCGTGACCCTATCGTTCAGAGAATGTTAAAAGCTATTTCACTTGCTAATGTTGATTCCAAACCTAAAAATTCTTTCATTTGGGATCCACGTATTGTGGTAGAATGGCTCAGCTCTAACCAGCCGCCTCATGCAAGTTTATTCCAAGTATCCCGTCGCACAGCACTGATTTTGCTACTCGCTTCTAGTCGTAGAGTACATGACCTGACACTGTTACGGGTTGATAGTGCACATTTTGAAGAGAATTCTAATAATATTGTTTTACACCCAGCATTTGGCTCAAAGACAGATAGCTATACGCACAGACAATCATCATGGAAATTGCACACACATACAGATAAATCCATATGCCCTGTATGGTGGATACGTAAGTTGATAGAAGTATCATCATCACGTAGAATTAACAATGACATTAATCATTTATTTATATCAACTCGTGGTAGAGTCAGGCCAGCCTCCCGAACAGTGATTGGAGGATGGGTTAAAACTATTCTTAAGGAGGCAGGAGTAGAGGCTACTCCTGGTAGTACTCGAAGTGCCGCAGCATCTCTCAACTGGCTTGAGTGCCACAATATTGACGAGATCATGGCAAAAGGGAACTGGCGTGTCCCCAACACATTTGCACGGTTCTATTCAGCCGAAATTAACACATCGCAAAGTCGTAACAATTTATCTCTGACATTTGAAGCTGTGTAGATTCTAAATAATAAATGATTACTTAAATAATCAATGTAATTTCAATAAATAAGCAACATATTGCTATATTCAGTTAAATTGATTTATATAATCTAAGTAGGTATGATATGCATAACTAATGTAACTTTAGTTCAAAGCAAATCTTAATTCTTCGAATATCATATCATTATAGCATACATTATGGTACTAATCATGATAAGTGAATAGCAAAACTTATGTATGTGTAAGTTCTTTTTACTGTGGTATACCTACTTAGTTTTGGTGGTTCATTAAAAATCTTTTTCTTTACATAGTAATTATACAGTTTTTTATTTATTTTCATAAATATTCCCTGCAATTTCTTTCATTGAGTCACTTTCATTTCTAATAATAATGTTCTCACACAGTTTTATTTTGCTTAATGTAAATACTCATAAGTAATTTCTTTTTCACACATTGGCATATACTTAGCTTGCCACCAGGCGATAATAAACACATCTCACTGTATAGGTCTAGAATAACGGTTCATAGTGTATAATATAATGTTTTACCTGAAAATAAAACAGTTATTATATACGGAACCTTATTCTAGACCTATATTTTGAATCCTGCCTGGTGGACTCATAATCCACCGGAAGTGAGATGCAATGTGAGGAGTGCGCCTGACTATTCGGGCAAGCTCCACGCCCCCTCCCCCCGGCCACAGCGGGGCGGAGCCGGTCGGGAGGGGGAACAAGAGAGGTCGTGACGTCAGATCCGAAAAGATGCTGTCTCACTGTATAGGTCTAGAATAAGGTTCCGTATATAATAACTGTTTTATTTTCAGGTAAAACATTATATAATCCACCACGCGTGCCCAGTGCGGATTGGTAGATAATAATAATTGGTTGGATCAAGAGCCTGATTCAGAAGGCAGTACTCCTTGATACGGCTCGCATTGTGAGGAGGTTCCTGTCTCTGGAGCCCTAACCACCGGTAGCTTGGACCCTGCTCCCGTCACCGGTGGACAACTATTTTATATATTTTTCAATGTTTTTTTTTTTTTTTTTAAGTCCTGTATTAAATATTTAAAAATGTAAAAAATATGAATGAAAATGAATAAAGGTCATAATAATAATAATATTCCACAACTATCACACAACGCCATCTAGTCCCAAGCTAAGCAGAGCTTACACAAATGTCTTCGAATTTTTAGTTTTAGGACATGCCGATTCTCTCACGATGTTTTCCTTCACCGTTTTGATAGCAGAGGTGATGAAATAAGACAAAGTAATGCGCCTGCCTGGGTTGGAACCCACGACTTACTGCTCGAAGTCGGGTCACACACAACGTCTGAATCACCGCAGCTCTCTTGGAACACATAAAATAAATTATATAAATCTGCAGAACAAGTAACTGCCGTACTCAGAGATATTTCATGATTACTTAAGCCGTCACTTAGTCAAGGTTTTAACCTACAAAACCTTCACTATTGTCAAATCTTTACTAAGTATGGCTTTAGTTATCATTAAATATCTCTGAGTACGGCAGTTACTTGTTTTGCAGTTTTTAACCCCCGACGCAATAACGACGGGGTGTTATAAGTTTGACGTGTCTGTGTATCTGTCTGTGGCATCGTAGTTCCCGAACGCATGATCCGATTTTGATTTAGTTTTTTTTTTGTTTGAAAGGTGAATTAGTCGAGAGTGTTCTTAGCTATGTCTGAAAAACATCGATCCAAGATGGTACGACAGTAAGACTCGAGTACGGCAGTAAGACTCGTAAGATAAGAACATCTCTTACCTTCTCCTCTCGCCGCAGCTTTCTTCTCATCTTCTTCTCCACGGGGTCGAGCGCGTCAGACTCCGGTTCAGTCAGAGTATCGTCTGATAGTTCTTCCTCTGATGGCTCCTCTTCCTCGCCTTCTCCTTCGATCTCTTCTGTTGAGCGTCAAGTGTGCATTTTAAATATCCAAGCTATTTTTACCCGACTTCGGTAAAGCCCAAAAGGAGGGTTATGTATGTTTGAAGTTTACTTTAGAACTCATTATCTGCCTAACTATGTTGGGGTCGGCTTCCAGTCTAAACGGATGCAGCTGAACACCTGTATTTTACATGGAGTGACCTTCACAACCCAAGTAGGTAAACTCCTAGGCAAATAACTTGACCCAAAATGGCGTCGTTCTGCGCAGGTTCTCTGCTTGATTTGTGTGGGACGTCTAAAAAACGATTACTGCGCAGGTTCAACTTATATGCCGCGTGGTACACTGAGTTATTTTAGTCCTTAGTAAGACTGTCAGACGTTCAGGCCACTGACTGTTACGACTGTAAAAGGTCTACTAATGACAGCCGGGACGAACAGCTTAAGAGCGTATGCTACCTCAGATTAGCAACCCTATTTCTGGTGGTTCAAACTTCGCTTGAAATACTGTTAGAATAAAGTTCTAATCAGCTTGCACTACAAAGCGGTTGTTACGTCTTTCGCTGCGGCCGAATAGTGCGAAATTAGTGGTATTTTGCGATTTACAAAAAAACTATTGATTGGACTAAAAACCGGCCAAGTGCGAGTCGGACTCGCGCACCGAGGGTTCCGTAAAAAAAATATATTTTGTGATGTAACTAAAAATTTATGGTTTTCGTAATTTTTCCTTTATCTATGCTATAAGACGTTGCTTCGTACCAAATTTCAAGATTCTGAGTTCACGGGAAGCACCCTGTAGGTTTTGATTCCCTTGCAAGTGTCGAAAATTTGCGGCATAAACGGCTGTATCTTTTGATTGCGTTGGCTTAGAAGTTTGATTTTTTCACAGCTTCAAGGGACAGTAGACCTGAGTAATTGATATAAATTTCAGCTTCATACCTCCACGCGTTCCTGAGAAAAAGGGTCTTGACAGACGGACGGACGGACGGACAGACGGACAACAAAGTGATCCTATAAGGGTTCCGTTTTTTCCTTTTGAGGTACGGAACGTCGGAACCCTAAAAAGTAAAACACTAACCGCCTTATTACAAAACGTAGTTAAACCTGGTTTAACTTAGACTTGGTTTATCTCGCATGACGTCTCACTTCAATAATATTCAAAAGAAAGTGACAGCATGCGAGATAAACCAGGTCTATGTTAAACCAGGTTTAACTACCTTTTGTAATAAGGCGGTATGACTTTAGTATGTTGCTTGTAGAATTATTTGGCAAAAAAATCAGAACGATGACATGTATTTTAGTATGGTTTTTACTCGTTAAAAGAAATTTTTAGAGGTATCTTCGCGATTTTTTTCTATCGAACAAAGTTAGTTGTATTATGTTTTCACAACACTATAGCACTAGCATATATCCTGAAGAATATCATATATTTTTCTGATGTTGATTACTGCAGTTAATCTTATACTTTTTTGCATTATAAAACTCGCGTTTGAGGTACCATACGCTCTTAACGTGCTTTCCGAGGCACGGAGAAAACTCTGTATGAGTGCCCTTATCCCAATTCATTTGGGGTCGGAGCATCCCCTTCTTCTTCCATACTTCGCTATTAACCGTCATCCCAACGCCTCCTTTCTTGCCATAACATCCTTTAGGAGCTTGAAACTACCTCAAACGCGAATTTTATAATGCGTAAAAGTATATGATTCACTGCAGTAATCAAAATCAGAAAAATATATGATACTAGCTTTTGCCCGCGACTTCGTTCGCGTGGAATAGTGACTTCCGGCAGATTTTTGGTTTATCTCGCGAAAAAAAAAAAAAAAAAACTATCCATGTCCTTTCTCAAGTTCCAAACTATGTCTGTACCAAATTTCATCAAAATCCGTTCAGCCGTTTAGGCGTGAAAGAGTAACAGACAGACAGACAGAGTTACTTTCGCATTTATAATATTATAGTATGGAAGTATGGATTCTTCAGGTTATATGCTAGTGACATAGTGTTGTGAAAGCATAATACAACTAACTTTGCTCGATAGAAAAAAACGCGAAGATACCTCTTAAAATTTATTTTAACGAGTAAAAACCATACTAAAATACATGTCATCGTTCTGATTTTTTTGCCAAATAATTCTACAAGCAACATACTAAAATCATAGTGTTTTACTTTTTTAGTCCAATCAACAGTTTTTTTGTAAATAGCAAAATACCACTAATTTCGCGCTATTCGGCCGCAGCGAAAGACGTAACAGCCGCTTTGTAGTGCAAGCTGATTAGAACTTTAATCTAACAGTATTTCAAGCGAAGTTTGAACCACCACAAATAGGGTTGTTAATCTGAGGTAGCATACGCTCTTAAGCAGTCTATTCATCGTTTCTTTGGTCCCCATAAGTACAGACGAAATATAAATTCAAATGGTCAAGCCGTTCAGGACAAGAATTAAGGACGCGAAGATAAAAAAAATCTTACCATTCGTGCATTCGTCTAATTGTTTCTTGAGCTGATCAATCTCTTGTTGGAATCTGTAATAAAGTAAAGAAAGGAGCTGTAGATTATTACATAGACGAAGATTTCTGAAGTGACTCTAACGAAGAATTCTAACGGTAAAAGGTTTGGAAAGCCCCATTCCAAGTTATTTTATGAAATCAAACATTTTCAAAGATCTATTTTCACACATATTTTATAAGTTTTTTTTTATAGTTTTCTTCTTTTTAGAGTGTCCAATCGGCCTAAATATTGGCACATTCACTAGGTGCAGTAATAGGAGATCTGACAAAAAAAAAACTAATTAGTCCGGCAGATAGATTTCCAAAAAATATTGACCACATATTTTTACTTTTTTCACGTAAACAAAAAATGAAGACGATACAGTGCTTCGAAAACTGACGTCATATGATAGTACATTTTGTACCTTCAAGTGACGTTTCAAGCCCCACTCCATGATCTTTGATGCGCTTTATCTTCGTGAATTTCTATTGATTTGATAAAATTAAAAACACGTATCCAATATTTTTCGATAATCTAACTGACGGAATAAATAGAATCATATTTTTTTGAGTCAGACCGATCCCCTATTCTATAAGGGATCCGTTGCAGGGTAGCCTTTTTCGAACAAATTCAGCAACCCTGGCAGGGCACAACCTTGGCAGGAGAGGTTCGAACTCGAGACCTATCACTTGGCAGACCGATAGTCACACCACATCGCACATCTATGTAAAGTCCAGACAATAGGATAGCTAGTTATGTCCAAGCTCCTGCCGAGAATGTTCGTAGGCGATACCGCGGCCCCGGAACATAAAGGGCTAAGAAGGAACATCGGTAGGTTTTAGTCAGTAGAAGTCTGACGCTTACTTCTGCTCCGCCCAGAGCGAGAAGGGTAATTTCATGATTTTTCTACAGCCATAAAAAAGACAAAAGTCATGACTTCCAGCTGTTTCAATCCAGAACCACTGGTGGTTGCAAGTCTTATCTACCCCATCTCGCCATCTTCTACGAGGTCTACCGCGACGCCTTCTGGCTGTGTCAGGGCTCCAGAAAGTGGCTATTTTGTCGCACAGCTTATGCGGCAAACGTCCCCAGTCCAGTACCATTTCTTGGCACAAGGTCAAAGAAAGAAAGTAACATTTTACGTTCGTGACAATAGGGGATCGGACAAAAAAAAAACTAATTAGTCCGTCAGATAGATTTCCAAAAATTATTGGACACGTATTTTTTCTTTTTTCACGTAAACTTAAAATGCGATACAGTGCTTCGAAAACTCGTGTGACGTCATATGATAGTACATTTTGACGACACAAGTGACTTTTCAAGCCCCACTCCAAGATCTTTGACGCGTTTTATCTTCGTAATTTTTTATTGATTTGATAAAACAAAAAACACGTATCCAATATTTTTCGATAATCTAACTTACGGACTAAACAGAATCATATTATTTTGACCCAGTCCGATCCCCTATTGCTATCCCTACAAAATAAAGTTATTTCCAAGTTTACCTCGTAAGCAGCGCGTCTCCCGGCTCGCTGTTGACATGCGTCTTGTTCTCAATATTCTTAGCGCGGTTGGCGTAGCGCAGCGTACTGATGGTCTCCACGTAGTTGGTATCTGCAGGGCCTATTGTTGCTATCTGTGGACCAAGTTATGATGTCATTATGAAGTTGTCGTGTCGTGAATGGTGACATGAAAACTTCAACAGCTATGTTGAAAACTAAAGAAGTGGTAACAAAATAGATAATTATACAGGCACCTTTTTTTTTTTTTTGGTGGGTGGAAAATCATCAAATGACCCCCCCCGCTCTTGGGCAGAGCGAAGGGGAGTGTCAGACTTCTACTGACTAAAAACCGAACCCATGTTCCTTCTTTGCCCTTGTGCCGAGGCCACGTCATCTCGTACGTAACTCCCTTAGGGGTTGAATTTCGAAAAATCCTTCCTTATACCTTGTCTACATTATAAAGGGAACCTCTGTGCAAAATTTTAGCTTTCTAGGTCCAAGGGTTTGGGCTGGGCGTTGATGAGTCAGTCAGTCAGTCAGGACTTCTCTCTTTATTTATATAGATTTCGATTGTTTGTTGTGTGCCCTTTTAGGTATAATTATGTTAAATAAATGTTTTCTTTCTTTTCTATCTATCTTTTCTCTCTCACCATGACAGTCTTGAAGTTGCCGCCGAGCGAGTCTGGTTAGTTTGGAGTTCCTGTAGGGGATGTGAGTGGACTTGCTGTCTATCTCTCTCCCACCTACGACTAAACACTACTCTGTCTCTCTCACCATGACAGTGTTGGAGTTGCCGCCGAGCGAGTCCTGCAGCAGTCTGGTTAGCTTCGAGTACCTGTAGGGGATGTGAGTGGACTTGCTGTCTATCTCTCTCCCACCTACGACTAAACACTACTCTGTCTCTCTCACCATGACAGTGTTGGAGTTGCCGCCGAGCGAGTCCTGCAGCAGTCTGGTTAGCTTCGAGTACCTGTAGGGGATGTGAGTGGACTTGCTGTCTATCTCTCTAACACCTACGACTAAACACTATTGCTGTCTCTCTCACCATGACAGTCTTGGAGTTGCCGCCGAGCGAGTCTTGCAGCAGTCTGGTTAGTTTGGAGTTCCTGTAGGGGATGTGAGTGGACTTGCTGTCTATCTCTCTCCCACCTACGACTAAACACTACTCTGTCTCTCTCACCATGACAGTGTTGGAGTTGCCGCCGAGCGAGTCCTGCAGCAGTCTGGTTAGCTTCGAGTACCTGTAGGGGATGTGAGTGGACTTGCTGTCTATCTCTCTAACACCTACGACTAAACACTATTGCTGTCTCTCTCACCATGACAGTCTTGGAGTTGCCGCCGAGCGAGTCTTGCAGCAGTCTGGTTAGTTTGGAGTTCCTGTAGGGGATGTGAGTGGACTTGCTGTCTATCTCTCTCCCACCTACGACTAAACACTACTCTGTCTCTCTCACCATGACAGTGTTGGAGTTGCCGCCGAGCGAGTCCTGCAGCAGTCTGGTTAGCTTCGAGTACCTGTAGGGGATGTGAGTGGACTTGCTGTCTATCTCTCTCCCACCTACGACTAAACACTACTCTGTCTCTCTCACCATGACAGTGTTGGAGTTGCCGCCGAGCGAGTCCTGCAGCAGTCTGGTTAGCTTCGAGTACCTGTAGGGGATGTGAGTGGACTTGCTGTCTATCTCTCTAACACCTACGACTAAACACTATTGCTGTCTCTCTCACCATGACAGTCTTGGAGTTGCCGCCGAGCGAGTCCTGCAGCAGTCTGGTTAGTTTGGAGTTCCTGTAGGGGATGTGAGTGGACTTGCTGTCTATCTCTCTCCCACCTACGACTAAACACTACTCTGTCTCTCTCACCATGACAGTGTTGGAGTTGCCGCCGAGCGAGTCCTGCAGCAGTCTGGTTAGCTTCGAGTACCTGTAGGGGATGTGAGTGGACTTGCTGTCTATCTCTCTAACACCTACGACTAAACACTATTGCTTTCTCTCTCACCATGACAGTCTTGGAGTTGCCGCCGAGCGAGTCCTGCAGCAGTCTGGTTAGCTTCGAGTTCCTGTAGGGGATGTGAGTGGACTTGCTGTCTATCTCTCTAACACCTACGACTAAACACTATTGCTGTCTCTCTCACCATGACAGTCTTGGAGTTGCCGCCGAGCGAGTCTTGCAGCAGTCTGGTTAGCTTCGAGTACCTGTAGGGGATGTGAGTGGACTTGCTGTCTATCTCTCTCCCACCTACGACTAAACACTATTGCTGTCTCTCTCACCATGACAGTCTTGGAGTTGCCGCCGAGCGAGTCTTGCAGCAGTCTGGTTAGCTTCGAGTACCTGTAGGGGATGTGAGTGGACTTGCTGTCTATCTCTCTCCCACCTACGACTAAACACTATTGCTGTCTCTCTCACCATGACAGTCTTGGAGTTGCCGCCGAGCGAGTCCTGCAGCAGTCTGGTTAGCTTCGAGTTCCTGTAGGGGATGTGGGTTGATTTGCCGTCAACCAGCGCTGAGATGACGTTGCCCAGCACTGAGAGGGACTGGTTGATCTTGGTTGCTTCTTTCAGACGGGTGCCGGTGGCTTGTGTCTTGCTTTGGCGTTCTGAACCCTGTTGGTAAGAGATTTGAGGTTAGATTTGTAAGGAAAAAAAACTTTCGAGCTGCGAGTTGAACTTTGCTACGGGGTAAAATAGACATTTTCTGGCCCTGACATAGCCAGAAAACCTTGTAGAAGATGACGGGACAAGCTGGAAGTCATAGGGAGAGGCTTTTGCCCAGCAGTTGTATAAAGTTGTATCAGTATAATCATGTCGATTAGAGTCTCCTGATTTTTGTAATGTGGAAAAACTTATATCTATCTTGTTGTCTTGTCCATCGAGAAAACAGATTTAACATTGAATTCAATTTAATTCTATAAGGGTCCATGAGTACGGCTTTACTTTGACTTTGTTTTAACGTCAAAAGCAATGGAAACTCCAGTACCTAACCTAAAAATTACAATCATGAATAACGGCTAAAGTCATGAAAACTCCAGTTCCTAACCTAAAAATTACAATCATGAATTCTTAAAATATTTTTAACCCAAAACCGAACGTTACCGCCTAATCAACAAGGTGCAATTTCCCCCATTTTAATGTGAAAGAAAGAAAGAAAGAAAAATGATTTATTGGTTTCCCACAGGACAAAAACAAATTGACAAAAAATTACAGGTAAACCAAGTAAACTTATAAGTAAGTAACACTTAAAATTAGGACATACAGTAATGCATCTTGCATGTGCATCTTGTTGTCACTCCCACGCTTGCTGCTCTCGACCGTTATGGAGAAAAATATTCCTAAAACATTTGCAAGCACAAAAAGAACCTTACCGCCAAATCAACAAGGTGCAGTTTCCCCATCTTAACATGCATCTTGTTGTCACTACCACGCTTGCTGCTCTCGACCGTGATTGAGAAGATCGCATGAGACCGGGAAGACTCGGTGTTCATCGCCGTGGCTCCGATGACGCGGTTCTTGTTGCCGACCGCCATGATCTTCTCGAGTTCATCTGCATTGTGGACCACGTAGCCTAGAAAAAGAATTGTTTGGGTATATAGGAATAATCTGCGAATCCCGCAATCGCCTTAAGGCGACATTAGCTGCCCGCGACCTTAAGCGCGCGTTTAACTCATCGCCTAAACAAATAAGGTTGAAAATGGCGATGCGTTTGATGCTCGTGACTGCCAAAATGAACGATAGTTCGCAGATTTAATTTATTTAAACAAAAAAATACGCTGTAATGTTAAAATATTTTTTTAATACAGTTGCTCAAAAAGTGGCGTATTGCAGGGACGTATAGCGTTCGGGATGTGGGCTATTACGTACTCGTGCTTTTTCTTTACCTTTCCCGAACTCGTGCGTTCTCTTTCCCAACTGTCAAAATAATGTCCATTAAAAAAAAAAACAACCACGAAGTATTTACTAAATAAAATCATAGAAGTTTTTATGATTCATGCAAATATTTCTAAAGAAGCTACTAATTTGTTTCAATATCAGATTTAATTATTTGATTCAATGAGTTATAGGTTTTCATTTTTATTTCATATCAATAAAAAAAATCTACTGAAGACTTGGCTGTATGGGCATAGTTCCCTTTGCCTACTCAGAATAGGTAAAGAAAAAAAAATCTCTGCGATTCTTTTACGTTATGCGCCATTTTCAAAAATGTTCTTTGCGAGTTTCATTACGGTTTTATTATTTTATTAAATTGCTTAATTTTTTCGCAACTGTATTAAAAATAGTTGTTCAGTACACGTGCGGAACCGTCATTGCAACTTGTTCCGACTGTCTACCCTCGCCGTCGGCTGTGCCTCGGCTCGGCTAGACATTTGTCGGAACTCGTTGCAATGACAGGCTTTCCGCACTTATAATGAAATATACTATTACATATGTCTTTAGTTGGTTAAATTTCCTTTCTGATAGTAAAAAAATTAATAACAGTTGTCACTCAAAATATTGAGCATTTCGAGACGAAAAAGTTTTTTCGTGTGATTTTTTTGTGATTTTGTGATTTTTTTTTTCGAGGTTCTTGATTACTTTTAGAAAATATTTTTGCATAAGTCTTTTACCTATACATTTGAATATACACTGTTTTTTTTTTGGAATTGTAATAAGTAGCAATACGGCTAACTCTGCGACGAAAAACAGGTCGTTTTTACGGTTCCCCCGTTAACTGCGCCTTAAACGTAAGGGGAAGATTTATAAACCAGTGGTTTAGACCTGGGAGTCTAAAATGGCTACACAGAATGGCCACGTGCTTCTACCGTGCCGGGAAAAAATGTGTGCATAATCCTATGATGTTGTAATAATATCATATGATAATAATATGAATTACTTTACAATTCGTAAAATGGACCTGTCTTATTAGTAACTGTGTCTGTGACCATTTAACGAATTTTAACGCAATTCATCTTATTTTCCTATTATGATCTGTTTTCCTAAATGGTCACAGTCACAGACGCAGTGACTATTATAAAAGGTCCATTTTACGCTTTTCAACGCAATTCATATTATGATCTGCTAAAGTGGTAATTTTAGACCCCGTCCCCCCCGTGTTTTATGGGTTAAAATATTGGGCCACAAAAGGAACGAATAAAAGGCATTTTGCATAAGGCTGGGATGAGAAACTTCGTGATAAAGGCATTTGTAGAATTATAAAAATAAAGTACTAACTAAGTATCAAATATCACCGAATTAGGCGAATCACAGAATTAGATGAGTTCACCCTACATAAGAGGAACTTTGAAAGTGGCGCCGGTGACTGGAAAATTGTTTGGTAATCGGCTGTCGTGGTATGGACATGTGATGTGGAGGAATGAAGGAAATGTAGTGAGGAAAATGTTGAGCATGAATGTAGATGGCTATAAGAGTAGAGGAAGACCAAAGAAGCGATGGAAGGACTGTGTGAAGGATGATATGGCTAGAAAGGAGGTGACTGCTGAGATGACGAGAAATAGGGAAGTATGGAAGAAGAAGACATGTTGCGCCGACCCTAAATAAATTGGGATAAGGGCAGGAGAATGAATCGGTGTGTGCTAATAAGAAAAATGTCGTGAGAATGTTTGAGTATAAATGTGGATATACAAGCGTAGAGGAAGACTAAAGAAACCTACTTTCTAGTTTAAATAAATCAGTTATATTAGAGTCAAAAGCAGACCCATTAAAATCAATTAAAGCCAATTGCCACATGAATTACGGAGCATCGCTCGAGGACGGTTTGATCGATTCGGTTGCACGATCGGTTTTGCTGTCTTCGTAATTATCACAATTTGTGTATGAAAGAAAAATTTGATATTTCATTAGAAAATTGCGCCCGTGCTAAGCTAGCTAGCTAGCTGGAGACAGAACAGAAAAAAAGCCAAATAGACACAAAGGGACACAGCTGAAATAAGCCCAGTTGCCTGGCACAGCGGATAAATATTATCATGAACTAGCTGATGCCAGCGGCGAAGCGTGTATGTCAGTCAAATAATATACTAAAAACTTCCTCGAACCTCTCTATCCATTGATGATAAGAGCATGACAATCGGTGCTGTAGCTTTTGAGTTTATCGCGAATATAAAGAAAAGAAAGAAAGAAAGAAAACTTATTTATTAGAATAGACAGAGAGACAGACGCGGTGGAGGACTTTGTTTAATAAAGCAAACGAACCCGTCAGATCCTTGACAAAGACGCCGATATCAGGTCGCTCCTTCACCTCGAGGCTCTGATGAGGATTGTTGCCCAGCAGGTCGCGAACCTCTTCGTTGTAGATCTCCAGGTACGTCACGCATACTAAAAACCTGGAGAATAAAATATTACCATCAGCATTATCGTTTTTTTTTTCCTTTCGTAGAGAGGAGGCGTGAGTCCCTGCAGTGGGAACATTATAGGCTGATGATGAATGGACTGTGCGAGGAATATCATGGACAAAAAGTTTCCGAAGTCTTCAGTCTTCAAAAGATAAAAACAAAAGTTTCACCCCAAATAGCACGAAATAAAACCCTCACCCTACGTTCCGTAATAATTTACCGGATCGATGGAAGATTGCCGTCGTCTCGTCGTCGAGGTGACCTAGATATTGTAGGCCACAATTATTATACTTGCATACTTTTTTTTTTTTTTTTTTTCGTCGGTGGGCCGTGGGAAGTCATCAAATAAGGGGTCCCGCTCTTGGGTATAGCGAAAGGGAGTGCCAGACTTCTACTGACTAAAAACCACCCATTTTCTTTCTTAGCCCTTTATGTCGAGAACGCGGTATCTCTTGTACCCTCAGCCTCGACGGATACTTGCATACTTTGGGTTAAATGTAGTGAGGAAAATGTTTAGTATGAATGTAGATGGCTATAAGCGTAGAGGAAGACCAAAGAAACGATGGATGGACTGTGTGGTGAAAGAAAAGAATAAAAGGTGAAAGAATTCGACATAAGTGGTGTAGGTACTCTGTTCACTATGGAATTGATTCACCCAAGTGAACTAAGGCGGCATTTTTTATTCATCTTGTGGATTTTATCACTCTCATAAAGCTAATATTAAAAAAAACCACCAATTATTTCGTATTATATCACCTGGGTGATATCACCTAGTTGAAAGTATTCCAAGGTGACATAAAAACGATCACCTAGTTGAAATCATTCCAAGGTGACACCAAAACGTTCACTATGTTCACCTGGGTGATATCACCAGGTGAACATAGAGGACTAAAACCCATTTACACCCTACATTCTACTTACTTCTCATCCTCCTTAGCCTTAGCGATATGGCTGAAGATATGCGCGAAGGAGTTCGGTATAATCCCTCTCAGTTCCGGCGCGGTGTTGCTTCCAGCCATGGTGTATGTCTTACCGGTGCCAGTCTGACCGTAGGCGAAGATCGTGCCGTTGTAGCCCAGTAAGACTTGTTCCACGATCGGGGAGGCGGTCTGGACGTAGATGTCCATCTGCGGAGAGATATGGTCTTTGGTGAGAAACAGAAGGTTATAATAATAATAATAATAATAATAATATTCCACAACTATCACACAACGCCATCTAGTCCCAAGCTAAGCAGAGCTTGTGTTATGGGTACTAGACAACTGATAAACATACTTATATATTTCTAAATACATACATATTATAGATAAATTACACCCAGACACAGAACAAATGATCGTGCTCATCACACAAACATTTGTCCTGGGTGGGAATCGAACCCACGACCTCCGGCATAGCAGTTAGGATCACTAACCACTAGACCAACAGGTCAGTCATATTATAACTAAGGACCGACCGAAGGTTCGGTTTCGGTTTCGGTTTCGGCTAGTTTCGGCCAAAAAATCTAGTTTCGGCCATAGTTTCGGTTTCGGCCAATAATTGGCCGAACCTTTCGGCCCCGCCGAAACAAGATATACGTGAATTGTCGCGCATCATTCAGATAACTTCGAGTGCCAGTTGAGTTCGCAAGCTGGCGCGATCGTGATGATTTGAGGTTGTGTGATTTTTCTCGCGCAAAAATTAGGTATTTGTTTTTACTTATGATTAATGATGATGTATTTTTATGGCATTCATTAGGGTCTTGTGCTACAGTGTAAAATAAATAGGTTGTAAGTAGGTGTGTACAGAAAATAATTCATTCGATATTTTACTTGGTTCTGTTGAGTTATTCCCTAGAAATTATAAAATATGAATTTATGTAGAAATTAATTTAACACCTAGAAGATGTGTGAAGATACCTGTGATGTTTGATTCAAACATTACTATATTTGTTTATAATTGTTGATGGATTAAATTTTGTACCCGTATTTGAACCGCCCCGTAGTTCCGATACACAACTATCTCCGGTGATTTAGGCGCTTTGCACATGGAGCAACTTAAGCAACTTTTTCAACGCAACAAAAGTTTCCTGTAACTAGTTGATAGTTGCTACAACGTTTACGGTTGCAGCAATTTTATGGCAATCTGTAAGCAACTTTCATAACAGAGTTGCTCAATCTACGCAGCGAACAGCGTTCAGTGTGACGATGAATATCGAAGAAGCAGCAATTGCTCTTTTATTACGTCGTCGCCGTATACTTTAACTTTAAAAATCGGTATAATATTTAACAGTTGCTAGTTGTGGCAATTAGCAACTAACTCAGTCATCAATTGCAGCAACTGAAAACTGTTGACGATTGCGAACTCGAAACTCGAGTTGCTATGTGTGCGCAATCCAATTGAAATATATGTAAACAACTAGTTGCCAGTCGTTGTTGTTGTAGTTGTTGTTGGTTGCTGCAATAGTTGCTCCATGTGCAAAGCGCCTAAAACCTTAACTAATTAATATAATTTTAAAAGTTCGTAATGAAAATTATTACTTAAAACACCATCTTTGAAAATGATATGATGTACTTTTTTTGTTAAATAATTAGAAAAAAAGTTACATCGACCAATAGATTTTTTGTACTAAAAAGTTTCATAAAAGTATTTTCTATTAGCATGAATGGCCTTCAGTACTATTAGTCATGTCGCATTTTTAATTACTATCAAATATAGTAATGTTAAAAATGTAGTGCTTATTTAAAAATGTTAAGTTTCGGTTTCGGTTTCGGTTTCGGCCGAAACTGGGACCAAGGCCGAAGGTTCGGTTACGGTTTCGGTTACGGCTGAAAAACGTGTTTCGGTCGGACACTAATTATAACGTCTTATGGATCGATTCAGGGGTTGGTTTACAGTATGAGAATAGTCGTGGTAGCTGGTCCTAAGGTACATTGTGCAATGCATGCAGGGCACAGCTAGTATTAAAGAAACTTTCCAAATCTTTCATTAACGCCTGCGAAACCGCGGCCAAAACTAGTTAAGTTTAAACATTTACATCACCGCAGTAACTGAAATAGATTTGGTCCCTATTGACAGCAGCCGCGTCGTTGTAACGCCTGAATCAGGTCACTGGGCCAACAGCTGAGGGGGACCAACGCCCCTCGCCGGAATATACTCTACGATACTTGTGTATAGCGGTGCAGTACTTGTTTTAAATGCATTTAGAGGAAAATTACGAGCAGCGGTGGCCCTGTGGTGGCGGCCCCGACTTACGAAAAATTGGTCGTGGGTTCGAATTCGAACCCAGGCAGGCACATAACTTTGAGTAATTTATTTCATCACCGCTGCTCTCAAAACGGTGAAGGAAAACATCGTGAGGAAACGTCAATGAAAAAATGTCTTAGAACCAAAAAAATCGAAGAAATGTAACATCTACCAATCCGCACTGGGCTCGCGAAGTAGATTATAGCCCATTCCCTCTCAAAGAGAGGAGGCCTGAGTCCCAGCAGTGGGAACATTAATAGGCTGATGATGATGAGAGGAAAATTATGTCAGAGTTTTGTCCTAGTAAAAAAATATGGTTTTTATAGCTAAAAACAATAATTAGTCTTAAAGTAAACATAGATATGTGCATGTGGCTGAAATGAGAATGCTCAGAGGACGTGTGGTGTTACGCGAATGGATAAAATAAGGAATAGAAGTAAATAAAAGGAAGTCTGAAAGTGGCGCCCCTGGCTGAAAAGTTGTGTGGTAATAACGATCTTTTCCTTGCTTGCAACCTACGTTTAAGATCCCATCGGTATATTTTCCCAACTAAATCAGGGCCATTGCTCGCAGAAGGGATGGCCGATGGGGCTGGAAAGTTCTGGAGTGGCGACCGCGAACCGGAAGACGTTGCGTTGGAAGGCCTCCCATTAGGTGGACCGATGACCTGGTGAAGGTTGCGGGGATCCGCTGGGGATTTAGGGGAGGCCTATATCCAACAGTGGACGTCTTTGGGCTGAAATGATGATGATGATGAAATCAGGGCCAGGGCAAGCTTCTTTATGTCTAACCGGATGCAGCTGAATACCAGTACATGGAGAGACTGACATCTTCAGAGATCAACAAATGATAGCCGGGCCCGGAACAAACTGCTTTAAGAGGCACGGATGACGGATGAGATTAGAGGATCGGACAAAAAAAAACTAATTAGCCTGTCAGATAGATTTCCAAAAATTATGCACAATAGTGGTACGATCGAAGACAGTTCCGCCTGATCATTTAAAAATTTTTTCGCCTAAATCGTGCCGAGGCGCTGCCACGGGCTAGCGAGCGATTCTATTTCTTGAGTTCAAGCAAAAATGAGCTTAGTGGTGATCAGGCGCATAAGACCGCCATAGTACATAGGCGGACTTAATGCCACAAGGCATTCTCTACCAGTCAACCTTAACCTTTTTTCACGTAAACTTAAAATGAAGACGATACAGTGCTTCGAAAACTCGTCTGACGTCATATGATAGTACATTTTGACGACACAAGTGATGTTTCAAGCCCCACTCCAAGATCTTTGACGCGTTTTATCTTCGTCATTTTTTATTGATTTGATAAAACAAAAAACACGTATTCAATATTTTTCGATAATCTAACTTACGGACTAAACAGAATTATATTATTTTGACCCAGTCCGATCCCCTATTGGAGTAATAGTTCTTGCAACAGGAATACTAAAATGATTTCATAATTTTAATAAGTACCTATAGAATAAATATATATTTTTTAATTTTAGGATATTTAATTGTTATTTTAACAACATATATTGATCACCCATCCGCGAACCGACCTATACACGCGAAGCTTAACCTTGGTATTCAATCTAACCAAACGACTGGTATTATTTAGATCTAAAACATATCTTCCTGTTCCTACACACAGTGCTGCATTCATTGAAGATATTATTATGCCCGCCAAAGTAAATATGTATGCATTCATGCAGGGCCCCGAGTCTGCTATTCAATAGTCTCAGAATGGTCGATCATTGATCTCTTAATGGTTGATTGATGACAAGCCAAAAAGTACCTTATGCCTGTCGACTTAAGGTACTTTTTGGCTTGTCGTAAATCAACCATTATGAGATCAGTGATCGACCATTCTGAGACTATTGAATAGCAGACTCGGGGCCCAGGTATGTAGTATGTACATACGCCAGCATATCTAAAACCTGTCACATTACTTGTATCAGATAATCAACTTTAACTCTAAAGCTTTTAGGTTCAAAGTTGACTGGTGAATGGCTGGAAACATGATGACAAAATCTGACAGTTTTGGGTAGTTTTAATGATGTTGTCTGTATAAAACTCATTGCCACACTATGTACAAAGATAATTTAAATACGGAAATGACATATAAATAATCTATTTAGTTACGTAAACTTCCTGAGATAGTACAAAAACACTAACAATTGGAGCATAGCATCACGACTGTTCACCCTGAAAGGATAGACAGTGTAGTAACATAATGTAATATCACTCCTTTAATCCTAAAACTATTAGGCAAAGTTAGGGCCAGCCCATTGCCATCAACCGGGCACAAATCCAGACTCCGTGGTTCATCATCATCATCAACAGCCTATTAATGTTCCCACTGCAGGGACTCAGGCCTCCTCTCTTAGAGAGGGAATGGGCTATAATCTACCACGCGGGCCCAGTGCGGATTGGTTTCCTCACGATGTTTTCCTTCACCGTTTTGAGAGCAGCGGTGATGAAATAAATTACACAAAGTAATGCGCCTGCCTGGTTTCGAACCTACGACCTACTGTTCGTAAGTCGGGGCCGACACAGAAATTCTTGATGTAAAAATGCAATAACATTTTGCCCGACATGGGAATCAAATCCCATGCTCCAAAGTCGCGCTTGAGACCCTCCGACACAAGGGCGAAGAAGAAGGAACATGGGTTGGTTTTTAGTCAGTAGAAGTCTGACACTCCTCTTCGCTCTGCCCAAGAGCGGGGGGGGTTATTCGATGATTTTCCACCCACCAAAAAAAAAAAAGACCACTAGATTTGGATTTGTACCCGAATGAGTGCAATAGGCCCCTATTACATGGAAATATATCTACCTATATAAATAAAAAGAGAAGTCCTGACTGACTGACTCATCAACGCCCAGCCCAAACCCTTGGACCTAGAAAGCTGAAATTTTGCACAGAGGTTCCGTTTATAATGTAGACTAGGAATAAGGAAGGATTTTTCGAAATTCAACCCCTAAGGGAGTTAAATAGGGGATAAAAGTTTGTATGGAAAATCGTCATTTTTGTAGTTAAACCGACATCCACGCGGGCGTAGCCGCTGGCAAAAGCTAGTCAAAAATAACTGGCGAAATTTCGGTCTACTAGGTATTATAGTCCAGTCAAATTAGCCAAAATTAGGCAGGAATCTCGGAATTTGAGATACCCAGCTACAAACTTGTTTAAGTTGTATTTTGACATCCTAAACGTTGCCTCAAAACTTACATTATGGTGGGATGTCAGCATCTATTAAAAATCTAAGGTCAAAGGTCACAAAAATCGTTTTTTTGCAAATTTATCTCGTTTCCTATGGGATTTTCGCTATTTGTGTTTATGATCAATATTGTAGAGATTTTTTTTTGACCTTAGATTTTTAATAGATGTGGACATCCTACCATAATTATGTAAGTTTTGAGGCAACGTTTAGGATGTCAAAATACAACTTTATACAACTGGGTACCTATACCTATCTCAAATTCCGAGGTGAAACTCTAATTTCACTGGACTGTTAGGTAGGTACACCTCTGCCATACCTCTCTCATAATTTTATAGATTTCCCTACAGTTAATTTTAGCTCATCATAAAAATAGTCATAAATACATCTTAGTCACAAACAAACATTAAAATTATTTATATCGTAAAACGCAATGTCCTTGATACTACTTGATAGTAACTAGCGACTGTTTCTGACGAAACGATGACAACGCGACGTTGCCGCTCCGTCGTATTACGTTGTGAGAAACGTAAGCCGCGGAACGGCAACCGGCGCTCAATGGTGAAATATTTTTCCGCCATTTTTCAGTAAAGGTTTTTCGCTCGACGACGATTTTTTATGATGTCGATGCAATTTTTGGCGTAAATTGTTTTTTTTTTTTCGTTTTCTAAACATAAAAAATATCAAAAATAGTGCTGTTTTACCGTCAAGATTTTCCTGTAGTTTGAATATGTGCCCGGCTGTTGGCAATGGGCTCGCCTCCTATTACATGAAAATCAAACATAAGTAGTGATTATGTGGGTATAGTTTTTGGCACATCTATGCTAGGACCGCTAGGACTTACAAGCATTTATACTATTTTCCCCAATCTAACCGGACACAGCTGAATACCAGTATTTTACAAGGAGTGACTGTCTACCTGACCTCTACAACACAGTTTATTTTTAATAGCCTGTACTGTCCCACTGCTGGGCAAAGGCCTCCCTCAATTCCTTCCAAGTGCGCTTTTCCTGAGCCACCTCGAACCAGCCCTCATAGTGTGCGTCCAGATCGTCTCGCCAGCTCTTTCTGGGCCGGCCTCGGCGGTGCCGTCCGGCTTCTGGCAACCAACACAACAGCAGTACACAACCCAGTTAGTACTTATTAATTTTAGCCTTTGGTAAGACTGTCACGCCCAAATACTCAAACGTCACTCAATTATAAGTAACCCTCAAAACTCCTGCTATCTCTGTCACTCTGCGTTAAAGTAACAAAGACAGCACGAGATTTAAGTGCAACTTACAATTGAGTGACGTTTGAGTATTTGGGCGTCAGACTTTCAGGCCATTGCATACCCTACGACTGTAAAAGATCTACAAGTTACCGTACTTATCCGAAGTACGGAGGAAACTCGGATATGTATGTGGTTACGGTCACCCATCCACAGACCAACCTAGCCAAGTGCAGCTTAACCTGAACATTGATTACAACGGCTATTACACAGGTCTACAAAAAAAAAATATTTTTGTGTTGCTTTTGATATTTTTGTGAGATCTTTTTATTGATAACATATCTTTTAAGAAAAAAGTCATTGGTGTACTAGATCAGCTCTAGTTTTTCAGTTATTAGGGTATGTGTAGGGTATACTTTGGCCTGTTTCTACAAGAATTCACAAAACATTGAGTCAAGAAAAGTACTAATAACATAGTTTTAAGTTGTTTATACTAACACAAAATATGTGTGTATGTATATCTATGGGTATTTGTTACCTGAAAATAAATGGATTTTATTCTATTACATGTTGAATGTAAAAATAAAAATTAAGTGAGAGGAAAATTATTTTAATGCTCCCAATTGATGTAAAACATAAAATTACGGATTATTTTATTTTTATTGTACTTGTTTTAATAGTGAGTTTTAAAATATCTAAACGAACCAGGGATTTAAAAAAAAAATATTTTGCTTCTCCATATAAATTGTTCTATTTCATACAAACTTCAAACCGCAATAAATAAAAAACTAGAGCCAATTTCCAAAAACTGTTAATACTAAGTCATTTCTGGGTACAAGGCCATACTTAAACCACTCTCATATCAAGAGCAACAAATTCACTGTTGACTAGTGTTATCATTCTAGCCACGAGGTCCTGCAACGTTCATCATCTGCCTAGCCTTTTCCCAACTAGGTATGTTGGGGTCGGCTTCCAGTCTAACCGGATACTTATACCTACCAGTAATTTACATGGAGTGACTGTCTATCTGACCTCCACAACCCAGTTCACACTGGGTAATATGATCTTCTTATCGTGTGGGCAGTAAGGTCTAACGACCCCACACACCCTAGTGTCAGTTTCTAAACCGCCGCAAGGGCCTCTGACATGGTTTGACGACCGCCATTTGGCGGCCGGGACCACCGGCTTATACGTGCCTTCCGAAGCACGGAACCATCTTTTTATCAGACAATCAGGTGATTCAAGCCTGCAATGTCCTAAACAAACTGGAAACAACTTCACAAAGTATGCTTCGTAATACGATACACTTTGGGCAGACTGGTTGTCAGACTTTCAGGTCACTATCTGTAACGACTAGGTACCAAAGATCTATAATATGGCTCCTAGCAACGGTTATTACAAAATGTTGTTATCAAAACTGCAAAATAGAATAAATGTTATCAGCAAATAAATAGTTGTGTGTATGACTAACTCGCAATTAAACAGTACTTCCCTTTGTAGGTTACATTTCCGCAACAGTTTTGTAATACATTTAGTTACTATCATACATTTATGTGTGACAGCTTATACAACATAGTGTGAAGGGAAAATGAGACCCTTGCGCCCGAATACTCGAACGTCACTCAGTTATAAGTAGCCCTCAAAACTCGTGCTATCTCTGTCACTCTGCGTTAAAGTAACAAAGACAGCACGAGATTTAAGTGCAACTTAAAATTGAGTGACGTTCGAGTATTCGGGCGTTAGCCTGTTAATTATAAACATCACGCCTGTAATACCCGATGGTTAGGCCGAGGTGTTCCTAAAGGTACAAGTTGGTAGCCGACTGCACGCAGCAGCAGCAGACGACATGTCGTCGCTTCATGTCGTCACGACATGTCGTCGCGTCATGTCGCTGCAGTCATGATTTCGTACCCGACTGCAGACGACAACTGCAGATGTCATCCAATTGGTTCCGTTCTGAGTGCGTATATCAATTGTTTTTACTGCTCTGCGTGTGTAAACTGAAGACACAGGTTGCGATACATTTTCGGCTGAAGGACATAATAATATCTCCTGTTGTTTCTGTTATCTATGGGCACTACGGATCTGCGGTCGGACGACACGTGCGTCTGCCGCTCGACGACGCGTCGCTAGCTTCATGTCGCTAACTACGGAGGGAATTTCATAGAAATACGTAGAAACCAGTCGTGTCGCCGCGACACGTCGTCTGCTGCTGCTGCATGCAGTAGGCTACCAACTTGTAACCAGCTTTATGTTTAGGTTCCATCAACCGGGCACTAATTCACTTTCTCATTGGTCATGTCTAGTGGTCGCAAACGTAAATTAGTTTTTACCATCAATAATTTTTCAGTAGCAGACACGGAGTCTAGATTTTTGGGCAGTTGATGGCAATAGGCTCGACTCCTATTACAGGGGCTTAAAGGCGCGGTCCCACCGCGGCGCATGCTGTGCACGGGCACGCGGCGCATTTTAGCTGCGTGTATTAATTTGTTTGGCCACGTGGGTCTACGTTTCCACTGGAGTAGACGAATATGACCCACGACTATGACTAGCGTGGCACAGCGCACGGAGAGGCTACGATATAACACAATATGCGATTGTACACCGATAAGCGAACTGTACATAGTCGTGGGTCATATTCGTGTACTTCAGTGGAAACGTAGACCCACGTCGACCGTGTTGAGCTATGTAACCGCCTATTCGAGCAAGCCACGCATGTATCAATGACGTCAATTCATGCGTAGCCTCTCCGTGGGTTGCAGTGGACACAACCACATACATTTTCTTACAAAGCGAAGCTTACTACACGTGCGTAGCCTCTCCGTGCACAGCGGTGGGGCCGCGCCTTTAATATAGCAGGCGAAATGTGGGTGTACTCATATGGGTACACCTCTGCCAACGCTTCGGTGATTACAGGCAAAATGTAATGTGTATTATAATGATCGGCACGATTCTTGAGCGCTGACGCAAAAGTGAGTTATTGGGTCCCTTTGGTGGTATGAAGTGAGACGCGGGGCGGAGAAAGTGCAGTGATTGGCCCGTAGCGCATCGCGTCATATCCGTCACTCGGGATTTGTTCTTTACTCCTGCTGCACTTACCTCACGACCACAGAACATATGTTCTGTGCTCACGACCAATAATTAATAAACGGGTGTGCGTTTTATTTGTCAAGTGTACGATGCGCACAGCGATCCCCACTCTTCCGCCGAGCGCTCATGAACCGTGCCGGGTACAATATCTATCCACAGCGTAAAGGGAAAATGAGTGTTAAACAACGCCCTTGGCCTAATAATTAGCGATTGTAATTTACTATTATTAGCAGACGGGAAAATCCTGCTTCTCATACAACTTTACCGTCATAATAGGGGATCGGACTGGGTCAAAATAATATGATTCTGATTAGTCCGTAAGTAAGATTATCGAAAAATATTGAATACGTGTTTTTTGTTTTATCAAATCAATAAAAAATGACGAAGATAAAACGCGTCAAAGATCTTGGAGTGGGGCTTGAAACGTCACTTGTGTCGTTAAAATGTACTATCATATGACGTCACAAGAGTTTTCGAAGCACTGTATCGTCTTCATTTTAAGTTTACGTGAAAAAATAAAAAATACGTGTCCAATAATTTTTGGAAATCTATCTGACGGACTAATTATTTTTTTTTTGTCCGATCCCCTATTATAAACAAAAAACTAAAACCCGACTACGACAAAACAAAACGAAAAGCCGTAGTCATGCAATTCCGCAGAACCTGCACGTCTGCTGACGTAGGGTGCAGCTAAATTGAATTCAGACTCCCATCTCAGCCTCGCCACAACCTAAGCTAGATTCGCAGGCCCATTAGCATAATCTCGTAACACCTTGTAATGTGTTAATCCAGGTTATAAACTAAATAAAAGTGCTGATTAGTGATAACGATCAGCCTTATTTGAATAACTGACATTTGAGTTTGTTAACCGACTTCTAAAAAAAAAGGTTTTCAATTCGGATGTTTATATATTTTATGTTTGTTCGGGCATAACTCCGTCACTTGCTAACCGATTTGAAAAATTCTTTTTTGTTGGAAAGGGTATACTTCCGAAATGGTCCCATATTTTTTTTATCGAAATCAGACAAGCGGTTTTTGAAAAATCCACAAAACTCATAAAAAAAACTACATTGTCCACATTATGACCCATGAACATGTGAACCACTAAAAATGTAAAAATAAAAACTTTTTAACAAAAAATAAAACCGACTTCAAAAACAAAACACAAAAAAGTCAAAAATAAATCAGTTTCTGAAGTCGGTGGCATAAAAATGAAATCAAACATACAAAAGTCACCGACTTCAGAAACTGATTTATTTTTGACTTTTTTGTGTTTTTTTGAAGTCGGTTTTATTTTTTACATAAGTCTTCTAGTAATTAAATAGTACCTTACTCTTTAGATATTGAGATTACAGTCTTGATGCTATCACCACATAGTCAAATCGCAGTCCAACACAGGACAAAGGCTCCCCAAGCTACGGGAGTACATGCGATCCCCGCCCTCCCGTCGCAGTTTGGCCTAGATATCTATTTAGGTCGTCGATTCATCCGGATGGAATATATTTTTCTTTGTTTCTCTACAGATTTACTACTAGCTACTATAAATGTTTTGTTGTTTCTTGGTTCGCGGAAGAGTCTAGCAGGCATAATGGGTTTACAGAATAGGATACAAGCGTTTAAAATGTTTCTGATTTAGATTTTATTGATCTCTCTACTTACATTAAGCGTAGTTTAAACTTTTACTATAACTACACTGTTGTATTAGGTTAGCCTGTAATGATAGTGTGTGTTTAAATAAATAAAATAATAATAGTCTAGTGCTGTGACCGTCCATCCGACATCTAAGGCAAAGGTCTAGTTCGAACCCAAAACCGAACTAAATAATAAACACTTTCTTCGGTGGAGGAAAATTTCGTGAGGAAAGAGTATGCCTTTTTTTTTTGGTGGGTGGAAAATCATCGAATAACCCCCTCCTCCGCTCTTGGGCAGAGTGAAGGGGAGTGTCAGACTTCTACCGACTAAAAACCAAACCCATGTTCTTTCTTCGCCCTTGTGTCGGAGCCGCGTTATCCTTTCGATAATCCACAGCCCCGACGGGGAAACAGTATGCCCGAGAGATATTTCTCGATGGCATGTAAAGTCCCATGTAATAGAAGGCGAGCGGGCCCCTCAACTGGGCACAAATCCAGACTCCGTGGTGGCTGCTATTGAGATATTCCTTATGGAAAATCCCAATTATATTGCTGGAACCGGGATTCGACACCAGCACACAGCATTCACGTTTTGGACCATCAGAGTTTTTTCTTAGTCCAGTAAGTAGGTTGCAACTACAACTGATTCAGATATCAACGGTCGGCAACGCCAACAAAGCATTCTGTACTTCAAATTAAGTAACTACGCAAAAAACATTGCTGGATACTTAACGACATTTTTTTTGGGTGATAAATCACGTTTTACGGTAGGATAGGACTCAATGTAACTCACTCAAAGAATTATGCTCAAGAATCGCTGATCAAAACGGGTCGTGAACCTCCATAAACCTTGTACTATTCAATGCATACCTATGTATACAACAAAAATTGTTATAAGTTCTGAAAATAAATAACCACTTAGAATGTGTTACAGATTCTGAATTCAATAAAAAAGCTATACAGCTAGTTAAGCGTGTGATATTTTGATTCTATCAATGAATATTTTCGTCTAAAACTATAGTACACTATGATGACAAATAAACTAAAAATACGAATGCATTCCACTCCCAAAACACCACGAAGGTAGAAACTCAGAAATTCGGCAAGATTCATAATCCTTACATAGTATAAAACAAAGTCGCGTCTGTTTGTTTGTTTGTTTGTCTGTATGCTTAAATCTTTAAAACTACGCAACGGATTTTGATGCGGTTTTTTTTAATAGAGAGTGATTCAAGAGGAAGGTTTTAGTATATAATTTGAACGACATCCACGCGGGTGAAGCCGCGGGCATCAGCTAGTCTTAGATAAATTCCAAACCATAACATTATCAATTTGCCGCTACTTCAAAAGTACCAGAAAACTCATACCCATTATAAAAGTAATCATCTACCCATCTACAGCTACAAACTATGTCATATCAGGTCGCGGCCTTACACCCCCTGCCCTCACCCCCAGGGGGTGAACACGCGGGGGTGAAGGGGGCGCGGGGTTGCAGTGAATCCACTTGAGCATTCAGGTTATTGGGTCATCCCCGTGCGCATTTCTGCTGCTATAGTCGTAGATAGTGAGAAGGTATTTGTGATGCAGATAAACTTGCATTACTGAAATGTTTGTTGTTGGCTTTTGGCCTATCTTTTAAGTAATGATTTTAGGGGTAGATTTAACAACGATGGCTTTGCATTTTTTTCTATGGTTTATACTTATAAGTTATAATTTTAGTGTCTTACTATACCCTAAATGTTTTTTTTAAGTAGATATTTATGCAAAGTTCCATTAGTTCTACTATAAATTGTTTAATAGGACCAGTAGAACTAGTGGGAATGATTCAATGATCCCACCACATATAGCCTGAAACACAGGTTCAACCTAGTTTAGGCAAGAAAGCAACTGTGTTCTATTGTAACTTATTTATTTTATTATAAATGTGCCCCTTCTTATAAATGCTCGAATTCAATTTTAAATCAAGACTGGACCATGGAGTTCCGAGAACCTACCTAGAATTTCGGAAAATCGCCAAGCGGTTGGTCGACTCTTTATGTGACCAGAGGGCTGGCATATTTTAGTCAAACAATCAGCATTGATATCCAACGTAGTAATGCTGCCAGCCTTCTGGTAATTAGGGTTCCGTAGTCAACTAGGAACCCTTATAGTTTCGCCATGTCTGTCTGTCCGTCCTCGCTTAATCTCTGTGACCGCTAGCACTAGAAAGCTGAAATTTGGTACCAATATGTGTATCAATCACGCCAACAAAGTGGTAAAATAAAAATTGGAAAAAAATGTTTTATTAGGGTAGCCCCCCTATAGGTATGTAAAGTGGGAAGTGATTTTTTTTTAATTTCAACCCTAACGTGTGATATATTGTTGGTATTGGTATTTAAAAATGAATAGGGGTTTACTAAAATCATTTTTTGATAATGTCAATAATTTCGGAAATAATCGCTCAAAAAGTAAAAAACAATGTGTCCCCCCCCTCTAACTTTTAAGTTTAGAAAATATGAAAAAAATCTGAAAAGTAGAACTTTATAAGGGCTTTCTAGGAAAATCATTTTGAACTTGGATGGAAACAGCAGATAACCAATATAATTTGGTCCCTGAAACGTATGAGCGCCTAAACAATCCAGAGGTCAATTGTATAAATTATAGCATACCGTTTTGGTACGGAACCCTTCATGTGCGAGTCCGACTCGCACTTGGCCAGTTTTTTTTTCCTATTGACAGCGATATATCGCTGATAATAATAATGATAATTACAGGTCGCCAAAAATCGTCCATATATGGACGATTTTTGGCGACCTGTAATTCTTGCCCTTCTAATACTTGTGCATAAGTTATGATAATTCTATAGAGCTAAAGCTGTAAATTGTAGTTCGTTAAGAGGAAATGCGAGTGCTGTCTCTCTCCACTATGGCTGTCTCTCTCCGTCCTCCTGCCCTCAAATTCGTGCGATAAGGACAACAGCAGAAAAAAGTTATAATTCGAGGTTTGGCTCTCGCCTATTTCCTCCTCCAATATTGAACCAATTTAAAAGATATTCTAGACAATGAATAAGGAGGTTATATACTACGCCGCTATGTTTTTCTTTTTTCTTTAATAGTTGTCAAATTTGTACACTAGGACTCTGTTAACAGCGATCTAAACAAGCAATTTTGAGCATTTTTTGAGGGTTCTAGTGCTTATAAAAATAAGTTATCACCAAAAAGGAAAACATAGGGGCATAGAAATAGTTAATATTTATTATTCTGTAAAAAATCATTGCTCTAGGGTCATTAACCAAAAAGAAAACAGGCGAGAGCGTTTGTATGGAGAAAAGACCACTCGCATTTCCTCTTAATATTGTAAATAAACATCAACTATGTTGAGGTCGGCTTCCAGTCTAACTGGATGTAGCTGAATACCAGTATTTTACATGGAGCGACTGCCTATCTGACCTCCACAACCCAGTTCTACTGGAAAATAGTATCTACCCAAACAACAAATTGACATCATCTAAGTAGGGCATTCAATGCATCCAGAGACAAACTAGAAACATCTCATTGCTCTTTAACAAGTGGAACTAAATATAGGCGTGTAATTAGACCTCATTTTAAATTACAACGATAAAGTGTGAAACCCTATAACAACTCTTTGTCCGTTTATTCTATGCCCCAAATAGAAGCGTGCCCGTTGAATTTTCGACCTTCGGCTGGGGGCTGAAAGTTGAAAAGGGCATTTGTCTTACTCTTATAACATAACATAATGCTTGTAATCCCCGAAAGTATAGGCAGAGGTATACCTAATAGAACACCCATATTCCATACTAGCTGTTGCCAGCGGCTTCGCCCACTACAACTCGAAAATTATCCCACGGGAAGATAAAATCGGGATAAAAACTACCCTATGTGGTAATCCAGGTTTTAAACTATCTGTGTACTAAATTTTATTAAAATCGCCCCAGCCGTTTAGACGTGAAGAAGTAACAAACATACACACTCATACCTTTAAAATATTAGTGTGATTTCGCAAGTTACGAGGGCGGGTCAATAAGTCCGTGACTTTTTGAATCAAACACAGGTTTTCGGATACGTTCTATTTTTATTTTTCAACGTACTCTCCTTTGAGCTCTATACACTTTGTCCAACGTTTCTCCAATTTTTTTATCCCTTCCAAAAAATAAGATTTGTCGAAGTCATCAAAATGGCTATTTGTTTGTGAGATGATTTCATCATTGGAGTCAAATCCCATTCCACCAAGCCATTTCTTCAAGTTTGGGAACAGGAAATAGTCAGTCGGGGCTAAATCCGGAGAATAGGGCGGATGTGGGAGCAATTCGTAGCACAATTCATGAATTTTTGACATGGAAACTGCACATGTGTGCACCCTTGCATTGTCCTGGTGGAAAAGAACCGCGGCACCCATCTTGCGGAAAGCTTTTTCATACACAAGTGATCATTTAAAATTGTAACCACTGAGCCATGTGAGATGCTTATGGCTTCCACAATCTCTCTCACTTTCAATCTGCGATCGGCCATCACCAAATCGTGATTTTTTTTAATTGTTTCGGGTATAGAGACTTCAACTGGGTGTCCAGAACGTTCGGCATCTTCCGTGCTTGTACGGCCACAACGAAGTTCTGTGAACCACTTCTTTACCATTGAAATTGGTGGTGCAGAGTCCCCATAGTGTTTATCAAGCCTAGCTTTGGTTTGAGTAATGGTTTTTTTCCTCAAAAAATAATGCTCAATGAGCACACGAAATTCACTTTTTTCCATTTTCTTCTCAAAGTACGCGGCAGTCTGCTATCAATGGCTGTCAAAGACAAACTTATAGACGCTGCTTGTTCAAATTTTGACAGAAGTCACCTGATAGTAGCCTGTTGACAGCGGCAGTGTTGCCTTTTCAGTTAAAACACAAGAAATTAAAAAAGTCACGGACTTATTGACCCGCCCTCGTATGTTTATTTCCTTTTTAAAAGGGGGCGAGCCTATTCCCATCAATCAGGCACGAATTCTTTCCTTTTGCATCACTCTATCTAATGCCGAAAACTGCATTAAAATCAGTTGCGTAGTTCAAAGCGTATAACAAACAGGGAGTTACTTTGTTTAATACAATGTAAAGATTATATTTTTTTAAATGTAATAAAATGTATAAAATAGTAATACTATTCTAGGATAACTCAACATCCAAGGCGCGTATTTTGCATACGAATCTAACTGCGCCAAAAATTTTGACACTTTAGTGAAGGTTTTGTATGTCAAATCTTTACTAAGTGACGGTGTTACGTGGATCCACTGAGGCGCGAGGGTTGAATAAAAGAACAATCGATGAGTGAATAATAAAAAGAACTATATTTACTTTTGTACACTGATTACACTTTTACACGCACAAAACAAATAGCTTTTAAATTATATGAGAAACACCAACTTGACTTTTGTTTTCTAGACAACAATTATACTGATTAAAAACACTGAATTTACTACTGAACAAAACAAGGATATAAGTAGGCTTGAGGACTTCTTGCTGATAACTTTGTATGAAGACTGTGATGAGACTGTGTCCAAAAATGCCAAAAAGAGCCTCTTATATCCTTTTACATCTTAGTACAATTAGTGGCCCTCCTAAGACTCACTATAATTGAATTCTCCTATGTGAGGAGTGAAAGCGGGCATTTCCTCGCCTCCCAACCCCCCGTTCCTCACCCCTGTGACCTAATTCCAGTTGGACTCGCCCAACGAACCCGGATCTAGCGAACAATGGCGGCTCTCGACCAATCACAGGGTTTGTTGTGGTTAAGAGTTGGAACCTTGTCATGCCACCTCAGACAGCTTATTTAACGGGTTTCTAAAGTAAATAGCTGTTATTTCCTTTGTTTACATTATATAAAATGCTTATTATTGTGAAATATGATACTTTAAGTCACAATGTACCTATTTATACTGGTTTTAGCTATATATCTTCCTATTCTATTGAGATATAGCACTTTTTAGGTTTATCTCCTTATATATTTCCTACATAGAGATGATTCTATATAATGACAATGTTACCTGTACTCAGATATGGTCTTAACAAGACGACCGGTCAACAAAACTACCTATATTTTCTTATGTACTAGGGTAAAAAACATGATTTTCTTTATTTACATATTCTAGGACGCTGTGCTTCTTAACATTTCCACCCCCTGTAGAAGGGTTCATCCGACTACATTTCCGTCTGTAGGAAGCACAACTACCTTTACAACAGGTCGACGCAGGACCCCATGATTGGTTCTTATATCTACCACTCTTATTATAGAGTCCGCACCAGGATAGACACTTTTAATGACCCCTTTGGTCCACTGATTTCGTGGTTTACTACCGTCCGTAATCACTACCACGTCACCCACTTTCACATTTGGAACGTCACTTGTCCACTTGTTTCTTCGTTGAAGTGTCGGCAGGTACTCGCGCAGCCAGCGCCTCCAAAAGAGGTCGGCCAGCGCGTTCACCCGGCGCCATAGGCGGCGGGAATCCAGGTCGGCTTCATGCCGACGTGTGCACGGTGCATCTCCCGCGGCAGTGCCCAGCAGGAGATGGTTCGGTGTCAGCACCACAGGGTGCTCGATGTCGCTGCTCACGTAGGTGAGAGGCCGGCTGTTGACAATCAGCTCAGCCTCCGCAAGGAGGGTGTAAAGGACCTCCTCGCGAGGGGCACGCTCTCGAAGCGTCGCCTTTAGTGCGTTCTTGATGGAGCGCACCAGTCGCTCCCAGCACCCTCCCATGTGTGGGGAGGCCGGGGGGTTGAAGTGCCAGGCAATTCCACGCCCGACAACTTCACTGCTTAGCTTGTCGTGGTCCATGTCGCGCAAGGCAGCGCGCAGCTCAGCGTGTGCTCCGACAAAATTTGTGCCGCGGTCAGAGTACATGTCTGAAGGACGCCCGCGGCGCGCAATCAAGCGCCGCAAGGCAAGGATGGCTGAGTCGGCACTCAGTGATGCCGCCAGCTCCAGGTGGACGGCGCGGGTGGTGAGGCAAGTGAACAACACGCCCCACCTCTTCTCCCTGCGCCGACCGATGGCGACCTCCATAGGGCCAAAGTAGTCGACCCCACAGTGGACGAATGCTCTTCTTGTGACTTCCAGCCTGGCTGCTGGAAGGTCACCCATCTTGGGTGTCACCGGCTTGGCCCTCTCTAGACGGCACCGTTGACAGGCCGCGGTGACGGTCTTGACTGTCGACCGTAGATTAGTCACCCAGTACCTCTCTCGAACTCTGTTCACTACTGTTTCTTGATTTGCGTGCAGCGCCTCTACGTGGTACTTGAGTAAGAGACGCCGCGTGAGCGCATGCTTTCCATCTAAGATGATGGGATGACGCTCCCCGAAGTTGAGCTCGCTACAGGCGCCCAGCCTGCCGCGCACTCTCACCAGACCATCTTCATATAACATCGGGTCCAGTGCTCGTAGCTTGCTGTTGTTAGGTAGCGGGCGTGCCTCTCGCAACGCCGTGATGTCAGCTGCGTAGCTCTCTGCCTGCGCCAGGCGCAGGAGGCGCAGCTCGGCCTCGTGCTGGTCATCTATTGACATTGTGGATGTCTGACGCCGCTTGCGACATCGTTCTGTAAATATGTGTACACGCGCCATGACGTTTAAGGCGCGCGTCCAGGTGGGCAGCCTCTCGTACTGCAGCAGCGGCTCAGCTTGAGCTGCAACAGTGTGCACGCGCTGCACTCTCTCCAGGTCCTGTTCGGCCACCATGTCTAGGTCGGTGTCAGCTGGCCACTGCTCCTGGGGACAGCGAAGAAAAGAGGGACCCGACAACCACTCATTACTATTGTTAGGCCATTCCATCCGGGTAGCCTTGTCAGCTGGGTTCATCGACGACGGAACCCAGCGCCAGTTGGCCCTCTCTGACCTCCTATCTATCTCAGCTAGACGATGTGACACGTACCTTTGAAATTCTAGTGCATCTGAATTTATCCATTTTAGAACAGTTTTACTGTCTGTCCATAGATGCACACTATTAACTGTTGTACCTAACTCTTTTATAACTGTGTCTGCTAGTCTACAGGCTAACACAGCTGCTTGTAACTCTAGCCTTGGAATGGATGTTACCTTCTGTGGCGCTACTCTAGCCTTTCCCATTACTATAGCGACATCCCTATTTCCTTCTGAGTTAGTCCCTACTATATAGGCTACTGCCGCATAAGCGGACTCACTAGCGTCGCCGAACACATGTAATTCTAGGTGACCTAACTGTAACCCATACCACCTAGGAATAGTTACATCTTTAAGATATTTCAGATTATGTAACCATTCAAACCATATTTTGGCTTCTGTGTCTTTTAATTTCTCATCCCATTGAATACCCGTGTGCCATATTCTTTTCATGAGGATGCGTGACTGTATGACACACGGATACAAGAAACCTAAAGGGTCAAAGATCGACATTATAAATCTGAGAAATTCCCGTTTTGTTGGAACCACGTGTCCCTCTACGATGGTTTTAGGCAATCGTTTAAAACTCAAATCGAAAGCTAACTCGTCTGTGTTCGGTGACCAAATCATTCCTAATGTGCGTTCTGTAGCACCTTCGCCCTTATCCAAAGAGACTCTATCAGGTATTTCTGTACTCAGTCTGTCGCGCAGCTCAGGAGAGTTAGTCACCCACCCCCGTATATTGAACCCGCCTTTGGCGTGAATGTGAGTGACACTCTCAATTAACTCGTTCGCCTGCGCAGCAGACCAAGTACTATCTAGGTAATCGTCCATATAATGTTTTTCATGTATGGCGGCTACCGCTTCGGGGTACAATTCTTTATATTTACTAGCATTTTTATTTAAAATATAAATTGCAGACGTAGGTGACGACACTGCCCCGAATATCATTGAATTCATGACATACACATCAGGTTCCTTTTTATCATCAGCTGACCAAAGAAACAGCTGTGCTCCTCTATCTTGTTTTCTAATGAAAACACGTAGGAACATGTCAGCTATGTCACCAGTGAAGGCAACAGGCCCTAACCTGAATTTAAACAGCACGCCTAACAGAGAGTTGAGCAAGTCGGGCCCAGACAACAAATTGTCATTCAAAGACGTCCCATTGTAGCTAGCTGCGGCGTCGAAGACCAATCTCAACTTTCCCGGTTTGTTTGGATTCGTTACCCCGAAGTGGGGTAAATACCATACCGAATCGGACTTGACGTCGCCTTCTACTTTACTTGCGTACCCTTCTGCTATCAATCTATCTATTTGAGCTGTATAAGCTGATGCGTATACAGCGTCTTTACGTAAACGACGCTCTATTCCCGCTAATCGTTGACGTGCGTAATTATAGTTGTCAGGCAACTGAAAGTCGTCCCGACGCCACAACAAACCTATTTCCCATGCGCCGCTCTCTGTTTGACGGCTAGTAGAATCTAGAATAGCCTTAGCTCTTTCTACGTCTTTGTGCTTTCTAGGCACTTCCGAAATTCCTATAGCTTCTAGCTCAAACTGTTTTTTAACTAACTCATGTAAGTCTATTGTTGATTCCACTACACAATTCAAAGAATGCTCATTGTTATCTGAGTAGTTACCTACAGGTCCGTGCACAACCCACCCTAGACTGGTCAAAGAGGCAACTGGCTTACCGGATTTCCCTCGGCGAGTCTCCTGGCTGGTCAGCAGCTCCCAGTTGTCCTGACCCAGCAATAGTAGTGGTCTGGCTCCTCTCATTTCCTCACAGCCCAGGTCTCGAATGTGGGCATGTTCTTGAATCACTGCGGCGGGCACTGTTTGCGCGGGTAAGTCTAGACTTTTTAAAGTACGACACTTCACTTTATGTGTTTGCCCGTTTGGTCCACGCACTGACACATTAATTATTTTTGACGAATTGTCCACTATTTCTTGGCCGCGCGCACTGTGTAAAGTTAGCGGCACTTGTTTACCACTAATATTTTTAGCTAACGAGTCGTCTATCAGTGAGACGGTCGCCCCGTCATCCAGTAGGGCATAACAATGATTTTCTACACCGTTCACTGTTACACACACAGGCATTATCTTCAGTAACGCCTTCCCAGTGTAGTCACTAACATTCGTGACGCTCTCGCTCTCATTTTTCCTATCAGCATGCAACAATGTGTGATGAGCATAATTACATGACGCGCACTTGTTTGCACGACAGAAATTCTTTCCATGTTTCTTCACAATGCACTTAAAACACAATTTATTTTTCTTAACGTGTTGCCATCTGTCATTAACACTTAACCTAGTGAACTTCTCACACTTGGGTAATTTATGTTTCTCTTCACATAACGTGCATAGCTCCTCTTCTGTTTCCTTAGCTGGTTGGTCATTGTCAGAGTGAACATGTAAACGTTGAATATTTCTACTTTGCTTTACAAACTGTACATTAGCTCGGGACTTAGGGGCACTAGACGGCGGTGTGGGCGTGTTAATTTCCATCTGTACATAATAGGACGTGGCTCGGGCTAGATGACTAAGAAACTCTGCAAGTATTTCTAGACTGGGTGACACTCGCACATCTATGCCCTGGTTCGCAGCCATGCCCATTGCAAAATCACCGTATTGAGCCCGCTGTACAGGTGTAAGCTTATTCAAAAGTTCACTTACCAGTTGTGGGTTATTTAAATATCCAATAGCTCTCACACTTTTCAGGAGCGACACACAATTCCTCACAGTTGTTGAAAACTTTCTGAGTTCACGACCGCTCTCAGTCACTTTAGGTAACGCACGCACTTTCCTTAGGGCACACTCAAGCACTAGATTAGGATGTCCGAACTCTTCATCGAGCGTCTTCATTATTTCAGCTGGGTTCGTAGAGGTACGTAACAAATCCTCCACAGCTAGCTTGGCGTCACCTTGTAACGATGTTTTCAGTCTCGCTAGATTCTCATGCGGCTTGAACTCGTACATAACTGTAGTGTCGTGGTACATATTTTTGTACGACAGCCACTCTGCCGGGTCACCTTTGAAAAACGGCAACTCGTAGGCTTGTCTAGGTACCGGTCGCGGACGTGCTAAGTTAGTTATAGCGTCCGCCAACTGGTCTATCTTCTTATCCCGAGACCTGCTTCTGTCCGCGTCATCGACGAACGTATTTCCCCACTCAGGCAAATCTCTAGCCTGCTCTCTCACTCGCGGGGCACTAGCCGTAGCTAAGGGCGTAACGTTCCCTAGGTACGGAGGTTCGCGAAACTGTACCGACGCGGGCGCACACTGAGGGAGCGCAGGTATAAACTCGGGCGGCGGCACTGGTGCTGCCACCTCGCGGGAGGGCGCGGACACTTTACGCGGCGGCGACGGGTCACGACACACTGCAGGCACGACGGGAGCCGTTTCTGTAACCCATTCCTCTACACGACGCGTTGTCCCTTCCTCCTCCGAGCCTGAGTCTTCTTCAGCAGCGGCGTCTATCTCAGCGAGATCGACTTGAAGCTTCTTCTTCACTAACTTCTCCTTCATGCGCACTAACTCACGTTCTGCCTCGTACTCAACCCTCCTCCGAAGGAAGTCGGCACTTCGTTGACCGCTCTTCGAGGAAACGTGACTTGTCACGGAACTCGCCCTCCGTAATATATCCGACCTCACCGGCGTGACCATATCTCTGTGGTCGATAACACGACCTCCCGCCAGTGGGATCACAGGGACTTGAACCGTCGTCGTTGTTGGTGCAACTGAAGATGAACCTGGTGCCTTTTCAGACGGCACCCCAGAGTCAGCTTCCATCTCACGCCGCTTGTTCATCTCTGCCTCTAATTTACGCAACCTATTCCTTGTAGTAATAGTGCTTCTTTCACTCATTGCGTGCTCAACAGATCCGGCTCGACAGGACCAAATTGTTACGTGGATCCACTGAGGCGCGAGGGTTGAATAAAAGAACAATCGATGAGTGAATAATAAAAAGAACTATATTTACTTTTGTACACTGATTACACTTTTACACGCACAAAAACAAATAGCTTTTAAATTATATGAGAAACACCAACTTGACTTTTGTTTTCTAGACAACAATTATACTGATTAAAAACACTGAATTTACTACTGAACAAAACAAGGATATAAGTAGGCTTGAGGACTTCTTGCTGATAACTTTGTATGAAGACTGTGATGAGACTGTGTCCAAAAATGCCAAAAAGAGCCTCTTATATCCTTTTACATCTTAGTACAATTAGTGGCCCTCCTAAGACTCACTATAATTGAATTCTCCTATGTGAGGAGTGAAAGCGGGCATTTCCTCGCCTCCCAACCCCCCGTTCCTCACCCCTGTGACCTAATTCCAGTTGGACTCGCCCAACGAACCCGGATCTAGCGAACAATGGCGGCTCTCGACCAATCACAGGGTTTGTTGTGGTTAAGAGTTGGAACCTTGTCATGCCACCTCAGACAGCTTATTTAACGGGTTTCTAAAGTAAATAGCTGTTATTTCCTTTGTTTACATTATATAAAATGCTTATTATTGTGAAATATGATACTTTAAGTCACAATGTACCTATTTATACTGGTTTTAGCTATATATCTTCCTATTCTATTGAGATATAGCACTTTTTAGGTTTATCTCCTTATATATTTCCTACATAGAGATGATTCTATATAATGACAATGTTACCTGTACTCAGATATGGTCTTAACAAGACGACCGGTCAACAAAACTACCTATATTTTCTTATGTACTAGGGTAAAAAACATGATTTTCTTTATTTACATATTCTAGGACGCTGTGCTTCTTAACAGACGGCTTAAGTAATCATTACTTAAATATCTCTGAATACGGCAGTAAGACTTCTAGATAAACCCAGCCTTGTCTCCACAAACAAAGATCTTCAGACCTTGGACTAGATTCCATGCCAAGGGTGTCTCAGGGTTGTTTACTTCAGCACGGTAAGACAGATTTTATTATAGCCGCATAAGGTGGAATACGATTAAAAATTCTGAGCACCCTGTCAGTTTCTGCTGTTCAGTTCAGATTCAGTTTTAGCTGTCCTTTCATCAGCAGCCTATAATGTTCACATTGTAGGGACTCGGGCCTCGGTCTCCTCACGATGTTTTCCTTCACCGTTTTGGGAGCTGTGGTGATGAAATAAATTACACAAAGTAATGCGCCTGCCTTGCCTGGGTTCGAACCCACGACTCGGCTTCGTAAGTCGGGGCTGCCGCCACTGCGGGCTTGATCGAGCTGTCCTTTACACCCTTTGGCTTGATCGAGCTGTCCTTTACACCCTTTGGCTTGATCGAGCTGTCCTTTACACCCTTTGGCTTGATCGAGCTGTCCTTTACACCCTTTGGCTTGATCGAGCTGTCCTTTACACCCTTTGGCTTGATCGAGCTGTCCTTTACACCCTTTGGCTTGATCGAGCTGTCCTTTACACCCTTTATAATTATAAAGAGTTATACTATTCAGGAATAACTCCGTAATCCCAGGATTCCCAGGCGCCTATTTTGCATACGAATGGATCTAAGACTAGATAAATCCAACCTTGCCTTCACTAACAAAGGACCGGAGAAGTTCTTCAGACCCTGGACTAGTTTCCATCTCAAGTATGTCTCAGGGTTGTTTACTTCAGTACGGTAAGACGCATGCTAACTGAAAATCAACAAGATTGACCTGATGACCTACTTTCTGAAACAATTTGTTTACTATTTTGTTGTTTTCGTGGATGGTAGTAATTGAAGAAACAGTAAATAACATAACATCACGCCTGTACTACCCGATGGGTTAGGCAGGGGTGTACCTAATAGTACAGTCACCCATATTTCGCCAGCAATTTTTATAATTCCCATGTTACATGAGACTTACAATAACTGGCGAAATCTGGGTGTACTTTTAAGTTCACCTTTGTCTAAACCTTCAAGGATTGCAGGCGTGTATCTATCAAACAGACTGCAGAAGCCTTCACAACACATAAAAAATCGATATAGTACCGGCAACTCATCAAGTACCCGCATGTCGTCAATAATTCACAGACAACTGCAGTGACCGAGTAGTTTCCTTTGTTCTGCTTCTGCACGAGGCAATGAAGGTTCTAGTGCTATATTATAGCTCGAGGAAACAATTAGGACTTTGAATTATTGAGTAGATGCGCCAATATAGACCTTGTGGAGTACGATTGTAAGCTGCTATTGCCTGCTATGCTGTTCTTTCTTTTTCTTCTTGAAATGAATGGTTCAAATGTTGTCCAACTTTTTCCAAGCTTTTTCCTAAAAATGTTGGGGTCGGCTTCTAGTATAACCAGATGCAATAGGGGATCGGACAAAAAAAACCTAATTAGTCCGTCAGATAGATTTCCAAAAAATATTAACAACGTATTTTTTCTTTTTTCACGTAAACAAAAAATAGACAAAAAAGACGATACAGTGCTTCGAAAACTCGTGTGACGTCATAATATGATAGTACATTTTGTACCTTCATTTGACGTTTCAAGCCCCACTCCATGATCTTTGACGCGCTTTATTAATATAAAATTAAAATATATAAAATTTTTATTGTTTTGATAAAACAATAAAAATAAACAAGATAATCTAACTGACGGACTAAACAGAATCATATTTTTTTGAGTCAGTCCGATCCCCTATTGAATACCTATTATTTTACATGAGCGACTACCTGTGACTAATCTAGGTTTTCACTTGGTGACCATTTTACGAATTGTAATGTAATTCATATTATTAATATTTTTTATTTATTAAGCTATTGCATAGCTTCTATCGCGGGCCTTGAGCGTGGAGAGCGAATCCAGAAATTCCGTAACGAAAATTTTCAAGTTTCAGGTTGTCAACTGAGGTTGTCAAATTAAATAATTAATTATTTGCTGTTGATAAAAAATGCTATGCAATAGCTTTACCGCGGCAGTCTCCGAGTGCCACATTTAGTTTTTAATTTCACTGATGATTTTATTATGAACAAAACGTAAACGTAAAAAAACAGTGGCCTATTTTCTTGTCCGTCAGTCTTTTCATACAATCCACTGAATTAAATTCAACTGTAAAATAAATAGTTCTTTCACCCTTCACAGACATATTCAATGCCTTAGAAAGGGAAACAATTGTAGTTGTAGTAATTCGACAAAGTACTCAGTTTCAATAGCACAAGAGACCAGCTTTGACTGGTCTTTTCCCCCTGAACAGACGAGACAGTACGCTCTAGTGGTTCGTAGACACACTTGCATGCAGTCTTTTATTAAAACTAGATTACTCGTATAAAGGGGTATAACAGTTTAAAGTAAGGGGTCTATACCATAGTTTAACAAGTCTATAGAGTTGAGAATAAAGACACAATGTGTAACTATTATCTTTTTTTTAGCAACGTGGGAATCGGACCCAGGATCAGAAAGCAGTGGTGCTTATAATACTACAGTAGAATCCCGATTATCCAGATCAATTAAAACCAGGGGTATTCCGGGGGCTTGACAAATTATATACTAAAACCCGCCTCGAGAACCACTCTGTCCATTAGTTGAAAACAGCATGAAAATCTGTGCAGTAATTTTTGAGTTTATCGCGAACTAACAGACAGACAGACAGACGCGGCGGAGGACTTTCTTTTATAATAATTATGACTTTGTACCCTATCACTACGTTGTCCTATACTTCTATTTAACAAAAGGTTGACTGGTAGAGAATGCCTTGTGGCATTAAGTTCCACTCCGCCTTATTACAAAACGTAGTTAAACCTGGTTTAACTTAGACTTGGTTTATCTCGCATGACGTCTCTCTTCCATAATATTCAAAAGAAAGTGACAGCATGCGAGATAAACAAAGTCTAAGTTAAACCAGGTTTAACTACTTTTTGTAATAAGGCGGTCTATGTTCCACTCTTGTATATGAAGTTAAAATAAATAAATGGCCCTACTTTTGACCTCAATCTCGTCCCGTGGACAGGGATTACGCATTCAAAGAGGTATAACAGTTTCTATAGGGTTCAAAAGAATAAAGCAACTATGTTTAAAGAATCAGCTGCCTTTCTTCTGGCGAGACGAAGGGGGCTATACAAAGGGTTGTCTATAAAAAGCAGGTTTGGTTTTGGCGAATTTAAATTGGTATAGCTGTAATTGTGACTGTTGAATCTATTATGGTGTTACTAAGGGTAAGTTAGTCGAGATTCAAGATAGGTAGGGGGTAGGGTGTACACACGAGGACGTATCAAGCTATCCAGCTACTAGCGCTGAGTGTTTTACACCCAGCATAATATGCTGAGTTGGTTACCCTTTCGTTATGGGCATGCTCAGCGCAGTTGAGCTGTATAATTAATTGTTAAGCTGTTTGTTGTTATTTGTTTATGTATGTGCTGCTCTTTTGTGTTGCTGCTGTCCATTAACGAATAAATACATATTCTATTCTATCCGTTGATAGTATAACATGGCCTCCCTTATGCATAGATTTCCAAAACAATGAGAGATCCGCATAAACTAGTTTTTACCCGACTGCGGCGAAGCCCAAAAGGAGGGTTATGTTTAGCTTGATTGGTCCCCATGCAATGGTACAGCGACCATCGAATCATCGGGTTGAAAAATATTTTAATTACCTACAAGTTTTGTCATAAATTCAAATGACTCGTTCACTATTCAATGCATCCATTAGCACAACGTTGTAGGAGCGTCACGTTGAGTTTTACCGTAAGACGTCATTTTTCACCCCAAAAAGTCGATCCCAGCAGTTAATTTTATTTTACGTCGAGTTACTTAATTATTTGATGCTTACAGAATACCAAGCATTCTGATTCGGACGGCTTCATGGAGGGTACGTTTAAACCTTCTAAGCGGTAAGTAAATAGTACTACTACGCTTAGGTACGGTCAGCATCAGAAGTACATTAACATTACTCAAAGTTTCGAAGCTGTTTTTTTAAGAGTCCTGTACATAAAAGAATTAAAATTCCGAAATGTTCAGCTATTTCTGATGCTGACGGTACTCCCTACTACGGCCGCGTGGCGTTTGTAACAACTTCTATCACATCGATAGTACACACAACCTACGCAGAGTGTATAACTGTATTCTGGATAGTACACACAACCTACACGGAGTAGTAAAGTAGTATCGATTGACGAGTTCTCGGTACTGCCGCACACTCTAATCTAATCTATAGGTACTACAGTCACCTGCAAAAATGCATGGACAATTCAGAACTAAACTCGTGTGAAGCGAGAAATGACGCCACTACTACTACACTACTAACATCATAAACGCGAAAGTTTGTATGTATGTATGGATGTTTGTTACTCTTCACGCAAAAACTACAACGGATTTACATACAATTTGGTACACCGATAGTTTATAACCTGGATTAACACATAGGCTAGTTTTTATCCCGATTTTATCTCCCCGTGGGATAATTTTCGAGTTGTAGCGGGTGAAGCTCTGGCAACAGCTAGTCGACTATAAACGTTAACAGAAAAATACACACTAAAGTATCCATGCAATTTTGCAGGCGACTGTACGCAAGAATGTTCCTGTCAATTTCTATGTATGCATAGGCAGGGCACCACTATGTTTAGACTTAGCAATGTTTAGAAGCAATTTTCGTCTGCTGAACTGATTTTGCCATTGGACACAATCATTCTCCTCAGTACACGCAAGTGAACAGTTTGGGTTATTATTAAATTAATTAACTCTAATACAAGGCTAGATTTTAATAAGATCGAAATAAAGCCCATAATTTTTAATAAATACTAGGATCAGTGAAAACATTTACAAAACCAAACTAATATTTCGAAACCTCTATTATTATAAAGTAGGTCATAATGTCATATCACAAAGTTGCAATCGTTATTTCACGAAAAATACGGCATTGAACTTTGCAAAGTGTTTACATATTATTGCTCAAGACAGTACTAACAAAACGTAAATAATGAGTGTAAAAAATACTCTTAATAACAAATCCGAAAGGCTTGGCAGGCATGTTTGTTATTATAAGTTATCTGTATAAATAAAAAGAGAAGTCCTGACTGACTGACTGACAGGACTGACTCATCAACGCCTAGCCCAAACGCTTGGACCTAGAAAGCTGAAATTTTGCACAGAGGTTCCCTTTATAATGTAGACAAGGAATAAGGAAGGATTTTTTGAAATTCAACCCCTAAGGGAGTTAAATCGGGAATGAAAGTTTGTATGGAAAATCGTTACTTCCACGCTGGCGAAGCCGCTGGCAAAAGCTAGTATAGGTATAACTTTACTTTGAACACTTGTATGACCCCCTTACTACTCAATACATTTAAAAACACAATGTTTTGAGTGCGTTACATTGAGTCCTACCGTAGAACAAGATTTTCACCACAAAAACAATACGTTTCCCAGCAATCATTTTTTATTGTTGCTTAGAGTAACTTAGCTTGTACAAAATGCTTGGTTGGCGGCTTCATAAAAGGCCCGCTTACACCATGTTTATCAAAACGAAGTTTAAACTACGTAGTCTATGACTAGCATCGGTTATTGACTCCTACCTCCTTTCAGATATAAGCCTTATGACAACGATAATAAAAGTCAATGACCTGCAAAATCGATGGAGTGATTTCAGCGATTACTTTTCAGAGTATTACCCAATCCATTTAAACAAACATCCTCCACTAAAATATAAACTACCTAAATCCCATCCAACCACGAAAAACCCATTTATATCCTTAAAAAACTCCATCCGATAAACTAGGTAATTGAATATATTCTAAGCCATTACGGGGCGTGGCAAGGGCGCGTTGGTCTAAATGGGGCATTGGGGCCACGCGCATGCGTACCGAACGCTGCGCTATCGACCCAGTGCACGGCACACGCCACCAAGTAAACTCGCTGGACTATAATATGAGTATATGTTGGTCCTTCGAGCCGGATACCTACCAATAGGTTAGTTGACTGGCTAAAAAAAATATGATTGTGTTTAGTCCGTCAGTTAGATTATCGAAAAATATTGGATACGTGTTTTTTGTTTTATTAAATTAATTAAAAAGTAATGTAATGTTCAACGTGTGTGTGACTTTTGACGTCACTTTCTGTTAAAAAATGTACCAAACTGACGTCACACGACTTTTCGAAGCACTGTATTGTCTTAATCTGTTATTTACGTGAAAAAAGAAAAAAAAAGGTGTCTTAATATTTTTTGGAAATCCGACGGTCCTATTACATTTTTTTGTCAACTACCCTATTAAAGTACCTACTACGTCTGGACGTGAATGTATTTCTGTTCTATTTTCTGCCGGAAAATTGGTCACGTTTTTGTAAATGCGCGAGTTTTTGGCGATTTTCTTTGTTAAAGCGCCGTTTAGGAAGTTTTAACTGATGGTAATCGTTTCGAAGGTTTAAAATGTTAAGTTTTAATACGTTTTGATGGAGTGGGTATTGGGCGATTTTGTTGGGTTTTTACTTTATGGCCGCTGTTATCAAATTAGGTACGTTTGATGGTACTTTATTCTTTTCCCGTTCTTCTAACAAAAGATGGTCCCTGTCGTCGTAACATATTTGACTAAAATGGCCATGACAATTCGTAAAGTGGTCACAAAGTGACAATTCATAATATTAACTGCATCTGTATATTCTATATCCATTTGAGGAATATAAGAAATTCGCCGAAGAACCAGGGACACCGACATAGGCGACATAGCTCTCAGAATATGCAAGTTGAAGTGGCCTTTGTCAGTAACGATGATGACAATAACGATTTCAAAAATTTTAACTTGATTTATTCATAATGTTATACTAATAAGATTCTGCTAAAGGGGGTATTTTAAGCCCACAGCTTGATGACACGTATTTACAAATATGGATGCCATTCAGTGTATACGTGATAAGGTGTTCGTCACTTTCGTGTAGGTAGCAAGTCCACTGTCTTTGTCAAGAAAATTATAGTCTGTTCCTTGCCATAATATGGTCAAGTGTGATATTAAAATAAAGTGTATTTATATACTACTATTTACTCAAATTAGGCTGATAAGCAGTATTGGAACGTCAACACGATGACGTTCGGTCAGATAGGAAGTCGCTCTTTGTAAAATACTGATATTCAGCTATGGTTAGACTGGAAGCCGACGAAAAAGAAAAATAGTACGAAAACTATGTCTATAAATAAATAAAATAAAAAAAGCCTATATTTCGTACAGAATAATCTCGGTTTATAAAGTACCTAGTGATGTTAGTAAAATAAAAAGTTTTTTTTTCCTTATTTTAGTGTTAGTTTAGTATTGTTTTAGATTTTTATAACAATATTAAAAAAAGTTTTTCTTTGTTTTTTATTCCGTAAGAACCCCTGATGTTTGTACAATTTTTTTTTTATTAATATTTTGTGTTATTTTTTCATTTGCTAGATATTAAATGTACAAAAATATCTACTTAAAAAACCAATGGTGTGTACTAACGTGACTAATGTTAAATTAAGATAAAATTCCAATAGTTCATCGAGAACCTCTTCTATTTAGGCAGTTAGTAAAAAAAACCCGTCAAAAATCACATCTGCGAACCAACAAAGAACGACATCCGTTCCCATACAATATGCCTACAAATGATTACGAATATTATAATATCAAACGGGAACGTCAGTTATACTAATATAAACTAAAGGTACTAGTCAGCAGTGTCGCATTTCATTCGACCTCAAGTTTCGCCCGGTATGCAGTGTGTATGAACTGTCATGTGAAGTATTTTGTTTCTATGCGTTTGTTATGGCGACATTAACTGCCCGCACCCTTGAGCGCGCGTTTAACTCATCGCCTAAACAAATAAGGTTGAAAATGGGGATGCGTTTGATTCTCGTGACTGCCAATAGGAACGATAGTTCGCAGATTTAATTTATTCAAAAAAAATACGCTGTCATGTTAAAATATTTTTACGTATGTCTTTAGTTGGTTAAATTTCCTTTCTGATAGTAAAAAAAAAATAACAGTTATCGCTCAAAATATTGAGCATTTCGAGACGAAAAAGTTTTTTCGTGTGATTTTTTTGTGATTTTGTGATTTTTTTTTTTCGAGGTTCTTGATTAATTTTAGAAAATATTTTTGCATAAGTCTTTTACCTATACATTTGACTATACACTGTTTTTTTTTGGAATTGTAATAAGTAGCAATACGGCTAACTCTGCAACAAAAAACAGGTCGTTTTTACGGTGTCCCTCTTATCTGCGCCTTAAAGCGAATAAGTCGTGTATTATTATGAAGCAGTGAAAACTAGTCTAAGTACACTTGCGTGCAAAAATATCGACCCACCCCGTGTCCATTATGAACAAGATAACTGAATTCAGATAATAAAAATAACTTTTAATAACTGGCGACATGTACCTAACCCTTCCACCTCGGCCTGAATGATGGAAAAGACGATTTTATGTTAACTTGAAATACCGCGTGTAAATTGTATTAGTATAATTTTCAATATTCAAGTTATTTTTTTATGATCTAATTTCAAAGTCACCTGAAAATTGCATGGATACTTTAATGTCTATTTTCCTGTGAACTTTTATAGTCGATAACTAGTTTACCTACGTTAGGTGGCGTCATTACTCGCTTAGTCGCTTCGTACGATGGAATTTCTGAATTATCCATGCTTTTTTTGCAGACAAACAAATTTTATTTAGAACTTGTTTTGTTGTTAATTTTTTTTATTTTTTCTTACAATAGTCCTACATGTTCTACAATAATGATAAGTCAGTCTCGGCGAGGGGGGCCAGGAGTCCATAGCACAGGGTATCCTAGTTTGGGTTCCTGACTCCCACAATCCTCTGTACCTCCAATAATATTGTTACACCTCTATATTGTATTTTTGTACTGTGTGGGAGAAATAAAATGTTATTATTATTATTTGAGACAAACAGGAGAATCGCTTTCTATATGTTTTAGTGATGATGACTGTATGTGGAATTGTGGACCCTTAGGACCAAGAAAGACAACGGTGCAAGAGTTGCAGGACCAGATAATTTGACCGTTATAACACGTTAATATTGAGATGGAATATTCATGATTTAATATGAAAGGGTTATAAAGCAAAATGATAATAATTTGGACATCTTTACATGTAAGTATGTAAATGCATTTGTCTACGGTTTTGTTATGAAAATTAGGTGTAGTTTCCCGTCTTTGAAAAGAGTTTCACTCCTGAGAACATTAAGGGTTATGTTTATGTATTCACCTTGTATAATATTTGAATCTGGTCAAACTAGAAGATGATCCCCTTAAGAGCGTAGACGGGCTGCGTATAATACCTATAAAAACCTTGACCGATCGACGTTTCGTATTCTCCTGTCTTCTCCTCGAAACCTAAGCCAATTAAATTATATTTGGTATCAAAATTTAAAGGAAGAATAGATCTATGCCCCTATTACTTGTTTTTATTTTAAAAACTTTTCAATTTTCTTTGGTAGTCATCTGATTACGTAGGTAAAAACGGGGTATTTTTTTAGGTTTTTGGTAAGTCTAATTTATTTTTGTAATAAATTTTTTGAAAAAAAAAAATGACAGGGGCATGCCTTCAATAGACCTGGATTTTTATAAATAAAAACGATTACTCTAGTAGAGGCATTATCCAGGAAGAGAATAGGGGAATACATTTGTATGGAAAAATGCAGCCCGTCTATGCTCTTAATATAAGGACCCATTAAAATAGGTGGACAAATTTTAACACAGAACAAAAAACAAAAACATTAAATAAAGTGTTTTTTTTTACTCAAAGTAATAAATTGCCGGCACTCTAGAACAAACTCATCCTTTATGAGAAGGTACTTACATGCGTTTTTTTCTTATTTATTTTTTTACCATCGTCCTTATTTTGGTGGTCTGAATGATTTCTGAAATTTTGTCCACCTATTTTAATGGGACCTTATATATCTGAGTCTACGACTATCTTAATAAAATTAAAAGAAAACTATGATAGCAACGTTGGCCTAGTGGTCGCAAGCCCGACTGCTGTGCATAAAGTCCTAGGTTCGATTTCCAGGTCGAGCAGTGTTATTGTGTTTTTCTAAAAATGGTGTTCGTATTACACCTGAGTCACCTGACTGACTCGTTGGTCTAATGGTCGCAAACGCGGCTGTTGAACATAGGTTCAAATTCCAAGTCAGGCAAACTGTTATGAGCTTTCCCATCAGGAATTTATCGAGCCTTTTCAGGAAGAACATGGTAAGCGCCAAAATTCCCAAAAACCGGTTTTAATTATTAACCGACAGATCAACTGATTTTGGATCTTTTGTCAGTTACTTGAGTTCATACATTTGAAATAATAGGCAGGTGCTGCAGGTGCCCACATAAAACCAAGTAAAAATTTCAAATTAATGCTGTAAATATTTTGAGAAATATTAAAAAAAAACGTTCTGTAAAATTATGCAAAATGGCGGTTACGATCTTCTTCCGGTTGATGGCAATTAGGCTTGCCTCCTATTACATGGGACTTAAAACATGACAGCCAAAATGTGGGTGTACTGTACACCTCTGCCTTACCCTTCGGGAATTACCGGTGTGATGGTATGTTATATTAAAATATGATATGTGTGTGCATAGCAGTGACGTATTAAATCGTTACTGAATGCTATATGAAACCTACCATGCGTAGGTACGGTCAGCATCAGAAGTATATTTGAGTAAAGTTTCGAAGCTGTTTTTTTAATAAAAACTTGTTAAACTCGTTACTACCTACATGTTATTGGAGTGTAAGGACTATTTTAACTAATAATCTTCTGAAACATTAAAAAATATAGCTAGAGTCCTGTACATAAAAGAATTAAAATTCCAAAAGGTTCAGCTACTTCTGATGCTGACCGTACTTTTCTTTGTATTCACATTAACTAGAAGCTTCCCGTAAAATGACAGATTAGTTTAATTTGGTTTTGTATAGTTTGATTAGTGGTCTTGTGTACATGAATTAAGATTAACTATTTTATTAGGTAGGTACTGAAAGAACCAATAACATTTCGAGGTTAAAAGTCGTAATAAGGTTAGAAAGATTTATAGTCAAGAGTTTTTTCGAAAGTGTTAGAAAACTTTTGTTCATTTTTTTAATAGCTAGAAAAATATTTTTTTTTCAGAAATAGGTAAGTATTTGGTTTACGGAAAATTTTGTTACTGTCCTGTTTCATGAAAAATTATCTAACATGAAATATTGACGATTTTCGTGCAACCTGTCACCAGTCGAATTTAATATCAATTCTATGTCCTATAGTAATACCCTCTCAAAGCCTAACCTGTAAACATTAAACGGAAAGAAAATCTAGTTTTTCTCACGTGTCCTATAAAAAAAAAACTTAATTTAAAATCGGAAATAATATTTCATGGAATTAAGTGGCGAAATGTAGGTTTCCTATTAGGTACACCTGTGCTTAACCCTTCGGGTATTAGAGGCGTGATGTTATGGTATGTAAATAAGCTGCATCATTCACCGCAACCTACAAAAGAAAAGTGCATCCCACAGGATCTGTTGAGCATCAGAGCAGGTCCATTCCACCCATCAGAAAATCATACAAAGGCATAAAACTCAGGAACGGCTAAAAACAGAACGAAATACAAAGGAAATACGACCTAATTTACATTAATCAAAAAGCTTTGTTTACTATACAATGGCAAATTACTACAAAAATGTGCTCTATATCTGACTACAAACAGTTTACAATTTAAAGACAAGAAGACAAAGAAAATCCCGCACACTTTTTTCCAACTACAGGTCCCAGGGTTGTTCGAGAGATATTACGGCCTCGGCACAAAGGGCTAAGAAGGAACATAGGTGGTTTTTAGTCAGTAGAATTCTGTCACTCTCTACCGTCCTGCCCAGAGCGTGAGGAGTCATTTGATGATTTCACACCCTCCAATAAAGTATTCTTCAGGTCTTCATCCGGCCGATAACATCAACTCCCCGATGCACTTACATTATGTTTCTCAATGTCTTCTAATACAGTCAGCGCGATATACACAGACAAAAGTCTACGCGCGACGTACTACAAGATGCATTAAGAATCTTACGTCAGAAACCTCTGATATATTCCAGAAACGTTACAACATCATTCGGGTTACGTTTTCGATCTATTTTCGTTTCGAGATGTTGACAGAGTCGAAATTAAAATTGGCGTCGAAAAACGTAACCCGAATTTTGTTAAAAATGGATTCCTTTGTCTTCTATCCAATAATTTAGAAGTGAAACCCTAACAAGGCTTAACAGTAATTGTCGTTCATGAAAGCACTTCAAAGTCGTCGCTTCGTGGTGGTACATTGAAAATCAATGATCAGTAACTAGGTCAACTCAATAAAAAACTAGGACACCGCACGTGCGGCAATTCCACAAGAGACGCGACTATAAAAGATTCTTTCAAGAATGACCTAGATACACTTTTAACACACAAATACATTCAATTACACAATTTCCGAAGAACATTTCGCGTTTTTATCACTTTTGTAACGCAATATATTCCCACAGAATCACAAAAATGGTTTATAACAAAGAGCTCTTCTTCTTTTTCAGGCTGAGGTCTTCTTCAATGATGATTTAACATAGATCTGACCCACCATTCGACAAGACTGAAGCGATTAGCAGCGTCAGTCAAGCGGAACGACGGACCAGACCCATGAATAGGCAGAAATCTTCTTTCTTGCTGTTAGAAATACACTAAAATAAACACAGGTTTAACTCTAAAACGATACATAGACGAAAATATTCTATGTTCAATTCGACGAAGTGCTCCCGACGAGCGCGCGGTCCGACTGGGGTTACGGGCGAAATACGACTGAATGGTAACAGGTTGTGAGTTCGAGTTGATCGGAGCCAGTCGGAGTTTTGTGGCGTCGGCTCGGGTCGTGCCCTAGTTCCGCGGTACCCGCCCCCGGGGCGCTCCACCACCCCGTTGCATGACATATATTATTTAGGTTGTAGACTAGGAGTTCAGCCGCGACTTTGTTCGCAAAAATTGGTATAGGTAGGGATATATGTAATTTTAGTCTAAAGCATTCACGAATACTGTAGTGTTAGCTGCGTGGCGTCTCAAACCTACACCCCTGCGCCTCCAACCTATACCCCTCCAGGAAGCCCGGAACATGTGATCAAGCCTATATAAACCAACGTGTAGCGTGCCCAAAGGCTCATTCTGATCATTCCCGAATCCGGCGCGCGCGCACTTACTAATTCTTCCCTTTGATTCTGTTATTTGTTGTTCTGTTCGCTTCATTAGTTTTGTAACGTAAACTCATTACTTTTGCGATGTATTAGATTACTTTGTGTTTTAATAGATAACTTTTGTGTTCTAAAGTGATTTCATTTCAATTCCTAAAAGTAGCATCTATTAAAATTGGGTCATTATTTCCGAGATTACCCCCTACATAGAAACAGGGAGTTTCTTCTCTTTAAAATATTAATATAGACTACGTTGTTGTATACGGTAGACCGTAAACATTGCAATTAGAGACTTAGCGACCGGTTTTCATGAGAATGACGAAAAAAATTGACATTTAGAAAAGAGTAAACAAAATAAGACGACGCGGCGACGGAACAATCGACGATTGCAGCAACATAGTTACTAGGGATGTACATGTACAAATCGATAGTTGAATTTAAATGTGGTTCATATTATTCTTCAATTATGATTCTGCATAAATAACCGCTTTGCGTGGACGGACGTGGCAAAAGGAGTATGTAAGTATCGTAGAAGGTGGCATTCTCTGGTTTCCTACCCGCATGAGAAAAAGCCGTGGGCTGTATGTAATTTTTAAATGAAATAAAATAAGTATGTAATTGCAATATTAATAAAACCATACAAAAATCTCCAATTACGTTTCAAGCCGAATGCAAATTTAACCCTTACAAAATTTCATACGCCTTTACAATCGACAGTTTAATTGCAAAAAAAAAAACAAAAGAGAAGAGAAAAATTAGTAATTAATAGAATCCCTGTCAGCTATTTAACGCAGCACGAGAACTACTAATTGTAGCAGTAATTAACTAGCCTTGAGAATTAATTATGCCGACAATGACGACATTGTTCGCCAGTTTTATACTATTTACTACCGTGCAAAGTACTGGCCCATTTCCTTACCAGATAATATAGTACAAAATGTGTTTCGGAATTTGTCTTGTAAATCAAACATAACATACAATCAGGGCCCCGACGCACGGTGTGGGAATTTCGCTATCTAGAGGGATTTAATTCAAAATATAAATTTCATTAATTGATAATATACTTCTGAGTTTTTTATACCTAAGACCCTATTTGTCATAGCTACATATTTGATTTTTTTGTAGGTGGGTTCAATAAATAAATAAAAAATGTTAAAGTGGGTAGATAATAACCGTTGTACTCCTCCAATACGAACAACAACATTGAAGTGTCATTTTCACTTAAGATTATTGCTAAAATTTACGTATAGTGTTGTTTATTGGTTTATTATTGTATTATGTATATCTTTAAAGGTAAGTTAAAGTGTTTTTTATTTAAGTAATAGTTAAACATTGATCTAATAACATCATTTGAAAATATAGTAAAATCAAGCGTTTTTTAGAGATGATATGAAAAGTAAAAGGTGTATAAAAAAATATGGTATGAATGTTAAGGTGTTTTGATTGTTTTAATGTATAGTTAAGAGTCTTAACTTTTGAGAACAGTTGACAAAACTTGCGATTTTGTGCGACCGTCATACATTTTTTTTCGGTTTTCAGAATGGCCGCAGAAATCACAAAAAAACTAATTTTTGATATTTGGACCTCAAAGGCGAAAAGGAGCGGGTTGATGCTAGTTTTACTTTTATAATAGATAATTAGCTTGAAGCACAATTTTTGGAAGGGGCTATAAATTAAATTAATTTCTTTTTATGGAACTTATATGACAAAATTGACGAAAAATGGAATAAGCCGAAGGCATCGTGAACGCTTTTTAAACAAGAATATAACTTGATGGAATAAATACATTAGATTACCAGATAGGTGTTTTAAATGAAATATCATCTACATCTGGCCATTCACCAGGAATGCCACTCAGGTTTGTAGAAAATAAAAATAGCAAATTTCAGAATTCACTATCGTCTACTAGCCCTGAAGAATTAACGATTGCACGTGAATGTAACCTTCGAAAAGCTGATAAAAGGCATTTTGCAGCAATCGTAGCAGAACTTTCTGTGAGTTGACAAAGAGGGGTTCCGTCGTGAAAAGTGTAGGTACGTAAAAGAATGACTAGCGAAAGAGTTCAAGTTACTGTGTCAACCGATGAAGCACTAAGTATGATGGCAGATGTTGATTTATCCACACATCAATATGATAAAATACGGCAAAGGATAAATACATTTGTTAAAAACTTATTGCCACCTTATGATCGAATAAAAGAGGCTCAATGTTATCGTTCCATTAAAACCATAACAGAATCAACTGCAACGTGTGACATGCAATCATTAGTTGATCACAGTATCGATCGACTTTGTGTATCTCAGAAAGAGGTTCTTGGCTCGATTGAGGCCTTGGCCAGTGGAGTAAAGGAACTGTCACTGTTAATTAAGTGTGGTTGTGATCGAGCACAACAAAAATCATATTAACAACAATTTGGTTCTTAAAATGAATCTACTGAAAACCTTTATAGGAAATCCATGGTGCCTATACAGCTAAGGTTGAATGTTGAAGAGAATAATATCAAAATCCAGCCCCTTTTTCAGCCAGAAATTGTCATTCAATTAGACTAAAATAACAAAACAGGACGCGCTACGGCGTAGCGCTACGTCCGGCTACGCGCCTGCCTAGCACATATCGCATTTTTTTTCATAGACCTTTAATTTCTTCCAGTATTTAGGTATTTTTAATTATTTGAATACCAATCAATAATATTTTTTAACTTATATCTTTATTTAATTCAATTTGGAATTAAATCCCCCTAGATTGCGAGATTCCCACACTGTGCGACGCCCCGAGTCTGCTATTCAATAGTGTCAGAATGGTCTATCATTGATCTCATAATTGTTGATTTTGACGAATAGCAATTATGAGATCAATGATAGACCATTCTGACACTATTGAATAGCAGACTCGGGGCCCAGGGGGTCTAAAATGGCCACTTTTGCAGATCATAATGTGAATTGCGTTTAAAAGCGTTAAATGGACCTTTTATAATAAAAACTGCGTCTGTGACTATTTTACGAATATTAACGGAATTCATATTATTTTCCTATTATGATGTATTTTACTAAATTGTTACAGACGCAGTTATTATAATGAAAGGTCCATTTTACGCAATTCATATTATGATCTGCCAAAGTGGCCGTTTTAGACCCCCAGGTCTGTAATCTGTAAGGGTTAGGCAGAGGTAAGTCCCATATAATAGGGGGCGAGCCTTGTCATCAACCGGGAAGAAATTCAGACTCCGTGGCTGTTACTGATAAATTCCTGATAGAAAACCCCAGAGGTCAGCAGTCACGCTTGCAAACACCAACGACATTGCTGGCTTGTTTTACTACCGCACTAAGTTCTTGACCACTTCCCTACCAGTTAATTTTATACAAAATTTGTCTGGTAGACGAGTGCGTTTGAATCGACTGAACATCACGCCTGTAATCCCGGAAGGGTTAGGCAAAGGTGTACTTAGTACCCCTACATTTTGCTAGATAAGTATGTTTTTAATTCCCATGTCATAGGAGCACAAATCCAGACTCCGTGGCTGTCACTGGAAAATTCCTAATGAAACAACGAAATTATAATAAATTCATCACAACATTTGACAGAGATATATGCGACGTTGCCAGCTTTCAGGAGGAGAAAAACGATATCATCTAATAAGATCGCGTAAAAATTTTCCAAGAGTGGAAGATTCCGTTATCCTTCCACGGTTAGCAACAAGGGGAAAGTAAATTCTATCACTTACTTGCTCATCGACAGAAATACGGGTGACGTCAATATTGGTAATGCTTGTTACTGACAAAGTAAGGGGAAATAGGGATGTTTCCTGAATAAACAAAATATGATTCTGTTTAGGCCGTCAGTTAGATTATAAACTATCGAAAATTAATATTGGATAAGTGTTTCTTGTTTTATCAAATTAATAAAAATTGACGAAGGTAAACGCGTCAAAGAACATGAGTGGGGGCTTTTGACGTCACAACGTGGTTAAAAATGCAGTGCGATGTGACGTCACACGAGTTTTCGAAGCACTATCTTCATTTTTTGTTTATGTGAAAGAAGAAAAAAAGTATGTATCCAATAAACTAATTACCTAGTTATTTTTTGTCAACTACCCTACACCTGACCCCACCAGTGGGGCAATCCAGTGGGAATACACCATTCTTACGGCAAAGGCTACGGGTTGTTCGAAAGAGACACCGCGGTCCCGGACACAAAGGGCTAAGAAGGAACATGGGTGGTTGTAGTCAGTAGAAGTCTGACACTCCCTACTAGCAGAGCGGGAGGAGAAAGGGGTTTGGCTAAAGTTGGCGTCGTTTTGAAGTTGCGCGGCCAGTAATGAAACTTGGATATTTTGAAAGAACAGATTAAAGCGATCCAAAAATATTATGGATGCATTTCTCTAAATCTAATCGGAACGGAGATATTTGGTTTTGAATTGCTCATTAAAATCGAAGAAGTTATTACAGTCTATTGCACTGTTTAAGGTTCTAGTCGTATTTTTTTCAGAATTCAGACCACACGGTAGGCGCAGTGGCTCAAGCAGTTGACTGCTGCGCTACGTGTCGCGGGTTCGATTCCCACACAGGGCAAATATTTGTATGACTTGCAGATAGTTGTTTCGGGTCTGGGTATTTGTGTGTTTGAGTTTAAATGTTTGTGAATGCACCCACGATACAGCAGACTGAAGTTCCTAGTGCTGGCCAACGATGAAAAAATAATCAAAATAAATTAAATACGTACGTAGATTGCATGGCTCGATGTCTGTTATCTATGGGCTGATGCATTATAAAGACTTGGCATTGTGATCGTTTGTGTATTGTGACAGACCCAGCATACCTCTTTAGACTCTTATATGTTTAAGATTTGGATGTATAACACCATGGATGTAATTAACAGTGCATTTTGCATTTGTAGCCAGCGAAGTCTGAATCGTGTCGGCGGGACTCGTATTACACATTCATCTAGACGGACATTTACGTGTACATTCTCGTAGAAACTGCTACACAAGGGCTGGATGCAATATTGCTCTTGTATTATTTATTCCTTTTCCCAACTATGTTGGGGTCGGCTTCCAGTCTAACCGGAGGCAGCTGAATATCAGTATTTTACATGGAGCGACTGCCTATCTGACCTCCACGTCCCAGTTAATACTGGGTAATACGATACCCTTTGGTAAGACTGGTTGTCAGACAGAGTCAGGTCACTGACAACCAGTAACGACTGCAAAAGATCTATATATGGCAGCCGGGACCAACAGCTTAACGTGCTTTCCAAGGCACGGAGGAAACTCGGTATATAATCCACACCCACCCATCCACAGACCCACCTAGGCAAGCGTGGCCTAACCTAAAGATCGACCCAAGTAGCAGTTATTATTAAGCCAGCTCTAATATCAACCTTCTAAACACATAACTAAGATTTCTTTACGCAGAACAGTAATTGAAGAAGACATTTTTATAATATTCAAACTCAAATATCTCAGTTTAGAAATGACTTAGGACAAAAATAATTTAACATGTATGTGTATTTGACACAGCACAACAAAATAACATGAAAATTAAAAGTGGCCGCTCAAAAAAAAAATGACGCCACTAGCCCATACAAAGTTAGCCAAACCCCTTTGATGATTTCCCACCCGCCAAAAAAGAACAGATTTTTGAGTCACTGATTACCTGTAACGACTGTCAAAGATCTATGTAAAGTATAGATTATCTATGGCATAGCAATCTGAGTTGGTTGTCTATGTACGCCGCCATCACTACATATCTTGTAGTACTCACGTACTTCCGACGCTTACTTATTTCAAATAACAATGTTTTAATCATCAACCCAAACATTACATGGTGTCAGAAGTGGGATACGAACCCACGCCCTCATCAAGATAAAAAATTACAGCACATGTGCAATATTTTTTTTCTTATCTCTAAATATAGCCTTTTAGAACTTCTACGTACCTATCGATCAACCAACTGAGTTCGTCTAGTATTTAAAGTAGGTGTACTGCAGTTTATAATGACGGTGGATATAAAATGGTAATGTAGTCGACGGCCTTACAATTGAGTGGAATCATATCGATTTGTCTAGTAGTTATTTATTTATTGGGGCTTGGAGTTGAACAAATTAAATAGTAAGTAACTAAGTTATTATAATATTTAGGTAAGATATTGGTAAAAATTCGATAGAAAAGGGAAAATTATTAAAGTAGGTTAGTTAATCCTAAGTTTGAACTTACGTTCGTTCAAAAAATACATTTCTAGGTGGACCGATCATATAATAAATTCTGAACAGGTTCAAAATACATCTAGGTTTAAAATTGACATTTCAATTAAAACCGTTTTCAAGGATGTATGCTCTGGTTTGAAACCTAAAATTCATTCTCAGAAGACTATGGTCAATTAATTCAGCCAGGAATCGCCCACTGTTGGGTATAGTCCTCCCCTTTTTTCTGGCACTACTTTCTGTTCTATGCGTCTCTCAGTCTCATCCATCCATTCCCCGCGCTCCTGACGATATCATCAACCCAAAGCGCTTTTGGACAGCCCTGGTTTTTAGCCGACTGCGGTGAAGCCCCCAAAAGGAGGGTTATTTACAGTCTTGGAGCTTTACGCCATCCTATTATACAACGGGCTAGTGTCCGCAACTCCACGACTAAAGCGCGTATTTAGTGTACGGCTGGGAATCTTATTCGATCCACCCCAGCTCCCCGAGAAAAGCCAGCATCCCCTTGTGTCCCTTTTGCCTTTATTGGTGTTACCGGCAATATCGCGGAGGGTACCTGGGTTACCCTGTATGAAGCAACACCCGGACAGTGCAGGAGCACGTGGGCTATTAGTTTTGTATCATAACACATACCTGACTAGTATTGCTGTCGTAGACCGCATCATACGCGTACACTCTGGGAGGCTCGGCAGCCGTAACGTTGTTTTTCGTCACGGCCACAGTTCGGTTCTTCCCGTCGATAGAGACGCAGCTGTAAGACCCGTCCAGCTTCTCCCGCTGGTCCATGGGACGCACTCGGACGACCACGCGGACATTCTCGACGGTTGGAGCTGCTAACTCTGCGTCCTGGGGGACAAGGAAAGTGGACGTTTAGAAAAAAAAATGGAGTAGTTTGGGTAGTTTGCTAGGATCATCATTCGCCTTTTCCGAACTATGTTGGGGTCGGCTAGTCTAACGGGATGCAGCTGAATACCAGCATTTTACATGTGTGTCTTACCAAGGGGTAATATGGTACTAACTGGTAGGTAAGACTAGCTATCAGACTTTTGGGCTACTGACTTCCTGCAACGACTGTTATAGATGTACAATTGACAGCCAGGAGTCCAGGACCAACGGCTCAGCGTGCTTTCAAAGGCACAGAGGAAACTCGGTATCCAGAGACCAACCCAGGCAAGGAAGATTTTAACCTGAAGATCGACCCAAACGGCTGCTATTATTTAGCCACGAGGCCCTTGGTCGAAATAGGGATAAACTACAAAAAAAAACATCTGCATCTGTAGTACCTTTATCTGGTTTATCCCACACAAAAACAAATTCCACACACCACGCCCACACGACTACACTCTCGAAGTGTAGGCGTGATGCTACGATGTGTTAATAATGTTCATAATAGAGAGCTCGTGCTAAAGGTGAACGAGCATTCGACCTCGCCGTCTAACGAGAAGTATTTCACACTATTCAAGTACCAATGAATGGGCACGTCGAAATTAATGGTTTTATAACGCAAACAAAATAATAATATGGCAGTTCAATGTTTTTTTTAACTCTTTACAGACGCATCATCGTGATTTCAGCCAAAAGACGTCCACTGGCACATAGGCCTCCCCCAGGTGTCGACACATTGACCGGTCCCGTGCATCTCTCATTCAGCCGGTCCCCGCAACCTTCACCAGGTCATCGGTCCACCTAGTGGGAGGCCTTCCAACGCAACGTCTTCCGGTTAGCAGAAGCTACCCGAAACTATCAAATCCCAATCAACCTTGAACCAAATGCTCTAGTAATAAAGTTGGAAATCTAATCAATTTGACAGATTGTAGTAGCTTGATGTACGATAATCCTGTACTAGCTTTCCGCGTGGAATATAGCCTAAAGCCTTTCTCAATAAATGGACATTCCAACACAAAAATATGTTTTAATTCCAACCAGTAGTTCCTGAGATTAGCGCGTTCAACCAAACAAACAAACTATTCAGCTTTATAATATTAGTATGGATAACGCAACTTCGTACATATCAGGGTCGGAAAAGCCGCAATGCGGAATATAGACAGTGACTGTTGCACTATAACGCATCCTGGTTACCGAGCGAAGTAAAGCTGTATTGGTAGACCAACAGTATACTAGGAGGATGGCATTCAGAAGATCAAAGGAGAGACTGGTCGAGTTGCCACGGAAGAATAATCTAAAACACAGTCTAAAATCAGAGGCCCGTGGGTGGCATTAAAACTCTGGACACCAGGGCCCCGACTCTGCTATTCAATAGTGTCAGAATGGTCGATCATTGATCTCATAATGGTTGATTTACGACAAGTCAAAAAGTACCTTAAGTCGACAGGCATAAGGTACTTTTTGGCTTGTCGTAAATCAACCATTATGAGATCAATGATCGACCATTCTGACAATATTGAATAGCAGACTCGGGGCCCAGGTTAGGCACTGACCACATGAAGAAGAAGAACTAAGTGGGGGGGGGGGGCCTATTATACTAAGCAGGAGGTGGAACAAGGTGACAATGATGATGAAAGCTCCTGACACACTGTGATGATATATTTTCTTATAGGATGATGATCTGATGAAGTCTGGTAGTGGGCGGCAAAAATTATGTAACTAAAGGACCAAAAATAAACTATGATTGTAATCTACAGGAAAATCATGTTTTATTTTTTATGTCTGAATGCAGTTGATGTCATCCTCCTGCCCTTATCCCAATTTATTTGTAGTCGGCGCAACATGTCTTCTTCTTCCATACTTCTCTATTTCTCGTCATGTCAGCAGTCACCTCCTTTCTAGCCATATCATCCTTCACACAGTCCATCCATCGTTTCTTTGGCCTTCCTCTCCTTTTATAGCCATCTACATTCATACTCAACATTTTCCTCACAACATTTCCTTCATTCCTTCGCATCACATGTCCATACCACGACAATCGATTACCAATCAACTTTTCATTCACCGGCGCCACTTTCAGACTTCCTCTTATGTACTCATTCCTTATTTTATCCATTCGCGTCACACCACACAGTTGATGTGTGAAACAAAAACTCCTCCTAATTATTGCAATTATTATTTTATCTTGTAACTGAAAAACTGTGTATTTGATGAACTTGAGAGTTAGCATTATCTATACTAATATTATAAAGCTGAAGAGTTTGTTTGTTTGTTTGATTGTTTGTTTGTTTGTTTGTTTGAACGCGGTAAACTCAGGAACTACTGGTTGGAATTGAAAAATTCTTTTTGTGTTGGATAGTCCATTTATCGAGGAAGGCTTTAGGCTATATAACATCACGCTACGGCTAACAGGAGCGGAGCATAAATGAAAAATGTTACAAGAACGGGAAAAGGTATTTCCTTTTTGAGAGCTTCCGCTGCGTGCGCTTCGAAAACGGTTTAAGTTACGCAAATATCATGTATTATGGAATTGTTACTCTTTAAAAGTTCTAAAAAAAAGTCCGCGACAGCATATGTCTATCTTTTAAGATTGTCTCACTTTAACCCTTTTTTACTATTAAAATGTTAGGTTAAAAAGATTTATTTTTTGCGAAGCTGATTTAACCCATATGGTATTAATCTATATCTAAATAAATGTGTTTGTTAGAACGGAAATTTAATATAGAATATTTGTGCCCTTTACTCTATACAGTTTAAACAAATATCTTAGAAGATATCGCAATGTAAAAATATCCGCGCGGCAAAATAATTCGCGCGTCGCAATGTAACTACGGGGGATTCTGGCTGGCCTCCGGGAAATTCAAATTCAAAATATTTGCTGCATCATAATTTTTACAAGTACAGTGTGTTATCGTATATTTAACAGTAAGAGTCTATAGTAATTCTTACAAGAGGAAAGATATTTTTTTTGTTTGTTACGATTTAGCTTAATTTATGTTGGATAGTCGATTTATCGCGATAGGTTATAAACTATATTTATTTGACGCAGACGAAGTTGCGTGGGTCAGCTAGTGCAATTATAAAATATTTCAAAGTTGTACGAGCTTTTTGCTTAGAACAATATAATGCATGTAGGAAGGTATGTACCTACTTCATATTTGTCTGATATTTTAATTCTATTGTTGTCTCAGTAAGACCACAACTGACAGTAGATAGGACTAGTCTTACATTTACACAACATTGTAACTAAACTTAATAATAATTTACAGTAAATTAATAGTGTTGATACAGGTGGCAAGACTATGTAATTACATAATTTCTCTCTCAAGTACATACGGCTACACATCAAGCTATACAAAACCAGTTAATCTTGGCCTCACTTTACTAGATCTTTTCGCACAATGAACGATCAGATTATACTGGTTTTGTATAGCTTGATGTGTAGCCGTGTGTACATGAAAGAACAATAAAATTGAAGTAAACTTAAAAATACAATGGTACCCTTGAAATTGTGACTTAATGCCCTTTTTGACACTTTAGTGTTTCTCATACCTATCTAACATAGAATTAAAATACTTATTTTTAATGATGTACACCGGTTGGCCATCATAAACTCATTGAAACAAAAAAAAAAATGGTGTATAGACTGTGTAAAACTTTACAGGATGATATGGCAAGAATAGAGGAGTCTGATGAAATGACAAGCAAGCTAGCGCTACAACACTTACTAGTGTTTTAGAAGAAGTGGCCGAACTAACTCCCCAGCAACTTATCTATCAGTTAGGTTAGAAGAACCAGAAGTCCAATTTTTTTTTGACTTGTAGTGTGATTGTGATAAATGATTACAAACATCTCACTCTCACACAACCTTACATACACTCAAACTCACACTCACACCCACACATGCTCACATTCACCTTCTCACACACTTTCACCCACCCTCAATCACACACTCGCATGCCTGCGTGCATTCTGCTTGTATAGTTTTAACTTTTTTAGTTTATAGTATCTTTTTCTTTAAAAATGTTTTCACTATAAAACAAGTAAATTACTGCTCCGGAGCGGAGTCTCCTAACACAGGCTTATTTGCTTAAAAGGAGGCTCCTACCCCTAGTTGTTAAGGTTTACTATTGTTCAAACGAATAAAGCATTTTTCATTTTCATTTTTTTTTTTCATTTTATTTCATTGTTCTAGCCATTATCCAGGGTTGTTTTAGTCAGATAGGCAGTTGCACTATGTACAATACTGGTAGCTGCGTCAGGACAGATTGGGAGTTGACCCAAAGACAGTTGGAAGAAGACTAGGCAGACCATGAGATGGCCATGTTCAAACTATTTATGGTTATTTTGTATAGGGCTTTGATCAGGGGATGACATTTGTCAAGAAGTTGAGTGGTGTGCAATTGGGAAGATCTATGTCCAGTAGTCCACAACTGGGTCCCAAACAGCAGCAAACGGCAAAGCCGTTGGCCCAGAAGAAGATAGCAGGACGAACTTGACTCTTTTCGCAGGAATTGGCAAATCATTGGATAGGGATAAATGGAAAGAGGGTAAGGAGGCCTTTGCCCTGCAGTGGGTCACAAATGGCTAATAATAATAATATGCTAAAATTGTTGTATGTAATAGGAAAATCTTATGAATTCAGGATTAATTTAAAGGTATAGTCCCCGTTGATTGGTGTGCTATTAAGGTCGCGTTACCTCCGCTTTGGTAGACGGGAAGGGGAAGAACGAGCGATAAGTACGAAAGGCGACCTATCAAGCTATAAAAAACCAGTCTATGCAGATCTCTCATTGCATGGAGAATCTATACAAAGCGAGGTCATGTTATAATGGAAATTCGTAGCTTGACTTGACTGAAAAATTCTTCATTTATGTAGGTAGGTAGGTACCTACTTACTGAATTTAAAAGATTTTTTTATTGTTTCGATTTCGTTAATTTTATTACTTCATGCATGACGAATAAAAGGATTATAGTAAATAGGTATAGGTACTATAAAAGTTGACGCGGGCATCTAAAAATATCGAATCGACAAAACGCGGGCGGTTACCTACCAACCACGTTCCGTAGCCTCAAATATTTAAAAAAAATAAGAATTGGAATAGTTTTTTAGGGAAAATTCAAACTGCCATTGATACAACGAAGCAGATGGCAGAATAAATTACGAAACGGCTAATGCGTAATTTCATAGGTACCTAGACACACCACTCGAGTTGAAATGACCCTGACACAAATTAAATTATGACTCACCATTCTAACTAGCACGATTGAACTAAAATAAGAATAATAAAAACTAATATAGGTACAAGAACAAGGAAAACTTAGTAAAAACCTTAAAAAATATTCAAAATCGATAAGATTGGAGTTCCAACTGGAATCCATTCCCCAAATTCCGGAAAGGCGGAAATCACATGATAACGTGGTACTTACGGGCATTTTTCTGGAATGCTGGCGCCGCTTTCAGGAATACATGTAGTTTGTTGCGATGAACAGGGCAAGCTGCGTCTTTGTCGATTATTGCAAAAATCAATAGTGACGACCTACTTTTCCGTTTCTATTTCTTTGGTTACCGAATTATGAATTGTACGAAATGGAAATGACATGACGTTTTCTTCTAATATTGCCAGTAGCATCGGTAGAATAAACTACCATACTCAAAATCAATTATGCACTTCCGGTTTGTGTGGTGTTCTTTTTGTTTCAGTATTATAGCAATGCTAAAACGACTGCTCTATAAATTTACTTCCTGAGGCTATATACCTAAATTAAAGGCCTTTTCAATTTATCTTAACCCATTACACCTACATTTCATCAGTAATGTTTAAGTGCCTTATGTATTACGGGGCGAGCCTAATGGCATCAACCGGACACATATCCAAACTCTGTGGCTATTATAGTGAATTTCATGATAGAAAAAAAAATGCAAAAAAAAGTTTTTTTTTTTTCATTTTTAGTTGTAATATCCTATAAAAATATTTACCATGCATTTAACATTCAACCCAGGAATCAAAACCTTCAAGATTATCTTATTATTGCTCTCAACTCCTAACCGTTGAGACGTAGTACCTTCCATCATCAGCTCATTAACATGGAGTGATGACTGCTAGATGCGAATAACCCGTCATAAAAATAACCCGTTTTGACAATCATCATCAGCCTATAATTGTTCCCACTGCAGGGACTCAGGCCTCCTCTCTAGGAGAGGGATGGGCTATAATCCACCACGCGGGCCCAGTGCGGATTGGTAGATGTCGCATATCTTCGAATTTTTGGTTCTAAGACATGCCGGTTTCCTCACGATGTTATCCTTTACCGTTTTGAGAGCAGTGGTGATGAAATAAATTACACAAAGTAATGCGCCTGCCTGGGTTCGAACCCACGACCAACTGTTTGTAAGTCGGGGCCGCCACCACTGGGCCACCACTGGTTTTGACAATATTGGTAGTAAATTCATTTTCTACTAAACGGTTGTACTGTTTGTTGGTGGCAATATTGCGATATCTTTAGAAATAGAAAATATTTTTTTGGTTGCAAAAACTCACTATCTTTTTTAATAATTTGCTAGCTTATGTGTACATTTTAATCATGGTAAATAAGAATAATATTGATTGTACCATCTAATTATTCTTTTTGTTAATTTGTAACTTGCAACATTTAAGCATCATGATTGATTGAAATTATAGCACTGGCCACCCACCATCAACAAGGAACGTCAAACACTGCTGATGTTTATTTTCACTAAAAAAATAACAAGTATTTAGTTTCTTCATGGCATAGTTGTTCATGAATGTAACGTAAAATAATTCAGATGATAAATAACAAGTGTTTTAACCAAAAATGTCGACGGAATTGGAAGAAAACGGGATCCATATTGAGTCTGTTGACGTCAGTGAAAAAGTGAAAGAAACTCAAGAAAATGGATCAATGGTTGAGACCATTGAAACTATTTGTGATTCCGGGCTGGATACTTTAGATTCGTGTTCTGCCGCGTTCCCCGCATCTAATTCCGAAGTATCCCCGATTAAAAATATAATAAACGATGATTTCGGTAAGGGATCATCGACAGCCAGTCTTTCAAATGAAAGTAGTCTTTCCAGTCCAGGGTCTGACGACGGCGCTACTGATAATATAAATTTTGACTTCCCGCAAAAATCTGACATCGATTTAGCTAAAGAATTGATCATGAATTGTATAGAAAGTATGAATGGAAGTGATTCACAAGAAAAAATTGTGGAAAATATTGAAACTACGAATTTTAAACAGTCAGATTATAATAATATTAATAGGCCCCTCACTACTTCGACCATAAGCTTGAACGAACATAAGTTATCTGAAAATAATATCATGTGTAAATCACCATTCAGCAAAAGTGCTGAAAATATATCAAACATATCATATATCAAGCCAAATGACAATGCTAGTTTAAATTCTAGTGATAAAGAATTGAATGCTGATAAGATTCTCTCAGAATTCGCCAGCCAGAAATCGAAAGCTAATGCTGTACAGAAAATACCAGAAAATATAGCTCATATTGATCCGAAATACACGAGAATACCAAAAGAATTGCTGTCACAAGATATAGGGAGCATAGTCAAAAATGTCCATGGAATATTCTCGTCCGTAAGCGGCAGCCTGAAAAGTGCTTACACTCACAGAACAGCCTATACTCAAAAACCAGTCAAAAATGCCAAAAACCTTCCCAACGGTAAACTTATGAATGATATATTTGAGGACGAGAATACGGAACAAAAACCTGAAATAGCTGAGAAAGCAGAAACAATTGACCATCAAGAAATAATTCCGAATTCAAATGTAGATGTAGCGGTACCAAAATTACCAGAGACAGAAAGTTATGAGCCATTTGAGGCCAAAAAGGATGTATTACGCTTTCAAATAGAGACACTAGAACGGGTTCTGGCTGAACAGAGAAAGGAGAATGTGACTTTGAGAGAGAGAGTCAAACAACAGTCTGATGAGTTGCAGCAAAAAGATATGACTTTCAAAGAGTGGGAGGTTAAATTGGATATGGTGGGTAAAATCTTTCTATTTCATAATCATTCTCCTGCCCTTAGCCCAATATACTATCTATTTAACTTTTTACTAATAATTCTTCTATTTTATTAAAGTAGTGAAATAGAATAGAATATGTATTTATTCGCTAATGGACAGCAGCAACACAAAAGAGCAGCACATACATAAACAAATAACAACAAACAGCTAAACAATTAATTATACAGCTCAACTGCGCTGAGCATGCCCATAACGAAAGGGTAACCAACTCAGCATATGCTGGGTGTAAAACACTCAGCGCTGGTTTTCAGTAGGCCCCCCGCAGTGACACATGGATGAGGGTAGTAGGTAGTAAATAAATAATTTTATTCTATTAAATGGGCATTTCTAAGTGTGTAATAAATAAATAATATAAAATAAATATTTTCTCACAGAGGTTAACATAGTTATATTAGTTTAAATCTTGCAAAAGGACACTATTGATGGTGTATATTAGAGAATGCAAACAGTCCGTTTACATAATTTGATGAAGAGATTAATTATATTATTTAGTATACTCTATACATACAAATAAATAAAATTGAAATGCTTTTTTTGTAAAATAAAAAAACAGGTTTTTCTGAATGCATAATAATGTCATGCGAACAATGGTCGTTGGGCACAGTTAGTTAAACAATAAAAGCATCAACAAAATCTTTTATTGGAATCTACTATAAAACATTATTGTTTGAAATGTTCCTTATGTTGTTATCAATGCAAGGAGTATAATGCTATCTCTTTTTTCCGTATTGTTATCAAATTGCATAGTTGTACCGAAAGGGTTAGCAGCATTTAAGGGTTTTATTTTCTAAATAACGTTGCCCCACACTAGAAATTTCTCCTGTATCGTGGGTGCGTTCACAGACATTAAAACTCACATACACAAATACCCAGACCCGAAACAACTATCTGTAGGCCATACAAATATTTGTTCCATGCGGGGATCGAACCCGCAACACTGAGCACAGCAGTCAACTGCTTGAGCCACTGCGCCAACCGTGCCGTCAAGGCATACAGAACCAGGTTGCGGTCCCATAGTAACACCGTTTTTTCCTGAGTTTTCCTTTGGGACCTTACTCCTGAGAAATGTCTAGTAGTAGTACTTTGCCCGACCCGGGAACAGAACCCAGGACCTCATGCTCAGCTTGCGAGACCACAAGAGCAAAACGGGAGTCCATTATATAGAACCTCCTTTATTAAGGCGGGGTTGCAGTACTTTTTAAGATTTTTGAACCTTTTAAAATCGAACTAAATATGATTTTTTCTATATAAATAATAAAAATGAAACCCGTTTTCCGTTGTCACGACATAGCATGAAAACGGCTGGACGGATTTAGCTGAAAATTGGTAGGGAGGTAGCTAAGAACCAGGAGAAGTTTCTTTGATACTTTATTTTTTATTTTTTATATAGGGCAGTAGGTAGGTAGGTAGGGTAGTGGGTAGGGTAGTAGGTAGGGTAGTACGTAGGGTAGTACGTAGGGTAGTAGGTAGGGTAGTAAATAGGTAGGTAGGAAAAACGCAATGCAACGCATGCGCGGGTTCAGCTAGATCCTTACATAGTATAAAACAAAGTCGCGTCTGTTTGTTTGTTTGTTTATTTGTTTGTTTGTCTGTATGCTTAAATCTTTAAAACTACGCAACGGATTTTGATGCGGTTTTTTTTAATAGATAGAGTGATTCAAGAGGAAGGTTTTAGTATATAATTTGAACGACATCCACGCGGGTGAAGCCGCGGGCATCAGCTAGTAATAAATAAAAATCATTACATAAAAATTGAACATACTCTCAAGTAAATCGTAAAGATAGAAACGCGATTTAGAATTATCGGCTCGATCATTTTTTTTATCAAACATGACTCTAAATCACAATTTAAAACGTGTACTGCTAAGACATTTCATCATGAATTTATATGAAAGTTATATCAGTAGATAGAACTTTTTATTCTGAAGTAAATGTTGAAAACATATTGTATAATTTCTTTATCATTTTTCCAAGAAGAAAAAACTGTCAAAATTTAGGCATTATAACGCTCGCGCGGCAGGGCGGGGGGTGAGGTCTTGCGTTCATAAAAACAAAGTACTGCAACCTCGCCTTAAACTTTTTCTGATACCTAACCTTATTCCTCAGATGGGCAAGCGAGTAGACCATGCAGAAAAAGAGAAGGATGCAGCAGTGATGCGTTACGCTAGTGTGGAATGCGCTGCTATAGAGGCCAAGAGAGCGGCTGAGAACGCAGCCAAGGCTGAGAAAGCTGCCCAGGTTGAGGTGGAACTCTTGAATAGCAAGTTGAGGTCAGCTCATGCAGAGAAACAGAGGATTTGCCAGATGTATGATGATAAGGTATGTTAAATTATGCTTTTCGGTACAAAATTTTTGTCTGTTCAAGTACTCTTGCAGGGGTTGGATAAGTTGGGGGGAGTTTTACATGTCATTACCCCCCTGGGACGAAATGAATTGGTCATACATGCTGTTGAGAAATATCTCTCAACTAGCTTTTGCCAGCGGCTTAGCCCGCGTGAAAATGACGATTTTCTATACAAACTTTCATCCCCTATTTAAATTCCTTAGAGGTTGAATTTCGAAAAATCCTTCCTTATTCCTTGTCTACATTATGAAGGGAACCTCTGTGCAAAATTTCAGCTTCCTAGGTCCATGGGTTTGGGCTGGGCGTTGATGAGTCAGTCAGTCAGTCAGGACTTCTCTTTTTATTTATATATAGATAGATAGGCGCGACTTGGATTCGAGCTCGAGACTTACGACTTTACAGTCACACCACTAGGCTATCACTGCTTTAAGGTTCTTTAAGGGATTTTTCTTTCATCATCATCATCATCATCATTTCAGCCAAAAGACGTCCACTGCTGGACATAGGCCTCCCCCAGGCGTCGCCACATTGACCGGTCCCGTGCGTCTCTCATCCAGCGGGTCCCCGCAACATTGACCAGATCGTCAGTCCACCTAGTGGGAGGCCTTCCAACGCAACGCTTTCTCTTTAAAAAAATGCAACTAATTAAAAAACTACTGAATTTTGGGGGAACATTTTGTGGCTTAATTTATTGCATTTGAACCCTGCAAGGAATACGTCGTGTATAATAAGTTCTATTTTGTTCCAACACAGTGCCACGAACTAATGAACAGTGAACGTGAACTGGCGAAGTTTCGAGAAGATATGCGCGAACTCGACGGACGACTTAAATGGACGCAGAGCAAACTACGGGTTGAAATGGACGCTTATAAGGTAAAGATACTATTACAAATGTATTTGTGAGGCACATGTGAGTGACGACGCCGGGAGGGGACGCCCTAGAAAGACCACTAAACACTGGCGAATTTAATGTGCCAACCCGAACAGGTGGACCGACGACATCGTGAGCGTCGCGGGCAACCGGTGGATGCAAACGGCCGGTTGCCGTTCGCTATGGCATTCTATGGGGGAGGCCTTTGTCCAGCAGTGACGCAAAGAGCCATGGAAAGAGCTATGCTCGGAGTTTCTTTGTGCGATAAGATCCGAAATGAGGAAATCCGCCGAAGGACCAGGGTCACCGACATAGCTCTCAAACTATGCAAGTTGAAGTGGCAATGGGCAGGCCACATCGCTCGAAGAACCGACAACCGATGGGGAAGGAAGATTCTCGAGTGGTGACCACGAACCGGAAGACGTAGCGTTGGTAGGCCTCCCACCAGGTGGACCGACGACATCGTGAGAGTCGCGGGCAACCGGTGGATGCAAATGGCCGGTTGCCGTTCGTTATGGCATTCTATGGGGGAGGCCTTTGTCCAGCAGTGGACGTCTTATAGCTGATGATGAACCCGAACAACTGCAAAAATTAGCAGTTTTTCATTTCATCATCATCATCATCATTCTCTTGCCCTTATCCCAATTCCTTTAGGGTCGACGATTATTACTTTTCAGCAGTTTTTCATGTTAAAACAAAATTATATTAATTTTTTCATCGTGCGCGTTCTTTGTAATTAAGTATCTGGAATTCTATTTCAAGCATATAATTACCACGAATTTTGCTTCAGTTGTGCGAAATAAAATCTCATTTATACAAAGTAAAGCTCGTACTGTGTACTTTCTGAACGTCATCTATACTCTATACTAATATTATAAAGAGGTAAACTTTGTGTGTTTGTATATTTGTTAAATTGTAAGGGGTAATCTCGGGATCTACTGAACCGATTTTAAAAATTCTTTCACCAATAGAAAGCCACATTATTGCTGAGTGTCATAGGCTACTTTTTATCCCTGTATTCCCACGGGAACGGGATCTACGCGGGTGAAACCGCGGGACGTCCGCTAGTAAGTTATAAAAGATAATCGATACATCTAACCTTCGCAACTTCCTTGCACGGTTTTGGCAATTAATATTTAAAGGTACCTATTTGAATGTTATCGCCTATTAAATAGAGTACAGGCTCACCTTTTGGAATATTTTGAATATGATGGTCAGAGGGCGTCGTCACCCAGGCAGGCAGGTAGGTCCTAGAAACGCTGGCGTGACGGTTGTGACTCGTTCTCGACTGATTGGCCAGAGAAGGCAAAACACCGCGAGAGTTGGAAAGGAATGGGGGAGGCCTTTGCCCAGCTGTAGGACAGAATAGTAACAAAACTATACATGCAACAATGTCGGCGTCATGTTTCGCCGCGAAGTGTCGTGTAATCGTCGATAGACGACAACTTTCGGCCAAAAGTCCTCGTTCAAGCAGGTCTGCATAATGACGACGAATGACTTAAAGTTGTTGTTGCGGCGCGATTCCAGCCTATCGGTCCCTATGCCCAATGTAACAGAGTCGAATATAAATGTAGAAAGAACCTTTAACATTCTCATGATATTCTTTGCCAGGATGCCTCCGAACGCGCTGAGAAGCTAACACAGCAGGTGACGGAATTGGAAGCCGCTAAAGAAGCCGCCACGGTCAATGCTACCGACTCCGCAAGGGCCAAGCAGTTAGGTAAGTCGATTATTTACGGAAAGAAAGAAAAAGTATTTATTGGTCTTACACAGGACAAGAAATTGCTTTGGAGCTTGAATGTCATGCTCGCTCAAATGTTGATGATGTTCAAACGCTGATGGTGACACGGCGGATCATTTAGTTCTCTTAAAAATGGTTGAGCTAAATGGTCTTAGTTGCCATGACTTATGTTATTAAACGGTTCTAATAATCTTGTGTTTTTAATTGAAAATATCATTTTACTTACTCTGGGCACTTGTAACTTGCAAGGCTTGAATAGGCAGTTATTCCATGTCAGTTAGGTTAGACTGGAGGCCGATCCTATGGCTAAGCTTACTGTTATTAACTCTTCTTTTTGAGCTGCAAAAACTAACAGAACAACTGTAAGTTAAATTGTTTCTCTGGGACTTCGTCGAACTTCATTGTCTCGGCGCTTTTCTTGTGATGTTGATTCTGGCGCACAGCAGTTACAGTGTTTCGGAAAATCTCTGCCGGGGTTGTCCCTTATAAAAAGACCCACTGTGACGTCGTTTTCACAAATTTCGCGAAACTTAACGTACCTATATTTCACATATAATGAGCAATGAATGTTTAAAGAATGATGTTTTTGCCAACAGAAGCGGAAATAGAAGAAAGTAGGGCAACTTTAATTCTATGTCGTCATGAACGGGACGAGTTAGAACGACGGTTTACATCTACGACACAACAGCTGGATACTTGCACGCGGGAGAGAGACACCGCTACCGCTGCGCTCGCTCGCTCTACCGCCGAGGTAAGAGAGAGAAGCAAGATATTATTGTAACCATACTTTAATCCTATGCCGTCATTAACGGGACGAGTTAGATCGACGGTTTACATTTACGACACAACAGCTGGATACTTGCACGCGGGAGAGAGACACCGCTACCGCTGCGCTCGCTCGCTCTACCGCCGAGGTAAGAGAGAGAAGCAAAATATTATTGTAACCATACTTTAATCCTATGTCGTCATGAACGGGACGAGTTAAAACGACGGTTTACATCTACGACACAACAGCTGGATACTTGCACGCGGGAGAGAGACACCGCTACCGCTGCGCTCGCTCGCTCTACCGCCGAGGTAAGAGAGAGAAGAAGCAATGCAAAAGCACCAACTTCGCGTGTGTTACTGTCACAGCAAGCTAATTTGATTAAAACATCAACGTTACAACGCAAGAACTTCATCATAATCATCATCAGCCTAGATAATGTTCCCACTGCTGGAATTCCAGACTATGAATGGGCTATAATCCACCACGCGGCTTGCGAGCTGGTAGATGTCGCATGTCTTCGAATTTTTTGGTAACAGGACGTGTCAGTTTCCTCACGATGTTTTCCTTCACCGTTTTGAGAGCAGTTAATGTGAAGAAATAAATTACATAAAGTAATGCGCCTACAAGGGTTCGAACCCACGACCTACTGTTCGTAAGTCGGGGCCGCCACCACTGGGCCATCACTGCTCCACTCTTTATTTTATTTTTAGGTATAGTTAAATCTGTTTTCATCAGTACGCTTTTTGATTCCCAAAACGTCTTTAAAGGTTCGCTAGTTATTATAATTTAATCTTGAATACTCAATCTGTGTAATATTTTCCAGGTGGAACAACTGAAGGAGAGCAATCTTCGTCTAGAAGAGGAGGCGGCGGAGTTAGCGGCGTTGCGAGCTAAAGCAGCATTGGCAGATACACTCAGTGCGCAGTTACAGAGGTATGTGGTATTATCGTATAACATCTATATAAATAAAAAGAGAAGTCCTGACTGACTGACTCATCAACGCCCAGCCCAAACCATTGGACCTAGAAAGCTGAAATTTTGCACAGAGGTTCCATTAATTTATAATGTAGATAAGGAATAAGGAAGGATCTTTCGAAATTCAACCCCTAAGGGAGTTAAATAGGGGATGAAAGTTTGTATGGAAAATCGTAATTTTCACGCGGGCGAAGCCGCTGGCAAAAGCTAGTCTACCATATTTGTTTTTTTTGGAGGGTGGGATATAAAGTAAGAAAGAAAGAAAAAATGTTTATTTGACGTCAGTACATCAAGCACACACACAATAATATAAAAAAAAGATATCATTAAATGACTCCTCCCGCTCTGGGGAAAGGGAGTGTCATCCTAATTCCTAACTTTCCTAACTAATATTATAAATGCGAAAGTAACTCTGTCTGTCTGTCTGTCTTTGCTCCACGCCTAAACTACTGAACCGATTTGTGTGAAATTTGGTACAGACATAGTTTGGTACTTGAGAAAGGACATAGGATCGTTTTTTTTTTTTTCGCGAGATAAACCAAAAATCTGCCGGAAGTCACTATTCCACGCGAACGAAGTCGCGGGCAAAAGCTAGTACTAACTAAAAACCACCCATATTCCTTCTTTGCCCTTTGTGTCCGGGGCCGCGGACAACCTCTTTCGAACAACCCTCGGTACCGACAGGCGTCGACCCTTGTGGGCCCCTGAATGACATCACCACTGACTGCCTCATTGGCCTTGTGGTCGCAACCGTGATTGCTGTGCGGTTTTTTGGGTTTTTTCCACCAGGAATGTCTCAGTAGTAGCTATGGAGTCTGGACATGTGTCCGGTGAGGGCAATAGGCTCGAAAATTTATATATAAATTGTTTTTTATTAACTTGCGCAGAGAATCGGAGCGAGCCTCCCTAGCAGAGGAAGCGCTATCAGTGGAGCGTGCGGTCGCAGAGACGTGCGGCCGCAGAGAGGCCGCCGCGCTGGAACACGCCGCCAAGCTCACCGCCAACCATGTCGCTGTCAGTGCTGCCGCCAGCCGGTATGAGGCCGAGGTAACATATAACATAGCATAACCCACATTTAGGCAGGTATTTAGGTTGAAGGAGGCAACAAGGATGGCTGACGTAGGAGGCAACAAGGATGGCTGATGTAGGAGGCAACAAGGATGGCTTATTTAGGAGGCAACAAGGATAGCTGATGTTGGAGGCAGCAAGGATGGCTGATGTAGGAGGCAACGTACGTATTATGAAGAATGCCTCCTACATCAGTCATCCTTTTCAAACCCATAGTTACATTCTGCTTTAATCAGTACCAAAGATGTCATACCGTCAACACGGTGACGCTAGAGACGGAGGTAAGATATACGCGTTGTATAGAGAAATAAAGCGAGCATAAATCTTACACAATCAACTAGACAAACAATTTTTTTTTTTTTTTTTTTATTATAAATGGGCTTGCTCTTGACTTCAATCTTGCCCTAAGGGCATAGATGATGTCGACGATGGAACGAGCTTACCCAGTAGAAGCCTGTTTACTCGCGACTTAAACAGATTATAACAATTAAGTTAACTTGACTCTCTTTCAGACCGACAATACGGTTTCAGACCAAAAAGCAGCACACTTACAGCTATAATCGACTGAAACGTATCGAGTTAATGAAAAATGTAGATACTAAAAATATAGTTCTTGGTATCTTTATTGACTTTTAAAAAGCGTTTGACACCGTAAGTCATAAGTTGTTATTTAAAAAGTTAGAAACCAAAAATCATCAATATTACCGACAGTGCACTAAAAATGTTCGAACTTTATCTAAAACACAGGTCGCAAATAGTTAGAATTGATTATAATATTAGGGTGACGCATTACATGTAACGTATGGAGTTCACCAAGGATCTATTTTGGGTCCCCTGCTCTTTTAAATCTAAATTAATAACAAACATGAACTTAAACTTTGGTCATCTTCATACGATGATGATACTTGCTTATTTAACTTCGGAAATTCGATTCATGGTTTAATTTCCCAAGCACAACATGATTTAAATACCCTAAAGGATTAGTAATTGGGTGCATTCCTTGAAATTTTCTATAAATTAAAATCTGACACAACTCTGCCCCTAGCTACGCTCACTACCCCACCGATGACATTAACTCGTAACCCCACACTCACAGTCACGAGCATTGGGCGCTGACAACGCATCGCTACGGGAACGCGTAGCCACGCTCGAGGGAGAGTGTACGCGACTGCATGCGGCGTTGGCTGAGGAGACCGATAGACGGAATAAGGAAAATCGGGTGCTGGCTAGAAAGGTTCGTTTTACTATTATCTTGAATACCGCAATGATACATGACTTGTCAATAAACATTGTTAGGGTTTTTTTAGGACAAGCCCGCCACACTATTCCCAAACCACTGAAGCGATGCGATTTAACTGTCTTGGATCCCGCAACGAAATTAATCAGAAAAGAATAGCGGAGGAGTAGGAAATAGTACATTGTTCACCGAGAGAAGAAAGTGACCGATTACCGTCGAGGGTGTCGTTTAAAGCCCGAAGCCGTAGGCAAGGGCTTTAAAACACCCGAGATCGGGAATCGCACTTTCTCTCGAGTGATACATAGTGCTTTATACTACACCTACGAAGAAAATAAAAAACTAAATTAAAATTCTAATTAAAATTCAAAATGGCGCCAATGGCGTCTGCAATTGTCACATGTTCTTTTTTCAAATGTAATCTGAGCGGGAGAGAAAAGTGTATGAAAATCCATTCTCTCCCGCTCAGATGCGTTTTCTCCCCGCATATTTGTTCGATATGTAATGACGTACTTTCTACCGTAAATTTGATAAAGTATCAAGGTACTTTCCAAGCAGGTGTAGTATAAATACATAATTTCCACTTTGTGTTAGGGTTTATGAAAAACAGGGTGTTCAGCCACATAGAAAACGGAGGATCCTCCGACAAGGTCTTATGGCTAGTGGGGTACTTCCCGACTACTTCCGTTGGTGTAGGATTTTCCCCCTTGTGCCCTGTGTTATATTGTGATAAGTTGTGATTTGAAGTACTTCGTTAGTTTAATAAAAACAGTGTCTCACACCCAGTGTGTTTATTGCATCTGCCCACATGATGTTCGAGCATAACAGAATAAATCCTGACAATAGGGTAGTTGACTGACTAAAAATAATATGATTATGTTTAGTCCGTCAGTTAGATTGTCGAAAAATATTGGATACGTGTTTTTTGTTTTATCAAATTAATGATGACGAAAATAAAGCTTGTCAAAGAACATGGAGAGGGGGCTTTTGACGTCATATTCTGGTAAAAATGGACCAACCTGTGACGTTTCACGACTTTTCGAAGCACTGTATCGTCTTCATTTTTTGTTTAAGTGAAAAAAGAAAAAATACGTGTTCAATATTTTTTGGAAATCTATTTGACGGACTAATTAGTTTTTTTTAGTCAACTACCCTATTCGAAATAATTATGTAATGATGATGTCGTCGTTGCAGGTAGCAGAGTTGACGGAAGAAGTATCGGAAGCGAGCAAGAAGCTGGAGTGGGAGAAGGGAGAGAACGGCGTGCTCAAGAAGAAGCATGCGAGTGCCATAAAGGTATTCTTATAATTCGCTATTTACCTTTATCATTTATTTTTTATTTTTTGACAATTCCGGACGTATTTCAACCCTAATCATATTATAGCGCGTTGTATTCTTCTATCATTATCATCAGTCTACTGCAGTTCTCGGCCACATAACAACGTCGTCAGAGGCCCGGTTGTGAATTTCGCTATCAAAATTTTCTATACGTTTTCCCAATTGTGTTTAGGAGTATTACGAACTGAATATAATTATTATCGTGATAAAGAAAGAAACTATTTACTTACAGGAATTGAACCGCGAACTGCAGCGCGCTATGAAGCGCTGCGAGCAGCTTGAAGCGAAGTTACCGCAACAACTAGCGCCCGCCACCAGAACGGGTGAGTACTATACAGCTAATCAATTGTTTCCATATTTTTTTTGTTAATCACCTTTTGCACGAATTGAATTGAACACAACAAAAAACTGATCAAAACTAAGTAAACATTATGTTTTTTTTTTATTATTTCCTAAATGTGGTTATCGCTAACACAATTATCTGTAACGCGTACTGTACTTTTTTTTTTAGCTCGTATTGTCCCAATCCTGAGCAAAGGCCTCCCCCCATTCCTTCCACTTCTTATAATTATTATTATATTATAATTATCTTCGTACTGATAATGTAATCTTGTTGCAACAGGTTCAATATCATCAATAAGTAGCAGTGAGAGCGCTCCTCAAGAGGACAGACTTCAAAATGGACACAGTGACGCTTTACCAGACATACAGGTATGTTGTACATGCACCGTTTAATGTTACAATCTATACGAATAAATATAATTGAATTGTCTGTTTGTAATTTCAAGATAACAGTATTTTATTGAATGCATGTGAAAGAATATACGGTACTTATATATAACAATTTCTCTGTCCGTCTGCTTGTCCCGGCTAATCTCCGAAACGGCTAGACCTATTTTGACTGGACTTTTACTGGCTGATGTTATTAAAGAGTAACTTAGGTGTTTATCTCTGAAAAAGGATTAGGGATACAAAATTATAACCATTAAATCGTTAACAAAATGCGATTCAACATGGGAAGTAAGATTTTTATAATAACGAATGTCGCGGGCAACAACTAGTTTTAAAATAATATTGACTATTATTTGCTACTAATTTTCACGCATATCTCAGGAACAAACAACTACGGTAAGAATAATTAATAAATATAATTAATTTTTCAGATCAAATTCCCAAGTCTTTTTGATAAATTATTTCCAAAGGTCAGAATTTTGAAATTCTTTATTTTATTTTTTATTCAGGGTAGTTATATTGTCGATGGTATAATAATATATCAGCCGTCGTGTTATTTTCATTTATTCTCGTATGTTATCTCAGAACCCCATTTTAGTATGTATAGGTAATAGTGTAATCTTTAGATCTTATTTATATATTAATTAGTTTTCGATTGAGTGGTTGACACAATAACTTAGTAAAAGTTTATTTATTTATTTTTATTTATCCTTTGCCATTACAGATAAGTTGTTATAGTACATTACAGAGAAGTTCTATGTTTACAAAAAATATAACTTCTCGTGGCTCAGAGTGTAGTTTATAATTGTCATAGTTTCACAGTAAATCAGATCACAATCCCAGGTGATTGATGTATTCATCCTTACCACATAACTTTTTTTTTTTTAGTAGCCTTTTTGTCCCACTGTTGGGCAAAAAGCGTCCCCCATCCCTTTCCAACTCTCCCGATGTTGTCCCTACTCTGGCCAATCAGTAAGGTACGAGTACAAATCGTTGGGAATCCATTGACTGACTGACTGACTCATCAACGCCCAGCCCAAACCCTTGGACCTAGAAAGCTGAAATTTTGCACAGAGGTTCCCTTTATAATGTAGACAAGGAATAAGGAAGGATTTTTCGAAATTCAACCCCTAAGGGAGTTAAATAGGGGATGAAAGTTTGTATGGAAAATCGTCATTTTTACGCGGGCGAAGCCGCTGGCAAAAGCTAGTTCAATAATAATCTATTTTCTAGGTCCGCGAACCAGACCGTCAAACGCTAATAGAGCGTATAGTCTCCCTACAACGGGCGGCCGCACGTCGCTCGGAACGTTGTGAGTTCCTCGAGGAGCACTCGAGACAACTCACCTCGGAGCTGAGGGCGAAGGCGCGGCTGCTGAGACATCTTCTGTGTGAGATGCCGGCGGGTGCTGTTGGGTCCAGCCATAGGGATGATAATAAGGTATGGTTGATTTTGTGAGGAGAAATGGAACATCAAATTGTAAGAAGACAGTTAGTGATAAAAAATTACAAAGTTCTGTATGACAAACTTTTTGTATTGACACACTATTTGTGCAAATTGTTATTGAAAAGTAAAGAACATTTTAAATTTACAATCAATGTCAAAGCATTTATTTTAAGTAGGCCAGTACATCGGCCAGTTAGAGGCACTTTAACAATAAAAAGATGCTACAGTCACAAGTGTGAATGTACTGTAGTTGCCCATTCCCTAGCGTAGATCTCTAAAATGAATATTGTTAGAAAACCAACGTTTTTAATGTGCACGTTAAAAGTGTCCACAGTAAAGACAATTTAAAAAAAAAATGAATAATAGAAACGAATAATATAGACTTACTATAATAGTCTAACTTAGTATTCTAAAAGCAGTATTTACTGAAAAAAATTACTTTTGTTAAACGTAATTTCATTACATATTTATCTTAAAACGTTCCCTTGTCCACGCTGCTATGTAGAGACGGAAGCTAACCAAGGTAATATCATATCATGCTTAGTTTGTAAGCTCATTCCATATCCTAAATCCTATACAGCTAGAACTAATAAGTGGTTTTAGGCGGGCAAACGATTAGTGCGATTCTCCATACCAATGTATTCCCCTTTTTTATTATTTCTGTATAATGCCTGACCAATCATTTCTTTTCATAAAATCAAGGTTCACTGTAGACATTTTCCAGTTATTTCCTTTTTTTTTCACCACCTAATTACCCATTAGTGTAAAAAAATATTAGGACCCTCCGTCCGGCATGCGGCAGTGATTACAGATTTCACTTTTGTAATGTTTTTTGGAGGTCGATTTATTTTTTCACAAATATGTTTTTGATTATTTTTGATCGTGATACTGTTGTTGGTATTCAAAACTTTTCATACCTCGTTTGGGTATATTCTAGGTTTTATTATTTAAAAGATAGCAGACTAAATCTCCATTTGAACTCTATATTATAGAAAGAAATAGCCCGTCTGGGCGGCGGAGCCATGGCAGCCGTGTGGGGCGGCGACCCGGGTGGAATGACGGCAGAACTGTCGCTAGAGATGAACCGACGTCTGCAAGCCGTGCTTGAAGACACGCTGCTGAAGAACATCACGCTCAAGGTAATCTAGGGTATAAGCTGAACTTGTCCAACAAGCACTCCTTAGCAGATCTGGGCAGAGAAAGATGGAAAAGGGTCGTCTAAGGGGTAGACTGTCCGGGCGTCGGGGGCCACGTGATGGCTTCCGGCCACCTACTACGCGGGCCTGTGGACGGTGAGTGTTGGGCTAGCTCGCCGTCCGGCCGTCGTCATGACGGCAACAGACCGTGTCCAAGGCGCCAGAGTGTTCCACGCGCGCCTCAAAGAGATGTCAGCAAGGGCTGACGCTCGTCGGGGCTGTGGATTATCGAAAGACATACCGCGGCCTCGGCACAAGGGCGAAGAAGGAACATGGGTGGTTTTTAGTCAGTAGAAGTCTGACACTCCCTTCTGATCTGCCCAAGAGCGGGGGGCGGTTATTTCATGATTTTCCACTCACTATAAAAATAAAAAAGCTGTAGACTGTATAGTTGATTTAGTGGTCCAATACAGTCGACCATACCAGTTGCTATGGGCTACTTGCTAGAGTGTCCGGCACCCGGGCCGGCACTAGCCACGGATCGTGGAAGGCGCACGGTAGGTTTTCGGGGTGGAGGTCCTAGGTTCGATTCCCGGGTCAGGCAAATTAGCCAAAATTAGAAATTAGGTAAAAATCTCGGAATTTGAGATACTTACCCAGCTAAAAACTTGTCCCAAACCCCACTTCTGGTAGGGTGTCTGCGTCTATTAAAAAACTTTTTACCAAAAAATAAAACCGACTTCAAAAAAAAACACAAAAAAGTCAAAAATAAATCAGTTTCTGAAGTCGGTGGCAAAAAAATGAAATCAAACAAACAAAAGTCACCGACTTCAGAAACTGATTTATTTTTGACTTTTTTGTGTTTTTTTTTTTGAAGTCGGTTAAGTTTTTATTTTTTACTTTTTTGTGGTTCACATGTTCATGTGTGGATGGATGTGGACAATGTAGTATTTTTTTTTGAGTTTTGTTGATTTTTCAAAAACCGCTTGTCCGATTTCGATAAAAAAATTATGGGACCATTTGGGAAGTACCTATTATACCCTTTCCAACAAAAAAATAATTTTTCAAATCGGTTAGCAAGTGACGGAGTTATGCCCGAACAAACATAAAAAAAACAAACATCCGAATTGAGAACCTCCTTCTTTTTTTAGAAGTCGGTTAAAAATGAGTGTCACAATGTCACAAAAATCGTTTTTTTTTTTTTTGCAAATATCTCGTTTTACCGACGTGCGTGTATGACCAGATGTCCAGACGTATGAATGTGGACGAGGCAAAAGGAGTATGTAAGGATCGTAGCAAGTAGCGTTCTGTGGTTACTGCCTACCCCCATGGGAAAAGGGCGTGAGTTTATGTATGTATAAATACCGGCACGGTTCTTGAGCGCTCGGCGGAAGAGTGGGGATCGCTGTGCGCATCGTACACTTTATGACAAATAAAACGCACACCCGTTTATTATTTATTAGTCGTGAGGTAAGTGCAGCAGGAGTAAAGAACAAACCCCGAGTGACGACTATGACGCGATGCGCTACGGGCCAATCACTGCACTTTGTCCGCCCCAAGTCTCACTTCATACCACCAAAGGGACCCAATAACTCACTGCAGCGTCAGCGCTCAACAATCGTGCCGATGATAATATCTCGTTTCATTTATGATTCTATTCTATTCTAATATTACAGGAAAACATGGACACGCTGGGCGCCGAAATATCGCGACTAAAAGAGCAATCAAAAGTCAACGACTCCAAATGAACTAAATTATTATAATAAATATAAAATTTAAGTAAAACCACATGATTCCAATGTTAATAATGTTATTATTGTATGGATTAACATTCCAGAATATGCCAATGATAAAAATTAAGGCTTGATTGTTATTATTATCTATATTTTGGTCGCCATTTGTGAAAATAAAGCATTTTAGTATGTCGGAACATTCCATTCGATTTTTATTTAGTATTTTCTCTCAAGAGAAATTAAAACGATTTTGGCTCGTATTCTTTTCAAGCATTAATTCAAAACTATTTGATTCAAGCCATTTGATCGGTTATGTTAAACACTTAACCCTTTAAAATTTTACTTTTGAGTCTGAAAAATATATTTTTTAACTTAATTTATTCGCATAATAAAATGGCGACCAAAAAGGTTATTTCGAAGCTAACACAATCTTATTTAATATAATAAAAAAATACAATTAAAATCAATTACTAAAATGTTATCAATGACATGACTTTTTATTAAAATTGATTTATTGACATTTAAATATTTACTATTAAATTATAGTACCTACATGCGTTTATATGACAAAAAAAAAACATTATTGCAGTAAAGCAATATTGTGTTAAATACGCAAAAAATGGTCTTCCTTTACCAGAAAAAAATAATTAAGTAAATACAGTATTTTCACACTTTTTTGTCTCTGTTTTACATCACTGTCAAAAGCATTCTAATCTTTATTCTTTTTAAAATAAAGTTGGTTTTTGGTTACCTGCTGTCAAAGGTAATTTATCTGTGAAAGTACCTACTGTATGATATATGTTATAATTTTATCAAAATCCAATGATTTAAATACGTATGAGTACTCTTATGTTTTTTTTAGATATAATTAAATTCTAAACAAAAAAACCCGTGACATTTCAAATGAAATTGTAAATATATTTTGTCTGTATCCATTACTTTAGTTTAAATGTACTGTATTATATTACTTATCGTTAAATTATTTTCATGTAATTATTATTCATTTTTCATTTAATCTCTACTATTTTAGTTTTCATCGACCGAGAATTTTTTTCTTTATTCTGTATATTAAATACTAGCTTTTGCCAGCGGCTTCGCCCGCGTGAAAATGTCGATTTTTCATACAAACTTTCATCCCCTATTTAACTCCCTTAGGGGTTGAATTTCGAAAAATCCTTCCTTATTCCTTGTCTACATTATAAAGGGAACCTCTGTGCAAAATTTCAGCTTTCTAGGTCCAAGGGTTTGGGCTGGGCGTTGATGAGTCAGTCAGTCAGGACTTCTCTTTTTATTTATATAGATTTGATAACTGCTTCGTTGGTGTAGTAGTCGCAAGCGTAACTACTGAGCAAGAGGTTCTGAGTATGATTCCCGGGTTGGGCAAAGTGTTATTGCGTTTTTCCATTAGGAATTTATCAGTAGCAGCCACGGTGTCTGCATCTCTGCCCGTTTGATGGTAATAGGCTCGACACCTATTACATGTGACTTAAACAAAACTGGCAAAATGTGATTATAAAAATATAAGTTAAAAATGCTAGCACATTAATCTGTCATTTTTTCTATATCAACTTTGAACCTATTGCAACGATATATGTAGTTGAAAATCTTTTAAATATTTTGACATATCGAGCCTTTTCAGGAAGAACATCGTAAGCGCCAAAATTCCCAAAAAACCGGTTTTAACCCATTGACCGCCACGGTCAAGTAAAACGACAAGCCAAAAAGTACCTTAAGTCGACATACTTAGGGCACTTTTTTGCTTGTTCGGCTTGTCGTCTATACGTGACTGTGGCGCTAAAAAGGTTAATTATTAACCGCCAGATCAACTGATTTTGGATCTTTTGTCACTTACTTGAGTTCATACATTTGAATTAATAGGCAGGTGCTGCAGGTGCCCATATAACACCAAGTAAAATTTCAAATTGATGCTGTAAATAATTTGAGAAATATTAAAAAAAAACGTTCTCCTGTAAAATAATGCAAAATGGCGGTTACAGTCTTCTTCCTGAAAAGGCTCGATATAGTTGAAAATCTTTTAAATATTTTGACATATATTATTGTAGTAGCTTGGTGTTCTAGCTTGTGTACGCCTCTGCGGGAATAACAGGCGTGATATATGTTAACTACTACTTTTCGGTCGATTTCTATATTCTATAACCGCCTATGATACTGGTCTATTTCGTTTAGTTTTACTTTCTTAAATCTATGGCCTCCTAGTACTTATAGTTCAAATGTTGTGTCATACTGTACATGAAATTATTGTGTGTTACTCAAAGCGGCTTTGCTAGATGATCTCTGAAATATGTATTTTTTCTTATTTAAAATTCTGTCGTCATCATCATCATTTTCGTATTATCATCGGCACGATTCTTGAGCGCTGACGCTGCAGTGAGTTATTGGGTCCCTTTGGTGGTATGAAGTGAGACTTGGGGCGGACAAAGTGCAGTGATTGGCCCGTAGCGCATCGCGTCATAGCCGTCACTCGGGATTTGTTCTTTACTCCTGCTGCACTTACCTCACGACCAATAAATAATAAACGGGTGTGCGTTTTATTTGTCATAAAGTGTACGATGCGCACAGCCATCCCCACTCTTCCGCCGAGCGCTCAAGAACCGTGCCGGTATCTGTAGATCTTTGACAGTCGTTTAGGTAGTCAGTGGCCTGAAAGTATGGTTACCAATCTTTCTTCTTCTATTTTAAAACGTTGCCCCACACTAGGCATTTCTCCTGTATCGTGGGTGCGTTCACAAGCATTTAAACTCACAAACACAAATACCCAGACCCGAAACAACTATCTGTAGGCGATTCTATTTCTATTTATCTTCGGGGACGCCGGCAGACACCAGACGGGCGATCAATCCTTTCGTTGTGGATTATTTCGCCCAGTTCCCCATTTTGGTGGATCTCCTTCATGGGTTACTGGTGGTCGGCATCGCGAATCTTCCTGTTGCCTTGCAGAACCAGTTGTTCGGTAGAGATTTCTGCGAGCTTCTCTTCATTAATCTCATCTGTTCCTAGGATTTCTCATCTGAGTAGCTCACACATTGTGCATTCCGCCACAAGGTGGAAACTTGTTTCTTCTGCTTCTCCACATGCTGGGCATATGGGCTTCCTTTGCTTTCATAATCGTCAGGTGTCTATTGAGTCCACAGTGTCCTGTTGCGATCCCTACTACTAGTATTATGTTTCCCCTGCTCATTTTGAGTAGTTTGTGGGATTTCTTTTCATCATATGATTTTAAGAAGATTTTCTGTAGGCCATACAAATATTTGTTCCGTGTCTGGATCGAACCTACGACAAGAGTATCGTATTACCCAGTACCTCAAGTATTCCTACCCAGTTACTACATGCAGATGATGATATGATATGATGATGATAATGTACCGGTTAGACTGGAAGCCGACCCCAACATAGTTGGGAAAAGGCTAGGCAGATGATAATATAATCAGAAAATAATTGTGTTACACGTATTACAAAAGCTGCTTTGAATCTTATGTAAAATTGTTGAGACATTGTAATAAAATCTATATTACGAAATGTAAATAAGTACTTTTGTTTTGTAAGTATTTTTTGTGCTATCTATAAACTTGTTATCTATAATCAAGTTAAGGACGCATTTACGATTGATAAGTCAAATCATTACTTTTTTAAACAAAAGTATGTTTATTAAATACAATGCTTTGTATTTTTAAAATGTTTTTGCTACGAATTGTAGGTAGATGTGCAAGGTACAATTCTTAACTATAAATCTGTGCCTCCTGTGATAAGTGATACAAGTCAAAAAACGTCATTTTACAGGACAGCAAAAACAAGATTTTAAAAAATCTAGTTCATTAATTAAGTGGGCTAGGTAAAATATCAGTGCACTCTTTTGTAGAACAAAACATTTTCTTTCTCTATATAATTTAGATTTTTTGATAGGTATTTAATTTTGGAAGTAATTCATGAAAAACCTGCGACTTGTAACTTTTACTTAGTTTTTATGTGCTAAAATTAAGTTATTAATGATACTTGTACAGTTATATTACGTTGCACCAAGCTTGCACCAATAAATTGTCTTAGTGTAAACAGATATACATCAAGTTAAAATGTCTAATAACTCATTAGAATAATGATTCTAGCAAAATGTGCTAAAACAAAAGATGAAGATATAACCCTTAAGATTTATTTTTTTTACTTATCAGTCACCTCTTTACATGTTTTAGTTGAACTGTATCACTTAGCACATTTATTATTTTGTACCATGATTTTACAATTGGTTGGAATTTTAGATACAACTACATTTATATCTGTTTACACATAAAAGCAGATTTGTGTAGAATGATTTAAGTCAAGTTGTATCACTTTACATGTCGATTTGTATCCTAGAGGCATATCGAAAGAATTAGTTTAAAGGGATATTACTCTAGTCACATCAAAATTCACGATAAATGAACTGAAAAATAAAATGTGAAGTTAAATACAATTGCATTTAAATCACGAAGCACGAAAAATTGTGTGTTAAGTGACCGGTTTTGGGGTTACATCTTGACAAATATCGATTGTAACGAATTTTTTGCCAAAATCCCTATAGTTGTATCACTTTGCACAAAATTATCTCCGAAACTATAGCAGATAGAAGAACGTGAGTTAGACCAAAAAACACGTATTTTTTTTTTTGATAATGCTCATGTGAAAATCACAAAAAGGGTACAACTCGAGTTATATCACTTATCACAGGAGGCACAGAAATATAAGTTTAGATATGTCCAGTTTCTCAATAAATGTACCGAAGTGAAAAATATTATATTTATAGTTAAGAATTGTACCTTGTACATCTACCTACAATTCGTAGCAAAAACATTTTAAAAATACAAAGCATTGTATTTAATAAACATACTTTTGTTTAAGTAATGATTTGACTTATCAATCGTAAATGCGTCCTTAAGTAATTTCTTGAGTTTAGGTAATAATTTAGGCAGCCATTTTAATGCAATAGTAGACAATAAATAAATATAACAATAAAATTGAAGATGTGGTGACAAATAGTGAATAGAGTATGCTTACATGGTTTGGTCATGTGGAGAGGATGAGTGAAAGTCGATTAAAGAAAGGTATTTACAAGGCAGATGTGAGTGAAAATGCTGGGACCACGCCCTAGCAAGACACTGACCTTATTGGTGATGTTCTTCAGAAAGGACAGGTGCGTAGTACTCGCAACCGGCGTGCGTGTATGACCAGATATATGAACGTGGACGAGGCTAAAGGAGTATTTGTACGAATCGTAGCAGGTACGGGGCTGCGGGTTGTTTGTAAGAGAAACCACGGTCTCGGACACAAAGAGCTAAGAAGGAACATGGGTGGTTTTTTAGTCAGTAGAAGTCTGACACTCCCTTCCCCTCCCCCTAGAGCGGGAGGATTCAATTGATGATTTCCCACCCTCCAAAAAATAAGTATCGTAGCAGGCGGCGATCTGCGGGTTCTGCCACCCCCTGATCCCCCTTGGAAGAAAAAAGAGCGTTAGTTTATGTATAAGTACCGTCAAAGAAAGCAAAGCTAATTTATTCTAACTTTTGACAGTTCTAAACTTTAAGCAATTTAAAAAAAAACTAAACTACAGAATAAATAAAACGGTTTTTAAGTTATTTATTACTTTTACTCAAGAAATCACTTTGACTTTTTTATAGATACAGGTAATAATGTAAGATTGTTTTCTTTATATTACACTGTGGTTTGTAACTGAAGATATTTAACTGCTGGTTTGGGTATTATGCATGATCCAAATATAATTTGTAGCTTTATAACACCCACGAATAATGTATCTCTCTACCAGTGACAAAAATGTTATTTTTTATTTTATTTTATTTATTCGGGAAAACAAACGGTTACACAATATCCTTACATAGTATAAAACAAAGTCGCGTCTGTTTGTTTGTTTGTTTGTCTGTATGCTTAAATCTTTAAAACTACGCAACGGATTTTGATGCGGTTTTTTTAAATAGATAGAGTGATTCAAGAGGAAGGTTTATATGTATAATAACATCCATTTGCACCCGTGCGAAGCCGGGGCGGGTCGCTAGTAATATTATAAATAGTTACATACATAGGCTGAGTAAATGTATACTTAACCAACGACATTTTCCACATATTATAAAAACAATTCGTTATAAAAACAATGCGATGTGCGCTTACAATATAAATAATAAGATTAAGAACTAAAAAAATACAGTGTTATTCTTAAACTAAACATACAGGGATGCAAATTAAAAAGAGAGAAAAAAAATATAATAAAAGTGACAGTAAGTACTCCAGTAAAGAATACGAAAGAAAAAATATACATTTACACTGTGTCTAATCCTAATGTTGTGTTGGATCATTAGTTCCGAAAATTACCCGCTACATACAAACTTACCGCCTCGTTGGTCTAGTGGTGGCAAGCGCGATTGCTGTACACGAGGTCCTCGGTTCGATTATACCGGGTCGGGCAGTGTTATTGACTTTTCCATCAAGAATTTCCCAGTAGCAGCCTCGGGTTTTGATATGTGCACGATTAATGGTAATAGCATGTGGTGGCGGCCCCGACTTACGAACAGTGAGTCGCGGGTAATACCTTGTGTATTTTTTTTTTATAAGATTAAAAATCAACTTAGCAGAGTTATGCTGTTGACTGATATAAGGATATAAGGGAGAATGATCTGGAATTTTTGATTTCTGGATTTAGAGGAGAAATTCCCTAATCCATTGATTGTTTATATTTATTTATTTAATTATTTATTTATATCTATTAACGGATCTGTGATCTCCTTTAGAATTTGTCTTTTCTCCTAGGCTGATTTCTGATCATAATTCGATGACAGATTGGGGTTATTTTCGATATGTTTCACTGACGCAGATAGATCTTTATTTAAGACCTTTTCCTTTGACCTTTCTATTTCATCACCACTGCTCTCAAAACGGTGAAGGAAAACATCGTGAGGAAACCGGCATGTCTTAGAACCAAAAATTCGAAGACATGTGACATCTACCGATCCGCACTGGGCCTGCGTGGTAGATTATAGCCCATCCCTCTCCTAGAGAGGAGGCCTGAGTCCCTGCAGTGGGAACAGTATAGGCTGATGATGAATGGTAATAGGCTCACTCACCCCTTATCACAAGAGACCCGAAATGTGCGTATACCCTCTTTCAAAGATACAGGCATTGTGGTTGTTTAGGTGGATGTTTAGGTAAATCATAGTGTAATGTATAGAAAATATATCTGTATAGTGATATGACTACGATACCTCAATTTGGTGTCTATAGTAAGGTAACGAATCGCTCTCGATCAAATATATCATGTATAGAATTATTGTGCGCGCTTTTTACGTACCGACGCGAATAAAAAAAGGAATTATTGTATTTCTTTCATACACTATTTACATTTTTATTTATTTTCGTAACTTATATCGTGTCCCATTGCTGGACAAAGGCCTCCCCTCTCCCTACAAAGCTGAAGTGTATACTTCGCTTCAAGCTGAAAGGCATTTGTTCTCTCCGTCATTGCATTTTTTTTTGTCTTGGATCATACCACAGAAACTTGTTACGAAGATAAAATTTAATATGGTTCGAAATTCCAACCTTTGAACAGGTGGAAAATCACGTTTTCCGTTCAACTCAATAAAAATCAAATTATGCCTTTTTCGCCACTAATATTATAAAGAGGAAAACTTTGTTTGGTTGTAATGAATAGGATTAAAAACTACTGGACCGTTTTTAAAAATTCTTTCACCATTCGAAAGCTACATTATCCACGAGTAACATAGGCTACTTTTTATCCCTGTATTCCCACGGGAACGGGAACTACGTAGGTGAAACCGCGGGATGTCCGCTAGTCAATTATAAAACACGATCCCCATCAGCATCATTCTCCTGCCCTTCTCAACAACCACTAGTCTTATGTGTGGCATTACTATTGTTACGAGCTGGGTATGGGATAAATAAAATCACTACCAATTAAACACACGAATAAACTTTATTACTCACAATACACTTATAAACAATCACTTCAACAGTACTGAACACTTTGTCGCACTAGATAACTCTTCGAACCGTTCGTTGTCTCGCGTAAAAGTGAACTGACTCACTTCGTCCTCAATCGGTCCTTTTATACCCCAGCAAACAAAAGATATTCGAGATAATTCTCTATTATTCAAGAAAGCATCTACAAAAAACATTAACAAAAAAATAAACTTAAAGATAAAAGAACCGACAAGGAAGAAGTTACTTTACGCCCTCGGCATACGGTCGAAATTACAATGTCAATTGCCGCTGACGTCGCGCGTAGGCTGACCTTGAAATACAATGTAACTATACCTACTACGGAAATAGGTACCTAAAAGAATGAACTCGTATTTTCTAGGTACTACACAGTTATTAGCGCGGTTTCTCGAAGATTCTAGATGACCGTCGTAACACTGCCCCCTCCTTAGACATGCTCGTCCCGAGCATCATTAGTCCCGTAATATCGCGCCAGTCGGTCCACATGCACAACCTTAGGCGCACCTCGCGGACCCTTCTGTATTCGGTAGGTGACATCGTTGATCCTGGTCACAACTCTGTATGGTCCATCCCATTTTGCTTGCAGTTTCGGAGACTTTCCTTTGCTCCGCACTGGGTTATGCAACCACACCAGCGAACTTTCGTCGAAACCACGACTGTTTGCCTTCCGGTCATAACGAGTCTTCATCTTCTCAGACATCTGTTGCCCGGATTGCCTGATATGCTCATATACATCATTTAACTTGTTACGCAGATCATTCGCGTAATCCGTTACACTGCGTGGGACATCCGGGGGGGTTCCAGTGATTAAATCTGCAGGCAACCGTAATTCCCTTCCAAAGTTCGCGAAGGCTGGAGTTACAGTCGTACTTTCGTGAACTGCACTCCGATAGGACAGAAGAAACGGCTGTATGTGCTTGTCCCAATCCCTTTGCCTGCTTTCCACGACTTTAGCCAGATATCTCTCCAACGTCTGGTTGAATCGCTCCACCATTCCATCAGATTGTGGGTGGTAAGAGGTGGTTCTGGTTTTGTGGGTACCCATCAATCGACAAGTCTCCTGAAAAACTTGCGATTCAAAATTCCTTCCTTGATCGCTGTGAATTTCTAAGGGTACTCCAAAACGACAGAAAACTTCCTGAACCAATTTATCTGCGACTGTTGTAGCTTCTTGGTTAGGAATGGCGAAGACTTCTGGCCACTTTGTGAAGTAGTCCATGACAACCATAAAGTACTTATTTCCGCTATCACTTTCTGGAAATGGCCCCGCAACGTCCAGTGCTATCCGCTCCCAGGGGGCTCCAACGTTGTACACTTTTAAGGCACCTCTGCTTCGTGTGTGGGGTCCCTTCACAGCCGCACAGCTGGTACACTTGCGACACCAGTCTTCCACATCATCTCGACAGTGGATCCAGTAAAAGCGCTCTTTGATTTTCAGTAGAGTCCTTTTCACCCCCATATGTCCTCCTGAGCATCCATCATGGTAGAGCCGTAAAACATCCGGTACCTTAGCTTTAGGAACAATCATTTGTAGATGACAGCTGTCCCCACGAGCGTTTTCCCATTTACGGCACAAGACTCCATCCTGGATCTCCAAACTGTTCCATTGTGCCCAATAACTCTTCGTGATGGAACTCATCGCAGCCACATCACTCCACTTGGGCTTCGGAACACCAGCTTTCATCCAGTCGAAGATTGGCTTGATGTCCGAGTCATTTTGTTGAGCCTGTTGTAGAGTCTCCTTCCATTCATCGCTGAGATCTGTTCTAAGCATCCTCACGGGCACTACTTCTTTAGTCTCTTGCCTGGCACAGTGCTTGCAGTCTTCAGGACAAGGTCTTCTTGACAAGGCATCTGCGTTACCGTGAGTTTTCCCACTGCGATGTTCAGTTACGAAGTCAAACTCTTGCAGTAGTTCAATCCATCTCGCCACTTGTCCCTCTGGATTCTTGAACTGTAATAGCCACTTCAATGCAGCATGGTCAGTTCGTAGCTGGAATTTCCGTCCCAACAAATACTTACTGAAGTGCTGCAATGTCTTCACTACGGCGAGCAGCTCTCGTCTCGTTACGCAGTAATTCCTTTCCGGTTTAGATAAAGACTTGCTGAAGTAAGCTATAACAACTTTCTGATCTCCTTTCCGTTGAGATAACACGCCCCCAATCCCAGTATTACTTGCGTCTGTGTCGACTATAAAGTCATTTTCAGTGTCAGGATATCCCAAAATAGGAGTGTTGCACAGACATCCCTTTAATTCTTGAAATGCGGCGTCGCAGTTCTCATCCCAACAGAATTGTTGCTTTTCCTCAGTGAGTCTGTGTAGAGGTTTCGCAATGTCGGCAAAATTCCTCACAAACCGGCGATAGTAGGAGCACAAACCCAAAAATGCTCTGACCTGTGTCTTGTCTTTCGGAACTGGCCAATCCTTGACGGCAACTACTTTCTCTGGGTCTGTTTGAACACCTTCTCCCGAAACTATGTGTCCTAAAAAGTTCACTTGCTTTCTGAAAAACGAGCACTTTTTGGGACTCAACTTCAGGTTTGCTGTTTGGATCTTCGACAGCACTCGGTTGAGGTTTCTAAGGTGATCTTCAAACGTACGGCCTACAATGATTATGTCGTCTAGGTAGACAAGACATGCGTCCCCAATCAACCCGGCAAGTACTTGCTCCATCAGCCTTTCAAATGTTGCAGGAGCATTGCACAATCCGAAGGGCATGACTTTAAACTGCCACAACCCTTTTCCTGTTGAGAATGCAGTCTTCTCCTTATCCTTGGGGTCTATTTCTACCTGCCAGTAACCACTTTTTAGGTCTAGTGTGGTAAACCACTTCATTCCCGTCAGCGTATCCAGTGTGTCATCGATCCTAGGCAGTGGATAGCTGTCCTTTTTCGTGACGTCGTTCAGTCGTCGATAGTCCACACAGAAGCGCATACTGCCGTCCTTTTTCTTTACCAGGACCACAGGAGAACACCATGGACTGGATGAAGGCTCTATAACACCATCCTTCACCATACCCTCAATCATGGTTTCCACTTCTTTTTCCCGTGCAACTGGCAGTCTCCTTGGTCGCTGACGGATAGGTAACTCGTTGCCTGTATTAATTCTGTGCTGAACCAGTCCAGTTCTTCCTATGTCAGCATCACCCGTAGAGAAAATACCGGCGTACTGAAGTAACATCTTCTTTGCCTTGTCCATTTCTCCTTCACTTAAATGACAGTTTTCAAGAAGCGTTGACACGTCGAATTTGGCACTACTAATTTTGCTTCCGGTAGGTAGATCTTGCAATTGACGCATCCAAGCTACTTCCTCACAAGTGCCGATCAAGGTACCCTTCTTAATCACTTGCTCCTTGTCACTTGGATTCAGGATGCGTACAGCTGAGATGTTGTTGGCCTTTACCAGAGTTTGTGCCATCTTCCAGGAAAACTCATTGTTCACCCTTTCTATCAGAACACTTCGATCTTTGTGTCCAGAATTCGGTGGTAACTTGACTGGCACGATCGTTTCTGATCTGCGAGGAAGAACAATTTCCTTCAAACAGTACACTTTCCCTGATGGTGCACCTTCCATAAAAACTTCCTCGGAACCACATTTCAATACACCTTGGTCAATGTCGATCTCACAACGATATTTCCGCATGAAGTCCAAGCCTAAGATGCAATCGTCGACTATGTCGGCCACGATGACATTGTGTCGGTAAATTCTATCACCTAACTTTAACTCCACCTCCTTCTTGCCTCGGACGGTTATGTGCTGACCGGTAGCTGTTAGTAATTGAAGACGGTCGTGGTTATTGAAGTAGCCCCCAAGAGACCGTTTTGCTAAGTGTGAATTGACGACCGTGTGAGAAGCTCCAGTGTCCAACGTCAGTTTGCACGGAGTTCCGTTGACTTCGCCGTTGATGGTCAGGCTGTTCCCGTCATGTACTTGTGAGATCGAGATCCTCGGGGCTCTTTCAAAACCAGCCAGCACCCGCCCCCCAGTCCTGGCATTTACTCGTTTCCCTGTTGTGGTTGGGCAGCCACTTCAGCCACCTTTCCCTGTTGAGGTTGGTCTTCTCTTGGTGAGCTGCGCTTAGGACAGCTTGATCGAAGATGACCCCTTTCTCCACAAGTGTAGCACCTAGGGCTGTATCCTTGCGGGCGGTCGCGTACAGGTGACGCTACAACCTCCCTGACCCGGTGCGTACGGTGGTCCTGCCTCACTGCCTCTACTTCCAAGGCATGGGCCAAGGCATCTTTCAGCGTCTCATGATGCCCAAGTCTCACAGCGGCTCTAACCTCCAAGTCGCGTATTCCATCGATGAACGCCTGTACCAGATTTCCATCAATAAGTGCAGGGGCGGACTGATATGCTTTCCGAACTAGCTTTTCAACTTCCAGGGCCCACTGCTGTAAGTTCTCGGCACTACGTTGAACGCGATCCCTTAATTTTGCACGAAAAACATGCTCCAGGTGCGCGTCGCCGTATCTGGACTCTAATGCCTCCAGCAGCTGTTCGTAGGTCACATCCTTGCCGAGGGCCTCAAGAATGTTAAGGGCCTGGTCTCGGAGACCCAAGGTGAGCGCGGTCATGGCTTGCGCTTTGGTCCACCCATTCACTTTCATAACGGCCTCGAATTGGATTTTATAGGCCGACCAAGAAGATGTTCCGTCGAATGGAGGCACTTTAAATCCGCGCACCGAAGGGGCAGCAATCACTGAAGTTACAGACCCGTCTCCAACCTTAATTTCGCTTAAGGCCTTCTTCACATCAGCGATCTGAATTTCGGCCTTTGCGATACGGTTGTCGTGCTGCTGTACCTGCTCCTTCATCACGCTCAGCTCTTTCCCAACTGATGCGTGAAGATCCTTTATCAGGAGCATCTGTTCCTCTTGGCGGCGAGCCTGTTCCTCTTGAAGGCGAGCTTGCTCCTCCTTATCTTGTTGCCGCTGTTCCTGCAACTGGCGCGCCAGCTCCTCTTGACGACGAGCCTGCTCCTCTTGACGACGAGCCTGCTCCTCTTGACGACGAGCCTGCTCCTCTTGAAGGCGAGCTTGCTCCTCCTTATCTTGTTGCCGCTGCTCCTGCAACTGGCGAGCTTGCTCCTCTTGACGTCGAGCCTGGTCTTGCAGCAGCGCCATTAAAGCAGACAAGTCTGGTACTGCTGGTGCTGGAGAAACGCCAGATGAGCCAGCGACTGGCTGTGACGTAGGCTGGACACCGCCCGGTGTCTGTGTCGGGGAGTCTCCAAATCGCCTTTGGTCCATACCTTGCTGCCGCTGACTCCTCGTACGGATACTATCCGTGTCGTCCTTCGGTAGAATCGGCATTATTTATCCCCGCTTCTGACACCAAATTGTTACGAGCTGGGTATGGGATAAATAAAATCACTACCAATTAAACACACGAATAAACTTTATTACTCACAATACACTTATAAACAATCACTTCAACAGTACTGAACACTTTGTCGCACTAGATAACTCTTCGAACCGTTCGTTGTCTCGCGTAAAAGTGAACTGACTCACTTCGTCCTCAATCGGTCCTTTTATACCCCAGCAAACAAAAGATATTCGAGATAATTCTCTATTATTCAAGAAAGCATCTACAAAAAACATTAACAAAAAAATAAACTTAAAGATAAAAGAACCGACAAGGAAGAAGTTACTTTACGCCCTCGGCATACGGTCGAAATTACAATGTCAATTGCCGCTGACGTCGCGCGTAGGCTGACCTTGAAATACAATGTAACTATACCTACTACGGAAATAGGTACCTAAAAGAATGAACTCGTATTTTCTAGGTACTACACAGTTATTAGCGCGGTTTCTCGAAGATTCTAGATGACCGTCGTAACACTATTAAGAATTAATACTTATATAAAATTTTGTGGGGGACAAACAGGAATAAATAAATTTCATCTGTCCCCGTATCACCAATAGGGGGACAGATGAAACCGTTAAGAAATGAATAAAGTTCGAACTGTCCTTTCATTGCAAACAGGGGGACAGATCAAACTTTTATTTCTTTCCGTCACCCTAAGGGGACAAAGCGGGGTGACAGATCGGCATATTCCATTTATTTGGGGTCGGCGCAGCATGTCTTATATATCCATACTTTTCTAGTCTCCCATTTTTAGCTATATTTATCTTTAACTCAGTCCATCCATCTAAAACACCATCATCATCATTTCAGCCAAAAGACGTCCACTGCTGGACCTGCCTCCCCCAGGTGTCGCCACATTGACCGGTACCGTGCGTCTCTCATCCAGCGGTTTCCTGCAACCTTGATCAGGTCATCGGTCTTTCAGCGCAACGTCTTCCGGTTCGCGGTCGCCATTCGAGAACTTTTCGGCCCCATCGGCCATCCGTTCTGCGAGCAATGTGCCCTGCCCATTGCCACTTAAGTCTGGCGATTCTTCGGGCTACGTCGGTAACCTTGGTTCTCATGCATCTAAAACACAATCTACACTATTCTCTTGCCCTTATCCCAATTCATTTGTGGTCGGCGCAACATATCTTCATCTTCCATACTTCTTTATAACTCACCATCTCATCAGACACCTCCTTTCTTGCCATATCATCCTTCACACAGTCCATCCAAACATGGTTCTCTTAGTATTAAAAGATATTTCGTGGTCGGTACGTATAAAGCGCGAAGACATTGTATTGTAAATTATGAGATTATTATTGTATGTTGTTGTGAAGTGGGAATTTTAAGCGGCTTCGACCGTTGTGTTGTATCAAATATATTTTCAGCATTCTATAGTTGTTTTATTTGATTTATAACTCATTACCTAACACAAAACCAGCTTTTTTGTGGTTGAAATCATCAAATGAGTCCCGCTCTGGGCGGAGTAGAAGGGAGTGTCAGACTTTTACTGACTAAAACTCAGCCATGTGCCTTCTCAGACCTTTTGTTTCCAGGGCCACGGTATTTCTTTCGAATAGTCCCGCAGCCCGACCAACACTCTAACCAAACATATTTTGGTTACGAGGTGGAAAATTCACGTAGATCAGTCAGAATCTCATCATCATATTCAGCCTACAGCAACTCTCTGCTAACTGGGGTTTTTTGTCAGACTCTGACTAAAAACCGCCAGTGTTATAAGGTTTTAGACTGACATGGTCACTGACACTACTATTAATATCCTACACGGGATATTTACCATGTTTGATTATTGTTTCGAGTTCCCGATATTTGGGCGCTGTTACAAGAACCATGATCACGGATAAACTGAAGTCATTGCGGGTGGATGTTTATGAGCAGACAAATCGGTCTACCCTCTTTCTAGTTCATTTTTTGCGTTCGGCACCACTACCATTGTCACTCACTACACGATTCTGTTCTCGACCCAGTGTTCCCTTCCCACACTTACACCGGGTACCATGGGAACGAGTACACCTTCATGCCGAGTATGAGGGTTCGATTCTCTTGTGGGGAAAAGTATAATAGGCTTTTTCCATCAGGAGAATTTCTCAGTAGTAACCAAACAATAGATTCGCCTCCTATTACAAGGGACTTAAAATGTGGGCGTAATATTTAGGTATTATCATCGGCACGATTCTTGAGCGCTGACGCAAAAGTGAGTTATTAGGTCCCTTTGGTGGTATGAAGTGAGACTTGGGGCGGGGAAAGTGCAGTGATTGGCCCGTAGCGCATCGCGTCATAGCCGTCACAAGGGATTTGTTCTTTACTCCTGCTGTACTTACCTCACGACCAATAAATAATAAACGGGTGTGCGTTTTATTTGTCATAAAGTGTACGATGCGCACAGCGATCCCCACTCTTCCGCCGAGCGCTCAAGAACCGTGCCGGTATTTATACACCTCTGCCAAAACAAGAATTACAGGATGATAATCATAGACGTAGATGTAGGAAAATAAAAGCCAATTCTATAAGAAAATAAAGAACGTATATTTCAAACTTAAAATCACTTATGTCAATCACAGACAGATTATTTTCAATAATAATTATGATCAGTTGATCACACAAACATACAAGTTATAGTTAGTTAATTTTTTAATACCATCATTGGGCTCTCGATGCCAAACGCTGAAACCAGGTCCTGAAAAGAAAAAACATTAAAGACAACGAAATTTTATTTAAAAAAAGCTTTTCTGGCTTTTAGGAGTAAGGAAAGGAATTTAGGAATGGAGTGGCGGGCATATCCCAAAAAAAAAATGCCGTGGAAATAAAATCCAGCTGAATATCAGTATTTTACATGGAGGTACTGCCTATGACCTCCACAACTCAGTTAGTACTGGGTAATGTGATACCCCTTAGTAAGACATTCGGATCACTAACGCCCGAATACTCGAACGTCACTCAATTTTAAGTTGCACTTAAATCTCGTGCTGTCTTTGTTACTTTAACGCAGAGTGACAGAGATAGCACGAGTTTTGAGGGCTACTTATAATTGAGTGACGTTCGAGTATTCGAGCGTTACTACCTGTAACGACTGCCAAAGATCTAAAATGACAGCCAGGACTCACGGTTGAACGTACATTCTGACAAAAAAACTCAAAAACCCGTTTTACAGTGACCATAATTTATTTCTCGTATTCTCACCTCCGCAAACCCTTTCATTTGATTCCCATATCATAGAATGAATTATAATGAACAATCATATAATTGTGCATCAAAAAATAACCTGTCCACCATCTTTGCGAGTCCGCCATATTGGATTTAGAGTGACGTCACATGGATAACAAGAGGCCTTCCGTCGCCTTGTGACTGTCAGGGCTCTAGAGAGTAGCGATTTTGGTCCACAGCTCATTGGGATTGCGGATGGCCCACTTCAGCTTAGAGCGTTCAAGTATTACGTAACGCAATTTTTGGATATTTTTGAACCCCTCTCCCAAAGTAACGTGCCGTAACGTTTTTTTTGCCCCCTATTAAAACTTTACGTAACCACCAAGTGACCATTTTTACCTAAAATTTGAAAAAATAAATAATAATAATAATATTCCACAACTATCACACAACGCCATCTAGTCCCAAGCTAAGCAGAGCTTGTGTTATGGGTACTAGACAACTGATAAACATACTTATATATTTCTAAATACATATATATTATAGATAAATTACACCCAGACACAGAACAAATGATCGTGCTCATCACACAAACATTTGTCCTGGGTGGGAATCGAACCCACGACCTCCGGCATAGCAGTTAGGGTCACTAACCACTAGACCAACAGGCCAGCCAAATAAATAAATTATGAAAGCGTGAGAAAATTACTACCCGACCATAAGGGTTAAAAAAATATGCTACATAACGCGTAGTTCAAACCTCCACCCCCTCCCGCCCCTGTAACGCATCGTAACGTTTTACAAGCCCCCCCTCCCTCCAATTCCGTTACGTAATACTTAAACGCTCCCTTAGCAGCTTTGTGAGCAAGATCAACAATTTCTGCAAGTTCAATAAAAGCTTGTAAAAAAGCTTAGACGGTACCTGCCATCGCACCATATCTATAGACACAATGAACTGCTTCTCTTCAGACGGGTCCGACCGTTCCTTCTGCTTCTGAGTGAGCGGCGTTATGAACGGCAGGCCGGATTCCTCATCTGTAATATATTATGTTATTTATAATGGTAAAAGGCAAATATGGTTGGAATGGGCAGGCCACATCGAGGAACCGACGATGGGGAAGCAAGGTTTTCGAGTGGCGACCACGAACCGGAAGACGCAGCGTTAGTAGGTCTCGCAGGCAGCCGGTGGATGCCAACGGCAGGTTGCCGTTCTTTATGGCGTTCTATGGGGGAGGTCTTTGTCGGCTTAGGAGGCGGTCTGGATCCATAGTACATTACTGCAGCGGCCAGCAACAGAGCCGAGGCACACATACGTAAGTCCATCAATGCCTAGTTGTGGCCAAGGCTTGTATAGTACTTTTCTCAAATAATGCGAGGAAATTAAATACAATTTACTTTTCAAAATCACTTAAACAACAATAATTTTTCACGCGTTGAAGAGTTCAGCCAATTCGAAATTTAAATAAAACCTTTAATAAGTCACCTCCTTGGTTGCTATGGTTCAGAGTAAAAGATCGTTCCATTTTTAAATAACACGACAGATATGGATTTTCATACAACTTTTGCCGGCCGCTGGTCGCATGTATCTGGCCAGTACAGCAATTTCGATTTATCGCGAAGAAGGTTGTCAAAATAATGCTCAAATTTCCAAGCATGTTTGAGAAAAATATTTTTATTTCTTTCTTCTATTATGTAGATTAAAAGTGTCCTTACCCAAAGTAACCGAGATCCACCCATCCCTTACGAGGAAGGACACATGGTAGATGTTCTCCACGGTCTTACTGAAGCTGTTGGGGTCCAACACGGTTTCGAAGTAGCTCAGCGGCTTCTGATGCTGCTTGTGCCACTTCATGATGAAGCGCCGCACTCGTGTCACCATCTCAGAACCTTCCTCCTGTTTTTCTAGCCTGGAGATGATGATATTAGCATTAACACTATTTTTTAAGGTCTCTGCAGCCCGAAACCGGCCATAGATAACAAACAGTAGTACTATCAGTTAACTGTGAGTATTTCCTTCTGTCAACCGAAAAACACAAGTGAAAGCATTAGCAGGACTATTGCTCTTTATTCTAGGGATGAATAAATTAAACATTTCTAGTCTAGAGATATATATATCTGAGTATAGTATAGTAAAACGGCCAATCGAGCAACAGTTTTAACGGCGTATCATGGTCTAGTAGCCTCAACATTGAGGTATGGAATTATATTTTGGGGCAATGCCACGGGTAAAGATATGGTATTTAAGTGCAAAAAAAGGTGCATAAGAGCTATTTATAATTTGCAGACAACAGACAGCTGCAAACCGTTTTTCAAAAATACGAAAATATTAACTATGCCGTCGTTGTATATCTACGAAACATCTATGTTCGTAAAAAATAATTTGCATTAATTTGCTAGAGTAACTAGTCAGCGCCGTTGTGATCGGTTACAAACAGTCGGATCTAGTACTGCATTATACAGAGACAGTGTTTTTGTAATGGCTCCAAAGGTCTATAATAAATTACCAAAATGTATAAGGAGTGAAGATAATGTCCGCAAATTTAAAAGTAAATTGCATTCATTTCTAATAGATAAGACGTATTACTCTATCGAAGAATTTTTAAATGATAAAATATGACATTACCAGCCCTTTATTATAATTTATTTTTAATTTATTTTTAATTGATTTATAAATGATTAATATTTAATTGACATTATTTACAGTATTATAAAATTTGACATTAATAGCCTTTTAAATAAATTACCGTTGACATGACTGAAAAATAAATTATAATTGATTAATTAATGATTTATTATTACATTGAATTCTCATTATTTACTCGAACTTGACTTTGTATTCTATATATTCTACGAGACTTTTTACTAAAAATCCAATGTTTGTACACCAATTTTATTGGTAGGACATAGAGAGACTAAAATGTATGAATAACACCTTTATTTCAATACCTGTGTTCACAAATAAAGATAATTTGAATTTGAATTGAAAAGTATCGGATATTTACAAGCACCCTGCTCCATTATCAAGGATAAAAGGTTCATGTTATGTTTTGGAAAGCATTATTGTTCCCACTGTTGGGAAACAGGCCTGCACATTATGGTTATTTTTTTTGGTGGGTTTCAACAAACTGATAAAATACGTTGAATGTTTGGGGGTATGAGGAACAGGGTGTAAAGTTCCTCATCCCCCATAGAAAAGGGAGGATCCTCCGACCGGACGGGTGTTGTGTATATAGGCTTATGTCGCGGATAATGTTGATAGCGCGATGTAGGAATTTTTGTCGATCGTTGTTAGTACGCAGGTGTTGCGATAGATGTCGCTAGTCGCCACATCCTCAATTCTGCTATTTCCCGCCCAGAGCAGGAGGAGTGATTTGATGATTTCAAATCCTTAAAAAAAGAAGACGGTCACATATTGACCCTGATCCTAACAGTCAGCACTTACCTCTCAACCTTTTCCGGTTCCTTAAGCTGTGCCAGCGCTTGCTTCTCGACGCGCTTGGGCACGCGTGGCGCGCGTTGCACGACAGGCGTGAACGTGCCGAACACGTGCGCGACCACTGGGATCTCGAGAGGGAATGGGAAGTGCCAGAAGTCTGGATTCTCCACCTGAAATGACATGATTTTCTTGAAGTGTATAAATGAGGAAGGACGAAGGTGATGGCGGGATGAAAGACGCGAGGGTTCATAAGAAATGGAAGGAGTGGAGGCAGGCCTTTTATTATTATTTTATTTGTTAGGGACAAATAACAGTTACATGCCAGCTTAACTAAAGATTCTTAAAATAACACAACTTAGAAATACATTTATACACAATCTCACATATTTATGTTATTACACATGTAACCAACAACATTGTCCACGAATTCACAAAAAAAAATCGTTGCTCCGGCGTCAGTGGCCCTACTGAGCTGCGGTCGGACGACACTACCGTCTGCCGCTCGACGACGCGTCGCTAGCTTCATGTCGCTAACTACGGAGGGAATTTCATAGAAATGCATAGAAACCAGTAGTGTCGCCGCGACATGTCGTCTGCTGCTGCTGTGTAAGGTCGGCTACCAACTTGTACCTTAAGACTGAAAAACGACCCCAAAATAGTAGGGAAAAGGTTCATCATTTCAGCCAAAAGACGTCCACTGCTGGACATAGGCCTCATAGGGAAAAGGTTAGCCAGATGATAAGGATGATGTTTGTGATAAAGTAACGAATAACTCACCATATGCCTCGCCAGCTCATGGCGGTCGTAACTATTGACGTTACCGCTGACGGCTTCAGAGCATCGCACTGTGAGGTCGCTGGCCGCGCGAAGCACCCGCGAGTCGAGATACTCCTCGCCTGGAAGTGTAACATATTAAAGCTCAATTAGTGAACTCAAAAAGTCTATATCATCAGAAATCCTATTCCTGAGAGACCCGAAATTGTTCTATGTTAGGTTAGGTTAGACAACCTATGAAGCCGACTTCTACTTAACTGGATAATCCTGTGGATACCTTGAGTGTAAGTCCTCCAGCCAGGTCGTAAAAACATATAAGTAGGACTAAGTGACCATGCTCTTAGGGTACCCACTGTCGGGTATGAATCTCAGCTTAGGGCATCACTAGGGAGTACAACAAAGGGACAGGTTTATTATTTTTTTATTTTACAGGTTGGATCTCAGAGAAATTATTTAGGGGCCGGTTTAAAAATACTGGTTTGCGGGCTGGCACGGACAGACTGCAGAAGACGACGGGTGGTTAGAATGATGGTTTGTATTTGCTGTTGCCTACAAAAGTGTAATACCTACATGGCAATAAGGGATCAGACTGACTCTAAAAAATATGATTCTGTTCATCTGTCAGTTAGATTATCGAAAAATATTGGATGTGTGTTTTGTTTTATCAAATTAATAAAAAATTCCGAAGATAAAATGCGTCAAACATCATGAGTGGGGGCTTGTGATGTCACTTGTAGGTAAAAAATGTACTAACATGAGGTCACACAAGTTTCCGAAGCACTGTATCATCTTCGTTTTTTGTTTACGTGGAAAAAAGTTCAATAGTTTTTGTTAAATCTATCTGATGGACTCATTAGTTTTTTTTGTCCGATGCCCTAACCTACCTGGGTTGTTGACTCTGTCCTGAATGGAAGCTTCTCTATGCATATCCTGAGCCTCCTTCACAGCTTCTGATGTCTTGACCATGCACTCCACATTGTTCCTGGCTTCCACTTCTGTAATGAACAACACAGAAAAATATCAGAAAATTTGGCACCTAGCTGTATCAGCCAAAACGTTCCTGGCCTTCTTGGGGAGTTGGGCAAACATGGTAAATGGATAAGTAAAAACAATGTTGTAGAAAAATCTCTCAGGCATCTTGTTTTCCTATAGATGTTATCTTAGAAGAAAAAAATATAGAATTACGTACCTACATGAATTTGAAAAATCTGAATTATTGTGTTTCTCTTTTGTGCCTGTCTTTTTTTGTTTTTTGTCTAATATATAGAATTCTAATTTCGTCCTCAAATGGAGATCAAGATAGTATAATCTTTGTCATAAATTTTTGTTGTGTCTTTTTGTGTCTTGCTCCTGACTGAGTTAACAATCAAAACTGGAACTACATAGACACTATTTAACTTTCGAAAAGCCTTATTATTACTATTATCAGCTATTTGAATTGTGTCCTATTTCAGGGCAAAGGCGTCCCTTTCCTCCCTTCATAAATCCCTACCCAGTGCTGTTATTTGCCAATCCTTGTGAAAAGAGTCGAGTACCTCCCGCTACCTCCTTTAGACGCTGTTTGGAAAGCCCTATTGATGATAAAATAACTCGATATCAAGCAAAGTACTTACCTAGAGTGGACAGGGTATTTAGTATATTTCTATAACGAAGTTTCCTGTGGAAACTTCCCGACATGCTGGTCCTTGACGACTGCGACAGCGTATTGTTTGAATTGTTTCTAGAGGACATCTTCGATGCTTTCTTTGGTACAAAATCACTATTCTTGTTTATTACGTTTTCTTCAAAACATTCAGCTACAGTCAGCTACACTGTACTCCGCCCGCGTTTTTGACTCATTTCAAACTCATTTGACTGACAACAAAGTGACAAGTGATTTAGTGAGTTCGAAATTTCAATTTTACAATCTACCAGTGAAACTCACTCGGAAATAATTCGAGTTATTATTACTGTTTTTACGTAAGAAAGCTTAATAAATATATACAAAACGATAAAAACGGATATTGATATTTAAAACTTCATATTGTTTGTTTTAGCTTTGAATTTTACTATTTTATCACACAGAAACTAATAATTATCTAGTTTCAGAACGTTACCAGGATTCACAAGGGGATTATTCCATATAATTATGCCGCGTTCCGTATTACAAAATAATCGCTCACAGCTTTTGCGTTCCGAACTACGGGTGCGTTCCGAATTACGCTGTAATCGATTTGAGCGTCCATAAACCCGTACCGAATTACTGTGAGCTCCACAGAACATAAAATACAGTAGAAGTAGCATGTGGGCGGGGCGCGCGTACCCCGAGCTTTGCGCTGTTCCGCAATTTGTTTCTCCCACACACACGCCACGCACATCAGTCTAGATCGAAGCGTCACAGTGACAATAACTTAGAAAATAATACTAAAATGCCTTATTGTGCTGTTCTAGATTGTAAAAACGATAGCAGAACCAAAAATGTTTCAAATGGTGGTATATCATACCATCGGTAAGTCTTAATTTACTTTATTTCGATTAAAATTTGAAAAACATTATTTTATTAAACAAGACAAGTACAAATAGACTTTATTGTTTATTCTATAGGGTCTACTTTCTTTTAAACTTAAACATATTATTCTGGAAGATTCCAAATAAGCACATGTCACAGTTCGCTACTCAATTAGAGATTGACGTTATCGATAATGAGTTATCGATATTTTAAAATTACAATGTTCTATGATGTATTGGCGAAAAATTAACCCTGTGTGCGGTATCAAAGTTCGCTAAGGAGTTGTTCGAGTTAAAACGAGTGTAGCTGCCGGCGAAATCCCAGGGTTCCCATGTCAATAGAAAGTAGATAATAGGTACCCGTAGTAACAAATCGTGTAGTTTAGCTATGATAATTATGAATATTTCTATCAAGTAGTTTAATTTTCGAAATCAATCAGTAGTTTATCATGACAATTTTAGCATAACAATAAATTCTTAATTATTCTTTCTAAAAATCATAAGCATTATTATAAAGGCCAAAGGCAGAATTCGTACCACCTATTTTTTTTTTGTTAAGTGATAGAATTTGTACCACTTATTAAGTCAATTAAACCATTCATTTTCATGTAACATTAGTATTTTTAGAAGTTCGGATTCATTAATTATATCAATCAAAAGATTTAAGTAGTTAAACGTAATTAATCTTAAACTAAACGTAGTTATGTTTTTAGAAGTTGCCATTTGTAAAATATCACGAGGCTCACAATGATAAATAATTATTTAAAAATAGAAATAACAGTAAATATAATTAACCAATTACACATTATACCTTAAAATGAATAATTATTGCATACAATCTTAATAATTAACTATTTAATGATAGGAATTATTTTCGACATCAATGTTTTTTTTTGTATTGGCAATTATTTTATTGACAGGACAGGAAAATCTTTCCGAGTCTCTGTTCGGTTCTTTACTGTTGTTTTGGATTGTTGTTTGTAACTGCATCTGAGCAATTTAGCAAATTATCTGGCCATTTTTACGTTGAGTCGAGCTACTGCTCCTCCGTACTCTATCTGTTGATAGTTTTTTCGCGAAAGGACGCTTTATTAATTGTGCTGTGTGTGTACGTGCTTCTAATTAAAATGACGAGTTTGCAATGCATAAATTGCAACGTTCGCTTGTCCCGAATAAGAAGGCACGCTTTATCGGATGAGAGTGAAGATCTCATCAATACTATTCGGCTGTGGACATATCCTAGAGATGTAAGTAGTTTCAAACATAACATTTTGCGTACGAGTGTGTCAGTTACGAAGTGATAACTTTTACGTGTTAAAAAGTAGTCCTTATCATTTAAACTACACGATATCATACTAAAATAATATATTGTGTGTACAAAAACTAATCTAAACATTATTTGAAAAAATAACAAACACCATTGTGGTTGTATATGTACTTACTTAAATATTTACAGTTTGTCCTATTTAATGCACAAACACATAAGAGCTCATACGCCTTTATAGACAATTAAAAAGCCATTGTTATAAATCTCCTGGAGATTTACTATCAGACGGGAGGCCAACCGCTTGCCGGCTCTTCACCCAACGTATGGGTGAAACATTTCTAAGTGATCGTTTTGCATGTATTGTTTACTTGCCTAACACTTGGTTGCCTAACACTGTTATAATAGTTATTACTCGGTTAGTATGACTGTTATAGTGTCATAGTCATATAAAGCAATGTTGAGCCGTACTCAAAATCACTTCTTTATTTCCAGATAACACCTGCTGACCATGTTTGCCATGCATGCTAGTCATCCCCGTTCTTCTGACAATATGCCGAGGAGACGCACAGGCCATCAAAGTGTTTGTGTTGTATGTGGACGATCCGTACTACGAATCAGTCGACGCAGGATTTTGATTGAAGGTGCAAATGAAGACGAACAAAGAATGGCTAACACAGTTGCTACTTGGATCCAACCACGAGAGGTATAACAACTCATACCTATTATAACTTTTATCAATTAGGTGTCTTGATTTGATGTATGATTGTGTTAAAACAATGTAAATTATTTCCCACTAATACCATGCAGTTTTAAATGCAACCTTTTCTTTATTTATATTTTTTTATTTCAGCTTCGTTCTGAGGATGAAGCTTGTGTGCCGTGTTGGCTAAGAGCTAGCAGAACTAGGGTTGTTTCACCAAATGAACATATTCAACCCATTGTACCTGATCATCTAGAGGGTGATCATTCTGATTTGGCATGGTAGAGCATAGCTCAATCTTGCACGCTGATTATGTTAGAATCATACATCATTATACAGCCTTCGTCTCCTGGTTGCATGGCAAGGTTTATCATGTACCTATTAATATGTATAACGTAGATTACATTCATCATGTAATCGTTAACAGAGCGATTCAGTAAGAAACCCGAGCATACAGTTTGGGCGGAATACTGAAACGTTCATACGATGTTCTGTCGTCCAAGATTCATCTGTACTAAACCCAGGCCTACAGCTCACGTAAGGTACGGAAGGTGCGACAAATATAAGAACAATAAAATAAATGTTAGATCCTACAAAAACAAAGTTGTTTTATTTAACCACACTCAAAACTCCATCAGCACTTCATCATTTAACATCAAACTATTGCAGACCGCTGCTGGACGCAGGTCTTTCCTAAAGCACCCTACTGAATAGGTACAATTCTCATGTCAATTTGCCAACTTATTGATAAAAACACTACAAAGATAGCACCAGCTATCTAGAACATATTATTATCCTTTTTCACCAAAAAAATGTTTATACTACTACACGTAATCCATATTAAGTAATATTATTGTTGAAGTAGGTGTTGTGATTTGGCAATGGAATGGCGTGTCAGGCCGTGATCAACCAAATTAACTCTTCGATAGTATATATCCAGACTTTTATTTGTCAAAATACAAGCAGATATTACACGTCCATTGTATAGTATAATTATGATGAATTAAGATTAATTAAATTGGACAATATTGGAGACGACACAAAACGTACACAGAGCCGTGAGCAGGAAGTAGTTGTCAAAAACAGTAGACAGGTGACAGCTTCAAATGTCATATAAATATGGCTGCGTTTAAGCTGCGTTCATGTAGAGCTTACATAATTCCTAATAATTATAAATGCGAAAGTAACTCTGTCTGTCTGTTACTCTTTCACGCCTAAACGGCTGAACGGATTTTGATGAAAGGAGAAAACCAAACTCCATAGAAACTTGGGCCTGGCGTTAAAGGGCTGAATTTTGGCCATTCATTAAAGAATCTAGGTAGGTTCCATGAGCCCAATTTTCACGTCTCCCAGTGATGGCCAAATTGATAATATCAGACAATGACATTTTAGGTTATTTAAATTATTTGAGTTAATTAAGTTAAATAACATGATATTTTCGAGGCTTTGTTTCCTACGCAAGTCTAAAACCCCCATGCGCTGTGCTGTAACATAGCACTATGAGGTTTCAGGTAAGTAGATACCTACTTTCCTTAAAAAGTGCTTACGGGGGTGACTTCAGATTTATATTATTGATATCACTGAAAACATCAGCTGAAAACTATGTTTATTAGACAAGGCCCACTTACATAACTACTGGCTGATATTTGTTAGGATTATATCTGCTGGGGGATTTTTAATAGATTGTGATACCCAATAAATTAAAATGTAAATAAAACACATATTTATGTTAAATGGTTTTTTAATCATCTTCTTCATTAGGATTATCATAGTATAATAATACAGTATCCAGAAACTGTGCAGGAGGCAATTGATTACCTTGGTGCCATGCCCAACTAAGATACCATATTATGCTCATGGTATGGGCACAGCAACCAACCGTTCTTTTCCTATGATACAGGTGCAGTAATATTGAATTATAGCATCTCTTCCACTTAGAGAGCTGTAGATTCATCCTACTACTAATATGCCTGGATTTCATCCTTCTCTTAACATCCAGGTTAAGTCCGATGTAGATAGCTCTTGCTGTAGGTCACCGTCCACCTCCCTACACACTTCTATGACATATGAGCCATTTTCTTTTCCTTTTCCTGAATGAAAATGCCGGGATGCTCTATTTGCTCATACCCAACACGAGTGACAGACAACACTTGAAGCGCCCACCTGAAAATAATTTATCTACATTAAAGTGTGCTTTTACACATGCGATGTGTTGTGTGTGTCCACTTTAAAAATACTGATCTAAAGAAATCCTGAGGAGCTCGGAGCTTGACCATTATCACACCATTATCAATGTTTTAGCATACCAAATAACATTTTTAATGACCTTTCAAAACCAAAAGCTAAACTAAAGAATGTTAATAAAGCATCAATAAAGCAAATATACTGACCGTGCGTGGTAGGATCAATTCTCTTATAACTTCGTGTATTCTGCGTTCTTGCACGGTACTAATCCTAAGTGTATGACAACAAACTCTTCTCAGAAGAGAATGTCCACAGTGAATACACACCCGTCGGTGTCCCATAGGTGTCTGTTCACTTTGTTCTGGTATATTTCGATCACTAGATATAGCATTGGCATGATTCCAGCAAGCCAGGCATATAAAGTCATTTTCATTTACCTGAAACAAACATTTGACTATTAGGGTCTAGCAAGACTAGCATTAGCATTTAGCAATAAACATCTGGGTATATTTGGGTAGACCTATGCCCCTCATTACAATCCCACTGCAGGGACACAGACCTCCACTCTGAGAGAGGGAATAATAGGTTGTAATTAACCATGAAGGTTCAGTCCGGTTTAGCGATGTGATGTCTTCAAATATGAATTTATTGCACATTATGCTATCATTAAAATACAACTATAAACAGACAACTGAACATGAGCGATAACACTACTTAGTTTGTTTACATTAAATAATTACATATGATTACAAAAACGTTATGTTAAATAGAAATATCGGATACTAACCGTTTGAGGCGCTACCCATTCTTGAACTTCTTGATCTTCGCCTTCCACATCATGAGGACCGCAACAATGCAATGTTGCGGTCCTCATGATGTTGAACCCAGTCGTCAAATGAGCAAAGTACAAATACGGTTTTCTAGCAAATGTCAGCAGGGGTGGCAGTTTAGAAACGGTGTCCAATGTTCAAGCGAGGGTCAGTCAAAAGGCAATCAATTTCGGAGTCCAGTATTCGATCAAAGGTCTTAGAATAATAAAATCTCGAGAGATCTGGAAAAACACATTCACTTGCACACCAAACGAAAAGCGAATGACATGACAATTGACTTGACATTGACAGCCGTTGACATTGACACTTGCGTTTACTAGTGCATTCCGTGGTGCAGCCGATTTTATCGATTATTTATTTGGTTTTTTTACAGGTTCCGTTAAAAATCAATTATATGACAGATTTTGAATAAACATCTATTTTAATAAGTAAAAAAGTGATAATACATAATGATAATGAATAATAAAGATAATGCAATAAAGTATTATTTAATTATTTGTAAGAATATCGATATCCACTAAGTCGATCTTATTCTTAGGGTACGCTCTATTGATATAATAACAGCGTTCGTGAAGTTAGTGACAAAAAATGAAACAAGTGTTGTAACGGTTTAAAAAGACACAACCTCAAAAATAAAACTGGTTATAACTTTAAGGTCCTAACTTCTAAAAATCTATGAATTTTAAAAGGGCTTGCCTATTGTATTGACTACCAATTAAAACAAAAAGTATCCCAAAACACGACATTTTATTAGCGGTACGAAACTCCCATACAAGGCTGCCTTTCACCTTTATAACACTTGATTTCAAACTTAAGTAATTACATACTTGATAAATGAAATTTAAAAATATTTATCGACTCTTTTAGTTTATTTGAAAATAAAACGCAATGTCGATAAATATGGCAACGGCAGTGGTACAACCCTAGAAAAGGACGAATAGCACACAAATAGTAATGAGCTCGTTACGGAAATATCAATCTTATTTTAAATGACATAATGGTTTATTAAATGAATTTAATGTAGTGACATCTAGCGGCGAGTAGCAGAACTTGGTCGTGAAACTATTCCGAATGAGCTAATACGTAAACAGACTAGATAATAAAAAACTCTATCGGCATATGATTATGGTTTATTTTCAAATAAACGAAGACTAATATATTACTTACTTTCATTCAATATTAAATTACCAATCACACCACGGTTTTCTTAGTGTTACGAAATACAATTAACCTGTTTATGTGTTAGTTTGGGTACGCTGGTTCCGATACTAATAAAGCGCTATGCGATTTCTATTGTTTTTTATGTTCTGTGGTGAGCTCGCTAACGATGTCCCTTGAATCGTCAGATATCGTATCGATATCGTCGAATAGATGACGTCATGACATGTGTCATCTTGGCCGCGTTCCGTATTACAAAATAATCGCTCACAGCGCTCACGTCGATATTTTGCGTTCCGAATTAGATATCACGATTATGACAGCTAAGACCTGTCATCAATTCGGAACGCTCGATATCGCGCTTACAGTGCTCACTCGTCACGTGATAACAAAAACATAACCTGCATGAGAGAAATTCGTCGCCCGTTAGGCTCGTCTTGTATATTTACTTGAATACTCATGGTTAAGAGACTCCAAAGAGATTTCAAAGAACTAATTGAATGTATTTGTGCGACTCCAGCCAGTGAACCTCAGCTGTGAACACACGCACACACCCAGCCTCACACACACACGCATCAGACATCTGTCACTTTTTACTTTGATTTTGACAGCGCTCACGGTGATATTTATTTGGGGCATGGTCGGTGTAATCGCTGTCATGACGTCATCTATGACGATTCAAGGGACATCGTTAACGCGCTCACAGTAATTCGGTACGGGTTTATGGACGCTCAAATCGATTACAGCGTAATTCGGAACGCGGCCCTTGCGATACACCGACCATGCCCCAAATAAATATCACCGTGAGCGCTGTCAAAATCAAAGTAAAAATGACAGATGTCTGATGCGTGTGTGAGTGTGTCTGGGTGTGTGTGTGTGTTCACAGCTGAGGTTCACTGGCTGGAGTCGCACAAATACATTCAATTACTTCTTTGAAATCTCTTTGGAGTCTCATAACCATGAGTATTCAAGTAAATTTAAAAGACGAGCCTAACGGGCGACGAATTTCTCTCATGCAGGTTATGTTTTTGTTATCACGTGACGAGTGAGCACTGTAAACACGATAACGAGCGTTCCGAATTGATGACAGGTCTTAGCTGTCATAATCGTGATATCTAATTCGGAACGCAAAATATCGACGTGAGCGCTGTGAGCGATTATTTTGTAATACGGAACGCGGCCTAGATATCACGATTATGACAGTTAAGACCTGTCATCAATTCGGAACGCTCGATATCGCGCTCACAGTAATTCGGTACGGGTTTATGGACGCTCAAATCGATTACAGCGTAATTCGGAACGCACCCGTAATCTCACTCTACGTCAAAGACTCAAAGGCCTTTCGTCTTCCGTAATGTTACTAGCCTTAAGCTTTCTGGCCTTAAGTTTTTGGTAGTTTTCGCTTCTATGCAGTACGTTGGAACTTATTGTCATTATCATTCCCTTATCCCAATTAATTTAGGGTTGTAAAATTTTAGTATCCAGTTTAGTAGTGCGATCTGGGCCCTGGGCCCTGTATAATAAACATTACAAGTCTACAATTTTGTAGATAACTGACATATTTGTAAAAAATTCTTACAAGTGCTGTTTAATAAACCTTACAATTTGTAAAAATTCTACAAGTAAAAATTTTACAAATTTGTAGAATTGTAAATGCTGTTTATTAAACGTTTACAATTGTAAAAAACGCCTGTACATTTTGATGACAATTTTGTAGCTACAAATTTGTAATTGTAAGTTACAATTTTACATAAAATGTAAGTTTTGTTGAAGATTCTTAAATCGAGAGTAATTTCATAAATTTTATACATTTAGAAAATTTTAAAAATTTGTTTTAACTTCTTTTATATTTTTTTGATTCATAATAAATTTGCTGAGCTGGATTTCTCTTAAAAATCGAATTTAAGATCATGTCCTATCTTCGTTATCAAATATTCGCCGGTATTTTTTTTTTCATTAAACCTTTTATTTGACGATTCAAAAGTAAAGTTAACTCTTTATTAAAAAAAAATAATACAAAATATCACTCTTATTATTCATCATCACTTTTTCACCCATTTTTTAAAGAATAACAATAACATTTCTTCACTTATTTAAATGAGGTACAAAATTGTAAGTTTCTGACACACGGTGAGTCCACCTGTCGAAATTTTTCTACAATTTACAAATATGTAAACTTGTAGCTACAATTATGCGTTCAATAAAACAGTTTTCCCTACAAATTTGTAAATTGTCACCTGTAGAGAGAAAATGTTTATTGAACAGAAATATGTAGATTTGTAGCTACAAGTCTACAAAGTCAGTTTTCCACCATTGTAAAATTGTAACTTGTAGTTTTTATTAAACAGAAACTTGTAGAATTGTAACTTGTAGCCTACATTTACAATTTACAATTTGTAAGTTTTATTAAACAGGGCCCTGTTTAATAAAACTTACAAATTGTAAATTCTACAAGTTTCTGTTTAATAAAAACTACAAGTTACAATTTTACCATGGTGGAAAATTGACAAATTTGTAGACTTGTAGCTACAAATCTACATATTTCTGTTTAATAAACATTTTCTCTCTACAGGTGACAATTTACAAATTTGTAGGGAAAACCGTTTTATTGAACGCATAATTGTAACTACAAGTTTACATAATTTGTAAATTGTAGAAAAATTTCGACAGGTGGACTCACCGTGTGTCAGAAACTTACAATTTTGTACCTCAATGAAATTAGTGAAGATATTTTATTGTTATTCTTTAAAAAATGGTTCGTACAATAGTGATGATGAATATTATGCGTGAACGGCAACGGTGATTTTTTTTTCGTTATAGGATAAACTTTACTTACTTTTGAATCGTAATACTGTAAATTTAATGAAAAAAAAATACCGTCGAATTTTAAGAGAAATCCAGCTCAGCAAATTTATTATGGTTCAAAAAAATATAAAAGAAGTTAAACCTAATTTTTAAAAATTTCTAAATGTATAAAATTTATGAAATTACTCTTGATTTAAGAATCTTCAACAAAACTTACATTTTATGTAAAATTGTAACTTACAATTACAAATTTGTAGCTACAAAATTGTCATCAAAATCTAAGTTTTAAAGTAAAAGTAAGTTTATTAAACAGCATTTACAATTCTACAAATTTGTATAATTTTTACTTGTAGAATTTTTACAAATTGTAAGGTTTATTAAACAGCAATTGTAAGAATTTTTTACAAATATGTCAGTTATCTACAAAATTGTAGACTTGTAATTTTTATTAAACAGGGCCCTGGCCTAGTATAGGTGAAGTTTCTTTTGACAGCCTCAAGTTTTGACAGTTACAGGAAAGGGTCCTCTTGACTGGGGCCATGGGGCCTTGGGCAAGCGCCCAGTGTCTATAGTGGAAAAGATGGCTCTGACGTTCCTCCAACTAGATTTTTTTTTAATTACCTACTTGTGGGAAATGTCGAGATTTTTTTTTTGTAAGACCCCAAAAAAAATTGGGTTAAGGGTAGAGATGTAACGTACATGGTTTTATCGGAATCGAAATCGGAATCAGATTTTTAAATTTGATTTATAGGAATCGGAACCGGAATCGGAATCGGAGCCGGAGCCCGAGATGGTGGGAGACGAGAGATGAGGTAAATAAGAAGGGCGGGTCTAGTAAAATAAAATCAAAATAGATTTATTAATTACATGATTTACATGCATAAACTCAAAAATAATGAACAAAGTATTCAACAGCATCCTGAGCACTATAGCGGAAAGGTGGGACAGTCCCATACTGGGCCATTGGGTATGCCTACATGCGTCCGTGGCGTTTAATAAATAATTAATTTTTATGATCGATTTAATTTTGTAATTTATAATTTCAATTTCAATTCTTTAATTTATAATTTATATTTCTATTTTGTAATTTATAATTTCATTTTCAATTTGTAATACTTATATATTTTATGATTGTTTTTTCGTGCCTACTAACATAGTTTGTAAGTACAATTGTTACTAACCATAATGGATAATTAAGATTGTTATTATTATTATTATTATTTTTGTGCCTATTAACATAGTTTTTAAGTTCTAATTGTTACTAACCATAATGGATCATTGCTGTCTGAAATTAAATAAATTATTATTCAGTGACTGGCCTGTTGGTCTAGTGGTTAGTGACCCTAACTGCTATGCCGGAGGTCGTGGGTTCGATTCCCACCCAGGACAAATGTTTGTGTGATGAGCACGATCATTTGTTCTGTGTCTGGGTGTAATTTATCTATAATATGTATGTATTTAGAAATATATAAGTATGTTTATCAGTTGTCTAGTACCCATAACACAAGCTCTGCTTAGCTTGGGACTAGATGGCGTTGTGTGATAGTTGTGGAATATTATTATTATTATTCCCTTTATTAAGTTTTTAACAAATTTGATACATTTTTAAATATTCCTTACAAAAATAAAAAAAAACATTTAAAAATATAAAAAATTGTAGCCCACCGGTATCGGGAACAGGGTCCAAGCTACCGGCGGTCAGGGCTCCAGAGAAAGGAACCTCCTAACAATACGAGCCGTGTCCAGGAGTACCGCTTTCTGCATCAAGCCCTTGATCCAGCTGCCTAACGAGAGCCTCCTCAGGTGTTGGTCGAGGCTCTTGGCAATTAAGCCATTGGCTGTAACGACTATCGGCACAATGATCGCTGAGTCTACACTCCACATGTCGACAACCTCGCGAGCCAAGTCAAGATACTTGATTTGCTTGTCTTTCTCGGCTTTCACGAGGTTCTCGTCATGCGGGACGGTTATGTCAACAATCATTGCGCGCCGCTCTGATCGATCCACCACCACTATATCAGGTTTATTAGCTATAATAGTCCTGTCAGTGATGATGGATTGATCCCAGTACAGTGTGATATGGTCATTTTCGAGAACTGAGTCGGGCACATACCTGTAGTACGGTACTTCCGATTCCACAAGGTTGTATTTCAGAGCAAGTTGCTGATGGATAATTCTGGCTACAAGGTTGTGTCTATGCAAGTATTCTCCGTTAGCCAGACGAGAACATCCGGAGATAATGTGACGGATTGATTCGCCCGGACGGTGGCATGCCCGACATATGTCAACCGTACCATCCTTCACAATAAATCTCCGGTAGTTATTCGTCATCATAACTTCGTCCATAATTGCACAGACAAAACCTTCGGTTTCTCCGAAGAGTTCCCCGAAACGTAGCCAGGCCACGGACGCTAAGAAGTCTACATCGGGCCCATGTAGGGCCCGGAAAAAGCGTCCGTGAAGCTCCTTACTCTGCCATACCTCCAAGCGGTCGTTAGTGTCAAGCACTACAGGTTTGCGCCAGTTCTCTTTAGCCAAGGAGAGCGGGGTAAGGCCCTTGTCCACCGCGACAACATCTCGATGCATCCCCACGTCGGCTTCCAGGAAATATTCCCTGAGACTGCATATCTCACGATTGTGGAGAGTCTTAGCATTCAAAAAGCCTCGACCTCCACACTTCCGTGGGATATACAGTCTCATAACCGAAGAACGTGGGTGATGCATTCGATACGTCGTCAACAATGTACGGACCCGCCTATCCAGGGCGTCTAGCTCTGTTTGAGTCCATTTGAGTATGCCGAAAGAGTACATCAAAACCGGCATGACCCAACCGTTGAAGGCACGCACCTTATTTCCGCCTGACAAAAGACTATTAAATACTTTCTTCAGGCGGCCAAAGAAGCGCTCCCTCAGCGATTGCTTCATGTCGGCAACGTTGATGCCCAGCGCTTCCGACATACCCAAATACTTATAGGTTTCGGTTGCTAAGAGGGATCTAAGATTTATGGAATCCGTAAGCTGGGTTCCCACAGACTCCACAATCCCCCCTCGCTTTACATGCATGACCGCACATTTGTCCACTCCGAATTCCATCCTGATGGCGCCACTGAAAGCTTCAGTGACCTTCAGTAGCTCCATCAGGTGCAAATCATTAGTGGCAAAAAGTTTAAGGTCATCCATGTAAAGGAGGTGAGATATAATCTGACCACCTCTCTTCAACCGATAGCCCAGACCTGAACCCTCCAGCAGCGTGCTAAGAGGATTCAAGGCTAGGCAGAACCAAAGTGGACTCAAACTGTCGCCCTGAAATATACCTCGCTCTATCCTTATCGGCTCGCTATTCCTCTGGATCCGTCGACACCCTGGATAGCGAAGGACTGTCCTCCATTGCCCCATACACGACATCAGGAAGGTGCGTAGGGTTGCATCAATTTTATACAACTCTAGCACCCTCATGAGCCATGTATGTGGCACCGAGTCATAGGCCTTCTTATAGTCTATCCAGCATGTCGAAAGATTCTTTCGGAAACGGCGAACCTGTTGGCTAATGGCCATATCAATGAGGAGTAGCTCCTTAGTACCACGGGACCCGTTCCTACATCCATTTTGAGAAGCAGACATAACAGAATTTTCGTTAATATGTTTATTAATTTTAGCTCTCAAAATGGAGGTAAGAACTTTATAGACCGTTGGAAGACAAGTAATCGGTCTATAATTTTTGGGTTCCGTAGTACTACCCGATTTATGGAGCAGGTGGGTTATTCCAGTTGTCAGGAACTCTGGTAGCGACCCTGACTCTAGGGCTGACTGGAATAGGGCTGCCAAGCAAGCATGCGATCTTGTAAACCATTTAATCCAGAAGTTGTGCAGTTCGTCCAGCCCTGGTGATTTCCAATTAGGCAACGGACGAACTGCACAACTTACATCTTGGGGGCTGATCGTTATTGCCCCCATTTCTGTTATTGGATCGCACGCTCGCTCGACCTCCCGAGTCCATTCACCCTCGGAATGACTGACAGGTACCGACCAGATGTTGCGCCAAAATGAACACATGGCGTTGTCATCCGGTAGGCACGTGTCAGTCACACCTTGGTCCGGTCGCTCCCATGCTCTGTATACCCACCTTTCATCACTTTGGAAGGTGCGATTTAGAGTGTACCGTTCCACCCGACGTTTATACCTACGAATACGGTTTGCCCATGCATACACTTTCTGCTTCCAGAAGTCGATGCGCTCTGTGATACGGGACATGTAGTCTCGAGGACTGATATCGGTCCCCGCAAATGCCCGCCTCACAAAGCGCATCACTCGAGGGCGATTGTTGCCCTCCCGGAAGCAGGATAGTTTGCCGATGAACGCTCTGGCCCCAGCAATGCGTCGCTCAATCCTGCACTGCCAAGCCGGAACGGCTGGTTTCGGTCGAGTAGCTCTGTCATCCGGAAATTTGACATGAGCTACACGACATGCCGCTACAGCCGCGCAATACAGGATCGAATGAGCATCGGTGAGGTTTTCGCAGTTATCAAAATAGCTTGACAACTTATTATTATTATAGTACTTATAAGAATTAAAATAATCTCGCATAAATCCTAATTAAAAAGAATTCATTATTTAAATAAAAAAATAAAAAATATTGTAATTTTCAATTGATTGATTATTTTAATTTCAAAAATAAAATTGTTCAAACATTGTTCAGACAGCTTCTCCAATTTCAATAATAATATAATAGAAAGTCATAAAAATAATAATGTTTTCATTCAATAACACTTGCCAAATTAAATCAATCGTATTGACTCCAAAAGTAGCAAATATTTAATGAACAAAAGCTTCGCAACTTTGTCTCCGTTCAACCTTTTTCTTAACGGGTCACTAAAAAGTTGTTTGCTTGCTACTGAGCCTGGTGAATACGACAAATATTGGCGGGTAATCGATTTGTGAGATTAGAATTTTGTATTACCGTTCACTTTCCACCACAATAAAGGATCGTCACCGATAGGTATACGTTATTCTCTTTTGTACTCATTGAGTAAACCTCGGCGAAATCTCAGCAATACCGACAGAAGGCGCGCGACATGCTTAAACCTGTTCGTACACGTTTACCGCGTCCGCCACGCTCTGCAGACGCTATCTGATATGCTCCGAAGTTCGACCTCCAATTAAAACTTCCGATTGAAAAGTGTCGGAACTGAAATTGTAATATCAATCGGAAATTACGACGTATCGGAATGGGACGGGCAACTGGTGGAACTAATGGCGCTAGCACCGCATGAACCTAAGCTCTTAATTGGTTGAATATCTGTCAATGTCATTTTATATTTCAAAATAGCTTGACCTCATTGGTCGGATTGGGACAAGCTATGGACACGCCATCTACAATCAGCTTTCACTTGCCAACCCCATTGGAATCGAAGCTCCGTAACATCCCTAGTTAAGGGCTAGAGAATGATATTACCAGTCTAAAAAAAAAACACAAAGTGAAATACTGACTGACATTCTGCATTTTTCACGAGCCAAAATTAAATAGTAATAGTAGGAAAATATTTTCTATTATGGTATCCCTAGCATAATTTTTGTTGTAAGAGTGCGCGGTTTAGAGACAAAACGTTGCATTTTAACGAATTTAGTTAAAACAAAATAAATATTTTTATAGGAAAACGTACAATAATCCATAGTTTCATTAATGTAAATAAAAATTTGGCATTTAACCGAGTCGTGTCATTACGGTACTTTATGTGACAAAGTTGTTAATCAGTGAGGTTATAAATTACAAACATTTTGTGAATATAAATGGATTCAGCGCCAGCCCAGGAGGTAACTGAACTACTACGACAATGGGAGGACCAGCATTTGACGGCCAACTTCGACCCCATACCAACTTTGACCCGGTAAGCCCTTTGTTTTGATGTTATTGTGAAAAAAATATATAATTAGCACATTGATAGCTTTGCCGTATGCTGAAACATGTGGCCAGGAACTATCAATTTAAAAATAGAACCATGACCATGTAATATCGACTAAGTGATATTAATATTCCTAACTTCTTCAGAACTTATAATTACTTGAAAAATAATCAGGAAGTACATCTTTTAATTGAAATTAGTACTTTATTACGCCTGTTTCATATATCAAATAAGATGAAAATCAATTAGAGACACAATTTAGTGTAAATTTATTATTTGCAGATCATTTAATAATAAAAAGTCTTTGTATTGATCATAAAAAATGGTCATGGTTTGTTGACATAATATTTTTTTTCATAAATTGGCACTGACCACAAATAAAATTCTACACACACACAACAGTAAGTAATAGGAAGGTTGAATTTTCCAAAGAGGTTATACCTACCTAGAAATTGGTTTGTGGTGGAAACTTATTAAAAATTACAAATTCATTAGACACTGCCCATATTTCTGTTATTTTTTATAAAGTAGACCTGCTCTACCTCTATTATCTTGGTCTAAGGCATATCCTACACTAAAATAGCTATTAATAGCTAAAATTATATGTGGTTACTTTAATAATTAGCTGAAAAATAATAAGAGACAGCTACATTTTTAACAATAATGAGCTGTCTATATACAGGAAGTGTAGAACTGGTATTTAAGAGAGGCCTTACACAAACAGTTAACACTTTTAGAGTAAAATGGTCATCATCTTCCTGCCCTTAACCCATTCTATTTGGGGTTGGCACAACACATTTTCTTTATCCATTTTCTTTAGAGTAAAATGATGATGTATGAAAAAATGTTGATCTATGTTTATCAAAGTAAAGCAACCTAAAACACAGCTTTGTAGTTTGGATATATGGCAGATACCCAAATATATTCTGTACTTATTCATAAAAAAACATGAAATAATATCACGATGCAAAAGAATCTTCATTTATCTTTAATTCATCCTGCTCCAACGACTTGTTGTAAACATAGCTGACCACATGTGACTTTATTATTTATTTTTGTCCACATCATATTGAAAAGCATGTTTAAACAAGATTTTATGTTTCACAATTCTTATTATAAAGGTCATGATTTCAAAATGTTATGAAATAAGTAGCAGCTGCCGGCAACTTTGTTCATTTAAAAATTTTGATGTGATTTTAGGTATAAAAGTAGTCTATAGCCTTTCTCAGGATATAATCTATCTCCTTTTTATAGGACACCTGACAAAATGGACCAAAAAAGTAAAGTAACCGGCCAAAGAAAATTATGCATTGTAGATTTTAATAGTACATGAATACCTAAAAAATACTAATGTGACTCTGTCTTAACAATCCAATCAGCCGTTGTGAAAAGGTAACAGAAAAAACAGAGTTACTAACACATTTATAATATTATAAGAGGGGATATAATGATCTGTTAATCAAATCAAAAGTCACTCTATTTTGCCTGCAAATTATTTTATGCATGCAACTATATGAACCATTTCCATAATTTTTGTAATAATTTTTCTAACCTGTTATATTTTGTTTTGCTTTAATGCATATTGGTATCCTACATTTCATTTTCAACAAGTAAAATTTGCAAGAGCACCAGAAATAAATAAATCTAGATAAATTCTTATCATGGGAATCATTTAAATTAAAATAAAAATAAAATAAATAAATAAAGTTTTTATTTGATTCCTTACATTTCATATTCATGCATAATCAATACAGACATTAATTCATTATAATAATATTCAACAACCGTAAACATGCAATTTACAATGCTGACAATAGTAAACTAAATTTGTTGCAGATTGATTATTATAGAAATAACATTACACTTAAACATTACATTAATTAATTAAGTTCATTATTATACATTTTATTAACAAATTGTTTCATTTAAATTACACATACACATTACATTAATTAATTAAATTATATATTATTATATAAATTAAATTCATTATTATATATTTTATTAACAAATTGTTTAATTTAAAACTAAATGTAAGGACCGCCTAAGGCGGTAAAAGCCTCCTCCTTGCTATGCCACTCATGTCGGTCTCTGGCTAACCTCGTCCAAGTTCTTCCTGCGATTTTCGCTATGTCGTCGCTCCATCGTTTGTGGACAAACGATGGAGCATTTAAATTAGAATGATAGAATTATATTCAATGTTCTATCAGTAAACATAATTTTGACAGCTGATAATAATATTTGCAAAGTAAACTAAGATTATTATTACTATTACTTTTGCAAATAGCGTTCTAGTAACAAAACATGAACATAGAAATTCCTGATAGAATTCCTGAAGATCAATGTATTATGCCCAAAAAATGACAGTCATTGTAACCATTTTTGGCGACATGTCATGAGGTTATCAGCACCTACGCCGGAAATACTGAAAGCAATTAAACATTCTAACTAATTAAATACGCATTTATTATCTTTTATAAAAAATGATTGTATCAATGAAAACAAAAGTAAAGCTTTGTTAATTATATTATTTACTGGTTATTTACAGCTATGGAGAAATGTATTTTCTAATAATATCACAAATTATCTCATGCTCCCCACTTCCTATGCCTATGGGGTATCCCCGTTTTCTGGTTCCATCGCTAGCATACCAAAGGGTGACCTGCTTTACTCCATTTGTTTGTCTGACGATGGAGCAATGTAGCATATGCTCTATCCAGCCCCACTTGAGGTGGTAAATGCGAGAAAATACGTCTATGACTATGGTTTTCTTCCTCACTTATGTGTTCCTTGTTTTATCAGTTAGTCAAAGTCAAAGTCAAAGATCTTTATTGTGAGACAGTGGTTACAGGGTTGTTATGTGTTTATTTTTTATGTGCGGTTGCACTGCTCGACCATGTTAGGCATACAATAGTTTAGAAATAATTTGTGTAATTTATATAATATTAATTCAAAGAGACATTTCAATTGTAGTAGTAAAAAATAATATAGAAAAAATAATATTTTGCATCAAAACATAAAAACAGTTAGGCACTCAACTCGTCACGAATCTGTCGGACAAAAATTCATGTATTGTATAATAAGGTCTATTTACTAAGAAATCATTTAATTTTTTCTTAAAAAGATTAATGTTTTCAATTTCTCTTAATTGCTTAGGAAGTTTATTATAAATTCTTGAAGACATTCCGAAAAAACTTTTAGATAGTAGGGCTGTTTTTGAGGGCATGTTATTTACTACTTTGTCGGCATGTCGACGGGAGTGCAGGTTACCAAACTTTTCCCTATTGGTTTTTACAAATAATGCGATCTCATAGATATAGAGGGCAGGAAGGGTTAAAATCTTAAGCTTTTTAAAAAATGGCATACAGCTATCTGGGGCACGTATGCCACAAATAGCTCTAAGACACTTCTTTTGCGCCCTAAAAGCGAGTTCCCTGTCTGTAGCATTTCCCCAATAAATTAGTCCATATCTAAGCGTAGACGTTACATAGGCATGATAGGCGGTTAGTACTGCTGCTTTATTTACAATCTTAGATAGTCTATATAAAGCGTAAGAAAATTGATTTAGTTTTTTACACACCGTGTCAATTTGCGTTCTCCATGACATATTTTTGTCAATCCATAGCCCTAAGAATTTGATGGTATCTGTTTCGTCTATTTTTTTCATTTCGTAATTTACATTTAATGTCAAAGGGGTTTTTCTTTGGGAATAACTTACTATTTTTGTTTTATCTAAATTAATTATGAGATTATTACATGTCAACCAATTTATAATGTCATTCAAAGTATTATTTATGTCATTTTCAAATGTATTGATGTCAGTCGGAGAAAATACAGCAGTGCTATCATCAGCAAAAAGGACTAATGGAATTTTCACGGCTCTTGGTAAATCATTTATATAAATGAGGAAAAGCAAGGGACCCAAAACACTTCCTTGCGGCACGCCATATGTGACATCTCTTGGGTTTGACAAATACTGCACTTCAGTTTTCGTCGCAAAAGAAAGCTTATTTATTTGAGTTACTTGTGATCTCTGGCTTAAATACGATTTTATCAAGTCTAGAGCATTACCCCGTATGCCGTATTTATAAAGTTTTTTGAGCAGTAATTTGTGATCCACATGGTCGAATGCTTTGGACATGTCCATATACATAGCTGTTACCGGTGTCCTATTGTTCATATTTTTGTAAATCCTAATAAGAAGGTCGTAGATGGCCATATTGATAGTCTTGCTTTTACGAAATCCGTTTTGTTCACTGGCAAAAAGATTATATTTTTCAAAATAGTTATATATGCTGTTGTAGATTACTTTTTCAATGATTTTGGAAAAAATAGGGAAGTTAATTTTGTACCTAAATTGTTGTACCGCAACTAGTGAAAGAAAAAACAGTTTGTATAACACATTACTTTATTTGCTTCCAGGATATCCGAAATAATAGAAGCGGAAACAGAGAATTTTATGAAAAAGGATCCGGACCCGTTCGATGAGCGTCACCCGTCGCGCACGGACCCTGAGTGCGCGCTGGGACACGCGCTCAAGGTCATGTTCAAGAAGGACAACTTTATGACTAAGGTAACTTATACACTGTTTACTAATGATACGGACCCGTTCGATGAGCGTCACCCGTCGCGCACGGACCCTGAGTGCGCGCTGGGACATGCGCTCAAGGTCATGTTCAAGAAGGACAACTTTATGACTAAGGTAACTTATACACTGTTTACTAATGATACGGACCCGTTCGATGAGCGTCACCCGTCGCGCACGGACCCTGAGTGCGCGCTGGGACATGCGCTCAAGGTCATGTTCAAGAAGGACAACTTTATGACTAAGGTAACTTATACACTGTTTACTAATGATACGGACCCGTTCGATGAGCGTCACCCGTCGCGCACGGACCCTGAGTGCGCGCTGGGACACGCGCTCAAGGTCATGTTCAAGAAGGACAACTTTATGACTAAGGTAACTTATACACTGTTTACTAATGATACGGACCCGTTCGATGAGCGTCACCCGTCGCGCACGGACCCTGAGTGCGCGCTGGGACACGCGCTCAAGGTCATGTTCAAGAAGGACAACTTTATGACTGAGGTAACTTATACACTGTTTACTAATGATACGGACCCGTTCGATGAGCGGCACCCGTCGCGCACGGACCCTGAGTGCGCGCTGGGACATGCGCTCAAGGTCATGTTCAAGAAGGACAACTTTATGACTAAGGTAACTTATACACTGTTTACTAATGATACGGTCCCGTTCGATGAGCGTCACCCGTCGCGAACTGACCCTGAGTGCGCGCTGGGACACGCGCTCAAGGTCATGTTCAAGAAGGACAACTTTATGACTAAGGTAACTTATACACTGTTTACTAATGATACGGACCCGTGCGATGAGCGTCACCCGTCGCGCACGGACCCTGAGTGCGCGCTGGGACACGCGCTCAAGGTCATGTTCAAGAAGGACAACTTTATGACTAAGGTAACTTATACACTGTTTACTAATGATACGGACCCGTTCGATGAGCGGCACCCGTCGCGCACGGACCCTGAGTGCGCGCTGGGACACGCGCTCAAGGTCATGTTCAAGAAGGACAACTTTATGACTAAGGTAACTTATACACTGTTTACTAATGATTATGACTTTTCCATTCCCGGGTCGGACTAAGTGTTATTTGGTTTTGTTGATCAGGAATTTCTTAGTAGCGTTTTTCTATCAAGAATTACTCTTTAGCAGCCACCGAGTCTGGATTTCAAAATCAAAATCAAAGCATTTATTTCAAGTAGGCCAGTTAAAGGCACTTTTGAATAGTCAAATTAAACTAACTGCGGCACTCAGAGATATCCAACGATCACTCAAGCCGCCACCCAGCAAAGGCCTGACATACTTTTGTATGACAAAACTGCCAAAAACCTTTACCAAGCGACGGCCCAAGCAACCACTGAAGCTCTCCGAGTGCGGCAGTGAACTACTAAACTATTGAGGCTAAATAATCCAAGCTACAGTCCCAGTCACAAGGAATAATAACTCGTGAGTGTACTGTAGTTGCCCATTCCAAAGCGTTTGTCTCATGAGAAGAATGGCAAATGGCAAAAAACTTCATGGACACTCCTCCACTTTTTGTGCCAGCCTTATCCAGGAATCCAGGATATTACTACAATGTCGTCTGCGTATCTCGCAGCCGGGCCTCGAACATTTTTCTTTCCAGTCCTTGGACGCCACTCGGCCATATCTTTACTCTACCTGCCATCACCGTGCCATAGTAGGTGTCCTCCCCAACCAGGGCTGGGCAAAATACATGCTTTGCTTTAATTGAAATACAAATTACAAAATACAGTATCGCAAGTAATTAAAATACAAAATACAAATTACATTTATGTAAGGTAATTGAAATATAAAATACAAAATACAGTATTTTAGCAATTTTAATTGAAATACAAAATACAAATTACATAATTACAAAAACTTTTCAAAAAAAAAAATGCCTTCAAAAACCACCAGAAAAAAGTGTAAAGTAACTTTTTTCGAAAGTCGGTGGCAAACATGAATTAAGAACAAAATAACCCACCTAAAAGTTTTATTTTAACCCTTTTTGTTCAAAAATGTAACTCAAATTCTTGTCAACAACCTAATTTTCTTACACGTGCAAAACTAAACCGTTAGGACTTGCCATCTTAGTTTGACATTGACAATACGACGTACATTTTTTGCGTTTTGTTGGCCAATTTTGACGAAAAGTTCATTTCACGAAAGAAGTCCCGCAGACGCAGCGCTGTATTCGCGCGACATAATGTTGCTATCTCTCTCTCTCTCTCCATATCTGTCAAATTTAGTTCCACACTTGTTCGCGGGACTTCTTTCGTGAAATGGACTTTACAGTCATAACGTTCAGTGAACATAACAGGTGCAGTTTTTGCGTTTTTTGGGGACTGTCTTATAAAAATGTAAATACAGTGAGACCTGGTTAAATGTGTCTCAGATATCTAAATCTGTCTCATGTTTCAGTATGAGTTCCAGTAAAGTTATAGAAGTTTCTCACTTATCCAAGTCCCAGTTAGCCAAATTTCACTGTAGTAAAGTAAAGTAAATTTTGACCTTCGAAAAGTGCTGATTATCAGCCTAGTTTGAATAAATAAATTTTGACTTTGACTTTTGAGTGTTGCCAACTCTAATAGCTGCTTTACCATCATTGCACTCTCGCCTCGCACTCACACTCACGATCGCTAATAAATGTATTTTTGTTAAAATGTATTTTGAAGCCGCAAGTATTTGAAATACTAATTACAAAATACTTCGTCGTCAGGTATTTGAAATACGAATTACAAATTACATTCTAAGGAAGTAATTGAAATACAAATACAAAATACGTATTTGTATTTCAATTACGTATTTTAATTACAAGTAATTCAAATACTGCCCAGCCCTGTCCCCAACTCCATTTGAATTCCATAACTCGATTTCCGATATCGAAGACCATCGTAGTCATTGCCCAGCATTGCCTGATACCTGTTCTCACACCACATCCCAGTGACATCCCTTCTTCTTTTTTTTTTTTAAGGCGAATCCTCCAACCAGCCCGCGAAATTCAAATTTTCTTAAGTTTTTTTGCAATTTGCAGGCCAGTGATAGGTTGTATGTTGATGAACATTTAATTCGCGGCTGTAAGACGTATGTAGTTACAGAATTATAATCATCAAAATCATTAATACAACCCTCCGAGCTCATAAAGGTTCCGGAATGGCTTTGACCTTGTAAAAAGTCATTTTTAAACCTTTTGGAACATCAACCTTAAGTGAGACTTCAAGCGACCTGCAAATTTGTTTCACTTATAGAGGTATTCCACTTACCCAGTGTCTCAGATATCCAGGTCAAAGTGTTGGGACCTAAGCATGAGTTCTCACTTATCCAGGTCCCACTTAACCAAGTTTCACTGTATCAGGGGTCAGGTAACCCGCGAGAGACGCTCCGGGCGTCTGGGGCCACGTGATGGCTTCCGGCCACCGTAGGCGCTCACCGTCCGTCCGTTTTATGATAACGACAGGCCGTGTCGACGCGGACGGTGCGTTCGTGTTCCACGCGCGCCTCAAAGACAGCATGTCTAACAACATAGAAAGGACCCGCAAAGGTCGACGCCCACAGGGGCTGCGGGTTGTTCGAAAGAGATACCGCCACCTCGACACAAGGGCTGAGAAGGAACATGGGTGGTTTTTAGTCAGTAGAAGTCTGATACTCCCTACCGCTCTCTCATTTGTTAATTTCTCACCCTCCAAAAAAGGCATGCTGTTTTCCTCATAGCGCTTTTTCACACATACTAAACTATATGTTTCTTTTGGTTCCAGCTAGTGAACGACTATGTCCGCGACACGTACTACTCTCGGCAGAACATAACGGGTCGTGACGTGCACAGTTTGAACGTGGCTGCGTGCCGCCTTACCCTGGACCTCATGCCTGGCTTGGAGATGAGCGTCGTGTTTCAGGTGAGTTTAAAATATGGGACTAGGTGAGCCCCGCCATGAGCAGCTATAATTTTTGTAAATAAAGAACTTCTACTGCGTTGCGTAGTACATTACACATACACAATTAATCAACTCTTTTTACCGGCCAGTGACGTCAAAAGCCCATTCTTTGACACGTTTTATCTTCGTCAACTTTTATTAATTTGATAAAACAAAAAACACGTGTCCATAACATACTTGTAAGCGAAACAGACAGGACTATGCTCGAAGTTTCCTAATCGAATCAGAAATGAGGATGTTATTTCTGATGCAAGAGCACCAAGGCTACCGACGACGTAGCCCATTAAATTGCCAAACTTACAGTGCAATCAAATTATCTTGGCAGGTCCGAACTTCGTGCAGGTTATTTTGTTACAACTAATGTCTAAAAGTGTTTTGATATTTATTTTATTTGTATTTCTCACTGTATATATTAGACATTTTCTGATCGTATAGGTATTGGTTTATCTGGCGATAACAGTTTTCTTCACAAGTTTACATGCGTAAAAGTTCGCAGAGCCTATGTTCAGACCTGTCAAGATAATTTGATCGTACTGTAAGTGGTAGTGGGCAGTGTTGGAAGGCCTCCGTCTAGATGGACCGATGAACGTTGCGGGGATCCGCTCGATGCGAGTCGCATGAGACCGGTCAATGTAGCGACACTTGGGAGGACTATGTCCAGAAGTGGAAGTCTTTCGGCTGAAATGATGAGTTTGCAAAATGTTCTATGTATCAGGTTTCAGAAAGACATACAGAATTGTACCTTCCACCTCATAATTGACCTGCCTTTCCATCTCCCCAGGACAACGAGGCTCTGATCCATCGGCTAGTGAACTGGGCGACCAACTCCTTGGAACCGCTGCAGTGCTACGCGACTGGTCTATTAGCAGCCGCCATGGAGGTGCAGGAGATCGCCACCAACTTTAGGTGAGTAACAACATCGGGTTTATAAAGTCTGTGAATAAAATTGTACTTAATAAAGGGTAGTATTTAAACGAGTGACTGTAAATTAAAGTTTTAAGTGACAAAAATAATTAATTTGGGCCACAGAATTACTAAGTGAGCGACTGACTGCGAGCGACGAGAAATCAACAGACATTAATTTGAGTTACTTAAAATATAAAATGAGTAGCTTCATAATATTTGAGCGACCTAATATTTGTATGAGTGACAATGTTACGTCCTGCATTTTTTTCAATATTTGGCTATTTATTTATTTTATTTTTGTTTCAGGGACTTAAATGCAATGCTAGTACCATTGATGTTAAGGAGGCTACATGTTTTAAGAGAGGACAAAGTAAGTTAAACTCGAAGCATTTATTTCAATTAGATCATTTTAGGCACTTTTGAATGCCAGAAAATCAAAGTAAGCGAAGCTGCAGTCACATTCACGTAGAAGGCAAAATAACAATAACTTGTAATAAAAGTACTCTAGTTGGCCATTCTCTCCAAGTGGACAACAATGAGCAAGAAACTCCATCATAGACACTCTTTGAAATCATAATATTGTTACAAAAACTTCATGAACACTCAGGAAACGGAAGCCGCAGCGTTCTATTTCTATTTATCTTCGGGGACGCCGGCGGACACCAGACGGGCGATCAGTCCTTTCGTTGTGGATTATTTCGCCCAGTTCCCCATAAAGCCGCAGCGTTGGTAGGCCTCCCAATACGTGGACCGACGGTATCGTGCAAGCCGCGGGCAAGCGACAGGTTGCCTTTCGTTATAGCGTTTTATGGGGGAGGCCTTTGTCCAACATTAGATGTCTTCTAATGTTTTTAAGCTATTGCATAGCTTCTATCGCGGGCCTTGAGCGTGGAGAGCGAATCCAGAAATTCCGTAACGAAAATTTTCAAGTTTCAGGTTTCAGGTTGCTATGGTTACGGAAAATAACAAGGTTGTCAATACTGAGGTTGTCAAATTAAATAATTCATTATTTGCTGTTGATAAAAATTGCTATGCAATAGCTTTACCGCGGCAGTCTCCGAGTGCCACATTTAGTTTTTATATATATTTGAATACTAGGCTACTTAACTTCCCTAGGATCTTAATAAATAGCAAACTGTTTTCCTTAAATTTATACATACTTATTTTTACAGCTAAACAACCAAAACGCGGTAACTCCACCGAACCAGACGAGACATTTCGCGCGCTTCGATAAGAAGAGGAGTAGTGACATCAAGTGCAATGGACCTAGTAAGGAGAAAAAAGGTACGAATCTCAAACTCAAAGAACTTTTCATTACTCATACTCTGAAAGTAGGTCAGAACATGCCTGCGGAGCGGGTTGAAAGTACTACTTTTCAGCCCTAGGGAGAATCGCTTTCTACTGACAGCTGTCAAATTAGTTGTTGTAATAGGGAGCACCAACCGATGTGATTAGGAGCAAGCCTATTACCATCAACAAATGTAATTAGGAGCAAGCCTATTGCCATCAACTGATGTAATTGGGGCCAAGCCTATTGCCATCAACCGATGTAACTATGAGCAAGGCTATTGCCATCCACCGATTTAGGTAATTGAGAGCAAGCCTATTGCCATCAACCAATGTAACTAAGAGCAAGACTATTTCCATCAACCAATCTAATTAGGAGCAAGCCTATTGCCATCAACCGATGTAATTAGGTGCAAGCCTATTACCATCAACCAAGCTAATTAGGAGCAAGATTTGGGTAATTAGGAGCAAGCCTATTGCCATCAACGGATGTAATTGGTGGCAAGCCTATTGCCCCCAACCGATGTTATTAGGATCAAGCCTATTGCCATCAACTAATCTAATTAGGATCAAGCCTATTGCCATCAACTAATCTAATTAGGAGCAAGCCTATTGCCATCAACCGATGTAATTAGGAGTAAAGCCTATTCACCGATTTAGGTAATTGGGGACAAGCCTATTGCCATCAACTTTCCTTGTATTCGTAATGAAAAGCACAGTGTTTACCTCGGGTTAAAGACTTATTTAGTCCCTCGAACTATTAGCGCCCTCGCTGCGCTCAGGCGCCAAACTCCGACTCGGGACTAAATAAGTTCCTTTCACCCCTAAGGTAACAATGTACTATTGAATGTTAGGAAATCAAAGGAGTGAAGCTACAGTCCAAGTCACAAGGCATAATAACTTGTGAAAGAATTTTAGTAGCAGCCTCTTCTAAAGCAAATTATATTTTAAATTAAATTAAATAAATCCTTACATAGTATAAAACACAGTCGCTATTTTTGTCTGTTTGTTTGTATGCTTAAATCTTTAAAACTACGCAACGGATTTTGATGCGGTTTTTTTAATAGATAGAGTGATTCAAGAGGAAGGTTTTAGTATATAATTTGAACGACATCCACGCGGGTGAAGCCGCGGGCATCAGCTAGTTAATAATAATTAATTAATTTATTTAATTAAATTATATTTTTAATAAAAAAAACAAGCGTAGATCCCTATGTAAAAGAATGGGGAAGAAGCTCTACTATGGGCACTTTTTAAAATTATTTTTTTGTTACAAAATCTTAGTTACCTACATCATTCATGTTGAAATTATATACTTAAGAACTGTTAGTTATACCCTTATCAAATAATTTTGCCATTCCTAAGAAAGTAGCAGCTATATCCATTTCCTACTGTACTGAAATGTTTGCTTTCCTTCCAGACCGCCTAAAAGACGAGGGTGGAGGAGGTGACATGGTAGTAGACGAATCACCTCCACAAGCCAGCAAAGACCCTGAGACGCCTGTTAAAAATTATACTAGTAAGTTTTTTTTTTACATTAAAATTAGCCTATAAAAATCTTTCTTATCATGTTGTTAGAAGAAAAGAAAAGCCGTGAGCAGATCGGTTTGATGATTGGTTTCGAGTTCGAAACCATATTCCCAAGACACGCACCTCTGATTTTTGGGATTCTACACAATATTGTATAACTAGCTGACCCGTGCCCACTTAGTTGGGCATAATTAGTCGAAAGTGTGCTAATTACGTTTCGAAAAATTCAATTTCGGGGACGTCCGCTGCGTAAGGAGCCGACTTTCAGTATAGTATAATGTACTCTGTGGAGCCGACCACGCGACTGAGCCGCGCGGGTACCTACCTCTCAGATCAGATGTAAAAGGCCACGCCCCTTTCTCCCGAAGCGAGCACGAACGCGAACCGAATTAAACCCGAAACCATCGCGCCCCGTCCGCTGCTTTGGTTTTTTCTCCGATTCACTTTGCAAAACGGACTACCACGTAAAAGCCTTCTTATTTTTCGGTTTTTCATATAACCTATGATACTCAGCAATAATGTGGCTTTCTATTGGTGTTTTTTTTTTTTAAATCGGTTCAGTAGATCCCGAGATTACCCCTACAATTTAACAAACTCACAAACTTTACTTCTTTATAATATTAGTATACATATCACTTGCTTCGGTGAAGGAAAACATTATGAAGAAACCAGGTATTTCTCGACGGCATGGAAATACAAACCATGGATGACATGAAAACTGTGACATCAGGTCTAGCACTAACCACACAATGAAGAAGAAGATTAAGAAAAGATTCTCTAAACGGTCAAAAAAAAGACAGAAATATTGCAGGTTTGAGTACTGGACTCTTACATATCATCTGCTTAGTAATCTCGAACTATGTTGTGGTCGGCTTCGAGAATAACCGGATACAGCTGAGTATAGCACTCGGCACGTAAGTTGAAACAAAATGGCGGTCGTCCGCATAGTTAAAATGACAAAAATAGAGTGAGATTCGAACGAAAATGTGCAACTGAGCATTCAAGATCATAATTCAACTTACGGGATGCAATCTGTAATACATTATCGGGTTTCAGTGGACTTATTTTCATGATTGTAGCTTCGCGAACTACCGCCATTTTGTATCAACTTACGTGCCGAGTGCTATACCAGTATTTTACCTCGAACGACTGCCCTGACCTTCACAACCCAGACAGTATTAGGTTAAACTATTGTAAGACTGGTTGTCAGACTTTCGGTCCACTGTGCACTAATCAGCAAAAAGATATAGTTCAGATACTAATTGCTACCATTTCCCTCCCCCAGGTCCTTCGAACGCCTGCTCCCCGCCCAGCACGTGGGGCATGATGTCTCCCCCCCCTCGCCCGCCGCCACTGCAGCAGCACGAGACCTCCTCCAACTCCAGCTGGGCTGAGATGGAGACCTACGTTATAGGTGAGTAGCTATAGGTAGCGCTGCCACTGCAGCAGCACGAGACCTCCTCCAACTCCAGCTGGGCTGAGATGGAGACCTACGTTATAGGTGAGTAGCTATAGGTAGCGCCGCCACTGCAGCAGCACGAGACCTCCTCCAACTCCAGCTGGGCTGAGATGGAGACCTACGTTATAGGTGAGTAGCTATAGGTAGCGCCGCCACTGCAGCAGCACGAGACCTCCTCCAACTCCAGCTGGGCTGAGATGGAGACCTACGTTATAGGTGAGTAGCTATAGGTAGCGCCGCCACTGCAGCAGCACGAGACCTCCTCCAACTCCAGCTGGGCTGAGATGGAGACCTACGTTATAGGTGAGTAGCTATAGGTAGCGCCGCCACTGCAGCAGCACGAGACCTCCTCCAACTCCAGCTGGGCTGAGATGGAGACCTACGTTATAGGTGAGTAGCTATAGGTAGCGCCGCCACTGCAGCAGCACGAGACCTCCTCCAACTCCAGCTGGGCTGAGATGGAGACCTACGTTATAGGTGAGTAGCTATAGGTAGCGCCGCCACTGCAGCAGCACGAGACCTCCTCCAACTCCAGCTGGGCTGAGATGGAGACCTACGTTATAGGTGAGTAGCTATAGGTAGCGCCGCCACTGCAGCAGCACGAGACCTCCTCCAACTCCAGCTGGGCTGAGATGGAGACCTACGTTATAGGTGAGTAGCTATAGGTAGCGCTGCCACTGCAGCAGCACGAGACCTCCTCCAACTCCAGCTGGGCTGAGATGGAGACCTACGTTATAGGTGAGTAGCTATAGGTAGCGCTGCCACTGCAGCAGCACGAGACCTCCTCCAACTCCAGCTGGGCTGAGATGGAGACCTACGTTATAGGTGAGTAGCTATAGGCCTCCATTTTTTCTTTTTGGAGGGTGGTAATTTAACAAATGACTCTTCCCGCTCTGGGCAGAGCGATAGGGAGTGTCAGGCTTCTACTGACTAAAAACCACCCATGTTCCTTGTTAGAAAAAAAGTGTCCGGGGCCGCGGTATTTCTTTCGAACAACTCGCAGCCTCGACAGGCGTTGGCCCTTGCGGGCCCCTGCAATCTCCTTCTGCTGACGTCTCTTTGAGTCGCGCGGGGAACACGAATGCGCTGTCGATATGCGCATTGCGCTGTAGCGGCACTACATAGTCCATACTTGAATGCTTTTTATCAAATAGTCACTCAAGTAAGTGTAATAAACTGAGAGGGTTGTATTGGTGATTTTAATCATTATTACTCAGTAAAGTCACATTTGTTATGGTCGCAAATCCTATTTTATTTAACATACAACCTGACACTGGCTGGCAAATTGCAAAAAACGTAAGAAAATTCGAATTTCGCGGGCTACCTTGTCGCATTCCCCTCCTAATGGGCCGATGTATGGCTTCCGCGGCCAGGAGCCGATGCCTCGTGACCGCCAGCCGCTCCCCCATCCGTAGGGTTTAATAGGGATGTTTACTAACTAAAAAAAATATGATTTTAATTTGTCCGTCAGTCCGTCTGTTAGATAATCGAAAAATATTGGACACGTATTTTTTGTATTATCAAATCAATAAAAATTGACGAAGATAAAACGCGTCAAAGATTTGAGTGGGAGGTGGTGACGTCACTGCTCGCTAAGAAATGTCATACTACATCGTCTTCATTGTTTGTTTACGTGAAAAAAGAAAAAATATGTGTCCAATATTTTTTGGAAATCTATCTGACGGACTAATTAGATTTTTTTTGTTAACATCCCTATTCATTTGGGATTACAAGGCAGAGAGAGTAATACTTAATAGTACACCCACATTTCGCCAGTTATGTTTAAGTCCCATGTAATTGGGGTGAGCCTATTGCCATCAACTGCGCACAAATCCAGACTTCGTGTCTGCTTCTGAAAAATTCCTGGTGGAAAAATCCCAATAACACTTTGCCGACCAGGGAACCGAACCCAGGACCTCATGCTCAGCAGTTAAAAATGTAATAAATATGTTTGAAAATAAATAATGGAAATAATAATGTTTGTTTGCAGGCAACATCCAAATTCACCCGCCGACGGACGCGACCAAACAAATGCTCATACTTAGATACTTGACGCCCATGGGAGAATATCAGGAGGTAAGCAATGTTTTTAATTAATTTTTTACACATTTATGGTCATATTAAAATAGGTGGACAAAATTTCAGAAATCATTCAGACCACCAAAATAAGGACGATGGTAAAAAAATATATATAAGAAAAACGCATTTAAGTACCTCCTCATAAAGGATGACTTTGTTCTAGAGTGCCGGCAATTTATTTTTAAGAATAAAAAAAATAGTTGATTTCATGTTTTTTTTTGTTTAGATATCTTTGGTTAAACGCTGAGTAAAAATTTGTCCACCTATTTTAATGGGACCTTATATACTCACGCCTTTGTGCTATTGGACTTGGCAGCAACCACAGAGCGCCACCTGCTTACGATCCTTCCGCACTCATTTTACCTCGTCCATCTGGTCATACGCGCACACCGGTTGCGAGTACTACGCACCTGTCCTTTCTGAACAACATCACCAATAATTGGGATGTTAACTATAAAAAAACTAATAGTCCGTCAGATAGATTTCCAAAAAATATTGGTCACATATTTTTTCTTTTTAAACAAACAATGAAGACGATACAGTGCTTTGAAAACTCGTGTGACGTCATATTCTAAGATATAAGTATGACATTTCTTAGCGAGCAGTGACGTCAAAACCTCCCACTCAAATCTTTGACGCGTTTTATCTTCGTCAATTTTTATTGATTTGATAAAAAAAAAAATACGTATACAATATTTTTCGATAATCTATCAGAAGGACTAATTAGAATCATATTTTTTAACCGACTTCCCAAAAAGGAGGAGATTCTCAATTCGATTGGTATGTTTTTTTTTTCCTGTGTTTGCGCATAACTTCCTCGTTTATGAACCAATTTTGATGATTCTTTTTTTATTTTATTAGAATCATATTTTTTTAGTCAGTAAACATACCTTTTCACTCAAGCCATTGTAGGGCGTCCCCTTCATTGTTGCCACTCCCATCGGTCTCAGAAATAAATTTTGTTGGTTGCCTTTCACTCCTCTTGCCAACATGACCAAACCATCTAAGCATACTCTTCAAAACTTTTGTCATTACATCTTCTTTAAAACCGCAACATTCTCTTATAACCTGCCCTGCTTACCCCCTTTGACGTTCCAATTCTTATTTCAAACACAGTATACAGTGTGTGACATAAAAAAAAACATCTTAAAAAAATTCCTTCCCTCAAAAAATTTGCCAAAGAATATTATTAAAACTTGCACATCTTTCTACATAGTTCTTTCATCGTATAATTTCAACATGAATGATGTAACCAAGATTTTGTAACATAATTTTAATTTAAAAGAGTTTCCATGGAGTTTCTATTCCATTCTTCTTCATAGCGATCTACAGTTTGCAATGGGCAAATACAGTACTTGCCTTATGAACAGTCATAAGGCAAAGGTCATACTTTTGAATGTCAGAAAAACCAAACGAAGCTACAGACCTTCGTTGGTTTTTCTGACATTCAAAAGTACCTTTAATGGTTTAATTAAAATTAATACTTTAATTTTAATAGAGGAGCTCGTGGCTTAATAAGAACTGCCACTCGGGTCGATCTTTAGGTAAAGCTGTGCTTGCCTAGGTCGGTCTGTGGATGGGTGACCGCCCGACATACCGAGTTTCCTCCGTGCCTCGGAAAGTACGTTAAACTGTTGGTCCCGGCTGCCATATATATAATTCTTTGGCAGTCGTTACAGGTAGTCAGTGACCTGAAATTCTGACATCCAGTCTTACCAAAGGGTATCGTATTACCTAGTATTAACTGGGTTGTGGGGGTCAGATAGGCAGTCGCTCCATGTAAAATACTGGTATTCAGCTGCATCCGCTTAGACTGGAAGCCGACCCCAATATAGTTTGGAAAATAGCTTTTCCCAACTATATTGGGGTCGGCTAGGTAGATGATGACTTTAATTTTGAATATACAAATATATGTTTTGTCCACAGTTCCTATCACACGTGTTCGAACAGAACGCCCTAGGTCTGATCCTGGGCTACCTAAACGTACGAGAGTCCCGCGACTCGCGGCTCGCGTTCGAGGCGCTCAAGTACTTAGCAGCGCTGCTGTGTCACAAGAAGTTCTCCATCGACTTCATCAACATGGGCGGGTTACAGGTCAGTATGGGATATACAAGTTGTTACCTGTTAGTACGAGAGTCCCGCGACTCGCGGCTCGCGTTCGAGGCGCTCAAGTACTTAGCAGCGCTGCTGTGTCACAAGAAGTTCTCCATCGACTTCATCAACATGGGCGGGTTACAGGTCAGTATGGAATATACAAGTTGTTACCTGTTAGTACGAGAGTCCCGCGACTCGCGGCTCGCGTTCGAGGCGCTCAAGTACTTAGCAGCGCTGCTGTGTCACAAGAAGTTCTCCATCGACTTCATCAACATGGGCGGGTTACAGGTCAGTATGGAATATACAAGTTGTTACCTGTTAGTACGAGAGTCCCGCGACTCGCGGCTCGCGTTCGAGGCGCTCAAGTACTTAGCAGCGCTGCTGTGTCACAAGAAGTTCTCCATCGACTTCATCAACATGGGCGGGTTACAGGTCAGTATGGGATATACAAGTTGTTACCTGTTAGTACGAGAGTCCCGCGACTCGCGGCTCGCGTTCGAGGCGCTCAAGTACTTAGCAGCGCTGCTGTGTCACAAGAAGTTCTCCATCGACTTCATCAACATGGGCGGGTTACAGGTCAGTATGGAATATACAAGTTGTTACCTGTTAGTACGAGAGTCCCGCGACTCGCGGCTCGCGTTCGAGGCGCTCAAGTACTTAGCAGCGCTGCTGTGTCACAAGAAGTTCTCCATCGACTTCATCAACATGGGCGGGTTACAGGTCAGTTTACAAAGTGTAAAGTACTCTAAGGACGCCGAAAGGTCTTCCTGTCATTGCGACACAGTCTAGCTAGAAAAAAAATTACAATAACGAGAACTCATACCTAAAGAAGCTCATGTGGGAGGGTTGTAGATCCAACTTACCTGAGTAGAAGGCGCCGCCGAGGCCGGCCTTGGAAAAGGTGGCGAGATGATCTATGGAACATCGCGAAGGCTGATTCGAAACGGCGTAAGAGAAGGTCAGGCCTTTGCAAAACAACAGTGAGACTTAAAAAAAAAAAAAAAGTTTACATTGTTTTTATAATGGCTTCGGTTTGGATTTGATTTTGAACAGTACAAATACTACCGATGAAATGTGTACGTTATATGGTCCTCAAAATTGGTCTTCATCAAGAATGAAGATTTACAGTTCTCGATTTCAGAACCCCTCTCTTCGAGTGCTGTTAAAGAAATACTATATCTATGTTATTCTAATAAGTATCATTCTCCCTCACCAGAAATTCCTAGAAGTTCCGCGGCCGTCAGTAGCGGCGACCGGTGTCTCCATCTGCCTGTACTACTTAGCTTACTGCGAAGACGCCATGGAAAGGGTCTGTCTACTGCCCAGGAGGACTCTCGCTGATCTGGTCAAGTAAGTAATTTTTTCCTTAATACCTTAGCTCCTTAATAGAAATTTAATTCAGTCAGGATATCATAGCATAAATAATCCGGTCAATTTAGACATCAAAGATTACACTAAGTCCCACCCGACTGAAAATTGGTAGGATTTTTCAAAATACGATTATAAATGAAATTTAAAAAGTCCCCATCGATCCGACACCTGGAAAAAAATGTCCAAACACTTTTATTTTTTAAAGCCACCGTTTTTGAGATATTTATCTATTCAAAAAGTTGAAAGAGTGAGTGGGATCAATGTTAAAAAAAAAAGTTTGTGACAAAATATGTAGTAGGTCTTGACAGTACACTTTTAATCCTTCCACTACAAAATGGCATGTGCCAAATAAATATATTTTCTTTCTTTCTCTTTGCCTTTTTGTTTCCTAATAACAACATATTATCCTTCACCCACAGATACGCGCTCTGGCTCCTAGAATGTTCGCACGACTCCGGTCGATGTCACGCCACCATGTTCTTCGGACTCTCCTTCCAGTTCCGCGTTATACTTGAGGAGTTTGATCATCAAGTAAGTCCAACTTTACTATTAATTACGTGTATGTATAAGTAAATCACAGATCATTTTTATACTGATTTTCGTTATTTTTCCAATAGCCAGGTATTTACAGCTATCTGATACGATCGAACACAGAGTGCATCTGTGCCTGCGTACAAATAATAACGCTAATCTCAGACTTTATGAGAGAACCAGTCGGATGAAATGAAATATTACTTCCCTTTTTTAATCGGATTTTGTTATCAATTTCAAGACTTTTAATTTTTTCACCGAACCGTAATTCTTATTCTAAAATGAAGTTAGATTTAGTTACTTCTTGAAACATCAGCTATCTGCCAGTAAAAGTCCTGTCAAAATTGGTCCAGCTTTTCTGAGATTAGCCGGAACAAACCGATTTACTGATATAAAAATTTTAAAAATTGTTTTTGTGTGCCGTATATAAGGTCCCATTAAAATAGGTGGACAACATTTTTGAGATCATTCAGACCACCAAAATAAGGACAATGGTAAAAAAAGAAAATAAGAAAAACGTATTAGATACTTACAAGAAAATAAAACAGCTAGCGAAAATACACTAAAAGTGTTAGTTACCCAAAATTTTATGTCAAAAAAAAAGAACTTATTCAGTGTTTTTTTTACTTGGATATCTTTGGTTAGACGTACTGAGCCCTGTGTTAGTCCACCTATTTTAATGGGACCTTATATATATACAGTTATTTTAATAATAGAAACAGAAACTGCTATTTAATTTAGTTAAGTTATATTCTCGTAATTTTCGTCTTCAGGACGGTCTACGCAAACTATACAATGTAATATCGACGCTGCCGATCCTGAGCGCGGACGACGACGAGTCGCGCGTCACGGAGGACGAGACCTGCGCCGCACGACAGATCGTCAGACATGTGTGCGTCGCTTTACGCAGGTACGACCTACTTTCTTTTTACCCGACTGCGACGTAACCCAAAAGGAGGGTTATTTGTTGATGGGAAACCACCTTGCGGGAGGCCTTCTTGCGCACACTATCGATGACCTGGGGGTCTAAAACGGCCACTTTGGCAGATCATAATATGAATTGCGTTAAAAAGCGTAAAATGGACCTTTCATTATAATGCGTCTGTAACAATTTAGTAAAATACATCATAATAGGAAAATAATATGAATTGCGTTAACATTCGGAAAATAGTCACAGACGCAGTTTTTATTATGAAAGGTCCATTTTACGCTTTTAAACGCAATTCACATTATGATCTGCAAAAGTGGCCATTTTAGACCCCCTGGTGAAGGTTGCGGGGACCTGCTAGGACCGGTCAATGTGGCGATACCTGCCCCCGTAGCATGGCGATTCTATCTCTATTCTACTAAGAATAGACAAAGTTTTTTCCATACAATTTGACATGAAACCTCGCTACAATCTGTCATTTTGTCGATTCTTCCGTCTACAAAACCCGATTCTTCGGTGGTTATGCTAAGCCGGCTGGGGGTGGTCTATGTCCAGCAGTGGACGTCTTTTGAATGAAATGATGATGGGAATGGGAAACCATCAAATGACTTCTGCCGCTCTGGCCGGAGGGGAGTGTCAGATTTGTACTGACTAAAACCCACCCATGATCCTTCTTAGCCCTGTGTGTTCCGTTCGAACAGTCCCGTAGCCGATGTAATACATAAAACACATTGCATGATGCACCTACCAAAATCAACAGAGGTGGCCACTAGAAAATCGCCCTGTCAATGAAGCTCGACGAAACCCCAGAGAAACAATTTAACTGTCTTGAATCCCGCAACGAATTTAATCAGAAAATAATAGCGGAGGAGTAGGAAAAACATAATTTAAAGAAAGAAAAATATTTATTTGGGACAAGCACAGGAACTACAAAAAATAATAATAAAAAAGAATATAAAGCTAAATAACAAAATAGAAAACCTGTGCGAGGCCAAAAAGGCTCCTATCTCAGCATGATGCTGCGATAAATGAAAACAAATACCGCAGCGCTGGTATTCTGATAGGGCCCACTGTGATGTCACGGTCACACCTACGGACACAAAATACATTCACACACAAAAAATAAAACAAAAAAAATAGACAAATATAATACTCGCAAAAAATTAAAAACTAATTACTCGCAAATGTCCACTTCCCTTTATATCAGCAGGACACAAAACAGAACAAGGCCAGTATGCACAAAGGGAAGTTTAAATCTACCTCGTTCATGTAGCTATAGGATTCTATTAGGCTTAGGATCTTAGATAACAGGAAGATCATGTTCATTCCATTTTAATTTGTGGTGTAATAATTATGTTTGTATCGCAGGTACTTAGAGGCTCACCTAAGGTTACGCGCCGCGCAAGTGGCGAGACAACAAGGCGATAATGTTCCTGATCCACCGCCTTATAAGGTAAACACTTATCTTACTTACTGTTAGGGAATTCATCGATATCGAACAAGTCGCAGGAACAACATGGGGTAGAGTGGCCGTAGAAAGGCCAGAATGGAGAAGATTGAAGGAGGCCTTTGCTACCTGGTAAATGGAGACGCAAAAGTGGAACAAAAAAATAATTACGTACAATAAAGAAATAATGGCGTGTCCGACTGAAGGCTATAATATAATACATCTATCTATCTATCTATATAAATAAAAAGAGAAGTCCTGACTGACTGACTGACTGACTCATCAACGCCCCGCCCAAACCCTTGGACCTAGAAAGCTGAAATTTTGCATAGAGGTTCCCTTTATAACGTAGACAAGGAATAAGGAAGGATTTTTCGAAATTCAACCCCTAAGGGAGTTAAATAGGGGATGAAAGTTTGTTTGAAAAATCGTCATTTTCGATATTTTCCGACATCCACGCGGGCGAAGCCGCTGGCAAAAGCTAGTATAATATATAGAGAATTCATCAAATGGTTCTTCCCGCTTTGGGCAGAGCGGAAGGGAGTGTCAGACTTCTACTGACTGAAAAACACCCATGTTGCTTCTTAGCCCTTTGTGTCCGGAGCCGCGATATCTCTTTATTAAACACAGCGGATCCGCCCGCGTGAAAATGACGATTTTCCATACAAACTTTCATCCCCTATTTAACTCCCTTAGGAGTTGAACTTCGAAAAATCCTTCCTTATTCCTTGTCTACATTATAAAGGGAACCTCTGTGCAAAATTTCAGCTTTCTAGGTCCAACGGTTTGGGCTGGGCGTTGATGAGTCAGTCAGTCAGTCAGTCAGGACTTCTCTCTTTATTTATTAGATAACATGACATCACGCCTATGATTTCCGAAGGATAAGGCAGAGGTGTTCCTATTAGTACTCCCTCATTTCGCTATAGTGCGCGCGGAACTAGTTGGCCGCGCCTTAGGCAAGTTTTTGTTTTTTATTTAAGTATTCTTTTCAATAAATTGAACAATTATTGTTCACAATATCTCGAGATTGGTCATCACTGTCTAATTATAGTCTCCTGTGCATTGCGAGCTGTAGGCAACCCGCCCCCTCACCCCTTTCGCCACCTAAGGCGCGGCCAACTAGTTCCGCGCGCACTATAGTTATGTTTAAGTCCCATGTAATATGGGGCGAGCCTATTACCATCAAGCGGGCACAAAACTAGACTCCGTGGCTGCTACTGAGAAATTCCTGATGAAATAACCCTCTCACATTTCGTCCGATCTGGGAATAGAACTCAGAATCGACGACGTATTAACAACGGTTCTTGTCAGAGCCATTCTTTATCAGAATGTCCAAACGTTCGTCCTTGCCAGGGCCGCTTGCTTTAATGCTTCTTTAACGAACGTCTTAAAACGTGGTAAAGTGTTGTGATAAGTGGTGGCTACAGTGTCCTATTTTAACCACAGGCTTCAAAATCAACCCCCGAAGAGGTCCAAGAGCAGATAGAACTACTACAAAGCATAGCCTGCTCACGCTGGGCGGCTGTAGACGAGCTACTGGAGCTGGGCGGAGTCGCCCTGCTGCTGCAAGTCACCAGCCTGGCCATGGAGTGGAACTTTAACGGCAGGTAACAGCTAGAACTGCTACAAACTATAGCTTGGTCTCGTTGGGCGGCTGTAGACGAGCTACTGGAGCTGGGCGGAGTCGCCCTGCTGCTGCAAGTCACCAGCCTGGCCATGGAGTGGAACTTTAACGGCAGGTAACAGCTAGAACTGCTACAAACTATAGCTTGGTCTCGTTGGGCGGCTGTAGACGAGCTACTGGAGCTGGGCGGAGTCGCCCTGCTGCTGCAAGTCACCAGCCTGGCCATGGAGTGGAACTTTAACGGCAGGTAACAGCTAGAACTGCTACAAACTATAGCTTGGTCTCGTTGGGCGGCTGTAGACGAGCTACTGGAGCTGGGCGGAGTCGCCCTGCTGCTGCAAGTCACCAGCCTGGCCATGGAGTGGAACTTTAACGGCAGGTAACAGCTAGAACTGCTACAAACTATAGCTTGGTCTCGTTGGGCGGCTGTAGACGAGCTACTGGAGCTGGGCGGAGTCGCCCTGCTGCTGCAAGTCACCAGCCTGGCCATGGAGTGGAACTTTAACGGCAGGTAACAGCTAGAACTGCTACAAACTATAGCTTGGTCTCGTTGGGCGGCTGTAGACGAGCTACTGGAGCTGGGCGGAGTCGCCCTGCTGCTGCAAGTCACCAGCCTGGCCATGGAGTGGAACTTTAACGGCAGGTAACAGCTAGAACTGCTACAAACTATAGCTTGGTCTCGTTGGGCGGCTGTAGACGAGCTACTGGAGCTGGGCGGAGTCGCCCTGCTGCTGCAAGTCACCAGCCTGGCCATGGAGTGGAACTTTAACGGCAGGTAACAGCTAGAACTGCTACAAACTATAGCTTGGTCTCGTTGGGCGGCTGTAGACGAGCTACTGGAGCTGGGCGGAGTCGCCCTGCTGCTGCAAGTCACCAGCCTGGCCATGGAGTGGAACTTTAACGGCAGGTAACAGCTAGAACTGCTACAAACTATAGCTTGGTCTCGTTGGGCGGCTGTAGACGAGCTACTGGAGCTGGGCGGAGTCGCCCTGCTGCTGCAAGTCACCAGCCTGGCCATGGAGTGGAACTTTAACGGCAGGTAACAGCTAGAACTGCTACAAACTATAGCTTGGTCTCGTTGGGCGGCTGTAGACGAGCTACTGGAGCTGGGCGGAGTCGCCCTGCTGCTGCAAGTCACCAGCCTGGCCATGGAGTGGAACTTTAACGGCAGGTAACAGCTAGAACTGCTAGTTTTGTGTGGCCATCCCGCATATTAATAAACAAAGAAACGAATCGAAACCGAATCAAACATGTCGTATGTCTATTTTTTTTTAGTATTACGAAAGCGAGCGAGATAGATAGCGGGGTACATACGACTTTTCGAATCGAAATCTAATCGAAGTGTTTGTAAATAAGGGGACTATGAAAATATGGTTCCGTACTCTGAACCCTTCTAACCGAAAAGTGCCTGGGTGCTACGGAGCTGGTGGGACGAACTCTACTCTGGTGAACATAGAGTAAAATAATTTTCATAGAAATTACCTGAGAGCAGTGACTTACGAACGTGTACTGGGTTCAAACCTAGGCTGGCGCATTACTTTGTGTAATTTATTTCATCACGACTAGTCTAAAAAAGAAAACCCAAAATTCGAAGACATGTTTTATGTGACATCTACCAACCCGCACTAGGCCCGCGTGATGGGTCATATACAGCCCAGTCACTCAGAGAGAGGAGGCCTGTGTCCCACCAGTGGGAACATTCTAGACTGATTATGCATTACGCTTTTAATCTAGCTAGGTCTCAACCTAGGTAGATTGATTTTTCAAAAACGTGGTTACAAAAATATATCACTTGTTTGAATAAGAGTTACCGTTACAATTTTACCTTTAACCATGAATGGCTGCTATTTTGTTTTTTTATATCTTTGAATCTTAAAGAGACGTACAAATACCCTTGTTTCACTAGAACCACTTCTACGTTCAAATATGAACCTTACCAGCACCACTATAAAGCTAATTCTCCCCAGATCAGAGACGGTGCGGTCAGCATTGGACGTGATCTCCGTATGCTGCGTAGCGCCGCGAGTTCAGCTGTTGTTGACTGAAAAATTGGACTTGAACAACTCTGAGATGACCACTGGAGTCAATATTGTATTAGGTAAGTTGCTTTCATTATTATTATTTACTACCAGATGAGATACAAATATAAAAAAAAACAACTTAAAATAAATGCAAAAATAAGGCTTCTTCTTCATCGTGTCGATAATAGGGGATCGGACAAAAAAAAACTAATTAGTCCGTCAGATAGATTTCCAAAAATTATTGGACACGTATTTTTTCTTTTTTCACGTAAACTTAAAATGAAGACGATACAGTGCTTCGAAAACTCGTGTGACGTCATATGATAGTACATTTTGACGACACAAGTGACGTTTCAAGCCCCACTCCAAGATCTTTGACGCGTTTTATCTTCGTCATTTTTTATTGATTTGATAAAAGAAAAAACACGTATTCAATATTTTTCGATAATCTAACTTACGGACTAAACAGAATCATATTATTTTGACCCAGTTCGATCCCCTGGACCTTTCCTATTAGAAACTGCGTCTGGTGACCATTTTACGAATTTTGACGCAATTAATATTATTTTCCTATTGATCTATTTTCCTAAATGGACACAGACGCAGTTACTATTAAGAAAGGTCCATTTCACGCTTTTTAACGCAATTCATATTATGATCTGATAGTGGCCATTTTAGACGTCCGCCACATTGATGGCGTTTTTAGTGGCAAAAAAAAGGCAGAAACGTCAATGAAACAAACATAGTCACCGAAAGTAAAGTTAATTTAGACTTTTTAGTGTTCTCTGGAAGTTCGTTTATTTTTGCAAAAAAGTTTGTATTCATATTAGGCTGTTTACTGCCTTTATACTTTTGCTTTAACCTTTTTTATGTGAAAGTCATCAAATGACTCCTCCCGCTCTGGGCGTAGCAGAGGGAGTGTCAGTCTTCTACTGACTAACACCCACCCATGTTCTTTCTTAGTACCTCTTTCGAACAGTCCCACTTTTATTTGCAACTAGCTTTTCCCAGTTCCTATTTTGTTATCAATTTTTGCACGGAACTTTCGTTAAGTACTCATTATTCCTACTCGGTCAAAATGTATGGAACATTTTGGATTGTCTTGGGCTGTGTTAATCCAATTTTTACCGGCTGTTTTCAAATAATCATCAACACGTTGATTCTAATGCCGTCTTCTTCGTCTTAAAAAAAAAATATAGAAAAAAAATAGTCACATCACTATCACTACATGGTATAAAACAAAGTCGCTGCCCGTTGTCTGTCCCTATGTATGCTTAGATCTTTAAAACTACACAACGGATTTTGATGCGGGTTTTATTGCACCCGTGCGAAGCCGGGCGGGTCACTAGTCTATACATATAATAAAACAGTAAAAAAAACTGTGTCTGTACATTGAATATATTAAAAAAAAAAAAATTGAGGGGGGTTTAGAAATACATAGTAATAGAGCAAGAATCCGAAAAAAAAATCTGTCTGTTTGTCTGTATGTTTGTACACGCTAATCTTCGGAACTACTTGACAGATTTGAATGATTTTTTTCGTTGTATAGGTATTAAGTCTGGGCAACATATAGGCTATAATTTATCTTAAAAACTTGAACATTTCCACTTGAACGAAGTCGCGGGCATCAGCTAGTATTAATTAAATAAGTCGCCAGTCATTGCCAGCAGTATCGTATCGACTCAGTAGTAATAGTAACGCAGATGTGTTGGCAGGCGCGGCGGACGGCGACATCGTGCCGGAGCCGGAGGTGCAGAAGGCGGCGCTTAACGTGCTCGTCAACTGCGTGTGCGCGCCCGTGCATCGAGTGAGTACGCCTATTTTTATTATTGTCGTGTATATAAGGTCCCAATAAAATAGGTGGACAAAATTTCAAAAATCATTCGGACCACCAAAATAAGGACAATGGTAAAAAACAAAATAAGAAAATCGCATTTAAGTACCTACTCATAAAGGATAAGTTTGTTCTAGAGTGCCGGCAATTTATTATTTTAAGTAAAAAAAAATCATTTTATTTAATGTTTTTTTTTGTTTAGATATGTTTGGTTAGACATACTGAACGCTGTGTTAAAATTTGTCCACCTATTTTAATGGGATCTTATATAATCCCCGTAAACACAAATTCCTGACGTTGCTCATAAAGCTGCCAAGCTTAGTTGAACTGGACTGGGCACGTCTACCGCATGCCCAAGCTGTGTCAAAATAGCCACTTTCTGGAGCCCTGACACAGTCAGAAGGCGTCGCGGTAGACCTTGTAGAAGATGGCGACTATGGCTAGACGATCTGGACAAGACCAGCCACCACGTTTTTGGCAATTTTTCTATTTTATTTAACAAACGACTTGACCGGCAAATTGCAAAAAACGTAAGAAAATTCGAATTTCGCGGACTACCTTGTCGCATCAACCTTCAGATAGAAGAGCACAACGATACTGCTTATTTCTTTTTCTTTCTTTCTTTTATATTATGTTACTTAAAGATCCTTCAAGCCGGTCAAACTGTTATTTTAATTTTATTTTTTTTAAACGTTGCCCCACACTAGGAATTTCTCCTGTATTGTGGGTGCGTTCACAAACATATAAACTAACATACACAAATACCCAGACCCGGAACAACTATCTGTAGGCCATAAAGATGTTTGTTCCGTGCGGGGATCGAACTCGCGACACGCAGCGCAGCAGTCCAATCGCTCAGCCACTGCGCCAACCATGTCGACGAGAACAGCTGTGTCTGTGTCTGACTGTGTGTGTGTGAAAACTGTGTACAGTACTTAGTGCTTAAAGTGTTAAAAAAATAAATACCTAAGTATACAAACAAATGATCAGTTGACAGAATATCCAACCAATATTTAAGGAAATTGCCAAGCGGTTGGTCGATACTTCACGTAAGCAGATGGCTGGCCTATTCTTTGACTGAAATCAATTAATCAGCATTGCCATCCAACATATGAATGCTGCCAGCCTTTTTTTTTTTTTTTTGGGGCTGGAAAATCATCGAGTAACCCCCCCCCCCCCCCGCTCTTGGGCAGAGCGAAGGGGAGTGTCAGACTTCTACTGACTAAAAACCAAACCCATGTTCCTTCTTCGCCCTTGTGTTGGAGCCGCGTTATGCCTTTCTATAATCCACAGCCCCGACGGGATGCTGCCAGCTTTCTGGGCACTTTTCCTGTTGATAGCAATGTGAACGAATTGTTTGACGCCCTTTAATTCTTCCCTTTTTGATACTTTCTATATATTTAATTAAAATTTTAGTTCTGCAAATTGTAGATGTAGTTGATAGAAATAAAGGGTGTTTTTTTTAGAGGTATAGAACTTTGAAATGGAATAAAACAAAGATGATTTTTTTAAATTGATAAGAAATTTACTTTATTCGAAAGATAATCTTCTGGCATTATAATTTAAATATTACTTCTGACATATGACCGCCACGGCTGGCTCGCACGTAGTCTAATCTGGAGCACCAATTTTCGATGACTTTTTTCAACATTTGTGGCCGTATATCGGCAATAACGCGGCGAATATTGTCCTCCAAGTGGTCAATCGTTTCGGGCTTATCGGCGTAGACTAGCGACTTCACATATTCCCACAGAAAATAGTCAAGCGGCGTTAAATCGCACGATTAAACGGCACGCACCGGCCAATTCACGGGTCCGAAACGTGAAACTATGCGGTTACCAAACGTTTCCAAACGGTTAAAAAATTAATTTGCACAATTTGCAAGCGTTGTTCAGGCGTCAGTCTATTCATGTTGAAATGCCAAACCAAACTAAACATAAATCACTTGACAGCTGACAGAATGGCCGCCAGTTAAAAAAGTGTTGCCAACTTAAAGTTCTATACCTCTAAAAAAACACACTGAATTATTAAAATACACTAACAAATATTTCTCCATCCCAGGCTGGTACCTCAACAACGCGGTTCTCTATAACAGGGTCCAGTAAAAAGAAGACAGCTCTAAAGTCTTACGAGGAACTAATACAGAAGGTCTGGGAGAGCGTGAGGACTAACAATGGTATTATGGTGAGTGGTTCTGTACTTTATTGTTTGTAGTGTAGAGTTTAATTTAGATTGGTGAGAGATAGAATATTTTTGATGTAATTGAGGAGGAATGAAACGCATGATGTGACGTAAAGAGTGAAAGATATGATTATCAACCAAGCATTCTGTGAGTTTGACTGCTGCACTCAGAGTCGTCTCTTAGTAAAGGTTTTGTATGTCGAATCTTTACTAAGTGACGGCTTAAGTAATCATTAAACATCTCTGACACGCTAAACTAATTGCTGGGAAACAACCTTTTTTTGGGGTAAAAATCATGTTTTACAATAAGACTCAAAGTAACGCACTCAACACGTTGTGCTGGTGGATGGGTTGTACAGTACGAGGGTCATGGAATATTTAACGTAACTTGTGACAAGTTGCGATGTTCTAGAGCAAAAAAAAACCATCAGGCGAAAAAAACGGAAAACGCCGTTCTACTTATTCGAAAAAAACATACCAGTCGAATTGTTAACCTCCTCCTTTTTGGGAAGTCGGTTAAAAAGGGTATTTCAACACCCGTTAAGGTTTTCTATGCTAGTCGAGGTTATACACAGCATTGTGTGATTCCGGGTTGATATAATGCTAGTCAACATCTTCTGCAAAGACGGGCGCATCTAATACTAACGAAATAACCAATGCTTGATATAAAATAATGTTATTTTCCACCAGGTGTTACTATCACTAATGATGGTAAAATCGCCGATAACGGACGCAGATCGCTTGCGCGGCCTCGCCTGCCGAGCTCTCGCTGGGCTAGCGCGATGCCCAACAGTGAGACAGATCATATCCAAGCTACCACTCTTCACTACATCACAGATACAAGGTACGTTAGACGTCTGCGGAGTTTCGTTTGCTAATGAAAATAGATGCTCCGTTTAGAACAACTTTTTGCTGACGCAAACTGTTCAGTTTATGCTCATTAAAAGGCAGTTTTTAGTTGACACATACAATAGGGGATCGGACAAAAAAAAACTAAATAGTCCGTCAGATAGATTTCCAAAAAATTTTAACCACGTATTTTTTCTTTTTTCACGTAAACAAAAAATGAAGACGATACAGTGCTTCGAAAACTCGTGTGACGTCATATGCTAGTACATTTTGTACCTTCAATTGACGTTTCAAGCCCCACTCCATGATCTTTGACGCGCTATAGCTTCGTCAATTTTAATTGTTTTGATAAAACAAAAAACACGTATCCAAAATTTTTCGATAATCTAACTGACGGACTAAACAGAATCATATTTTTTTGAGTCAGTCCGATCCCCTATTACACAAACTCACGCTCTTTTCCCATGGGGGTAGGCAGAAACCACAGAACGCCACCTGCTACGAGATACTCCTGCCTCGTCTACATTCATAGAACTTTTCATAAACGCACGCCGGTTGCGAGTACTTCAGTATTTTTAGTTAATGCAAAGTAATTATTATACACTAGCTGATATGTGATCATAATATAATTTAGTGCAAAGAATTCTTTGTCAATATTATCTTACACATTATTGTATAGAATTTGATACTTTTAGTTTTAACCTTAAAAACAGATGTGTTGTCACTTTTTCTTCCCAATAGGAAGTAGTGTCGAAGGGTGGGCGTTATGGGGACAGTCTCTTGTAAAATTTGAAGTTAAAAAAGTGCTGATTTGTCAGCCTAATTTGAGTGAAAGACTTGGTTTTGCAGATACTAATATCCTCTAATATCTCTACTAAACCTCAAGCGGCGTAAATATAGTAACCTTTGCGGAAACTATATTTTCGAGCCGTTTGGGGTTGAAACTCTGGGGCCGTGGGGTCCGAGTGCTCATAGCCTGTTTAAGGAAATCTCGAAACGCTTAGTTGACGCTTCTCGTGACCCAAGGGCTGGCTTTTATCTTGGCCAGAGGCTAAGTGTTGCCATACAACGAGGCAATGCCGCCAGTCTTTTGGGCACATTACCGGCTGACAGCGTTGAGGAGCAGTATTTCGATGCCTTTTTATAGTTTATTGTTAGTTTAGTTTATTTTATAGTTTATAATTAATTTAATATATATCCTCTTATTAACATAAGATCTCCCTGCCCTTATCCTATGTCTTTTGGGGTCGGCGCAACACGTTTTTAAACGGTTTTTTTTCCTTCCACTCTGCCCTGTTAGTCGTCACGTTATCATCTATTCCCTTTTCCTTCATATCACCCCTCACACACTCCATCCATCTTTTCTTTGGTCTTCCTCTCCCTCTCCATCCATCCACATTTATATTCATCACTTTTTTAGTCACATGCGATTCATCCCTCCTCATCACATGCCCATACCACGACAGTCGATTCCCTTTTAACTTTTCTGTAATTGGCGCATCTTTTAAACTTCCTCTGATATACTCGTTCCTTACTTTATCCATTCTGGTCACACCACACATCCACCTCAACATTCTCATCTCCGCAACATGCAACCTTTTTTCATCCATCTTCTTCACAGCCCAACATTCCGATCCATACAGTACGACAGGCCTAATCACGGACTATACGAATATCCTCTTATTAACGCTGACATTTAATTTGCAGTATTAATGCGCGACCCAATACTCCAGGAGAAGCGTCAAGAACACGTCATGTTCCAGAAGTATGCGCTCGAACTGCTGGAGCGAGTGTCGGGCAAGAGCAAACACATGGGCGCCGAGTTCGAGACCTCGCTAGCTAATATACACAGGGTGAGTAGTGTAGTACCTGCGAGCTCAGGTTGGCCGCTGTAGATATAATCTGGCTACAGATACCGGCACGGTTCTTGAGCGCTCGGCGGAAGAGTGGGGATCGCTGTGCGCATCGTACACTTTATGACAAATAAAACGCACACCCGTTTATTATTTATTGGTTGTGAGGTAAGTGCAGCAGGAGTAAAGAACAAATCCCTTGTGACGGCTATGACGCGATGCGCTACGGGCCAATCACTGCACTTTGTCCGCCCCAAGTCTCACTTCATACCACCAAAGGGACCCAATTACTCACTGCAGCGTCAGCGCTCAACAATCGTGCCGATGATAATAAATGGGGTATCCTCGATCTATCCCAAACAAACTGCCAGTGTAGAGCCCCTCTGCAGGATATGTGCCACCTCCTATCCTGCCCATCCTGCACAACCACTTGCACCTTTCAGGACTTACTCGAAGCCAGTAATATTTTTACCCACAGGTGACGTTACAAGCCACTCATGATCTTTGACGCGTTTTATCTTCGTCGATTTTTATTAATTTGATAAAACAAAAAGCACGACGTATCCAATATTTTTAAATAATCTGACTGACGGACTAAACAGAATCATATTTTTTGAGCCGGTCTACTCGCTGATACGCGAAACCCGTATTTATACGGGTTTCGTGCTTAGCGAGTAGACCCCCAGGCTTTTCCTACTCTATAACACCTACGGACATAAGATTAGTTCGAGGCCCGAACTAAGATGGAATGACTACTCGATTTGACAGCTTGCCCCACTACCGATGAGTTTTAGCCCGTCCGTAAATTTGAATTTGACACTTGTTTACACGGAGTTTAATGTCATTTCATACGATTACAAAATAGTTATCGTGCAGGCCTCGAAAGTTTAAGTTTTTTAGAAAATCAATAATATGGCTGCTTTTTTAATGCTCGAAGGAGCTCTAAAATAAGATTCGCCGGTTGTTTTCGCGCCAAAACTTTCGCTTGTCGAGTATTCACCATTTTGACTTTAAAGGAACTAAAGGCTCTTAAAGGACTTATTTAAAGATTTGTGTGAGCCTGCGAGGAACTATTTTGCCTCAACAAAAGCAACGAAATGGTGTTGATTCAAGAATGAAGGTAGGTAATGGTTTGGTTTGGCGCTGGGACTGGCAGAAGATTCTGATATAACTAAAACGAAGACAAAACTTTCTACAATAAAAGTAATATTTAATGTTGAAGTTGTTTTTTTATTTTGCACCATAATTACTTATTTTCAAGTATTGAATGCCCTAAACAACACAAAATAAATAATCTTCAAGTACAATAATAAACTAATACATCAAACAAATTTACACCATTAACTATGTTTGGAGGGCTTCGAGTCAAGGTCCCATGTAGCTTTTCGGGAAAACACTTTTATACAATAATCCTGCGGCCAAAACTCCTTCCTATGGGTCTCAAGATGATGTGTCCTGCACCATAAAAGACTTGAAGTAAATCTTTTTGCTCCTTATATACTCCAAAACCTCTGGCATCATGATGTGATGTGATATGTATAGCGGGACGCAGCAACATGTTGTCCATACAAATTAAGCCTTCATCATCAGCCTGTCCTTGGCTTGTAACCGATGGCAACGTGCTTTCAACTAGCTTGGTGGGCTCCTAGGTACCCCATGTTTGTTTGTTTTTGTTACCGCTGATGTTTATTGTTGGTAGGTACCAACTCGTTGTTTTCACTTAGAAAATCGAGGAGTGCCTCTATTTGAGCGCGTGAGGGCCTACTGGAGCGGTTGAGGCCATTAATTTTACAATTGATTACGAAATGTTTCCGGGTCGTAACTCGTATTACTGATGCAAATTTTGTTTATTATTTACTCAGATTATTTATTGTAAATAAAAAACTGACATTTTGACATTTCCATTGACAAATTGGTATCCTTCAATCGAATACAAAGAAGGCAGAGGTTACACCTATAACCCGGACAAATATATTTAAATTCTATCTAAAAAGATAATAAATATTTTGTGCAAATGCAGCCTTTTTTCTAACAATACCAATGATATTTTTTAATTTAAATGCTTGAAAACCACGAAGTAAGAAAACCGGTAATCATCCGAAAGAATAAAGCAACACTAACGACTTTTATCATTCGTTCACTCATCCAAACTAGTCTCGTCTATGACTCCGTTCGAACCTCATTGATCTGTGATCACTAGAGAGTAGGGTTTACACCTTTTTTTTTTGGTGGGTGGAAAATCATGGTATGACCCCCCCCCCCTCCCCCGCTCTTGGGCAGAGCGAAGGGGAGTGTCAGACTTCTACTGACTAAAAACCGAACCCATGTTCCTTCTTTGCCCTTGCGCCGAGGCCACGTAATCTAGTACATAAATTAGTTACGGATGACTTTAGTACGGCCCGTATATAAGATCCCATTAAAATATGTGGACACAATTTCAGAAATCATTCAGACCACCAAAATAAGGACAATGGTAAAAATAATAATAAGAAAAACGTATTTTGGTACCTACTCATAAAGGACGACTTTGTTCTAGACTGCCGGCAATTTATTATTTCAAGTCAAAATAAAATCACTTTATTTCGTGTTTTTTTTGTTTAGATATCTTTGTTCAGACGTACTGAACGCTGTGTTATAATTTGTCCACCTATTTTAATGGGACCTTATATTAGTCGACGGAGTTAGCGAGTAGACCTCCTGATACGACCCAAGGCGACATTTTCCAGTTGCGATCTATCTCTCCTTCCTCCCTTTTTCGTTTCTTGCTTCTCATTAGAAAGTGTGATGCTAACACAGCGTTGAAAAAAACTGGAAAGATTCCCGTTTCTTTCCAATGCCGTTGTAAGTCATCAAATGGCTCCTCCCGATCTGGGCAGAGGTAGGGAGTGTCAGGCTTCTACTAACTAAAAAACACCCATGTTCCTTCTTAGCCCTTTGTGTCAAAGCCGCAGTATCTCTTTCGAACAGCCTGCAACTTTTTCTACATACTGTCTACATTTCTAATTCAACTTTCCTCTCACAGGTCTGCTGGAAGAAATTTCTTATGTAATAAGCAGTGCCTTTATGCTCTTCTATTTGTTATGTTTTTATCCTTTTTTGTGTCCATATATAAAGTGCTAATGTAAATATATATATATATTCACATATATTATATATTTACATATATATATTCACATATTATATTATATACTTACATATATTTATATATATTTGACGGCACGGTTGGCGCAGTGGCTCAAGCAGCTACTGCGCTCAGTGTCGCGGGTTCGATCCCCGCACGGAACAAATATTTGTATGGCCTACAGATAGTTGTTTCGGGTCTGGGTATTTGTGTATGTGAGTTTAAATGTCTGTGAACGCACCCACGATACACGAGAAATTCCTAGTGTGGAGCAACGTTTATAAAAAAAAAAAAAACAAAAAAAATTGTCCACAGGCAAACGTAGTAGCCCAAACGCGGATTAACTACAATGAACGACAGTTGCTACAACTAGTAGCGGCGCACTTAGCCGCGCGAGGTCTAACCGCCAGCGCGGCCACCCTACAGCGTGAGGCTAAGTTGCCGCCCCCCGCGCAGCCCGCGCCGCCCCCTCCACCGCCGCCGCCTGTCTATACTCCCTCCACGCCTACTAGAGTGAGTATACTTATATATATATATACTACAGTTAGTAGCGGCGCACTTAGCCGCGCGAGGTCTAACCGCCAGCGCGGCCACCCTACAGCGCGAGGCTAAGTTGCCGCCCCCCGCGCAGCCCGCGCCGCCCCCTCCACCGCCGCCGCCTGTCTATACTCCCTCCACGCCTACTAGAGTGAGTATACTTATATATATATATACTACAGTTAGTAGCGGCGCACTTAGCCGCGCGAGGTCTAACCGCCAGCGCGGCCACCCTACAGCGCGAGGCTAAGTTGCCGCCCCCCGCGCAGCCCGCGCCGCCCCCTCCACCGCCGCCGCCTGTCTATACTCCCTCCACGCCTACTAGAGTGAGTATACTTATATATATATACTACAGTTAGTAGCGGCGCACTTAGCCGCGCGAGGTCTAACCGCCAGCGCGGCCACCCTACAGCGCGAGGCTAAGTTGCCGCCCCCCGCGCAGCCCGCGCCGCCCCCTCCACCGCCGCCGCCTGTCTATACTCCCTCCACGCCTACTAGAGTGAGTATACTTATATATATATACTACAGTTAGTAGCGGCGCACTTAGCCGCGCGAGGTCTAACCGCCAGCGCGGCCACCCTACAGCGCGAGGCTAAGTTGCCGCCCCCCGCGCAGCCCGCGCCGCCCCCTCCACCGCCGCCGCCTGTCTATACTCCCTCCACGCCTACTAGAGTGAGTATACTTATATATATATACTACAGTTAGTAGCGGCGCACTTAGCCGCGCGAGGTCTAACCGCCAGCGCGGCCACCCTACAGCGCGAGGCTAAGTTGCCGCCCCCCGCGCAGCCCGCGCCGCCCCCTCCACCGCCGCCGCCTGTCTATACTCCCTCCACGCCTACTAGAGTGAGTATACTTATATATATATATACTACAGTTAGTAGCGGCGCACTTAGCCGCGCGAGGTCTAACCGCCAGCGCGGCCACCCTACAGCGCGAGGCTAAGTTGCCGCCCCCCGCGCAGCCCGCGCCGCCCCCTCCACCGCCGCCGCCTGTCTATACTCCCTCCACGCCTACTAGAGTGAGTATACTTATATATATATACTACAGTTAGTAGCGGCGCACTTAGCCGCGCGAGGTCTAACCGCCAGCGCGGCCACCCTACAGCGCGAGGCTAAGTTGCCGCCCCCCGCGCCGCCCCCTCCACCGCACATAATATATCTCCGGACGTATCTGTTGACGTTTGCGGACGTCTGCCAGACGCATCTGCCGATGTGTAGAGGGACCACAGTGAAAAGACATGCTGCCCAGCCCCAAATGAATTGGAATAAGGGCAAGAGAATAATAATAATGATGATGATGTACATAATACATTGCTGGTTTCCTTCACAGTCTCGTCTGTCAGTGTCCCGCGCGAACAGCAGTGGCTCGCTCCACCGCGATAGCATCGACCTGAACAGCTCACACAACTCTATGCACATTGACGACGCGAGCCCCTTGCCGCCTGTCATTAAACTTAGGTGAGACACATCCATTGAATTATATTTAGAGCTAACTGGCGACCCGCCCCGTCTTCATTACAAACCTTTATCTTGAACCTTTATCTTGCGGTTTTCTCTATCTATTGCTGAAAACGGCGTTAAAATCCATTCCATAGTTTAAAAGATACAAGCTTACAAACAACTGTGAAGAATAATCATACAAAATGTCAATATCTTTAGCAAAATTTATGAGATAGCTTATTTTTAATCGACTTCTAACTTCACAAAAGGTTCTATGATATGCCGGTTTCCTCACGATGCGATGTTTTCCTTCACCGTTTTGAGAGCAGTGGTACTAAGTAATGTGAAACGCTTTATAAAACAAAATTGCAATCAATATTTTCAGTGTAATTATAATTATAAAGATTTCTGCCTGTATACTTATTAGCTTGTTCGACTGTACTACTTCGTAATATCACTGTTACTAAGAGGTTACTAGGGGGTCTAAAACGGCCACTTTAGCAGATCATAATAGGAATTGCGTCAAAAAGCGTAAAATAACCTTTCATAATAGTAACAGCGTCTGGGACCATTAAGGAAGTACCACTGGGTACTGAGTAACTACGCTTAAATTATTGTTGGAAAACCATTTTTTTTTTTAAAGTCTCGGTCTACCTTAGAACGCATTAGCCGTGTACTGACTGAGCGCGCAGCCTCGCGAGGCAATTCATGTGGTCGGCCAGGACGTGCTTAAACCGAGGAAAATAATAAAATATCGTGTCGCGTGGCATACGTCCGAGGCTGCCTCGCGAGGCTGCGCGCTCAGTCAGTATACGGCTATTGAACAGTACTACTTCGTAATATCTTTGTTACTAACACAATTCATTACTATTACTTGAGTAAATGTCATTGTTTAGTAATTCCTTGATGTTAGAACTATGAAACGTTAGAATTCGTAGTTTTTCTTTCATTGACGGTTCTAACTTTGCTTAAACTCTTGTCCATTGCATAAAAATGTTTGCATACGTAATTACTTAAGTTCAAGTAATTACTTTAACTTGACTATAGATACGGGTGTAAAAGGTTACCAGATATAGAAAAAGTATATAGCAATGAAGAGAAAAACAAATCCCATACGACTTGGTTAAGAGTAATTTTACAGGTTGTGTTACGTGCGATTTTGAGCCGTGTTAATATATGACAAAAGATTGAATAGATGTTTTTTTTTACACAAGCGACCCTCCCTGGCTTCGATCGGAATTGAATTTAGTTGTTAAAAGGTATTCCAAATATTATTCATATTTTGTTTTGCATGAGTAGATGGTAAACTGGCTATGATTGTTCGAAAAAAGTTATTTTTCATTATATCAAAAATATTATCGATTTTTTGGCCGGTTCATTGAAAAATAAATCTGTAGAAAATGGCATTATCAGATTTTCAACCAATCGGAACAAGCTGCTCGTCCGCTCAAGTTACTTTCGACATTGGTTGTAGTTCTACGAATAACGGGTTCGATTCCCCCAGTAAATAAATATTAGTAGACTGATTGTGCATGTGTTGATGTTTAGATTTTAGTTTTTTGTCTATGATACAATAGGAATTTCTCAATACTTAGGCATTCCACATGTAGGTATTCTTAGATAGTAAACTTATAATTAAATTATGTGGTCGGGCACAGCAAAATAAGTGAGTCAGGATAAAAAAGCATCTATCTGTATTTATAAAAAGCAAAGCTGACTGACTGAGGTTCAACGCACAGGCCAAACCTAGGGCTACATACTTAAAATTTCGCAATTTAAATTCCTCTTTTAACGTAGGCATCCACCAAGGAAGGATTTTTCAAAATTCAACTTCCAAGGGGGTCAAATAGGGGATGAAAGTTTGTATGGGAAATTTCCGACATTCACGCGGGCAAAAGCTAGTATAACATAATAATATACGTTGAATTAAGACTTGGTCTATATTTTGTTAGTAACATTACATTACATTCTGTTACGGGAAAATCAAAATACCATAAAAATATGAAGCAGATTAGTTAATGATTATAAAGGAACTTTTAGTGCATTTGATTGATAAATTGAAGAATGAGGTTATACGGAAACCGGAGCTGCGGGATGTTTAAAAAAGATACCTCGGCCCCGAACACAAAGGGCTAAGAAGGAACATGAGTGGTTTTTAGTCAGTAGAAATCTGACAGTCCCCTTTTCCGCCCAGAGCGGTGACGAGACATTTAATGATTGCCCCTCCTAAAAAAATAATTATACGAGAACGTTGCCTAATGAGTAGTGACAAGAATTGAAAAGAGTATGCTTAGATAGTATGGTCATGTGGAGAGGATGAGTGAAAGGCAACTAAAAAAATGTGAGAAACCCTATTTCGATGCTCTAAAGGACATACACTGACCTTTTTGGTGAGGGTCTCCAGAAAGGACAGCGTGCGAGTATGATCATATTATGTCATCATCATTCTCTGGCCCTTATCCCAATTCACTGGGCACTATCCATCGGCGAAGTTTGCGTTCTTGATGAAAAAAGTCGAATCACCAAACTGTATTGCTTGTAACAAAATTGAGGACGTACAACATCTGCTGATGGAATGTGTTAGAAATAAGAAAAAGAGAGAAGAATTAGAAAGAGAACACTCCTTGAACATATTGGACATAGGTTTAATTCAAACAATTTTGTCAAGTCCCAAATCGAATTTAGCAAAACAACTCTGTAGTTTGGCTATGTTGAATACCTAATTATTTTCATAGTAGTTTTATATTTCTCTGTATTCCATTTAATGTACGATATGTAGTTTAAGATACAATGGGGTTGACGTATCCGTGTGGATAAAAACCCCCTAATAAAACAATAAAGAAAAAAAAAACCCAATTCATTTATGCAAAAAAGTGCCTTAAGTCTGACGTCGTAAGGCACTTTTTAGCTTGTCGTCTTGACTGTGGTAGTCAAAAGGTTAGAGTCGGTGCAGCATGTCTTCTTCTTCTATACTTCTCTGTCTCTTGTCATCTCATGAGATACCTGTATGATCATATGTACGAACGTTAAAAGGTGTATGTAAGAATCATAGCAGGTGATTTTCTGTGATTTCTTTCTACTCCCATAGAAAAAAGGCATGAATTTTTGGATGTATGTTTTGTACAGTTATTCTCTCCTCTGGCCTAGTCTTTTTGCCCAAACTATGTTGGGAGTCGCATTTCAGTCTAACCGAATGCAGCTGAATACCAGTATTTTACATGGAGTGACGGTCTATCTGACCTGAGGTATGCTGTAAGGAAAATCTAATTTATACCTAAGCTGTATTGAAATAGTATCTTCGTAATTGATGTGTAGTAGTCACAGTTATAGATATACTCAGATAACGCAGGTTTCACGATTCGTATGTAACTAACGCCCGAATACTCGAACGTCACTCAATTTTAAGTTGCACTTAAATCTCGTGCTGTCTTTGTTACTTTAACGCAGAGTGACAGAGATAGCACGAGTTTTGAGGGCTACTTATAATTGAGTGACGTTCGAGTATTCGGGCGTAAGCGTACCATTTTTTGACTATCTAGTAAGACGTCATAAGTTATTATACAAAATAGACTACCTTTTTGTTCTTTAAGTGTGTAGAATTAATTCTTAAATTGTTACGTTAATGTTTCATCATCATCATCAATTCAGCCAAAAGACGTCCACTGCTGGACATAAGCCTCCCCCAGGTGTCGCCACACAATGTTTAAAACTTAACTTGCTAAATAAGTCACCTCGTTAAGTATAAAATACTTAAGCCGGGTACGCGAATTAGGTTTTCTTGCGTAATCTACGTATACCTATGATTGTAACTGCAGTATCTTCGTAATTTGTATGTAGTAGCAGTAAAAAGTAGTTTTTCACTAAACCACAACTAGTGAAAGAGTAATATTTCTTCAAATTTGTTCCAGAAAAGTACAAAACCCGCCTCTAGTATCGACTCCCACATCGGAACACAAGCGTTCCCTACAGAAGCAGTTGAGCGTGCCAGCCGGCGAGCCGACCAGCAACCCGCACCGCGTGACGCTACACACCATCATCACCGAGTATCTGTACAACCAGCACTCGCTGTGCAAGAACCCTGTCGCTACCTGTCCGCAGTTCAATCTGTTTGAGTAAGTTAACACTGACTGGGAACCGAGGAACACAAGCCCACCAGCAACCCGCACCGCGTGACGCTACACACCATCATCACCGAGTATCTGTACAACCAGCACTCGCTGTGCAAGAACCCTGTCGCTACCTGTCCGCAGTTCAATCTGTTTGAGTAAGTTAACACTGACTGGGAACCGAGGAACACAAGCCCACCAGCAACCCGCACCGCGTGACGCTACACACCATCATCACCGAGTATCTGTACAACCAGCACTCGCTGTGCAAGAACCCTGTCGCTACCTGTCCGCAGTTCAATCTGTTTGAGTAAGTTAACACTGACTGGGAACCGAGGAACACAAGCCCACCAGCAACCCGCACCGCGTGACGCTACACACCATCATCACCGAGTATCTGTACAACCAGCACTCGCTGTGCAAGAACCCTGTCGCTACCTGTCCGCAGTTCAATCTGTTTGAGTAAGTTAACACTGACTGGGAACCGAGGAACACAAGCCCACCAGCAACCCGCACCGCGTGACGCTACACACCATCATCACCGAGTATCTGTACAACCAGCACTCGCTGTGCAAGAACCCTGTCGCTACCTGTCCGCAGTTCAATCTGTTTGAGTAAGTTAACACTGACTGGGAACCGAGGAACACAAGCCCACCAGCAACCCGCACCGCGTGACGCTACACACCATCATCACCGAGTATCTGTACAACCAGCACTCGCTGTGCAAGAACCCTGTCGCTACCTGTCCGCAGTTCAATCTGTTTGAGTAAGTTAACACTGACTGGGAACCGAGGAACACAAGCCCACCAGCAACCCGCACCGCGTGACGCTACACACCATCATCACCGAGTATCTGTACAACCAGCACTCGCTGTGCAAGAACCCTGTCGCTACCTGTCCGCAGTTCAATCTGTTTGAGTAAGTTAACACTGACTGGGAACCGAGGAACACAAGCCCACCAGCAACCCGCACCGCGTGACGCTACACACCATCATCACCGAGTATCTGTACAACCAGCACTCGCTGTGCAAGAACCCTGTCGCTACCTGTCCGCAGTTCAATCTGTTTGAGTAAGTTAACACTGACTGGGAACCGAGGAACACAAGCCCACCAGCAACCCGCACCGCGTGACGCTACACACCATCATCACCGAGTATCTGTACAACCAGCACTCGCTGTGCAAGAACCCTGTCGCTACCTGTCCGCAGTTCAATCTGTTTGAGTAAGTTAACACTGACTGGGAACCGAGGAACACAAGCCCACCAGCAACCCGCACCGCGTGACGCTACACACCATCATCACCGAGTATCTGTACAACCAGCACTCGCTGTGCAAGAACCCTGTCGCTACCTGTCCGCAGTTCAATCTGTTTGAGTAAGTTAACACTGACTGGGAACCGAGGAACACAAGCCCACCAGCAACCCGCACCGCGTGACGCTACACACCATCATCACCGAGTATCTGTACAACCAGCACTCGCTGTGCAAGAACCCTGTCGCTACCTGTCCGCAGTTCAATCTGTTTGAGTAAGTTAACACTGACTGGGAACCGAGGAACACAAGCCCACCAGCAACCCGCACCGCGTGACGCTACACACCATCATCACCGAGTATCTGTACAACCAGCACTCGCTGTGCAAGAACCCTGTCGCTACCTGTCCGCAGTTCAATCTGTTTGAGTAAGTTAACACTGACTGGGAACCGAGGAACACAAGCCCACCAGCAACCCGCACCGCGTGACGCTACACACCATCATCACCGAGTATCTGTACAACCAGCACTCGCTGTGCAAGAACCCTGTCGCTACCTGTCCGCAGTTCAATCTGTTTGAGTAAGTTAACACTGACTGGGAACCGAGGAACACAAGCCCACCAGCAACCCGCACCGCGTGACGCTACACACCATCATCACCGAGTATCTGTACAACCAGCACTCGCTGTGCAAGAACCCTGTCGCTACCTGTCCGCAGTTCAATCTGTTTGAGTAAGTTAACACTGACTGGGAACCGAGGAACACAAGTCTTGTCCACAGAAGCAGCTGAGCGTGCCAGCCGGCGAGCCCACTGTCTGGGTAACTAGGCTATCTAATCATCATCATTTCAGCCGAAAGACGTCCAGGCCTCCTTTAAGTGTCGCCACATTGAAAGGTCCCGTGCGTCTCGCATACGACACTAGGTCACTAGGTTATCTGCCTATCTTTTTCTGAATTCATTTGGGGTTGGAGCAGCATTTCTTCTTCCATACTTCTCTATAAGTCTTCATCTCTACTGAAACCTCCTTTCTTGCTATATCATCCTTCACACCGTCCATTCATCGTTTCTTTGGTCTTTATTTTTGTTTTCGCTCAAAAATAAAACAATTATTCTCTTCTATGAGGAAACACATTTTTTTATTTATTTTATTATTAGCCTACTTTGTGTCCCACTGCTGAGCAAAGGCCTCCCCTTTCTCTTTCCATATGTCTCTATCATGGGCGATCTCTGGCCATGTTAGCCCCGCAAACATGATCAGATCGTCACGCCACCTTCGCCGCGGTCGACCCCGACGGCGCCGTCCTTCCTCAGGCGTCCAGTGAGTGACGATCTTTGCCCATATCTCCGGGTGCATCCGTGCCTAGTGGCCTGCCCACTCCTACTTCAGTCTGGCTGTTTTTTCTCCAACATCAGCTATTTTAGTTATGGAGCGCAGGGTGGAAACACAATAAAAAAAAATTAAAAACCCGACTGAAGAAACTAAAAAGTAAAAAACAAGCAAATTTTAAATAAAACTAAATTTCGAAGTAGGCGGGGTTCATACTATTTTCATTATTTTATATTCAAATGGTCTTTTTTTTAATAATAAATATTTTGCAAACAAGTTCTAAAAATAATTAAGTAAATTAATAGATTTCTTGTTGGTACATCTAGTTCTACGTTAAAAAACCCTTCTAAATTTTATCTGAACCCCGTTTTACTCGGTAGTAAGTTCTCTGTGTCCGTAGAACTATATGTTAAGTCTGCCTCATACACTTTTTAACAATATACCCTTCTTTGCTCCCCTTAGACCACACAAATGCCCGTCCCCGCGCGTAGGCGGCGGCGCGCTGTCCGGCGGCGCGTGCGCAGGCAACGTGTCGGCGCGCGTGGCACGTCGCGAGCTGGGCCTGCACGCAGCACGCCGGCAGCACGCACGGCTCGTGCACGCACACTTCTCGCCTGTGCGCACGCTCAGGTTGCAGGACGATGATGCTTACTTTACGCATACTATCTTTCATGTGAGTATGGATTTTTACCCGATTACGGCGAAGCCAAAAGGAAGGGTAATGATTTTGGCAGTCTATGTATGTTTGTATGTTCCACCGTAGCGCCTAAACTACTGAACGGATTTTAATAAACGAGGTGTCAATAGATTCGTGAGAATAGTCCGGGTAACATAACTATATAAATTTTGTTATGACGGAATTTAAATGTCAGATTCTAGTCTCGAAAAAAAAACATGTTTGGTATCAAATGAAAGGTCTTGGCGAGCACATTACAAATATGTATATTATTATATTATAGTTTTAGTCCGCCGTTTGTAGTCGGGTTTTAGTTTTTAGACTTAATCAATTTTATGACGTATTTTTCCGGCTGCAATAAATATAGCTTTACTGAGTTAAAATCATCGAAATTTGCAATATAACCCTTTAAAGTCTTTCAAAACTATTGGAGTTGGGTTCCTGCCTAACCGGAACATCTGAGTACCAGTATTTTACATGGAGGGACTGCCTATTGACCTCCATAACCCAGTTTATGTACAATAGTATATTTCATTATAAGTGCGGAAAGTCTGTCATTGCAAAGAGTTCCGACAAATGTCTACCCGAGCCGAGGCGTTCCGACAAATGTCTACCCGAGCCGAGGCACAGCCGACGGCGAGGGTTGACAGTCGGAACAAGTTCAATGACGGTTCCGCACGTGTACTGAACAACTATTTTTAATACAGTTGCGAAAAAATGAAGCAATTTAATCCATACTAATATCCATACTTAATATTATAAATGCGAAAGTAACTCTGTCTGTCTGTCTGTTACTCTTTCACGCCTAAACGGCTGAACGGATTTTGATGAAATTTGGTACAGACATAGTTTGGAACTTGAGAAAGGACATAGGATAGTTTTTTTTTTTTTTTTTTTCGCGAGATAAACCAAAAGTCTGCCGGAAGTCACTATTCCACGCGAACGAAGTCGCGGGCAAAAGCTAGTAAAATAATAAAACCGTAATTCAAATTTGGAAAATGGCGCCAACCGTAACAGAATATAAGCAGAGATTTTTTTTGTTTTCTTCACCCATTCTGGGTAGGCAAAGGGAACTATGCCCATACAGCCAAGTCTTCAGTAGATTTTTTTATTGATATGAAATGTAATGAAACCTTTAACTCATTGAATCAAATAATTAAATCTGATATTGAAACAAATTAGTAGCTTCTTTAGAAATATTTGCACGAATCATAAAAACTTCTATGCTTTTTTTTAGTAAAAACTTCGTGGTTGGTTTTTTTAATGGACATTATTTTGACAGTTGGGAAAGAGAACGCACGAGTTCGGAAATGGTAAAGAAAAAGCACGAGTACGTAATAGCCCACATCCCGAACGCTATACGTCCCTGCAATACGCCACTTTTTGAGCAACTGTATTAAAAATGTATTTATGTACTATTTTGATAAGTACTGAAGCGTTTCTATCTTTCCCACAGCCAACGCAACAACAGTTACTAGCAGCGACCTCTTCCGGCGACATTAGGATATTCAATCTGTTCAGCGGCGCGGAGGAGAACTCGTACCAAGTGCACGAGTCCTACATCTATCACATGCAGGTAAACATCATCACAATGACATTGTCATACAGCACTACAGCAACATTGAACAAAAACCACTACAGCGCCATCTATGTCAAATAGGTTTTCCAAACTCTTTTTGCAAATCAGTTTATTTAAAACTGGATGCTACTCTGAAAAGAAACAGACGAAACAAACAGAGGTCACAGTTTGTTTTAAGGTCCACATTAGGGTGGTCCAAAAATTTTTATTTTTATTTTTCATTCTCCGCAAGGCTATTTTAAAAAAAAACTTTTTTTTTTCTTCATACTGTCTTGGACCACCCTAGTCCACATCTTGGTATATTCACATGGGGACTATGCAGCTGAGCAATTAGACTGCGCTGCGTGTTACGGCTCGATACCCGCACGGAACAAATATTTGTATGGCCTACAGATAGTTGTTCCGTGCCTGGGTATTTGTGTGTGCGAATTTATATTTTAAGTTTGTAAACGCACCCACGATACAGAAGAAATTCTATGTGTGGGGTAAACTTTAAAATAAAAATCACCCCGGTTTACCCCTATAGGAGCATGATGATAGCGAGATGTACTGTCTGTTTCTTTGATTTTAATTGCGAAATCTGGCTCTTGTGATACAGGAACTCCAAGGCTACACTGATGTTTGTGATTAATCGGTTGTCAATAAATAATGTCAACTTTCACTATGCAGGCAAGCAGAGACGGGTTACTCCTACTAGCGTCGGCGACGACACCGTGGAGACCTCTATCGGCTTTATGGAATATGAAAGAGTTCGAATTATTGTAAGTATACCACTCATACTCGTTAATGATGCTCTTAGCTCTCAGCGGTGCATTAAAATAGCCAGCTTCTACTTTCTAGCTAGAGTGAATGGCACTTGTCACCTTGCTTGCTTCTGTGATTCTTCTGTGACCCGATTCTTAAGCATAAAACCGGCATCTAAACCGTCAAAAATGACTTCCGTGGTGTTAGAACTTCAACGGCGAAATGTCTTTTTTAATCGACTTCCAAAAAATCGAATTAAATGAACAAAAATCACCAACCTAAAGTATTTTTTCTCTTATTGGTGTTTTGTTGAAGTCGGTTTTAATTTTTGCAAAAATAGATTTTTAATTCTATAACACTGGGTGGTTCTGTATTTTGCTATTTTAAAAATTGCACCTGATCGGTATCATCTAAGCCCATTTAATAGCGGATTCTGACATTTTCTTACGTTGCCGATAAGAAGTTTCATAAAGATTATTATTAGTAGTTGGGACTGCGGATCTTGTCAGGGCTGCGGGTTGTTCGAAAGAGATGCCGCGGCCTCGACACAAAGGGCTAAGAAGGAACATGGGTGGTTTTTAGTCCGTAGAAGTCTGACACTCCCTAACGTTCCGCCTAGAATCCAAAAAAAAGGTTTTGACTATTTTAATCAAATAATTAATAAAAACATGCTAGGTTTCACATTATATAACCTTATATTACCTTAAATAAATTCTACCTTTTAATTTCAGATTCCAATTAGACAACGAAGAGTACGTAGAATTCTCCAAGATGTCTGACGAGCGGATAATAGGCACGAAAGGCGAGACGGCCACGATATTCGACACGCGCACCGGACGGGAACTCATGACCTTGACCCCGGCTATCAGCAACCAGTACGCTAAGAATAGGGCTACCTTCAATCCTACTGATGAACTGGTCTTGTCAGGTACGTACATTGATTTTGATAAAAGCTTTGCTCTACGCTGATGCTGCTGAAAATACAATTATGATTTAGCATTTTGGTTAAAAGACATACCATGCCTTTACAAGCAATACCATGTCTTTATTACTGTTCAAATTTTCAACAAAAAAAAAATGTAGCCGACTGGTATCGGGAACAGGGCTACCGGCAATCAGAGCTCCAAAGAAAGGAGTACCGCCTTCTATATTATTTTTCTCAAACATGCTTAAAAATGTGAGCATTATTTTAACAACCTTCTTCGAGATAAATCGAAATTGCTGTACTGGCCAGATACATGCGACCAGCGGCCTGCAAAAGTTGTATGAAAATCCATATCTGTCGTGTTTAGCGGCCAAATAAATTACATACTAAACTCATATCTGTCGTGTTATTTAAAAATGGAACGATCTTTTACTCTGAACCATAGCAACCAAGGAGGTGACTTATTAAAGGTTTTATTTAAATTTCGAATTGGCTGAACTCTTCAACGCGTGAAAAATTATTGTTGTATGTGATTTTGAAAAGTAAATTGTATTTAATTTCCTCGCATTATTTGAGAAAAGTACTATACAAGCCTTGGCCACAACTAGGCATTGATGGACTTACGTATGTGTGCCTCGGCTTCGCCTCTGCCCACATTTACACGTTCGTCCATCAATGCCTCTGTTGCTGGCCGCTGCAGTAATGTACTAATCCAGTCATTGACCTAGCTGCCTAATGAGAGCCTCCTCAGATATTGATCGACGCTCTTGGCAATTAAGCCATTGGCTAAATACGACTATCGGCATAATTATCGCTACATTCGCACATGTCGACAACCTCGCGAGCAAGCAACTATTATTATCACTCAAAAATAATAAATAACACAGCCCATGTAATCAGGGAGCGAGCCTATTGGGGGCTCACCAGGCAAAATTTTAGTGAGAGTCAAAATGGCGGGTGTACCATAGCGAATCAAATTATACTACTTACCATAAAAATCTACCTAAAATTTACTATTCTGTACCTAGCTCTGAAAAATCTGTACCGCCTTCAGAACGGAGTTATTTCAAAATTAAAATACACCCGCCATATTGACATCAAGATGGCGGGTGTTCTGAAATATTTTATTATTTAACAATTACTCATAAAATAATAATAATAATAATAATCCTTCCAAGCCGGTTTCGGCTACGGCGACCGCATCATCGTCATCCTACTGGCGTCTATCATGGGCTCTCATGTGGCTAGAAAAACCACCTTTGTTAACAAATATTCTCGCACAGAGTGGACACGTGAGAGCACCATTAACATAGTTGTAATTGATTGCCGCTGGTGGTCGGGCTTTTAGTTCGTCACGCTTCGAATCCAGTTTTGAGAGCCGACGATCCTCAAAGTCAAAAACTTTCTGTTGTACCAGTGACCTCCACTCTCCGCGGTTAGACGCAAGCTCTTCCCACTGAGATGGATCTACGCCACAACCCTTCATGTGTCGCTTTAGCACATCCTTAAACCTCAGGAGTTGTCCGCCATGCTTTCGCTTGCCCTCCTGAAGTTCAGAATAAAGAATGCGCTTCGCCACTCGCTGCTCTGACATGCGTGCCACATGGCCGCACCACCGAAGTTGCCTCCTCATGAGGTATGCCTCAATACCACCCACATTGGCTCGTCTCAATACTTCAGTATTGCGCACTCGATCAGACCAATGAATGTTAAGAATTGTACGAAGGCATTTGAGATGAAATCGGTCCAATTGTTGAATGTGACGTCGGTATGGTGTCCATGTCTCGGCAGAGTATAGAATGTTAGGTAGCACAACAGCCATATACACTGATATTTTAGTGGCGCGCTTTAAGTCGTGTGAGCAGAAGACCCTGGTATTTAATTTACCGAAAGCTGCAGCAGCAGCACTGATTCTGCTGTTGGTTTCGGCGTCAAGGTCACACTTCGATGTTAATGTGCTCCCCAGATATCGAAACTTATCAACTTGCTTCAGTACGTCTTCACCGAGCTTAAAAAATACTACTAATAAAATATAATTACACTGAAAAAAATTACCTATATATAGTACCTCAAGTAAAAACAAAAATCCACATGATCAGTTGGATAGTTCCTGAGAAATATTACATCTGTGTCTTGTGTTTATTTGGCTGTCTATTGAAAAATTCCTCATGAAAAAACCAATTAACAATACTGCTCGCCCCAGGAAACGAAACCAGGACCTCATGTTTACTAACTGGGCTGTAGAGGTCAGATAGGCAGTCGCTCCATGTAAAATACTGGTATTCAGCTGCATCCGGTTAGACTGGAAGCCGACCTCAACATAGTTGGTACAGATACCGGCACGGTTCTTGAGCGCTCGGCGGAAGACGCACTGTGCGCATCGTACACTTTATGACAAATAAAACGCACACCCGTTTATTATTTATTGGTCGTGAGGTAAGTGCAGCAGGAGTAAAGAACAAATCCCTTGTGACGGCTATGACGCGATGCGCTACGGGCCAATCACTGCACTTTCCCCGCCCCAAGTCTCACTTCATACCACCAAAGGGACCCAATAACTCACTGCAGCGTCAGCGCTCAACAATCGTGCCTATGATAATAAAATGCTAGGCAGATAATGATTGTTTTTCTTCATTACAGACGGCGTGTTATGGGACGTGAATACGGGCAAAGAAATCCACAAGTTTGACAAACTCAATCAGACGCATAGCGGAGTGTTCCATCCTAATGGTTTAGAGGTATGAAGTATTTATTAACTTATTAAAATACTAGCTGTTGCCTGCATCTTTCGTTTACGTGAAGTAATAAAAAAAAATACTATTTCCTCATTGGATTTCCAAAGAAGAAAGAATTTCCAAGAAAGCTCCGCGCTAACTTACAACATGTTGCGTGCTAATAGGGGATTGGACTGACTCAAAAAAAATAGAATCCTGTTTAGTCCGTCAGTTAGATTATCGAAAAATATTGGATACGTGTTTTTTGTTTTATCAAATTAATAAAAATTGACGAAGATAAAGCGCGTCAAAGATCATGGAGTGGGGCTTGAAACGTCACTTGAAGGTACAAAATGTACTATCATATGACGTCACACGAGTTTTTGAAGCACTGTATCGTCTTCATTTTTTGTTTACGTGAAAAAAGAAAAAATATGTGGTCAATATTTTTTGAAAATCTATCTGACGGACTAATTAGTTTTTTTTTGTCCGATCCCCTATTGTTGCCTAGTGGAAACACGGGTTTAAGGTGACATACTACTATCTTTGTTATTAATGTTCCTCAACTCTTTTACAGGTAATATCAAATACTGAAGTTTGGGATCTTAGAACGTTTCATCTACTAAGAACAGTGCCTACGCTAGATAAATCAGAGGTAAGACAATCATTTATAATATTATTAGTAGTATGTCAAAATCATCTCATCTCGGGAAAATGAGATGATTTTTAAAATGTCTGGGGCTGACCATGGCCCCCATGACCTCCACATCTTTCGAACCAGGGCCAAATGTAGGCCAGTGGTCGTTGGTTCAACGTGGTTATTTTGACCTACAGTTCATCAGGCATACTGTAGACATGGCCAGCCCAGCCCCACTTTAGTTTAGCGGCTTTTTGAGCAACGTCAGTAATGTGTCTTGGAGCGCAGTGTGGTTGTAAAACCCTTATTGCGTTAAAACGCCTTTATTCTAATGAAATAAATGTTAGCCATCTACAAGGTTATCCAAAGGGTCAACCTAATAAGTTTCCTAACGACCTTTAAGTTATTATAATTTAGTAGAGAAATAAAACAGAAACCACCTAATAATTTGTTATAATCGTTTTGACCGGTCAAAAGTAGTTTTGACCAGGGACTGAATTACCCAAAAATTACAGTACCTTTAAATTTCGGTATGACGTCATACCGTTAAATAAGGGTTACCGAAATATTTCAATATCGTAATTTTTTTCGGTAGTGGAATTTTGACGTTGGAAATTCATACCGGTTTATTTCGGTAGAAGTACCATAACCATTATAAATGTATCGGTAGCGGTACCCAAACCTTAATAAATAGGGGTTTTCTTTGACGCACCGCGTCGGCACTCTGTCTGTCGTTCACTAGCCGATTGTTGCACATGATTATATTAAAACTACATACCTACTCAATTTCTAACGTTTACCACCGAACACACGCGCGCCGCGCATGCATTTCGGTACCGAAATCTTGTAAGGGTTAAATAACGGTTTAGCCCAGCCTTCATTTATAAGGGGGGGGGGGGGGGGGGGATTATTACCTAGTACTAAAAATCACAACATGGCAAAATTAGGCACTGAGAAATGGCTAGATACTGGCTAGGACAAGCTCAGCTAGTTCTTTTTCCCTTTACAGTTCCTTAAGTTAGTCTATAATTTTTTTTTTGTTTAAAAACAGTGTATTTTCGCCCCTTAACTAGATAAACTTTAAAGGATCCATGTGCTCCCAATTATAAAGCTCTGGAACACGCTACTTCTTGGGATTAAAAAAGCCGAAAGCAAAATGAGTTTCAAAAGAGCAGTTCGGAAGTACTTTTTAAAATCGGACTAAATTGCTCACAATCAAACTCTGGTCACAGTATTATTATAAGGTTTCTCGTGTTTTAAACTGTTTTGTATGTATTATAATATATATTAGTTTATTATATTCTATCTGTATCTTTAGTAATATGTATTAGTATGTACCTATTTATGTATATTAACTTAGGTATATTATAACAAAATGGTTACCTCCATATTTTTTTTTGTACTCAACCACAGTGCTGTCCTATTTGACGCTAAGGTTGACTGGTAGAGAATGCCTTGTGGCATTAAGTCCGCCTATGTACCACTCTTGTGCATGAAGTTTAAATAAATAAATAAGCTAGATATATAACAGAGATAGCTACGTTCCAGGTGTTGTTCAATCCTACTTGCACCGCGCTGTACGCTGTATGCTCAGACCAGGACTCGGAGGAGAGGAACCAGTTCGATACGAGCTTCAAGACCTTGGATCCTTATGATTATTCTAGTATAGGTAAGTTTTGTGAGTTTTCTTGTGTATATTTAAACTTTGTGACACCGACACACTAAAGGCTACCAAATATACAGTACAAAATTGTAAAACTCCAAACAGAAATGTTTGGTAATTAAAAAATACTAACATAGGCCACTTTTTATTAGAAAAAAAATTAAGGTTCCGCAAGTATGGCATTTCAGCCGAAAAACGTCCGTTGCTGGACATAGGAATCCTCCAAGTGTCCCCGCAACCTTCACCAGGTCATCGGTCCACCTACTGGAAGGCCTTTCAACTCAACGTCTTCCATTTTGCAGCTGCCATTACAGAACTTTTCGGCCATCGGTTCTGCGAGCTATATAACCTGCCCTACCTACCACATACTTTTGGCAATTCTTCGGGCTACGTTGGTAACCTTGGTTCTCTTGCGGATGTCTCCATTTCTGATTCTATCACGCAAGGAAACTCCGAGCATAGCCCTCTCTATTGCCCTTTAGGTTACTTTGAGCTTTCTGATCCATTGTGAACGACGTTTCGGTCCCGTATGTTAATATCACTGGAAACATACATCAACTGTCAATAAAAACATGTTATTACAAGACTTTATACTTCATTTTCCAGCGACAATCGACGTAAAAAGAAACATATACGCGCTGGGTGTATCGCGGTACGGTACCCAGATATCTCTGGTGGAGAATATGGGAGACTTCGAACAGATGCAGGAGTCGGTCGTCAAGATATACGATGTAGGACGCAAGAGGGACCATGATGATGATGCGGTGAGTCTAATACAATTATATAGCAGATATCTCTGGTGGAGAACATGGAGAACTTCGAACAGATGCAGGAGTCGGTCGTCAAGATATACGATGTAGGACGCAAGAGGGACCATGATGATGATGCGGTGAGTCTAATACAATTATATAGCAGATATCTCTGGTGGAGAACATGGAGAACTTCGAACAGATGCAGGAGTCGGTCGTCAAGATATACGATGTAGGACGCAAGAGGGACCATGATGATGATGCGGTGAGTCATAATATCACGCCTATTTCCAATGGGGATAGGCAGAAATCACAGAAAGCTACCTGCAATACCTACAATTATTTTATTCCTTTAACCTTACCGTAGCCTGTTTCCCGCCGGCATGCGGCACCAGTCTCAAGTACGGCGGCGGGTGCAGGCTATCTTAAACTTTATTTTCACAACATAAGGTTTAAGTTCCTACTCCTCCGATATTCTTTTCTGAATAATTTCGTTGCGGGATCCAAGACAATTAAATGGTTTCCCTCTGACTTCGTCAAGCTTGATTGAATGTATAACAAAAAGTCTGCCAGTTTTTGGGGACAGTTGAAAGCATAGAGAAGTTTTTGACGCAATTTTTTAGTTAGATTATTTTTGTAATTTTAGTATGTAAATGAAAAAGTGAACGTACACACGTTAACATTGAGAGTATCCTGGGAGCTACGTCTGCCAACAAACTGCTATGTAGTTTGGCAGAAGTAAAATGTAATGAATTTGACTTAAGTTCCAAATAAACACTTTTTAATTTTTTTCAGTTCATTATTTCAAGTTTTTCTGTAACATTATTTTCATTTGTCAACGTCAAACCTCTACCAAAAAAAAAATGCATTTATTTATGTAATTTTGATTATATTTCAGGAGGAAGACGACGACGAAGAGCTAGCAGGAGGCTCAGAGAATGACGACGGGTCTGACTCAGGCTCCGATGATAATGACGACTGTAAGTGCATACTACGTTAAATATATTAATTTATATTATTTTAGAGGTATATATGGTCCCATTAAAATAGGTCGACAAACTTTTAGAAATTTTTCAGACCACCAAAATAAGGAAAATGGTAAAAAAAAACATGATAAGAAAAAAGAATTATCTGCTAACGAAAATATACTAAAAAGGCTGGTTTTCCGACATTTTAGGTCAAAATAAAATCACCTTTTTGGTTGGATATGTTTGGTTAGACGTACTGAACGCTGTGTTAAAATTTGTCCACCTATTTTAATGGAACCTTGCAAAGTGCATGCATATTAATAGAATTTTATAATTCTTTTATATTTTTACTATTTGAGCAAAGTAAATAAAATATAAAAGAATAATAATATTACTTTATTGTATTGTGTTCTAAAAATCTCACCCACTTTTAAGATGGGTCAGCTAATTGCTTTAACTATACAAGGTGTAATTGAAATCAAAAATAAAGGTTTATTCAACTGATTAAAATTATTTAACAAAGGGAGGAAACACTGTAATCCATTTTTTTTTATGGTTTATTCATTTTGTGGAGTAATGTCTTTGCAAGGTGTGAACCAACCCTTCACGCAGCCGTCAACCAAGCATTCTGTATGTCAAACTAAGTAACTCTATGTAAAAACTGCTGCTAAATTGCTGATTAAATTAATTGCTGGGAAACAACTTTTGTTTTTGGGGTAAAAATCACGCTTTATGGTAAAACTCAATGTAGCAAAACATTGTGCTGGATTCATTGAATAGTTAACTGGCCATGGAGGTAATTAAAATGAAATTATATCTATATGAAGTTTAAATAAATAACAAAACATTAAAAAGTTTAAAAGATTACTTTTATACACAAAAATGAGTTCAAAACCCTCCTTTCATGACACCTTTTTTATTTATTTTTTTGGTGGTTGGAAAATCATCGAATGACCCCCCCCCCCGCTCTTGGGCAGAGCGAAGGGGTGTGTCAGACTTCTACTGACTAAAAACCGAACCCATGTTCCTTCTTTGCCCTTGCGCCGAGGCCACGTCATCTAGTACAAAAATCCGCGCCCCCTACGGGCGTCGGCCCTTGCGGGCCCCTCCTTGCTTTCAAGACCCCTCAATTACACCTTGTACCTTTATTTTTGTTTTTTTTACTTGACGTGCAATACCCTACCTATAGTGGCGTCGTCTCTGTTACGGAACGCAGTGATGAACCTCGACGGCGACGACAGCTCGGGCTCCTCGCACACAGACAACGACGCGCCCAGGAGACGTCGCGCCCGACGACGTAGGGTGAGTCATAATGAGGTATGGGCAAGATTTAAAGCTGGCTTGGTTACTGATACTGTTATTAACCTTTTGAGCGCCACAGTCACGTATAGGCAAAAAAGGTAAGAAAATTCGAATTTCGCGGTCCTCCTTGTCGAATTCACCTTAAGCCGGGGCACTCGAAGTAGGTGCTCTTGCGTTATGTACGTATATCTATATCTGTGGTACTTACTAACTGCATGCACTTGTGTTATTATTGGAATTACATGTTTGGGAATCATTTCATCCATTGTTAAAATCATAAAACATAAAGACCTTACAGTGCAATCAAATTATCTCGGCAGGTCCGAACTTCGTGCAGGTCATTTTGTTACAACTAATGTATAAAAGTGTTATGATATTTATTTTATTTGTATTTCTCACTGTTTATATTAGATATTTTCTGATCGTTTATGTATTGGTTTATCTGGCAATAACAGTTTTCTTCATAAGTTTACATGCGTAAAAGTTCGCAGAGCCTATGTTCAGACCTGCCAAGATAATTTGATCGCACTGTACTCGCGTTTTAAGGCGGGGTTACCCCGATAAACGTCGTCAACAGTAGCGTTTTACTCGTACATGGAACGGATTTAAATTTTGAAAAAAATGTATTACATAGTTGACTCTTCGATCATGATATGTCGGGCATGCGATACACGATTACTTACACTTCACTGCATCCAATTAAATCGCAAAGACATGTCCAAATGATGGCTAAATAATCGTTTTACTTGAGTTATATTAGGCTTTGAAAAATGAAACTTATATCATAATAAAGGTCGTAAAAAATGTGTATTATCTCGGGTCACATAATGTATAATTTCTTTATCATTTTTCTCCAAGAAGAAAAAACAGTCAAAATTTAGGCATTATATCGCTCGCGCGGCAGGTCGGGGGGTGAGGTCGTGCGTACATAAAAACAAAGTAGGGAAACCTCGCCTTAAGGATTCACGGTTTTGCTAAATAATATTAGTTTTATAAACATAGACATGTTTCTTCTCATCATTCTCTTGTCCCCAATTCATTTGGGGTCGGCGCAGCATGTCTTCGTCTTCCATACTTCTCTGTTTCTCGTCATCTCATGAGACTTCTCCTGTCTTACCATATCATTCTTAACACAGTCCATCCATCGATTCTTAAACGAAAATAATATGCGTAGTAATTACATGACAAATAGCAAATATAAATTATATCAGTGTTTTAAAAGTTGGGATAAGTTACCCACGCCATGTTTTTGTTCGTTCGGGCAATCAAACTTGCCCGCAATGACTTTCAGGACACTGTTCGAGCTGCCCCGAACCCTCTGCAGCAGCGACGCGGCACACTTACGTCTGATCGCTGCAAAGCCATCAGTGTGCGCATCAGCAAACACAACACACACATACATTATTATGATACACTAGCTTTTGCCAGCGGCTTCGCCCGCGTGAAAATTACGATTTTCCATACAAACTTTCATCCCCTATTTAACTCCCTTAGGGGTTGAATTTCGAAAAATCCTTCCTTATTCCTTGTCTACATTATAAAGGGAACCTCTGTGCAAAATTTCAGCTTTCTAGGTCCAAGCGTTTGGGCTGGGCGTTGATGAGTCAGTCAGTCAGGACTTCTCTTTTTATTTATATAGATAGATAGAAGATAATATTTTTTCTAAGCACAAATAAATTGTGAAATTCTGAAAAGAACTACAATGCAATTGCAACTCTATTTATTAGATGTGAGTTTAAAGTAATTATTTTTTGTGTTACAGCCAGCGGAGGGTAACAGCAGTGACAGCGATGGCGACGGGGACCTCGAGCTCGGCGATATCATCGAATTTGAGCTCGACTAGCAATACACGTTTTAATTAACCACTATGACTTTTATTTATTACTCCTCAAATACCACGCATTTATTTATGTATGTACATTATTTACAATATAAAAATAGAACAATTTAAATTAATCTTTTGAGCGCCACAGTCACGTATAGACGACAAGCCGAACAAGCAAAAACGTACCTTAAGTCAGTCGACTTGTGGCGACTAGCGACATCTATCGCAACACCTGCGTACTAACAACGATCGACAGAAATTGCTACATCGCGCTATCAACATTATCCGCGACATAAGCGTTTATAGGAGTTCCCGACTTACATATGTCGGGCAGTTAGCCCGCCGGACACAACACCCGTCCGGTCGGAGGATCCTCCCTTTTCTATGGGGGATGAGGAACTTTACACCCTGTTCCTCATATCCCCCCAAAGACTTAAGGTACTTTTTGGATTGTCGTCTTACTTGACTGTTTCGGTCAAAAGGTTAAGAATAAAAGTACCATCAGAATGGTATGGACTTAACTCGAAAATCAAAAAAATTGTGTTACGGTCATAGAAGGTCGCACTTTTAGGTGAATATTAAAGAAACGACGTATTTATGGTAGGTACCATTAAAATATTGCTTCAAAGGTGCGATATAATTAATATACAACGATGACTATAAGACCCTTAGGCGTCATAGTACTCCTCCGCATTGCGGTCAGTCGGGAACGTGCCCAGAAGACTGGCAGCATTGCCACGTTGAATGGCAATGCTGATCCTTATACCATAGAAAGAGCCAGCCTTATGCAAAGTGTCGACCAGTCGGCGAGAGATTTCCTTAGATGGGAGACACGAGACACGTGTCTCCATTTCTTCAATACTGTGGTATTACATATCGAGTTTCCTCCGTGCATCGGAAAAGCACGTTAAGCTTTTGGTCCCGGCTGTCGTATATAGATCTTTGGCAGTTGTTACAGGTAGTCAGTGACCTGAAAGTCTGACAACCAGTCTTACTCTGGGTCGTCGTGGGTCTGTGTAGTCGTATTCTGGGTATCGTATTACCCAGAATGAACTGCAGGGCTATTGCGTATCTTTTAATGACAGTGGCTAACCTAAAGTGTCCATATAATATGTAAATTGGTTATGGTTTGGTACATTTTTTTCCATTTGCTATTATTTATTTGATAGACATTTTAAGTTATCCACTGTCATTAAAAGATACGCAATAGCCCTGCTGGGCTGTGGAGGTCTGATAGGCAGTCGCTCCATGTAAAATACTGGTACCAATTCAGCTGCATCCGGTTAGACTGTGGAGACACTGGACTCGCCTCATGACCCGAGCGTTTCGATCCCAAACGAGATCCAAACTATAGTTACCAATGTTTTGTCTATGCTAATATCACTCACTATCTACCTGCTCTTGTACCATTCTACTTGAGGTCGGCGCAACTGCAATAACATTCTTGTAGCATTGTACTGTATACGTGTGTTGTACAAAAATGTGTTGCTTTAGTTGTGCTATTCGACACTAGATGGCGGTAGTAGTATATATACTAGCACAGAGTAAATAATAGTACTACGTACAGAAGGGACACTCCCTTCCCCGCGCTCATATTAAATACCGCACCTCACCCCGCACAGCCGCACTTCAAGGTATTCGTCGCCGACACTTGAGCAATGGCTCGCGCTCGTATTAGTCGTCGTTCGGTTTTCGCGACGCAGACCGTTGCACTTTCCGCGCCCATTTTTTAGGCTACGACAACCCTACTAGAGTATACGCACACATTTGCACGTGCACAAACGTTATGTGTTTATGTAGTAGTAATAGGTAATTATTTTGCGGGCGTTGTATGGAGTGTCCGAGGTGTGATACTAGCGTATGAGCGTACGTGACATCTTGCCTAGATATTACTGAAGAATCCCAATGCATAAAATAATTACATAGGTACCTACCTCAGATAAAATCCATCACCTATCTACCTGCCTATACCTCTTGTTTGTTCAGTTGAGCCCGTGAACAGAGCAGGTTTTGCTTTTTTTAGTTATGCTATTAGACAATAGATGGCAGTACCAGTAGTAGACAAAAGTAAAATTATTACATGACAGCGCTAGTATTAGATTATCTGTGATGACAGCAGATGACAGTAAAGCCACTGCGTTGTAAAACTGAATCGAGTACCTACAAACCTGCTACTTATAGAACGGATCGGAATGTAAGTAAAAAATCATCATTACACATTGTGAATGTGAAACTTTGATAAACATAGGTACATGAAAGGAGTGACAGAGTGACACTAAGACGTAAAGACGTTCTTCATGATTCCATACCTTCAGAACAGTGTGTCATTTGGTTATGACCAGACAATTTACCAGATAGGTAAACTTGACTTTTATTAAACACATAACATCACGCCTGTAATCCCCGAAGGTTTAGGCAGAGGTGTAGTTAGGTACTACTCATTCATTAGTAGGTAGGTAGTACCTAGCGAAATGTGAGTGTACCTTCTAGGTACAGTCGAACAAGTTAATAAGTATACAGGGTAGAGATCTTTATAATTCTATAACACTGAAAACATTGATTGTAATTTTGTTTTATCAAGTGTTTCGCATTAAGCGACTGATGTCTAACGCTGTATCGTTTGACATCAGTCTCTAAATGTATCTGTATAATCTTAAAAGTAAATACAAGTTAGCTGGCTGTATACTTATTAGCTTGTTCGACTGTACATACACTCACATTTCATTTCGCCATTTTGTCCTATGTAAAAAGGGGCGTGGCAGATCCTAATAAGATTATTAAATGAATTGCGTTAAAATTCGTAAAAGGGACTATTCTTTAGTAAATGCGTTTGCAACCATTTTACGAATTTTAGCGCAAATCGTATTATGATCTGCTAATGTGGGCATTTTGTTGGACCCCCAGGGCACAAGTTCAATTAATGAAACAACAGCAAATTACGAATATTCAATGCACTTTAATTCATATCATAAATAGGTAATATGTTTGGGATATCACAATTTGTTTGTTCATTACTCGCCAAATATTTAGCTATCAACTAGGCGTTACACAATTTTATACAATTAACGTTTAAAATAATTAAAAGTAGATTGAAAACAGATTATTTTACAAAATATTTTAGGAAATTATTGCAAAGGTGCGTTTAAAATAACTAAAACTAGACTGAAAACATATTATTTTACAAAATAAAAGGATTTAAGGAAATTATTGCAAAGGTGCATGCCAGGTACAGACGCTAGCATATCAAGTTACTACAATCTGTCTTTCTTTCATAGATTTCCAACTTTATCGCTGTAGTATTAGGTTTAAGGCCGGGTTGCAGTAATTTTAAGATTTTTGAACCTATAAAAATCGAACTAAATACGAGTTTTTTAATAAATAATAGTACATTATGATATAAGTGCGGTAAGTTGAAAATTACAGCCGAGGCGATATTGCTAGCCCGAGCCGTAGGTAGCCCACAAGAGAGCAGAGGCTGTAATTATCAAAGCGCACGTATGTCATACGACGTTTTATAACACATTTGCGAGGAAATAAATAAAACTCGGACTTTCCTAAACGAATAAATCTTTTATTTGTTCACAAATTACCCTAGTAGCATTTTTTGTTGGCATTTAGTTGGGCCACATACAGAGGTATGTGGCCCAACTAAATGCCAACAAAAATGTATGTGGCCCAACTAAATGCCAACAAATGCCAACAAAAATGCTACTAGGGTAGCGATGCGCGGGCATCAGTGCTTTTTTTTTAAGGCAACGGTACAAAAACAGCCAGTATTACTAATAAAGTAAATTAATATTTTTTTGTTTCTGTTACAGATGTAATTTACTGTCAAAATGAATTAAATTAAAGAATTAAATGTTTATTTTTTATATTTTATCTCCCAAAGTTAATTTTATTCATAAAATATTGACCACTTTTCTGACATAAAAACTTTTTGATTTGCTTTCTTTGCTTTTTTTTTCTTAAGATTTAAAAAAGTACCGTTGGTTTTAGACGGAGCATGATAAACCGAACGTGTTACCTTATTAGAAAGAAACTCGTGCGTTTTACTTTACGATTACGCACAAGTACGTAATGACATACATTACGATATTGAAATTGGTGAAATAAGAGGCCCTTTACGAGCAAATGTGTTATAAAAATCATTACATAAAAATTGAACATACTCTCTAGTAAATCGTAAAGATAGAAACGCGATTTAGAATGATCGGCTCGATACTTTTTTTTATCAAACATGACTCTAAATCACAATTTCAAACGTGTACTGCTAAGACATTTCATCATGAATTTATGTGAAAGTTATATCAGTAGATATAACTTTTTATTCTGAAGTAAATGGTGAAAACAGATTGTATAATTTCTTTATAGTTTTTCTCCAAGAAGCAAAAAACAGTCAAAATTTAGGCATTATATCGCTCGCGCGGCAGGGCGGGGGGCGAGGTCGTGCGTACATAAAAACAAAGTACTGCAACCTGAGTATTGGGTAGCTTTAGGTATATGTGCTGAGTATGTTCAGTAAAAATCGGGCATTTTTTTTACTCGGGATGCTGTCGCGCGTTTACGAAAAGCGCGCATCCGCATCGCTACTAACGCGCGTTAGTTTTGTGGGTGAGGGCTAACAGCTAGCGACCCCGACCGTATTGCGATTGTATCGATGAGAACGCGCGACAGTATCGCTACAAAAAGTCACCGTGGTCGAGAGGCCTTTCACCTTTCCAAACTGCTACAGGCTGACAGTTTATGGTAGCTACTTGTAATTCTTTTTACTGTATTGCATTGGAAGTAGTAGGTACTTAATAAAAGAAATAAATCGAATATAAACTTAAAATAATACAAAAATAAATATCAGTATTATAATTAAATGTTATACATGGAACACTATGGGGATAAATCACGCTATAGTATGCCGATAGAGCTTTGAGAAAATGATTTAGCAGATTTATTAATCGTTCATACGGCAACAGATCAATCTGTGAAAGTCAGTCTAAACTGGCCCCGCTTTCTATGAGCTGCGCGTACAATGCCAGGTCAGTTTAATTTGGTTTTGCATAGCTTGATTCTTCGTTGTGTTTTTATTATTTTTTAACCGTGCTCTTTTTTTGTTTTTATTACTTATCATTATTTTAATTGCAAAAAAAGAGCTATAAGCTGCGTTTAGCTGTTAAATCGAGACCGAACGTACATGTATCAGTTGTCGCTTGTCGCGTGGTCATAATTAGAACTAACTCCACCATAGTAAGTAGGTATGGGTTTTCAATTCAAAAAAGTAAAAACTAAAACCCGACTACGGCAAAAAGAAACGACACTGAAAAAGTATGAAACAAGGTTTTCAGGATGCTGAATAACAAGAACAGAACAAAAAAAAGCCGCAGTTACACGTTATTATCTAAAGTGTTTAGGTTATAAACGTGTGACTGCGGCTTAAATGGAGATAATCCATTTTTATTTTTAACAAATTACATTTTGTCCGCTAGAGGGCGCCATATCGATTTTTGTGACACATCACGTAGGCTATGTTCACTGGACAATTAAGACGGTTCTAACGATACCCCATACGTCGAGTTCAGATACGTAGATTAAAAGCTATGAGGGAACAGATGAAGATACTCACATACATACATAGCCATTCAAAATCATAACCCTCCTTTGGCTTTGCCGTAGTCGGGTAAAAAGACCATAGACAACTAAAAAAAATATTTGAACCTCCTTTCGGCGCCAAAAAATAGCTGCAAAAAAGTTTGAATTTTTAAATTAACGTTAGAGGATGCGATGGTACCAATAATAACAGTTATTGTACCGTAATTCTGTAGCTCGCAGCGATATCGGCATTTTCAGTACGAATCAACTTATTTATTATAAGTAAGTAGGTAATTTTAATATTTACAATTATAGACTAGTAGACTCCAATAAAATGGCACTTAATTCACGAAGTCTTTTTACACTTTTTTATCGTAACGATTACATTTGAAAAAAAGCGTCGTTGTCTACTCTTTCCTAACTGGAGAGGTTCCTATTTTTCTTGATATTTTTTTTGTACTGTGTACTTTATACTAAGTAATCTGCTAACTCGATCTATCACTGATTGGTCACTGACTGCTTGTCTAAAAATGTGGAAAAGAGAAAATACTAGTTTTTTATAGAACCATAAACAAGCTTTCTAAACAAGTATAAACAAGTTTTATCAATTTATTATTATTCCATTGAGCTCAGGAAACAGGAACCGAGTTAATTGATTACATTGTGTACATTAGAAAATCGTTCCTTTCTATCTGATGAAAAAGCAGGATGTTTTTAAGTCGAAGCGTAGTAGCTCCATATTATATTTTTCCTTTTTATTTAACTGTTTTATGAGAATATTTAGTTAATAGTGGTGCCATAACTAAACGTAAATATTCTTCCGAACGTATTATTTGAGCTTAAATGTAGGAAAGAGTAGACGAACCATAAAGTATAATGAGATAAACAAGAACTACAGCTATTATTGTCTATTCTCTGATATACACCGACGGGAAGTGTCGACTCAATACATAGAATTCGTCACATCACTAATATCACTAGAAATAAAAAAGCAAAGGTTTTTGTTTCCTTCGGAATAAAACTGCAGCAATGAAAATGAAAAAATGGGTGTACCACTGTCCACTGATAGTAGTTGCTTTGTTAAATAAGAGAGGCAAATCTATCCTAAGCTTTAGAGTTGCTTCCCTTTTTCGGTCAAACCCAAACCACTAACGTTGTCGTCGATGCGTTGCAATGCCACGTGAAAATATTGCTTTTTGGGGTAAGAATGTTTGCAGGCATACATAGTTATTACTTACTACTCACCTAAGAGCCCGTTTACCCCTTTACTCGTTTATGAACCCATAGAGGTCAAACATAGGTAGGTACAAACATAATTATTTATTGAAAAGTTTGGCACGTAGGTAGAGTCTGTCAAGCGAGTCTTGTCCCATGAAAAAGGCGGCAAATTCAAAAATCACTGATATAAAACAATAGTCAGGCTGGGACTTATTTCAGTGCAAAATTAGCACCAAAATATGTGAAGTCCACTGTGTTGCAGAAACTGTCCCCATTAGTTTATATACTAGAGGATCCTAATGGCAACCAAGCTAAATGACATGATTAATCGATTAGTGTTTTATATCAGTGATTTTTGAATTTGCCGCCTTTTTCATGGGACAAGACTCGCTTGACAGACTCTAAGTCGAATGTTTTCATTTTCTTTCATAACTTTTTTAATTTACCTTCCAGCTCACAAAAGAAGCTTTAGTTTAAAATATTCGAGGCGAAACTGAATTAAATTGTTTCGTATTGGTTGAACGCTATCTCGAAGATAATAATGTGTGATGCGTCATACTGGGCGTACCTAGACAAAAAGGCGGAAACAATGACCGCCACGCCTGAAGAAAAACAATTACTTAGTTTTCATGTTTGATTTGTATTTATTTAGAATACGTAGTGATAGTATTCTTTTTCAGATCGCAATTTTATTTACCTACAATCAATATGGGTATGAGAAAAACAACTGAATAAAATTTTCCCGCAACCAGCGCAGGAAAACAAAAAATAAAAAGCAATGGCGCCTCGAAAGAAATAATAATTGTAATTTATCTTGCCAATCGTTCATAACTTGAAAATTATATTCATATTATAATTATTATCTTACAATAATCATTCTTAAATCTAGTTTAATTTTAATTTATTTACAATATATTACAATAGCCATATTTTATCGTATCGATACACTATACAGTAACGGTTACCGATAACCGTTATTCAACCAGTAACGGTTATAACGTTATTCTAGGATTATAATGAGAATTCAATCACTCGATTTCATGAAATAATGAAAATGCAGTCTTATAAATCAATCAAATTACTAAAGATGATTTAAAATATAATTCAAATGGAGGAAAAATCTTAAAGAAACAATTTTTATTTGAAATAGGAAACTTTGGATTTATTTCAAGAGCTATCAAGCTATGCAAAACCAGTTTAATCGAATGTCTCATTGTACGGGAAATATATACAATGCGAGGTTCGTCGAGGAGACGTCATACTGGTGATACTGGTTATGTATAGCTTGTGTACGTCAATTTGGAAAAAAAAAGTTCTGGACTCAAATCCAGGTTCCTTAAAAACCGATATAATACGTTAGTTAATGACGTTTTTGAGTCGAAAACCTAACCAATACTTTATAAAACTTACATTTTATTTTGTTTATTTATGTACACTCACTTCAATAGTCTGTCAATGAACAAATTCATTCACTCCTCCGCCATGATGATGGAATTGTTGCGTATTATCGACAATAACGCTTGTATAACCTCCTTCTTGCACCGCAGGACTAGCCGCCATTTTAGCAAAACTCCCGCCAAAGTTCTCAACGACAGGCCGGCCATTTTGATTCTGATTATGACCATAGAACGATATTAAATTAGTATAATTGTACTGATTAGGTATTTCTGAACCTTCTATTGAGCTACAAGAGGAAGAACTGGCAGAAAAAGGCCTTTGACTTTGTGGATAACTGACATAGTTCGGTAAAATTTCATTGGTGTCTGTATAATTTTCGTAGAATATTTCTTGGTAAGATCCATTTTGCTGGTGGTACTCTTCTTGGTTCTCATAAGGGGGTATTACAGGGAGGTACTCGGGGTACGTATACCCCCCACTGGAGTCACTGTACTCGCTTTCGGGGACCTGTACGGGGTTGATTTTGTCTGTGTGTCGAACGTGGGGCATTTGTGGTGATGTCGTGGTGGTGGGGACGTGGGACGGCGTGGGGCAGTCCACGGGGCTCACGTGCTTTGGGGCGCCTTGGCTGATGTTTAGGATTAGGTGTTTTTCTTCGATGTCACTGGAATGAAAAGGTTTGGTTAGTAAGATGACGTTTAGCATCGTTTCGAGTTTGTAATGTTTTATTTTTTCATACAATATTTTATTAGATTGGATACACAAAGTATACAGACAGAATTCTTTATCTGCACTCGTTTTGTCTGCCTGTTTTTATTTTAATAATTAGCTAGAGAACGATTTAATTTAAGTTGCTTGATTTTCAGTCATTTGTTCTACCACACTACCTACACTTACTTTTCACTGTTATTCTGCTGCATCTAGTTAATCTAAAAACTGACTCTATTAAAGTTGAAGGAGGCTACGAGGAGGAATGGGACGCCGTCGCCTCCTTCTGCGAAGCAGTGATGCTAGCGAAGGAGGTGGCGGAACGAGAGAGGGAGCGATCCTCTCAACGTCCCAGCCGCCGCGGAAGGCGCGGAAGGCGCTCCGGGCGTCGGGGGCCACGTGATGGCTTCCGGCCACCGTGGCGTAGACGCGGGCCTGTGGACGGTGAGTAATGGGCTAGCTCGCCGTCCGGCCGTTGTCATGACGGCAACAGACCGTGTCGGCGGCGCGTTCGTGTTCCACGCGCGCCTCAAAGAGATGTCAGCAAGGAGGGGCCCGCAAGGGCCGACGCCCGTCGGGGCCGCGGTATTATGTACTAGATTACGTGGCCTCGGCGCAAGGGCAAAGAAGGAACATGGGTTCGGTTTTTAGTCAGTAGAAGTCTGACAATCCCCTTCGCTCTGCCCAAGAGCGGGGGGGGTCATTCGATGATTTTCCACCCACCAAAAAAAAAAAAAAAAGGAGGCTAGACAAATGATGACTTACCTGAGTACATAATTGACAGAGACGATACAGTGTGGTCTAGAAGACCGTGAGTTGTGCACGATGGTCGCGTAGCTCTGCATCCACACCCACCCGCCACTCTTCGTCAGGAACCGGTAGTAACGAGACGTCACTTGACCTTTTGTTAATACTGCAATAGGAAAAAATATATTGAGGACTTTCCAATATCCTTACATAGTATAAAACAAAGTCGAGGAGGAGCTCATGGATTAATAAGAACTGCCACTCGGGTCGATCTTTAGGTAAAGCTGTGCTTGCCTAGGTCGGTCTGTGGATGGGTGACCGCCCGACATACCGAGTTTCCTCCGTGCCTCGGAAAGCACGTTAATCTGTTGGTCCCGGCTGCCATATATAAAGATCTTTAGCAGTCGTTACAGGTAGTCAGTGACTTGAAATTCTGACATCCAGTCTTACCAAAGGGTATCGTATTACCTAGTATTAACTGGGTTGTGAGGGTCAGATAGGCAGTCGCTCCATGTAAAATACTGGTATTCAGCTGCATCCGGTTAGACTGGAAGCCGACCCCAATATAGTTGGGAAAAGGCTAGGCAGATGATGAGTATAAAACAAAGTCGCTATTTTTGTCTGTTTGTTTGTCTGTATGCTTAAATCTTTAAAACTCCGAAACAGATTTTGATGCGGTTTTTTTTAATAGATAGAGTGATTCAAGAGGAAGGTTTTAGTATATAATTTGAACGACATCCACGCGGGTGAAGCCGCGGGCATCAGCTAGTATAGTGATAAATTCAGAGTGGCTGGACGAAAGTTGTCGAGATCAAAATTTAATGACTTGCGATTGGCGAGCCCTTGTCCGATACAACAATTGGACATAGGTCTCTCCTATCATTATCATCAGCTTTTACCTGTCCAAACTGTTAAAAGCTGACGACAATGATGATGGATGGCAAATCGACGGTATGATGAAGATAGCCGGCTGTCAATACCAGTAATACATATAGACACACTTGACTACAGACTTGTTGCCATCCCATTTTCCAAGAGACTAAGCTGAAATGTCTTATCCATGTGCTTACAAAGTTTTCAAAACACTGCTATGGATCTATGATAAGTGACCAACAATATTCCACAGGGTTCCTATCCTGCTATATGTCCCGCATAAAATAAGTGCCTTTCTGCCGCACTCAAGAGAGTTTTAATGATTACTTAGGCCATCACTTAGTAAAGGTTTTGACAGTTTTGTCATACAAAAACTTACTTACTTACTGAGTACGGCTGTTATTGTTGTTACCGACAATGCCGTGGAGGTGGCGAGGTTTTGAACCAAGATACTATCTGGCCAACGATACGAAAATGAAGAGCTGCTTTCTGGCAGAAATATTTCTATTGGTGCCTTTCCTAGTTCCCTATATTCTTCTTTTTTTTTTGACGGACATCATCAAATGACTCCTCCCGCTCTGGGCAGAGCGGTATAGGGAGTGTCTGACACTGGTTTTTAGTCAGTAGTGCCGAGGCCGCGGTATCTCTTTCGAACAACCCGCAGCCCCGACGGGAGCTGAAATGTCCTAGACTTGAGTTTTCTAAACACACACGATCTATGCTATATCACAATCAATGTTCCCCTCGGACGATGATGACGAATATATTATTATAAGGTTTTGTTCACAATACTCACGCGTACAATGCGAATGTCTCATATGCAAGACATCGGTGCCGTGGATGTAGTGGTACAGCGTCTTCTCTATTAGGTCCTGAGGCTCGTAGCCCGTTAACGATGCCACTCTGGAAATAACGGAATAATTGTTAGTAACGTTACATGACATACGTTTGCATCACTGTTTTGGTTTTAATAACGTTATTTTGTGAGTGAAACTCTATGATCGTTTTTTCGCCAGAAGTGACGATACTGAAATAATTGGTCGTAGCTTACGGAAGCGTGCATCAGTTCCTGTAGTACAATTCAGGAACTAACCATGTTCAGTGTACATAATATATTACTTATTATGTGACCTGACGATGCCATTGTGTTAACATAGTTTGTATTTGTATATTTAAGTAAAACAGAACTACTGTCCCAACCTAATCTAACTACTGTCAAACAAATCATTTCAATACTTACAAATCAAAACTCACAAAAGACAAAATCACTTTCTCCTTTATTCTATAAAAAACAGCTCTGAAATCAGACCCGCGTCGCCTCGATACCTACCCTATACTTGTCTACATCCCCTCGGTAATTAGTTAACCCTTAACACTGGAGTACTCCAGGGGTCGGTCCCTTTGGTTTTTTGCAATGCTGATTGCCGGAAGTGATGCGCGATATTTTTTGAGCGTCAACAGTTTTTACGCTTGAAAAACAATATGCTTGCTTGATTGGGGAGAAAAAACGGTGATCGGTTTTTTTGTTTGGAGAGTATTTTTTTCACACATTGGTGGGCAAGGGAAGTGTTTTCAAATAGTATAAAATTAGGTTTAATGCTCATTGCAGATTGCGCTTTTAAAACACTAATAATAATGTCTACAATACATTTTACGACTAACTAACTATCTATCACTATTACGAGTACCATTTTCATATGTAGTTTTTGCTAATAAAATTTTACTCTAGCTAGGGCCGTGTACAAAAATTTCTAGACTTAGGTACTACTACATTCGTCTATCTGCTACTTTCTTTATCTACCTACTCTCTCCTTCCAACAAAACTGTTATAAAAAACCGTTTTTCCAAACCGTATTTTCTTATCTTCTACAATAATTGAGATCCCGACAAAGGTTTAAAATAGTGTGTCAATATTACAGGCTTATCAATATTCTTTTAATATTGAAACACACGGCCACTCCTACCCTCAAATAAAGTAATCAGTTTAAACATGTAAATTTTAACCGTTAAAACGATAACGCGTTGTAACATGTAATAATTAACGGTACAACTTGTACGTTTTATCGTTATGAGATAACCGTTACAAGACAATATCTAGTTTACTAGTTCCAGGGGTTTTATTTGTCTTATTACGTTATCATGTGAAAATGTAAGGAGCTCGTACGTGGTTCAATATTATCTGGGTATAATAGTATCTAGGTATTCTGAAATCCCTCAGTAAGACTGGCTGTCAGACTTTCAGGTCACTGACTAGCCGTAACGACTGTCAAAAATATCTACAAACGACAGCCGAGACCAAAGACTTAAAGGTGGATGTTCACGGTAGCCCGCGAAATTCAAATTTTCTTACGTTTTTAGCGATTTGCAGGCCAGTGCTAGGTTGTATGTTAGTGAAAATATGATTCGTCTCAAGAATGACCTTTTGATGAAATACTCATTCTTGACAGTTACATGAACTTGGAGGGTTGTAATGATGATTTTGATGATTATAATTCTGTAACTGCATACGTCTTACAGCCGCGAATCATATTTTCACTAACATACAACCTAGCACTGGCCTGCAAATCGCTAGAAACGTAAGAAAATTTGAATTTCGCGGGCTACCCTGGAACATCAGCCTTAACGTACTTTCCGAGGCACGGAGGAAACTTGGTATGTAATGGGTGGTTACCCACCCACATAACAACCTAGGTAAGCGTGGCTTAACCTGAATATAGATCTGATAATCTGTTGTTATCTAGCCATAATTATGTTCCGGCTCGCTTTATCTTGTCTATGGAAAATAAGATTAAAAAAAAAAATTCTATGTGAATTTTCTGTTATTTGATGAATAGGTACCTATAAAAAGTCCATAAGGCGAGGTTGCAGTACTTTGTTTTTATGAACGCACGACCGCACTGCCCGGCCAGCGATATAATGCCTAAATTTTGACTGTTTTTTCTTCTTGGAGAAAAATGATAAAGAAATTATACAATATGTTTTCAACATTTACTTCAGAATAAAAAGTTCTATCTACTTACTGATATAACTTTCATATAAATTCATGATGAAATGTCTTAGCAGTACACGTTTTAAATTGTGATTTAGAGTCATGTTTGTTATAAAAATTATCGAGCCGATCATTCTTAATCGCGTTTCTATCTTTACGATTTAAGTACTTGAGAGTATGTTCAATTTTTATGTAATGATTTTTATTTATTAAAAAACTCATATTTAGTTCGATTTTCAAAGGTTCAAAAATCTTAAAAAGTAGGTACTGCAACCCCGCCTTAAGTAACTCTTGATAACTATAAACTCAACAAGCCATTACACGACCGTTTAGTTTTATAGTAAATTGATCATTGTTTTAACAGCGGACATTCGATACTTTGGTGGCAATTAATACCCCAGTCCCGAGGGTGTCAATTATACCCCACTCGAGGAGTCTTTGTTTTAACCCCTCGCGTTTTAAAGGACGTGTTTTTTTTCTGTCCAAAAATACTCGACGTACTTACCTATTGTTTTTTTTTTCGGGGACATAATTGTCTGCCCTATGCTTTTTTTTGAGTGGTAATCAATTAAATTGTAGGGGTTTTGTGGATGCTCATTAATATTTTTTTTTGTGTATTATAGTCAGTAATTACATGCATAGGACGAAGTGGTAGGTAAAGGATGGGTTTTAGAAGAGTCTGGAGGAGTCATTTTATTGACTTTCCAAAGTTTAAAAAGAAGAAAAAAGATAGGTAGGTAGGTTTACAAAGGTGAAAAGGCTAACCTTTTTACCTTTTGGTTGTATCAACCTTTTAGGCATATTTTGTATATTGGCTGTTTTCTTGATAGAAAGAATATTATTTTAGCAAAAATTTACATAACGTGTATTTAGGATAACTCAGGATAGGTATCATTGTAACCCGTTTCAATAAACATCAAACACGTTTACCCAACCCAGGTATCGAATACGGGACCCACACGCTTTGCAACCAACCTGTCAACCACTACACCTACGATGCTAGACAGCGCAAAAAATCTCTGTCAGCAAATTCTAAATTAAAATATAGAAGCATAATAATAAAATATCGTCGATACAACAAAACTTCATATTTTTGCTGACTATACACGGAAGCTTGCATTTACACACTTTAGCACGTACTAAACACCAATTTATATTTGCTGTTAATCACTGTATAATTCAACCAAAAATAGACCTTATTGTTATGAAGATACGGGTGAAGAATGTTTTTTCGAAAGATCGAATGTGGTAAACCAAATTGCTTGATGCGTTCGATTTTTAGAATGGTGAATGAAATTAGACTTTATTGTCTTACGTTTAAGAGCGATTCGTTTTTTGTGAAGTGTAAATGTAGTGGGTTCCTAACAGTTTTGATATGGGGGATCTCCGAAATTAAGTTAAAATAACATAGCATAATGCAGCTTGTACTTGCAAAAGGGGCTGGTAGAGATGTATTATGCGCACTTTCAACGTGGAAATCCTATCGCCATAAGCAGTACCTATAAAAACTTTGTCCTAGCCAAAAGGATCAAAGGATCACCCTGTAGATTGAAGGTCTGGACTCTGGATATGTTCAGAATTTCAGCAGTTTTTAAAACACAATCGTGTTTTTTCGGCGTCTCGGTTGGAGATTCGGTTTTCTTTTCAGTATGAACATATTTGTAAGGTTTACCGTTTACGGGATAAAATCTGTGATTTTTTTTCAAATCGTCTAATAAATATAAAAAGTTACGATTCAACAAACCGGTACCGTAGGTACCACACTATCACTATTACAAAAGAGTTGACAACATTATTTGTAAGTTTGATATTTGAAAGTGTTAATTTAGTCTCCCAAATTAAAAAAACACACTATAAATAGTATAAAACAAAGTCGCTTCCCGCTGTCTGTCATTATTTAGGCTTAAATCTTTAAAACTACGCAACGGATTTTGATGCGGGTTTTTTAGTAGATGATGTGATTCAAGAGGAAGGTTTTAGTATATTTTTTGCACCCGTGCGAAGCCGGGGCGGGTCACTAGTTTCTATATAAAAGTCTAGCAAAATACATGACTCATCATAGACAATGCTGCATGACCAAAAAAGTCGCTCACAGATAAACCTATAAGTCCATAGATTTAGCTGAGCTTAGCTCTATGTCCAAATATGTTATCTATGGTGTCATATTGCAACATCTGTGGCCCAGGTGGTTGTGTTTTGACATTTAATATCCTTTAACTTATGTCGTCCTAGTACCTAGAATACTTGGATGCATTGATTTTGCTTGTGAAGTAATAGTATTCAAATATCACGAAGGGGATGGGCAGAGGTCTGTATTAGAAGTGGCTGAAGTGGTCGCAAGCGCGATGACTGTGCGTGCGGTCCTAGGTTCGATTCCCAGCTCTGGCAAAGTGTTATCGGGTTTTTGCATGGGGAATTTGTCAGTAGTAAGCACGGAGTCTGGTTTTGTGCCCAGTTGATGAAATAGGCTATAATAGTTAAATCACCAATGTACTCGTAATTTGCGAAAGTTTAGGCTGCGGTGTGCTTAAAGCCGGCTTTTGACTATGGGATGTAATATAATATATTACATCACACTTAGACCGGGAGATGGTGACACAAAATATTAGGTCATTTGTACCAGTATGGCGGCTCTTCAGGGGTCTAATTACGCAATACAAAAACGAAAATGATGGTTATAGCGCTGGTATCGGCGGCCCAATTGCGTGGGCGAACGTGTCGGATAAATAACGAGTACCTATCGATCGATTTGTTCCACAAAAAGCTTGTATTTTCTGATAGTTGATAAACAAAAGAAGTAGCGAGATGATTATGTAAAAAAAAAAAAAAACAATTCAACCATTTGTATTGTACACACGGCTACACATCAAGCTATACAAAACCAGTTAATCTTGGCCTCACTTTACTAGATCTTATCGCACAATGAACGATCAGATTATACTGGTTTTGTATAGCTTGATGTGTAGCCGTGTGTAGTGTGTACATACCAGGCTAATTTTTGCGCGCTAATCGTCGTCGAGTTTACCATTCACGAAAATCACCTTGCCATACTTTTCCCACGGTTCCCAATAGCCTCCATACCATACAAAGGAGTACCTATTTCTTTTTCTACCGTCATTTTCGTTATTGTCATTGCGTAATTAGACCCCTGAAGAAAAGCCATACTGGTACAAATGACGTAATATTTTGTGTCACCATCTCCTGGTCTAACTGTAAGATATATTATATTATAGCACAGTGAACGGTCACGTACAAAATGTATGCGAGCGATATTTAGAGGTCATTTGAAGGAATATTACATCCCATAGTGAAAAGGCGGCTTAATAGTACACACACATTTCGCCCCTGTATGTTGAAGTCCCACGTAACAGAGGGCAAGCCTATTGCCATCAACCGGCCTCAAATCCAGATCGCGTTACTGATACTTAGAAATTCCTGATGGGAAACCCGATAACATTTTACTCTACCCGAGAATCGAACCCACGCTCATATTCACCAATATCGACAAACCAACAACTCCCAACACTAAAAACTTTTCTCGTCCACTATTCCGAAATGGGCTGGACATGGAAATAAGCAGGCAATAATTAATAGTTGAAAATAACCTCGCGCTCGATACAGCGATATGGCGAACGGGCGGCAATTCATTGGTTCGCAGAACCGGGGCATAACTCTGTAGGGAACTGAACAATGCAGGGCTTGTGTGGTTTCCAGTGGTGTCGACACGGTGTTGTATGCGAGGTGAAATGGGAAATATTATATGATGTTATTCATAAAAATATTATATTTATACATTTAAATAGGTACTCAGGTGGGGCTGCTGTCGATTCAATTTGGCTGGATGAAGTATATTCGACGCATCACGTATAAAATACGAGTGTGGGCTCCAAAACAGGATATGCCACACCTCCTATCTTGCCCGTCGTGCACAACAAACTGCACGTTCCAGGACTTTAATGAAGCAAATGATAGAGCTGTTCATGCATGTTGCTACGTACTGATCTGACATTTGAGTCATCGTTTCGAGAAGAGTCTCCTCTCCTAGAGAGGAGGCCTGGGCCCCGAGTCTGCTATTCAATAGTGTCAGAATGGTCGATCATTGATCTCATAATGGTTGATTGATGACAAGCCAAAAAATACCATATGCGTATCGACTTAAGGTACTTTTTGGCTTGTCGTAAATCAACCATTATGAGATCAATGATCGACCATTCTGACACTATTGAATAGCAGACTCGGGGCCCTGAGTCCCTGCAGTGGGAACATTATAGGCTTGATCATGATGATTATTCGAGAAGAAGAATTAAAATAACCTACATAAAATAAATTGACAATAAACTAAAAAAATTCGTCAAGAAAGTCCTCCTAAACGTTGTCGACTGGTAAAACTAGATGACTGCGTTGAAAAGACGGCGTTGCCACCCTGTATGGCAACGCTTAACCTCTGGCCAAGGTAAAGCGAGCTCTTGGGTCTCAGAAAATATGTAGCGCACTTTCAATCATTTACATCGTAAGATATTACAATCTTACTTCAACTTATTTTGATTTCACCGTCTTGTCATTGTCATAGTATTAAATTGAGCGTGAATCGAAAAACGAGTCACTGTGACCAAACGACTCACAGTCGGAATGGCTAACGAGAACATGTCCAAGGGCCTATGTGTTTTCCAAAAGCGTCGACAAGTGGTTTTAAATACTGTGTCGAACTATAGCATCTTTCAGATTTTCAAAGGTGGTCTGAAAAGTTCGAAATTGAAAATAAAAGAAATTTGACAGATTCTAGTGGCTTGATGTGCTAGCGTGTGTGCATAGGCGTATAGACTATTGAAGTTGTCTTAGAGACATGGAAACATGAAGTTTTGACAAAAAGAAATGATTTTTGCATTCCAGTATTTTCAGTCCATAACAGTGTCGATAAAGATAAAGATATATTTATTGCGTAACTGTGTATAGACAATTTTCTAATTACTACCGTACCCACTTAAGTTAAACAAATCACTCAAGTTACTCTCCCGTGTCGGAACCATTGGACAAGCGCAATGGCCGCAAGTTCAACATTTATTAGTTCACGCCAATCAGGGCCGCGTAAACCTTGCTCAACAATGCGAGTTGGCCGTTCGGAGAATTGAGCAGGACTCAGGGTAAGGACTTCACTGATATATGATGGATTTACATGGGATAAAGCAGGCTCTCAAAAAACGGTGAAGGTAAACATCGTGAGGAAACCGGCATGTTTTAGAACCAAAAAATTATAAGACATGTGACATCTACCAACCCGCACTGAGCCCACGTGGTGGACCCATCCCTCTCCTAGAGAGGAGGCCTGAGTCCCTGCAGTGGGAACATTATTCGGCTGATGATAATGAAAGCAGGCTTGATATGGCTAGAAAGGAGGTGACTGCTGAGATGACGAGTAATACAGAAGTATAATATGGAAGAAGAAGACCCCAAATACATTGTCATATCAGCAGGAAAATGATGGCATGGGATAAAGCCACTTTATTTTATTAGCTTTTTTATTGATGTTACATAGGTACCTATTTTGTTAACTTTATTTTAAGCTATTGCATAGCTTCTATCGCGGGCCTTGAGCGTGGAGAGCGAATCCAGAAATTCCGTAACGAAAATATTTTCAACCAGGTTGCTATGGTTACGGAAAATAACAAGGTTGTCAACTGAGGTTGTCAAATTAAATAATTAATAATTTGCATAAGTTGATAAAAAGTCCTATGCAATAGCTTTACCGCGGCGCGGCAGTCTCCGAGTGCCACAATTAGTTTTTTTACTTCTTTATTTAATTATAAGTACTTATTACTTTTTCCTAAACGAGTGTTTTAAATTGTCAGAATATTATTGCCAAAAAGATTAAAATCTATAAGCGATAAACACGTGGTAACCGTTTCAGGTATTCCTTTCGCCTTCTGTCTGTCTGTAAAAGGCACTGAGGAGCTTTATCAATGTTGCTGCTTAAAAAAATATTGACACTCTGTTTAAACTCTCAACAGGGCTATTGGCTATCTCTGTTGACAGTTGTTTTGATTATCACTTTCGCTCTGTGTGCTTTCAATAACTGTCAAAAGGTTAATTTGGTATCGGCTATGACCAGTAGTACAACGCGTATGACGTCATCGGAGACCATTGTCGTTGATGGTCACTTTAACTCATTTTGACAGAAGTTTCTGTATCGATATTTTTAAAATTGCGATTGTCTAAGCTTATTTGACATTACATTGTTTATACACAGAGTTTAACCACTATGCACGACAAGATTTTGACACATGACATATCAGCTGAATCGACGCGAGGTGGTGCGAATTATCATGAAATCCAAGTTTTTTTTGTAAACTTTCAGCATTGGATTTTAGAATGAAAAACATGTCACGGCAGCTGTTTAATATGATAAGTTTGTGACTCATGTCTCCAGTATCGTATTGAGGCCGGTAAAACGGCGTCAGTCTATTGACAAATATGTATAAAATACATAATACTACACACTTCCAAAAAATAGGTATCCCAGATGCGCTGGAAATAATGTACCTATACAAGTTTCACATTTGCTAATAACACTCTAAAGGACAAAATAAAGACAGTAACATTCTACCTGCGTTCTTACTTTTGCCATTATTCATACATAATTTCGTAAAAAAACACGAACAAAGTCGTGAAAAATATTCATAAAAACTATGTTGCAATATAACCATAGACAAATAGAACATCACACTTGATAGTGCTTACCGTAAACCCCAGTTTTATCATTACGATTAAAAAGTTGCATTCAGCCTAATCGATAATCGCAATGAAATCAAGTTTGAAAAAAGAGTTGAGACGAAATTACAACTCCTTGGTATAAATCAAATAGTTATTTTTTTTTTTTTTTTTTTTTTTTTTCTAGCCTGCTCTGTCCCACTCCAGGGCAAAGGCCTATTTTATTTTAAAATCTTTTAATTTAAATTAGGAATGCGTTCGCAATTCACATATTAAGTATGTACATAATTATTTATATTTTCTTCATAATTTATTGTGAATTTGGTTTTGTAATATCAGAAGGTTGGTTATAGGATGCCCAGGTTCTTTATAAGCATAGTAAAAACATTGTTTGATCCACCAAAACTATATGAGGAATTATGAAGGTTGGGTGTTTGTATTAAGTTGGAACAACTCCGGGTTTGGGCAAAGTGTTGTTGAGTTTTTCTATCAAGAATTTCTCAGTAGCAGCCACGGAGTCCATATTTGTGCTCGGTTGATGGCAATGGGGTACCTTAATACCTTTCAGATACTACTGGCGTCTTGTTATGTTGGAACGTACTTTTTTATTTAGCCCAATCTTTCCCACTTCTGGGTAAAGGCCTACTGCATTCCTTTCCAACTCTCTCAGTTACTTAATTCTGACCAATCTGTCAAGAACGAGTCCAAATCGTCACGCCGTTTCTTGGACCTGCCTCGGTAACGACGACTGACAGTAAATTTTACTGTCCTTAATTTCGCAACCGGCAAGTCATAAGCCGTATCCTATAGAAACATTAGTTTATTCTTTCAAAAAGGTTCACTGGCCGCTCTAAAATCTCTTTTTTTACAACTGCACAGTTCAGGTTACCCATCGGCCATCATAGGCCGCGGGCCGTGGATGTTAAGTGAAGCCATTAAAAAATATGAGACAGAAGAATAGGACAAGTGTAGGACTAATGCCCTGATAAAACATTTGTAGAGTTTTCTAAAAAGTATAAACTTCCTATAGATTTTGGGGTTGCCACTAAACCAAGCTCATCTAAGAATCAAAAATGAAATGAAAATTGACGATTAAATGTATTGGCGGAGAAGGTAAAAATAGTGGGACAGATCAGGCTGATAAAAAAAAGTATTTGTAAATAGTGAATACACACCAACCAATCCAGGCTAAATAATAATGACATAAGTATCAAAACCAAACAAACTTTTACTAACTATACATATACATACCTACCAAGATCCATGGCATTCTCTACCCAACCAATAATTTAAAAAAAAACAATAAATATTCTAATAATTTTAAAATATAAGGGATTAGAAATTTGAAAAGCGAGTGCATTCCGAATTTAAATTTTGTTATGGAAAAATAATCGGCGCCAATTTAGCCATAGATAAACTGTTCTGTTTAATTGTTGCGTCTGTTTGAATGTTTTCTATGTAGGTACATGTACCTACAATAAAACTATTCAGATTATTATTATAAAAGCTTAAAAAAATATTCTAATTTACGTTTATTCTATTTTACGCTAAAAACAATTTTATTTTAATTTCTGTCAATCGATTTCTTAAATTCCTTAATTTTATTACTCGAATTAATCGAAATTTACAAAAAAGAATCGATTAGAATAATCGCTTTCACACATCATACCTAATTATTAAAAAAAAAAAGAAAAGGAACATGGACGTCAATTTTGAATACAAATTGAGCTATGATGATGATTATTTCGTGATTATTGGTCCTGTATTAGTAAATTATGCTAAGATCTGGGCATTGTCATGTTGTGTATAATATTTTGAATGATATTTGTCATATTTGTTATTGAATCTATACGCGTCTATGTGATATAATTTGAAAAATAAAAATGTAAACAAACACGATTGGCGCAAAACTTTGATGATAGATGTTAAAATTAATCACTACCACTGCTTATTTAACATGATTTATGGATGAATTCGTCAGAAAATTAAACGACGAGTTATTCGATCTCAAATAGTGGAGCTTGAATGTCCGGAAACCACATATTTTATGCTTTTTAGCCTCGGCCAGTTCTGCCGTCAAAATGGCGATGACCGTATTTAAGTACTTTTATTTTTTATGGGTTAATTAAGAAACTTGCGCAATAAATACAGAATATTTAGTGGCGTTCACATATAAGCTTATTATTCAACTCTCATAATTAATACATACACATAGTATTTGACAAACAGAATAATAAATATTTACATAAATAATTAGGGTGTCGTATGACTTCACTGCTGGCCCCTAAAGGGGCCGATACCGAGCCAGCGTAGGTTTACGTGTCGAGCCCCTCAAGGGGCCTGTACCGAACTTTATGGTTAAAGTGACTTTCGTGAAAGACGCTTCTCAAGGGTAGTGTTTTATGATGATTTATGACGGTTGATACTGGTACTAGTTTCTATAAGTCCCGCATTGTTGGAGCTACTAAAGATTTTATAACTATATTTGCATTATCTAAACTCAATCTCCTTAATATTATTTATATTCCTTGATATAATTGCATAGCTCATATTGTGTGAATACTATGTACAATATAGAAACCTGTCTTTTCTTGAATTTGGATTTTGTTTTTACAATGATGGTTTTTTGAGACAATCTGTAATATTCTTTAGGTAGTTGGTGAAGTGTAATAATGGGTACACCTCTGTCTAACCCTTCGGGGAATATAATATTTTCCTACCTTTGTATAGATTCATTTCACGTATTGTTTTGTGAATATGTGAACATTGTGGCCTTTTGTGTCGTGCCCTGCAATGTTCTGAGTAATAATTAGGGTTTATTTCAACAAAATCGTCTTACATAAGCAATAGACATTAATTTTTAAAACTTAATTAGTAATCTCCAGCAAAATATTTTATTTTATTTTCCTTTTGTCTTTACTTCTTCCATGCAAAACATGAAAGTAATTAGTACTACGTACAACAGCAATTTCTTACTGGCTGACAACAAAAATGACATTCAAATATTACATATAAATCTCTTTGACAATAACCATTTGACATGTCAGGTGCCCTATAGCGGCTAAATCTAAAATATATCCTCAATCAAGTATTGTAACGTTCAAGCAGTACCTGCTTAACTTGGCCGTATAATAGTCGATAAAAAAATAGAGGTGTCAATTGCTGGGATGTTAGTCACCCTATAATCACTGTCACGTGATACCCACACAATGAGATACGCAATACCAATTTTATGACATTAGCAGTTAACACCAAAGTTCTGTGGACAACTGGTGCTTGTTATCCACTGACTTTTGAAAAGATAGACAATAGCCCTGCTGCAGGGCTATTGTCTATCTTTTCAAAAGTCAGTTATACGGCCAAGTTAAGCAGGTACTGCTTGAACGTTACAATACTTGATTGAGGATATATTTTAGATTTAGCCGCTATAGGGCACCTGACATGTCAAATGGTTATTGTCAAAGAGATTTATATGTAATATTTGAATGTCATTTTTGTTGTCAGCCAGTAAGAAATTGCTGTTGTACGTAGTACTAATTACTTTCATGTTTTGCATGGAAGAAGTAAAGACAAAAGGAAAATAAAATAAAATATTTTGCTGGAGATTACTAATTAAGTTTTAAAAATTAATGTCTATTGCTTATGTAAGACGATTTTGTTGAAATAAACCCTAATTATTACTCAGAACATTGCAGGGCACGACACAAAAGGCCACAATGTTCACATATTCACAAAACAATACGTGAAATGAATCTATACAAAGGTAGGAAAATATTATATTCCCCGAAGGGTTAGACAGAGGTGTACCCATTATTACACTTCACCAACTACCTAAAGAATATTACAGATTGTCTCAAAAAACCATCATTGTAAAAACAAAATCCAAATTCAAGAAAAGACAGGTTTCTATATTGTACATAGTATTCACACAATATGAGCTATGCAATTATATCAAGGAATATATAATAATAAGGAGATTGAGTTTAGATAATGCAAATATAGTTATAAAATCTTTAGTAGCTCCAACATTACGGGACTTATAGAAACTAGTACCAGTATCAACCGTCATAAATCATCATAAAACACTACCCTTGAGAAGCGTCTTTCACGAAAGTCACTTTAAACTCTGTGTATAAACAATGTAATGTCAAATAAGCTTAGACAATCGCAATTTTAAAAATATCGATACAGAAACTTCTGTCAAAATGAGTTAAAGTGACCATCAACGACAATGGTCTCCGATGACGTCATACGCGTTGTACTACTGGTCATAGCCGATACCAAATTAACCTTTTGACACAGCAAGAAAGCACACAGAGCGAAAGTGATAATCAAAACAACTGTCAACAGAGATAGCCAATAGCCCTGCTGCCCCCCTATTGCGTATCTTTTTAACGTCAGTGGCTATCAGAAATGTCCATAGATTAACTGTAAATTGGTTATGGTTTGGTACATTACTGTCAAATGGTGAGTTTTTAAGAAAAATCTTAAAAACTCACCATTTGACAGTTATTTGATAGACATTTTGAGTTATCCACTGTCATAAAAAGATACGCAATAGCCCTGCTGCATGGGTAACCAACCAGTAAATTCTCCACGCACTGACTTACATAGAAAAGAAATTCTTAAAATATTCAGGAATTCGGAGCACAAATTCATTCAAACGCCTTTTGAACTATCACAAATCTTATTGTTTTGAAAACCTAATAGACAGGTACTCCACTAGTGTCGTGCTAATATCGACAAAACATATCGATAACGCCCACGACCGGACGGCTGTGAAATCGTTTGGCGTCGCACCGACTGACGGCCCAGCGCTGATTTTATTAACTCTCATCGAATTGTTTATTGTAGCTTGAATTGCGAGCTTTTTTTTCGAGTTTTATTTGTCGATAATAGTGTTTGTGTATTGGTTTTACAACTCTATTATTATGAGGTTTTGATGAGTGAGATTTTCGAGTGGTACCTTGTCTTAATTATCGGGACACCTTAGGCGGTCTAATGTTTTAACTGTAATATGACGAATCTCTAAAATAATAATTTATTACAGCACACAAAATCTGGAAATGAATTAATTTAACATTGTTAGGAACTAGATCTAAGGACATTATAGGCCATGAAAATAGAAAATCAAACTACTGAACCTGATGAAATTTCTATGGGTCTAATAATTCTCCTCCTCCTTATTTTGAAGTCTGAAAAAATAGTCAGGACTTCCGAAGTGCAATGGATTGACGAAACATTCAAGTAGGAAAAAAAAGAAGACATGGCATATGCCGTGATTAAAGGATACTTGGATAAGAATTAACTGAAGACTTGGCTTTGGCTTTGGCCTAACTTTTATATAATTATTATACAGAAGAATACGAAAATATGACGAGGCTGAACGGTCTATAGATCGATGCCAGCCTTTTCTACGGGCGACGAAAAAAAAAAAGAAAAGCAATCTGGAGCAAGTAGGTCTAATAACTCTATTTTGCACATACGCCAGCATAATCAATCTACCAGAAACTACAACATTTTCGCAATCAGCCTTGATTTCGAAAATATAAATGACCAGCGGCTCTGAAATTTGAATTGAATTTTGATATTTTTCTGGATAGGTAAGTGAGAAACCTCCATAACTGGAACTCGTGCTGAGGTCCCATGAGACAGATATTTTATCTGCAATGAGACACTGGGTAAGTGGAATATCTCTATAAGTCAGACAAATTTTCAGGTCCCTTGAGGTCTCACTTAACCAGGTTTCACTCTATATTAAAACAAACTGTATAACATATTGAAAATATATTAAAACAATTTATCAGATAGTAGAAGCTTGATGTGCGTCTGTACCTATATATACGTAAAGTAAAAAAAAATCCACATACCTGGCATCCAAAAATATAAGCCTCATATCCAGTGAAGCTCTAAACATGAACATATTGGAGTGCAGCTTCAACTCTGTCACGGCTGACGGAGGCAGCGAGTGACCCACGGCGATGAGGCCGAGTGGTGCCGAGCCTTCCCCGAACCGTCTCGCTCGCAGGTATCCAGAACAGTGTATAACCTGAAGTTGATGGTATCGGTTAGATGGGGAACCAGGATGAAAATCTTATAAGGTTAATTGTTAAATGTGATGATGAACTGCTGGCCTCTTAGAGAAGTTCAGAGTCACGCAACGAGCCAGGGAGAGAGCTCTATGCTCGGATTTTCGTTTCGAAATTCCGAAATGACGAAATGCCGAACAACCAGGGTCACCAACATAGCTCTCAGAATATAATGCAAGTTGAAGTGGCAATGGGCAGGCCACATCGCCCGAAGAACCGACAACCGGTGGGGAAGAAAGGTTCTCGAGTGGCGACCACGAACCGGAAGACGCAGGGTTGGTAGGCCTCCCACCAGGGTAACTTATTAAGTCCCATGTAGTAGGGTCACTATAGGGGACTGCTATAGAGAAATATCCGAAAAAAGGTCCCAAAAACACTATCCCCGACCCGGGAATCGAACCCAAAAGCCTCATGCTCAGCACTCGCTCTTTCGAACACTCAACCGACGAAGCAGTCCAAATCCTAATTCATCCAACGCAAATCCCGATAACGAGCCCATAGTTCTCCAAAACCCCTTCGATTAACACCAATACTAATAAAAGTTCACCCCTTACGACCCCATGCCCGTTAGACCCCCGAGACCCCCTTAAGTGAGTACAATTGAGTGTGTTGAACATTGCCCCCTTCGCATTCAATTATGCAACGCGTGTCCGTATTGTTTTATGCATTTGTTTTAAATTGGGCGAATTAGCATTCGAGGAGTAAAGTTTTAAGGGATTTTCGACAGATTTTGTTGACAGTAGTGGGGCTTGGCTTGGGGGAGAAATTATTGTACTCTGACAGTTATAGTTCTTTGCTTCGATATATTTTGCCGAATTCACACTGGATGATGGATTAAATGGCAGCAGGTCACTGCAACAATTATTTCCAGCTTAAGATTTATGAAACCGTGGTTAGACCTGCTGTGTTGTATGGATTGGAATGTTGGGCTACAGAAGAGATTAAATAAAGGCAATTGCATGTGCCTGAGATGAAAAGTCTGAGGGGACCCGCTGGATGCGAGACGCACGGGACCGGTCAATGTGGCTACACCTGTGGGAGGCCTATGTCCAGCAGTGGACGTCTTTTGGCTGAAATGATGGTGATGATGATGATGATGAGATGAAAATACTGAGGCGATTTGTAGTCTAACACGAATGGATAAAATAAGGAATTAGTTCATCAGAGGAAGTCTGAAAGTGGCGCAGGGGACTAAAAAATGTGTGGTTATCGGCTATCGTACATGCATGTGAGGCGGAGGATAGAATACTCTTTATTATGTACACCAAATTACAAAAAAAAACAATAGTAAAACATTTTACAAGGGGTGACACAATGGGCGGTCTTATCGCTTAAAGCGATCTTTTAAAGACAACCTTTGGAGGAACATTAGAAGGAAGAATTTAGATGGCTATAAGAGTAAAGAAAGACCAAAGAACCAATTAAACTGTCTTGGTGGATCCCGCAACGAAATTAAATCGGAAAAGTGGACGCAAATAGCGGAGGAGTAAGAAAACCATAACTTTCACCAAGGACAAAAGTGATCATTTACTCTTTATTTATGTGTGTCTTGGAATTGGAACCTGCTGGATAAAAAAAAAGTTACTTTAGTAGGATATTTAAGAATTTGACAAAGCACTCACCTTATACCCTGATGTGGTAAGTCCAGCGTTTCTCTTAGCGAGAACGCATTTCATTCTGATGAAGAAGGCTCGTTCGCACTCGATGTCAACTGTAGGGCCCCAAGTGCCTCCTACTGGGTACCTGACGAAGGATTATTATTTAATAATTATGAAGTCTGGGAAACTGGACTACAGATGACTGGCCATATTCTGGCCTTAATTTTTTTCATAAGCACAAGCTCGCCACACTATTTCCAAACCACTGCGATTCCTGTGCTCCAGAATCAACAGTGGTGACCACTATAGAAAAGCGCCGAGACAATAAAGCTCGACGAAGATTCAGAGAAACAATTTAACTGTCTTAGATCTCGCAACGAATTTAGAAAGGTATTGTGAAACTATATGGATACGTCGGCTGTTTTAAGAAAAGCTAGATTATGATCGAGTCTTAAATTTTTATCTATGGAAGTGTCTAGAAGATTCGATGATAGTATTTGGAATAAGACCCCAAACACTTCGATTCGACAAGTATATCTGTCTTTTTTTAACCGACTTCAAAAAAGGAGGTTACTATGTTCGTGTGTATGTATTTTTTTTTTTTTTTTTTTTTTTTTTTTTTATGTATGTTACCTGATTTCTCCCCCATTTGTGGACCGATCATCAAAATTCTTTTTTTATTTGAAAAAGTATACTCCTGAGGTGGTCCCATTTTTTTTTGGTGAAGATCTGGAGCTGATCTTCGGAGATATACAATGGAACTCTTCAAAAATAGACGGCAAATCTGTCGTAATTGCTGGAATCGCTTGGATGTTTATTGAATATACATTATCATGACGTAACATCACGCCTGTATGCTCTGAGGGGGTATGCAGATGTGTACGATACACATTTTTTTGTTGTTTTATGAATTTTCGTGCTTTTTCTGGCGCTATTCAAGTATTCGCATCTAGCAGTCATCACTTGTATTCATGTTGATGAGCTGATAATGGAAGGTATACTACTCCTCAACGGTTAAGAGTTTAAAGTAAAAATAGGGGAATCTTGAAGGTTAAGGGTTAGGTTTCTTGGTTGAATGTTAAATGCATAGTAAATATTTGTATAGGATATAATATAGGTGCTTATTACAACTAAAAATGAAAAAATAAAAAAAACTTTTTTGCAAAAAAAACAACCGACTTCAAAAACACCAAAAAGAGAAAAATAAACTTCAGAAGAAAAATCAGCTTCTGAAGTCGGTGGCAAAAAAATAAAATCAAACAAACAAATGTCACCGACTTCAGAAGCTGATTTTTCTTCTGAAGTTTATTTTTCTCTTTTTGGTGTTTTTGAAGTCGGTTGTTTTTTTTGCAAAAAAGTTTTTGGCATTACGGAAGTGAGGGAGATAGACACGACTTTCCGAATCAAAATCGAATCGAAGTATTTGTGAATAAGGGCCAAAAACTGGAGAATGATGACTTATCATAAAGAGAATAAAGTATGTAACAATCCAGGATGCGTTCACTCACCCGAGGCTAGGATACTGGTGCGGTAAATAAGAGTGTGGATGCTGTAGGCTGAGGACCGCCGTCATCTCTTCGTGGTCAGATTGGTGGATGTACTCGTATATTGAGTTGCCTGTTAGTTCTACCTGTGGGAGAGTCAGTCGTTAGTGCAAAGATATAGCAGAATTCGCATATTTTCGCTATTTACGTTATTTGGGTGATGCTTAATACGGGGCCGAGTAACACCGACTTATGAGCTTCGGACTCGTAATATTAATAACAATAACAATAATTTATTTGCAATAAAAAGGTGTAGGTACATTTGAACAACATAAGGTTACCTATAAACAAACAGATGGAGTCGTTATACACGTTTGGAGACTCTAGCACCCTTGCTAAGTTGACAAGACAACTTGTATGTACTAAAGGTGCTAGGCTAACAAATAAATCATTTAGCAAAACAAGAAAACAAAGATAAAATAAAAAATGATAAAAAGGATAGATGTGGAGTGTGGGTGTGTGTGTGAGTGGAAGTGTGTGTGTGTGTGTGAGTGGGTGTTCGTGTGTGAGTGGGTGTGTGTGCGTGAGTATGTTTGTTGTGTATATTAACCGACTCTGAATGCTTGTGAATCGGACCCAGGCTTCTTTTTGAGAGAATTCAATTCCAACTTACGTTTAGGTCGGCTTCCAGTCTAACTGGATGCAGATGAATACCAGAATTTTACATGGAGTGACTGCCAATCTGGCCTCCACAGCCTAGTTCGTAATGAGTAATACTAAACACCACAACTGGCACACCACTGGTAAAGCTGGTGGTCAGACTGGCTGGTGGTTTCAGGTTACGGACTATCAGTATTAACTATCAGAAATCTACAAATAACAGCCGGTACCAGCTGCTTAACATGTTTTCTGAGGCTCGGAGGAAACTTGGTATGTACACACGGCTACACACCAAGCTATACAAAACCAGTATAATCTGATCGTTCATTGTGCGAAAAGATCTAGTAAAGTGAGGCCAAGATTAACTGGTTTTGTATAGCTTGATGTGTAGCCGTGTGTACTTAATGGGTGGTCTCTCATCCACGGACCAACCTAGGCTTGAACCCAAAGACCGACCCGGCTGCTACTATTTAGCTACAAGCTTTAGGAATCTGAATATAATATACTAGCTTTTGCCAGCGGCTTCGCCCGCGTGAAAATGACGATTTTCCATACAAACTTTCATCCCCAATTTAAGGGGCTGAATTTCGAAAAATCCTTCCTTATTCCTTGTCTACATTATAAAGGGAACCTCTGTGCAAAATTTCAGCTTACTTAGTCCAAGGGTTTGGGCTGGGCGTTGATGAGTCAGTCAGTCAGGACTTCTCTTTTTATTTATATAGATATATTGCTATCAAAATCTTCATAGGACCTCAATAAAATTCCACTTACTTGACTTAACCCAAGATGCACGGATGCCGTTTCGCTAATATACATGATCTTGCCATCAGGAGCCACCACGAAGATGAACCCGTCCAGGGTCTGCAGCAGGTGGGAGCCCAGCTCTCGTATTGACAACTCTCTGGGCTGCGGGGGAGGGGGGGCAGCGCCCCATGCGTCGCCCAGACCTGAGGGTAAGAAGAACTAAAGTCATGGTTGCATTTGGTAGAGGTATATGCAGAGGTCTTTAGTTGGGTAACCACGTTTGGCCAGTTAAGTTGGGTACCCACGTTTTGCCAGATACGTATGGTCGAATCAGGTATTAATGACCAGCTAACTTGCATTTATTTTAAGATTATACAGATATAACTGATATCAAACGATACAGCGTTTGACATCCCTGATTCCTATGCTTTCCATTTTACTTTCAAGGTAGGCCTTGAAAAGGTGTCTATCCCTAGATAGACACCTTGACAAAAGCTGTCGCAAGATCCAGGAAAATGCCCAAAAGTTTCTGTCCATCATCCAAGTTGGTTGGTGATGACAAATTTGATCAGATCATGAACTGCATCGGCCGCGGATTTGCCCGCCCTTAAACCATATTGTGAGTGTGAAAGATGTCCCATCCGGGCTGCGGGTTGTTCGCAAGAGATACCGCGGCCTCGGCACAAGAGCTAAGAAGGAACATAGGTGGTTATTAGTCAGTAGAAGTCTGACACTCCCTACCGCTTTGCCCAAGAGCGGGAGGGGTTATTTGATGATTTCCCAGCCTTCCCCAGCATCAAAAAAAAGGGTGAAAGGATGTTGAACATCAACAAATGATACAAAATAGGAAGTACTGCTATAGGCATCATAATAGTTGTTGTCACGGCCTCTATTTCCACTCTTGAAAATTGGGTGTATTATGTACTCACCATCAGGAAAAACCTGCCTCATCTTCAGATAACTAGTCGTCAACCTGATAACGGACGCCTTATCCAGCTGTGACGTGATAGCGGACGGCAGAGGGAGTAACTTGGCCAGCTCCAGAAACTCTGCGTTCTCTTTCTCTCGTCGGGAGCGAGCTGCGTTCTTACTCTTTTCTTTCATGATGGCCGCTGCGTCCAAGGGACGGCTGCTGTCCTTTCGACAGGCTGCAACAAAAGAGGAGTTTCGATTAACATAACATAAGATCACGACTCTTCATCAGACTATAATGTTACCACTGCAGGGGCTTAGGCCTCCTCTCTAGGAGAGGGATGGACTATAATCCACTCCCGTGGCCCCAGTGCGTGTGGTAAATGTCACATTCTTCGAATTTATTGGTTCTAAGACATGCCGGTTTCCTCATGACGTTTTCATTCACCGTTTTGGGAGCAGTAGTGATGATGAATTAATCATGCTTGCGCCTGACTGGGTTCGAACCCACGACTCACTGTTCGTAAGTCGGGTCCGCCACCACTGGGCCACGACTGCTCCATTCATCACGTCTGTAATGAAAGGGTTAGCCAGAGGTGTACCCATTAGTTAACTCATGTTTCGCCAAGTATGTTTAGGTAAGTCCCATGTAATAGAGGGCGAGCCTTTTGCCATCAAACGGGCAAAAATCCAGACCACATTATAGTCGATTGTGCTGCATTCCAAAAATGAAAAATAAATAAACGACCGCTATTTGAACCCATATTTATTTTTTGTTGAAAAAAATCTCATATACCTATTATAGGAAGATATGAAAATTGTTTAAAAACATTTTTGATTAATTGACGATTCCGAAAATTTATTAAAAGGAAAACTAGATGCAAACATACCGTGCAAAACATCCCTGACCTACGCCACGCCAAAATTAACGACGTCATTATACAGTCAAAAAATTATCATCCACGCTAACGATATCGCATGCATATTTATAACAAACAAGGAGGCTGAAGGCACTCCACGCCTTTGCTTCAGAAAAAAATAACAAACCATAGAGTTTTGGCGGGAAAACAACATCGTGATGAATTATTCAAGTGAATCGTAGTCGTAGTGCTAATGCTTACAAATGATGCCTGGGACAGGGAGACAGATACAAAATGTTTGTAGGTATTATTTGTAGCAGTATTTTGTAGACGTCTACTTGGTATTTTGGAATGTGTACTTATTTGGACGATTTATTACCTTTTCCTGCGTACACGAATAGTACGTATCGATATTCTGGTCAGGCAGGTCAAGGCTGGTTAGGTTCTTTCGGACTTATAAGAGTGGCTTAAAAATTTCTTAATCGTAGTTTTTTTTAATTTATACGTCAAAATTATTTATAATAACAGCTCTAATTAATATCCTGCTATTTTATGTATAATAATAATTGGATTTTAAAAAACATAAGCCCAAAGTTTAGGAGAAGTGTTTTGTCAAATTATTCAAAGGCAGAAAATTAGTACACTGTATGTTTTTATTTATTTATGTTTTTCTTTTGGTTTAATGGTTTTGTTTTAGTATATAGTGGTGTGACCGTTCGGTAAGTCAGAAGCCCATGGGCGGTATAAAACATTCTGACACAAGGATAGGCACTAAACACACCATATTGAAGAAAATGTAAATGAAGCAAAAGGTTTGTCAAACAGAAAATAGTGTAAATGTAGTAGCTTCATATTTCTCAATATTCACAACCTCAAATTACATGTTCGATTGCATGAGAACTACTGATTTCTTAGTAGTGTATTATTGGTGAGCGCAAAGCATAGTAATGAGCTTCGACAGGAATGGTGTAATAAACAATCACAGTTAGACGAAATAAACCAATTCCTTCAGTGTTATTGGCTAGATCTGGCTTAGGGCTGCCTGCTGGATGTGGTTTTAACGCTTGCTTGTGATGAAAGTAAGAAAATGTATTGAATGGGTGAGACTCGACCAGGACAATTTATTATAACATGACAATAAATACTATCCTCCTCAGCGACCAGCGCCGCCCTAAGACGAGGTTCCCACAGGGGGTGCCCTTAGCGTGTAGTCGCTTAGTTTGTAAGATTTTGCCCTGGTACCCAGGATTTTCCGGTTAAGCAGAAGCCAGTCTCATAGGTTGACCTGCGAGATGCCATGCCGAAAAAGAAAAATCAGGTTAATTCTAAAATAACACTTCTAAAGTAAAAATAATAAAAACAAAACAGAAAGACATAGTCATTTAAGAGGCCAGAACCCAATATTTTTTTCCAGTGTTTTGTTTTTTTCCTTTGCGTATACCAGTTTACCCATTAGTCAATACGGGCCTATTACTGAGTGCTCGACATAACAAAACTTAGTCCTCTTTTAAGTTGAGCCACCTTTTCCGTTTTAGCCTTTGAGAATGGGTTGGGGACAGAGTATTTTTTAAATTACTGAACTCTTTTTAAATTAATGAAAAACTCGCGTCATTTCATCGCACAAACAAATATTTTTATAGTAAGAAATACAAATGCACAACATTTCAAGTAAAAAGCCATGCCACCCCTATTGTCGACAAACGACATATGGCCGTCATTTATACCGAGCCATAAACTAGCACCCGATCGGATTCCGTACGTTCCATTTACGAATTTTGCGCGCGAATATTTTTGTTTTACGGCTAGCCAATGTGGCGCTTGTGTAAATTAAAGTATTTTTAGTGTACCTTTTAGCTTCATTTTTTTATGTTTTTTTGCCACGAAAAATAAATTAAGAGAAACCTATTTAGGTACTTGTAGGTATATTATATCTTACACAACCTTGACGAAACCAAAAAACGATTTTCTTTTCTTTTCAAATGTTGATAAAAATACTTACATAAACCCGTATCGTATTCTGAGTTGCACTTCGTAAACAATTTTCTCCTCGGGTACTTCATTTTGAAAAACCGAAAACAAAACTTAATCCCTCCTATTAATAATATTAATAATCCCTACTAAATCCACAATTATCGTTTTCAAACACGCACTACTTAAACCATAAAACAATAAAGAATAAAAACACTTGTCCACGGACACGTAACAGAAAGAAAATAAAATAATAAAACTGCACTTTACGCGAACAGGTTCACATCGAAACTGGCAGCATCCACCTTCTTTCCTATGTCCGTATCGGAAATAAAAAAAAACAAATGACAGGTACCAACAATAGCGCGGGCAAATACATTGACAATAAAAGACATTGTTGTCTTACGTCATCGAACGTTATTCTTAAGGGGCAGGGCTTGGATAGGGGCGGGCAATAAATGTATGAAAAGCTGTTTTTATCTAAAAAATCATATTGACGAATGAGTTTTTTTTACAATGTATTTAAATTACGTGAACCGATGACCTGGGTGAAAGTTGCAGGGACCGGCCGTTGGATTCGACACGCATGCGACCGGTCAATGTGACAATGCCTGGGGGAGGTCTATGTTCAGGAGCGGACATGTTGGTTTTGGCTGAAATGATGATGATGATGATGATATAACTGGGCCAATTACAAAAAAAGGTTAAAACTAAGTGAAGGAGGAGGTTCCCTTTAAGACACGTAATTATTGTTTTCAAGTATCTTTCAGTAAAGATAAAACAAGGCAAAGGCTACTGCGTTTATTGTTACATTGTAAACTTGCTGATATCTATTTTATGACTGTTCGCTTTATATTGTTTCTTCAGTATTCAAAAGAAGTCTGAAGCTGAAGCATTGCTGTATTTTCAGTATGTTTTTATGATATAATTCTCGATTATTCTCATACTAATTCCAATTTTTTGAAACACCAGGATCACCTGAATGATTTCTAAACAAAAACGAGTAACGAGGTATACTCAACTTTTGCCACTGAAACTAGCGTTCAAAATGCAACGTTTAGACGTATTAAGATTTCGCCTAGTGTTTGAGTAAATGCAAACTGTGCCTATTTTTTTTACAAAAATGTTTCATAATTATCCTTTTTAGTTCAAGCATTCCAAACAAATTCAATTTGCAAATATAATAAGCAGCACCTACTAAAACTACCATGAATTTGGCAAACGTTGCGTCAACCCCAAGCAATAAGGAACAAAGGGAGGTAGACAATGATGATTATTTTGACATAACGCCGTCGTCGCGTAACCTAAGTATGTAAGCACTCAAAAGACACCGTTACACCCGTATAGTTTTGACAAGATTCGATTGATACGTATTGTGTATTGATAAAGTTGTTGTCCAAAGATTATCTGCTTTTAATGCGTTTAGATGTAGATGCTAGCGAAGTGGATTGGGTGTCAGTGTGTGCGGGCTAAAGATTATCTTGACTCCTTAGCTCTGATGAGTGAATATGACGGCACAGTTGGCGCAGTGACTGAGCGATTGGACAGGTACAGTACGCTCAAATTATCTTGGCAGCTCTGAACATAGGCTTTGCGAAATTTTACGCATGTAAACTTGGGAATAAAACTGTTATTGCCAGATAAACCAATACTTAAACGATCAGAAAATATCTAATTTAAACAGTGAGAAATACAAATAAAGTAAATATCATAACACTTTAATACATTCGTTGTAACAAAATGACCTGCACGAAGTTCGGAGCTGCCAAGATAATTTGAGCGTACTGTACGCTGCGTGTCGCGGGTTCGATCCCCGCACAGAACAAATATTTGTATGGCCTACAGATAGTTTTTCCGGGTCTGGGTATTTGTGTATGTGAGTTTATGTTTGTAAACACACCCACAACACAAAGAGAAATTCCTATGAAGGTGTCGCGAAATTAATTATGGTCTAAGTGAAAGCTCTCATTTTTGTTGATTTGCTTATATTTCACTGACAGTCTCGGTAGTCTAGTGGTCACGTGACTGCTGTGCACGAGATCTTCGGTGTGATTCCCAGGTCGGGCAAAGTGTTCTTGGGTTTTTCTATCGGAAATTCTCAGTGCCTAGGTGATGGCAATAGGCTCGCCCTGTTTTACAAATGGGTACACTAGTGCTTAACCAATTTTGGGGATTACAGGTGTGACGTTATAGGATAATATTTTGTTCTAGCTGGTGGTCCTTGCTGTTATTTGCAAATCTTTGTAGTCGATGGTAGTCAGAAACCTAAAAATATTATAACTAAGTCTAAAATAGATTTTTTTAAATTTTTGAATCAACAATTTACCTATGGTACCTGTGGTGCTTTTCTGGAGTGAGTGTTTATGAGTATGGGCAAGTTCAGTTAAACTTTAAAAACCTCTCAAGCAAGACCGTATAGTAAACAAAACTTTACTACGACTTTTTCAATAAAGAGGTTGCATGTCCAGCACTCCTTTTGATTACACTTTTACAATATTTATCGATCTCATAATCAAACTCATGTGCGAATTATCAAACCGACTAGCACATTATCTCTTATTTATTCAAAACGATCGTTAAGACTTTATCATTTAACAAAACAACTCATTATGCGCCTGCACACTTCATATCTCAGTTCAAAAGGATGAAAATCAATAAAATTCTCGATGAATACAATCTGCATATCGCACGCCATCTTCTTTCATTCAGCAAAAGGGCAACGTCGCAATTTGATGCTGGTGCAAAAAAAAATGACAATTCGTAATTTGAATCTTTGAGTGTCCTCGAGACGTTCTATTGGAGTTGGCTTGGATTCAAATTGTTATTTTTTTTCGTTTTGAATTTAGAGAGAAAAGAAAACGGTTAGTTTTAAAAAAGTAAACTTATTAGGAGAATCTCTATCTCTAATGCAGTCGTGATCATCGCGCGTTGTTATAAAATGATGGGTTTCATCTATAAGTAAAATAATATTTATTACATTTTTACTTTTTTTACAAAGATGAGTTCGTTTGAGTTCTCGAAGAATAAACACCCAAAATAAACTCAGAGGAGATATTTTTTTGGTCAGATTAATCATACTCTGAGTCTAGAAACTTGAATTCTGAAGCCAGGGTTGAGGGTTCTTCAGGCGCTATCGAAAGAAGATGAGTCCCGTTAGGAATCCTTTTCCGAAAAGTCACACCCTAAACGGAATCATAGTGGTTGAAAGTTTGTACAGAAGTTCGTAACTTATGCTGACGAAAAATCTAGTCGGACGTACGGCTTGTTTAGTTATAAAAACTCGAAGAATCAGGTTTCCATAACAAAGCATAATTGCGATACCAGCATTTGCGTTACTTTTGAAATGCAACTAATAAAGGTAATTTATTTATTACTTTATGAGTCGCAGTTTCCCACGCCTGATCGTAAAAAAAATGTCGGAGACAATATTATGTTGTTTATGACTTGTCATTTTTGTCACTTGTTTTGAATTTGGAACAGGGATGCCGCACCAAGACTGTCTTTTTTCATGAAATAATTGGTATTCGTTAGCCTTGAGAAGAAAAAGAAATACATTTGTAATTGTCTTGTTTACGAGTACAACTATTTCTAGGGTTAGACAGAAGTGTACCTAACACTCGCCTTTCCCTAATCATGTTTAAATCTCGGTGGGAGCCTATTGCCATCAACCGGCCACAAATCCAGACTCCATGCTACTGCGGCTGCTTTTATTATCTTAATTTATTTATAAGTAATTTTCCCTAAAATTAAAGTTACAACTAAAAAAACGTAATCAATGTCCACCTTCAAAAAACCCATATACATTACCCCACCACCCACTTACTATATCTACACAAACAAAACGCAAAGTAACTCGATACGCAAACCTCCACCGTATTATACTATACGCGCACGTGTGGCTCAGGATCCGGGCACGGCCGCTACGGTGGTCTCGCGTCGCGTAACGTAAGTGTGTTATTATTTGACCAACGACCATATAGCCACTAGACGCCTAATACTTGATCTAACGCACGAAACAAATTCTGTCAACTCGCTGAGGTGCGGGGGAACGGGGTACTGCATTCTGATTGGCCCTTTCAAGGTCATTGCATTTCATAGGGATGAGACAGGTTTAAATCAAACAAGAACGTATCGATATTTTTTAATTGTATTTAATAAAATATGTATTTACATTTTACATAAATAACTTGCATTTAAGTACCTTCTTTATTCTGAATATGATTGAATCATGTAAGAACATTCAAAAATCGCTTGGTTGCAATTGCCCATTTTTTTTTAAATCTGGATCGTGTGGGTATCTAAAATTAATCGTTAAAGTTTCACAATTTGTTAGCTGTATCCTGTTGTAATTTTTAATTACTAACAATATATTTTTTACTTAAATAGTTAGGTTTTTTGCTTTATCGATAACAGGGGTGGTCATGCGATTTGGAGCATCACTAATTATTTTTACTTAAAATCGAGGAAAAGAGATGGCAAAAAAAATACTCTCAAAAGAAAGAGATGCAATCATAAAAGACATCAACGCGCGCTCCAAGAATGTGCACTGCATACAAGTATGACCAGTATAAGATGAACTCCGAAAAATAATGTCAGAAAATTAATTTTATTTATATTAAGGAACCATTAACTTACCGATGAAATGTGATACCGTCTTTCAGGAAACTTGAAGTCCGGCTTTCTTTATCACACCAACGTACTGTGTATTATGTTTATTTTCTCGAATTTTCAAAGGTGTAGTGCGGAAGTGTTTACGTCTCACAGGTGTGGTCGAAACTAATGCGAACTTTGTGACTGACGACGGCTATAAGATCTATAGCCCTAATGTGTTGACAGACATTTGTCGCCTGTTATTAGGCGTCTAGTGGCTGTATGGTCGTTGTATTTGACGTTAGAGATTTGACGTTTGCAAGCATGGGACTTATGAAGTAAGGGAGAGTAATGGTAGAGGGGAACAGTTTTTGTGCAAGATTAAAGGTTTGACGGAGTTTCTGGTAAATTAAGTTGGGAGAATTTATTGTTATAGAATGGTGGGAGAAATTAAGAAGGAACAAACAGCTTGCTTGATGCATTTAGTCCTGAGAATTCAATTTTAGGGCGAGAAGCAAGGAGTTATGGAGGTCAGATAAACAGTCGCTCAATGTAGAAAACTAGTTGCATCCGTCTTAACTTTAAACCGCATGATGAATGCTCCTACCTGGGTTCAAACTTACGATTTATTGCACGCAAGTCTGGGCCACCGCTGCTCCTTTTAAATTACTTTCACTTGCCAACACAATCTTCCATAACTTTTATCCAATCCACGACAATAATCCCGCCCACATGTTGCCTTTCAACAATAGTGTTAAACAATTCCTAACTACGCAAAAATTACTTCCGTCTACAAAAAACCTTACTTCATTTAAGTTAACACAGATGTGCCAATCATAGCTTAGTTGTAATCCTTTAAAATTGGATAACTATCCACCTGTAACGGATTATCGGATTAAAACCAAAGACGGTTAGAAAAGAGGTTGTGCGTAAGCAGGTTTAATTATTTTGGGTTCTGTCGGTGGGTTTTTTGTCATTTTATATTTCAGCAGCATGAAGGTAGTACTATTTTTTTACTACATATAATAAACAGTGAAGAATTACAAAATTCCGCACAAAAGTGGCAATTAAAGAAGCCGTATTTAAAGTAGGTTTGCATGTTTATGCATCTGAATATTCGATTCCTAATTCTAAAGAAAATTAAAACGTTAGTAACGTACGTTAAAGTAAAAGCTGAAAAATTAGTTACTAACTCTTTATTTCGTTTCGTAAATTCGGGTATCCGGGAGGGATAAACAATGCCATTGAATTATCACATGAAAGTTGTTTTTCAATAATAATTAGGCTACACTACAGGTCAACACAACTTAAAAGTTATCGAGAAATAAAGCAATCATCCTTCTCATTAGTTCTCATTGCCCTTATCCTAATTAATTTGGGGTCGGCGCATCATACTTTCTTTTTTTCCATATTGTCTGTTTCTCGTCATCTCATCAGTCACCTACTTTCTAGCCATATTATCCTTTACACAGTTCATTCATCGTTTCTTTTGTCTTCCTCTACTCATACTCCACATTCATACTCAAAAGTTTCCTTACGATAGTTTCCTCATTCCTACGCATCACATCACTCATGCCCATACCACGATAACCGACTATTACACAACTTTCAGACTTCCTCATATGTACTCATTCCTTTTATTTTCAGTACCTAATATCACCGTTATTATTTCACTAATGGCACTAATTTGCTTTCTCTAACGACCATAATATAATGGTCAAAATTTCATTTATGTATCAATATTTTAAAGATTTACCACTGATTATGTTTAAGAAAAGGGTAACGCAGTGGTTAAAAGACAAATGTTATTACACCGTTAAAGAATACATGTCAGATCGCGGACAGGAAAACATGAATCAATAATAATATAAAATTTATCAATGTTCAAATTAATAGTGATGACATATTCAATTGTAATTATTTGTTTGTTCTTATTCTGACATTTTATTAAATTTTATATCTGACATTTATAACTTTAAAATTTATAACTTTTGACATTTGTAATTTTGACATTTATAACTTTGACATCATTATTAATTGATTAATTTGTTTCTTTCCATGGTTAATCTTATATTTTATTGTTTCGGATTATTATATTTTTTTAATGTACTTAATTAAATATTTGCACACCATATGTAATGGTAGAATGTAATGGTGCTATTATAGTTTTAAGACCAAACCTTGTTCAAACCTACATTCTAGCAAATAATTATAAAAAAAAAAAAAAAAATTGAAAGTTTTTGTTCATATTTCATTCATTAAAGCAAGTGTCCTAAAATAAATTATGACGAAGACATAAGCATAACCATTTTTATGGAACCCTAAAATGTCCGAAATTTTACTTTATAGCGTGGGAACAAGTAACAAGTCAATAAAAATACGCGCCAAAGTCAATATCTATGGTTTTGTTTAATTTTTTTTCCAAGCAAAGGACAGAGCCGATAATGCCATTGTTTCTGGCCGCAAAGGACGCACGTGTCTATGACAGGTTTTACTGTGTTTTGTTTACTTGTTTTTTTTGGTGTAGTATAGACACCTGCGGAGTCATTGAAAAGTTTTCGTGTAGTAATCATTCAGTCATTTGCGTCTGTAAGTTTGTTCGTGGGAACCGGCTGGTGTAAGGTGTCCCACTTTTGTTTGTCGAGCCAATTGTCTTTGGGAATGTAATACTGTGCAATTTCATGCGAAATGTTTCTTGGCTATGTAGAAGGTTTCTGGTGTAGTGAAATAAACTTTGTGTTACCAGGTTGCAGTGACTCAAATAGCAGTGGCAGACTAGTGTGGCCGTAGAACAAGGTCATAAGTTTCGAGTTCGAACATAACTAAGCCATACCTCTCCATGTTCGTATGAATTCATGTTTATAATTATCACGTGCTTCAGTGAAGGAAAACATAGTGAGGAAACCAGCACGCCTGAGGCATTTAAAATCTCGACGTCATGTAAAGCCAAATAAAAAAAAAGATGAAAAGAGATGATAAACGAAAAACGGACTTTGGTGTCTTGAAAAGGTCCCGAAAAAGACAAAATGGCGTTCAATAATATTTCTTTTCTTTTACTACTACTTAACACTTTCCGAATGAATAACGAAATTTATGACTACCTACTCCTATAATAATAGGTACCTCTCGTAATTACTAGTACGTAGACCACCTGAGAAAGTTTAAAATATAAGTTTCTGAAACCGTAAACCTCACCGATGCAAATACAATTTCATTAAGGCGCAGTTAAAGGGGCACCGTAAAAACTTTTTAACAAAAAATAAAACCGACTTCAAAAAAAAAGTCAAAAATAAATCAGTTTCTGAAGTCGGTGACTTTTATTTGTTTGATTTAATTTTTTTGTCACCGACTTCAGAAACTGATTTATTTTTGACTTTTTTTTTGAAGTCGGTTTTATTTTTTGTTAAAAAGTTTTTATTTTTCACTTTTTAGTGGTTCACCTAATGTGGACAATGTAGTATTTTTTTTGAGTTTTGTTGATTTTTCAAAAACCGCTTGTCCGATTTCGATAAAAAAATTATGGGACCATTTGGGAAGTATACCCTTTCCAACAAAAAAAGAATTTTTCAAATCGGTTAGCAAGTGACGGAGTTATGCCCGAACAAACATAAAAAAAAAAAACAAACTTCCGAATTGAGAACCTCCTTCTTTTTTTAGAAGTCGGTTAAAAACGACCTGTTTTTCGTCGCGGAGTTAGCCGTATTGCTACTTATTACAATTCCAAAAAAAATACAGTGTCTATTCAAATGTATAGGTAAAAGACTTATGCAAAAATATTTTCTAAAAGTAATCAAGAACCTCGAAAAAAAAAAAACACAAAATCACAAAAAAAACACACGAAAAAACTTTTTCGTCTCGAAATGCTCAATATTTTGAGTGACAACTGTTATTTTTTTTTTTACTATCAGAAAGGAAATTTAACCAACTAAAGACATATGTAAAAATATTTTAACATTACAGCGTTTTTTTTTTTTTAATAAATTAAATCTGCGAACCATCGTCCATTTTGGCAGTCACGAGCATCAAACGCATCGCCATTTTCAACCTTATTTGTTTAGGCGATGAGTTAAACGCGCGCTCAAGGTCGCGGGCAGTTAATGTCGCCTTAACATTCGCCTTCCTTTCCCACGTTATTCATAAACAGCTACACAATTGAATTATGTATATTAGACAATAAAACCTTTTCTCTTCAATACAAGGTTTAATTTTACACTTCACTTCAAAAAAGGAGTCCTTATAACAGGGACACACACAAGATTGCCTTTGCCTTTTAAAAATGTATTCTTGTCTATGAAATAGTTTTGACAGTTTGGTATAGCGGGAAGCTTTTGTTTTCGGCTGAAAAGATTTGACAGTTATGGTTTTATAAGCAGTTATTAGTAGCTTTGAGATTATATTTATGATTGCCTTCAGCCTTCAGTAGGCCGCTTTTTTTCCTTCATTAACTTAAAATTTATCGTCTGCAGATAGTTTTCAAAGAAAATTATTGTGGATAACCACCGTTTCGAATTACAAACCGATCTTTAGAGGGTACATAACACAATTAAAGACAAGTTGATTTTGCCTAAACGCTTTAATTACCTAATAACCTCAAAAGATATTCTAATTGACTAAATTCGTTCCTGATGTTTACTCACTCAAACAAGTTTAAAAATCTAAAACCCGACTACGAATAAAATATTGGTTTTTGCTCTCAAAGACCTTTCATTTGATACCAAACATGGTAAGATTATCTCAATTTAATATTTTTCAGGTAAGTTTTTGACATTTAAATTCCGTCATAAAAAGAATTTATAAAATGTATATAGCCTATGTCACCCGGGCTATTCTTACGAATCTATTGACACCTCATTTATTAAAATCCGTTCAGTATTTTAGGCGCTACGGTGGAACATACATACATACATACATACCTACATACATACATACATAGACTGCCAAAATCATTACCCTTCCTTTTGGCTTCGCCGTAGTCGGGTAAAAAGAATTGAGACAGCGATTACTTTGACAGTTAAGTGCGCCATTATAGTACGCCATAGACTAATTGTAATGTAACTTTCAGTAGACGCAATAGAATTTAAACGAAGTAAATCACTTCCCCTTTATTTTAAAACTAAACACAGCCGTCCAAAGGTGAGAAAACACAGCGTAAATCACAGGAAGAGGAAATAAATCAACATGGCTTCCATATTTTTTACTCAAAATGTTGCCAGGATTATAGGATTATTACGAGAGTAGTTGTGCGGGGGCTGGTAATCCGTTGCTAACATCTGGAGCAATTCTGTTAATGGCTGGTGATGTTTTAAGGGAAGTTAGAAATTAGGTAGGTAAGTGAGTGTTTTTGTTACTGGGAATGTAGATAATTTCTTTTGTCAGCTCTGTATGTAATTTTGTATGCGATCGTAATTGCAATTTTTTGTTACATAGTTCTTCTAGCTAGACGACTTTTTTAACGTAAGTTGGACGCAATTTATATAATAACTAGTAGGTATTTGCGTGGCTGCGCGCAGCTCGCGGGGCGTGAAGGGGGGGAAAGGGGGCGCTTTGAAAAATGATTTCGACTAACGCATTGCACCTCTCAATGAATCTGAAAAAAAAAAAATTCAATGCAGCTCGCGGTACTACCTACCTACACCTACCTACTACCTACCTACACCTACCTACACCTACCTACACCTACCTACACCTACCTACACCTACCTACACCTACCTACACCTACCTACACCTACCTACACCTACCTACTACCTACCTACTACCTACCTACACCTACCTACTACCTACCTACACCTACCTACACATACCTACTACCTACCACCTACCTACCTACTACCTCCTACTACCACTAAAAGAACATTACCCTAAAGTTTGCTTGTCGTCGCCCCTAAGAGAAGTATGGCGGAAGAAAATATTTTGCGATTGAAATTGGGTTAGGTAAGGGCTGGAGAACGATGATGATTTCCTTAGATGAGTTACTAATGTTTGACGTCGTTGAAATGGGAGGTCAGATTTACCTAATAATAGTACAGTTATTTCACAGTTATTATGCCTAGTGACTCTGTCTTTAGATTAGTGCATTCGTTTTTTTTTCAGAAATTGGCAATTTCAAACTTCAAAATAATAGCCAATCACTTACAACAATCCTACAGCAACAAAGTAGCAGCATTTAAAGCCCAACTACAACAATATAACAGTTATTAGCAACAACTAACCGGTTAGTTGCCCGAACGTGCCTCCAGCCGAACTTAGCCGAAGTGCGTTCGGCTATTTACGTTAGCGTCACGTACTGCAACACTCTTGCGCATAGTTGAGCGATGATATGGTTGGTTAGGACTAACGTAATTTTGTATTGGGCGGTTCGGAGAAGGGAAACTCTTGTTGGTAAAGGGATTTGCACATTGAGAGCGGATTTCGCCGATGAAAAAACTTAAAAAAAGACCGAGTTCCAAAAAAAAAGTCTAAAATATCTTTCGGAAGTAGGTTTTTTAAAATAGATTCATAAATGACGGAGTTAATGCAGTAAAAACATGACAAAAAGTTAAAATAATAAAACTTCATTGAGAACCCCCTCCATTTCTTAAGTCGGTTAAAATTAACCATCAGACGTTATTTTAGCGTCACGTACTGCAAGTGCAATACTTTGCTCATTTTTTTCTTAATTTTCTTGTGTTTTTTTTTTCTTTTCTCGTCGATGAACGACATTATTCGGATCGAATGTGTATATCTGTGCACAGGCGGTCATACGCTATAGTTGGTTTAAAATTCACTACGGCCGAACAGAACTCGGTGTGTCTAGCTCTTTCCACTATGACGATCCCTAATAATAAATTGTAAACCAAAGGAACATTATGCTTACTCATAATTTGTTTGACTTTTATGGTTTGGTTTAATTTGGGATTGCGAACATATCGCCAATAAACGGGCACGAGTCCTCCGTGGCTGCTACTAAGTACTTAATTATTTATAGAAAAACCCGATATAATTTTTTGCCTTTCCTGTAAATCGAACCCAGGACCTCATGTTCAGCAGTCGCGCTGTCGATCAACGCTAATGAGCCACTCTCGCAGCTTTTCTATTATCCCACCACATAATACATACTTACATTAAGCAAAAACACCGAAAAAACACACCAGATTTTACAAAACTGTCACAAGAAAATACATTTTTAAGTACCTACATACATATAAACCGCACGCAACAGCTGTTTTTCTATCCCCACCTAACGTCAAATAAAAAAACATCAATGAATGAACGAGTTGACTTTAAAAAAAACGACTCTCGTAAACATATCATAGACAAGAAAAAAAAGTCTATCGCTCCAAAACTCTGTTACCTCACGCACGAAACCTATCCATAAAGATTTCGGCGACGTGGAACGTGCATTCGAAAATTCAAATATGGCGGCACTTTTTTCTTTTTTTTTCATTTTATTTGTTGTGTTAGAAACTATATTTGTTTTTATTGCACCGGAATGCATTCTGGAAGTCACGAATTCGCCATTAGGCTGATCCCAAGGTGCGTAGATTTTTACGGTGCAAACAAATTGGTGCGTACGTGTCTATTAGGACGTGAAAATATTCGGGGTATGCGTTTTAAATTAGGAACTTGAATGAATGAATAGCTTACGATTGGAGTAAGGAAGATTAATGGATTGCTCTAATTAGGATCGTTATTCTCTACACATCACTGTCGAGTTGTGAATCCTCGTTTTCGGACTGTGATGCTCGCCATAGATGATGGTCTGGACACGCTCGTTCCACATAGACTTATGTTTTTCCTACTCCTCCGCTATTCTTTTCTAACTAATTTCGTTGCGGGATCCAAGATATATAAATCATTTCTCTGGGACTTCGTCGAGCTTCATTGTCTCGGCGCTTTTCTTGTGGTCGCCACTGTTGATTCTGGCTTACAGGAGTTACAGTGGTTTGGGAATAGTGTGGCGGGCTCGTCCCAAATAAAAAAAAATATAGAAAATGATTGCAATCTTTACGAGTGTTAAACAATTCGTTGCATTAAACTTAATATCTGAATCAACTTGTAAAACATTTTTCTCAACCTTCTTTGAGCTTAAATTCGAATGGGAACTGAACCGGATAGAAAGAGTTGCGTTTTACTCAAGATGGACTGTAATGTCTATGCTAACTGTCTTTAGCAAGTCCTTATTGGTTAGTGGCTAAACGAGTTAAAGTAAATTACTTTTTTGCACGTCTTGAAACACACAACACAGAAATAGCTCTGTGACGTAAACGCATTTTAAAGCACTTTTTGCATGTTTACTGAAGTTTCATTTGTGCCATTCAGTGACTTGTTCTCAAATATAGACCAATGATAATTGAAATCGAGCCGGGTGTTACATAATAAAACCTAATAATTATTTTGAGATGACTTTAAAATTGCAACTCAGTACTACAACGTCTACAACACAACTGGATTGTAGAGGGCAGAAAGGCAGTCGCTCCATGTAAAATATGGGTATTCAGATGCATCCGGTTAGACTGGAAGCCAACCGCAACATGGGAAAAAGGTTAGACAGATGATGATTTTAAGGGACAGACGTTTCGTTTTTCAGCGCAAGCCCTGGTCCATTTAAAAGTGTCTAGTTATCGTAGAGCAAGTCTTAGATTCTCACTCAGTTTTTCCGGGAGAAGCGTACGTCTTACGCCCAAATAGGTACTCAAACGTGAAATACTTAAATAAAAATAAAAAAACTTAAATCTCGTGCTGTCTTTGTTACTTTAACGCAGAGTGACAGACATAGCAGGAGTTTTGAGGGTTACTTATATTTGGGTGACGTTTGCGTATTTGGGCGTTAGAGTATTCCCGTTTTAAGAAACAGAGTACCTTTATGAGCTCATACGCCTTACTATAGACACAATTAAAAAGCCATTGTTATAAATCTCCTGGAGATTTATTAGCGGATAAGAGGATAATAACTGCACCGCACTTGACAAATAACAACACAAGGTGGTCAACCTTCTGCCCACCCATTACAAAAATGCTATCCATTCCATACGCAGTTAACTCATTATGCCAAGTTAACAAACATTAAACCATGCAAAGAGATCGTATACCAAAAAAAGTAAAAAACTCATCATTCCCAGAAAGGAGGTTCCACTGGCGGCCATTTTGTTGTGTTTGCATACAAGATGGCTACCGCGCGTTCGATATTCAAACAAACGTTTTATTGTGGACCGGTTTCCGAGTTAATGGATAATTTTGGAGGGCTCCGTAGAGTTGGACATGTGTATTGTAAGTTGATGAGATATGATAATAAGTTATATTATTATGGTTAAGTGGTGTTTCTTGTAGCTGTGTTTGAAAGCTTGTCATTTTGTGTCGGGTCTTTATCTTGTGTTTGAGAACATAGAGCCTGCTCTTTTCTTTATCAACCGGTTGAAAGAAAAAATAATGTTTTTGTTCTTATATTAGAAAGTATGTTAGAAAAGAATCATTTACTGAAGATTTCACATGTAAACAAAAAACTTCTAATCTATTCTATTTTTGTTTGCCGATGTCAACTATTCTGCTTGTATGTATATCGTTTGCAGAAATTAACATGGTTCTCTTTTGACTTAAGTATGTATGGCTGAGAAATGCTTACTCTTTTAAATACCAGTCTCTTATAAAAGAACAGATTTTTCAAAGCAACTTCAGATTTGTCAAAATGATTTTAACTCGAAATATGAAAACCACCTTTTTTTTCAGCACCCCCTGTCTATAACCAACGGGTATCGTATTGATTATCCAGTAGGTACTAACTGGGTTGTGGAGGTCAGCTGCATCCGCTGAGACTGGAAGCCGACCCCGACATTGTTGGGAAAACGCTAGGCAGATGATGACAAAGTAAAGGACTTTCGGAACCAAATTATATTTTTAACCGACTTCCAAAAGGTATTGTTCCGTGATATAAATTTTTGTCAATTGTGAATCGATTTGGATGATTCATTTTTAATTTGGCAAAGTGAAAACTAATTAGCTTCAGAAATGGGTGGCAAAAAATACTGAAACAAACTTGAACTAAAATCACTGACTTCTGAATCTATCTTCTTGTCCTTTATTTTCCTTTTCAAGTGTTAGAGTAATAATGTAAGTGACCATGTCAGTTTAAAAACCATTATTTCCCCTTTTTGGTGATTCGTCGGTTAAGTTTTTGGAAAAAATAAACCGGAAAACGCAGCATTGGTTGTCTCCCTCCAGGTGGACCGACGACATCGTGAGAGTTGCGGGCAACCGCGGGTGGATGCAAACGGCAGGCTGCCGTTCTTTATCGCGTTCTATGGGGGAGGCCTTTGTCCAGCAGTGGACGTCTTATGGCTGATGATGATGACACGTTTAAGTACGATTTTTGACTCTATATTGAATCAGAACATTTCTAGTGAAGTTTTCAAGGTGTTTTCATGTCTACGGAACCCCATACACGTCAGTCACACTGTGATCTCAGTGCTAATTGAAAGAAATGGTTTGTAAACCTTGCCGACCGTGTACCGTCGCCCTATATGTCAAATGCGAACGCGCATGTGACTTTAAACTTTAGTGTCTTTAACGTAAGGTTTGAAATACGGTGTTTCGATGGTTTATTGTTGATAAATATTGTAATGGAATGTAAATTTTTGCCTTTTAAAGCGAAATTATTGTAAAAATCGTGGTGAGCTTTCAGCGATGTATTATTTACTTCTTTAAGTTGGCTTTTCAGGCTGTTATTGTATAGTTAGTGGCTTATTGGCTTGCATAGAGTTTACTATGTCATTAACAAAACTGTGTAATATCAGGGGTATACTCCATATTCGGGACTCTCCGATCTGAGGGCGGTAAAAACGTAGTGGGCAATCCCAAGAATTGAGCGGAGGGGGTACCTACGGGGGGGCAACAAATCTCTATTTTAAAGTTGGCATTATGCGGTGATTCCAGTCCAGCTAAAGCGGTCTTTTTCGACCCCCTGCACTGTATGCAGATCGGACACATCAAAAAGTGATAAATCCAAATATGGCCCACATGTTACCAATAGGGAAGTTAACCCAACATTATGATAACTAGTATTTTATTAAGTAATCTTATCATTGACCAATCAGAAGGCTCTGTCGGTAAGTGGCGCTGAAATCAAGGCATATACAGAGATATGAAAGTTTATTAACAAATATGTTTTGATAGATACGTGAAGTGGTTTCATTTAGATTGAGTACTTAGCCATTAAACGGGTTTATAATGTTATTAACTAACTATAAAAATACTTACAATTATTGTAAGTCAAATCGATTTACTGGACCCAAAATTGTTGCAAATTGTGCCTAGTAAGTATCATCCATTTCAAGGAATATCAGCCTGACCGTATATTAATAGTGACAGCCTAGGCTTTACACTATCAATTTAGGGTACCTAACCAATATTATGTCAAGCTATGGAAACGTGTATGCTCCTCATCTTGACCTACGGTGTGCAAACTTAGTCTTTGACTAACATCCAAAAGTCTAAACTCACAACGTGCTAAGGAGTTCAAAACAATATCCTGCGCTCCGAAACGCAAATCGCGTAGCTGAAAAGGCTTCTCAACTTAAATCGGACTGGGTAGGTCACGGCAGAGAGACGAATAGGAAATGGCGATACGTACTGGTTGTCTACCTTGACAATTGTAAAGAAATAGCACAGGATTCATGACTATTGGAAGGAATGGAGGGGGGCTTCAGTCCAGTTGTGGGACAATATGGGCCAGCTGTCAATATTGTGAGACCTCTTAGATATCTATATCTAAGACCGAAGAGAAAGACAATATAATTCATGCTGACAAAGTCCCTCCAGTTATGACAAATGTAGAGAGGAATACGTAGAACACCTATCTAAAGGGACAAAGGTTGATTCATTGATTGGAATCAAAACAATAACTCCGCACTGGCATAAAAGTCTATCGAAAAGAAAACAAATGACTGGGACATATTGCAAGAAATTGAAGGCGATTATCATCATTCTCCTTTTTTCCTTTTTTTTGAGTGAGAAAATCCTCATGGATAACGTTCGTCTGGGGCAAGCGGAGGGTTAAATGTTGGACTTTAACCGACCAAAAACCCACTGTTCCTACTCCTACCTATATACTATGAGTCGGGGGCCCAGGAGATAAAAGTCCATTTCACGAAAGAAGTCTCGCGGACAATTGTGGAACTAAATTTGACAGATGGGGAGATATGGAGAGAGACAGAGAGATAGCAACATTATGTCGCGCGAATACAGCGCTGCGTCTGCGGGACTTCTTTCGTGAAATGGACTTTACAAGTACTTTCGCGCGCACCTTCATCATTCTTTTGCCCTATAATCACATTTTTTTCGTAGGGTCGGTGCAATCTTCTTCTTCTTTACTTCTATATTACTCGTCATCTCAGCAGTCACCTCCTTTTCAACCATATCATCCTTCACACAGTCTGTCCATCGTTTGTTTGGTTTCAATGAAATGATTACGTCTCTGACACGAAGAGATGACATGCGGTGAGATTGGTGAGAAGATCGTATGCACGCCAACCTTCTCTTCATCATCATCATCACTTTTTCCGATTCCTCATTAGTTGTTAAAATGTGATGATTATGGTATTAAATGCCGTAAGAATGATGTCTTTAAAAATTTATTGGTAGAACCAAGCGTAACAAATAATGTTTCATTAATTACCGGAAGAAATGACTTCGCTGTGGCCCAATATTTTTGGGAATTTTTGGGTTTCGCCGCAGTCGGGTAAAAAAAAAAAACGATTTAATATTTCTAAAGTTACTTATATATCTTCTAGGCAGTTCATGTGACGTTTAGTATTACCTTTATTGTAACAGTAACCTTATTTTTAAAGCCACATCAGCTTTATGAAATAAAGCAACGTCTGCGTTTGCAAAAGCGATACTGATTATGCCAGTTGTAAACACCTAAGTTTATAATAAGTATTCTAGGTTCAAAGTGTGTATATTTAAAGCTCACCTGACATGTTCTCACAATATGGAATAAAAACTCTTTTTTCAAAAACAATAACCACTAAACAGCACAGGCACAACACTTTTCAAAATTAAAAAAATCGTATAAAAAACGATTTTTTTTTAAATCACGGAAACGCGCGAACTCAACTCTCTGAACACAGTACCATGTTTGAATGGAGAACACATTTCTTGTATCAAAGACAATTGCATTAACTTCCTTGTTTTAATTATTTGTTAAAAATCAATGTCAAAGTTTCGTCGAGTCAGCACTATGGTAAAGATGGCGTGCAAGGCTGCACAGTGTATTGCAATGGCCTCATTTCTTGATTGTGTTTACGTTAAGTATTCATATTTTACAATAAAATGTTTTATAATAATTACGATAATGATGGTGTAAGTTTTTAAGCGGCGAAGGTCGCTTTATGATTCATGCTGGCTGGTATGAAATAAAAAGAAATAGTTGTACTCAAACCTTTTTGCTGAGAAGCCAATTTTGTAGCCTGGAGGTCGAATGAAAGAAAACAATGTTGATCAGTTACTGATTAAAGTAAACTACTATAACTTAAAACTAATGAAAGAATCAACCATGTTTTCCTATATTAATTAAGCATTGCATACATACCAAGTAGATTTCCATGTAGAGTGATGACTTCATAATTATTAAATCATTATAATAAAAAAAAAGATAGAACACGTTTAAAACCTTATCCGTGGTCGTCATTTATTAAGTAAATACATCGAGTAATGTAAGGTGCTTCTGATGTACGTAAGTATTGTTATTAAATATTTATAAGCATGTGGATGCACAGAACAGAGAAGAATGGCAGAAGAAAGTGGAGGCTTATATCAAACAGTGGGTGATGCAGTTGTAATCGAGGCTGCGGGCGAGGTCGTAAGCGTATTCGTCGCTGTTTTTTCCTAGTGAATACCAAAATGTATCAAGATCTGTCAATTTGCCCTCCGTACTACTCCGTAGGTTAGTTCTAACTCACGGCCGTCACAGCCTTGAGCGCTAGTGTAGCTTCATTCAGCTTTAGTGATACCAAATTACCAACCTGCGGCAGCGCTGCCAACAAGGCTGTTTCCAGAGAATAGCATAGCTGTTTTCTCTTAATGAATACCAAAATGTATCAAGAACTGTCAATTTGCCCTCCGTACTACTCCGTAGGTAAGTTGTAACTCACGGCCGTCACAGCCTTGAGCGCTAGTGTCGCTTCATTCAGCTTAGTGAATACCAACCTAAGTCTCACCGCTGCGGCAGCGCTGCCAACAAGGCTGTAATCCTTAGAGAATAGCATAGCTGAAATGGTGATGATGATGACGAAGCATGTAAAATCAAGACACTTTAAAAAAAAAATGATAGAAAAATCATAAATGTGTTGGACTGGTACTCTATCGTCATTTATAAGCTACTACTGTAGCAGTCAAAACAGTTTAAAATCGTGGTACAGAAGCCATCATACTACCCAAAACTGTCAAATCCCAATCAACCTTGAACCTTAGGTTTTATAGCGATCAAGTTGAAAATCTATTGAATTAATTTGACAGTTTGAAATAGTTTGATGAGCTGGCGCATGTACAGTTAGAACGCTTTGAAATCGATTGCCTTCAATGTATGCGTTTTACCTAATGGTCAAAGTGAGTTCATTTGCATTTGAGAGTCGAACGAAATTAACTTTACAGAAAACCGTCAAGGAAGCCTTTTGGCTTATGTGCTTAAACCTTTTTCTTCATAACACATTTCGCCAGGTGTGGTTTAGTCCCCTGGTATAAGGAGAGAGCCTATTGCCATCAACATAATAAGACTGCCCGCCCCGAGAATTGAAACGAGGACCTCATCAGTATTTTTCTTCATCAATATGTCATCAGTTTTTTAATAGAAGAGTCTAATAGAAGTATATTTTTAATAACTCGGTAACTTCATCTCACACTAAAATAACCATCATCATCTAATACCTCTCGTCAATTAAATACAAGTAAAATTTCTAAACCGACAAAAGAAAATTAAGCTACAGCAATCAACTGCCACAAATAAAAGTAATTTACTATTATAATAAAATAATAATCGTTTACTTACGCGACGGCCATTAAAACATGGAACAAGCCACAAATGAACAAAGGAGGTTCGCGAAGCTAACAGCCCTTACGTGCGGCTGAATAACTCAGTGCCTTTGTCCGACGCCGATCGATGACGATAACCTGTCAAATTATGACTAGAGATTTTTATTGGGCGCGAATGTCATTTGTGTCGGTTAGACGTAATTCTTGTGATAATATCTGTAGGTATATGAAAGTGGCATGTTTTTGAACTGAATTAAGAGCCTATACTACCTCAAATTAGCAGTCTATTTGTGGTGGTTCAAACTTCGTTTGAAATACTGTTTGGATAAAGTTCTAATCAGCTTGCACTACAAAGCGGTTGTTACGTCTTTCGCTGCGGTCGATTAGTGCGAAATTAGTGTTTTTTTTGCGATTTACAAAAAAACTATTGATTGGACTAAACAAGTAAAACACTATAATTTTAGTATGTTGCTTGTAGAATTATTTGGCAAAAAAATATTATAGTATGGTCTTTACTCGTTAAAAGAAATTTTTAGAGGTATCTTCGTGATTTTTTTCTATCGAGCAAAGTTAGTTGTATTATGTTTTCACAACACTATTGTTACTAGCATAATTATATCCTGAAGAATATCTATATTTTTTTGATTTTGTTTACTGCAGTGAATCATATACTTTTACGCATTATAAAACTCGCGTTTTACTCCTGTTAGCCTCATAAGAACGTTTTGTTTTATAACCCGGTTCATTAAAGAAAGGAATCTAAAATGGCGGTTTTTATCATGTCCTCACGCTCGCACACTATAGTGAGCGAGCGAGAGGACATGCCATGTGTTGCCATTTTAGATTCCTTTCTTTAATGAACCGGGTTATACTTATATTTTACTTGAAAGGAAAGAGATTTTAACTAGGCATTTGATATTGTTAATATTCCATGATTGTGCCAATCAATTTGATTTAATGATATAAAGTATTAGTTTTATATGAAAAATAAGGACACTGGAATGAAAATTGAAAAGGAACAGTTATAATATCTTGAAAAAAATCACCAAACACAGTACCACAAGGGAGCAACATGTTGGGATACCACAAGGGAGCATTGTTTGTCTTGTTTTATTTCGTCATTAACATCCGCCTAAGTTATCCCAAGAATGTTGGCTAGTCTTACAGTTTAACGAGATGTAATTTTTTTTTTTTTTCTTTATTAGTAAGAACCAAGTTCTTACTAGTTAATTGCAATCTAGCCTAAGAAGACTAATAAACAATTTAAATCTAACTTATTATGCTACGTTATAAATTATGTTAATGCTAAGAATAGTGTCCATAATTAGGTATGCACTTTTACACACGTTCGTAACACTTCCTTAGAGTCTGGTAAAATTGATAAAACACTTTGTTCATGTGTTATTTAAATAGCACAACATTGTTACTATTATTGATTCACTTACACTACACTAATTCAAATGGTTTAGTTCTCTTTAGTCTACGCACTATGTCTGTGTTGTCTAACAGCTGGATTGCCTCAACATTCACGTGTCGATGGAGTCTGTGTTCGTGGGCTTCAGCAAATTTTTGTGTGATGGTGGTGACGAATTCCATGTCGAGGTCACGGTGGAGGTCATCGTTTCTTATGTACCAGGGTGCATTTACAGCAGCCCTGAGTACTTTATTTTGGAACTGTTGAATTATTTTGACGTTGGTTGGCTTAGTACAGCCCCAAAGTTGGATACCATCGTCCACGTCCAAATTGGCATCAGAATATGCTTGTATATTATCAACTTATTATGTATTGATAAACAGGATTTCCTTCCCAGTAACCAATACAAACGTTTATAACGAATATCGAGTTCCTGTTTTTACCCGACTGCGCAAAGCAAAGAAGGGTTATGTGTTTATCAGTCTATGTATGTATGTATGTATGTTTGTTCCTATGTGGCATTGTAGAGGCCAAACGCCTTGGCCGATTTTGATGATCCGTACGTCAATCGATTCGTCTTGACCTCGCGAGTGTCACTAAAAACATTACAATAAACAATACTCACTATAGTAACAACTAGTCGCCATATTGTCCCGACTGCGCAAAGCAAAGAAGGGTTATGTGTTTATCAGTCTATGTATGTATGTATGTATGTTTGTTCCTATGTGGCATTGTAGAGGCCAAACGCCTTGGCCGATTTTGATGATCCGTACGTCAATCGATTCGTCTTGACCTCGCGAGTGTCACTAAAAACATTACAATAAACAATACTCACTATAGTAACAACTAGTCGCCATATTGTCAAAATGAAAAAAAAAAAAATCGACGCACCACGTCAAGTGGGGTATCGTTGAATAGATATTTGAAAATGAATATTAGGTTTCCTTTATCATTTTTCATTTTATAAAACCGTTTAGGATATATAACGATTTAAATTTATTAGAACAAACAATATCGCATTTCTTACTTATAACCGGATTTTTTACGTGTACGGAATGAATATAAGATCGAATCGAAATCTACCGTCTTTTAATAAAACTGATTAAAAAGTGTTAAATAAAAAAATGTTGTTAAAAAACTAAAAAACCCGACTGAAAAAACGGAAAAGCAAAAAACAAGCACATTTTAAATTAAACAAAACTTGGAAGCAGGCGGGGTTCATTTGAATATTAAATTATGAAATGAAAATAGAATGGACCCCGCCTGCTTACAAGTTTTGTTTAATTTAAAATGTGCTTGTTTTTTGCTTTTCCGTTTTTTCAGTCGGTTTTTTTAGTTTTTTAACTACATTTTTTTTCTTTTTGATATGGGCTTTCCAACGCAGCTTGGCGTCGAGAGTTATGCCAAGGTATTTGGCTGTATTAGCATAAGGTATTTGCATACCATTTATGTAGAGTGGGTGGTAGTCACTGTGTTTGTTTGTGAAGTTAATGTGAACTGATTTTGACTCATTCAGTTTGATCTTCCACTTTTGTGTCCAGTCGTAAACTTTGTTCACAGCTAGTTGAACTTTCTCTACTGCTTCTCTGTGGCTTGATCCGGTGGCCATAACAGCAGTATCATCTGCAAAGGTCGCTATGGTGCTGTTTTCCAGCTCTGGGATGTCACAAGTGTATAACAAGTACAAAATTGGGCCAAGCACACTTCCTTGAGGCACCCCAGCTTTTATGGTTTTTAGCTCGGAATATGCGTCCTCTTGGCGTATTCTAAACATTCTTTTAGTTAAATACGACTCTAGGATATCTACAAATTCTGGTAGCATGCGTCTGAGCTTAAATATGAGACCCTCATGCCAAACTTTGTCAAAAGCTTGCGCGACGTCTAAGAACACGGTAGCACAGACTTCTTTATTTTCTAGCGTTTTTTCAATAACATTAGTTATTCTATGTACCTGGTCTAACGTTGAGTGCTTTTCTCTGAAGCCAAACTGGTGATCTGGAACTAGGTTTTTATCTTCTATTACTGGTTTTATCCGTTTTAGTAACAGTTTTTCAAATAACTTTGATAGTACGGGTAACAGAGAAATGGGTCTGTATGATGATGCTTCGTGGGGAGGTTTCCCAGGCTTCGCAATCATAATGACTTCAGCAACCTTCCATGGCTCAGGTACATATTTTAAGATAAATGAAGCATTTATTAGTTTGGTCAGCTTTACTATGGCTTTGCGTGGGAGGCGTTTTAGAATTTCCCCTGTGATGAGGTCGTAACCGGGAGACTTTTTTGAGCTAATGTTGTTTTGAATTTCTCTCATTACTTCCTTAGGAGTCACAAGCTTGATTCTTTGGTTTTGTGATAAATTTACACTCTCATGTATTTCTACAGAGCTTTCGTTGGGTTGAAAGGTTTCTTCTAAATGTTGAGCAAATCGGAACGCCTTTTGGTCATTGCTTATTGCCCATTTTCCGTTGCTATCTCTGATGGGCGGTATTTGTATAATCTGCCTTTTTAGATTTCTCGAGATGTAAATAACATCATTTTATTTTACACGATAACCCTTGGTAAGTTCTCCTCTATGTTTCAAGCCAAACGACTGCCCAATTCCTACTGGATAATCGTGTGGCTTAGGCTACTGCCTAGCCTATTCTCAAATATGTTAGAATCTGCTTTCATTCTAGCCGGATGTTAATCAGTCCAGTTGTACCAGTAATTTACATGGAGCCATTGCCTATATGCCTTAGTTCACAATTGTACTAACTACAAAATTTCCAATTTTCACTTTTTGAATGCCAAATATACTAAATCTCGTGCTCTTTCGTTTCCGCGTATCGAAATACCGATATTCCGTCTCTTTCTACCAAAAACGTAGGTAACAGTTGTACTAAGACCACAACTTCAGTTTGTACTAGTTACCTAATATGATACCCTTTGGTAAGACTAGTAGTAAGACTTTTGAAAGACCATCGTTAGACATGCTATCGAAAATCATTATTATTTCTACCCTTCTTCTATCATTTGATTGCTTGCCATAATTACTACAAAAACCCAGTTTTAGGTAAATTAAGCTTTATAGTTCTATTTAGGTCTACAATCTCATAAATCACCACCTACACACCTAATAGTTAAACCGTACTTATTACTTAGTAATTGCAATTTCCATGCCAAATACAATCCGGTCGGGACAAGCCAATGATATTCTAGTAAAGAAGTTTATTTGAATATCATTGGGACAAGCCATAAAGCTGTAAATGCGGAACTGAATTAGAAACACAATAACTGTTACACTATATAACTTGACGCTTTCATGCTGTAAAGACGTACCTATAGTACCTGGGTGAATTTCAACAAAAGATAAAGATAAAGATAAAGATATATTTATTGCGTAACTGTGTACATTAAGTTCTTATTAGTAAGAGATTTTTATATGTGTCATTTCGGTGGATTTTTTTTATTTCAATGCTATCTACATATTTTTAATGACAAATAAAACTTTAGCCTATTTTATAACATTGTGCGTGAGGGGGGGGAAGGTTGGTGTAGGTCTTAGTGGGGTGTATTCTTTCAGCCAGGAAATACACTCCGACAAAATGCTAAGAATACCAGCAGCGCACGCCTCGAGAGTGCGGAGTCGAGGCTATCAGGCGCACACCGACAAGTTCTTTGTATACGTCCACGCCGTCTCTAGGCTGACGCCTCGGCCTATTGATGGGCCCACACCTACATCAGTGTGGGTCGTCCTCCCCGGGCAATGCTGTGGTCTGCAACGAGTCCCCGTACATTACCACCTACCTCGGGATCACAGCAGCAAAATACAAAGAGCGACAGGCGAACCTTTGGCGCCTTAAAACCGAACCAACTGGCTGAGCCGAACAGTGGCGGCGCATAACCACATTTCGGGCCCACCTGGCCTTGGGGCACTAAATACCCTCAGAAAGCGGTACCACACTCATCAAGGGCAGGTAAGTGTGAGTTTTGGTTTTTAATACCTATGCCCAAACCATAAGATGGAGGCACATTTTAAAAAGATTTTACCCCAGGAAGGTACCGCTGCCTCAGGCAGTGGAGAATCCTTCACTGAGCCTAGCTCAGTCTGTCCCACGTATTCTGGGGGGGACAAAAATTGCTCAAGTCTTGACTTGTCGGGCCTCGCAGAGGCCATACCGCGTGACACCAACACCACGTCACAATGGTCAAATGTTGCTGCACATAAGCGACCCTCTAAAAGGAGCTCGCGTGTGCAGCAAGAAAATACCAAAGGGCAGAAGGGCCTACCTGAATGTAGTCGCCACAACCGGCGCACAGGAAGGGAAGCTCTAAAGCCCCAACCCTTACCCCACCCTAAATCCGCTCCTACTGTGACGGTGACTGCAGCCACGAAAACGCGGCGCGAGCCCGATCAGTCCGTCCCGAAGGCACCGACAACGGCACCCGAGGGAATGGAGTCCCAGAACCCACCACCACCACCACCACCACCATCTGGTCAGCAGAAAATGAGGCGCAGGCCGAGGGGTCATCGCGCACGGCGGCCAGCTGCGGCGGCTCCCACTGCTCCTGAGCAGGAACAGTCTGGGGGAAGGGTAAGTCTGGACGGGCACGCTTCTTCGAAGCGTCCTCGCCTTGATGAAACCCAGACTCCTAGAGGGGATGCCAAGCGCGCGAAAACCGGAGCGAAGCGGACGGTAAGTTACGCGGATGCGACACAATCGCATCTGATGGTAGCAGTTGTTACCGTTCCACCTAGGGACCTCTCGACCAGCCAGGCCAAGCAGCTGCAGGTGGCTATTGATGCCAGTATTCTGCAAGCCGCTCTGTCTCTGCAGTCTCCGAGCATGCCGGCCCCATCTTTCCGCGGTCGCCCTTTCCTCATGGACGGGGCCCTAGCGATGTGGTGTGAGGACGCAAACGCTCTCAGCTGGCTAACAAGGTCAGTAAAAAACATCCCATCACCTATTCCTGACACCACTCTGGCTGTCATTAGCCAATCAGAGATGAAGAAGAAGATAAAGGCAGGGCTTCTCATCCACACCCGTATCACGGAGACTGCTACACTGCACAGGGTCCTTAGCGCCCAGAACCCGTGGTACAAAGTCGAGTCCTGGCAGCTGTACGGCATGACGGTGGATGACAAACCCGAAGAACCAGAAGACGGGGAGAAGGTAGTCCACCTGACCCTGGGGGCCTGGGCATCCCCGAAGACCAAAAACAGGTAATCCTCAACCGGGACCGACGTGTAGCACACATGTCGGGAAGTGGGTACATCCGCTTTTTCACACCGGACGAGGCGACTACGGCGAAAGCGGAACCAGCAGCGACGAGTGGGGCAACAGCCTCGACGCCGTCCACCTCGGCTCCCCGACAGGGTACGAGCGGGGGAGACCTGAACTCGTCGTCGCAGAGCGGCGGGCACACCAGCGACGAAGATGTCCTGCTCAGCCCATATCTCTACCCTTAACGTCATACAGACCAACCTCCAGCATAAACAAATAGCGGCGGCGACCTTACGCAGAGTGCTGGAGGCAAACAACGACACCGTCGCCCTTATCCAGGAACCCTGGATAAGAAACAACAGAATCTGCGGTCTAAACAACATCGGTGGTAAGTTAATGCTGAACACGGTAGTTGACAAACCTAGAACCTGTATTTACATTCCCAAAACCATAGCAGCCACACTGCTTAACCAATTCTGTTCCAGAGATCTCACCGCTGTGAAACTTGTGACAGAAACACAAACCATCCTAGTCCTGGCCTCAGTGTACATGCCGAGCGACGGTGACATTCCACCAAGTGAACTCGTCGAACTGGTGCGGCACTGCGAGGCATCGAACTGGGAACTCATCATCTCGGCTGACTGCAACGCACATCATCCGCTATGGGGAAGTAAGAATGCAAACAGAAGGGGTGAGTTACTAACCGAATTTTTATTCCAAACAAACCTAAACATTATGAATAGGGGTGCGGAACCCACTTTTGTAAGCTCTAGGTACCAAACTATTATAGATATTACTCTAGCTACACACGCGGCGGCAAATCTTGTTGAGGGATGGCACGTGTCGAGCGAACCATCGTTCGCAGACCACCGCCGAGTGTGTTTCAATTTACGGCATAAGATAACAAACCCTGTTCCATATCGTAACCCCCGAAAAACAGATATAACTAGGTATACCAATTTAACAAACGAGGCACTAAGTGATGCACGAACACCTGATGAATTACTCAGTACGAACGATATAGAACGCGGCGTACAGTTCCTAACCGACACTCTTTTGAGCGGATACGAACTGGCATGTCCAATTATAACTCCTAAAAGCCTTGACAAGAGTTCATGGTGGGGGCCTGAACTAGAGAGATTGCGCAAGGGCCTTAGGAAACTCTTCAACCAAGCGAAAAATTCCAGGACCACCGAGGACTGGGACAAGTATAAAACAGCGCAGAAACACTACAAAAAACGGATCAGGTATCGAAGGACAGAGGCCTGGCGTAATTTCTGTAGTAGTATAAACTCAACAAACCAAGCCGGAAGAATTAAGAAAGTTCTTGCTAAGGGTGATCTCAACCTTTTGGGCTCCCTTAAAAAAGACGACGGCACCTATACAACCTCGGACGAGGAAACCAGCGCAGTACTGCTGGAGACCCATTTTCCCGGATGCCAAATCACATCCGACTTAGAGTGGCCTACTGACCACCACAGCGCACCAACAACCAGCGAATGGGATGTGGCCAAAAAGCTCGTAACCGCGGATAGAATAGAATGGGCTCTAAGGAGTTTCAAGCCCTTCAAATCCGCAGGGCTGGACGGAATATTCCCGGCCCTACTACAATGGCAACTAAAACAGGTAACCAAGCACCTAATACCAATCTACCGGGCCTGTATAGCTTTCAAATATATCCCCACACTTTGGAGAGAGGCAAAAGTAGTCTTCCTACCTAAACCAGGAAAAGAGGACTACACACAAGCCAAATCTTTCAGGCCCATCAGTCTAACATCTTTTCTTCTGAAAACACTGGAAAGACTGGTAGATCGACACTTACGGGATGGAGCTTTAAAAAGCAAACCACTGCATCCCCAACAACATGCGTACAGGAAAGGCAGATCAACAGAGTCGGCATTACACATGGTAGTGCACAAAATAGAAACGGCTATAACCAATAAAAACTCAACACTTGCTGCCTTCATAGACATCGAAGGAGCTTTTGATAAAACAATACACAACAGCATTAACCACGCCCTGCAAAAATTTAGTGTAAAACCAGTAATAAGAAACTGGATCACTGAACTGGTCAGCAAAAGGGCGGTTCAGATAGTGGGAAATACTACCACAAGAGCCAAGGTAGTAAGAGGATGCCCCCAAGGAGGCGTTCTATCTCCACTTCTCTGGAACATAGTAGTGGACAGCCTCATAAAGAAACTGAATGACAGAGGATACACTACTATTGGTTATGCAGACGACCTTGCTATACTGATAAACGGGAATGCTGAAGATATGCTATGCAAAGTGATGCGCTCTGCTCTGCAGATAGTAGAGGAATGGTGTGAAGAACACGAACTTTCAGTAAACCCCAAGAAAACAGAACTTATCCTTTTTACCAACAAAAGGAAGTTACCAGAATTACAACTACCAAAGCTTTTCAACACAAGACTCCCTATCAACGCAAGTGAAATATCTGGGCATAATTCTTGATAACAAATTGAACTGGGCGAGTCACCTAGAGGCTAAAACAAAGAAGGCCTGTATAGCTTTTAATCAGTGTAGAAGACTAGTTGGTAAGAGATGGGGTCTTAACCCAAAGATCACACTCTGGCTATACACATCAGTTATCAGACCTTCTATTACCTACGGATCAGTTGTATGGTGGCCCAGAACTCAGCTGACCACGGTGAAAACGAAACTCCAGAGTCTGCAACGCTTAGCTAGTGTAGCAGCTACTGGATGCATGAGAACAACTCCATCAGCAGCGTTAGAGTATCTTTTAAATTTAAGACCTCTGGATCTGGTCATACAGGAGGAAGCTCAGGCAACCGCTTTAAGACTGAGATCAAACGGACTATGGAAAGTAAATACAGAAACAACACACTCAAAAGTTTTGCATGGGATTCTGAAGGAAATACCACTCCTTGAGGCGCCCATGGATAAAGCTTCATGCCACCATGTGTTCGATAGAAGTTACGACATCCAACTCACTGCAGAAGCAGTAGATAGCTCTGGTATCAATGAAGTTAGGATATATACGGACGGCTCCAAGACCTCACACGGTACTGGAGCCGTCTTCTCGAATGATCTAAACATTTCAATATCAAATACCCTAGATAAATTAAACACAATCTTCCAAGCCGAATGTATCGGTATCACCAGAGCGGCACAAGCAGTTGCAGCCAGAGACGTCAGTGATTTTAAAATAAAGATCATCTCAGACAGTGCATCGGTGCTTCAAGCCCTAAAAAACAACACAATTACCTCTGTCCTAATACTGGAATGCCACAATGCACTCCAATCCATTGCAACCACAAATAGTGTAACCCTGCAATGGATAAAAGGACATAGCAACTCGCTGGGTAATGACGCAGCAGATGAGCTGGCCAAGAGAGGCTCAAGCAATATAGTATTTGGACCGGAACCACTACTGCCCATACCTCAGGCCCAAATAAAAACATGGCTGCGTTCAAGAACCACAGAAAAACACCTCACCGAATGGAGAAACAGTGAAGGATGCAGGCAAACAAAAGATGCAGTTCCGGAGGCATCAATGAAGTTTAGTCGCAATCTCATCAAACTTAAAAGGGACAAACTCCGTAAAATCATAGGAATTTTATCGGGTCACTGTTCCCTAAACAAACATCTACATAACATAGGTGTAACAGACAGCCCACTGTGCAGAGCATAGATATATAATTCCGTAGATTGGTAATGTCAACAATCAAACGAGACCAAAAACCATTGATCTATGTCTGTGTAAAATGTGAGTGTGTGCACAGACAGTGTTGTGACTAGTCTATTCCTTTGTTGGTCTCTATCGATAATTTATGTGACGTAAATCGTCATGCACGAGTAATTCTGTTAAATGTCTTATGGCGAACATTACACGATAGGTTTTGCTGTCAGTTTTGCAACGGTAAATTTTTTGATTGACGAAAAACCTACCGTCTAATGCGATGATTGAAGTTATTTTGTACTGACTGACGAAAACCATCACTCATGATTGATGGAATTGATTGACGCTTGCATGACCGTGTGCTAGACGCCTATGGGTCTGACGCAATAAATGCTGTCGGCATGCGACTATATAACCTCATTTAGCGGTAGAATAATTCGAACCATCAGACAAAACATGATCATCAACAAACAAACTCATCAGCTTTAAAATATTAGTATACATACGATTGTAATCTATCTATATTTTATTTTGTTTGTTACAATAAGTACCTACATAATAATATAATCTATTTTTCTAAGACTATGCATTTGTAAGACGCTATCTTAGCTGTCGATATCAACAAAAATTAGGCCATCGCATCACTAAAAAGTGAGGTTATAACTCCTTCGTATTTCTCTATTTGTTATTTCTCAAATACGTCGGTTTTAGGCATGCTAATTCATCTAGATCGTAAATAAAATAATGTTCTCATAATATTTTGCTTAAAGCCGGCTTATTAGGTGCATTGTTATTGCAGAAATAACGATGTAAACAACTTGTAAACTTACTGGTGAAACGAGTAATCCTGGGGATTTTTCTTTTTGGAAGATTCACATCCTGGTACTGCACAAGAAACCATCGTATTATGGTAATTCAATCACGGGTTATCACTGTAGTTCACTTAAATAATTGCCGAAACGCTCGCGTAAACAGTTACCGGGGCCGGTATGGGCCGGTAGCAAATACGTGTTTTGGCCCTGTTTCTCTCTCTGTTTCTCTCTCTTTCTAACACAGCAAAGTTCCGCTAAAGCGGGAGCTCTCATTCACTCTCAAGCCCAATCTACGGAATTATATATCTATGGTGCAGAGGATGCATGGAAGCGGAAGAAACGCCACGGCACGTACTCCTAGAGTGCAGGAGCGTAGCAGATCACCGGGCACAAACTCTACGATCCCCATTAACTCTCCCGGAAGCCTGCAGCAGTCTGTCAAGGCTGCTGCAATTCTGGGACGACCTATGTTGGTTGGAGTAGGTATTTTTAAAACATCACGCACAATGGCCCAATCAAGAGGCTAAGTGCGGATAAAAGCCCCGTTAAACTAAACTAAACTAAACATTGTGCGTGAGTGGACATCAAATATCATCAAAAGTTACATATATATTTAAGGATGAATTTTTAAGAGTCCACTGAAATGAAAAGTGTCTACCGAAATGATAAAAAATACCACCGAAATGATATACTGTGCATACAAATCTAACACGAGATATAACAGCCACCGAAATGAAATTATTTTTGTCCTCATATCACTGAAATGATAAACTTACTTTTTTGGCGGGAAACCGCAAGACGTTGGGACCGGTGCGTTCGCGCCGAGAGCTTGAGCCGGACTGATCCGAAGTGAGGAAAGGTGAGGGGGGCGTAACAACGCAATGTTGACATGGCTATTCTACTAAAACTTACTATGCTCTGAAATGATAACTTTTTTCCAGACAAAAGTTAACTGCCTGTCAAATCCATGAGAAAGAAGATAAACAAACAAAAATAGTTTTATTTGATCGAATGTATTATAATTTAATGATTACAAAATCGATTTAAATCCATATTACGAATGTATTTGCAGGGGAAGGTATTTTATGAGCGGAATTGGGTTCAGGACAGGCCACTGTGATGATAGAATAACACTTTGTAATTTTTTTTTTCGTATATTAATGGGTAGAAATCAATTATTTTTTTTTGTCAAGGTAGAGAAGTACTTACGCTGTTGAGAAAAAATATATAAAATTAAAAATTAGCACATTGCACTACCGTTCTCAGGTTTGCCGTGTATTTTTTTTGCTTGGGCAATTCACCCACCTATACACGGTGACATATCATTATATAACATAACTGTGATCCCGAAGGGTTAGGCAAAGGTACTACTAATAATACTCCTCATTTCAACAGTTATGTTTAAGGCCCATGTAATAGGGGGTGAGCCTATTGCCATCAAACCATAAACAAGGGCACAAATCCAGGCCCCGTGGCTAATAATGAAGAAAAATCCGATGGAAAAATCCAATAAAATTTTTACCGAACCAGCAGTGCAAGTACGAACTTTGCATCGATATGACATCGAGATCGTTATCGTTGTCAGTTTTATCGAGCTTGTTATCGAATTTGGAAGTACGTAACACGCGTCGACAAGATTTATCGTGGGCGGAATGTCAAACTGTCAAAATGTCGTTTCGTACTTGCATTTTCGATAAAATCGTTTAAATTTTAGAGTTATCTACCGATCGTTAAAATATTATTTACGTACTTGCGACATCGATTCGATTCGATAAAAGCTCATTTTATCGAGAATAACTGTCAGATTTATCGAATCGAAGCGAATCGAGTGCTACGTACTTGCACTGCAGGAATCAAGTCCAGGATCTTCATGCGCTTGAGACCACTAGGCTATCGAATGTAGATATCTATCTAAGTATCTATATAAATAAAAAGAGAAGTCCTGACTGACTGACTGACTCATCAACGCCCAGTCCAAACCCATGGACCGAGAAAGCTGAAATTTTGCACAGAGGTTCCCTTAGACAAGGAATAAGGAAGGATTTTTCGAAATTCAACCCATAAGGATTGAATAGGGGATGAAAGTTTGTATGGAAAATCGTCATTTTTTGTAGTTAAGGCGCAGTTTTTGTTGTGAGTGGGTTCCGCATCCCGCCGGGCCGTCCCGCGCCCTACAAGGCGTTATCGAAAACTGTGGTATAAACACAGTTTCGCTTTTTGATTCTCAGGGGCACCGTAAAAACGACCTGTTTTTCGTCGCAGAGTTAGCCGTATTGCTACTTATTAAGTTATTACAATTCCAAAAAAAATACAGTGTATAGTCAAATGTATAGGTAAAAGACTTATGCAAAAATATTTTCTAAAAGTAATCAAGAACCTCGAAAAAAAAAATCACAAAATCACAAAAAAATCACACGAAAAAACTTTTTCGTCTCGAAATGCTCAATATTTTGAGTGACAACTGTTATTTTTTTTTTACTATCAGAAAGAAAATTTAACCAACTAAAGACATATGTAAAAATATTTTAACATTACAGCGTATTTTTTTTTTTTAAATAAATTAAATCTGCGAACTATCGTTCATTTTGGCAGTCACGAGCATCAAACGCATCGCCATTTTCAACCTTATTTGTTTAGGCGATGAGTTAAACGCGCGCTCAAGGTCGCGGGCAGCTAATGTCGCCTTAAACCGACATCCACGCGGGCGAAGCCGTGGGCAAAAGCTAGTTAACGATAAATCACCAACAAACAAAATGAAGTACTTATTGATTAGTTAACCACTATGCACGACAAGATTTTGACACATGACATATCAGCTGAATCGACGCGAGGTGGTGCGAATTGTCATGAAATCCAAGATTTTTTGTGAACTTTCAGCATTGGATTTTAGAATGAAAAACATGTCACGGCAGCTGTTTAATATGATAAGTTTGTGACTCATGTCTCCAGTATCGTATTGAGGCCGGTAAAACGGCGTCAGTCTATTGACAAATATGTATAAAATACATAATACTACACACTTCCAAAAAATAGGTATCCCAGATGCGCTGGAAATAATGTACATAAACAAGTTTCACATTTGCTAATAACACTCTAAGGACAAAATAAAGACAGTAACATTCTACCTGCGTTCTTACTTTTGCCATTATTCATACATAATTTCGTAAAAAAACACGAACAAAGTCGTGAAAAATATTCATAAAAACTATGTTGCAATATAACCATAGACAAATAGAACATCACACTTGATAGTGCTTACCGTAAACCCCAGTTTTATCATTACGATTAAAAAGTTGCATTCAGCTTAATCGATAATCGCAATGAAATCAAGTTTGAAAAAAGAGTTGAGACGAAATTACAACTCCTTGGTATAAATCAAATAGTTATTTTATTTTAAAATCTTTTAATTTAAATTAGGAATGCGTTCGCAATTCACATATTAAGTACATAATTATTTATATTTTCTTCATAATTTATTGTGAATTTGGTTTTGTAATATCAGAAGGTTGGTTATAGGATGCCCAGGTTCTTTAATAAGCATAGTAAAAACATTGTTTGATCCACCAAAACTATATGAGGAATTATGAAGGTTGGGTGTTTGTATTAAGTTGGAACAACTCCGGGTTTGAGCAAAGTGTTGTTGAGTTTTTCTATCAAGAATTTCTCAGTAGCAGCCACGGAGTCCATATTTGTGCTCGGTTGATGGCAATGGGGTACCTTAATACCTTTCAGATACTACTGGCGTCTTGTTATGTTGGAACGTACTTTTTTATTTAGTCCAATCTTTCCCACTTCTGGGTAAAGGCCTACTGCATTCCTTTCCAACTCTCTCAGTTACTTAATTCGGACCAATCTGTCAAGAACGAGTCCAAATCGTCACGCCGTTTCTTGGACCTGCCTCGGTAACGACGACTGACAGTAAATTTTACTGTCCTTAATTTCGCAACCGGCAAGTCATAAGCCGTAATATCCTATAGAAACATTAGTTTATTCTTTCAAAAAGGTTCACTGGCCGCTCTAAAATCTCTTTTTTTACAACTGCACAGTTCAGGTTACCCATCGGCCATCATAGGCCGCGGGCCGTGGATTTTAAGTGAAGCCATTAAAAAATATGAGACAGGAGAATAGGACAAGTGTAGGACTAATGCCCTGATAAAACATTTGTAGAGTTTTCTAAAAAGTATAAACTTCCTATAGATTTTGGGGTTGCCACTAAACCAAGCTCATCTAAGAATCAAAAATGAAATGAAAATTGACGATTAAATGTATTGGCGGAGAAGGTAAAAATAGTGGGACAGATCAGGCTGATAAAAAAAAGTATTTGTAAATAGTGAATACACACCAACCAATCCAGGCTAAATAATAATGACTTAGGTATCAAAACCAAACAAACTTTTACTAACTATACATATACATACCAAGATCCATGGCATTCTCTACCCAACCAATAATTAGAAAAAAAAACAATAAATATTCTAATAATTTTAAAATATAAGGGATTAGAAATTTGAAAAGCGAGTGCATTCCGAATTTAAATTTTGTTATGGAAAAATAATCGGCGCCAATTTAGCCATAGATAAACTGTTCTGTTTAATTATTGTTGTGTATGTTTGAATGTTTTCTATGTAGGTACTTAATAAAACTATTCAGATTATTATTATAAAAGCTTAAAAAATATTCTAATAAATGTTTATTCTATTTTACGCTAAAAACAATTTTATTTTAATTTCTGGCAATCGATTTCTTAAATTCCTTAATTTTATTACTCGAATTAATCGAAATTTACAAAAAAGAATCGATTAGAATAATCGCTTTCACACATCATACCTAATTATTAAAAAAAAAGAAAAGGAACATGGACGTCAATTTTGAATACAAATTGAGCTATGATGATGATTATTTCGTGATTATTGGCCCTGTATTAGTAAATTATGCTAAGATCTGGGCATTATCATGTTGTGTATAATATTTCGAATGATATTTGTCATATTTGTTATTGAATCTATACGCGTCTATGTGATATAATTTGAAAAATAAAAATGTAAACAAACACGATTGGCGCAAAACTTTGATGATAGATGTTAAAATTAATCACTACCACTGCTTATTTAACATGATTTATGGATGAATTCGTCAGAAAATTAAACGACGAGTTATTCGATCTCAAATAGTGGAGCTTGAATGTCCGAAAACCACATATTTTATGCTTTTTAGCCTCGGCCAGTACTGCCGTCAAAATGGCGATGACCGTATTTAAGTACTTTTATTTTTTAAGGGTTAATTAAGAAACTTGCGCAATAAATACAGAATATTTAGTGGCGTTCACATATAAGCTTTTTATTCAACTCTCATAATTAATACATACACATAGTATTTGACAAACAGAATAATAAATATTTACATAAATAATTAGGGTGTCGTATGACTTCACTGCTGGCCCCTAAAGGGGCCGATACCGAGCCAGCGTAGGTTTACGTGTCGAGCCCCTCAAGGGGCCTGTACCGAACTTTATGGTTAAACAACAATATGAAACACGTAAACTACCACCATCAGCTGTCCCCAACGCCAACAAACGGGCGGGCGATATATATCGTCATCGAAACACATCGTAATACGGCAAAGGCATTCAGCGGCACGCACCTAACAATCAATACGATGTCCGACCACTTTGTGTGAGAATCTTTATTTATTATACTCCGTTGTTACATTTAAATAAAATTAATGTTAGCGGATGTTAGGAGGGACATTATGGTAATAGGGACGGCTGAATAGTGCGATGCTGAGGACTGTTTTTTGGAGTAGTGAATGTAAGTAGCAGTCTGTAACCGGTCTGTGGAGGTCAGCAGATAGGAAGTAAGCTTAAGCAGCACTTAATGTTTTCACAGACAGACCGCCTTCTGAGGAAACATTGAGAAAATACGCCTTGCCAGTTTAATGTGGGTTCTACCTTGTATATTATGTTACAAGGTGTTTTCCCATGTGATATCCACAGTGTTTTTATCATGTGATTGATAGTAATGTTAAAATACTCAAAAGCTGTAATGTTAAAATACTCTAGTGTCTGAATATTTTTTTTCAATTGAAGAAATAACCTAACCAAATAATGGTTAAACTGCTTCTTCAAAAATATAAATAAATATAGAGTACCTTATTGAAGAAGCACAATCATTGAAAACTGGACAATCCCAATAGCTTTGAAAATAAAACTTTGAAACTATAATAAAGAACGAGAGATCGGCAGTCGCTCCATTTAAAACATACTGGGTTAGGTAAGCATTTAGCTGCATCTGGTTTGTCAGGAGTTCAGGACACCGACACCATCAACATTAGAAAAAGGTTCTGCAGATGATGAACATTGAATAATCGTCTTTTCATCGATAGCATTGCAAGCTACAATCCAAAAGATTTTAATCCATATTAATGTGTTTAAATCGAAAGCAATGCATTTGGAAGCAAGTCACGTATTCCTATCGCTAATTCCCCGCTTACTGTTCCGAATCATTTTTAATGTGAAAAGCCAAATCGCGTCATTGTGTAAAGAGTGTGACAAAATTCGTTACTTATTTATTTCACAAGCTGTGTGGGTGCCCGCTCGATAGGTTTTGACATCTGCTAAAATTACTGCTCCAAGAAGAACTTCCATGCAAACTTATTTCTAATTAAAACTTCTGCCTGTAGTAGCAAGATCATCATTATCCTACCCTTATCCGAATTCATTTCGGGCATTATTCATGGCGTAGCTTATCTTCTTCTTCTATACTTTTTTTTTTTATTACGCGTCATCTCAGCAGTCACCTAATTTCTTGCCATATCATCCTTTCTCGCAGTTCCTCCTTTGTTTCTTTAGTCTTCAACCTCCGCATCATAATTATGTCCGTCACTACCTAGTCTTATTACTATATTAAGGATGAATTGAACAAAATCCTTCATCTATATCCGAAGACATATCCATATCCATGTTTTCACCTTTGCTTATGTATTATTTTTAAGATTTTCTTTTGTTTACTTATATATTATTATTTTTTGTTTTATTGATGTGTTTGAGAAAAAATAAACAAAAGTAACTCATGTCTTCCCCAGGATATGATTTATTTTAGTGGTGAAAAAGTAAGAGTTAGACCAACCTGCTTTCATATTTGAAGTATTAAAAGCATGGGTACTTAATATTTTCTAATCAAGCGATTTTATCTTTTAGAGTCATCAAAATAAGTCACGTCTTGTTCCTCTACTTTTAGTATAACTCACTTTTACGAGAGAAAGTGGTTTTATTTCAATACATATTCATGCACACAACTTAGTCTAAGGCCGCATTAATACGTCATTCATAATTATTTTCTCATGCCCATTCAATGACGCCCGCCCACCAGGCTCCACAAGAATATTTAGATGTAACTATTGTTGATGTCGTGCTCAGTTCTTTGAGTTATGCAGTGATACTGCCACCCTAGTGGTCTTCTTAGCATGTCGATGGCAAATTTTCATCACTTCATCATCGTGCTATCACTTCACTACATAGTATAAAATAAAGTCGATTCTCGCTGTCTGTTCCTATGTAGGTATGCTTAGTTCTTTAAAATTACGCAACGGATTATGATGCGGGTTTTTTTTAATAGATAGAGTGATTCAAAAGGAAGGTTTTACTATCTTTTTTGCACCCGTGCAAAGCCTGGGCGGGTCACTGGTACATTTATAAAACAATGTCCTTCGTCGCGTCTGTCTTTCCGTTTGCGATAAACTCAAAAACTAGGTACCTACTGCACCGATTTTCATGAATTTTCACCAATGGATAGCGTGGTTCTCGAGGAAGGTTTTAGTATATAATTTGCTACGCATAATTACCACAAGAGAGATTGTGCATTTATAATGTGTACCTATGGATAAAATTGATTTGTTCTGTCTTCTGCTGATATGATATGGAGGGAAGCCAATGGGCTTTTTCAAGTTTTTACCTGTAGTAACCTACTGAACAGTTTAGGAACTATCCACAATTTTTTTTTAATAATTTTATTGCAGGATCCAAGACAGTTACACTGTTGCTCTGGGACTTCGTCGAGCTTCATTGTCTCGGCGCTTTTCTCGTGATCGCTGCTGTATTCTGGCGCTTATGAGTTGCAGTGGCAAATCTCCAATCAAAATTGCAATTTTTAAAATTACTCTAGAATCTTCCTAACTGCAAAAATATTAGTGGCTCATGACTCATACCTCTGCCAAACCCTTTGTTGCTAACAACCGTGATGTCACAATCATTTTCTCATGCCCATTCAATGCCCGCCCACTAGGCCTTACAAAACTATACAACTAAAATTTACTCGTTAGAATTCCCAAAATACTATCCCACGTGGGAAAGGGGAAGCTCGAAGGACCAACTGCTGTTTTCATTGTCCTTGTCACGTACTAAAAGGACCAATTTGTGTCACCAATAAATAAAGGACTCTATTAGTGTGTGCGTAGGGTTAAAATTGGTGAAGTGGTCAGATGTGTGGCTTGGAAGAATGAGGTTTGAATTTGGAATTGGTAAGTAAAGAGGTGTGATTTAGAATGGCTACTTTTTTAGAGGCAAAGGTGAATGTGAAATATTCGGTAAAGTATTTTTTATTGTAACTTCCTAGTTAATCAACAGTAATAAAATAACAACCAAAACAATTCGAAAACATGTGACATCTATCAACCTGCACTGGGCCCGCGTGGTGTTTTATAGCCCATCCATCTCCTAGAGAGGATGCCCGAGTCCCTCCCTGCAGTGGGAACATTATTGGCTGATGATGAAGTAAAGAATCCCAGTTTCAGAATCCAACCAGAATACACCGCGAGTCTGCCAGCGTAAGGTGGGAGGCCAGGAGCGAAGATCTTCTAGTGGAGTGGCGTGCGATTGAGGACGCCTATGTCTAGCAGTGGACTGCTGAAGGCTTCTACATCAATCTTCGGTTAGTCTCATCAGTTAGCAACTCTGCGAAACCCCTAAATTAAATCAATTCACCTAAAAAATACATTTTCTATCAAAAAACAGTGATATCCTGGTGGTCTGACCATCAGACTGCCAAGTCAAAGGTGTCGGCGTTTGAACCCAAGACACTTCGGATTTTTCACATTCATGTGCTTATTGTATAATATTATTATATTACTTGCTTCGGTGAAGGAAAACATCATGAGCAAACCAGAGATACAATCATCGGCACGATTCTTGAGCGCTGACGCAAAAGTGAGTTATTAGGTCCCTTTGGTGGTATGAAGTGAGACGCGGGGCGGGGAAAGTGCAGTGATTGGCCCGTAGCGCATCGCGTCATAGCCGTCACTCGGGATTTGTTCTTTACTCCTGCTGCACTTACCTCACGACCAATCTATATACATATAATAAAACAGTAAAAAAACTGTGTCTGTACATTGAATATATTTAAAAAAAAAATAATTGAGGAGGGTTTAGAAACAGTAATAGAGCACGAATCCAAAAAAAAAAATCCGTCTGTTTGTCTGTTTGTCTGTATGTCTGTTTGTTTGTACACGCTAATCTTCGGAACTACTCGACGGATTTGAATGATTTTTTTGTTGTTGTATAGTTACTATACAACAACAAAAAAATCATTCAAATCCGTCGAGTAGTTCCGGACGGATTTGAATGATTTTTTTGTTGTTGAAATTATAGCCTATATGTTGCCCAGACTTAATAACTGTTATTAAGTCTGGGCAACATATAGGCTATAATTTATCTTGGAAACTTGAACACCTGATGCAGAACTGCAACAGACCAGCTTAACTATAAGAGATACAAAAATGGTACCATAGCAAAAATTGTTCTACGTGATGAGCATTTTCTGCTCAGAGAATAAATTTGAAGATCTGGAACACCTGATGTGGAACTCCACGAGCCCAGCTACACTATAACATATATAGGAATGACGTCTTAGCAAGAATTGTTCAGCCTGATGAGCACTCTCTGTTGCCGTATAAAATGTAAAAGATCTGGAACAGCTAATGTGGAAATCAAAACTACCACTAATTTCACTGTCACTCAATCAACGAGACAGTCACTCATCAAAATGTCCACGTGAACGAAGTCGCGGGCATCAGCTAGTAAATAATAAACGGGTGTGCGTTTTAATGATGCGCACGGCGATCCCCACTCTTCCGCCGAGCGCTCAAGAACCGTGCCGGCTGTACATTTCTCAGAGGCCCACAGGCGGCATAATAACCCTGACACTAGGAGACACTAGGCACACGATAAAGAAAGAAGACCAAAAAGATCGCATACTTATTCCACGCCGCGCCGGCCGTCCACAGAGTTACCTTCGCCTCGTCGCGACGTTTCATTATAATATAAATAGATAGAGCTATCAGTTGCCTCGTCTCCGGAGCGCGGGGCGGGTGGGCGTTTTGTCTGCTCGCTCCGCCCGCTTTAGTATAAATTATTACGTCTATATACCTACAACGATACGATACTGTATTAATAGTAGGGTCACCAATTCATTGTTAGAGTTGCGGAATTTTTTCGAAAGAGTTATCGCGGAAAGGCAACATGGATGCGTTTAGTCGGTACGAGTCTGACACTCTCTTCTGCTCCGCTCAGAGCGGGGGGAGTCATTTGATGATTTCCCATCCTTAAAAAAGGTCACCAAATCAAAATTTGATAGACGCGGGTATTAAAGTGAGGAGAGCTCGGTGGATAAATTCCACCAAAAGCTGGCTTTTCAGGGTTCCGTAGTCAACAAGGAACCCTTAGGGCCCGTTTACGAAGACGCGGGGCGTCGCGCGGCGCGTGCAGAAAGCTCGTCTCGTGCTTATTTATTAATTTACTGAGAGACGTGTCCACCGCAACAAACGCTGCATTTTAAACTAACGAGCTAAAAATCGCTTCTAGTAAATTCGGCGTTTGAAATCTTAAACTTTTTCATACATCGCCATGTGTTTGAAATAAAAATGCAGCACGCGCCGCGCGACGCCCTGCCTGTACGTAAACATGCACTTATATTTACATGGCCGAAGAAACCACGCCGTGGTTAGTCCGACCAGAATACAAAGTGGCGACCACCAGAAAAGCGCCGAAACAATGAAGCTCGACGAAGTCCCAGAGAAATCAGTTTTCAACTGTCAAAGCAAAAAGACAAAGAAGGAGCAAGAATAGGTTGCCATGACCTGCGAGATTATCATCCACAGCCTGAATTCACCCACTGGCTCATAGGCCTCCCTTTTTTGTGCCTTTCTCCACGGTCCTGTGCCATCCTAAAAAGACCTAAAAAGACCATACATGTCCGGACAAATCTTACCTTATGGTGACCCTAACTAAGACCCAGTCAAGTTTATAGCAAAGTCTATAATGTCGGCAATAGCAAAGAGAAGTTGTCAAACTATTAATAGTGGCCCTTTGTCTCTTCAGCCATCAATTATTATTATTGGAAAATGAATTACTCTACGTTGCGAATTGCGATATATATTAATGTCGAAGGTCGATACCTATATGAATTATTCTTGGGTTGTAAAGAGGTGTGATTTGTCCATGGAGCTTTGTGTCCAGTGATGGTTTACGCTAAGGACTGTTTCAAATGATATTTACAATTGTAACGCCTCGGTTCGAACGATTCGGTTTTTCAGTTCTAAAAGTTTTCATTGTAGAAAAGATTTTCTATCTTTGTTTAAAAATGTATAGGTATATTGTCATCGTCCTCCCGACTTTATTTTAATTTATTAAGGACTACCACTTCGCTCGCGACCTCATCCGGAAAAAAATGTGACTGGTATTCATGGTACCTACCTAAATCATCATAAACCATCTAGCTTTCTATCATGGTGAACAAATGTTTCGGATTGGAAAATCAGTTTCCCCAACAAAGTTGCAACCAAATTTTACCTTCATCATCATAGAATTCCGATTAGACCATAAAATACTCTAATCATCTTCATTCATAATAATTTTACTCAGAAAAACACGGCACACACGACCGCCAAAAACCACGGCAAAAATAAAACGAAAAAACAGATTACTCAAAAAAAGATGTCTGCTATTATTTTTAGCAATATTATCATAACATGTTTGTCTTTCCGTCGCACGCGCTCACTTGAGCATGGATTAAGCAAATCCAAGTATTGTTTAATCTGTGCTTCTATGGATTTATGAACTGTCCCTCTGTTTTTATTAGCAGTTCCATATTTGAAACGGGATTTATTTTTAAATCTTTGGTAATAGGGGACGGTGGCCAGTACAGAAATCGAAAGTATTGTTATAGATGTCTGAAATTTAAATGCTAGCAGCCTGGAAACTACCTACCGGGATCCAAGACAGTTAAATTGTTTCTCTGATACTGCATCAGGCTTCATTGTCTCGTCGTTTTTCTGGTGTTAGCCTCTGTAGATTCTGACCTTCAGGAGTTGCAGTGGTTTGGGAATTGGCTGTCTTCTGTATAACCGGACTTTCCCGTGGGTGACTTATAAGTGTAAAGTCTCAATATGACTGTATTTTTCTTAAATGGTTGTTCATAACACTGTGATTACTAGTTCGATTTAGGTGATTGTTTTTTATTTGGTAGAGAAAAACCAAAGAAACGATAAATGGACAGTGTGGAGAGAGATATTGCAAGGAAGAAGTTAACTGCTGAGATGACATACCTACAGCCTGTAATAAGTACCTAGTAAAGTTTCAAAGATAAGGACAGTATGAATGATAATGTAAGCTGTCCTGTCCAGTCAGTGTAAGCATGTCTAGTAGGTACCTAAAAGTGTAGCTCAAGTGTCAATTTAGACCTTGATGGTAAAAATACCAAAAATCTCAAAACCTCGTGTGTAAAAAATAAAATAGTATTTTAGTATGTGACCTCGTTTAAAAAATAAGCAACGCCGCATTATAAGTACTAGCAAGAAATTATTATTACCAAAGTAATGTAAACCGCTGACCTGAATATATGGCTGAGTTGACGAATGTCATTCGTGTCGTAGGAACTGAATGAATTTGGGATTTTTTAACTATTTCTACATACACGCGCACTCTACCATTACTACTCTATTAGGTACTCTAGCATTTAGAACTCTAAATGCTAGAGTACCTAGATATATTGGTTGGAGGTACCGTCATCATCTGCCCAGCCTTTTCACAACTATGTTGGGGTCGCCTTCCAGTCTAACCAGTATTTTACATGGAGCAACTGTTTAGCTGACATCCACAACCAATTAGTATTGGGTAATATAATATATTTTAGAAAACTTTTTGTCAGAACTCCAGGTCACCCTACCAGTAACGACTGTCAAAGGTCTAGCCTCTAGGTATGGTAGCTGGGTCCTACGGCTTAACGTGCTTTCCGAGCCATGAAGGAAACTTGTTATGTAATGGGTGGTCGATAGAGCAATGCTTGCTTGCTTGGCAAGCACAGCTTAACCTAAAGATCGACCCGACCCAGCAGTTAATTAATATAACCATGGATTTCCTACTCCTCCGCTATTCTTTTCTGATTAATTTCGTTGCGGGATCCAAGACAGTTAAATCGCTTCTCTGGGACTTCGTCGAGCTTCATTGTCTCGGCGCTTTTCTTGTGGTCGCCAGTGTTGATTCTGGCTAACAGGAGTTACAGTGGTTTGGGAATAGTGTGGCGGGCATGTCCCAAAAAAAAAAAAAATATAACCATGGATCATCATTATTCTCTGGCCCTTATCCCAATTCATTTGGTGTCGGCGCAGCATGTCTTCCTCTTCCATACTTCTCTGTTTCTCGTCATCTCATGAGACACCTCCTTTCTTACCATATCATTCTTAACAGAATCCATCCATGGTTTCTATAAATTCAAAACCTTCCTCACGACCGTTTCCTCATTCCTCCGCATCACATGCCCATACCACGACAACCGATTTCCACAGAACTTTTTAGTCACCACGATATAACCATGGATAGAAAGTAAAAATCCCTAATTCACAACCTCACTACAACATGACAATAAGTAGGCACACACGATACACCAAATACGGCAAAGCTAAATAAATGGGTTTCTAGTGCCAATGTCAGTGGGTTATGGGCACAAATTGTATTACGTAAGTTTAAATAAGATATCAGCTGATTGTCATAGACTAAAATAGTAGTAAATAGTAAATTAGAAATCTACGATCTGGGAGTTTAAAATGGCCGCTTGAGCAGATCATAATAGGAAAATAATATGAATTGCGTTAAAGTTAGTAAAATGGTTGCAGACACAGATAATATTATTAAAAAAAAATTGAAACTATTTAATACATCATGCATTCATAGGTTAAAATAATACAGCAACAATAACGCTCAATCTTTGTCAATATTATGTGCGCTATAATTGGTTAAATAATATTAATTAATTAACTTAATATTAAATGAATTACTAGTCGCTAACAGTCTTTTGTCAGGAAGTGGGTCCACACATATGCCCTTCCCCTGTTATATAGATTCCATCGGTGAAGTATGATTTTAATATATTTTTTATTGTTCGAGCCTTTTTGTTTTCTAACTTCTGAGCTGTTTCCGAATAGTCCATTTCACGAATTTTAACGCAATTCATGTTATGATCCTATTATAATATGATCTGCAAAAGGACGCCCTGAAATCAACTGCTTCGTTGATCTAGTGGTTGTAAGTGCGACTGTTGAGCATGAGGTCCTAGATTCGATTACAACAGGAATTTCTCAGTAACAGCCACGGAGTCGATATTTGGGTCTGGTTGATGGCTGGATTGATTAAAATCACCAATACAACCGTCTCAGTTCAAGGTCTCAAGAATACCGTTTTCATCAAATAGTAGTCATCAAGAGACCTTTAAGAACTGAGACGTGTACGGTTGTATTGGATTTTAATCATTATTGGATACTCAGTAAATAACAAAGTCAAAGATCTTAGCCAACACTAGAATGAAGAGTAAACAAGAAAGAATCTGATATATCTGTCTAGCCCTACAAGAGTGCAGTCACGGTAATTGCAGTCGTTCCGCCCCAAAAGGACCAAAAGCCATATCTTATCCATATAGAGACGGTTCAGCTGTCCATGCGATGTAAAAAGGTGTTTTACATTAATGTCCTCCAAAGCTTGTACAAGTAAATGTTTCCCACGATTTACATCAGGACATCAGGATGTCCTGTACGATAGCCTGAACGCTGAAACACGAACAATAAAAGACGCCGACAACATTATCAAAAGAAGCCGGCTACATCATCAAAAGAAAAACACCGCTATTTACAAATCAATCTTTTCCTTCGACATTCAAACAACGATGTACTTTCTCTGTCAAACGTTTTAAAACGACAAACAATTTTTTTTTTAATAGAACCCCTCCGTCCTCTTTGGATTGGTCAGGGGTGGCGGCGCGCGCATACGATTGGTCGACTCGAGGGTGGTGGCGATGGCAGGGAGCCAATCAGAAGGCTTCCCGCGAACGTGCCCTATCTCACTTCGGCGCCCTTCAGGATTTAAGGGCCGCAAGGTTGTGTTTGCGCTGCATTTTACGCTGTTTGTCAATTTAATTGATGTTCGTTTTTTAAAATGAGGGCTGGAAGTGGTTTATAGGCTTTTGTGCGGGTCGGGTATCGTGTGGCGGTAATTGTAGTATGGCAACACTACTTACGTTTAATACGTTCAAATATGTCATTGTTTTGAAGGCTGTAGCGATTGACGTCGAAATAACGAAAGGCTGTTTAAAAAAAAAAATTGGCAACCAACAAAGCCACATTCAAAATTAACTAAGTACCTAGCCTTTTCTCAACTGTTGGGGTCAGTTTCCAGTGTTACAGGATGCAGCTGAACTGGGTCACTGATTAGTGATTAAAAATGACTGCCGGGACCAACAGCTCAACGTACTTTCTGAGTCACAGAGGGACAGACTATATAACCTTGGCAAGCACTGCTTAACCTGAACATTGATCTGTGCTACTGTTTTTATCTAGCCACGAGCTCCTCCAACCAACAGAGCCGTTTTCTTAAAAAATAAAATCATCATCACCAAAACACAGTTGACATCTGTGATGATAAATGAAAAGAAGATGTGTAGACAGTAAAGAAATCACTGAAAGAAGTTCCTTTTCTGGCTCTTTCAGAGCTTTCATTTCGAAAATACATACTTCCATTAGTGATTTCGTAATACGTTTTGGATATCCCTCATCATTCATCATCATTTCAGCCAAAAGACGTCCACTGCTGGACATAGGCCTCCCCCAGGTGTCGCCACATTGACCGGTCCCGTGCGTCTCTCATCCACCAGGTTCAGGTCGTCGGTCCACATAGTGGGAGGCCTTCCAACGCAACGTCTTCCGGTTCGCGGTCGCCATTCCAGTACTTTTCGGCCCCATCGGCCATCCGTTGGATATCCCTACTAATATTATAAATGTGAATGTAAGTTTGTTTCTTACGATTTTGTACACATATTTTTGGAGGTACCTATTAGAAGTAACATAGGATACTTTTTATAAAAAATTCCACGCGAACGAAGTCAAGGCAACAGTTATGTAGTAGGTACCTACTTATTAATACGAACCAAAAAGTAGAGCCACTAGCTAGCTAGAGATCAGGATCAGTTAGTTAGGTAACTGTTCTATAAGTTAGAATGCATGGAAAAGTGGAGGATAAAGAAGTTCTAACATAAATGGAGAAGTTCCTACTTATATGGTCATCAGGAAACCGGCATATCCTTTATAGAACCAATCTTTCGACGGAAGGCATCATGAAATCGCACATAGATGGGAGGCTTTTGCACGCAGCAGTGGTAACTACAATGGGTAAGATGTTGCTGACAACATTAGAAAGACAAGCATCCATATCAAAGGACCATTTAAATCATCATCATCATCATCACTTTAGCCCAAAGACGTCCACTGCTGGAGGTAGGTAGGCGTCCCCCAAGTATCGCCACATTGACAGGTCCCGTGTGTCTCGCTTCCAGCGGATCCCAGCAACCTTCACCAGATTTACTTAACACATCAAAATTTTGAAAGTACTTTTAACTCACAATACGACATTCTGGTCCTGACCCGCTAATAATTCGACCCGTCACATATTATTAACGGTCGCATTCAAACAAAGAACAAAAGCTATTCGAATATCGAACGCTCACAAACGAACAAAGCTTTGTTTTTTTCTTTCAGTTCGACATTCGAAACTGTTTTGACGTTCCAGTGTTCCATTTTTGAAAAATTATTATTATCGCTCTCTGGTTCTTTATGAGCGATCAATAAGTATGGTCACCAGTATTCTTGTTTATGGTTTTGAAGTATTAAATACAAACAGCTGCTTATCGTTGCTATTGAGTTATGATGACTGCTTGACAGTAGTAGCCATAACACAATATCGATTAGTAGCTACTGTATGATGTATGGTCTAAATACGTACTTATAGCAAAGCCATGCCCTTGAAAAGTCAACAAGAAAGAGTTCTTTACCAAATTCTGTGTTAGTAGAAACAAGAATGTTGGCATAGGTGACAATTAATACTTCAAATGTTCAAGCCTACATAGGCAGTCTGAAGTACTGAAGAGAAAAACATGAAACCTTGTCTAATTATTCGCACATAGGCGAAAGCTTTTGGTGTGAATGTGGATTAATAAGGGAAGAAGAAGGGCTAAGTAGGGATAAATAGATGGGTTAAACCGTAAAAATTATGATATGACAAAAGTAATCTCATCGGACACTTCCTTTGTAGCCATATCATGCTTCACACAGTCATTCCAACATTTCTTTGATGTTGCTTTACTCTTAACCCACCCGCATGTTCATGCTCAAAACTTTCCTCACGACATTTTTCTCATTCAACTGCATCATGTATTTGATCTACCTAACTGAATTAAGCACTGTTTAAAGCTTACAGGGTTTATTAACTGGTTTTTCACTTAAGGGATATCTTCTGTGATTATCATTACGACGATAATCACGGATGACAGTGTTAGTTTAAGTGAATGAATTTGAAAAAGTTTGATGCTATTCACTTTGCCGTCGGAAAGCTGCTGCGGCAGAAAAACTCCCAACGATATGATTTTTTATTAGTTTGTGTTCTTACTTCCTAGATATCATTTCACCGTTAATACTGGTATTCAGCTGCATTTACTTATTTGCGAAAAGGTTTGCAACATAACAGACAAATCTAAGCTAAAGCACAATTAAAAGAAACATAATTTTACAATAAAGAATGATAATTAAATAATTTAAAATAACAGAAAAGTCATATTTCGTGCATGCATAAATTGTTTTCATTTTGTGCATTTCTTTTGCTATGTTTACACTCAGAACAAACATAAGAAAAATCATCTTTCAGTCACTCTGCACCTGATCTGGTTGCACTTCCTCAACACATTTGAACTCATCATCTATGTACAGATGATGAGTTCATAATTAATAACATAGCACTTCAACTTTTAGTAAACATTACATTACATTTTTTTACACAGTGGTCGCTTTAATGATCAAATTGGATTCAGCTAGATTAAAATAATTACGACTAGACGGTTTCAACACAACACTAGAAGTATTCGGAGTGTTTTTTTTTTTGGGACAAGCCCGCCACACTATTCGCATACCACTGCAACACCTGTACGCCAGAATCAACTGTGGTAACCATCAGAAGAGCGCCGAGACAACGTAGCTCGACGAAGTCCCAGAGAAACAATGTAAGAGTTGGATCTAGCAACGAAATTAAATTTATAAGAAAAGAATAGCGGAGGAGAAGTAAAACGAGGCTTGTAACAACGTCCTTTCCAAATCCTAAGTTTCTAACCCAAATTCTGTTCTACCCGTCGGAAAACAGCGTGGTATCCAAAGTTCCGTTCTAGTTTATATCGCTTTCCAAATTGCGATCTGCCTTAACACCCTAAGGCCGCAAATTCGGAGCGGGCGGGGCGTGCAGCGTGCACGCTCGAGTTGAATGGAATTTTTAAAAATTCTATTCAACTCGTGCGACTCGAATTTGCGGCCTAAGTTTTCCTTAGAGAACCAAGTACAATATTTTATGAACTTTAAAATTTTGAAGAAATTGCAGTGACTATGAAAAACAGACAAGAGAACTGCTGTCTTTAGTGTGAGGCTAATATTATAAATAAAGAGGTATAATTAGTTTACATGGAGGGGTTATCTTCAGAACTCATTCATCCGCCTAGCCTTTTCCCAAGTTGGGTCGGCTTCCAGTCTAACCGGATGCAGCTGAATACCAATATTTTACATGGAGCTAAAGCTACTATGGGTTATGGGAGGCGACTATATATATGGGATAAGTGTTATGGGAACTAATGATACAATTCTATAAAATTCATTAATAATAATAATAATATTCCACAACTATCACACAACGCCATCTAGTCCCAAGCTAAGCAGAGCTTGTGTTATGGGTACTAGACAACTGATAAACATACTTATATATTTCTAAATACATACATATTATAGATAAATTACACCCAGACACAGAACAAATGATCGTGCTCATCACACAAACATTTGTCCTGGGTGGGAATCGAACCCACTATAAAAACGAATAGAAAGTTAAATTATTCGTTTAAATAATATTAATATCTTGCATATTAACCGAACTATCACAATGTTTTTGTAGGAAGTCGCGGGTAAAGTGCTTTTCTTCAAATAAATATCTTACTCCTTTTGTTTTCGATTGCCTCGATATCACACTACATAATTATTATAAAACAAAGTCCTCCGCCGCGTCTGTCCGTCTACTACTGGAAGGTTTTAGAATAGAATTTGACCAATATCTACGCGGGCGAAGACGCGAGCATCAGCTTGTTACTGAATAATTTCAGTGCATTCTTAGAACAAACATGGTGTCTCTCAGGGTAATATATTAGGTGCGTAACTGTTTCGGTATTAAGTTTTATTTTAAAAGTGATAATGATTTAACAGTGTACTTCTTTATCGTGCGGTGATGCGGTTAGTGTTTATCCTGATGTTAAAGTTTTTATGACGCCAATAGGCCTCTGACTTGACTTTAAATGGCGTCAGGAAAATATATCTCTCAGATCTTGCTTGCTTCGGTGAAGGAAAACCTCGTGAGGAAACTAGCATGTTCGCGTATTAAAAATTCGAAGCTTTGTTACCAACCCGTGTGGTGGATTATAAGTTACTAGCTTTTGCCAGCGGCTTCGCCCGCGTGAAAATGACGATTTTCTATACAAATTTTCATCTCCTATCGAAAAATCCTTCCTTATTCCTTGTCTACATTATAAAGAGAACCTCTGTGCAAAACAGCTTTCTAGGTCCAAGGGTTTGGGCTGGGCCTTGATGAGTCAGTCAGTCAGTCAGGACTTCTCTTTTTATTTAAATAGATAACGAGAAGATAGAGAGGAGGCCTGTGCCCCAGCAGTGGGAACATTTTAGGCTGATAATGCATGCTTATGTTTTCAACGATAAAGTGTTTCAAATTCTCTTCTTTCATTATTTTGTCTCGTTGCTAGTCTAGCTAGACTATAGATTAGAAACAGCAACTACCGTGATTAATAGTACATATATGGCTAGTCAGCAAGGCTGCTATGCTATCAACGATTCGACCGCCCAGGGTGCGTCGTAGGCTAATTCGCCATATACCTATTTATTATCTTCATTGTTGGATACTGTAGTAAATACTTGCAGCTGGTTTCTTATACCTACTTATACTTTTTATCTTTTATGCCGCCATAATTACTTTGCCGTAGTAGAAATGCATTCTTTGTTTTACTAACAGTTTTATTAGTTTTTGAGTCATGGATAGGTACTCGAATAAAGAGAAATTCTAATAAATTAGAAAGATATAATTTTGGTTCGTTCGATTTTTTTTTAAAGTAATCTCATAGCCAAAACAAATAACGGTTTTTATTTTTTGCTGAACAAAAGAAAGTCTTGTTTTTGATAAAATTGATTTTTAATGTTATAGCACCTCTATATTAGACATAAAAAAGTGATATTTAATTATTGATCTAAGTTAGATCACTCAAAAAGAAAGTAAATTTTCTTTCAGTGCTAGGTTTACTAAATTATTGTTTTTATACAAAATAATGCCGCAGTCACTACAGAAAGGCCCTTGTTAAGACTATATCAAACTAGAGAGTACTTATAATTTTAAAAAAATGTAGTTTAAGTCTAAGAGCCAAGTAAAAATAAAGTTGGAGAGCTAAGTTAGTTTTTCCATTTTCTGAAAAACATGTTTTTATTAAATTGGTGTTGGTAAACTTTCTTTACTTCCATAGTAAGTAAGTAAATAAGATTTTTAAAACAAGATTTACCTTACAGGAATCCAATAAGAGCAGGAAAACACCAATAATCATTACTAAACATGATTATATCACACAACACACAAATACCAAAACTAAAAAACACAAAAACACCGCCATTGTTATTTTTCAAATTTCGAACACTCCAAACGTCCACACGTCACTACCATATCCGGGAACTGCACTTTTGTTTCTTAAAAAAACATTTTAAACTTAGAAGTTGAATTTCTAAAATGTCATTTTTGATTAATAATTATGATTTTAATCATAATAAATTAGTTTGGTAATGTTAAATACGTTATCTCGACGCGATCGTCGCTCGGTGACTGACAGGCAGTGTCGTGTCCCGCTCCCTCACATCCAGAGGGATAGGGGAGGCGAGAGGGCGGCTCGGGAGGGGGGGTAATCCCGGCTGAGGTGAGCGATAACAGCATGAAGTATTTTGACACGAATTTTTGTAAAAGGTATTATAGTAGGCTGTATGTGAAAGATGAGCGACATGCCTGTGCCTCCCTATGAGCTTTCTTTTTATTTTAAAAAGTTGTGGGCATATTTTGTCATTGCATTTTTATATGCTGTTTTTTATGGTTCACAGAGATTTTAAAAGGTCAATATTCTGCCGTATTGGATTTTAGCAGTTATTCCAAAAAGATTCTAGTTTATCAGCACTTACTAGTTGATTTATCATATTAGATTGAACCTGAAAAGTTGTGAATGAAAGCTTAGAAATGTCACCGTTACTGCACGCAACATTGTAGGTACTTACTACGGGTAAAAATCTGCAATGCAGGTAACCTAAATCGTATAAAATAAGCATAAACGAACATAGTCTAGCCTAAAGGCCTACCTACTTAGCTCCAAAAGTCATTCTATTAAAAGATTTAATCGAGAAAAGCTCATTTTCCGTAAAAACAACATAATATTATCCATAAAAAGCTGCATTTGTCATAACTCAGACGAAATCATTACGCCACCAACGACCACAGACTAAACAAATCGAGCGACCGAGCGAGCGTACGCGGGAAACCAGTTTTCTTTTTTTTTTCAACTCGTTTGCATTTGACGTTTGCCACTTCCCGCCTCCGAGAATCGTGAGCGCTGATTGGTCGGCGTATACCCAACCAGCGTGTAGTAAGTCTGTTCTATTATTGTGAATGTCCGGTGATTTTTTAATTTGAATTGGCTTAATTTTTTTTGGCTGAACGCTGTCTTTTGTTGTCTCTTATTTATGGGCTATGCAATGATTAATTTTGACGTTTTTACAAATGGTTATTCGGAAGGTTTTTTGCTGCGCTTTTGCGTATGGCATCGACGAATTTTATTAGCCCCTACTATCGTAACTAAACTTCACATACAGGGTGTTCCCGTATTCCTAGGCCATGACGGCCTGGGTTCGATTCCGAGGTCTTGATTGCGATTACTAGACCTATTCTGTGACTAGACTAGACCAATGGGGCAGTCGACGACGACGAAATAAATTAGAAAAGGATAGCGGAGAAGTAGGAAAACATAATTGACCACCGTAGGTCTATGTGAATTGGAAAATGGCAACAACCATTGACACTTGCAAGTCTTGTTCCATGTAAAATATTGCTATGGTGATAGTTAGCAGAAGCCAATTTTAATTACGATGACTGGGTTGCCTGTGAATGACTTAGATTTGCATCGAGAAATATCACTCAGGCATCCTGGTTCCCTCACCATGTTTTCCTTCAATGTGAATCCGAGAAATCAGACACATGATCTCTTTTTGGTTCGAACTCAAGAAAAAAAAAAGAAAAAAAGACTACTGAATTTTTAATCAGACAAAACTGAATTCTCATTTTTCTTGATGTGAATTGGAAATTGGCAACCACCATAGATGATACGCAAGTCTTGCACCATGATGCATGAGAATGATGAAAGCGACATTGCCAACACCTCCTTCCTGGGCCAAATGGCCACTGTAGCAGTCATAATAAGATCTATGCATTGCTACATATAAAATTCATAAAATGTTCACAGACGCAGTTACTAGGATTATGAATGGTCCATTTTAATTAACATATTTTATAATGTTCAAACAAGGAATCATTCTTCCCTTTCTAACCGATGAAATAAATTATACAAAGAATGCGCCTGCCTGGGTTCAGACCCACAACTTATTCGTAAATCGGGGCCACCACCACTGTGGGCCAGCGCTGCTCATCAAGTTACTACAATCTGTTCAATTGCTTTATTAAATTTTCAACTTTATCGCTAAAGCATTAGAGCATTAGATTCAAGATTGATTGAGAAAATTTGAAAGTTTCGGGTAGGTTGTTGTGCTGACTGTACCCAAATACTGGCGCAATGACGAGTCTCGCGCTCATCACATTGTAGGTGGTGGGTTTTTAGTCAGTAGAAGTCTGACACTCAAGGAGTCATTTGATAATTTCCCACCCCCCAAAAATGTAAATGTATTGGGTTTCAAATTCGGCAGCCGCTTGCTTGTGGCATCTCAGGCGATCCAATAATATCGCACAGGAATGGATACCGGGATAAAGTTGCATTAAGGCTTATATAGGTAACCCTTGCCCGTCGGGGCTGCGGATTATTTTATTTATTTATTTAAACTTTATGCACAATAGTGATACATAGGCGGACTTAATGCCACAAGGCATTCTCTACCAGTCAACCAAGACAACATATCGTTCATCATTGTCATTATCGAAAGGCATAACGCGGCCTCGGCACAAGGGCGAAGAAGGAGCATGGCTTGGTTTTTAGTCAGTAGAAGTCTGACACTCCCCTTCGCTCTGCCCAAGAGCGGAGGGGGTATTCGATGATTTTCCACCCACCAAAAAAAAAAGGCTTTAGGTAACCCGGCTGCGAAAGAGTTACCACGGCCTCGGACACAAAGGGCTAAGAAGGAACATGGGTGGTTTTTAGTCAGTAGAAGTGTGACCGCTCTGCCCAAAGAGGGAGGAGTTATTTGATGATTTTCCACACTAGGTACAAAAAAAGGCTTATTTTTTATCGTGTATAGTTTAGTAAGTGCCAACCTTGTGTCAATGTTTAATAATAATATAATAATAATATTCCACAACTATCACACAACGCCATCTAGTCCCAAGCTAAGCAGAGCTTGTGTTATGGGTACTAGACAACTGATAATAGTACATTATGATATAAGTGCGGTAAGTTGAAAATTACAGCCGAGGCGATATTGCTAGCCCGAGCCGTAGGCAAGGGCTACAAGAGAGCAGAGGCTGTAATTATCAAAGCGCACGTATGTCATACGACGTTTTATAACACATTTGCGAGGAAATAAATAAAACTCGGACTTTCTTAAACGAATAAATCTTTTATTTGTTCACAAATTAGCGATGCGCGGGCATCAGTGCTTTTTTTTTTAAGGCAACGGTACAAAAACAGCCAGTATTACTAATAAAGTAAATTAATATTTTTTTGTTTCTGTTACAGATGTAATTTACTGTCAAAATGAATTAAATTAAAGAATTAAATGTTTATTTTTTATATTTTATCTCCCAAAGTTAATTTTATTCATAAAATATTGACCACTTTTCTGACATAAAAACTTTTTGATTTGCTTTCTTTGCTTTTTTTTTCTTAAGATTTAAAAAAGTACCGTTGGTTTTAGACGGAGCATGATAAACCGTACGTGTTACCTTATTAGAAAGAAACTCGTGCGTTTTACTTTACGATTACGCACAAGTACGTAATTACATACATTACGATATTGAAATTGGTGAAATAAGAGGCCCTTTACGAGCAAATGTGTTATAAACATACTTATATATTTCTAAATACATACATATTATAGATAAATTACACCCAGACACAGAACAAATGATCGTGCTCATCACACAAACATTTGTCCTGGGTGGGAATCGAACCCACGACCTCCGGCATAGCAGTTAGGGTCACTAACCACTAGACCAACAGGCCAGTCAATGTTTACCTTCATCGAAGTAACCGGGGGTCTAAAAACGTTAGCAGATCATAATATGGACCTTTAATAATAGTAACTACGTCTGTGACTTGATAATAATAATTATTAATAAGTCACAGATGTATTCAATACGCGAATGAATCTGAAAAAATCATAGGTAAGGGCACCATGGCACGTTTTACGGTAGGATATAATGTAACGCACTAAAAACAGTGAGCATTGAATAGTGCAGGGGTCGTAGAGGTATTTAAAGTTAAGTTATAACATTAAAAAAAATCTTTTTAGAAGATATTGGAGAACTTTGAACTTCAATATCTCCGTAACTAGAAGGTTCGCCTATAGAAGGAACATGAAATGATTGCAAATACGAGTAGGATACCTTACGGGTTTTTTTTTTCAAACACAAACTCAAGGCTTACTTCATCAATCCATTACAGGCACTTTTGAATGTCAAACGAAGAAGGAAAGCGAAGCTACAGTCTGTCACAAATTCTTTCTGTTCTGTGGTCACAAGGCATAATAAATAACATTTGAAAATACTGTAATAGTTGCCCATTCCAAAGCATATATCTTTAAGTAGAAGGATGGGCTGGGATGGGCTAGAACATGTACTTTCTTCATCCGTCTAGATTTTTAATAATTTCTACAGATCCCTTCTAGCTCATTACTCTCTAACAATTTACCTAAAACTTCGATCATTACACGCCATCCCTAATGAAAACTTAGACATTACAACAATGAGCAACTCGTGTTGATAATTACGCGCGCGTCGTTAGCCGCCGCCATTTTGTTGCAAATTGGACTAATTTGACAGCTCGCCCCTCTCTCCCTTTAACAGGGGGTAGCCCCCCCCCCCTAATACCCCCCAAGTTGTAGCGAGACGGAGAGATAAAAGTGAGTTTGTTTAAAGTTTAAACGGCTTTTGGTGGAGTCTGGTTTAATGATCGCGAGAAACTGATTTAAAGCAATTTAATGAAGTTGGCTGTAAGAAAATTTACTCGCCTTTATATAGACAGACACCAACCAGTACACGAACCCACCGGAAATTATCCTTTTTTCTGAATGCATGCCCTATTGATGGCAATAGGCTCGCCTCCTGTTACATGGCGCCTCCTGTTACTAGGATTGGGTTGTACAGTCGCCATCAGATATATGTAGCAGACAAGGTGACCAAATACTTCTGAACAATTTAAAATGTCAATAAGATCCATACACTACAAGTTACCATTAATATCTGAACATTCATTACTTCATTAATATCTGAGCAGATGCTTGTCAATAATTTCTATACACACAACTAACCAAAAATATCTGAACACTTACTTACTTACTCTTCACCAACTTCAGAAACTGATTTTTCTTGTAAAGTTTATTTTTCACTTTTTTTTTGTTTTATTTTTTTTCGAACTCGGTTTTATTGAACACCAAATGACTGTTCTAGGCATAAAGAGTAAGTAAGTAAGTGTTCAAATATTTTTGGTTAGTTGTGTGTATAGAAATTATTGACAAGCATCTGCTCAGATATTAATGAAATAATGAATGTTCAGATATTAATGGTAACTTGTAGTGTATGGATCTTATTGACATTTTAAATTGTTCAGAAGTATTTGGTCACCTTGTCTGCTACAATATATCTGATGGCGACTGTACTATCTTATTGATCGAAGGTACTACCAGATACTGATACACCGCTGTCTAACTCTTCAGGGATTACATGCTTGATGTTTTGTGTTACTTTTTTGTCAAAGAATACGATTTCACGACGAAATCAGATCTAAATTAGGTAGTTACAAACTACAGTTTTTTGTATTTCAAACCTTATTCCGACTAGGATGAAGCTAATCAAAAACATTATTTACTCAAATTACTTTAACATTATGTAATCAAGTTTTAATTCCATAAAATAATAATCTATAGCTACGTAGCGAAGCCCTGCGTAGCGTAGGTAAGTAGCCCAATGCTACGCGGCGTAGCGTGAGTCTACACAAGAACGCCTACGATTTATTCGTAGCGCTACGGCTACAAATAAATCGTAGGCGTAGTTAGAGTCTACGAATTGTTCGTAGTAGTTCGTAGTTCGCTTTGCATAGATTTCCTGTACAATGTCGGATCCGTCAAAACTGGTTATTTATAGTTTGATTGGTTGTCATGAGTACCTTACTAGGTACCTACTCATCAACATGAAGACATGAAGTAGCAAGAGCTTGTCCGAGGCTTACCTACCTACTGGTAAGCCTCGGACAAGCTCTTGCTCCTTCACAAAGAACCTCTACTCGGAAGTAGCAGCTACATCGTAGACACTGACCAGACTACAACCATCATCATCATCTACCTGCCCTTCGTCATCATCATCAACCTATAATGCTCCCACTGCAGGGACTCAGGCCGCCTCTCTCGGAGAGGGATGGGCTATCCACCACGCGGGCCCAGTGCGTATCTTCATCTGTTCCCTCATAGCTTCTAATCTACTTATCGGAACTCGACACATGAGGTATCGTTAGAACCGTCTTAATTTTCCGCTGAACATAGGCTACGTGACGTGTCACAAAAAGCGATTTGGCGCCTTCTAGCGGACAAAAAGTAAGGCTTAAAAAATAAAATAGATAAATACGCCGTGTTTGGTATCATTTGGAAGGGGCCTCACTTGTACATTTCCAAAATATTTCTCAAATTTAAAATCACGCCCTCTAGTGGACAAAAAGTAAAGAGTAACAAAAAATTAGCACCAAAATTGTTTAAATAAAAAAAGTAAAAAACTAAAACCCGACTACGACAAAAAAACGACGCTGAAAAAGTATGAAACAAGATTTTCAGGATAGAACAAAAAGAAAAGCCGTAGTCACACGGTATTAAAGTGTCTATGTTGGTACCTATAACGTGTGACTACTTACGGCTTTTCTTTTTGTTCTATCCTGAAAATCTTGTTTCATACTTTTTCAGCGTCGTTTTTTTTGTCGTAGTCGGGTTTTTGTTTTTTACTTTTTTTTTAGATGAACCCGCCACACTTTCTCAAACCACTGCAACTTCTGTACGCCAGAATGAACAATGGTGACCACCGCAAAAGCGCCGAGGTAATGAAGCTCGACGAAGTCCCAGGGAAACAATTTAATGGTCTTGGATCTCGCAACGAAATTAATCTGAAACGCGGCGAATAGAGGAGGAGTAAGAACATGGCTATGAGATATGACTATTTAGTTAGACCCTGGAGCTCGTGGATTAGTAATACCAGCCGCTCGGGGCGATCTTCAGGCAAAACTGTGCTGGCCTAGGTTGGTCGGTAGAGGGGGCTACCACTCATTACATATTTTGGAATTTTCGCGAACAAATTGATGGAATTACACCATTAGACCTGCTAGTTTCCTCACGAGGTTGTCCTTCCCAGGTTTTGGAATCTATATTTTATAAATAACATCACGTCTGTAATTCCCAAAGGGTAAGCAGATGTATAACCATCGCATTTCGACAGATAGTTATGATTGATTCCCATGTATTAATAGGCGCCTCCTATTACATGGAAATTAATCATAAGCTCGTTCCATCGTCGACCTCATCTCGGCCCTTAGGGCCAGATTGAAGTCAAGAGCAAGCCCATATAAAATAATTTAAAAAAAAACATAAGTATCTGCATAAGCCTCTCATAAGCCCATTGCCATACAGGGCACAAATCTAGATTCAGTGGCTACTACTGAGAGGTTCCTGATGAATAAACTCAATTTGCCTGACCAGGGCCCCGAGTCTGCTATTCAATAGTGTCAGAATGGTCGATCATTGATCTCATAATGGTTGATTGACGACAAGCCAAAAAGTACCTTAAGTCGAAAGGCATAAGGTACTTTTTGGCTTGTCATAAATCAACCATTATGAGATCAATGATCGACCATTCTGACACTATTGAATAGCAGACTCGGGGCCCTGAAAATCGAACCCGGGACCTCGTGCACAGCAATCGCGCTATCGCCAACGAGGTAGAAAAAAATGGCACCGCAAAACCGTCATAATCTGTCAAAAGTCCCCTTCAAAAAAATCAATAGTAAACAACTTTTCTATCTTGTGCAGGCTTCGCATAGGCCATTGCTGCTCCCCAGTTTTTCTACACAAAATTCGGGTCAGAGATTCATCTCTTTGCGAGTGTGGTTTGGACGAGGGTACCCTGGAACATATTTTCTTTAATTGTACTAACAATAACCCTTCTCTTGATCTATACAGCCGTCTTTCAGAATTGAAAATCCCTGTTCCTATTAACTTTCCTTCTTTATTAACTCATTTTTCTCCAAAGCTTTGTAGTGCCCTAATTATATTTATCCGTAGCAACAACATCAGATTGTAAGTCGTAGTGTGGTATTCGATTTATTAAATTAATTTATATTACAAATAATAGGTATTTATTTTCTTATACGTATATTTTTTATTAACACTTATCGACAAGTTACACTTTACGTACAGTTTGTTTTATTTATTTTTCATAATCTAAATTATTTTATTTTTTAATGCTTTCCACACACGTTTCTCCATTCCACATTTGACATTGGCAGAATTGTCGACATCGGCACAATTGCCATTCTTAAAAATAGAATAGAATAGAACTTTTCTGCACCATTGACTGTGCAGTACTAATGATCAGTAAAACTAAAATAAAAATATAAAACAATGCACATAAAGGTTGGGGCACACGGTCCTTGTTATAGACACGTGGCGCCCCCTGTGATGTCACCCGTGTGAACGCGTCATCAGTCGAGGAGTGACGGCGTTTTTTTGTGATTTTGGTAGCATTGATTGAGAATGGTAGTTGGTTGTTTTGAAAGCGGAAAAATTCAGTTGTTTCATAGTATTTTAAAGAGAACAGATAAGGTTTTAGCTGTGTTATTTAATATTTTTAACCAGTAAAATAGGGCGTAGAAACTAATAGGCAAAAAACCACGAGAACATACATAGACCGAACACTTCGCCCGACCTAAGAATCGAACTCAAGTTATCGAGGACCTCGTGCACAGTAGTTAAAGCCCTTGTAAGCACATATAGACCAACAATGAAGTAGCATAATATATGACATACAAAAGAAAATGATAAAAGCTTATGCTACCATTAAGCAAATATTTAAACCCTCCCTTCACACCGCCTCGGGTGATCTTCACAGGCGGTTACCAACTCAGCGGGGGTCGCTAGCGCCATCTATTGATAACAATATAGAACAGAACCCGCTCGCTAGTATAAAACACCCCGGGGTGACATACGTTCGCGATAATTGAAGCGTTAAGTGATATGTGAATTAAAGACACAAGCTTGTGAATTTGATATTATAATGACGATTGTATGGGGGGACAAAAATACCCATCATTTGTCTAACCTTTTCCCAACTATGTATAAATTGGGGTGATACGGGATGAGATTCCAATAACCGAATGCATCTGAAAAGCGGAATACCAATATATTGCCTAAAGCGATAGGCTATCTGACCTCCACAATCCAGTTGGTACAGATAGATACCCCTTGGTAACACTGATTCTCGCTTTCGCCTGAAACTCCGACAAAACCTCTAGTCGTTGTCGAAGGTCCACAAAATATGACACCCGGGACCGAGACAAATGGTTTAGTGTGCTTTCCAAGGCACACAAACAAAGGTTAAACAAGCACTAAACATACTAATTAGTTACCACAACTGATGAGTGCGTGAGACACTTCTACTTACCCTTACGGGGAATACTAGCATTATGTTAATACTGACGCACTCATTGTCTTCGAGATTTAACTGCCATCTAGTATCGAATAGATGTACGAATCATAACGCCATCTATTGGCAAATAGAGAAACAATTTCTGTACGTTTTCTTAAATTGCCACTAGATGGCGTAGTCTTCAAAACTAGACTCAAAGGTACTCGAACAAAAATAAAAGCCGTAAAATCTTATAAAATATAGATTTTATTCTTATAAAATAACCTTAATAATGTAACTAATATAATTAACGCATAGTTTAGAAGGCTAGTTTCTTCATCAACAAGTACATGTGCTGATCAACTTCGAAACCGTGCAAGTTGTTGGCGTCTCCTTGTAACCGCATTAGTAGACCTCCGAAAGAAACATAGGCTGCTAACCGCGATGCAGGCTCCATTGCTCCTTCGTCGCCTTCTATCCTGAGAATATAAAAAAAAACAAATTGAATACATTTTTGTTTTACAGGTGGTGCCTCTAGTGGTGTCACTTAGTCTAGTTTTTTTTTTAACTCTGGTTTGAATCTATAAGCTCAAGACATCCACAGGATTGTACAGATATGCAGAAGTCAGCCTCAAATTGGCCGGCGAGATGCCATAAAGAAAAACAACTCTTTTTTTTTCTGATTCTGCTATAAACTGCTGACACAACAGTATTCTCATAATTTTGTCAGCACAAAACTTTCCATGGTGCTATGGATGGCAGTGCAAAGATCACATTGAGTGGTTGTTTTTTGGCCAACAGTACATTAATGTATTTTGACAATTTTTTTTATATTGTTTCAATTTAGCCATGTATCTTGTTGGCTATGTAACAGTATTGAATAGTTAGTTATAAATATTGTAATTTCATCTTTTAATTAAGGTATTATAAATACCATTCATCATTGTGCCATGTTCTAGCGTACTAGTCACATCACTAGAGATAACACAGTTGCTTTTGCATACTTGGATATTTTTTGTTGACAAGGACCAAAGTATGATTCATTAATATTGCTTTCATAACATAGTAAAGCTATGCCTGGTTAGACATTGATAAAATTACTTATTTTCTAACAATTTCTAAATAGGATTGTGAACATCTTGAATTATTTTCGGACTCCTGACAAAACGACAATATTTAAAACGTCCTCCATACTAAAGAGAACCAAATTAATCATATTTACATTAAAACTTTGTCGATAAAACTAACCTGTAAACTTTGCCAGACATGACATACTCAAAGCTGTCGGCGCGGTTTCCCTCCGTTTCTAGAGGGTTCCATTCGCCACCATCAGGATAACCATTCTCTCTGAGAGTTGTAGCAAGCACTAATCTGAACTTATCACCCAATTCCATTGGATAAATCCAAGAATTTATGTCCAAAATAAGGTCCATCTTAAACGATTCTGATTCGCAATGTAAACGGCTACAACGATCGAATTTCTTGCCTTCAGGGTCTATATCTTTTACATTGAATATGTCCTCAAATAACACACCTGCCATTTTTCTATTTAATTAGAAACATAAAAACCTGGAAAATTAAAATAATAACACGCTATCCAAAGCTTGTCTTGACAGTTGACTTGAACAAATGACAGATGTTTTGTACATGTTGGTAGAACGAAATCGTTGGCTGTTTTTTTTTTTAATTTAGCAAATTTTTCGGAAAGTCACATGGACGAAGATTCAAAAGTTTTACAATGTTTACATTTTATTTAATTTTCATACTTTTAGCTGAAATAGTAGCAAATACTGAACAATTATAAAAATAAAAATGAAGTGGCTGAACGTTTCGTAAGTGTTCATTTAATTAAGACCTTATAGTGAGTGCCATACTTGCTAATTATCTAAATATAGCCCAATTTATTAAATAATCTAACTACTAAGTGACGTACTTTACTTGAATTCGTACTGCTCTCATGAAAATTAAAGTTGATGTATCCGAATAAAATAAGAATTTATCAGTTGGCAGCTCCACCTGAAATTGTTCCGAACTCGAGCGCCCTCTGCTGAATTCGATACCAAAATACGAACTAAAACTAAAACCTCGCGAGCTTCCTTGACTGAAGCTGAAGCTAACCTAAAATTTAATATTGCACGTGCAACTCTTTGTTGTGCGTTTTATAGTAAAATTTACAAACAATAGTATCGGTTGGCACGCGTTGCTGCCCTAAATATCCGTGTTGAACGAGTAAGGTGCGTAATCACGAAAGAAACAAGTCACTAATTCAAAATGACGGAGGTTCTTCAACCCGGCGCAGAAGTGTTTTCAGAAAAGAAGAAGAAGAAAGTCAAGGAACAAGTGTCTCTAGGCACATTTCAGAAGATAGGAGACTTTAAAATTGAACCTACAGATGCTGTAACCAAGTTGGATACAGCTTATTGGCCATTGTTATTGAAGAACTTCGATCGACTCAATGTGCGCACTAACCACTACACGCCGCTACCATTTGGTCACTCGCCACTTAAGCGTCCGATTGCCGAATACGTGAAAGCTGGCTTCATTAATGTTGACAAACCAAGCAATCCGAGTTCGCACGAGGTGGTTTCGTGGATAAAACGCATATTGAAAGTGGAGAAAACGGGACATTCGGGCACTTTGGACCCTAAAGTGACAGGTTGTTTGATCGTCTGTATTGACCGCGCGACGAGACTTGTCAAATCCCAACAGAATGCCGGTAAGGAGTACGTGGCAGTCTTCAGCTTACATTCGGCCGTCGAAAATGTGCAGAAAGTCACCCAAGGACTTGAAAAGTTGCGTGGTGCGCTGTTCCAACGTCCACCTCTTATTTCTGCCGTCAAACGTCAGCTACGTGTGCGATCAGTATATGACAGCAAACTCCTCGATTTTGACAAGGAACGCAACATTGGCGTGTTCTGGGTCAGCTGCGAGGCTGGTTCCTACATCCGTACCATGTGCGTACACTTAGGATTAATGCTTGGAGTCGGAGGACAGATGATTGAGCTCAGGAGAGTCCGCTCTGGCATCCAAGGAGAACAGGAAGGCATGGTCACTATGCACGACATCTTAGACGCGCAATGGGCATTCGAGAATCATAAAGATGAGACGTACCTCCGACGAGTAATCAAACCTTTGGAAGGTTTACTGATAGCGCACAAGAGGATATTCATCAAAGATAGTGCAGTCAACGCTGTCTGCTACGGAGCTAAAGTCTTACTACCCGGTATCTTGAGGTACGAAGATGGAATTGAAATAGATCAGGAAATAGTCATAGTCACAACAAAAGGAGAAGCAGTTGCGCTAGCAATTGCATTAATGACAACATCAACTATGGCGTCCTGCGATCATGGAGTAGCAGCTAAACTGAAGAGGGTAATCATGGAACGGGACACATACCCAAGAAAGTGGGGCCTAGGACCTAAGGCCTCGCACAAGAAACAGATGATATCACAGGGCAAACTGGATAAGTTTGGCAAACCTAATGAGAACACGCCATCGGATTGGTTAAACAACTACGTAGATTTTAAGCAAACTGAGAAGAATGGAAAAGCTACTGAAGATGAAGTTGGCAGGAAGAGGACAGCTAGCACCGCTAATGCAGATGATCCAAACAACTCTGTGGAAGCCAAGTCAGAGAAGAAGAAAAAGAAGAAGAAGAGAGAGAGTGAAGCCCAGGAGGCTGTGTAAGTACATATTTCATACTAGCTTTTGCCAGCGGCTTCACCCGCGTGAAAATGACGATTTTCCATACAAACTTTCATCCCCTATTTAAAACCCTTAGGGATTGAATTTCGAAAAATCCTTCCTTATTCCTTGTCTACATTATTAAAGGGAACCTCTGTGCAAAATTTCAGCTTTCTAGGTCCAAGGGTTTGGGCTGGGCGTTGATGAGTCAGTCAATCAGTCAGTCAGGACTTCTCTTTTTATTTATATAGATTTACAATAATTTTAAACTTTTTAGGACATAAACTAAAGCATAAAATACAAGTTCTGCATCATTGAGCTAGCCTCTCACTCCTGTGTGATTTACCGATTATGGTTGTTCATGTATTCATGAAAACTTAAGAAATTTTGAGTATTTCTCATTTACTAGATTGTGGAGGTCAGATTAAAGCTATTAAAATACTGCTTCTGGTTAGGCTGAAGCTGAACCCAACATATTTGTGACAACATGTTCAAATTGGGCTTCATTTTAACTAAAATATGATATTATTTTTAGTAACCATCTGGAACGAACATAGCAACATCTGTCAGTAACACAGTTTAGTATTTATTCTAAAGTTGTGACTCCAATTGTTTGTGTAACCCAGTAATAGTTGACACAAAACATTATTGTGTTATTTATTCTTATCAATGTCTATTAGTATCTTCGTGTGTGGCAGACTCAAGTACAAGAGGTGTTGTATATGTGTGGTTTATTAACCTATTTATACCTACCTATTGTTTGATAGAAAACATTGTACTTAACAAATAGTGTGATATTGACTGTGTGTGGACAAGTAGATCAGTCTAAATATAGTACATTTTTGTAGTTATAATAATATTCCACAACTATCACACAACGCCATCTAGTCCCAAGCTAAGCAGAGCTTGTGTTATGGGTACTAGACAACTGATAAAGTATCTAATTCTAAATACATACATATTATAGATAAATTACACCCAGACACAGAACAAATGATCGTGCTCATCACACAAACATTTGTCCTGGGTGGGAATCGAACCCACGACCTCCGGCATAGCAGTTAGGGTCACTAACCACTAGACCAACAGGCCAGTCTAAGTTGACGGCACGGTTGGCGCAGTGGCTAAGCGATTGGACTGCTGCGCTGCGTGTCGCGGGTTCGATCCCCGCACGGAACAAATATTTGTATGGCCTACAAATAGTGGTTTCGGGTCTGGGTATTCGGGTGTGTGTGAGTTTAAATGTTTGTGAACGCACCCACGATAAAGGAGAAATTCCTAGTTTTCTAAAAGAAAAAGACCTTTTTTTTTATCTTGTCAAGAATTTATTACACCATTTCTCAATTCTTATAAATTGTGTCTTATTTTTGTTTTTCTTTCTTTTCTGTAGAGTGGAGGATGGCTCTGGTGACGCCACCATGGAAGCTGAAACAACAACTGAAGCCGATTCATCAATACGCAAGGAAAAGAAGAAAAAGAAAAAGAAGGACCGAGACCAGGAAAAGGCGGATGAGTAATGAAAACCTGTACCATAATCTAGAATATAAGTTAAGAATTTTAAATAAATAAGCTAAACAAGATTGAATTATATTTTGTTCGAATCAATGTGTTGAGAACGTTTTTTTCTTGAAAGAATTTCGCGCGTATTTTTCTTGTCTATGGTTTGTTGAGTGACGTTTCGTGTTTTGCGAAAAAAAAGAAACTTTTTTTTAGCAAATTAGCGAAACGGTTTTATGTCAGTTGCTATTAGTAAGTAGATATATTTACACAGATTAGGTTTATTTGAGTAACATGAAATTATGTTAATGCCATTTTCATAAACTACTACACTTTTTGATATTGTCTCGATGTTCTAGCAATAGATAAATACTTAGCATAAAAGTTCTGTTTTTGTTAAAATATTTTTGTTTTCCATTTTTACAATATAGGTATTATTATCTTCCATAATCCATTGAAATAATATAAACATATGCTCCATATTTTAAGGGTAGAAACTACTTATTGAATGTGTTTCCAGTCTACAACTAATAAATAGGTTACGCTAGATTAATTAAATCTATGGTCCTGAATATTTTTATGTCTTAAAATACGGGTTTTTTTCATTTTCAGTTATTTAGAGTAGGTAGCTCCTTTCCTAAATTTGCGCCTGTAATATTCAAATATACTTAGTCATGTACTGTTTCTGTCTTTCTTGATGTGGCGCCAAAAGTATCTTCCGTAATTTTTTCAGCCAGGTGCTGTTCAATATACCTATACAAAATATATTTCTTACATTATATGCATGTAGTTGTCTTTTTCCGATAATATTTACCTTAAAGTTTTAAAACTTATCCACAATATAATAATAATATGTTCTATGTACTTACAAAATAATTTTTGAAGATAGCACAAACAATGGTTTTAAAGTAGTGGTCAAGGATTCCGTACCATAGAGTCACAAGCTGCGTGAACATACAAATTTTCAAAAAGTTCTTATTATTTAAAAAGTCTTGCTAAAAAAAAATTGTTGGCGTAACATTTGACTGTCAGCTGGCTTAGCCGTAGTAAGTAGTTTCAATATTTTTTAAAAGAATAAAATTCCAGCTTAAACTGGTTTTGTTACCATTGACTCGCGGGAACAAGACGAAAATCATCGAAATAAGGGTAAAATATAACGATATTTTTTAAATCGATTTACGTGAGCCAGTTTTTAGAAGTCAAAAGTCATTGCGCGGAAAAAAAATCGTCAAAGCCATCAAAAGAATGCAATCGTTTTTTTTTTAGAGCAAATAAGCAATCCACGTAGTACTAAGTATATACAACACTACGGTACTTGTAATGTAATACGGAATAAGCAGGAAATTTTCTGGTTGCAAATTGTTTTGCAACCAGTTCTCTTGCCTAAAATTCCCGTGTTACAAGTAATGCATGATTGGAATCAAGTAAACTTACCGTAGATTCAGATTTTTCTTGTCGTGGCATCTACGTAGATCGTATAGCTTAATATGTTAGATATAAGTGCTAAATGTCTATATTATAGATGGTTTAGTTATTTTAAAAATATGTGTAATGATTTTATGAACATTATAGTCTATGCACGAATTACTGATGTTGTTATTTCAAGATAGACTGTGGCATCTATTGCATAGATGCCTTACGGTCTCTTTAATTTTTTTATTAGTAAATAATCATTGATTTTAGCTTTGGCCCTGCATTTATTGCTTTGCCAAAGTGGATATCTGAAATTCATAAAAAAGTAGGTATTATCTACTCATCATTCTAGTCTAGCCTTTTCATATTCATAATCTTTATTTGCATTATGTACATAATGTTTAGGCTTCCAATCTTAACAGGATGCAGCTGAATAGGTATCAGTATTTTACATGGAGCGACTGTCTTTCTGCCTTCCGCAGCCCAAATAGTGCTGGAATCTGGATAATACTCCAGACTTTCAGGCTGCTATACCACGCGGCATATAACTTTAACCTGGGCCTGCAGTCTCTACACTAACAACGACGCTACGAATGTCGTTAAGTCGAAAAATCGAAAACTTTCTTTAATAGGTTTTCAATTTTATGCTGTTGAAATAAAGTTGAAAATCTATTAAAGAAATTTGACATCGATACGACGTAGAGGCATTCGTAGCGCTGTTATTAGTGTAGAGACTGCAGGCCCTGCGCAGTAGTCGTTTTTTAGACGTCCCATACAAATCAAGTAGAGAAACTGCGCAGAACGACCCCATTTTGGGTCAAGTTATAGTCAAGCCTAGGACTATACCTACTTCGGGGTCTAAAATAGCAATTCATATTATGATCTGCTAAAGCGGCAATTTTTAGACGCCCAGGGCCGGCAGTCTCTACACTAATAACAGCGCTACGAATGTCGCTGAGCCGTATCGATGTCAAATTTCGTTAATAGATTTTCGACTTTATTTCAACGGCTTAAGGTTGAAAATCTATTAAAGAAATTTGACATCGATACGACGTAGAGACATTCGTAGCGCTGTTATTAGTGTAGAGACTGCAGGTCCAGGGCCTGCAGTCTCTACACTAATAACAGCGCTACGAATGTCGCTAAGTCGAAAAATCGTAAAATTCTTTAATAGATTTTCAACCTTATGCCGTTGAAATAAAGCCGAAAATCTATTAACGAAATTTGACATCGATACGGCTCAGCGACATTCGTAGCGCTGTTATTAGTGTAGAGACTGCAGGCCCTGGCCCCCTGTAACGCCTGTAAGGCTGTAACGACTTTGCCGGATTGCCGCCGTGGGATCTGGAGGCGATAGTCCTCGCGCGCCTACATGAGTGGCGCGCGGAGGCGCTACACCGGGGGGTCACTCTGCTGCCGCGGCACATTGCTGCGCAGCGGACAGACCTCCGGTGCGATCTCATGGCGGCATGGAGACAGCGACTGTCGCAACCCAGCGCAGGGCACGCCACGATAGTGGCGGTAAGTCCCCTCTTTGAGGAGTGGCTGGAGAGGCGCCACGGCGCCCTCACCTACCGTCTGACGCAGGTCCTCACCGGACACGGGTGTTTCGGGAGGTACCTGCACCGAATCAGGCGGGAGGAAACGCCCGGATGCTTCCACTGCGAGGATCGACCGGAGGACACGGTGGAGCACACTGTGGAGGTGTGCCCTGCTTGGGCGGAGCCCCGCCGTGTTCTCGTAGCGGCGATCGGCGGCGGTGACCTCTCGCGTCCGGCCCTGGTGCAAGCCATGGTCCGGAGCGAGGAGGAATGGGACGCCGTCGCCTCCTTCTGCGAAGCAGTGATGCTAGCGAAGGAGGTGGCGGAACGAGAGAGGGAGAGAACCTCTCAACGTCCCAGCCGCCGCGGAAGGCGCTCCGGGCGTCGGGGGTCACGCGATGACCTCCGGCCACCGTAGACGCGGGCCTGTGGACGGTGAGTAACGGGCTAGCTCGACGACGGCCACAGACCGTGTCGGCGGCGCGTACGTGTTCCACGCGCGCCTCAAAGAGATGTCAGCAAGGAGGGGCCCGCAAGGGCCGACGCCCGTCGGGGCTGCGGATATCGAAAAGTTACCGCGGCTCCGACACAAGGGCGAGAAAGAGGGAACATGGGTTGGTTTTTAGTCAGTAGAAGTCTGACACTCCCCTTCGCTCTGCCCAAGAGCGGGGGGGGGTTATTCGATGATTTTCCACCCACCAAAAAAAAAAAAAAAAAAAAAAAAAGGCTGTAACGACTGTCAATAACCTGTAAATGAAAGCCGGGACCAAGGACACGTGCTTTTTGAGGCACGCAGGAAACCCGGGAAAGTACTTCTAGGATAAAGTTTGTCCTATCTAGGGTAATGGTCAAAAGCCGTGAAAAGATAACAGTTACGCAGCGTTTAATATTTAGCATTTATAAATAAAATGAGTGTTTTAAATATTATTAAGCGATGAAGGCAGGAAGGTAATAGTTATTAGTATTAGGGTTCGTTAGACGTTAAAATTAAATGCTCCTAGAAAGAGCAACAAGAACTTCGAGTCGTAACTGCATTTGTGCATAAATCGAGCCATTACCGCCGACTTAGTGTAACCGACAAAAACCAAATTTTACAGGAGAAGGTTTTTTTTGAATAACTTTATAAAAATAATTGCGCTATTAAGTTGAAATTTTGACGTATAATAATGATTTTTGAAACCTTAGGTGTAACGGTTAAAATTTTCAAAAAACGTCACTACACGTTTTTTGCCACTTTATTTATAGTAAACGACAAAATTTGGATGTACTGTGTCGGTTGCGATAACAAGTAGGGTCGCTTACGCTGCAATTCTTAGATAATTACGCAACTTACGATAATTTTGATTATACTTCAATGTTGCATCCTCGAGATTTAATGTACATTGTAGTCCGTGTTCCTATGTACTGCATTGCCACACTGTTCAAAGACTAAAAAAAATAATTAAATATTACAGGGGGTACCTTTACTTCTGACATCAAGTTTATGCTATCTATCAGCTGTCACTTCATTCGTGTTTCGTGTGCGGCATTGCTACGACGTTATTTCAAACTTATATCCGTAAACATCAGTTTAATCGAGTTTTTTTTAGAAAGTGTTTTAGAAATATGGGAAAACGAAAACGTGAGAACGAGGAAGAATATTTAATGCGAAAAATAAAACGTTATGAACAGAAATTAAAATATGAACGAGAAAAACGTGAGTAGTACACACCTACCCTCGCTGTTTTTTTTTATTAACACGCATTATGCTATCTTAATGAGATGACACGAGATGTTATCCTGATAGTTAAAACGTGTATTTCTTAGAGAGGTAACACGTGATGTTATCCAGAAATACAATGTTTACTTTCTTAGCGAGACAGTACGCGATACTGTCCTGAAAGTAATGGCGACCTTATTTTGTTTTTCTTTTTTCTTCTTCTTAGAAAATACTTCTCCGCGGTCTTCTAGTCCAGTATCGTGTCACGACACATATTATGGAAGCCATAACGAAGATATATACAGCGACCGCGAGGATATTATTTCGCCGGAACCTGAGCAGGTTCATGATGATCAAATAATTAGGTCAGTCGCAAATATTGTGCCGCAAAATAACATCACGCCGCCTCCGCCCGCGGCTCAAGAACAACCGACGACGGACCCAAGTGAAACTATCGAGCCTGCAGCCGATATACCGATTGAAATCTTGGAATTACTTGGTGAGGCAAAAAAGCTACACCCTGAGCTGGGTACAAAAATACCCGAGGAAGTCGCTGAACGTTGGGGAAAGATCCTGTTGGATGGTTTGGCCAAAGATCAAAAGGAAACCTTGATAGGGAAGATGCTCGTGCCTGAAAATTTTACCCTGGCTCGAGCACCGAAACTTAACCCTGAAGTGGCTTCAGTATTGTCCGAGTCGGCTAAAAACCGAGATAAACACTTAGAGGCAGCACAAAATCAACTCGGTACAGGTATCGCAGGCCTCGTTAACTTAACAAAAGACCTTATACAAGCTCAATCTGTCGATAAGATAGACATTTTAAAAAGAATATCTGAGGTCAGCCAGATATTACTTGACTTACACCATGAAGAAACATTTAACCGGCGGAAGCTTATCGTGCCCCTTTTGGACAAAAACTTCTGGAATATAATAAAAGGCGTAAAAAGGGACGATCTTTTGTTCGGCACAAAACTTGGAGAGAACATTAAAACATCAAAAGATATAGAAAAATCCAGTCAACAAATAAAGAAAGCTATTCTACCTAACACCATGGGCAACCGTCGACCTGGATTCCAACAGGGAAATGCGCGAGGTCCTCCTCGAAAAATGTACAATACGAATACGACGCAAGCACCAGGCCGTCATCAGCCGCAGCCATCAACGTCGTCAACGAGGAGGACCCACAGTACGACGACTCAGCGCGGCAGATACATGAGGGGCAGCAGAGCTTACGACAAGAAGAATCGCCATTAAAGGTACCTCATTCTGGTAGAATTAGACATTTTTTCCACAATTGGACATCTATAACTGACGACCCTGTCATATTACAGTATGTAAAAGGCTATAAAATCCCATTCATTAGCAAGGTTTATCAAAACATAGAACCTAAGAATCCACCTTCTCCACATAAAGATATGTTGACGGCCATTTCAAAACTTATCCACTTAGGAGCAATATCTGAATGCGATGATGTCTTAGATCAATTTGTATCTCCTGTTTTTTTGACCCCCAAGAACACCGGCGGTTACAGATTTATATTAAACTTAAAGGCTCTCAATATTTTTTTACCGATTTGCCATTTTAAAATGGACGATATACGTACTGTATCTAAACTCGTACTACATAATTCATTTATGGCAACTATCGATTTAAAAGAATCCTATTTTTTAGTTCCAGTTCATGAGTCATATAGAAAATATCTAAGGTTTCGCTACGATAAAGTCCTATACGAGTTTAATTGTTTACCTTATGGCCTTAGTTTAGCACCGTTTGTGTTCACAAAATTATTAAAACCAGTCATGTCTCACCTAAGAAACAACAATCACACAGTTGTGTCGTATTTAGATGACGTCATCTGCATCGGAGACACATATGACGCTTGTTCCAAAACAGTTAAGGCAGTTATACAAGCATTTACAGAATTTGGTTTCGTGATTAATTATGAAAAAAGTTCTCCTGAGCCAAATCAAATTTGCAAGTTCTTAGGATTTATTATAAATTCTCAATTAATGTGTTTACAATTACCACCAGAAAAAACACAAAAAATTACCGAATTAATTTGTAAAATTCGCAAAAAACATTTAATTCCTATTCGAGACTTTGCAAAGCTAATTGGTACACTATCAGCAGCATGCCCAGCTATTGCATACGGCTGGGTACACACTAAACGTCTAGAACGTGAGAAATATTTGTCTCTTCTAAAATCGAATGATAATTATGACGCAAAAATGCTACTTGATCCAATTTTACAAGACGATTTTTCATGGTGGAGCCAAATATCTAATAAAAATATGAATAAATTTCATGATGGCCATTTCTACAGTGAAATATTCACTGACTCCTCACTCACTGGCTGGGGCGCAGCCTGTGACGGTGAAGTTACTAGGGGCCATTGGTCCACAGAAGAACGAACATACCATATAAATTACCTTGAGTTGCTAGCTGCTTTCCTCGGTTTAAAAGCATTTTGTAAAGATTATCGCAATAAAGACGTGTTACTCAGAATAGATAACACAACTGCTATTGCCTATATCAATAAAATGGGAGGCATACAATTTCCGCACTTAAATAACATTACGCGAGAAATTTGGCAGTGGTGTGAGGAAAGACAGATCTACATCTTTGCGTCATACATTAGGTCAAGAGAGAATACTGACGCCGACCGCGCTTCTAGATATACTAATGTTGATACGGAGTGGGAACTTAGTCATAACTTGTTCAAGGCCATAACTAATAAATTTAACCAACCGGAAATAGATTTGTTTGCCTCGCGTATAAACAAAAAGTGTAGTAAATATTTGTCATGGCAACGCGACCCAGATGCTTATGACATAGATGCATTCACAATACCTTGGAATACTTACTTTTTTTACGCCTTCCCGCCGTTCGCCCTCGTACTAAAATGCTTAAGGAAGATAGTCAACGAGAAGGCAACTGGGTTAGTTCTAGTTCCTCACTGGCCCAGTCAACCTTGGTATCCGTTGTATAGAAGGCTGGTCGTCTCAAAGATACTTTTCTTCAAACCTCATAAAGATAATTTATTGTCTCCTTACAGAGAACCTCACCCCATGTGGAAAAAACTTACCCTGGCCTGCGCGATATTGTCAGGGAATCATACCTAAGACGTGATATTCCAATTGAAACCATTGAAATTATGATTAAATCTCTTTCTAATAATACCATTAATCAATATAATGTTGCACTTAGACGTTGGTATTCTTTTTGTATTGGAAATAATGTAGATTATCTTAACAGTTCAGTTACAATGATTCTTAAATTTCTGACTGACGAGTTTCATAAAGGCGCCAGTTTTGGGACTTTAAATTCATTTCGATCTGCGTTAAATTTGATTTTACCCAAAGACCAGACGAAAAATGATTACATTTCTAGATTTTTCAAGGGTGTATTTAAAATCAAACCAAATTTTCCAAAATACCACACAACGTGGAACCCTAACTTGGTGTTGGATCATCTCTCCAAATTATACCCAAACGAAGACCTATCTCTTAAGGACATTTCTAGAAAACTAGTAACGTTACTTGCGTTGTCCACAGGACAACGGATGCAAACGTTATCTTTAATTAAAGTCAAGGACATTATGGTGACTGACACCTGTGTAATAATCGAAATTAAGGAGATAATTAAAACATCAGCACCTAACAGACAGAACCCTCGGTTGATTATACCATTTTTCATGGACAAACAATCCATATGCCCCGCAACAACCTTAGTTTCATATATAGAAAAAACTAAGCCATTTAGAACCACCGAAAATAACGATAATTTAATTCAAACGTACAAAAAACCTATACATAACTGTACTGCACAGTCCATTAGTCGTTGGATAAAGGAAATTCTCAGTGATAGCGGTGTGGATGTTGAAGTGTTCTCTGCATATAGCACTCGACACGCGTCCACGTCGGCAGCAAATAGGGCAGGTATCTCAATCGAAATCATAAAAAAGACCGCCGGCTGGACCGGAAACTCAACTTGTTTTGCTAAATTTTATAATCAACCTCTTGTAACATCCGTAGAAGATACATGCTTTGCTGAAGCTGTATTAAATTCATAAGATGCACTATTTTGTTAAGTTGATCTACATTACACCTGTTAACCTAATTAATTAGACTACATAATTATAAGTGTCTATGATTATAATATAAACGAACTACTCGTAAATAGTCATTGTTTATTTTATACACCGATTTCATTCCCCGAGGTTGAAAGATCCCGTTTCATAATGGGCGCTAAACATCTACAATGTACATTAAATCTCGAGGATGCAACATTGAAGTATAATTTATGGTTAATTGAACTTACCTTAAGTGAACTTCAACCAAAATTATACGAGATGTTGCATCCGAAGAGATTTAACACCCCCCCTTACCCAATGTAACATGCAGTTTACATTAACCCCTATGTCATTATAAAACGGTCCTAGCTCTAAAACGAATGAAGTGACAGCTGATAGATAGCATAAACTTGATGTCAGAAGTAAAGGTACCCCCTGTAATATTTAATTATTTTTTTTAGTCTTTGAACAGTGTGGCAATGCAGTACATAGGAACACGGACTACAATGTACATTAAATCTCTTCGGATGCAACATCTCGTATAATTTTGGTTGAAGTTCACTTAAGGTAAGTTCAATTAACCATAAATTATGTCGGTTACTGTAAAATACTTATAGAAAAATGTTGTGCTAACGATAAACTTAGCATTTGCTATAACTTTGTAATTTTGGCGGGAAAAGTCGAAGAACAAGTCCGTTATAGTTTAAAAAGTCGTCTGCGATAAAAAAACGCTGTTTAAGTAAAAATGTCGCTTACGATAAGACGGCGGTAATGGCTCGAAATGATGGCAGTAGACGTTCTCCTTAAAAAAAACCTAAACAACGTAGGTACCTACTATTACGACTGTACTTCCCAAAGGGTTACCAAACCAACTAGGTAGTTCACCGTTATAATAGGGGGTGACTGGTGAGCCTCAGTACACTACATTGGGACACTGTAATGCCCGCTTAGGTCGACATAGTTTAATAAATATGTTTTTTCTAGAAGCGTCGTCTATAATAAATAGATCGTGTGTATTTACAGAGGTTCCCATCTCAATAAACCTGATTTCATACGAATTCTATTTTTAGAAAAAATACTTTGATGAGATTTTAGTAAGTTCCACTATGATACGGCGGATGGCGCTGTGTCTCGGAGGAAAGTAATGGCATGAGGTCTATGTTTACTGATTTAATTTTGATGATACAATTATTATGACCTCTCTACCAATAGATGTAATATTTTCTAATAACTCGGAAAATGGTCTTTGAGTGTTGTAATAGGTATGTTGAAAATATCTTTCGATACTTTTTTGGTTTATATTATTAATTGATATGGCAACATGCAACCTTTATGTCACGTTGACAGTCAGGTAATTTGACAAGATAATCAAAATCATCAACAAAGCGAGTTGTTTCTGTGGTGTTTATTCAGTTTAGTTTGTGTTTATTAATTAAAATTAACTCTACATCATGCACTGGTGTCAGATATCAACCGACAGTGAAGAGTACAACTACGAGTATTTCTTCCACGAAGATGTTTGCAGATTATGCTGGAGCAAAAATGCAGATATCGAATTGCTGCATAAACTTTCAGAAAATACCACAGAAACCTGTATATCAGATATAATAAAAGACTGTTTACAAATAGAACTAGATAATATTCATCTCAATAAAGTCTGCGTCCACTGTTACAACGAAATCAAACGATTTTACTTTTATAAAACATTCTGTCAAGAGACAGATGGAAAGTTACGAGAAATACTTGAGAAAGGGTTTGGGGAATCAAAAATTAAAGATCTGACATCTGTGGAGATAAAACGTGAAGAATTAGACGAGGTCTACGATGGTATAGATACTTATTTTGACGATTCTGTAGGGCCAGAAGAACCTGAGGAGAAAAAATTGAAAACCAATTTAAAAGTTCGAAAAAAGTATTTACACAAACGTTCACCTACTTACTGCAATATTTGCTGCCTAGATCTAGAAACCATAGAGAACCTTTCCCACCATAATGCAGAATTACATGGCATAGAGAATAATGGTACACTTTTCAAATGTTTTGGGTGCGAAAAGAGGTTCAAAAATCGAAAAGCAAGACTAGGTCATGAAGTAAACTTCTGTAAAGGCTTGAAAGATGGTTACAAGTGTACTATTTGTGACCGGTACCTACCAAAGAGGTGCATGTATGAGTTTCATATGCGGGACCATAGACGCAACACTTTGACAGAGTTGCCAGAACATATTTTTAAGTGTGGCAAGTGTATAAAATTGTTTAAGACTAAGGAATTGTTGAAATTGCATATGATTGAACATGAGACGGAGAAGAATTATGTTTGTGATGTTAGTATTGTGTGCTTTTATATGTTTCTAGGTAGTGTTAGCACATGAAGCTTAACACAAGTCTCTCTTTGCTTATCCAGACTAGGCCATTCAGGATGGAGATTTAAATGGGGTGAAGATCTTTACACCCTGTTCTTTTATAGTGTTTCAGTTAGGTACAACATTCTGGGAGAGGCCTAGTTTCCAGCAATATCAACTTAAGACGCAGTCAACGGGGGAACCGTAAAAACAACCTGTTTTTCGTCGCAGAGTTAGCCGTATTGCTACTTATTACAATTCCAAAAAAAATACAGTGTATAGTCAAATGTATAGGTAAAAGACTTATGTAAAAATATTTTCTAAAAGTAATCAAGAACCTCGAAAAAAAAAATCACAAAATCACAAAAAAATCACACAAAAAAACTTTTTCGTCTCGAAATGCTCAATATTTTGAGTGACAACTGTTATTTATTTTTTTACTATCAGAAAGGAAATTTAACCAACTAAAGACATATGTAAAAATATTTTAACATTACAGCGTACTTTTTTTTTTAATAAATTAAATCTGCGAACTATCGTTCATTTTGGCAGTCACGAGCATCAAACGCATCGCCATTTTCAACCTTATTTGTTTAGGCGATGAGTTAAACGCGCGCTCAAGGTCGCGGGCGCGCAGATAATGTCGCCTTAATTATGCTTCTTCAATTTTGAGCAGTTCAACCTAATAAGTTGTTGTCTGCTTAACCAGACTATCCTGTAGATGCCTTGAATTTAAGGCCTCCAGCCACAGCCAGGGCCTGCAGTCTCTATAAATATTAACGATAAAAATCAGTTGCTAAGTCGTAAAATTTCTTTGATAGATTTTCAGCTTTATTTCAAAAGCATAAGGTTGAAAATCTATTAAAGAAATTTTACGATTTTACGAATTTTCGTTTCGGAGCGTCGTTATTAATGTAGAGACTGCAGGCCCAGGGCAGATAAATTACAAACTAAACAACTACATGCTAAGGGCATCCCTGGGGGATGACAGCAAGAGGACAGGCTGGATTTGAGTGGTATAATTATTTAGGGACTGATTTTGGTCTGCAGGCTTAGCCATGAAGATTATTCAAACTGCCCCTGTTGAATTTCGATACAGTTCAATTGGCACACACTCTGGCAAACACAAACACACAACAAGCAAGAAAAATCTATCAAATTAATAAAAAGAAAAGAAAACAGTCCTCAAACAATTCTCTATTTCATCTATTCCCCAGATATGTGGCCGCGTGTTCACTCGTCAGGACTATCTGTACAAACACAAGTTGACACACACGGGTATCAAGAGCCACCAGTGTCCCCACTGCGAGTTTAGAGCAACACAGCGGTCTTCACTCACTGTTCATATTAGGTAAATACTTAGGTAAATACTTAAATAGTTGTTACTTGTTAAGACTGTGACTAAGGTATTAAGAGCCACCAGTGTCACTGGTATCAACAGCCACCAGTGTCACTGGTATCAACAGCCACTAGTGATACGGGTATCAACAGCCACCAGTGATACGGGTATCAACAGCCACCAGTGTCACGGGTATCAACAGCCACCAGTGTCACGAGTATCAACAGCCACCAGTGACACTGGTATTAACAGCCACCAGTGTCACTGGTATCAACAACCACCAGTGTCACTGGTATCAACAGCCACCAGTGATACTGGTATCAACAGCCAATAGTGTCACTGGTATCAACAGCCACCAGTTTCACTGGTATCAACAGCCGCCAGTGTCACTGGTATCGACAGCCAGCAGTGTCACAGGTATCAACAGCCAGCAGTGTCACGGGTATCAACAGCCAATAGTGTCACGGGTATCAACAGCCACCAGTGTCCCCACTGCGGTTTTAGAGCTACGCAGCCGTCTTCACTCACTGTGTATATTAGGTAATAGTCGTTACTTGTTAAGACCATGACTAAGGTATCAAGAGCCACCAGTGTCATAGGTATCAAGAGCCACCAGTGTCACAGGTATCAACAGCCACTAGTGTCACAGGTATCAAGAGCCACCAGTGTCCCCACTGTGAGTTTGGAGCTACGCAGCGGTCTTCACTCACGGTGCATGTAAGGTAAATAGTTGTTACTTGTTAAGACTATGACTAAGGTATCAACAGCCACCAGTGTCACTGGTATCAACAGCCACCAGTTTCACTGGCACCAACAGCCACCCGTGTCACTGGTATCAACAGCCACAAGTGACATTGGTATCAGCAACCGCCAGTGTCACTGGTATCAACAGCCACCAGTGTCACGGGTATCGACAGCCAGCAGTGTCACAGGTATCAACAGCCAATAGTGTCACGGGTATCAACAGCCACCAGTGTCACGTGTATCAACAGCCACCAGTGTCACGGGTATCTGCTGCCACAGGTGTCACGGGTATCAACAGCCACCAGTGTCTTGGGTATCAACAGCCACAGGTGTCACGGGTATCAACAGCCACCAGTGTCACGGGTATCAACAGCCACCAGTGTCACGGGTATCAACAGCCACCAGTGTCACTGGTATCAAGAGCCACCAGTATCACGTGTATCAGGCAGGAGCCACCAGTGTCACGTGTATCAACAGCCACCAGTGTCACGTGTATCAACAGCCACCAGTGTCACGTGTATCAACAGCCACCAGTATCACGTGTATCAGGCTGGAGCCACCAGTGTCACGTGTATCAGGCTGGAGCCACCAGTGTCACGTGTATCAACAGCCACCAGTATCACGTGTATCAGGCTGGAGCCACCAGTGTCACGTGTATCAACAGCCACCAGTATCACGTGTATCAGGCTGGAGCCACCAGTGTCACGTGTATCAGGCTGGAGCCACCAGTGTCACGTGTATCAACAGCCACCAGTATCACGTGTATCAGGCTGGAGCCACCAGTGTCACGTGTATCAGGCTGGAGCCACCAGTGTCACGTGTATCAACAGCCACCAGTATCACGTGTATCAGGCTGGAGCCACCAGTGTCACGTGTATCAGGCTGGAGCCACCAGTGTCACGTGTATCAACAGCCACCAGTATCACGTGTATCAGGCTGGAGCCACCAGTGTCACGTGTATCAGGCTGGAGCCACCAGTGTCACGTGTATCAACAGCCACCAGTATCACGTGTATCAGGCTGGAGCCACCAGTGTCACGGGTATCAACAGCCACCAGTGTCACGGGTATCAACAGCCACTAGGGTCCCCACTGCGAGTTTAGAGCCACACAGTGGTCTTCACTCACTGTGCATATTATGTAATAGTTGTTACTTCATTTAAAAAAAAATATAAAAAAAATACATGCATATTCCCTATTCTGAATGTTGTAGGTACTAACATCGACATCGGATAGTGATTTGTTTGCCTCGTAGTGGGATGATGTATGTTTGAGTTTCTGTGAAAGCATGAACTAACAATGATTTTTCTTGTTATTTTTAAGTATTTTTTTATTTTATCTTATAAAGCTTAGATTTTTCAGTCAAGCTGTCCAATTCGTTCGCGTCACAACCTGCCTTCGAGTCGTCGCTAGACGTAGCCATACAAGCTCATGCTCGTTCGACTGATCATCATCATCAGCCTATTAATGTTCCCACTGCTGGGACACAGGCCTATTCTCTTTGAGAGGGAATGGGCTATAATCTACCACGCGGGCCCAGTGCGGATTGGAAGACGTCATAATATGACGTGAAATGTAACAAAAATTAGAAGACATATTATTATGTCTTCTAATTTTTGGTCCTAGAGCATGCTGGTTTCCTCACGATGTTTTCCTTCACATGCCCGATTAGCACGACCAAATCTCAGTAGTCTTTAAGTATTAAATTCTTATGTTACAGAAAACATACTGGCGAGCGACCTTACATCTGTGACATGTGCCCTCAACGATGTATCTCAAGCTCCAATCTACGTGCGCATCGCAGAAGACATCTAGGTGTCAAGAAATATGAGGTGTGTATTCATAAGTAAACCTGGAAAAAAATACTGTTCAGGGTTAAGCAATTATTGCCGAGGTCAGACCGTCGATGGGTGACCATCCATGACTTAGTTCCCTCCGTGCCTCGGTTCTGGCTGTCATTTTTTAGAACTGTGACTGGTTATGGGTCGTCAGAAGCCCACAAGTCTGACCATCACCAGCCTTACCTAATCAGCCAGTAAAAGGATTATGGAGATCAATAAGTATTCATGTCCTGGCTGGAGGCTTTACACTGAAGGCATCCACAGGATAGTCTGGTTAAACAAAAGCTAGCCTCATAGGTTGACCTGCGAGACGCTATGCAGAAAAAAAAAGTAGAGGTCAGATGGTCAGATAGGCAATCGCATCGCAAAGTAGAAGCCACCCCACCCCAACATAGTTGATAAGGCTAGGTAAAGGGGGCTCAGACTCAAAGGATAAATAAAACGACCTATTAATCCATCGATTCATTTATTTTCAGTGTACAATCTGCAGCAAGAAATTCGGCTACAAAATAAGCCTAGAAGAGCACATTTCATCCACACACGTCCGGTCCGAATCCCACCCTTGTGAGCACTGTGGCGCCACCTATACAAGAGTAAGAGGACTACGTCGCCATCTAGCGGCTAAACATGGAAAACAGGCGAAAAGCAAAAACGTCGAACAAAACTTATTAGTTCAGGTTACGGACACAGATGGCGGTAAAATCGATATTTTAAAAGAGGTTGAGTATGAATTGAAGGATGGAGATAATGTTTTATTGTTAAAACATCAAGACGGGGATGTTTATATGGTGTGAATTTGTTTTATGTTCCTTACTTACTACATTTAATAAATATTTGTACCTACTTCATAGTTTTATTGCTCTGTTGGTCTAGTGGAATGTTGAGCATGAAGACCAATTCTGTAACTTAGGGATAAGCAACACGCCATTGACACCCTATCGACACACTACAGACATTATTATGCAATAGGGAAAAGAGGTGTCGTTGTTCGATGGCTTCACAATAGCAGTTCGATAGCCAAACACGATAGACACAACTGTCAGATTCACTTGAAATATATTTATTTACAGACCACCGTAACTGTGGCGATCACGATGACATTGACAGATTAAAATGAACCAGACTACCAATTTTTACAATAGTCATAATATGGCGTTTCAATGTCACTACAATGGCAATAAATAATTTGTAGAATACCAAAACGTCAATGACTATTCTATTGAGACACTACTTAAAACACTATTCACAAATTGATTATCTTATAATAATTTCCCAGTAGTAGCCACAGAGTTTGCATGTGCCCGGTTGATGTTAATACTTAATAGGCTCGTCCACTATTAAATGGGACTCAAAAACATAATAACGTGGGTGTATTGTCATATATATTGTGTTAGATACACCGGAATTACACGGCGTGATGTTTTGTTTCATAGTTAAACTCAGCGCCATCTATTAGCGAGTAGCTGTAGTTTCGAGAAAATTACGCGCTTCAGCATTTTTTTAATAACAGGTACTTATATAAAACAAATAATAAACTACAAAAAAAATTGTAGTTCCAGATTAGTTGTTAGTATTAAATAAAAAAATTAGTATTAAATAAATAAAAAAAAAAAGTTGGGATTAGGTTCAGTCAGCTAGAAAACCACATGCTGCCAAAACCTTTAGTAACTCTACCCATCGCTAGATGGCGCTGCTATCCTCATAGAATAGGAAATATACCCAAATACTAATGAATAATTGACTTATGCCGCGAACAAGAGGTTTGTGTTATACTCCTGAAAACCCTTTTCAGTTCATTTAACTCCATTGAATGACTATTTCATGGAAAAATCGTATTTGACCGCAAATTACCTACATTTTGTTCAGCATGCTGTCTGCCACTGACCGGCAAATTGATAAAAGCGCAGGAAAATATTTGACATTCGCAGGCTACAGCTACAGCGCGTAGGTGCTCTTGAATAATCTAGGTATATCTGTAACTTGCCATTTTTTATTTAATTTTCATTAGCCTATTATTGTCCCACACACACCCACACACACACACACACACACACAAAAGCCTCTAAGCGACGACGACGTCCGTCCTCTGGCACCCACTGCCGACCCTAGCCCAATCCCACTTCAACCCAGCAGTCTTGTTGTTGCCAACATCAGCGATTCTTGTTTTTGAGCGTATTGTGGTATTTCGAATTCTGTCGCTGAGCCCAATACACTACGTTTCATCGCTGTTTAGCAATCTTTGTATTTGGACTTTTGTGACTCGGTCAGGGAACATGACACACAACGGAAAACATTTCGTCAACAACAGCTAGTCGTCAACTCGTCACTCCTGATTGTCGTAGTAACTTCGTAGATCCTTATCTACGCCGTAGCTGTTGGGCTACGAAACTCTGTAGCGGTCGTAATAGGTTTAGGTAATAATTTATTGGCTGTAGGTTTCGATTTCCATTCCAAAGCACCTCTGATTTTTAGAATTCATGTGCGTATTGTATTGGCACCCATGGCAGTCATCAATCAGTCACCTATCATATTACCTAAAACCAATTCTGTTGTGGAGGTCAGATAGGCAGTCGCTCCATGTAAAATACTGTTTTTTAGCTGCATCTGGTGAGATTGGAAGCCGACTCTAATATTATTTTTTTAAACTTTCGCGATTTGTACACATTATTAAAAAGAATATCGCGATAAGACCCGTTTCGATAGTGTTTTATAATGTCTAATATTATTGTTGTTCTCAGTAATACTTAGTCATGGAGTCATCATGGAGTCTGGATTTGTGTGCAGTTGATAGCCCCTATTATGGGACTTAAAATGGCGAAATCTAGATGTCAATACTTGTAGGTACCTACCTACACCTCTGCCTTATATACTTTGGGGATTACAGTGAAAACCTATTTTTTTTTGGTGGGTGGAAAATCATCAAATGACCCCCCCCCCCCCCCGCTCTTGGACAGAGCGAAGGGGAGTGTCAGACTTCTACTGACTAAAAACCGAATCCATGTTCCTTCTTTGCCCTTGTGCCGAACTGCCGAGGCCACGTCATCTCGTTCTATAATTCGCGGCCCCGACGGGCGTCGGCCCTTGCGATGTCAGCAAGGAGGGTCCCCCTCCTTGCTGACATCTCTTTGAGGCGCGCGTGGAACACGAACGTGCAACGTGCCGTCGACACGGTCTGTTGCCGTCATGACGACGGCCGGACGGCGAGCTAGCCCATTACTCACCGTCCACAGGCCCGCATCTACGGTGGCCGGAAGCCATCACGTGGCCCCCGACGCCCGGAGTGCCTTCCGCGGCGGCCTCAGAACAACAAAAAAAAGAAGACGGCGCGCCACGAACATCAAAAGTGAAGCCAACTTTTTATCTATGTGTGTAGACAATGTCTCGTGAAGTCGTGACGTTCTAGGAGAAATGCGTGTGGTTTTAGTGTAGGTGTGTGCGTGAGCTTGTATGTTTACTTGCTATAGGCGCGTGGTTTTGTGGCTTCACTGTTGGTGTTCGCGGCGCGCCGTCTTTATTTTTTTCTTGGTCTGAGGCGGCACAGTGAAAACCTGAACGAGGAAATGAAAACACCACAACATTATTTGCAAGATATTATTTATTTAATTCATCATTTACAATAATGGGAACAAAAATAAAAATTCTCTATATAATATTTAAACGATGTCTCACAATACAAACATGCATTCATTCTACATAATATTAATTATTATTTACATTGTTACATACATTGGTAAAGTCCGGGCTATTGGAAATAATTATTGAGATAGGGCTGGGGCTCCCCGATTTAGAAAGGTTCAACAACTTAATAGAAGATGTGACATTGTTCAATATGACTGATATGACCATATGACATACATTTCTTTCTTTCTTTTGAAAAAAAGTCTTTCGAACACACAAGTAATTTCTCCTGTATCGTGGGTATGCTTACAAATATTTTGACTCACAAACAGTCACACACGGAACGGAACATTTTTCTGTTTTCCAAGGAATCGAACCTGTGACACCAGCCACTGCACCAACTGTGCCGTCAATTTATCAATAAGAGTTGTTTGTCAGAATTACAGAATATAAAAGTAATCGTGAGGTTCCAAATCGAGGGCCGAATGGGCAACTGCATCCTTCTGAATGGGGGACAAAATGGGCATGACTATGATCCTGAAACCAGTGGATCATCAGCACTAGCAGTTATTTAATTCTGTGGTCTAGTTGCCCGCGTAAAAGAAGGCACAAAAATCGAAAAACTACATTGTATATTTAATGTTTACGAAAAAGACTCTGTTTGAGTCGATGCTTCCCATTGTCCTCCACTGGTTTGTCCTCTGTGTTGGACAGTAGCAAGATTGTTTTTTTAAATATCGCGACTGCGACTCAATCTTAAACATGAGTAGTCTCGTTGTCCACTATTGACAAATTAATGATATTATTCCAAATAACCACTATTTTTATTAATTCATCTGCAGCCTAGTAATAGTTAGAGGGTTTTTTTTCACAAACTACCAGGAGAACAAAATTATGACGAAGTATTTTTTATCTTATCTTTCATTGCATGCTATCCACCATGGGGTGAACCTGGACACCGATAATAAATTATATCTTTTTTGTTATCCGCCACTGGTGGACACTGGGAAGCATCGGTTGTATGCTCCTAAAAACTATTCGGGCAGGACCAATACAAACATAAAATTGCTTTTTTTCCTAAAACATTGCATTAGTAGTTAGTTATCTACATACTTTTAAGTTTCAATTTTATTTTTAAATATTGAAATTATTGCTTGTTCTACTTATTTAATCTACAACTAACATTTAAGACATCTAAATGTGAGAATCACAAAATACTTATTTGACTAAACATCAATATTGTCGAAAAGAGGAACTTCGCACGCCTTGCTTACAACTAGAACCCGCTAAAAACGTGTTAATATGAAAATAGAGGATAATGGGAAATCTTGATTATGATATTTTGGCACAAAATTAGTCTTTGAATGAAGTAAATTTGAGCGAATAGTTACAAATTACGCCACTAGCGGCGCTGTTGGCGATAATACAGGGGTGTATTATGAGTATGACCAATTTAAGAGGGAACAGGAGCCGCGTTTCTCCATACAAATTTCAAGTATTGAACATTGAGGTACTACGTACTAGAGAAGCTATTTCAGACAAAGAATGTGCGCGCACTTGATGACAGCGGGGCGGGCGGGGGGTGTCATGTTCTCATAGATTACTATCAATACGTGCAGATGCGACATAAGTAATGTTATTATTCTGCCTACTTGATATTGTACGTATGTACTTAGAAAATAAATAAAAATTTACTTAAACTGGAACAATAATTTTTATTTTATCTGTGATTGAATTGAATGTTGATGGCTGATTCAGTGAATGTTGATTCAAATATTTACGATGGCTGATTCAGTGAATGTTGATTCAAATACTTCTTTCTTATTTAAATCCTTTACGGTGTTTACGGACATATAACTAAAATCACATTTCAGGGCAAGACCACTTTGCCGTATTAAATTACGTACCTATGATAGTGTGAAGTGGAAGTTTATAGTATAGTCAAACTATCAATGCAATCTTCACATTTTAACTTTTTTATTAATTGTCTTGATACAAGCAAATATTATACAACCTACTATCAATTTTGACTCGCATGTAGAGGATTCGTGGCCAAGCATTGAATACGTCGATAGTGTCTGGTCTGAGCATTTTATTCTTTGACATTCACGTAAAAATGGCCGCCGCGATGACATATTGCAATGGAAAAAATATAATTAAAGTATGTGTGTTTTAAAGATAATAGTTATATTTACTGGTGAAAAGTCACTCCTTGACTTTTACTTATATTTATTGAATTATTTCTACAGTATTTAAATGCACACGAAGGCATAATTTAGACAAGAAAACTTCACTCAAATGTGTCACGTCGCAGCAACCGCTCGGCATAGACTAAATGAGGTTCAGTGCACGCACCGAAACGTGTGTTACAAAAGATCGAGTTGAGGTGTCTCCTCTAGTGCGTAGTACATTATACCTCAATGGTATTGAACCGTGTGAATTCATGTGTGATAGGTATTTCCATAAAAATAAAGTTTTAGCGGTAAATAATTTAAATTCATTATTATATTACTTTTTACTTTAATAGTTAAACTTTATACATTATAATTGAGATTAGACCGAGTTATTTATGTGGCTTTAGAACTTTAATCTGTCAAAATATTCTGTTCATTTTACCATGATCGATATGACACATTCAAAAATTCATTTCCATTTTGACAATTGTTTTGTTTTGACAGATGTAGTTCTAAAGCCTGTTATTTTTACAATACAAGTCTACTCCCGGGTTCACCTGAGATATTACTATAATATCTACAAGTTTTCTATAATCTAGTAAGTTTTATTGCCAAACATTTAGGTGGCATAGACAATGATTGTCAGACTTTTTTTTTCAATTTTACTTACACATTTTTTTTGTGTATTTCACTTACGGCAAGCATAGTCTATATCACCCATTGCATACTTTTATTTAACTCTACATTCTCGAAATTCGGAAAGTATTTTTTTACAAGAAGTATTTTTTTTGTTTTTACTTATTTTATGGTTAACTTTCGTAAACAAATAAATAGAATCCATTTGTGTTGTTTAATTACATATTTACAATTTAGAAAACCAATAATCTTTACGTACTGTCTCCAGCGCATTCAGTTGCCACATACTTTCACATTTCATAATTTAAACCATACACCGTTGAGAATAAAGTTCAAAATTGAATGAGAAAATTTGACAGCTTGTGTAACTTGATGCGCAGGCGACTGTACAGTACTTAGCTAAGCGAAAATAGTCCTTTATTCACTGTGAACACTTGTGTATTTTTATGTGTGGATTTTTGAACTTATTGAATTCTGCACTAAGGAATATTTTCTCTTGGCACAACTGGCAGATGAAATATATTAAAATGGCAGTGAATAAGGAATATGAAGAGTCCGGATTGAGAAATAAATAAAATAAAATACTGGTCTCTGAGATTTTAAAAGCAGTCCTATTGAAAAAAATGCTGAATCTTCTGCGTCAACGTTAAGTCGCTAGAAAGTACCATTTGTCATTTCATTTCAAGATATCAAATAAAAAAGAGAAGTGGAAGGAGTGGAGGGAGGCCTTTGCCCTGGAGTGGGACAGAGCAGGCTAGAAAAAAAAAAAAAAAAAAAAAAAAAAAAAAAAATAAAAAAAGAATAAAACCATCTTTTTAAAATAAACAGAACATTATAACTCATGAGACCAGCAATATAGATAAAAAGATATTTTATTACTCAAAACCCGTATTTCGACAAATATAATAATTTCTATGAGAAACGGAACCCATCTATGATAACATTTAAAAATACATTAATTTACTCATACGATCACAGAAATAAATATTATTATGAACAGCTTCATGTACTCGAAAATTCAACATTGCCACATTTCTTAACATTTACCCACACTTTGGGAAATTACCCTAAAATTAAACTGGTAACACTGGCAACATTGAACTGTCATCAAAATCATCGACAATGTGACCTGTCAATGATTTTTTTTAAGACGAAGGCAAGTTCGACCTTGTTCGGCCTAGTTTTAAATGGCAAAGGTTTTATGCCTGATATTCTAGTAAGGTAAGTTGTCCCTCAAGAAGGCTTGTTTCGTATAACCTCTTCGGAGACATTTGCCCCACCAGGACCGTTGCGTGCACATCTTGACAGGCTTGAGAATGAAGCATTTCGTTTGGACGACATTGAAGAAGAGCTTCCCCACCATGTTGGAGACTGAGGTGTCTGCTAGCTTGAGGCATGCTCGGAACCTGCGAACATTGAGGATATATTTTAGACGGTTGGTAGAATGTTCAGATTTTCTAAGCTGGAGTGTTTTTTTTTTACTTTTTTTGAGGTTTGGCATATGTACAGACGAGACGGTAGTACATCAAACTACGCGAAACTGGTAATTTTTTCCTATCATCCTTCAACCAGCCATAAAGGTAAAAATCTATTCAAAAAATTACTTCGGAGTAGCTTAATATTATGCTGGCGTCTGTACATTATCTTCTCTTCATAAGGTAGTGGCTTAAGGGAATTGATAAAGGGATCTAAACTTCATCAGAACATATATTTTAAAATTATGTTAACATAAATGGCAGTGTTAATATTAATAAATAAACGATATCTCAATAGGTGACAAACTATGTTATAATCTTCTGGCTAAGATTACATCCGTCCTTATTAGCAGCAACAAATGAGGTATAGGACCTACTTATTAGAGCGGACATAGATATTTTTTTCATTATACTGACACGTACTGGATTATGATGTTTTTTCATCTTGTCCCGTTTATTTCTCGTAAATATTTTAGTCGTCCATGTCCGTCGTACACTTTGAGCAGCAATACCTAACCTTACAACTGATTTTTTCAAGTTGTTGTTGTTTTTAAGTTCAGGCAAAGCGTATCGACTAAAAAAAAACAAGCAAACTTGAATAGTTCAGTAAATATCTTCCACCATCGATCTTCGTATTAAAACCTAAACGTTGACTATCAAAAACATAAACCGTCTATGATAATTCCCTAACCATGTGTCCACATTCGTAAAATCAAAGATGGCGAATGCACTCCCGCCAATTTATGACGTGACCGTCATAAACTGACAGCTTGACAGACACCATTTTAATAAGCTGTAAATCTTCATATTAAAGATGGCTGTGTTAAAAGTTAATACTGTGAGTCCAATTCGTGCAGTATAATGTCAATATTATGGCTGGTAATAACTTTTGATTTATAGTCTGTAGAGATTATGGACAGTTTTACAAGTCTATGGTTGCGGATAGATCAATGGGATAGATCTATGCAGTTTGTAGTCGTATTTGGAAAACAATAGAACCTTTTCACAGTAGATTGGTGATTATCAAAGTCTAGGAACTATCCAATAGAGTGTTTATGATAGTCATTAATTAGTACGTCTGTACTAATGACTCTGTCATAAACATGATATAGTAAAAATCTCGTAAGAGTCTATTTGTAATATTAAAATAACAGCTTTTTACTGAATGCATACGAACATGCATAAGTACGGCACTTTTATAAGGACCCTAATTCACTCAATAAACATTTTGTTTAAAATTTTTGCCTGACTGTCTTTTTGTTCCGAGTGATCTCCGAAACGGCTGGCTCGATTTTGACGGGACTTTCACTGGCAGATAGCAGAAGTTATAACATACATACATACATAAACTCACGCCCTTTTCCCATGGGGGTAGGCAGAAATCACAGAACGCCACTTGCTACGATCCTTACATATTCTTTTTGCCTCGTCCACATTCATACATCTGGTCATATACGCGCGCCGGTTACGAGTACTACGCACCTGTCCTTTCTTTCGAGATGTTTTATGTTAACTAAAACTAATTTTTATTTTAGATTGGTCTTACTATGGATACGTTTGTCATTAACTGGATTGATAACACCGAAACAATAAAGTAATCGATTACTTTAAGCTAGAGATGCATTAATAGCAATTACAATCATCAACTCCGTGCCTGAGAATTTCTTGATGAAAAACCATATAACACTGTGCCTGACCCGGAAATCGAACAAAGGACCTCATCCTCAGCAGTTGCGCTTGCGACCACTACACCAATCGTTAATAACCGTTAAAGAAAGAAATCTTTGTGGCCGTATTTTCCTCAAAACAACTGTCTTTGACTATGGTATTATTTGTGGTAAACCTACACTTCCTGATACCTCAATTTGTAACATTTTATTGCTACATTAACATCCACACTCATTAAAATAAAGACCAGCATTGTGACCACCAATCTTTATTGTCTACTGCCAGTTTAGAACCTCTTTACGTCTATGGCCATTTTTATTGTGATACGTCAGCGCAATGCATTTTATTGCACAGCCGAACGGGAATTAATAGACAATGGAGTTTTATTCGTTTGTCGTTTAATTTTGATATCTGTGGTTATAAATGTGCGAGCTTTGAGTGTTTGAGGAAGTCATCATTCTCCTGCCCTTATGCCGATTTATTTGGGGTCAGCGCAGGTTGTCTTCTTCTTACTCTTCATCTCAGTCATCCCCTTTCTGGCTATATCATCCTTCACACAGTCTATCTTTTCTTGAGTATACCTAAGGTTTTTGAGGAAGAAACTTAACTTACAGCAGTGATAGTCGGACTGGCAAGTAATAAGTCTCTAGTTCAAACTCAAGAGACACATCTCTGATTTTTTAAAATTCATGTGCGTATTGTGTAATAAAATTTTCACTTGTTTCGGTGAAGGAAACATCGTGAGGAAACCAGCTTGCCTGAGAATTTTTTCTCGACGGCATATAGGTAATTTAATGCCAAATCAGAGGCCGCATAAAACCTCTGATACCAAGTGAGGCACTACGAAGTCTTGTAACTGAGGACAATTCTTACGAGGCATTTGTGTGTGGTTTGGAACTTTGGACGTATTTCAACGAAATACATAGCATAAAATCTATTAATAAATCCAAGCAGCTAAAAAAGGCAAAATAACTTTTGTTAAAAAGAAAACTTCGGATAACCGATTCTTATCTTCAACCTTACCCTCTCACTAAAAACAAAAATGAAATCAAAACCATTAAATCTCATATATTTATGAATTAAATTCGGCCTCACGAAAGCACATCACTATTCTAAACAAACGGATCAGATCAGCAATTTTGACATAACGACGTCAAAATTTCCAATGCTGCCAACAAAACAAAAAAGGCGGTAACAAATGGCGCGAAACGCCATTACGTCCAGCGCCGAGCTGTCAAACGCACACGTTCAGATACCAGTACGAGGGTACTTATCGGTGCATTCAGTAATATATTCGGATAAAGTGCCCGCCTATGCCAAGAACAAGGGATTCTTGCGTCTTGCACTGATATTTTTGAAGATTTTTCGGTTTTGGAAATATTTTTGTTTTAAGCCTGTTTTTTTTTACTGACTGGCTTACTGCTTTATTACCTTAACTGACGAAATAAGGGGGTTTTAATGTAGGTAACATTTGGCGTTTCGGAGATTACGGGTTTCATGATTTTGTTTTTTTTTGTCTGAAATCTCATCATCATTGATCGTCGAAGAAAAAAACAAAGAGAAACTTTTTAACCACAAATTTTCTAAACCTCTTTCTCGCCCGTTTATTTAAAGCGATTAAGGTGAAAGCCCTTAACGTAAGAAGTATTTTTCTACGTAAGTTTTCTTAGGTGTTGTGTAAAAGAACAACATTTTAACTTGACTGGTGGGCATAGAGAATAGAGGATTACTGACGGCTGACAAAGCTGTGGTCGTTACACACTTAACGAAGCTCGAAGAGGTCAGACCTTTTTACCATAGCCTAGTAAAAAAACATCATCTTCCAATAGGTTTAGATTTTACGGGCTGTGTTTGTAGGAATTTCTCATCGACAAAAATTACGAACTTTCATACTTTATCAATATTTATTTCAAAATCAAAAAGTGTTCTTTATTTTCACACTGCTTGTTCATTTTCTTGAAAGTTAGCTGGAGTTTTTTTCTAATAGTAACAAAAAGGCGAGGGGAATTAATGGTTCCCATAGAACTTTCAAGAAACTATACTTGAAACTGACCTAAATCGCGGAATCCTAGGGAATTTTGACTATTTTTTTTTTTTAATATACGCTATTTCGACCACCTGTATTTAACCCAGCCTATTAGGTTGCACATTGGTGCCGATTCTCTTGTCACAAATTTCTCTAAACTAGACTAAAAATCATTAAAATTTAGTTTAATCCTGTCAAACGACGTTATCCATTCTGAAATTGACTAAAGTGACATAGCTTAACTAAATTATAGTCTGACAGCACTAAGTTATTCAATTTAGTGAAAATGGCAATTTTGCTATTCTGAAATTGACGTTTTTCACCTAAAATTATGATTGTCAAACTAAATCAGACCATTTTTAATCGCGAATAAAAAGGTGTGGAATAAAATTAGTTGACATAAACTAAAATTTACAAAGCATATTTCTCTATTATTTTTCGAAAGTTTGGATGACTTTGAGTTAATTATGGAAGCTTATGTGATTGCCGCTGTTGGCGATGCGGCAGAAAGGTAAGTTTAGTGTTATTTTATTATGATACAATACAAAATGCATTCGTGAAAACTTACAAAGGATTTGTACTGAACATCTAACTTGCTACATTATTAGTTGGAAAAGAAGTGGATAAATGCACTTCTCATAATCATAGCCACTTCCAGGCTCTGAGTATTATCTAATAGACACTTTCAAGAAAGAATTCATTTGGAAAGATTGCGAGACCAATCCAACCAATTCCAAATGGCAGAGGAGAAATTTAAAAAACTCTTTAGACTCCCTAGAGCGGGAGCACTTTATTTGGTGGATATGCTAAGGAATCCTCGGTTAGATGAAGGTTTTATCCCCAAACACCGAAAGGTTAGAACAGTTTTGTGCAGTAATTCACTTGCATATACAAGTTTTTAAGAATTTATAGTTTAGTCGAGTGGTATCTCACTTTTATTATATTTATGGGTGATCTAAACCTAGTCATTACATAATTGAGATCTTTCAGTCGAAAACCGCACGCCCCTCCACTAAAATTTCTTTACAAACATTTGAACGACCCACTGACCGAAAAGCAGTGGCGCAACATGCATTTTTAGAATGAAAAATTTCTACCTACCTACCTGTATGATAATAGAACTCATTTGCAGATTCTAGCTGCACTAAATCTGTTTGCTCAAGGCAGTTATCAAACAGCTGTTGGGCAAGACAACTTACTTGACAACTTAATTCTTCTGAAATCTAAATAAGTGTATCTTTGCAGACGAAGAAGATATCGATGGCAACGAGGATAACAAGCAGAATGCTATTGTGGATAGAGAATGCAATCTCGATCTCGCGAGATCCCGAAAACCCGAGATCTCGCCTCATTTTTCGAGACCAATCTCGAAGCATAAAATGTCGAGATCTCGGCCGAGATTGACGGGATCGAGTGGCAGTAGTCGCGAGGCATGTCGCGTGTTCTCTGCGCGTGAGCGAGTCGGGATTCCCCAAAATTCCCAGATTTATGTTATTCCCCGGGCTCTCCAAGCGCTAACCTTCAATTCCCCACAAATCGGGGGATTCCCCGCAAAACAGGGGTTTCCCCGCGATGCACTGTGTTGGACTGCATTCGCCTACGCTGTTTTAGTTGTGTAGTTACTGTCATAGTTTATGGGTTAATTGAATGAAAATTTGTATTATTTTGTTACGCAAGTGCTAGACTGTTAAGTTAATACTTTTAAAATGTCGACAAACAATCAAAATGAACCTTACGTGGAGTTTAATAGTTCGTTGCCGGTATGGTGATATTATAAGAAAGCGATGAATAATTTGACAGCCCAATGCAAATGGATCTCTATGAGTGTGGAGGATCGAGGGGTGTGTTTGCTCACGCTGATACCAACTAGCGTTGATTCTGAAAGGGCCTTTTCAGCCGCTGGGTACATAGCGACGGACATAAGATGCCGATTATCCGACAGCACTCTAAGCACTATTTGCTTTTTTAAGAAGCTATTTCCAAAATCACTCCTAGTTTAGGAGTGATTTTGGAAATAGCAATTTTTGTTTTCACTATCATTATCTTTTCTTTATAAAATAAGTACTTTCTATAAAAGAGATTTTACGGGTCTGAAATTGTGTGTTTCTTCACATAGTACCTAACATAAGTAAAAGTAAGATTTTTTTTATTTTTTTTTCAATAATTCATGTTGTATTTTACTCGTATCATAATCACAACTACTAAGCAGTTTCAATCATGTTTCAGTCATGTAATTAAAACAATACTTTTTGAAATCCATTCGAGATCTCGAAAATGCCGAGATCTCGCCGAGATTGAATTTCTGATCCCTCGAGATCTCGACTTAGCGATCTCGGCTCGAGATTGCATTCCCTAATTGTGGAGGATCAGGATGCTATTGTAGAGGATCCTGGCGCAGACTTCCTTGCTGAAGCAAGGGAAATTCGGCAATTACTTGTCAATAATTTTAATTAAATTAAACATTTTATTTCTTTATTATTAAAATTTTAATTTTCTTATCACCTTATTTATTAATTAACCTATCTAAGAGTGGCGATTAGGTTTCTATCACAAATTGAAACCGCATATTCAGTTCATGTTTTGTATAAAAAAATAATTAACAAAATACAATAATCAACAAAATATGCCAAATATTTGCCTCTTCTCTACAGAGAAGGCACGAGCACTGATCACCATGCATGCTCAAGACGGGTTCGCGATTTCAGACTTATTAGGTATATTATAATAATTATAGTCCAGATTTCCTCACGATGTTTTCCTTCCGACCTTCATTGAAATAAAAATGAGTAAATAAAAGAAAAATGTTCGTACATATTTTTTATTAATGTTATGTTTTAACTTTTGTACCACTGTATGCCCATTTTCTCTTGCCCGTTTTATAAAAGAATTGAATTTTTTGTCGAATTGCACTTATTTATGTTGAAGTCATCCATTTCTTTCTTAGGACGGCCTGATCTGTGTTTGCCTTCATCTACAATACGCCTCACTGTACTCTCAGATTTTCCTGAAAGAAAGATTTAAAAAAAGATGTAGTATCTAATGGAAAATACATAGCACTATTTTTATTTCAAACATGTTAAAACTTATTCATATTTAAAATCATCGGTAAATTTGATTACCCAAAAGTATCAAAACTTAGCTACTTACATTTGCAATCTAACCTATAAATGCGCAATGTAAACAATGCTTATTTTAGTCACAAAATCGTATATTTAGTAAATTTGTGACTTCTGGTAGATAAAAAACAAACAGTAACACGATTACATACCTGTCATAGCTGCTGTTCGAGTATAAATATCCAAATTTGATAAAATTTGTCCAGCTTGGTGTTCTAACAAACATCGCAAGTCACATTGCTGATATACTTTGAAATAATTTCCCGAGCTCCACTCCTATTTGTTTTCCTCATATTTAACACGTTTCTTCGAAGTTTTGTCGACGTAGATTTGAAAAACATTTAAAAATGCAAAAGATATCAAGATAAAATAATAACAAGTTGATGACAGACAGCCGATGACATTTGATGTACTATGATTTAGTGTTACCCTACTTTTGAATAATCCATGGTATAATAATATAAATAATCTTAGTTCCTCAAACATTAATTTCTTGACTATACAGACAGACTGTACTTCATTAATGATTACTGGTATACAATTTTAAATAAATATTTGATTTACCTCAGGTTTTTTTTTGCAATTCAGATCATTTCGTTCACTTTCATTCAGCTTTTGTCTATGGTCTACTGCAATCTTGGTCTATGCTTTATTCAACTTAACGAATGTCAAACTCGATTTTAGGTGTGTCAAAACTATATTTAAATTTAGAGAATCTTGTTTTCAGAATAACTTACCAAAACCAACTAACTAAAAATAAGAAATTTTAGTTTTAGTTTAGGTTAGTTCGGTGTACAAGAGAATCGGCACCATTGTCTGTGAGTTAGTAAATTTATTGACGGTGTCTTCACATAAATTATTAACAGTTACCAGCTTAACAAAATAAAAAGGAAAAAAATTGTAGTAAAATAGTCAGTATTACAACTGGCATAGGTACTCAAATGCCCTGTTGCGCAAATGTTAAATTGTAATGTACAGATTACAGAGGGCTGACAAAGCATCTACCATTTGCACTTAACAAGACCTTAACGTCTTATGCACTTATGTTGTGACCACAGAGTAAGCTTGCGTTCAGAGAATACAGGTGAAATAAAAAGTGATTAAAGATTTATTCAGTACCTACTCAGGAGCAGGGTATTTAAAAGGCACAGAATAGCGCAGAATTATCTTACTTATTAGCCCTAGATTTTGATTTAAGGCAACTTACATAATTTCAAAAAAAGCATTGTGCCTCGGCTCACTTTAAATCTTATGCACATAATTCGCAATAATTCTAATTTCGAAGTGATTGTTAAGAAAAGAGATTATTACTAAATCATTGCTGCTACTGAAAACATCTGTAGAGCATTAATATAGGCTTGTGTTTAAACGCCTACCAGAAAAGAACCTATTTTACTACCAAAAAAATTCGAATGGCAAGTATTGTAGGAATGAACCTATTTTCCTTTTTATTCTATACCATAAAGATTTATAAACGCCTTTAAAGTCTGTCTTTAAGGTCTGCAGTTAGACCAAATATTTTATATTATCACTAAATAGATGTCACCAATATTGTATTTCACGACTTTCAATTTATCTCCATGACGCGCGCTCGCTTCGCTCGCATATTAAATAACACTAATATCTTCTGTCCCCGAAGTGCCGGGCCTCCGCCGGCCTCCTTCGTCGGCCTACGGCCCGGTGCCCATGCCGCCCATAAAGTATACTGTCGCGAGACGATCGTATTATAATTTTGGTTAATTAATTTGGTGAGCATTTATCCATTTTGGTAGGCAAAAAGAATATAAATACAACACGTACAATTATTCTGATGAGTGTCTAATTATTTTGAAACTTATAATAATAATAATAATAATTTATTTTCTCTAAAAACTTAGTAATATTGTACAGAAAATATTTTGGCAGGAGTAATCTATACTAATATTATAAAGCTGAAGAGTTTGTTTGTTTGTTTGTTTGTATGTTTGTTTGTTTGTTTGTTTGTTTGTTTGAACGCGATAAACTCTGAAACTACTGGTTGGAATTGAAAAATTATTTTTGTGTTGGATAGTCCATTTATCGAGGAAGGCTTTAGGCTATATAACATCACGCTAAATCCAATAGGAGCGGAGCATAAATGAAAAATGTTGCAAAAACGGGAAAAGGTATTTCCTTTTTGAGAGTTTCCGCTGCGTGCGCTGCGAAAACGGTTTGTGTTACACAAATATCATGTATGGAGGAATTGTTTCTCCTTAAAAGTTCTAAAAAAAAGTCCGCGACAGCATATGTCTATCTTTTAAGATTGTCTCACTGTAACCCTTTTTTACTATTAAAATGTTAGGTTAAAATGAATTATTTTTTGCGAAGCTTATTTAACCCATATGGTATTAATCTATATCTAAATAAATGTGTTTGTTAGAACGGAAATTTAATATAGAATATTTGTGCCCTTTACTCTATACAGTTTAAATAAATATCTTAGAAGATATCGCAATGTAAAAATATCCGCGCGGCAAAATAATTCGCGCGTCGCAATGTAGGTACGGGGTATCTGGCTGGCCTACGGGAAATTCAAATTCAAAATATTTACTGCATCATAATGTTTACAAGTACATGGTGTTATCGTCTATTTAACAGTAAGAGATACCTATTAGTAATTCTCACTTTAATATAATCTAAGCTAATCTAAACCATCTAAACTAATATTATAAAGAGGAAAGATAAGATTTTTTGTTTGTTATGATTTAGCTTATTTTCTGTTGGATAGTCGATTTATCGAGAAAGGTTATAAGCTATATTTATGTGATGCAGACGAAGTTGCGTGGGTCAGCTAGTGTCTAATAAATGGATGTAGCCACTGTAACCGAACTAGGCAATGCCTGTATTTCGGTTTCCAGTGCCGTTACCCTCGATATTTAAAAAGTATGCCAACAAAACAAAAATATGGTTGGTTGTAATAGTGATTGACTGACTTAAAACTAACTTAATGATACATTATAAATTGATTATGTTTATAACGTGTGTGAATTGTTTATGAGCATGTGTGTACTGTGTAGTAGGTGGTGTATGTAGAGTTTAAGTGGAAATGGTGGTGTGTGTGTGTGTGTGTGTGTGTGTGTGGAGGTATGTGAGGGTTTGCAAGTGTAGGGGTGTGTGTGCGTGATTGTGAGTGCATGAGCATGTTTATATCTAAGATTATTTTGGCTAATTGAAATACCAAACACTCCAATTACTGTACAACGTGTAATAATAACTCCGTCTCTTCATAATTTAGTTGTTGCAGGTATTCAATTACTCTTTGTCTACATTTAGATTTCGTAAGAGGATAAATGTTTATTTTTTTATTAATTTTATTATAAAGAAACGGACCAAGGAATTCTATAAATCTCTCACTAAATTTGGTTTTGCTAGTGGTTCGTTCCAGACATACTTTTTTATTTCGACGTTTTTGGGAAAGGGGGTCATAAGGTAATCTTATATGTTGTTTTAGGATAATGTTGAGGATGAAAAGTTGTCTTACGGTCAGAACTCCACAAATCTGATATAGAGATACAGTAGGAAACAGGATGGGTTTAAAAATGCACACCTTTAGAATTGCGCGCTGAGCGATTTCAATGGTCTTTATAGTGGTTTTACAAGTACCTCCCCAGGATGAAATGCAATAGTTTAATATTGACTGGCCTAGAGCATAATAAACTTGTTTAAGGAGGTAAGGCTCAGCAGCGTGCCGCAAGTTCTTAAAAACATATATGAGTTTGCGAACTCGTGCACTAAGCCGCTTGATATGTTCTTTAAAATTTAGATTTCTATCTATAGTAACACCTAAGTACGTGATGGTGTCGACACGTTCCAGTGACGGACATGCGCAGTTGGCTTTCAGGCAGAGACGTCTCTAGCCCATGTAGCGCCCGTGTGCAAACATTATCCTAGCGCCCCCTCTATTTTCATCATTAGCCAAGAAAAGTAGCAAAAAGACAATTTACACTTTGTGTTTATTTTTCAAAGTCAAATCTTTTTTTTAATTCAATTTCATTGGTTCTAAGTAGTTTCTATGTACCTACGTCATATTCGATAGCCATTATAGCTAATAGTGTATTATGGTTGATTGGTAATCGATTGTCGTGGTATGGACATATTATTATGATGCGAAGGAATGAAGGAAATGTTGTGAGGAAAATGTTGAGTATAAATGTAGATGGCTATAAGAGTAGAGGATGACCAAAGAAACGATGGATGGACTGTGTGAAGGATGATATGGCTAGAAAGGTGACTGCTGAGATGACGAGAAATAGGGAAGTATGGAAGAAGAAGACATGTTGCGCCGACCCCATGTAGCCATGGATCTCGGGATCCGTGGACAAAAAATTTAATATTTTTTTTTGTAGAAACGGATCCCGGGATCCGTGGAGACAAATCGCCGGGATCCGTGTTACGCCAAATCAGATCCCGGGATCGGTGGAGACAGACCCAACATTTTGGCACATCGAATAAATGAGAAATTCATACATATAGATAAAAATGGCCTCTTTATGAAAAAAGCAAGAGCGAGCGAAGCGAGCTCGAAAATTTTAGCCCCCGCCTCGGAAAGGTTATTTTTATCATTCAATAAAATTATATTTAACTTACTTTTACTACTAACGCATTGAAAAATGGGGCAATAACAAAAACTCGGCGGCAAGAGCGAGCGAAGCGAGCTAAAAAATTTGAGCATTCCAATTATGAGATGGGTTAGATTTTCTTTTTACCGTGAATACAGATTTAAATAAAATAATAATTTAAAAAACAATCTTTTCAATCAATGTAGTGTCACCAGAACCAAAGTTATGAACTGTGAGCAACCTTTCAGCTCAATCGGATGAGGGGAACTGGTTTGAAGTTCAGTTGCAAGATTTAACCAATACTAACAAACTGACAAGGGAACTAGTGGGTGGCGGGTTAGAAGAAATATAGTAATAGGTATAGATTTTCTAGATTTGCGGGGCGGCAGACCGGAATTTTAATTAATTGTCTGATGACATAACCATGACCTGACGCTGCCGCTTGACTCCGCTCTGTGCCGCCCCCTGAAACGCGCCGCCGGGGGCCATGGAATAAATAAAATAACAGGCCAGAGGGGGTTGGTTAAGTAGATGTCACATGTCTTCGATTTTTCTCCTTGGGCGCTCCGTAGCGAGCGCTGATCGGCGCCCACATGGACTCTGCGCCCGGGTACTACCCACACCCTGCACTATATGTAAAGACGCCTTTGCCAGTTTTAGTTGTAATAACATATCTTACACAAATATTTTCTATGCATTTATTTTACATTAATACCAATTCAATTTTCCCACCTTTTTTTTTTCAAAAACCGATCGAACGAATTCGATAATATTTTAATGGAATCTCCTGGCGCCCTGGGCCGTCGCCCAACCGCGCCCTACCCTAACGCCGCTACTGTTTGTAGGGCGCTCGGCGCCCCCTAGACCCGGCGCCCGTGTGCGCCGCACACCCTGCACTATAGGTAAAGACGCCTCTGCTTTCAGGGTGCAGTCATGAGAGATTATTTTATGGTTGTTACTGAGACTTGAATTGTTTTTTATGTTAAATGAAATATATTTAGTTTTTGTCACATTTAAAGTCAAAATATTTGCCTGAAGCCAACTTTTAGTGATGTTATATCCCCGCTGAGCAGCATCAAATACCTCATCCCACGTATTGGCAGCAAAAACCAATGCTGTGTCATCTGCGAAGGAGATGATTTCACCTTGGGTGAGTTTAAGATTCGTCAGTTGGTTTATGTACACTAGAAATAAGGTGGGTCCTAAGATGCTGCCCTGCGGCACACCGTGCGTAACTGGAAGGTGGGTACTTTTGTATTTACCTACACGGACACATTGATTTCGCCCAGACAAATAACTCCTAAACAGTTTAAGTTGAGTACCTCTGATTCCCATCTTTTCGAGTTTAGCCAATAAGAGGGAGACAGAAATCGTATCGAATGCCTTGGCGAGATCGAGAAATATTGAAAGACATTTTTTACCTTTATCTAAATTTGAGGCAACAAAGCTGGTGAGTTTGTTCACTGCTTGTTCTGTGGACCTTCCATGCCGAAATCCAAACTGATTTTCAGACAGTAGGTTATTTTTCTCGAGATAATTTACCAGGCGGGTGTTGATGATTTTTTCCAATATTTTCGATACCGCCGGTAGTATGGATATTGGCCTATAGTTATTCATTTGATTTCTGTCCCCACTCTTATAGATTGGGCATACTTCGGACTTTTTCAGGGAATCAGGGAATACACCGGAATGTAAGCTATCATTAATTATTTTAGTAATAGGTGGTATAAGAGTATTTTTGTATAATTTTAGAAATTTACTACTAATTTTATCACAACCTGATGCACAATCTGTTTTGAGACCATTTATAATTCTTTCAACTTCTTGCTCATCAGTGTCCATCAAAACAAATGAATTACTCTGCTGGTTACACTCGTCTACGTGATATTGAGAATGTGCAACAGATGTGCTTGTTTTTTGACAAATTTTATCTGCTAGGGAGGCTCCAACATTAATGAAATAATTATTGATTTTATCTAAAGATTGCTCCGGAGAAGTAGAGAATGTTAGGAGTTCTTTTGTGTGTTGTGTTGATTTTGTTGTGTTAGTGATGTTTCGAATGGCTTTCCATAACTTTTTACTGTCTGTCTGTGCATCACTAATTAGGTTTTTCTCGTACTCTCTTTTAATTTTTCGTAACAAAGTGTTACAAAAATTCCTGTAACGTCTGTAAGTTATCTGAAAGTTTTCGTTCTTTGGTGATAATTTAGCTTTTTTGTGTAACTTATCCCTGTTTCGCATGCACCGCAGTAAACCCTGTGTAATCCAGGGCTTTATTACTTTTGAACGTCTTGGTAAAATTTTTGTTTCTGTATTTTTTTCAATAATGTTTTGAAGGGACTGCGTCAAATAATTAAGTGTAAGGTTAGGATCTACCGACTGATAAATTGGATCCAATTCAAGTTGTATCAGATCTTGTACTATTCCTTCATTGTTAACTTTAGTTATAGTTGTAGTTGAATAATGCAATGTTTTTTTTAGCTGTAGGCATAGTAAAACCGGATAATGATCTGTTAACGTTGAAAATGGGACTATTGCAGTAGCGGTGTTTATAGTTTTTATTAAAGCGTGATCCAAGCAGGTTTCACTGTCACTACGTGTTATGAGACTATGTGCTGGAAGTAATCCGTGTGTAGCAACTAGTGTTAAGTATCGTTCTCCATTTATGTCTATTTTATTTGAATTTATAGGTATGTTTATGTCACCCATTATCACATTGTGTTTATAGCTCGATACAAGTTGAAGTATTTTATCTAGTGAAGAGAGGAATGGATCTATGTTGGTATATGATGGCGATCTGTATAAACCTATAATAGCGACTTGTTCCTCTAAAACAGCCACTAGACAATTGCAATCCTGAAAGTCAGGTTCCTCTATGCGGACATTAAGGTTCTCTTTATAATAAATAACTACACCATCATTTTGCTTGTTGTTATTTTTTGTTGATACATGACAATATCCCTCTAGTTTAGGAATCTCCGATGCACAAGAGAGCCAACACTCTGTCAGTATTAGAATGTCACATTCTAGTTTTAATCTGCTTAATAAGATCTCAAAGCCGGCCATATTGCAGTTTATACTACGGATATTCTGCGTAATTATAAGTATTTTATTAGAACTATTAGTGATGATAGTGTGACATTCTTCTATGTCAGCAGTTTGCGAATGGGATACAGATAAACTATCGATGTTAGCAGTAAGGTCGATTATATCACCGAATTTTTATAAAATAACACAATTTTGTAATGTTTTTTTATCAGGGATTGAACGTTATCATAGACAGCATAAAGAAGAGTAGAGGAGTGAGATGCTTTTATAATGAGTATTGTTTTTGTGTGGAAGTGTTTGTATAGTGTGATTGTATGTTTGATTGTGTGTATGTTTATTTGCAGTATTATTTTGACCATATGTGTTTGAGTTATTTTAAAACTACAACTAAACGTATGTTGAGAGAGATGTGTTAATAAGTTATGGAGTAACTGTGTTTTGAAGAGTGTATTACAAAGGGCAGAATAAACATAGTTAACATTAAAACAATAAAAAAAGGCATGCATTAAAAAAACTTCAAACCATTTGAAGTGACATATCCTAACGAGTAACTGTCACATTGTATTTCGTAACTTATCTAAGTCCGCCGCGTCGTTGATACGAATATGTGAGGAGTCTTCGCTTTTCTTTATGTACACAATCCCATTCGTTGTCCAACAGAAATTGAAGCCATGGCTATTCTTAAATTGTCTCGCCAAGAAGTAAAGTTTTTGGGTTTTGTACGTGAGAGTTTCCGCTACATATAGAGGTTTAGCCACATACTTGGGGTCCAAATGAGTTGTATTCAATTTTTCTCCTTTACTTTTCGGTTTATTGAAACTCTTTACAGCCTTAGGAAACTTATCTTTCTGTAGCACTGTGGTTAGCTCTACGATTACCGGGTTTGAGTCATCTTTTGACTTTAATCGATAGATATCTTTTATGCAAGACCCGTTGATATCGATGTTAATCGTTTTACCTAGTTGCAATATTTCTTTACATAAAGTTTCTTTCGTCTCTCCATTTTGTTTCGGTATATTCCTTATTTCAATTCCAGTTCCGCGGGTTTTTCGTTCCACTGTCTCCAGTTTTTCTTCCAAGTCTATAATCAGCAGTTTATCAGCCTTTCTTTCCTTTTCAAGCGTATTAATCTTTGATAAAAAGTCGTCATATTTGTTTGACATTAAATCCATACTAGTTTTTAGCTCCTGGAAGCGTTTTTCCTGTTCCCTTGAAAACGATAAAAACATTTCCTTGATAAGCGCCATAATGTCAGTTTTTTCGCCATCATGCTTCCGTTTTTTACGCTCCGTGATGTTAATCCCAAGTGAGTGGAGATCAGGTTCAGACTCACAATGTTGCAACGGTAAGTCAATACCTGTCTTAGCAAATCTATGGACAGCGCTCTGTATGTTCTCTGCTGTACCCAAAGATGTTGACGGGGACGGCGAAGTTTGTTGTAGTGGCATGTTAAGAATGAAATTGTCTTTAAATCGCTACAACAAAGTACTAGGATAGCATACGTTGTAAGCGATAGATTGTTCACAGGCGCGTCAGGGGTCAAGCTTATCTAGCCGCACACGAAGAATTCGTAGTTTTCGCCTTTCCGTCCAGAGTAGTGAGAGCTATAAATATATGTATGGGCGCCCTTTCTCAGAGTAGCTGGCAGCAACTTAAACAACAAAGTACTAGGATAGCATACGCTGTAAGCGATAGATTGTTCACAGGCGCGTCAGGGGTCAAGCTTATCTAGCCGCACACGAAGAATTCGTAGTTTTCGCCTTTCCGTCCAGTGTAGTGAGAGCTATAGATGTATGGGCGCCCTTTCTCAGAGTAGCTGGCAGCAACTTATACAACAAAGTACTAGGATAGCATACGCTGTAAGCGATAGATTGTTCACAGGCGCGTCAGGGGTCAAGCTTATCTAGCCGCACACGAAGAATTCGTAGTTTTCGCCTTTCCGTCCAGTGTAGTGAGAGCTATACTGCCGTGGTATAACTATAATGCCGTTATCTGCTAAAGTCATTTTTTTGAATAACGCAGAAAAACCGCGACAAATTTTTAAACCGATGTCATTTTTCGAGGACGACACCTATCAGAGATTTGAAAGTACTAAAATATAGATGAAATCGCGTACTTTTGAACTACTTACCCTATCATATCGTAAATATAATTTAATTTCATGAAAAAGCTTCTTTTGTGTTTTAGTTCATTAAAGATGTAACCGAAATCATAATGGATCATCGACTAAAACGCCGCTACGTAAAGCGTAACGGCGTTTTAGTGTATCTTTTTCATAGCAAATTATTGTTTATTAAAATGCTAAAACTTCATCACTTCATTGATTAATTAAAACGGCGTTATTTGCACATAACGACAATTTAGCTTACGATTATGTATTATAGAACTGATTCATGTTAAACTTAAGTGCGTTTAACGTTACTTTACTGCTTTTAAGTCTGGTAACCTTTAGAAGCGTATTAATTAAAAGGATAAACTTGAATCATTGTTTAGCTAAAACGTGGTTAAACTAAAAACCTTCCAGCTTAACGACATTATAGCGTAATAATATAAAAAAAAATTGAACTATTTTCTTGCACAAAATGAATTAAATTTGTTGAAATTAAAGATAATTTTTAAATAAAAGTCATAGTTTTATCAATCAACTAGTCTTGATTGACAATATTATTTTATTGCTTTTCAAATAATATGTAGTTATGCTTAAACTTATAACTTTCACAAAACTTTGCTTATAACTAGATTTTTTTAGGAACTTTCTGTTCTGTGGAATAACACTAAAATCACATCAGTTATTTATAATATAATTATGTACTACTTGTACTCTAAAATAAGATAACATAAAACGAAAATTACAGACAAACTTCAGTCTTTCAATTAACCTGAGATAACAAACAATCAAAACTAATTCTAATCTTCTCCTTGAACTCAAAACTTTATATTTCTAGTATCATTTAAAAACAATCATCAACTGAAAAACAAAAAATAATATTCCATAATTAAATTTTAGTTATAACTTTTATCTACATTTTTTAAAGCCTTCTTGATAAAATATATATATTCTCAAAAACACAGTATTCAAAATCGTGGGAAAGTCTGGTTACTCAAGGCATACCTGGAATTCATATCGAATTTATCAAAACTATATTACTCAAACAGTAAAGCAAAAATACAGTCGGAACAGACGGGGCCCGATTTTGAAGTGAGACGAGGCGTCAGACGATTGTGACCCAATGTCACCCAAATAATTCTCCGCAGAACTGGAAAATATATTCCGGAAACTGGATTGGTCTCATCTGGGTCTCAACATCGATGGTCAGAAACTAAATCACCTCAGATTCGCAGACGACTTAGTCGTATTTGAGGAAAACCCAAGTCATCTGGAGCTTTAAGCAAGGAAAGTCTTGAGAGTTGTAGGAAAGAATTGTCCATAACCACAAAAAAAAAATGTGGACCAATTCAGAAAAAAACCGACACTGATAGATTCAATCCGGGGTGGGATTTAATCTGTTGATGAATACATATATCTTGGCCACTTTATATCACCATAAGACCAAATAACTAAGGAAGTCGACACAAGCATAGCAAGTGGTTGGAGAAAGTATTGGTCAATAAAAGAGGTCATGAAATCCAGAGACTTGGGAATGGCTGTTAAGAGTTTTTTTTTAAATATCTGCATACTACCATGTATAACATACGGATGCGAAACATGGGCACTGACAAAACAGCACAGAAATAAACTGCAGTACTGCCAAAGAGCCATGGAACGGAGCATGACAAATAATATACGCAAAGCAAATCATGTAAGAAATGAACAATTGAGAGCAAGAACTAATCTACAAGACATCTTGACCAGCATGGCTATTGCATATCTTTTGATGACAGTGGATAACTTAAAGTGTCTATCAAATAACTGTCAAATGGTGATTTTTTAAGAAAAAAATGTATCAAACCATAACCAATTTCCAGTTAATCTATGGACACTTATGATAGCCACTGACATTAAAAAGATACGCAATAGCCCTACAGGATTGACCAACAAAAATGGAGATGGACTGGCCACATGATGAGAGCAAACACAGAGAAATGGAGTAAAATAATAACGGACCGGTATCTAAGGGAAAGTAAACGCAGCAAGGGGAAACAGGTAAAGAGATGAGAAGATAAGCTGAAACAAACAGCGGGCCCCAAGTGGAGGAGAGTGGCTCGAAACAGAAAGCAATGGAAGGAGCTAGAGGAGGCCTTTGCCAAAAGATACACTGAATTAAGCGACATTCTGTAACAACTTTACAGTAAAAAACAAGATGTAATTCAGAAAATATAGGGCAATTTATTTATTCAAAATCGTATCACAGTTACATTACAAAATTAAAAATTATTAACTATTTTAAATAAGTCTCAATAAACTGACACTACTCTATATTATTATTCTAATCAGAACTTGTACCGGAATGCTCATTTTCGCTTTTTGGCAAGTTTTTCCAAAATAACAATTTGTGAGGGGGAATTATGTTCGATAGGTTTTTAAAGAAATCTGCTTTCCTTCTTAGGTTCGATACCTTTCGGTTCATTTCTATATTTAAATACCATTGTCCGTGGGTTTTTAAATATCTATTGTTCATGAAACGAAGAGTTGTATAAGATGCATCATCGAAATTATTTTTATATACATAAGATCATAACTTTTACGTACGAAACATACCACAACAATATTTTTTAAATAAGCTCTTGGAGTGGATGTTTGAATCCTTCTTTGGGACACAAATGATGGAAATTAATGGTTCGCCATATCGCAATCGTTGCAAAATTGGGGGGATCAAACCTGGAGCGACACACTTCCTTACCCACAAGCTCCTGGCGATGCACTAGTTTCACCCCGACAGCTTGATTTCGGTACAGGATCGTTACGTAGCCGGTGTCCCCCGCCCCGCGCGAGATCAGTTAACGGCTTTGTAGTGTACTAGTGTCAGATAACGTCGCTTTAGTCTAATAATGACGGGCAATACATTTTTGTTTAGGTTTGAAAATGCCGCTACGGGCTTGTAACGTACGTTAAGTTAAAATATAAGTATCTCAAATATGAAGCAATAATGCCGTTAAACATCGTTAGTCAAGTTTAAGTCTAACATTTTCAATTAACGACGTTAAAGTTTAAAAAAAGCGAACTCCTTTATTAAAAAAAGAATACCTATAAAACAGTTATAGTATCTTAACCGCTTTGTAGTGTACAAAAGACTGCTAACGGCAATCTAGACAAGTAACCATATAATTTTTTTGTGATAAAAATATGAGTTAATGAACTTTAGTGGCTTTATAGACTCACAAAGTTACTTAACGTTATTTTTGCTTATTTCACACGTGAGAAATATGCACTTAACGGCATTTTTATAATTATTATTTCCAAAACTATTCAAGATATAAAAAATTCGCAAAAACAGATCGATAGATTTTTTTTTTCTCATTAATATAGTATCAAAAGTTGAAAATCGACCAGATGTTGGATAGCGGCATTTTAGTTATACCACGGCAGTATAGATGTATGGGCGCCCTTTCTCAGAGTAGCTGGCAGCAACTTATCTGTCTCTTTCTCGCACGTTGACACGACGCAGTTCTATCCTTTGCTCTCTTTAATGTTCTTGTCACACAGCTGACGTTTGATTATGAGTGAGATAGTGTGCGTAAAAAGCGTACTCACGGATTGCGGCAAGATAGACTCCTACGAACTTATGCACTCCTATTATTTATCGAGTATTATTTTGGTTTAAATAACGATATTTGTAAATTAAAAATAGTAAAAACTCTGTGGCACGTCTACTCTTGGCAGAGGTCCGAGGGGAAGCCTAAAACGTTGGAACTTAAAACGTTGTTCTTTAGGCACCTCAGTATGGAGTGGGTTTATTTTATTTGAAGTTAAAATATTTGATTTAGTACTCTACTGTACTTTAATCTAGGGTCTAAAAATCTTTTTTGGTGAGCATTTAAATTGTAGCCATTAATGTACAGGATTTCAACTTATAACATTTACTAAATGTTTGGTTTCCTCGCTTCTCCCTAATTGCGATTATAAGGTAAACGTTCGTTTCGGTGTATCAAACAAGGGATTAGTGAAAGCCGACACATACGCGGCCATTTCTTATTTAACGAGCTTCTTCCCCTCGGTTGGGACGCTTAGTGATCGCTTATGGGGTGAAGATCGTTTATGGCGGGAATCGCCCCAAAAGAGTACTTAATAGTTTAGTCGGTTTTTAAAGATATTTGTTTGCATTGCAGATGTTGGTCAGATTTGTCATTTTTAAATACTTTAAAGTGGAAAGTCTCAATGGTCAAAAATATCAATTAAGTATAGTTGTTACTGATTTTTGATTGTCTAATGATTAGAAATGTATCTATACTCTAACCAATTCAAAGACATCTGCTTCTCTTTGGCATTTAAAGTCTAGTCAATATCATCATAACAGAAACCGGGGAAAATTACAATAGAAATGCAATACCTATAATAATGACCTGAAAACCTTATTTAGGTACCTATGTTGTTAATTTTAATGTACCTAGCTAATGTAAAATCAAAATATTTTATGCTGGTATTAAGGCAGAATGTGTCTTATTCTATAACATTTTTATAACATCCTGTGTAAGTTTCAAAAGTTAATTTAAGTGCAAAACTGACGTGTAAATGGTTAATATGTTTCAAAAGAATACTACACTTGAGTCTCTGTAGATTCACTACTCTGTGTCCATACCTCGCGCGAGCTTGTCGCGCTTTCTCTCCCGCTTCATTTGCCAAAGTTCTGGTCAAGCTGCCGACCGACCACTGCTAGAGACGCGCGACTGTGTCGATATTTTTGTCGATACTTATAATGTCGTCATTTACCGCTTATACTATTTTCGCCCCGCAGTTTATAACGCGTAAGTTAAGAATCTATAATTTTATTAAAAAATGGTTAAAATCGGTCCAGTAGTTTCGGCGCCTATTCGGTACAAAAAAACAAGAGCAAAAAAAATCTGTTCTCCTAGCACAGACTAAAAAAACTGCTGATAAAAATCTAAACAGTAATCAATGGCGTTGACTGGTCTCAAAGACAACACATCGGTTGATCAATCAAATTTGAGAAGAAATGACCAAAGACAGGCAATTTTTGAGGCTTAAATCTAAAACCACATAAGATCAGGTACATAGGGATAAAAAAATTGCCTCCTAAAATGACGCAATCAAGTAACATTAAAAAGCACGATTATTAACTACCTATCGAATTTCTAAACTATCGACACTTTCCCATCCCTATACCACCCGTAACCCATAAGTGGCTTAGTTATACTCCAAGCGCCTTCAAATACCGAATCAATGCGGGCAACATAAGAACAAAAGAAGGATTACGCCTTCACTTGACCGCCCGAAAAGAATTAGCGGGAAAAAAAAACAAAGACTTGTTAGTCTTTGGTCGTTAGTGTTGCCAGTATTGGTCGGTCAGCGCAAATGTACGGTTTTTTCGCCCGCATAACTAGAATGCTTTGTGGTTGCATTTGTTTTTAACTTTGATCATGAACGAACGTGTGTTTTGCGAATGTTATTTTAAGGTATTGGAATTTTGAAAAAGGAATGTTGTTTGGCTGTCTGGCTGGTTTGTTGGCGCTAATGTTAAAAATAAGTTGGTCTGAAGTTTATTTATTTTATTTTATTGGCAATTATTTTTTTTCTGGTGTCGATGATTAAACGCTGTTTCGTTGATTTATTAGTAGCTAGGGTAGGGTAGATAAGCAAGATTTTTTTAATAAAATCAAAATTAACTAAAGTTGATTCTAAATTATCTTGCCAGCGATCTTCGTTGCCGTGAAATTATCGTTAAAAATATTAAATCCCTTTTTGAATCGAATTTTGTTAACAATTTTCAGGGTTTTATTTTATTGTACGTAACTCTACATTTTTTTTTTTTTTTTATTCCACAACGATCACACAAGGCCATCTAGTCCCAAGCTAAGCAGAGCTTGTGTTATGGGTACTAGACAACTGATAAACATACTTATATATTTCTAAATACATACATATCCTTACATAGTATAAAACAAAGTCGTGTCTGTTTGTTTGTTTATTTGTTTGTTTGTCTGTATGCTTAAATCTTTAAAACTACGCAACGGATTTTGATGCGGTTTTTTTTAATAGATAGAGTGATTCAAGAGGAAGGTTTTAGTATATAATTTGAACGACATCCACGCGGGTGAAGCCGCGGGCATCAGCTAGTTATAGATAAATTACACCCAGACACAGAACAAATGATCGTGCTCATCACACAAACATTTGTCCTGGGTGGGAATCGAACCCACGACCTCCGGCATAGCAGTTAGGGTCACTAACCACTAGACCAACAGGCCAGTCAGATATTACTTTTCTTCAAAAAAAGCCTAAGTTACTCCTTATAACATCAGCTATCTGCAAGTAAAAGTCTCTTGATAATTGGTTCAGCCGTACAAGAGATAAGCCGGATCAAAAAAACAGACAGACATAAATGTTCCTTTAATACTTTTTAAGTTTAATTTAAATTACAAACAGACACTTTCAATTTTATTTCTTTGTCTGAGGAATGTGTGTTTTACAATATTTTAAAGCGTTTAAAAACGAGAGTCAATTGCTTTTTCTTATTACTTTTAACTTTCTCCATCAGCTACCATACGGGCTGAAGTCAATCTAAGAAATAAGTTTTTTTGTTAAGTGCCCCTATATCTAGTGCTTAGAACTTTAGTAACTTGAGGCTTTAAAGCGTTGTTACATTGTGTCTTAATCCTCAGGGATTCGTTAAAATCTGAACGTATTTAAAAATATTTTATTAAGTTTCGACTAGGGCATGCGAAATCCGGTTTCGATCCCATAGTAGGTAGTCTAGGTAGGTACCTATCCAAAAGTAAAATGCGGGAAAAACAGTTTTGCTATGGGACCGATACCCAGTTTCGAATCAAAATGAGAAAATTAATGACAATGTCAATTATAAACCATAAAACGTTGAAAGTTTAAGTTCAAAATTGAAAGAGAAAAATGTACAGTTTGTGGTAACTTAATGCAGTGGTGACTGTACCTTTTTTATCCCACTTTTATAGCCTAACTGTATCTAGTTTTAACTTTTTAGTCTAATCAGTATTCTAGTCAAACATTAAATAAAAACACGAAATATTTAGGTACCTATCTAACATTTTTATTATAATTTTTCGTTACTCACCGTTTTGTTACAATTTGTAGGACATAAAGTTCTACTACTACATTATACAGTCTATTTTGGCGCGCAAATTTTGACAGCTGTCAATGTGGTCATAGAGATTATTGTCTATTATCTGAGCTTGTGATCTGTATTCAGTATTCACTGCACGGCTAGAAGCACGCCTACATAAGATCTACATTTAGGGAAGCCAGAATTAGCTTTAGTTTACGTACCTATAGTAACTTGGCAAAAAGATTTTTGTAGATGATTTTTATTGTGACATATATTTAGTCAAAACGAAGAAGAAAGGACATGGACCTATCTAAATACTACAATGATAAAATTGTAGGTAATGATTTTTATTTGAGTTTCATTTCAGGCAAACCAGATGCTCAGGGGTACTAAAAGATTAAAATGATGAATGTCTCTATTTAGCAGAGTCGGCAAAGAGTACGGAAAACATAGGGCTTCCTTAAGGTCGGATAGAAAAAAAACTATTTATTTCCAAGCGTTTGTAATAAAAAATACAAAATAACGCCAAATCTTATGACTTTACAACGGTAATGATGATGATGATGCCATCTAGCCGATTTCAGCCACAGCGACTGCATTCGCTGACTTAATAGATTGTCAAGAGCTTTGTTGTGCTGCTCTTTCGTGTGCTTTTAAGTGGCTAGCATATCCAACTTTGGCCGAAAAAGTACAATCACAAAGCGAACATGTCATGTCAGAACACCATTGATGACATTATTGGGTATAGCTCTAAGTGGGTAGATGTTTATACCGTAAACGATTTTCTCAAAATATTTTTTTAAAAACTTTTTTCCTACCAGCCCTGATGGCAACTACAAAACACGGTTACAAATAACAGTATAGCCGTACCGATTACTAAAATAATACTGCAATGGCTGATCGCTGTCCACAATACGACTAGGTAATTGTAGTGAGAGACCAATCTATGTCAGCCTCTAGTTTCTAAGTACTACAGTTTATAAAACACTAGGGTTTGAGTAACTTTAGAAAATCGATGCAGAAAATTTTAATGTTGATGTTTGAACAAGCTTTCATCATTATAATTTTCTAAAGAAAGGGACTCTATTGTTGATTTTTGCTTATTCCATATCACCATATCACATTTTGAGTTTCATCAACTGGACCCAAGTGTGTACGGTTTCTTGTGTCGAGTTAGTGAATAACCCGTAAATTTTATAGGTCAGGCAGATTACTACCTAGTGGAACAACATTTAACATATTAAAAGGGGATAATTTTTCAATAAGTAACACTGCCAGGTCTGGAAATCGATACCAGGACCCACCAACTTGCATTAATTAAAAATTTGTGGACGAATTGGTCATTGTTGTAGATGCAATGACTTCTACGGCCCCTCTCATTCAACTAATCTCTTAAGTCTTAATCAGCTTTTTTCGGTTGGACTTTCCAGGTAACCAGTAGGAAAACATACCTGATACCAATTTATTAACCTTTTCGTACGTCAAACTACTTGATTTGTTTATGAGCCAAAAATTTGTATTGACTTGAAAATTCAAACATCACATCTATCATAGTACCTAGGGTGTATGTTTAAGCGTTTCTGCCTGATATATTTAGATTTAGACGCCACATGCATGAGTAGTGCAGGCTGTGAATGTAGAAATGTAGACAAATGACATACCGTAATAGCTATTTAGTTGTAACTTGTGGACTATTTTCAGTACCATTTCACGCACACTTAGCATTGCTACTCAAACGTGTAGGCTGTTTGTTTTAAGCTGATTATTTCAAGAGCTAATTATTCTCTATGGATTATTTTGAAATTCGATCTGTGTTGAGGTGGGAATGTGTGAAAACAAACCAATGAGTTTATTTTCGAATTGTGTGCGGTCACTTGACCGTGGTTAGATTAACTTTTACAGGAATGGAGGAATGAAATTATTCTTGGCATATCGAATATGCTTTTGCGAGGATGCTGATGATTAAATTAATTCTATCGACTGTTTCTGAACCGGTTCTATAGGTACGTTATGACGCAAAATTTCGTTTTCGACAGTACTTCTACTTGAGACTGCTATTAGATTACTATACATATTATGAGAAGTGTAGTTTTCTGAATAGCCTCATTCTGGTGCCTAACCCCTTTCGGATTACAGAACTCAAATAAAAGATAAGCCCAAAAAACCTAGGAAAAACTACAAAGCCTCGGTCACCGTACCTTTAAAAAATGCCTACAACCACCTTTATAAATACATCCAAATAAATGACGTAACAAATAGATACCCATTGTTGTTGTCCCCGACTAAGAAACCTTTCCAGGCCGATAAACAAGAATATAGTTATCTCACCTAGCCGCCAGAGGACGCCCCTCTCTAATAATTTATGTATTGTCAGCCGGCATATTTAACCTCCGCGCGTATTATTCACACATTATAAATCCTACGGAGCGTGGCGATAACGGAACGCGACCATAAACGCCAAGATGGCGCCGCTGACAGTTTTTTGACAGCGGTTTTGGCGCGAAAAAAGTGAGGGTTCTTTTTGGGGATTTTGAATTATGCTTTTTTTTTCTTTGTAGATTAGGATTTTTGCTTCAGTTTATTCAATGTTGCCAGTCTTTGGAAGTTTTTAAAATAACTTGCATAAAGCAAAGCGTACCTAATAATAATTAATTCACCGAATGACAAACTTAAATTGTCTGTTGTTACGATCTAGAAATCACTAAATACCGTATCGCAAGCACTTAAATCATCTAGCAAGCGACGCACAAAACAAAGTAAAAGTCACTCAAATTCTATTCTTATCACTTACAAATAAATGAAACAATGGCTTCCTTTATACAGTAAATAACCACACAGTTCGCAACATTTTCAATTTTAGCACAGACTGAAAATAAACTTCGAACAGGGGAAGCGGACACCTGTTTAGTCTATGCTTTCCGCGCCATTACCCGCCCATTGAGCCGCGCGCGATTTTCGAATTTCGAACGGAGAAAATGGCGCCATCGCGCGTCAACTTGACGTAAACGGTTTGCGTGCAAAAATGTGGAAAAAATCGATAGGGCGCTTATGAAATGTCTTTGTTGTGTTCTTGCTAATTTAGTATTCTTCATTAAACTTTTTCAATGATTATTTAACGTTAAGAAGACCGTGTTTTCGAACATGAGTAACGAACAAGACGTATTGAAAACAACGAGGAGTGACGTTACATGATTACATCACACCTGCCTGCATTTTTTAAAAGGAGTTAATAAGTATTGTGCGTAGTGTACTTAATCATTATTTCAATTACATCGCAATACGAAGCATCCTGTGGGAGCTGCTGAAGTGAGAGATGTGCAGATGTGGCATTTTGCTGAGCTGATGCCCTTTTAGAATTATTAGATTTGTTTTTTATAATTTAGGGCAAGATTGAAGTCAAGAGCTAGCCCATTTATAATAATAATATAAAAATTAACGATACCTATTTTTGCTATAACACAATTTTCTCTTTTTCTTTCTTCTTATGTAATATTCACACTTTCACAGACCTTATAAGAATAGGTAGATACAAAGGACCCCTAAAATTAAAATTTAGTAAATCAGACAAAAGTAACACGAATGTTATCGATCCAACCGATCTATGATTCGATCTATCGGATAAAAGGCTGTATAAGATTTTTTCCTCTGCCCCTGTCCCGACGTAAAAAACGGTCATTTTTGACAATTGGAGGACCATAAACACCTAGTTAAAAACTGTTCGGATTGTCCTTTTTGTTACTTGTATCACGTTGAATAAATTATTGGGATGTGTTTTTAAAGGTTCCGTATCTATTGAAAATTGTTTTTTGTTATTTGAATGTGGCGAACTATGGATAGAGATAGTCATTGTCATTTTGGTTCTGTCCCATTCTACTGTCAGGATTATGTCATAACTATACGGTCTACAATAAATTAACCTTTAGAGCATTCTTATAAAATTAGCGAATAAACTGAATGTGAACATCGAGGTTCCAACAAAAAAGCGTTGTCATAAATATATTCCTTTATTGATTGAAGGAAAGTACTTAATAAAACTAATAATAAAATAGGTACTTCATGTAAGAAACAATTACGAGCTCTGTCTTGTTTCGTAAATGTTAGCAGCTTATGAACAGTAATAGATACAGACGCCATGCCAGTTCATTAAGCTACTCGAAACTGTCAAATTTACCAAATCAGCCTTGTACCTAATGCTTCGGCAATAAAGTTGAAAATTTTGACAGATTGTAGTAACTTTGATGTGCTGGCGACTGTACTCACCTGTACGCTGTTTTTGAAGTTTAAACCTAATCTTGAAAAATAACGACACATTTTAAGTTTTTAAATTCTCCATAATTAAGTTATAAACCCGCATTTTATCACTTCACGTACAAACAGACAGACATTCGAAGATATTGAGCGAGAGATATTTATTTATGACCACCAATTAGAAGGCGCGAGATAAAATCTGAACCTCTTTTGTCGGATAGAGCAAGGTGGAGTGGATTGTCTGTGGTCATGTTTAATCTGTGCCGTTTTTGACGTAAGAATGAATGAAAGGAAGGAACGAAAATATTTAAACGAATTTGTATAGAATAAGTAGGTACCTAAACAATTTTGTGAAACTCTAATCAAAATAATTTTCGGAGTTACCGTGTAATCTATTTATATAACTATGGTTTGAAATGTTTTCTTATATTCTAATTGAATTAATTTAGAAAAAAAAACTAGGTAGGTAGGTATGTTTTTTATTTGATCTGAGTTTTTACTACGATTGTACGCTCAACGACCAATCAAGCTATGCAATTTAAGCTGATCACGCTTATCTTTGTCTTACAGAAAACTCATACAAAGAGAGCCCAAGCTATACTGGTTATGTATAAATTGATGTGTCGCCGTGTTAGCCGTGCCGATGCATCCTACTATAGTTTAGAAGACAATACTTTGGTTGCAATAAAATATGCCGTGAATTGAATAATCCGAAGATAGATATACCTGCTTCATGCATAAGAAAATCTCGATCGTCAGATTTTACATAACTAGCTGATGCCCGCAGCTTCGCCCGCGTGAATGTCTGTCAAATTTTATACTAAAACCTTCCTCGAGAACCACTCTATCCATTGGTGAAAACAACATGGAAATCGGTGCAGTAGTTTTTGAGTTTATCGCGAACAGACATACAGACGCGGTGGAGGACTTTGTTTTATAATATCTAGTGATGCAGCAAGTCACATATTTAACAGACATCCTCTCAACACATTTCTATGTTCCTTTTTCCCCGCTCTATCTCACCACGTTCATGACTTTTTTCTATTTTTTTTTTTATTTCAATATAAAGCATCAATTCTGTCCGGTACTAGGATCGAGGCAAAGGAAATGGCTCTATTAATGTTCCTTCACCATTTGGGGACATTTATATAAAAAAAATGGTGGCTATCACGGAGGTTTGTCATTATAAACGTAAATTAATTTTAATGTTTGGTTTTAGTTGTAATAATTACGTGATATTTTTGTTTAATGGGATTTTTAATTTTAAGTTTACTTGATTGGGTAAATAATATATTACTTAGGACAGTGTATGTTTAGATTTTAGGGTTACTTATTAATAAACTTCATTCCATCGTTAATTTACTAAGAAGATTGATTGAAAAAACAGTTTAAAATAAAAAAAAAAACATGTTAGGTAAATATCTAAAATACCTAAATATAAAAAATACCTGTACCAGTGCAAAATCATGCACAATAAAATTGCGTGTAGGTACATACTACTCATACATAATTTTAAAATTATGAGTGTTTTTTATTACTATAAAATAGACAAGACAACTTAGATTTGTGTGATAAAAAAGAAGCAAGCATTAGACATACGCTATTTTAAAGATAATACACGATATAAAAAGAATACCGATTTAGTAGAGCATAGAGCGCTCTCGGCACATATTGTTTCAAAGTAACTTTAAATTATTATCAGTGATGCAGAAATTCATCTTCAAAAACATTGCACACGATAATAACAACATAAAAAAAAAAAACAAAAAAAACACAAACATGACATCAAAAAACGCGCCAAAACCACCACAGGCAACAATGACAGCTCAAAAAAAAACACAGCACTTTCAAAGCTACGACATCGACTGCTACAGCCTACCTTTCATCGCATCGGCAGTGCATGAGTGTATTCACTCTCCAGTTATAAACGCCATACTTCTTCTCCATTCCACCGATCCAGAAAGGGCAACGAAGATCGTGGACCCTGCAGCAGCGGTCAGTCCTCGTGTGACCGCCGAGCTGAGAGTACCGTGTGGCAGAGAACCCCTTGCCACACCATTTGGTGCCAGGAACGCGGAGTATCTCCATGGTGTCGCGTTTTGTTCTAGGATGGGAGAACGTCGTGGATTGAACGAATGATTTGAGGATATTTGAATGGTGGGTCGATTTGATTGGTCGAATTCATATTATCTTTACAGAGCTTTTTAAAAACTTGAGTGACGAGTAGTAGGCACAGTGGCCCGCACGTCAGTGGTAAACCAGTATATAGTAGTCTTCAATTGAATTACCACCAAAAAGCGATTATACTCACTGACATTGTAAACAAAAATTACTTTAACGTTATTAGGTAATGTTAATTGTCTTTAGTTTACGTCTCTGTAGCACTGGCTACAGAGACGTAAACTAAAGACAATTATCACTGGATAATTGCGAATAAATAAGAGAAACAATGTATTGACCTTACCAGTATTAATTGATCAAATCTTGTATGTACTTTTCTCAAATATCTTTAAACCTTTCGTTCGAAATCATTCGATTATCTATACCCACGACGCCCATCTCTTTCACTTTTAAATTTCGACCACTGACAAGTTAACTGTCAAATACCAAACCATAATGACCTTCCTACTTTTTTAATTTCACAACGTCAAAAATAAAATGGACCACCAGCGTGTTTATTGATATTAAAAAATAATCGTAAATATTCCGGGGATAGTCGCTGTAAATCCTTAATAGATCCCGAAGAGCTATAAAAATCTATAGATCGTTGGGAACGCATGAATGATCTATAGATCACCACATGTTTTATTGCTTTATTGGTTTGTAGTGTTAAATTAATTGCTCGAAATATATGTGTGGTTACGAAATTGTTATCGGATTGTTAGCTCGTTATGCAATATTAGGTACATGGATGTTTGAACCTTAGTAAAATAAAGGTATTATATACATATAAGTTCATCGTTTTGATGTTATCTTTGAAGATGACTAGCGATCGCGTTTCGTATTTCTACTCTGATTTACAGCTTTGATATTTAAACTTTTCCGTCCAATATATTTCTGCTGCCTTTTTCAGCATTGTTTGAAAGATTGTCGGTTGGACCCTCTGCTTCGTCGAACTACTAACGGGAAAGGAAAATCAACTAACCTGAGCAACCCACGTATCAATTTCTCGATTTTTTCAACAAATCTTAGTTTCTGTAAACTCCCTTTGCAGTTCATCAACAAGGTTACTGAAACCTTTTATTTGTTTAATTTTTGGCGGGATATCACCACAGATCTTAAATCTTAAATCCATAGACAGCGGCCATCTTGATGTCAGCGGGACACAAACTTCAAAAACTAGTTTGATAAGACATCCTAAACGAAAACATAAAAATAAATAACGTAATAATCTTATTAAGCCTCATCTAATCTTAATTAGGACGGTAATGGCTCAAAATCTTGAGGTTTTTACTGAAATGGGACATAAACTTTATGATATAGGATCCTTGGACATCAAGGAGTTTCTACTAAAAAGTTTGTGAGTGACTATTTTAAAAATTCGAACTCCATTGCATTTTTCATTCCGAAGATTGAATTTCGTCACAGTAATGCATAAGGAATGCGGCAATGGATAGGCTGCTTGTTAAAAGTATAGTAGTAAGAGTATTTTCTGATTAAGGATGCTACTAATTCTTTACTAATTGACGTAATATGATATTATTTTATTTCTTCTCTAGTGGTGATAAGTTTTTCTATTTTTAACCTTATACACCCATGATTTCTTAGGAAAGTTGTAATTCTTAATGAGCTTTCCTAATGTCATCATCATAAATAATTTTAAACTGTTTGTATAAACTGTAAGTTCCTTGCATGGAATAAAATAAATAATACCAGATTTTTTAATCAATGCATTGTGTCAAAGTTACCGCTGAACTGCAGTATATTTGATAATCTATAAAGATGGCAAGCTAACTTGTAGGAACATTCATTTGAATTGTAAGAGCTTTCCTATTTCGACTCCAAAATCTTTATTTAATGATCCTTGATCAGGGCTTCTAAACCTAGGGAAGTACCACAATGTCCTTCATCCTCAAAGAAGCATTTATTTACAAGCAAATACTCTCGCAACATATAGTAAGCACCATCACCACACTCGGAAAAACCAAAAAACACCACAACCGTCCCAATAGTGGTTTTTTCTTTAAGGACTCGGGTTTGTCCACTAACTCACCTCATCATCAGCCCAGCCTTTTCCCAACCATTTTGGGGTCGGTTTCCAGTCTTACCGGATGGTGCTGAAGTCCAGTATTTTACATGGATCGACTGACTGACTATCTGACCTCCACAACTCTATCTGGGTTGTGGGAACGTATCCTTGTTGATATCTAATTTGAATTGGGACCTCATTCAATACCATCTTTTATTCATCTTTAAATATCCTATACTTTTATAACATACATTTTTTATATGCGTTTTGGCTAAATTGTAAAATTAGTGTATGATCACCACTCACTGCTGAAAGAAAACCCGTTTTCTTATCGTCAACGGTTTTTCGCCATTTGCTAAACCTAGCCACTTAAAGTTCATCTATGTAGAATCAGCAGCCCCTAAGCTAGGTCAGTAATTTCGTCACGCATATATTTGCATCCCATCATCTCAGGACACCTTAGGGCACCGTGAGAAAGCTATGCTAACTTCACCTACGCTTTGTTCGAATTTAAATGATAGCCGTTGGCGTTCGATTGTCAGCCATTTTATGACGATTCCGTTATGCATTTCAGATGTGTTGTTGTTGCAAAGTATAATAGGCTCTGCTGTGTTGTGTATATTTCATAACCAGCATAGGCTAGTAAGCTTCAATATTTCTTCAGCTAAGAGGCATTATTGCTCAAGTCGGCCACTTTGTGAGCCAAGTGACTTAGAAACTGCTTCTAGCTGGTAGCTACGAATTTTGTTTAGATGTCGAAAAATGCTGTTTCTACGGCATTCGGTTGATTTTACAATCAAGTGCGGTGTGCACCTAAAGTGTGTATACCCCTGAGGCCCTGACCCATGCTATGTATAAAACATATTTACATACCCATACCCTTCCAAATTCAAAAACACACCCAACCGCCACTCCCAATGACACACGTCAAAAAAAAAAAACAAAAAAAAGAACCTTGTCTTTGAAATTAAAAATAAAAACTAACCTCCTATCGCATCTGCAGTGAGATATAGTATACGGCCTATAGTTGAAATAACCGAATCTCCGTTTGAACATGCCGATGTTGAGCCGGCAATGGTCGTGGGACCGACAGCATCGGTCTTCGGCTGCGTCGGCACCTAGCTCCCCGTACTTCGCTGCTACATGGCCGGCCCCGCACCATTTGGTCCCGGGCACTATGAAATTCTCCCTGAATGATCTTCGGGACCTGTCGTTTTCATCTTATGTTAGTCTTTTGTAAGCGATACTGCGGTGATCTGTGTGGTCAAATATTTATGATACATTGGTGAAGAAGTAGTGATCAATGAAAACCTGATGTCGCAAAAATCTGATTACATATTTTGTTTTCTGCATGGCATTTTGCATGAAGCTGGCTTCTACTTAACCGAACTATCCTGTGGATGCCTTGAGTGTAAGGCAGAGCAGCAAAGTGAGAGGCTGAACCTGATAGAGTAATTGAGTCAATCAAACTATAGCCTCTTCTTTGTGAATTAGAGTGGACCGGAGTACGAAAATATTGTCTGCATAGACTACAACAAAGAATTTTCAGAGTAAGATTTTCTGGAGCAGCTAAATAAGGCATTCCTTGCGGTACTGTTATGTTTTGCGTACCTATGCCAAGCCTGGAGGTGGGAGCAAAAGTTCTTAGCATCTTTATGGCGATAGTTTATTCTGGTCTATAAGCAAGGTTAGCAGTACAGGTTTTTTTATTTGTACGTTGGTAGGTGTTTTTTTGCACCACATGACTTATGCTAGTCTATAAAGAAGAAAAGTCTATTGATGAGGATGATCTATTTTAACTCTTACTCTGAATCATATCTATCAGAACTTCACAATTTAGCGACATCAGGTCTTCATTTTAAACAAATAGTTCATTCATTCTAAATTATGCCATTAAGTTTATCTTGGTATTCGCGTCTGACTGAACAAAAATTGCTTCAAAACCAAAACCAATAGTGTAAAATGAATATTTGACACTTGAAAACATTTTTAGCAAAGAATAAATTTATATAGAACATAACAATTAATAGCGAGACATTTGGCCCGTTGTGATTGTTAATTTTGAATGAATTGATGACGTGAACGATGAGACTGAAGGATTGAATGATGATTTGATGAATGAATGGGTACTATCTGTAGAAAATGATCAATTATTTGGAGGTTTATTAGAAAAGCCGTTTGTTATGGCGTTCTATGCGAGAGGACTTAGTTCGACAGTGGATGTCTGTGTGTGGCTGATGATGATAATTATAAGAAAAGTGGAGTAGAAAATTGTAATAAACTGTTCACTTTCAAAGAAGATATTCTGAAATAGTCGAAAGGCTACTTTCTAAATCTGTTCAGAACGAAGTTACTTTTTTTTTTAAAGAATATTAACAGCAGGCCAAGTAAAGATGAACATCTGCTTTCCATAATGCATAAAGCTGATATAAATGTTCAAACCAGATCGGTAGTAGATAAGATACTGAACTTTAAAGTTTAGGTGATATTTAAGACCATTTCGAACAGAAGCCATAGGTTAAAAGTGAATGATATTGTATGATATGATAAATGAAGAGCATTCGTTTAAGTAATGAGAGAATGAAGTAAGTAAATGAACGTAGGATTCATTAAGGATATAACAGAGCAAAAAGCAGTAGTCCCTGTTTATAGATATTGCGAAAATATGGCGTAGTTTTGTCTACGTGTATAATATAGTTTAGGTAGGTATGTGTGCCAAAATGCTGGAGTCTTAATACCGGTGAAAAAAGTGAAGAGGTCATTCCATGGACTGGTAGGTTCGTCAGGAGTTCGAAATTCGAATATTGTAGGTAAAGTATGAAAATTGAAAGGGGATGAGCGTCGTGCGGATGCTTTGCATTCCATATTTAAATGTCTTGAAAAGTCTTGGTTTAAAAAAAAAAATTGCGAATTCAATTCAAGACATTTTGAACAGATAAACCCTTTTGAAAAGCCATTACTGTTCCCTCAGTAACATGAATTTTTAAATAAAATGAATTTAACTGAGACTTTTGTCTTTTCGTTTAAAACAAAAAAACATTGAACGCTCATTCATCCGTAAATTCATTTTATTTGAATAGTAAAATGTTGCTTGGTAAAAATATAACAACTACCTAGCCAGAGAGCTTTCTCCAACTTTGTTTTTATTCTCCATCATATACTGTAGTTCTTCATGCCTTTTCAAGCATTCCATTTTCAATTTATCATAATCCAACCAGTTCGAAATATCTGGCGGCAATCGGTCGCCATCTTTTAGTATTCTAAAAGTGACGTTACCAAAATGGCGGTAAAACTTTTCGTCTTCTACATTTTTTGGTTGTTTGTTTACTATTCTATATATTTCTTCGTCTAATGCTAATTTTAATTCTTTTCTTAATGTTTTAAGGAAGTTTCTTGCTGATTTTCCTTGTGTTACGTATTCACAGTCTTGGATGTCGCCATTTTGTGTGTAAATCACTTGGACAAGATGTCTGCCATCTGTCAGCTGACGGAGCTTTAGGCCGAGTCTGTAACAAAGAGAAAAAAAATGATATTAGATATAAGTTTATGGAATAACATCGACAATTCTGGATCCTGGAAAAACAACATCAGCAGCTGTAATTTTAATGTACGGCTCATAGTAGATAATAATAATAATAAATAATAATAAAGCCCGTTTATTTCCAATCTAAAAAAACTATTATTACCTACATGAAATTTTTTAAATATTTAAATTATACATTTTACTACTCGCTATCATTACTTTCTTCGGTGTTGTTGATCGAAACCCCTTCTCGGGTAAAGGCCTCCTCCAGCTTCTTCCAAACCTCTCTATCCGTAGCTTTCTCTCTCCATTCACTTCCTGCTATCCCTTCTATATCTTCTATCCACCTCTTTCGAGGGCGCCCTCTTTTCCTTTTTCCTTTCGGTCCCTTCCATATGGTTGACTCAATTGTCCAACGTTTGTCTGTGTATCTTGCTATATGTCCTGCCCACTGCCACTTTTGTTTTAGGGCATATTGTAACTCGTAAGGCGTCTATAACTTTCGTTTTTCGTCTTATTTTTTCGCTTCTTACTTTTTGTATTCTTCTTAATTTCAGAACACTTCTCATACATAATAGATAGTGATGATAAATTATAATAATGATATTACATTTACCAGACAAAACAGATTTTACAGAATAATTTCTCATTTTTATTTATTTATTTAACAATTTATGTACACACTAAATACAGAAAAGAAGAAAGGAACAGAAAATAGTACAAAGGTAATGCTTATTTCTAAAGAAATCTCTTCATGAAATAAGCACAACCTTTTTGCTCTTCTATTTTAATGTAATGTTATGTATTGTATTTTGTGTGTGCATAAATCAATAAATAATATTAAGCGTTCTAAAACGATCCAGTAATCTGTGACTCAGCTCAGCATCTTCAAAACATTTTCATTTCCTATCGTAACTAGATCAACGTAACTTTTTATTGCACCGACACTCCTCAACCATGTTAAATTAACTAGAAACCATAAAACGTTTATTTATTGAGACATCGACACCTGCTTCTATACAATTAACATTAAACTTTCATTGACTAGTAGACATTTCAATGTACATCCGCAGAAAATGGTGCTTTTCAAACTTTTTTGTTAGGGTGAAAATTGTTTCTCTGTCATTCATTAAACATTTAAAATGATTAGCTTAATGCACTACATTCGAATCATTTCCTCAAACTTATGCCTTGTCTTCTTCTTCCATATGTATCTATTACTTTGCCATAACACCCTTTACACAGTTCATCCATTGTTTCTTAGGTCTTCCTCTACTCTTATAGCCATCCATATTCTACTTGGAAAGTTCCAAGAAGTTTTTAAAGTACTTTCCATTCAACTTTCCTCACGACATTTTCCTCCCCTAACAACTTTTATTGTCCACACACCATGACAGCTGATTTTCATACAATTATTGCTTGCTAACATCCAATGCTTTTACGAATTACATATATTCAAATGCACGATCATGAAGCTTGAAATAGCATTGAAATACCGGGAGAGAATATCGATAAAGATAATCACGGAAGATATCCCGTAAGTGTTATTAGGGTCCGCAAGAGATTCGGCGGCCTCAACACAAAGGGCTGAGAAGGCACATGAGTGGTTTGGTTTAGTCAGTAGAAGTCTGACACTCCCTACCGCTCTGCCCAGAGCGGGAGGAGTCATGTGACGATTTCCCACACTCCAAAAAAAAGGGGTAGTTAAACTTAAGCCATGAAAGCTTGAAAACAGTGTTTATTTAATAGTATCAATGCCTTTATTTAAACAAGAAATAGTCATAATTCTTTCTCCGTTACCAATCAAAGGTAAGGCAATAATTAAACCTTTTTATTACTAGTGTTAATGGCTCAATACAGACCGTATCGTATGTACTCGTAATTAAAATAGTTTTGTACATTTATCTCTGATTTTTAAACAGGTTTGTGATGGGCTTACAGATAGTTTTTCTGTGTTGATTGTAACGAGATTTTTAAACATACGATGTTTAGTAGAAATATTTTGTACAGTTAGTTCACTTCAAAGTGTTCGTGGCTAGATAATAAACAGCTTCTCGGATTAATCTTCAGGTTAAGCTGCACTTGCCTCGGTTGATTTGTAGATGGGTAACCATCCATCACATGTCGAGTTTCCTCCATACCTCGAAAACCACGTTAAGCTTTCAGTCGTTAGACTGTCTGCGTCCGCTGCATTCGGTTAGACTGCAAGACGACCCCAACATTGTTGGGAAGAGGCTTGACAGATTATTAAAAAAAATAAAAAGAAAGAGATGTTTTGATGGATGAAGTGAGTATGATAGATGTAAAACATTGTGGTTTTCCACTTTAAAAAAAAAAATACAAATATCACTACTGTAGGGCTATTGCGTATCTTTTTAAAGTCAGTGGCTATCAGAAATGTCCATAGATTAACTGTAAATTGGTTATGGTTTGGTACATTTTTTTCTTAAAAACTCACCATTTGACAGTTATTTGATAGACATTATAAGTTATCCACTGTCATTAAAAGATACGCAATAGCCCTGCTGGTGATTCAATTTAGAAGAGTCTCCATAGAGTTTCCACGCCCACGCTTTGGAATGGGTAACTGCAGTACTTTCGTAAGTTATTGTGACTGTGACTGTAGCTTCGCCTTCTTTGTTTTTCTGAAATTTAAAAGTGCTACTTATGGTCCAATTGATATAACTGTTTCGAGTTTGAGCTTAAATCCAATTACATACAAAATATTTGGTAAAACAACAAGATTTTATTAGATACGTTGTAACTACGTCAAAAATGCACCGATCCATAGAGTAAAAACTAGATTATGACGAGTGCTTAGGGGATGCAGAGTGGCTATTAGTCTATGGTCCCTGGGGATGACAACACAGGGGACGATCATATAAAATATTGAGACAGATTTCGACGGTATAATTTACAAACCACTATAATTTATTGGGGAATATAAAATCAATAATTTTTACAAACTTTAATAAAACCATTTTTCATTTCGATCGTAGTTGTATTGAAGTTTGCTACTTTAGTACAATTTGAGAACAAAATAACCTCAGTGCTAGAAAATATCAACTGTTACTTGGCGACGACTTCTTAACAAAAACTAAAGCTATTCACTTGCTGGAGTTTGCTTTAATCGGTAAATACACTGACGGGAAACTGAATTGTGAGTACAGAGTTGACACGAAAAGGCGTGATCGAGGTCAAGAGCAGACCCACTTTGCAAATAATAAAATTATGCTTCAGCTATGGTAGAAGACGAACTACCCCACTACTTGTACCTACATACGGCGACACTTCAAGCCCTTTTTTTTTGGTTTGTGGGAAATCATGAAATGACTCCTCCTGTGTGTGTCAGACTTCTACTGACTTAAAACCACCCGTGTTCCTTCTTAGTCCTTGTGCCGAGTCTTCGAATAACCCGCAGCCGCAGCCCGACGGGATAAAATGCCCTGGAATTTCCAATACGGATACAAATCCGCATTTTATTAACTGGTTTTGTATCGCTTGATTAATTGTAAGTGTGTATCAATTAGCACCGCTAAAATTGTAAAGTTATTTCAATTCTTTGATGGTTCACTCTTGCGTAAGGGTAGCACGTTAAATCAATTCAGTTGACCAGTCGATAGCCAAATGTCATCGGTAGTTTGGCAAATATTTACAAGTTTGGGACGGTATTATATGGCTTGAACTATTTATCTATTTACAAAGAAGCGCAGTGAAAAGTATGGTATTTTCTTCGCTCATTTCGTCATAATGAGCCTATAGCCATTTCACCTTATATAATTTTTTTGACATGGACAACTTCATATTGGAATAGTTGAGATTTTCTGACGGGATATAAAATATGAAAACGAAGTCCTTGAGTTTTTTTTTTGTGACTTTCTTTTGTCTTTTTGTCCCTGCAGAACGAATGTAAAGAACAAGGAATTCCTAAACGAATCCATATATTATATTATCCTCGTGGTAACTTAAATACACCCCACAGATAAAGCGATCACTTTTCACTCCAAACTGCGTCCCCTGTGACATTACATTAATGTCGATAGCTCACAAATTGATATTTATTGCAATTTGTGCATCACTGTACTTGGAGGGCGATTGCGAAAATAATCGGATTATAATAATCACAGAGTAGGTAACGCACATTTAAAGCATGTGATTTGGGAATTAGGAGGAAATATCTATTAGTTTTGATTTTTGGTCGGGGAAAGTGTCATTTTTTTTTCACATGAAGCCTAAAAATCAAAGGGATATAACTTGGCAGTCTAACGGTCACACCACTAGATTATAATAATTATTACTTTTTTACACGTAACATTAGTGACACAAGTCAAATCAACATAAGTCAAGAAACGATATTTTAAAGAAAACCCTTTAGTAGGTAGCGGGTCGCACCCACGTTTTTCTCAAATTGTCATTTATGACAAATAGAAAATTAAGATTTTCAAGTTCAAGTTGACCGCAGTTCATAACATTTTCATTAATAATAATTAATGAAAATGTTATGAACTGCGGTCAATTATTGACTGAACGAAAATTATTGTGTCCGACAAAAATGCTAAAAGAAATTAAATTACATCTACTTAAGACCTTTCTAGTAGTCTAGTATACAATCAATTACCTACTATCCTATTCAGTCGTAGGTAGCACAAGGGGTAATTTTAGACCCCCAGAACTGCAAATCTCCCTTCCATCAACCTCTTAATTTAAATCATCGAACGACACCAACACGACATTTAAATAAGACCTCTGTACGTATAGTCACTGACTAAACTCCTTGGCTGCAACATTTAAAACCGCAGACGGGGACCCCAAGGCCTAAAGTTTCCTTGCCTAGCTCTCAATGTGTTTGCTAAAAGATTTAGGCTGTAAGTCCCCTGTCTGAGTGAAGGGATGTTTATACTTCAGATTAGATCCACGAGGGGGAGCTAACTGTAGGTTGTACTTGTGAATGTGGGTTAAGTTTAAAAACTGTATGAGGTTGGTATAGAGGCAAAAAAATAGTTTTAGTTTGTATTGAACTGCGTGGTGTTAAGTAGGTAATGCCGGTTTTTTATGCTCCTTGACTTTTGTTGATATGACTTGTGTCACTTATATAACGTGAAAAAGCCGTGTAAAAGCGATAGCCTAGTGTACCTACCTCTGATTTTCCGTACCTCTGATTTTCAGATTCATGTGCGTATTGTATTTATCACTTGCTTCGATAAAGGAAAATATCGTAAGGAAACCAGTATGTTTGAGAGATATTCTAAAGTCAAGTAAGGAACCCATGGGCGACATAAAAACTCTGACACCACATTCGGCACTAACCACACGAAAAAGAAGATTTCTAAAGAAGAAAGATTACAGTTTACTTTTTACACGACTGCCCCAAAAAAAAGAGTGTTATGTTTTCAGCGTTCATGTATGTATGTAATAGTTTGTATGTTTGTGAGTTTCTATAATCCACCATAACTTCTAAACGCCTGAACCGATTTTAATGTGTGTGGTATCATTCGATTCTTTGCGTGATCCCGGGTGACATAGGCTATAGAAAATTTACAAAAACATAATAAGGTGGCCATGGTTTAGAAATAAAACGAACTTTTAATTTGTTTTTATTGAAATTTTAATGAAAAATATAATCATCGCCTAGAACTTGTTAAGTAGATTACAAAAATATACAACAGTAGTATTCAATATCTATTGTGTACTAGTAATACTACTCAACAAATGATATGTTAACATTTTTACATCAGGGATACATTTCATGATTCTTACAATGACAAGTCAATTGCACAACATTTTATTAAAAAGCCATCTTTATTTATAGAAATGTACAAATTATACAATAAATATAAATTAGCGATCACTGGTACAGACGCGTTGACATCAATACGCGTGTCTCTGGGGAATAATGCTGACTGTTTTCAAGAGGTACAGTCGAGTAGAAAACATATCGTAATAATCAAGGATTTATCAATAGTTTTTTTTTTTGCTTTTTCGCTATTACCCTAACGACAATGGTTGATTTTGTGGTGAAAAGTTTAGCTATAGAGTAAAGATCAAGAATGCTAGCGAGTATGATCGTTTATTTACGGACTAGAGTTATCACATTGAATGGCAATTTGTGAGAATGTAACTGTTTTAGATCTGTTTTAGAATGTGATCAAGGTCAGAAAAAGGCACGAAACTAATACCGAAACGAAATAATCTTCTAGAAAACCTCAACAATAAAAAAAAACCACACCAAAACACACTGTTCTCGACTGTACGTCCAAAAGTCGCGGCATTACTGCGCTGCGGCCACAAGCGAATCGAATGTGTTAAATGAAGCGTGACTGGTGTCGAGTGTACATTTGAGGGTCATGCCGGAGTAAGGGAGGAATTGCAGTTTTCAAATGATAGATTTATTATTTAATTCGGAGAGTTATTTGTTTAGAGAAAATGGCAAAACTTATCAAGCGGCATTGTGATGAAAGTTGCTTGGTAATTTTTCGAATTGTATTAGAAGGGTCAATCTTTGACAGTCGTTGCAGATAGTCAGCTGTAGTCTGACAAACAGTCTTATCAAAGACCAGTACCTGTTTACCTACTGGGTTGTGGAGGTCAGATAGGCAGCCGCTCTTTGCAAAATACCTACTGGTATACACTATTCAGTTGCATCTGGTTACACTAGAAGCCGACTTCACAATAATGGAATAGATGGAATCGTGTTTTTACATAATTTATGATAATTCATCAAACCCTACTAAAACTTTAACAATCTTATTTAAAACAAACTCTCACTCTCGAAATAAAAGAATGCACTAAAATCCTCTTACGTTCACATTGAGAATAGCGACATCTATCGCGCTAGCATCGAGTTAATCTTTATTGCTTCGTCCGACCGCGGCCGCAGACGGATTGTGGCCAGCCGGTCCTAATGTTCTTAGTTCTAACACTTCGCTTGTATGCACTCCTGGTACTTTTTGGTCCAATGGATTATGTTCACGGTAAGTGCTTTGACGGGGTTGCATTAGAATTTAGATTATTGGATTTACGATCCTTTATTCATTGCTAATAGTTCTGTTGTAGGTATTAATTTATTTTTAACAATAGTGTTAATAATAGTTTAGCATTGTTAAGAATGATGTTCGCCGGTGGAACCGAACGCGGCTCGAAGACGGATCGTCGTCTATCGCTTCGATCGTATGCAAGCCTAGTACTTTTCGTTCGCTTGGATTACTCCATTGTTGATGATGCAATTAATTAAGATCATAAACACAGTATCATTTGCGAATTATTAAGAGGTAACAGGGCTTGAACGAATTTGAAAATAATAAAAAAACAAGAAACTATTGCCGCCGTTGCGCTGCATCAAGCCTACTTTCTCTTCGAAAACTACGCTAATTAAATTACTGTGATATTAAATTTTTAAGAAAGAATAGGGTTTCCATCAATTTCTTTATTTTATTTTTATTTCTCTAGTACTCCTCCAATAACGGCCGTAAAAATGAAGCATTCATTTTTGGAGAGGTCATAATTTTCTTTAGTTGGTGTTTCCCAGGTCGTACAAATTGTATTGGGTTTCTCAGTAGCAGCAGACAAGAGAAAACGATAAACATATAAAACCATTTTTTTATAAGAGTACGATATTTTTTTGAACACAAAAATCGTAACGTGCAAATAACACGCCTTATTGCCCGAAAGACTTAGTGGTATACCTACATCTACATTTCACCAGTTATAGTCAAATAGGCGACAAAACTATTACCATAAATCGGACATTAATAAAATTGAAACTTTCTACTGCTACCGAGAATCAATTCAGCTCAAATCAATAAAGGCAACGCTAGATTGTCTGAATAACCAATAATAGTAGGTACGGTAGGAGCTAAGTGTTGGCGATGCAACAGCATCTTTATCAGTTGATCGGCACGGGACAGCGGAATGTCGCCTTAACTGGCGCAGGCGCAACCAATGGCGGCGACTTTGGCAATTACTGGCAATAAAGCAGTGTTGTGATTAATGTAAGGGTAATAAACGGAGCTCTATCTAGAATACTCTTAATAAAACAAAAGAAATTGTCATTTATTAAGCTAGGTATTTAATTTGTAATCGGGGAAAATGTCATTGGTTAGGTTTCATATTTTCTTGAATGGTCCGCAAATTCAAACTGCAACTGGCTTTGACAGTCAAGGACAACACAGTGGAAATTAAAATTAACATGAAATAAATTGAAAAAATGTTTACGTCAAAAATAATTGAATCGGCTCACTTTTCTATACAAAACATCGATCTCGTCAAAATATTCGTGATACAATCGGTCTGACTCAGTGCAAAGGCAGTAGTTTCTTCAAAAACCAATTTATCAAATTCCTAGCAGGCCCTGTTACCTCTAAATTACTAACTATTTCAAAATATCAAAACTCAGAAGTAGTCGTAGTTATAGCATTTACTCGATGTGAATGATAGCAGCAGAATAGTAGAAAACGGCCTATCCTGCACCTTTCAGAATTAAAACAGAGCTAATGATGCTGGTCGGCCATTTGAGTGAAACCTACACAAACCATCGAACTCAGTTAGTGTAATTTATTTCATGACTGCTCTTAAAACGGTGAAAAAAATCCATCGTAAGGAAACCGGCATTTCCTAGAAAAAAAATTGAAGACATGAATGTCAATCTACCAACCCAAACTGGGCCCGCGTGCTCATTCCCTCTCATAGAGTTCTCTCTATGAGAACTGATGAGTCTGTGTCCCAGTAATGGGGGCTGCTTATTAAGCTTATGCTAAGCTACGATTCGACTTGACCAAACTATGTTTCAACTTATCGCCATCGACTACTAAATATAGATCTCTTCCAAATACGGTGCTCCTGTGTTGTCGCTACTAGTAACCAGTTTCCCGATTTAGAACATGTCGACAACTAAGCGAATTGATTACAAATAATTATTGGCTTACTGCCATATTTTACCGTGGCAATGATTTGTATTTGAATTTGATGTTTACTATCAACAAGAGTAACAAATCTATTCATAATTTGCAGATCGATTAAGGGCTACTGAAGTGAGATAGATTCGTGAGGGAGAGGAAGGCTTAAGAAAAGATGGATGGATTGTGTGATCAATATGATCGGTCATTCTCCGATTTGGCGTCCTTACCTAATTATCGTAACCTTTTTATTTTTCACTAATTTGACTTAAACACATTAAAATATGAAAGATTTATTTCATATTTTAATGCCTCTAAGCCATATTAGTGAAAACACATTCAAATATGAAATAATTATATAAATATATGAAAATAAACAAAGTTACGGTAATTAGGCAATCGGAGAATGGCCGTGAAATGAAAGAGAAAGGTGCTTGGTTTCAATTGCCTGACGTCTGACAGGGGAAAATGGAAGAAAAAGTTGTGTTGCGCCGACCCCAAGTTGAATGGGACAAGGATAGGACAATGATGATCAGTGCGCATGATATTGCTGACAGTGCATTTGTTAGATTTAGGATGTCAAGTCCTGAAGTGACTCAGGGATCTAGTTTGGGACCGGTAATACTAATGATCAAAGTTATATTTAGTTTTTGATTCCAATCGTTAAAAAAGAATGGCTGCAAAACAAATAACATATATGAACAAGAAACTCCGGTAAAGTAAAGTTTATAGACGTGACGTTAAACTAAAACCAAGCAAGTCCAGTAATTCCTATAATTATAATATATAAGGAACAAAATTCATTACTATGAGAAACACTTGCAATCAGCATCGACCATAAAGCAAGAGGGCATTAAAAAGAAAAAGTAGGAAACAAAATAAATCCATTAATAAGTCTATCGGAGGAGCTCATAAGTCGAATCAATTACGGTGCTCATTCTTACAAGTTATAACTATTATGATTTATAGCTAATCATTATTGGAGGGAATACAAAGTTATGTTTGCTGTTGGGAAAAGGTTTCTTACAAGCTTTTTAAGTATAAATGTAGAGAATAAAAGAGTAGAGGAAGACCTAATAAACCATAGATGGACTGTGTTGACAATGATATGGCAAGAAACGAGATGTCTCATGAAATGACGAGTAATAGCGAAGTATGGAATAAGAAGGCATACTGCGTCGACATGGCAGTGGCACCAAATGAATTAGGATACTGTCAAGAGAATGATGTGGACAATCTTTGATCTTCGGTAAACCGGGTGTAATCTAGAATGTTGCTTGCTGTACAATTTTGGAATTCATCATCTGACTAGACTTTTCCCAATCCCAACTACAAGAGATACTGCGGCCCCGGGCAAAAAGGGGTAAGAAGGAACATGGGTGATTTTTAGTCAGTAGAAGTCTGAGTAACTGTTTTGAACAGTCCTGCAGCACCAGCCTTAGCCTGGTTTTACTCTGACCCTATCTGATAATCGATAGATCCATTATAATTAACCGTTAGGTTAGGTTCCCGTAGGTAACTCGTGTTTAAGTCATAATCGTAATCAAAACGTTGTGAAATCGTTGATTTTACAACCAAGCGTTAGGCTAGTTCATTTACAAACTAGACTATATTAATAGATTTAATGGTTCAGGTAAATTATGAAGTTTTGCGTCATTTGCTGTTATCGGGCATTTGATAAAATCGGTCAACCAGTTTAATAATTGATTACTTGACACTTGCTGAAGAAGAAGACGTGCTGCACTGACACGAAGGTTATTGGGATAGTGGGGCTGATAGAAGGATGATTTCCGATGATGCTCAACTAGCTTAAATCATCATCGTCATCTTGCTATCTATATATTATCTCACATAATTATGTTATTGTTGGAATCAGCTTACAGTTTATCTGGATGCTGCCGAATATGAAACCAGTACTTAATTTGGAGGGTTTGCCTATTTCACCTCCACCACTCAGGATGTACGATATTTACGATTTGATAAATTAGTTTTTTGCAACTTTATTTACTTTCAACGGCATTTTTGAGCGGTTTTCTTGTTCTAGTGCATATTTAAATATTATTACCTTATTATAAATAAACTACTCCGGAAACAAATGGCTTTCTCATATTCCAATTTAATGCTTTATGCTTAATACGTTACCCTTAAAGGCAAAGCGCGAAGTTTATAGATTGTAAACTTACAGAAACAATAGCCTTCTCAATGCTTAGGTAGTAGTTAACCACATCAAAATCGGTTCGTTGGTTTCGAGGATTGTGAGGCACGTATACATATTGACACCTACTTCGCAGCAATTAGGCTTGTATTTTGAAGAATTGTTTAAGTAGTTTTTATTTGGAAGAAAAAATAGTTCTTGCGAAGACGCCGGAACCGATGTGTATTTGAATTACTTCATTACGATTTATCGTCATTCTCCTGTATTTATCCAAATTTATTTGGAGACGGTGCTTCTTTGTCTCCTTCTTCCATACTTCTCTATAAGTCTTCATCTCAGCAGTCACCTCCTTCATAGCCTTACTGTTACGGTTAGCCTGTGTCATCCCACTGCAGGGCAAAGGCGCCCCCCCACGATTTCCAAATGTTGCGATCCAGTGCCAATGTGGACCACTGGTCGTTGGTTCTGTCAAGCTCGTCCCGCCATCTCCTAAGAGGTCTACCACATCGCCTTCTGGCTGCGTCAGGGTTCCACAAAGTTCCTTCATAGCTTTATCTACATTAAACTCTTATCCGAGATGAACCAATACTCGATTGTAACTCGATCCTCGATCAAGCTTTATCTCACCAGCAAACTATCTTTGTCGGCGTCGATACATCATTAATTCATTTTATTTCGAATTTCGAACACTTGTTCGTTTTTTGAGTGATAGCTTTCTTAACGGCCAACGGTGTTTGAAATCATTTGGAATGTAACTTATCGTATGGAACCTTTTTTATAAAGATGGTGGATGAGAAAGGTTGTCTGTCAAAAAAGTTATCTTTGGGAACATGCGTGTGAAAATGAAATATGGATTTCGATACTTCTAAGTATATCAAGTAAAGTTGTAGAACTTTACTTTAAAGTTGATATACTTTTGTCATTGTAGTTCAAAAAGCTCTGTTTCTAACTTTTAATTATTTATGTACTTCTGTGCCCTTGCCACCCTGTATACCACATTTATGATTTTTCAACCATAGTTGTCGCTGTCCCATAGGCCTATAAACCTCAGGCCCTTAGGCCATAAGCTTTAACTAGGCCCTCAGTACGACAAATTTCTCTTTCCCTATTCCCAATCACACCAAAAATTCTATAAATCTTTTTTCAAATGAGGTCCGTATCGAAATTCTTCCGGTAGCTGCTCTATAGTCTATGGTAATAACGTCCGTCACTGCTTTTATGAAGCGACAGTAGCTGTAGGCTATGCTATAAGTGGTTTAACGGTAGCTTGTAGGCGTTTGTGAGGCAATGAGGCTGGTTTAAAATAATTAGCATTCTTTGGGGGTACGGGGACTTTCTTTCGAGGAATACTATTATGGGAAAACTTGATTGCTTCATTGTATAGTGGTTACAAGACCTACGTGTTTTTGGTCAACTGTCAACTTTTTTTTTATAGTTTTATTGTGGGTCCAGTTGCAAGTGGGTACAGTTGACCAAAGACTCCTACTGAGGGATTCGTAGGTCTGATCTGGGCTAAACTAAATTTGCAAAATATAGGGATGAATGAAGAAGATGGATGGAGAGGGAGAGAAAGACCAAGAAAACGATGGATGGTTTGTTGAGGAATGATATTAAAGAAAAAGTAGTAAATTAACGATATCGTAACGGTTGACAGAGGAGAATGGAAGAATAAAAGCCGGATCATTCCCACTAGTTCTACTGCACAGTCCTACGATAGAACTAGTGGGAACTTTTTTCTTTTTTTTTCCCACTAGTTCTACGATTCAAGGTGGTACAAAATCGTAGAACTAATGGGAACGAAAAGTCAATGGATTTTTTCGTTCCTACTAGTTCTACGATAAAGGATGTTACAAAATCGTCAAACCAGCGGGACTCAAGTTTATGATTCGTTCTGTCACACAGTTTAGGGTACAACTACGGCACAAACTACCAGGAGAATAGAAGTAGGAAGGAGGTATTGGAATCTTTAAATCAAATCTAAATGGGACAAGGGCAGGATGATGATGATGATGATGAAGAAGAATTCCTCCTGCATTATTCGCCATTTAGACTTTATGCAGAAGTGATTACTAGTCATACTCGTAAATGTTACAGCACTATGCCTCGTACGGGACAAATTTTAATAAATGTCTTATTTTTATGTGTTTCTCATAAGTTTACTTTATATGTAGGTACATTTTTTTAGAATCTTTATTTTTTATCAATTTGTTTTGTCCTGTGTGAGCTCAATAAATTTTCTTTCTTTCTACTACTACTACCCGTTGGTTTTCAAAGCTTCTCTCTCATACTGTCCTTTCCCTAACTGACTCTGTACTATCTGTATCATAATGAGAGAAAATATAGTAATTTATTTAGTAGTTTCTTTTACAATTCAGTTCCTGTTGCTAATGCAATAGGAACTGGATTGTAAAAGCCTATAATTTTTCCAGAGCTGAGCTGGACCACTACTGGCCTAGACTCTATGAGAGGGAATGGCCGAATGGCCTATAGGTAAGTTGGGCCCGGCCTCTAGGACCACAGTTCCTAGAGATTTTCTGTTAATTGGTCTTAACTATCTTTTATCTTCAGTTATAGTACTTTTGCTTTTGCAGGATGTGGTGTTCCGTCGTTTCCGCGGACAAATTCCACAAGATCGCACTAAGTATCGTGCAAGTGAAGTGAAGTGCTACTAACATAGTTTTAAGTTACTTAATTAAAGGAGTACTAATAACACAAATGTTATTAGTATGCATATTATATTTAGGTTAAGGTAGTTGTCTATGCTTCTATGGGTCTTTGTTACCTAAAAATAAATGTATTCTATTCTATTCTTAACATTTTCACCTCAATCAACAAAACATTCAATTTCATCTTCACCATGTCCTACATTTAAACATTTTTTTTCTAGAACCGGAAACATTATCAGTCATCGACAATTTGTTCCCATCATAGTCAATATCAAAACAATTACGTTTTTTAGTTATTTATCGGATGATTCACGAGACACGCGCAAGCAAAAAGCGTGGAACGTACCGTTGCTTGTGTGGACGCGTAAAATGGCGCTCGTATTATGAAGTTGAATTTTGAGCGTCATCATTATTCTCTTGCCCTTAGCTCAATTCATTTGGGGTCGACGCAGCATGTCTTCTTCTTCCATACTTCTTTATTACTCGTCATCTCATGAGACATCTCCTTTCTTGCCATATCTTCCTGCACACAGTCTTACTCTACTCTTCTACCGTCATTATATTACTTTAATATGTATAGTGTTTTGTGTGTACATAAAGAAATATACCTACTGAGAACTTTCGTTCCGCTACTTTTTCTCCTCAGGTTAGGCGTTAAGAAGTGGTGAATGGCGGGCATTTTAAATAAATCATAAGTGATAAATAACGTCTTCAAACGCCAGCGCAGCGCGCCAGCGCTACTTTACAATTTGACAAACTTCAGTAGAATTTCAACTTTATCGCCAAAGCATCAAGGCTGATTGGGAAAATTTGACAGTTTTAGGTAGCTTTATGTGCTAGCGTCGGTACACTAGCAGCTGTAGCTAATACTCTCGCTTTTGTAAGTACAGACGCATCTAGAAATACGAAATTATTTATTGACCCAGAAAAGTGATTAGAAAAAAAATTGCGACCTAAAAAATGTAGCAACATTTTAAGCGCCACCAAAAAGTTCAAAGCTCTCTACAAAGTTTTTGTGTAACTTTTTTTTGCTATCATTCAGAGACCGACTGATCTTTGATTTTGTTAGTGGCCTGATGTCATTGTGTTTCAATGAATACTTCTGTTTGTTTGCAATATATTGCTTGTTTCGTGTTAATTAGGGAGCCAAGACAGCTTTTTATTCTGGCAGTGGACGGTGAATATTTTTTATTGCTTTTAGATCTTTAAAAGGTGTGTCTCCAAGTTGACACATTGTAATGAGGTATTTTTAGTGATATTAGTCATTCTTATATTTGCGATTCAATGAATTTGTTATACTTGGTCTAAAACAAGTCCACGTGTTCATAACCGCTAAGGTTTTTTTATTTGTACAGATTGATATTTATGAGCCACTTTTGTCCGGTTCAAAATCGAGCAATATAAGTCTTAAAAGCTCTATAAAAAATAATCAAAAAGATGTATTTAATGCATAAGTGCATCAGTTTTAACATCAGCGTTGCCTTTTTTGGTCTGCTTGCATACGACTCCGTGGGATAAAGATTCGCAGTTGTCAAAGTTGTGGCAATATTATGACGAAGTCTGATCCGCCGAGTCTGGTCTGGTCTGCTTTAATCTATACTTACTAATAATATTATAATCAAGTAAACTTGTTTTGGTTATCTCCGGAACTAATGATCCAGTTCTTATCATTTTTCCACTGATAGTGAGATACAATAATAGATAGGTGCTAAATAAAAATAGTTTCTTACCCAAACCGAGCTATGACAACTTTTGCGGACGAAGTCGCGGGCTAAGTGATAGTGGGCCACAGAATTTGAATGTAATGTTATTCTATGGTAACAACAGGGACTTACTGGCCGTAAAAAAGAGTTCGTTTTCTCCAAGAGTCCGATAATAGCACAATGACACCTTTTTTTGCAAAACACTAATTAAAAGAATTCGCCAGTAATCAAGCACAAGCACTGTAAGTACGTTAGTACCTACGTTGGTTTGTCAAGTCCTAAAACAAATAACTTATGCCAAACATAAAACCTAGATTCTATCAGTCAGTACAGACAAACAAATCATAAAGTATCACTTACAAATAATTACCCACAAAACCAGAGACAACATTAGAATCCCAGAGGAGCGCGGGAAAACGTTGGAATCCATTTTGTAAGTTTGACGTTTCAGTAACATTATGGCGCATGGCGTCGCTCTAATCTTGTTGACGTTGTTTCAAATTTCGAACTCGGCTTTCGGTCGAGCTTTGCTTCGGTCAGTGTTCGCTGCCGATTTTATGAGAAGGACGAATGTAAATGGTAGGTGTGTGTTTGTTTTGAAGGGAAAAATAAGGACTGAAAGTTTTCTTTTGATTTTTTTCCGGAACACGTTTCATGCGTGTGTGTGGGCTAGATGTATGAATGTGGAAGACACGAAAGAAGTACCTATGTAAGTATCGTCACAGGTGGCGTTTTGAAGTTAGTCTACCCCGCGGGAAAATTAAGGAAAGGTTCGCAACAGGAATGGATAAAATAATAGGTCTTTACCTATGAAATTGCCGTATTGTTTGAAAAAATTTAAAAGAATTTTTTTCATGTATTTTTTATTTGTATTAATCGAAGTAATCACCCATGCAATCAATGCATCTTTGCCAACGCAGTGGCAGTTTATTGATGCCCCCTTCTTAAAGAAATCAGCTGGTCGGGAGGCAACAAATTCTTCAAAGGCATTTTGTACTGCCTCTCGGGTATTGAATTCTTTTCCCGCTAAGAAGTTATCCAAATTCTGGAAAAAGTAGTAGTCTGTAGGCGCAAGGTCTGGTGAGTAGGGCGGATGACGGAGAGCTTCCAACCCCAGTTCTTGCAACTTGGAGACCGTCTGCTGTGCAGTATGAGGTCGCGCGTTGTCGTGCAGGAGCAGCGGAGACGAGCGATTGACCAATGCTGGTTGGAGTTGTGCCAGCTTCTTCATCATTGTGTTCAGTTCTTCACAGTACACATCTGCAGTAATGCTCACCCCGTTTGGTAAGAAGCTGTGATGAATCACACCGGCGCTAGACCACCAAACAGTGACCATCACTTTTCTAGGGGTAAGTTTTCGTTTAGGGCATTGTTTAGGTGCTGAACCAGGATCCAACCAACTTGCTGAGCGCTTACGGTTATCGTACAGGATCCATTTTTCATCGCAGGTAACAATGCGGTTCAAAATTCCTTCATTTGTGTGTCTGTTGAGCAGTGCAACTGTGCAAGGCACGTCTCGACGCGTACTTCGCGCTGGCGATCATTGAGTTCGTGGGACACCCATTTGTCAAGCTTTTTTACCTTGCCAATTTGACGCAAATGGACCAATATTGTTTTGACGCTAAAGTCGAAAGCTGCTGCTAATTCAGCCGTATATTGTGTATCACACAGAAGAGATAAAAGAGGTTAGAAAGGCCATGTGGGCGGGGCACGCGCGCCGCGTCTATGATCAGACGATCATATGTCGACAAAATTTGATTTACTGACCAACAATCGCGCTCATATTGTGACAGCGAACGGAGCTCCGCGAAAAAAAAAGAATTATGCCGTGTTGCGCGATTATTACGTGTCGAAAAAGAAGCCAGGTGTGCAGTGTGGCTCGAGAAGGGATTTCCTTTCATCGGTAAGTCTAAAAACCTTAAAATACAAGTAATATTTGTAATTATTACAATAGTATTATGTAGTTCGCAGACAAAATGACACAGTCGCAAGCAGAAACAAAATTATGTACATTGCTTACAATCCGTGGGTACCAACTTGTACTACGTTGGCGATTGCGCAATGCATTTCGTGCAATGCGAACGTCGCGTGCGACGAGTCAAAGCTTAAATTCTGCCTAATCTTTGCGTTTCGATAGTGTTGTACCAAGTTGTAAACAATGTCGATATCTAGTATGTGTAAAGTATTCAAATGATTATTATGTTATGATTAAAATAACTTTTGTTTATCCTATACTATTAATAATTATTGTTTATTGTGGGTTATTAATAAATTAAATATTGATTGCTTTTCGTCTAAAATTTGTTTTGAAGTTAGCCATTTATAATCGAAACATACATTTTAAATTTTATTTTTAGGTTTCCAACAAATCCAGATACAAGAAAACTATGGATAGAGGCAACCGGTAGAATTGAATGGATACCTACTAAATGTAGCACCATTTGTTCACATCATTTTGCAGAAAATGACTACATTATAAAAAAGTCAGGGAAAAGATTCTTGAAATCAGGTGCATCTCCGTGCAAATATATCGTTATGACTTTTTCAGTAAGTAGTATATAATTTATATCTTTACTAGGTATTCCCGGCATGCGTTGCAATGCACTTTTTCCTACTCTACCTACTTACTACTCTACCTACCTACCTACCTACTACCCTACCTACTTACCTACTACCCTACCTACCTACCTACCACTTTCTCACCGTTTAAACCTTCCCTGGACTTCCACGAATATTTCAAGACTAAAATTAGCCAAATCGGTTCAGCCGTTCTCGAGTTTTAGCGAGACTAACGAACAGCATTTAATTTATATTTATTATATATATATATATATATATATAATATATATAATATAATATATAATATATCATTCTACTGTACGTGTGTATGTCATTGAACTCCTCCTAAACGGCTGGACCGATTTGGATGAAACTTTCTGGGGATATTTCAATTGGTTCTTGGATGGTTCGAAAACACAATATTGGACCCGGTAGGTGGCGCTGCTGTCCGGGCAGGACGACGTCTGCTAGTTTTATATAAACTTCATTGCTGTTTTTTGAGTATTGTACCTAATTATTACCTTAAAATGTCACCTAGATCGATATCTTTTGTTTATATTATTATTATTATTTTTCTTTGATTAGTACAAAACAAGTTTTGTGTTTTTACAGTCATCACTTGCATCTACCAACGATACCGTAACCCAAACTGCATCTACTAGCGACATTACACAAGCTGCATCTACCAGTGATATAACACAGGCTACATCTAGCGTAGATGAAAAAACAAGTCAAAACAATGTAATGATTTTTTTTTCCGTACTGATCCCTTTATAAATAAGCCATAAGATAAAGATCATTGCAAGCGATTGTTAGTGTAAAGTAATCACATGGCTTTTATTTACAACAGAAGTTAATATTCTAAATTTCAGCAGATTGTGAATGCAAGCAAATCAAATCCAACAACACCACGAAGAGATAAGTCCATCAATAAACGAAACATACAGGTAAAGAAGTTTTTTTTACATTAAACACACATTGCATTGCAGTCACAATCACAATACCCGTTCCCCTGTGCTAGCTACCAATTACAAAATAACATTTGTTTTTTGTTTACAGCAACAGTTATTGTCACCTTCAAATGCAACACCTCGAAAAAGAAAACTGCATAGCATCATTAATACAAAAGAAAATATAATTAAGAGGCAGAGATTACAAATTAAAAGAATACAAGCTCAGAATAGAAGATTAAAAAGAAAAATAAATAAAATAGAAGACATTTTAAAGAATATTCAAGAAAAATTTTGTTTGAAAGATGAAGATACGAATATTCTAAAAAATATTAATTTACAGGTATAACAAACTCCTTACTTTTATACGTTTTCGTGCCATATGTACTACTGTCTTGCTTTTCTTCAACATTAGAAAGCATTACTACTATTTTTTTTTTATTTACAGGTTCAAGAACTGACACAACGCATGGCAATTAAAAAGTCTGGAGGAAAATTAAAACAAAAATATAGCCCAGCGCTTCGTACCTTTGCGCTGACACTACATTATTATTCACCAAAGGCCTACGAATACGTACGTAAAACGTTTGACACTTGTCTGCCGGAAAGGCGTACCCTCAGAAAGTGGTATGAAAAAATCGGAGGAGATCCAGGCTTTACTAAAGAGTCCATGGAAGCGTTGAAACAGAAAGCTAAAACTACAAACTATACCATCATTGCAGGGTTAACTATTGACGAAATGGCTATACGCCGACGTATAGAATATGACGGTGAAAAATTAGTAGGACACGTTGACATCGGCACTGGCGTAGAAGGAGATCACGTAGAAGAAGCTAAAGAGGCTCTGGTCTTTTTGGTGACAAGCGTGAACTGTAATTTCAAAGTCCCCGTTGGTTATTTCCTTGTGGATGGTATAACAGGACGTCAGCGTGCGGACTTAATTTTACAATGTTTGGAACTAATTGAAGATACTGGTATAAGAATTATATCGTTGACTTTCGATGGATGCGCAGCAAATATAGCAATGGTGAAATGTTTGGGTTGCTCTATAGAAGACCGAAAAATTACTTTTAACCATCCCATTACAAAAGATCCAATTTTGGTAATGCTGGATCCATCTCATATGATAAAATTATTGCGGAACTCTTTCCAATGCTATAGAACTTTTATAGATTCAGATGGAAATAAGATTCAGTGGAAATTTTTGGAGGAACTAAATAAGCTTCAAGAAAGAGAAAATTTTCATTTAGCAAACAAACTACGTTACCGCCACATTCAATTCCAAAATCAAAAAATGAAAGTAAAGCTCGCAACACAACTGTTCAGCCTTAGTGTTGCAGATGCCATAGACTTTTGCTGCGATGAACTAAAACTACCTGCATTTAAAAATAGTAAAGCAACATCGAAATTTTTGAGGATGATTAATAATATGTTTGACATATTCAATTCCCGAAGCTCGTTTCAGTACAAATTTAAAAAAGCACTTACTGAAATTAATGCAATGCAGCTTTTAGGATTCCTAGACACGGCAGTAGTTTACTTATCCCAATTAAAATGTCAGGAAGACAGACTTTTAATCGAAAGCCCGCGAAAAACAGGTTTTATTGGCTTTATTGGTTGCGCTGAAGCAGTAAAACATCTGTATAACCATATAATACGTACTCAAGTACTTGTATATATGCCGATGTACAAAATTAGCCAAGACCACCTCGAGATGCTCTTTGGGAATATAAGATCACATGGCGGAGCCAACAATAACCCTACGGCCCGCCAATTTAAAGCAGCTTATAAAAAACTACTAGTGCATATTGAATTAAAAGCTCTCGAAAGTGGGAATTGCATGGCTCTTGAACATATTTCCATCCTCAACTGCGCATCATCGCCTATAGACCGTATTAATAAATCGACGAATAATGGTTTAGTCGAAGACAATGTTCAGGTTCCCGAAAGTAACGATGATGAAGACATAAATTTGTTTTTTCAAAATGTTTCTGACTTTAGTAAACAAGTTATTAGCCACATCGCGGGTTACATCGCACACACTTTAATTAAAAAAATTGATTGTGACATATGTGTTGGAGCACTGTTGTCTAATGATATTAATTCAGATCATAAATTTATCGTAGCAAAAGATAAAGGAGGTCTCCTGTATCCTTCAAAAGATCTAATACTAATTTGTAAAACGTCCGAAGCTGTTATTAAAATTTACACCGACAATTTACGGAAAATTAATAAACAGATGTTGACAACGAAGATTTTGCGCAGCTTTGTCGGAACTGAATTATTTAACAATATTAGTAATCATCAGGTTGGGTTATATCCTACTGCGAGCCATGTTACAGACCTGACTAAAGCTATAATAGAGAAATATATTAGTGTGAGATTGCATTTTATTCTAAAAAATTCAAATTTGAAAGATAGTAAGCGTATGCTACTTAATAAATACGTCTTATTTCAGGGACAATAATAAAATCTGCATCGTAATTGTATTTCAAGTATTGTTAAGCTATTGCATAGCTTCTATCGCGGGCCTTGAGCGCGGAGAGCGAATCCAGAAATTTCGTAACGAAAATATTCACACATATTCAAGAAGTTTGCTATGGTTACGGAAAATAACAAGGTTGTCAACTGAGGTTGTCAAATTAAATGATTGTTTGTCTCTGCTTTCTCCTTCTAAAATATTCTTACTCGTATAATTTGTGTACAACGTGTTTTAAATATGAATAAACAAAGTGCTGTTATTTGATCTGAGTTATTAATGAAGAAAGTCACGAAAATATAGTGAAAGAAAATGAGTGAGGAGTGAGTACTCTATATACATTCATTTTATTATTAGTACGCATCTATCATAAGTTTTATTGGTTTTTGCATTACTATTCTGCGAATCGGTCTAAAAAGATTCGTTTTCTTATAAAATATCTATAATAAAATAAATAATTTTCATATTTTTCAATGTTATGACACTTACGTCAGGCTGTCAATACTTTTTCTTTTAAATAAATTTTCTGTCATAGTGTTTCTTACTAGCTTAGTCTATGAAGGTTAGTTTTGATTTATATAATATACATCGCGCGAAATTCGAAGATCAAACTCTTAATATCGTTATTTTTGTTCAAATTTTTTGAATGAATAATTATTTTGGTGTGTAATTACACTATTCATACCTAATTATTTATACCTATTATTGCATAAGTTGATAAAAAACGCTATGCAATAGCTTTACCGCGGCAGTCTCAGAGTGCCACACGTTTTTTTTCAATATTAAAAAAAAATCTTTATGTTTACTTTTTTTCTATTTTTTATGTGTGAGAGACCAATAAATATTTTTGCTATCTTATTTTCTTTCTTTCTGTCCCGTCCCGAAATACAAGCAAAAATTGCAAAACTTAAAGTAACAAAACTAAAATAATTTTATCGATATAAATTATCGACCTTTTGGTCACCGTAACATGTATGAGAAATAATCGCATGCGTGAGTGTACGTCAAACGCAGTGTTTGCGCTAGTGCAATGTGACAACCAGTAGCAAGCTCGCGATCTAAGTGAGTGCGGTTTATTTGTGCGCGTAATTCGCGTACTTATTAGCCTCTTGCATGTAGTGGTTACAGAGAGTGGGAGACAAGCGGCGACACGCGTTCTAATACAAATCTGGAACTATTTCCTTTCTAACCTCTTTTATCTCTTCTGTGGTGTATCATCAGCTTCTTTAACAAAAATTATTTTGATTTGAAATGGCCAGTACTGCAGAACGGCAATTTCATCAGGCTGACAGATTTAATAAGAAAAGATCGTGGCGTGGTCTACCTTTATTTAAATACCGCCACTCGTAAAAGATATCAATGCATATATTAAGTCTACGAGGAAACCTAAGTAAGTACTTATATATATTTATATATAATGCATGCCTTAACTCTTGGCTAAGATTGTGTTACATTGAGTCCAATATAGTAAACCGTTACTTTTCACCCAAAAATAAAAAAATTAAGTTCAAAAATCTAAAACCCGACTACTAACAAAATCGCGGTCTTAAAAGTAGAAAACAAGAAAATAATTCTTGTCTGATATTCTTCGTAGTCGCATGCCACTGATACCTGATGCTCCTTCATGGTGTTCTCATTGATACAAGGTGGCATGCGACTACGAAGAATATCAGACAAGAATTATTTTCTTGTTTTCTACTTTTAAGACCGCGATTTTGTTAGTAGTCGGGTTTTAGATTTTTGAACTTAATTTTTTTATTTGAATTTTATTTTTGTGTGTACTTAAACTATAATATAATACATATTTGTAATGTGCTCGACAAGACCTTTCATTTGATACCAAACTTGCTATGGTTATCTCAATTTAATATTTTTTGAGGTAAGTTTTTGACATTTAAATTCCGTCATAAAAAGAATTTATAAAATTTATATAGCCTATGTCACCCGGGCTATTCTTACGAATCTATTGACACCTAATTTATTAAAATCCGTTCAGTAGATTAGGCGCTACGGTGGAACATACATACATACATACATACATACATAGACTGCCAAAATCATTACCCTTCCTTTTGGCTTCGCCGTAGTCGGGTAAAAAGAAGTAATTTCCCAGCAATTTACATTTGCTTCGAGTTACGTATTTTGATGTACAGAATGCGTGGTTGACGGCCGTTTACACCTAGCATATAGTTCTTTATTATCTACTTGGGACCTAAGCAAAAAAATCTTTCCGCTAATAAATCCTCATTGACAGCAATAAAACCCCATAGAAAATCAGCAACGATTGGAGTGCAAGCCGACCATAATATAAATTGTCATCCAATGAATCTTCCACAAATCTATCCTGGCCTTCTGCAAAGTTATTGGGCTACTTAAAAGCTCAGAGTTCAACTGAGGCGGCACGAGAACGAGTGATAATTGAAATGCGCACGCGACGGTTTGTGTGGACATGTCTTTTAGACTTTCAACGACTTAACAAGACCTCAAATTGTCTAAATTCTCCGTTGGACAACAGGTCAGGATATACTGGTGACGTATAGTTTGTAACAAGTTATTCATGACCTCCGCATTGTCTAAATTCTCTGTTAAATGACAGGTCAGGTTATACTGGTAGGTAAAATTTGAAACGTTGATGAACCTACAATAGGGACAGATCAGAAGGTTAGTAACGATTTAGAAGATAAAAAGTAGCCGCTAATAGAAAAATGGATTTGTTGCGTGTGGCGCCCGGTTTCTAAGATAGATTCTAATGGCTATTAGTCGCGTGATTGAACTTGATAGTTTTTGTCGCTTAGAGATAGAAGACGTGAGATAGAGGCGACGTTTGGCAATAGCGTGTGTCTAGAACATGATGATGAAAGCATAGTCAAATAAAAGCAGGGAAATGAAAGAGATAAGAGAGCAAAGCAGGTAGCAATAAGTAAAGCAAGGAGAGGAGCTCATGGATAAATAATAACCGCACTTGCATAGGTTGGTCCGTGGATAAGTGACCACTTCAATGAGTATATAAGAAGAAGTTCGAAAGTTACGAAAAGTTGAAAACTGTCTTGGTATGTGATGAGGAGGCACGAATCGCATGCGATTAAAATAGTGATAAATATAAATGTTGATGGATGGAGACAAAGAGGAAGACCTAAGAAAAAATAGATTGATTCTAAGAGGAATGATATTACTATGAAGGAAAAACAAATAAATGATAGAGTGACGATTGACAGGGGAGAATGGAAGAATAAACAGGTTGCGCCGACCCCAAATAACATAAGAGGAGGGCAGGAAGATGATAATTAATTAATTTCAATCCAACAAACTATCATGATTTAACCATCATCGATATAGCTAATAGTATTTAACTTTGTTTAGGTCCCTGTTCTCATATGCTTATGCAGTTACGAGAAGAATAAGTTCTTCCTAAGAAGTCTTAACCTTCTTTGCTCAACCACGTAGTGGTGGCATCTTGCAAGTCGCGTGTAAGCATGTGCGAGTACATAGCGCGGATACTTTCATCTAATTGCTTATGGAAAAGTGTGCGTTGTGATTTTTTACTATGACGTATTTAATTATTGTCCGACAGTTTTAAGTGTGTTTACTGTCTCTTGCAAGTGGACCATGTAGTGTTTGCGTCTTTATTGTTTCTGGAGATAAATACGTGCACACTCAAAATCTTGACCCTTTTCATTTGACCAATCAACTTTCAATCTGGCAATTCATAGCGTTATTAAAGTTTTACATTGTATTACAAGTTACGCCTTGGAGCTTGCCAAAAGGCAATGAAACAAACTATTTTGGGTGTCAAAAGATAAGACGGTGTTTGCAACGTCCACTATGCAACACTAAGCACTAGCTTAGTGTTGCATAGTGGACGTTACATTTGCAAGAAGGCTGCAAAGATAAAATGGGATTCTCGCCAGCTCCATACACGATGACCGCTGGGCTTTTGCCCAGCGGTCATCGTGTATGTCGGCAATTATCGTGTAGAGACTTTTGTCTCTACACGATAATTGCCGGTGACCAGACGTGGTGGTGGACGCGTACTTTGAGGTCTGGTTCGAGGAAGCACGAGAAAACAGCACGTGGAAGTAATTGGGGAAGGCTTTTGCCAGGGCACTGCAGGCAGTGGGAAAGCACAAACTTTAAATAAAGCGTAGTTCGATGCCTTCGCCCGATTGCGTGGACAAGCGCAGTCGTGTGAGAATTGCCTACAAGATAGCTTCCCCAAACTGCACTTGAAGTGCATTGATCTCACTGACATAACGCACTGTGTACAATATAAGTTAGTAGCCCACGAACTTCGGAGCAGATTAGATAAACGCTTGAACACGATTCTCACAATTAGCACTAGATCGGATCGACGTGAACTATTGTTTGATTGGTCTAGTTCAGTTCATGGCCGGATGAATAATTCGAATGCTCAGGTTAAGAGTAGAGGAAGACCAAAGAAACGATGGATGGACTGTGTGAAGGATGTTATGGCTAGAGGCCTATAGAGGTGTCTGCTGAGATGACGAGAAATGGAGAAGTATGGTGAAGAAGACATGCTGCGCTGACTCCAAATTAATTGGGATAAGGACACGGAAGTGGAGAATGGTGATGATGTTGGGTTTAAACACCGCTTTTACTTATTGAAATACTGTTGCAGTAATTATGTCCATGAATGAATAGGTTCGGTACATTGTGATAAATTTGTCTCCTCAGGTTTGCGCTAGGACTCAATGCAACTGCACTCAAAATATTGTGCAGTTGGTTGTATTGGTATCAGGGAGGTATTCAATTGAAGGTACACCTGGAAATCTTCTAGTAACAGACATATTGGAGGCTAAAGTTAATCATATCGCATCGCATCGCAGCACATCGATCACAAAATGCATCTTCTTATTAATTGATTTCACAACAGCAAAACCCGCACTGCCCACATCCAAAAAGGTCCGTTACATCTCAAGCCATAGACAATGTGACAGTTTCCAATTGTGCCGTTGCCCATACAAGGTCTAATTAAAAAGTAAAACCGCCGCAGGAAACGTCACTTCATATAGCGTTCCGAATTTGAAAAGATTGACAGGCGGTATGGACAGTGCGGGCGGGCGAATTGACCGAAATAAGTCGAAAATGTGAAAGATTTTTAATGTGTCATTTTTATAAATTGAATAGTGATGCCGCGAAATATTTTCTTGGTTCTATAATTATGTAAGACTAATAAAAGTACAAGTAGTCTTAAAACGGTGAAGGAATACATCGAGAGGAAACCAGCATGTCTTAGAACCAAAAAAATCTAAGACATGTGACATTACCCGCACTGGGTACGCGTGGTAGATTATAGCCCATCCCTCTCCTAGAGAGGCCTGAGTCCCTGCTGTATGTTAAACAAAAGTACTCTTAGTCTTGTTGCATTATCTGCTAAATAATGCCTAATTTATTAACTTTTCGTCCAAGTGAAGTGACAAAGCTTACGGCGTTGTGGGACCCAAAAGATCGTGCGTTAAAATCGTGACCCCACTCCTAGAACATGCAAAATATTTTACTACCTAGAACAATAAGCTTCTTGGAACACGATATTTCTGATTAATAGTGACAAAGCTAATTTAAAACTTAAACTTTGCAGTTTTCGAAAAAAATCTAAGACATGTGACATTACCCGCACTGGGTACGCGTGGCAGATTATAGCCCATCCCTCTCCTAGAGAGGCCTGAATCCCTGCTGTATGTTAAACAAAAGTACTCTTAGTCTTGTTGCATTATCTGCTAGATAATGCCTAATTTATTAACTTTTCGTCCAAGTGAAGTGACAAAGCTTACGGCGTTGTGGGACCCAAAAGATCGTGCGTTAAAATCGTGACCCCACACTCCTAGAACATGCAAAATATTTTACTACCTAGAACAATAAGCTTCTTGGAATACGATATTTCTGAATAATAGTGACAAAGCTAATTTAAAACTTAAACTTTGCAGTTTTCGAAGCACTGTATCGTCTTCACGATACAGTGCTTCGAAAACTCGTGTGACGTTATATGATAGTACATTTTGACGACACAAGTGACGTTTCAAGCCCCACTCCAAGATCTTTAACGCGTTGTATCTTCGTATTTATCTATAATATGTATGTATTTAGAAATATATAAGTATGTTTATCAGTTGTCTAGTACCCATAACACAAGCTCTGCTTAGCTTGGGACTAGATGGCGTTGTGTGATAGTTGTGGAATATAAAAAAAAAAAAAAAAAAAAATATTGATTTGATAAAACAAAAAACACGTATTCAATATTTTCGATAATCTAACTTACAGACTAAACAGAATCATATTATTTTGACCCAGTCCGATCCCCTAGGTCATATTTTCACATATTGGTTCACATATTTTCCAAATGTTGGTTCTAGGACATGGTGGTTTCTTCTTGATATGTTCCTTCACCGTTTTTGACAGCATTAGTGATGAAATATATTACACAAAGTAATGCGTCTGCCTGGGTTCGAACCCACGACGTACTCGAAAGTCGGGGCCGTCACTACTGGGCCACCACTGCTCTTAACATTTCGCCTAAGCCTGACCAAAAATTAGTCTTCAAATTAGATTCCAATACAACACCGTTCTTATTAATAAATCCATAATTAAAAATCATTGACCATAGACCGTGGGTGTTTCCCAGTTGAATAAAATGCAACATCATTGCTTTCGCTAACACTTTCTATTGTTAGGTGTGGGGTTATAAAAAGTTAATAATTAGTCTATGCCGTGTAGTGTTGATTTGATAGGTTATTATTAGGCTATTTGTACAATCTCGGAGAGTAGCGGTTGGCCACTGTATAAACTTTTAATCTTTTGAAGGTCGTGTCGGTGCAGTGGCTGAGCGATTAACTGTTGCGCTACGTGTCACGGGTTAGATCCCCGCATGAAACATATTTGTATGATCTACAGATAGTTGTTCTGGGTTTGGATGTTTGAGAGTGTAAATGTTTCTAAACGCCACCCATGAAACAGGAGAAATTCCTAGTGTGCTAGACGTTTTAAAACGGGAATTTTCTTATTTTGTTTGTATTTTGCGGCAGTGTCAGTGTAAGTTCGTAAGTTGATTAAATTATAATTTGCGACCGTAATGAAAATGAGGTCTTGTTTGCGATTCCCAGATCGGGCTAAGAGCCGTTGGGTTTTTGATTAGGAATTTCAGTAGGAGCCACGAAGTCTGGATTTGTGACCAGTTGATGGCAATAGGCTCGCCCCTCTATTATAAGGGACTTAAACATAAGTGGCTATAGAACTGGTTTAGAATAATATTATCCTCATTAAATTCCTCAATGAAACCTCTGCCCTTCACTTTCGACGCACACAAGCGTGAAGTTATTGGGTGCATTTGAAGGCTGTAGTCTAAATGGAGCATCAATTTAGGCCAATGGACAGGTCTAACTTTCTGATGAGATTGTTTCTCGTTCTGTAGGAAGGTAGGTAGGTAGGATGGAGGCAGCTATTTAAATGGATACGGTATAATTATATATAGTTGTTATCTGACATGGTCAATGGTATTCGCAACAAACAGCCAACATGATAAGTCTCTCGTTTTTAGATAATAAAATGGATGTGGTATGTAATATACCACATCCATTATCATTCACATCATATAATTTCGTCGCCAAATACAGCCCATATAGACAGTGGTTGAAGGGTTAAAAAATTTCATGTACTATGGCGGTCTTATGCGCCTGATCACCACTAAGCTCATTTTTGCTTGCACTCAAGAAATAGAATCGCTCGCTAGCCCGTGGCAGCGCCTCGGCACGATTTAGGCGAATTTTTTTTAAATGATCAGGCGGAACTGTCTTCGATCGTACCTATGTAACATAACATCATGCCTGTAATCATCAAAAGGTTAGACAGAAGTGTACCCACATTTGACAAAAAAACAATTATTATCATAAGCTGCCTATTGCCATCAACCGGGCTGAAATCCAAACTTCGTGACTGCTACTGAGAAATTCCTTATGAAAAAACCCAATCACATTTAGCCCGGCCTGGGAATCGAAACCAGGACTTTATGCTCAACAGTCGCACTGGCGACCACTACACCAACGCACCAATATGTATGTAAGTTTGAAATTATTTTAATTTAACACTTTTGCTAAGGTTAGTTTTGCCATGGGGGGTCACAGTTATTGACAATGACCCCCATGCATTAACAAGAAAAACTCCTGTCTCTCTTATCGAGCGGTTAGTGCCTAGTAAAGAAAAGAAAAAGAAAGAAAACATATTTATTTGGCACATGTCACAAGTACACACAACAAAGTAAAAAAAAAAACTAAGAACTAAACACGATAATGAGTGTGTATCTCACGGCTGCGCCAACTATGACCAGCTGCCGAGCAACGAGTACCCGACGCTGGTTTTCAACTGGCCCTGACATGGTGATAGTACCTTATATCAAAGTTTTTATGCCGCCCATGGGTCTCTGACTTGGTGTACATGCATACATACAACATACATAAACTCACGCCCTTTTCCCATGGTGGTAGGCAGAACCACAGAACGCCACTTGCTACGATCCTTATATACATACTCCTTTTGCCTCGTCCACATGCAGTCGAGATATATCTCTCAGGCATGCTGATTTCGCGTCGGGGCTGTGGATTATCGAAAGGATAACGCGGCTCCGACACAAGGGCAAAGGAGGAACATGGGTTTGGTTTTTAGTCAGTAGAAGTCTGACACTCCCCTTCGCTCTGCCCAAGAGCGGGGGGGGGGGGGGGGGGTTATTTCTGCCGGGGCTGCGGGTTGTTCGAAAGAGATAATATACTGCGGGCTCGACACAAAGGGCTAAGTTTTTAGTCAGTAGAACTAGAAGTCTGACGCTTCCTTCAGTTTCCCCCCTGAGCGAGAGGAGTCATTAAAATTTGATGATTTCCTATCCTCCAAAAAAATGCATACTGATTTCCTTATGATATTTTCTTTTATCGAAGCAAGTGAAGGAAAAAAGTGGAGGTCGATCATAGCCTTTTCTCACCGGTTAAGTAGACTGTCTTCTGTCTGACTTGCAAAAGTTACGCTTTCTATGAAAGTAGCATTACCTTATTTAGACTATACAATCATTTTACTATACAACACGCCATATGCCTTTCTTTTTCTTTCTAAAAATATTGCGTCAGACATAAGTGTGTAACCCGCCTTATCCCATCTCAATTGACACGTATCCCGCTAATGGAATTGGGCTTTATTTTTTTACTTTTAATTAATAACGTTGTTCTTTAATCTATGGTTTCGTAGTACCGTGTCGAAATAATCGGTATTATATTTAAATCGATACACGATTCGATTAAAATAAAAGATAACGTATTATTTAGTTTTGGGGTCTCATTTGTTTTGTGGCGGAGAAATTTCTTTTCTCTGTGAAGTAATTACGAGCTTTTTTTGTTGGTGTATTAATAAGAAAGCTTTAATTGTTGTGTGACAGTGATTAAAAATACCAAAGATTGACTACCAAGAAGAGATTTTTTAATTCTCAATAAAGAAAATAAGAGCTTTAAATTATTTTGCCCCGTAGAAAATATTTTTAAGAAGCCTTCAAGTGTATACGTAAACCACCAAGTAAAATGGATGTTCACAAAATATGTTTATCCACCATTTAAGTATTGAAGAGTCTACCATCAACATTCTACTACCCATTCAATATTTCCGATACACAAAACCGAAAAAAAAAAACAGACGCCATCTTGTCTCATTTTTCCCGCCAACTGTCAACGTTCACAGATAATAAATTATTATGCGCGCAACTAAACGCGCGCGTTTCGTATCTCAAACGACGGCTCGCCGGGCACAGACAATAGCTCTAGATTAGTGATGGCGGGCGACGGAATCAGATGTTTGTCACCTGTCAGAAAATATGGTAATTAATTTTGTAATGAGCCTATTTTCAAGGTGGTTTTCTAAAGAGGCCAGTTATTAAAATTCTTAGGGAAGTTGAATTATTTAGATTTTGGATTGCTATTTTTCTGGAACACGTGAGATTACTTATTCGTCTTTCGGACTGACAGAAACGTTTGGAATCGAAACGCTTGGCTCATGGGACCCAAGTGTGCGTCTCCTTTATAAAGAAATTTCTTGCCGACTGGTTGACAGTTCGCGTGAACTGGCATGACTCTTTAAATTAGCCAAAGAACTAGCATTGCCATTTAACGTGGCAATGCTGTCAATCTTCTGGGCACGTTTCCGGATGACAGCGATGTGGAGGAGTATACTTAGACGCCTTCCTACGCGTCTCATTTTTTATTTTGTTAGTTTATATTTTTATCAAACACACTTTTCAATCAAAAGGTTAAAAAACTAGGTTTGCTATTGTTAAATGTTATACCTATATTTGAATTGATTTGAATTTATTGTGCAGGCTAAAATAATGGGCCTACGATAAGATTCTGCTCTCTAGAGCAACTTAGAATTTCTTATGTAACAAAACTCACCATAATAAATCATCTTAATTTTCATATAAATTAAATCACAACTCATATCAATTAAACATCGATATGTCGAACACATGCAGAAACTGTGGAGCCTCTCTAGTGTCCCGTCCCTATGTCGTAACCGGCAAAGAGTCGCGAAGTGAACAGGGAGTTCAGTTGACCGCCTTGTGCAAGCCTATGCGCTAGACTAGGGAGGATAGACCTCTATCTAGTCAGTGCAATTTGTAATACAGTGTTGCTTGGTTATATTGGCATTTAAATGGCATTGTTGGGGGGAGGGGGGGGGGGCGCAAATTGTAATATTGTTCAGGAGAATAATTTTTTTTTTTAAGTCGCCTCGTATTTCAGTCTAGGAGACTGACAGGACTACTGCTTGACCAGACAAATCCTGTGAATGCCTTGCGTTTAAGGCCTCCAGCCAAGGGCATGTAACTTATACTTAGACTAAGTGACTAATCGCTAAGGGTACCCGATGCGTGTTAGCCTAGTGACGTCCTAAGCCGAGGCCAACAAAGGGACAGGCTGGATCTGAGAGAAAGGAAATCATAAACTTCATCTGCCAATAATGTGCCCCTTGCTGGTACACAGGCCTCCTCTCGATTAAAATCCACCAAGCGGGGCCCAGTGCGACTTGGTAAATGTCTTCGAGTTCCTAGGATCTAGGTCTAGGACATGCGGACAACGGTGAACAAACAACGGTAAAATGTTTTTGTTCACCGTTTTGAAAGCAGGAAAATAAAAAGCTTAGGCAACCTTTACCAATTATTAGGGCACCCTCAGCACATCCACATTAATCTACCGTCACCTAAACAGGTGTGTTGCACTCACGAAGCTGTGAACTCCATTCATTCAGCATCACACAATACATAGGGCGCAACATTGTAAGCAGAGGTCCTACTCATCTCTTACTAACTGTTCGGATAATCAAAATAATAGTTCTGTTTATAAGTCTGGTTGTTCGAAAGAGATACCGCGGCCTCGGCACAAAGGAACATGGGTGGTTTTTAGTCAAAAGAAGTCAGTCACTCAAAAAACTTCTGACTGTCTCGCTGGTGTAGTGGTCACAAGTGCGACTCCTAAACATGAGGTTATGGTCACAATTTCCGGGTCGGGTAAAGTCTGGATTTGCGCCCAGTTGATGGCAATAGGCTCACCCCACAACAATAACATCAACATCGGGTTGTGTTCAACTCAGCGGCCAAATATTCTGTAGGCGTTAATGGAATAGTAAGCTTTTAAACAAAGATTAGATTTTACTTTGGCTTTAAACGTTTCAAATGGCTAGTTGTAATTTAAATATACAACCGTTATACCGAGCCCTTTTGTTTTGAGGGGTGGGAAGTCATCAAATAACTCGTCCCGCTCTGGGAAGAGTGGTAGGAAGTGCCAGACTTCTACTGAATAAAAATGACCCATGTTTCTTCTTAGCCCTTTGTGTCTTGGCCGCGGTATCTCTCTCAAAGCCCCGACGGGTTGTACCGAGCCCTACGAATTAAACAAACTTTGTGCAGCCGGTGAAAAGGACCACGCAGTTAATAATCACACTCGGTTATAATGTAGCTTATGTATGTACTAGTTTGTGCCAGCGGCTTCGCTCGCGTGGAGTTCCATAATTGTCCCACGGGATCATACTACCGGGATAAAAAGTATCCTATGTGTTAATCCAGGTTATAAACTATCTGTGTTCTAAATTTTATCTACATACGTTCAGTAGTTTTTGCATGAAAGAGTAACAAACATTCATCCATCCATACATCCTCACAAACTTTCGCATTTATAATATTAGCAGGATTGCAATCTGGCGTCATTTCCAATCCAACTAGATCCGGCCCGGTTCCCGTCGATGTCGGGAAAATTAACCTGGTTCAATCAAACCGGTTTAAACGACCGCATTGATGAAATCACGACAAATTTCCCTTTTCGTTCCAAAATGGATTGTTAATGGGTTAAGTGTGTCAAGAGTATTATCATTTTTCGTCAAAAAAAAAAAAATACATTCTGTGGAAACCGGAAAAGAATGGGCATGGCTCTTCATGTGGAGCAGAAGGAAGTGTCCGACTCTTAGGTCCGGTATCCACCAAAGCGGAGACTAGCAGAGCGGAGAGGAGATTTACCTTGTTTTTAATGCCCCACACTAGGAATTTCTCCTGTATCGTGGGTGCGTTTACAAACATTTAAACTCACATACACAAATACCCAGACCCGAAACAACTATCTGTAGGTCATACAAATGCACGCGGCGCAGCAGTCCGATCGCTCAGCCACTGCGCCAACCGTGCAGCCGATTTGACCAATCACATGCAGGAAGGACGAAAGATCAGACAGAAACTATGTGATTGGCCGATTTCCGCACATCTCTCGTCTCCGCTCCTCTTCGCTTTGGTGGATACCGGGCCTTTCTGACTGAAACCCATCTGTCTTCCTTTGCATTTCAAGGCCGTGGTAATTTTTTCGAACAAATTCCACTACCCTGGCAGGCATTGGCCCTAGCGGGCACCATCTACTTACTGACATCTCTTTGAGGCGCAAGTGGAACAAAACGCGTCGTAGATCCGGGCTTGGTTCTGATCGGAGGGCGCACTGGACCCGCGTGGTCAATTACTGGAGTAGTACCTTTCCATTCTTTATCAATGAGAGGAGGCTGCTTAAACTACGTACCCTGACAACGAATAAACTAAAGACCACACATGACAGACGTGCCATATCATAAATGTTTATAAGTTAAAAATAGCCATTGTGAATCAGTGCCAGCCATTTTAATTCGCTCATTTAATTTATGACTCTTGTCTGAATATTTCAGTCAGTGTTAGGTAATGTTTTTGTCATCATTAGGTTGTAGATAGCGTTTAAATAACTAATTAATTTTGGTCATTACGTCTGTTCAATGACTCGTTGGATTGATTTCAAGGTTAGATAAAGTCCGCGGGAGGCGCTCCGGGCGTCGGAGGCCACGTGATGGCTTACGGCCATCGTAGATGCGGGTCTGTGGACGGTGAGTAATGGGCTAGCTCGCCGTCCGTCCGTCGTATGACGACGACAGGCCGTGTCCACGGCGCGTTCGTGTTCCACGCGCGCCTCAGAGAGATGTCAGCAACATGGAAGGGGCCCGCAAGGGCCAACGCCCGCGCCCGTCGGGGCTGCGGGTTGTTCACAAAGATACCGCGGCTTCGACATAAAGGGCTAAGAAGGAACATGGGTGGTTTTTAGTCAGTAGAAGTTTGGCACTCCCTTTCGCTCTGCCCAAGAGCGGGAAGGGTTATTTGATGATTTCCAACCCATCAAAACAAAAAGAAGGTCCTAGCAGCTGAAACTTTAAGGATTTTCATGTGTGAACGTCTAAATCGAGCCCATGACCTCATTATTTTATAGAACAAGTTTTTATCGGTCATGCTTTGAAGTTTCCAAGTATTCCAACCCATTTATTAAAATTATATCGATAGTTTCTATGCGAAATGCGGTCATCGGTTTAAATTCTCAAGAAAAGTGATGTATGGAATTTTCAGCGCACCGAGAGTTGAAATTCCGACAATCAATTATAGTAATTTACGCATTTCAATAGCGGTCACATAGGTATATTATATTCTTGGTAAATACAAGAATCATCATCATCTGCCTAGCGTTTTCCCAACTATGTTGGGGTTAGCTTCCAGTCTAACCGGAAGCAGCTGAATACCAGTATTTTACATGGGGACTCTCTCTGCCCTCCATAACCCAGTTATTGGGTCACACGATACCAGTGATAAGACTGGTTGCCAGAGTTTCGGGCCAATGACTGCCTGTTACGAATGTCCGAGATCTACAAATGAGAGTCGGGACCAGGAAATTATGTTTTAGCGGAGGAGATTTAATTATTAAAAGAAACGGAAAAAATAAAAATTAAATATTTAAAAAAAAAAATATTACTTAATTAATTTATTTATAAACACTGAAAATGATATGCAAATTATTTCAATTACTTTTTATTTATTACTTATTTTAAATTATTATTATTTTTTAATGAATTTTTTTATTTTTAAAAACATAATTTCCGGGAAGTGGAAATTATGTTTTTTCCTACTCCTCCGCTATTCTTTTCTGATTAATTTCGTTGCGGGATCCAAGACAGTTAAATCGCTTCTCTGGGACTTCGTCGAGCTTCATTGTCTCGGCGCTTTTCTTGTGGTCGCCACTGTTGATTCTGGCTAACAGGACTTACAGTGGTTTGGGAATAGTGTGGCGGGCATGTCCCATTTAAAAAAAAAGTCGGGACCAACCGCGTAACATGCTTTCTTTTGAAGAAACTAGTACGCAGTTGGTGGTCACGCATTCGCAGACCAACCTAGGAACGAGCGGTTTAACCTAAAGATCTACCCAAACGGCACTTATTACTAAGCCACGACTTCCTCTGGTAAATACAAGCATAAGAAACCTCTATATATCAATCTATATTTAAGAGGAATCCATTAGCCTACTATCCAGCCATATTTTATAAAAAAAATAAACATGCCATAGATAAAATCTGTTTGTTTGACAAATAAGATATTGATAGTTGCAATTTACGAATACTTCTGAAGATGAAAATATGTTCGCATAAATTCTGGTTCTGATTCTATGCCAATAATTAATATTTATGTTATGAAAGCTTTCGTGTTATTTATTTAAACACTCTACTTTCTGAGTCTATGGAAATGTTAAACAAACTATTTGGAGAAACATCATAAAGTACTAAACCGTGGTCGTTACACGTAGTCAGTGTCCTGAAAGTCTGACAACCAGTCTAACTTGAAGGCGCCCTTACCAAGGGGTATCGTAGAGCGATTGCCTATATGACCTCCATAACCCAGTTAGTACTGGGTACTTCGATGCCCTAATGGTAAGACTGCTTGTTAAACTTTCTGGCTATCTGTAACGACTATCAAAGATCTATAAATGACAGCCGATATACTTGAGTTTATTATTATTTGGTCGTGAGGTAAGTGCAGCAGAAGTAAAGAACCAATCCCGAGTGACGGCTATGACGCGATGCGCTACGGGCCAATCACTGCTCTTTCCCCGCCCCGCGTCTCACTTCATACCACCAAAGGGACCCAATAACTCAATTTTGCGTCAGCGCTCAAGAATCGTGCCGATGATAATACCCACGGTTTAGCGTGCTTTCAGAGGCACTGAGTAAACTCGGTATTGGTTGACACCGACCCACAGACCAGCCTAAGCAAGCGTGGCTTAAGGTGGATGTGACCCACCAAGTTCCATGTAACTGTCAAGAATAACCTTTTGATGAAATACTCATTCTTGACAGTTACATAAACTTGGAGGGTTGTAATGATGATTTTGATGATTATAATTCTGTAACTGCATACGTCTTACAGCCGCGAATCATATTTTCACTAACATACAACCTAGCACTGGCCTGCAAATCGCTAAAAACGTAAGAAAATTTGAATTTCGCGGGCTACCTTGGAACATCCACCTTAACCTGAAGGCGGCTGTTATGATCTAGCCAAGAGCTCCTCCTCTTCTCTTCGGATCAGAAATTCCTCTTAAAAATCCACTTTGCTCAACCTGATAAGCAAACTCAGGACCTCATAGTCAGTAGTCGCCCATGCCTCCACTATACCAGCACACATCAAACAAAATCATCCTTGACCTATACCTATTTAAATATAACAAGTGAGTATTATGAGAGAATTTTTGTATTTTGTCCAGGTTTCCTCACGATGTGTTCCTTCACCGCCTGTCAGTGGTGTCTAAATACTCTTAGAAAATACATATACCACCACGTACTTGCCAGGATAGAAATCTGCCGCAGAAATTGTCTGACCTAGCTTTTCTAAATCTGTAGGTATGTGTACTAATATTACAAAGAGAGACAATTTGATTTTTTAAATGTTTGTTTACACACGTAATCGATAGACCATGGAAAAGGCGATAACTAAGCAAAAACTTTTTATTCAAAAGTACTTCAGAGACTTTTTCAAAGTAAATTACTATGACTATTTATTTGTTCAACCAGTATTCTTTCAAGTGTTCTCTGTAAACAATATTAAATGCTTCTAACGAAGTCTTATTTCGCGCAAAACGCAAGATTAGTGACGTTATTTTCTATGTTTAAGTGCTTCCAACAATGTATTCGATTCCGGATTATGCCAAGTTTTATTAGAATTTTGTTATGTTTCATAGTTTTAGCGCGAAATAGACGTACCTACGAGGAAAACTAATTGTTCTTGTACCTAATTAAAAGTTATTTATGACACTGTCCTTGAATGGCAGACCCGGATCAGGGAAACAGATTTTTGAATTTTACTCTAACGGGATGCAGCTGAATATCAGTATTTTACATGGAGCGACTGTCTATCTGACCTCCACAACTCAGTGAGTACTGGTGCCACATGCCACATAGTAAGACTGTTTGTCAGATTTTCGGACCACTGACTACCTGTAACTACTGACAAACATCTAAAAATGCAGCTCGCCCAACGGCTGAACGAGTTTTCCGAGGCATGGAGGCTTTCCAAGGCAGGAAGTAAACTCGGTAGGTATGTAATGAGTGGTCACCTATCCACGTAAAAACGATTTAGGTATACGCATCGCATAAATGTCAGACACGCATATTGTCAGATCGACAGACTTCATCGCAAGATGTCAAATTCGCAAATTGTCAAAAACTCGTTATGACAAATATGCAAAATGCCATAAACGCTGAATGACAGATACTTAAAATGACAAATACGCATCTAGTGCCATGATTACATGAAAAACATGACATTTAAGAGGATGCAATCCTAGGCAAGCGCAACTTAGTAGATCAACCCGAGCGGCCGTTATAGGAGCTGTTACAGGTTACAGTTTTAATTATTTTACCTGTATATTACAATTCTAAGTTTTGTTTTATTCGGGCCAAAAACACATGCTTACTACACAAGATACGAACGTAAACATTTACGTTCAAACTACGCGTTTTACGTAACACGTGTACATGGCTATTAAACATGTAATAACGTAATTACGAAACGATAGTAGGTACATCTCTGTATCAAACCTTTAAATATAGATCAAAAGATTGATGGAAGTTTTGTTAACACTTAGTACCTATAGGCAACTATGTATGTAAATCATAATAAATTTTCAATAAATATTCTGTAAACGGTGAAGGAAAACATCGTGAGGAAACCGGCATGTCTTAGAACCAAAAAATTCGAAGACATGTGACTTCTACCAATCCGCACTGGGCACGCGTGGTAGATTATATCCATCCCATATATCCAGCCCATCCCTGTCTAGAGGAGTCCCTGCAGTGGGAATATTATAGGCTGATGATGATAAAATATTCGCTACAGTAAGATTTTAAACGTTTGTTTTAAAAAGAATGGGCGAATCTTATGCATCAATCGATAGTTTACAACACTTGGCTAACATTTTGTGATGTTCTTCAGGCATTTTCTGTTTGCGAACATCTTATCATCTTTTAAAAAAATAACCAAGCGACTTATGAATGCTGTCCATTCTCCTTTATTCTTTTCGCAGCTGGCTTGACCGTTGTTTTTCAGATAATTTGTAGATATTGAAATAGAACTGTATTGTTTCTATTGGAGTTTGCATCCCAATTTTTCTTCTTCTCGTTTGAAAGTTCTGGCAAAAAAGTCAGGTTTTGAGTAAGTACTTGATTACCTGTCACGTGTTTCAAAAGTAGCATGTACCTATATGCATATGAGAAGCGCGGGACGGACAGGTCAATAATAGTTTCTAAAGGCACGAAGTGATGACTGTCCTCTCTGGGATTACTTTTGAAAGAACAAGGTTGCTGCGGGCAAGCTCAACTTAGCATCTCTCGATTATTTTTGTCGTCTGTTATTTCATCATGATCATTGTCATCCTCAGCCTGAATTCACCCACTGCTGGATATAGGCCTCTGTTTTTGTACCAACCTCCACGTTCCTGTGCCAGCCCCATCCATATTTTCTTCCGATGATATAACTATGTCGTCAGCCCACTCACCGCTAGACTCAATTGGGAAGATATAACTACCGCCGCAATGAAATAGCAGCGGCGTGTGAAAGTGGAGCTGCGACACAAACTATGCTGCACCTTCTATCCTGCCCTCTTAGTCTAAAACTTACAGCCGGAGTGACCTTTCTGCAGCCACGGATGACACGGTGGAAGTTGCGAAGTTCTGGCTTACAAAAACAAAAATTGTCATGCCAGTGACACGAAAAAGAAGAAGATCGCCAGATTTTCCCAGTCCTTGGACGCCATTCAGTCTATCTATACTAGTCATTTAGCTATTTATAAATGCTCTTCTTTGGCCTATTAACACTACAGTACACGCGCGGCCTACTATAGTAGACCAGGGTAACTCTTTTTCCAATAACTTTTTAGTATAGCGCGCTAGAAACTAGTGATTCCAGGTAAGCCTCGTCTGGTATATTTGTCACAACCTCGGTACCCCTCGCGACCCCGTACGCGACGCACGCGCAAGCAATTTGGCGCCAAAACCGTGGGCCTACTAAAGTAGTCCGCGCGTGTATTGGTGTACCAAATTGAGGTATGTAACTTTTGATGTAATAATGTATGTAATATATTAAAATTTGCAATAAATGGATTTGTCCCGATCACCAAGCAGTAGTGTGTCCTGAATACTATGAAAACAAAGAAAATATAAATACAGTTCAGTTTTAAGTTAAAAAAAAGTTACGTTGATCTCAGAAGTGCCATTTTTGTTAATTTTTCTTATATATTTACTAAATTGTTGATTATTAATACTTTCTTAATGATTTTTGTAAAAAGTAAGGTTCTAAGACTAAGTTAAATAAACACCTTTTAATTTCATTTGTTGTTTTATTCAGATAATTAGGAATATAGATGTTATTGATATTTTAAAATGGCCTACCATAGTAGGCCACGCGTGTACTCAAGTAAAAAAAAGGGGCGCGTGTACTGTAGTGTTAACTATTTAGTCGTATACTTACGAGTTCTTTAGGGGGCGTGGCACCTTTACTATCATCTAGCAAAGTGCAAATTGTTAGCCGCGTAGTTATAAAAATAGGTGCCTATGCCGTGCCAAGATTTTGAGGTGGCGTGATGTTCATGCAGTTAATTTTAAATGGTCCCCGACAGCCCAACTAATGCATATGGGAAGCGGAACAAATGTCATTGAGGAAAATAGAAAGACTTTCTCTTTGGCAGTCGTTACAGGTAGTCAGTGACCTGAAAGTTTGACGACCAGACTTGTCTAAGAGAATGGTATTATCTAGTACTAACTGGGTTGTGGAGGTAGATAGGCAGTCGCTCCAAGAAAAGTACTGGTTTTCAGCTACATCATGTTAGATTGGAAGCCTACCCCAACATAGTTTCCAAAACCCTGAGACAGATGATTATGATAGCTCAGTGGAAAGACTGACCAAATTGAAGCTAAAACACCCCAAAATGTAAAAGTCGATAACTGTAATTTTGGTCACAAATTAGCTCATGATTAATTTGAGTAAGCATCGAATCGACTTGAGCAAAAGATGACAACTCGAAACCCAAAAGGAACTGTGCAAAAAGTATTCACTTCGTCTAGCTAGACCATCAGGTGCTTGAGATCTATAAAGGAAAAAAATACACAGATTCATCATCAATATCAGCCTATAAAGTTCCAACTGCAGGGACTCAGGCCTCCTCTCTAGGAGAGGGATGGGATATAACCCCTACGCGGGCCCAGTGCGGGTTGGTAGATGTCACAAAAATCTTCAAATTTTTAGTTCTAAGACAAGTTAGTTTCCTTACGATGTTTTTTTATTTCAATACGGATTAAAAGTGAGTAATTATTCTAGTTACTTACACAGATAAGTCATTCGTGTACTTCTATAATTAGGGTACGGACTGTTCGGAGTAGTCGGTCAGTGCCAGATATACGGAACTTGTCCGTTCGCAGGTGTGGTTTTATAGTGTAAACAGTTGGTTAGGGTTCCTTCATGCGTGGTTCTTGGCTAAGAATTCGTTTTAAATGTTTAATAGGAAAAAATGTTTAGAATATGACTGTTCATATTCTCAGATAATAAAATGTAATACAATGACTGTGACAATGACGGTGAGTGTAAGAGTAAATCAAGACTAAAGAAACGATGGATGGAATGTGCAAAGGATGACATGGCAAGTAAGGAGTTGTCTGATGAAATGACGGTTAATAGAAAAGTATGGAAGAAGAAGACATGCTGCATCGCCCTGAAATGAATTGAAATAAGCAAGAACAGCTAAGGGCACAAAATGTGAAATTCGGAAAGCATCGTCGATGAAAGGCACAAAGATAGTTTATTACCTGAATTACCACATATGATACTATTTAACAAATAATACAAATACAAATAATGCCTGCCTGTGTTAGGTCACTTCGCTCTTCCAAAGCTTTAAGTTACGTGGTGTAGGTACCGGTAATACCATTCCGTGGAATAATTATCGTAATCCACGCGGTCGAACCCGCAGGTATAAGCTAGTCATAACTATATTATACTAGTTGACCAGCACAACTTCGTCAGCGTCACATAATATAGCCTATAACCTTCCTCAATAAATGGCCTATATACAACTCAAGAATATTTTTTGGATCCAACCAGTAGTTCCTGAGATTAGCGCGTTCAACCAAATAAACAAACTCTTCAGCTTTATAATATTAAGTGTATAGATGTGGTTCTAATGCTTACTCTTCTATTCGTAATCTATGTCTTACCTAACAAATGATCTATCTCAAGGACGCAACTAACGCACTGTTTACATCCATTTTCATCTTAATCAGCTAAATAACTAATATATCTACATTCTGTCGTTATCAGCATTTCTACGCGTCAACTTTCACCTATGTGATCTACTCTCATCTTTACTACAGAAAATTCAATGACATTTAATGATATTGTTGATCATAACAATATTGATAGTCGGGAAAATTGTGGTTTTCAGCAGTTTAAGTGCGTACATGCTAATAGAATGGAACTGGCACAGTAGACTATACTTAATCATATCATCATTCACTGCCATATCCTTCGCTCAGTTCATCCATAGATATTTTTTTGCAAAACCGTCACAATTTATATCAATGGAACGGCTTTTCATGTAATAATATGTATATCAAAATAGGCATCTGAAAATTAGCCTATAAACCTAAATTAAAACCACGCACAAAATAAATTAAAATGACGAACGACACGAAACTTTTCGCGTAACAAAAATGTCCCAATCACCTACTGAACAAAATTAAAATAGACCACACTCACAGATTGAGATGACTGCGCTCAGAAGGCCGATTTTTTCAGCTAAAACCTAGATTTAGACTGGAGCGTAATCTTGCTACACTGAGTTAGTTTAAATAGAGCACCGGTATGCATTTACGAAACGTTCTTAAAACACTTTCATCATTATCCGCCTAGACCTAAAGTTGGGGTCGGCTTTAAATCCAACCAGAAACAGTTGAATACCAGTATTTTACATAGAGCCAAAAATTTCTGGAGCGGCGACACTAGGTGGACCGATGACCTGGTGAAGGCACGGGTCCGGTCATTGTGGTGACACTTAGGGGAGGCCTAAGTCCAGAGGTAGACATCTTTCCGCTGTAATGATGATGACTGCTTATCTGACTTCCACAACTAAGTAACTGGGAATTTCATCTTCACTATCAGGGTGAGGTGTTATTGATTTTTTTATTCGTCAATCTTCAAAAGCAACCACGCTATGCCTTTAGTTGCATCGGTAAGAGAATTGGCAGTAAAAGTCTTATGAATCAGACTAGTTCCTAGGTCGAGGACCTCGTGAAGGTTTTGACAACGAAAAGCTGTAATTAGACCGCCTTTCTCTTTGTATAATTATTCAGCTAATCCATAAACAAAAGTAGCAAAATTTTATTTATTCGATGATCAACAAATCACAAAATTCTGAAGGGTTAGTGTCCAATGTCTTTTTGCATGTTATGTCAAACCCTGAATGAATGTTTTAGCTAACCAAACGTCAACCGTCAAAACTGCAAACATAAATAATCTCTATTTCCATCGATTCTATTCTAGCCCCTACCGCAATGTTTTTTGCTCAAATTGCGTCTAAAATTAAACCAGTGAACTTTGTTCGCACTTAGTCAAGACAATTTATTTGAGTTTAGACAGGAATGTTGTTTAATACATCGGCATTTGCTAGCTCTAATTCAGGCACAGTAAAACTATTTAGACCGAAAATATAAATCTTGTGTTGTTGGATATTTGCAGTGTGTGGTCTCTGCACTTTGGTTTGTTTTCGCAATCAATCTGCTCTGATTATCGCAGTCTACTTCAGGACTTGAACCTCTTTCTATACAAAATTACGATTAGTTCTCCGTCTTCCGCATTCAGTCTTTCCCAACTGCCTATAAACGGTGCTGATTTTGTTTTGGCAATAATTGAACTTTGTTTATAGCAGTCCACTTCAGGACACCAACAGGACATCCGATATGTACTTCTTCCCAAAGTTGTACTATAACATTACTTACATTTAGTTCTTCGTCTTCCGTATCCAATCCGTCTTGGCCAACTTTAGTGTCATCATTAGTTTTGGCAGCTAATCAATTCTCATTATCGCATTTTACTTCAATAAAGTTCACTTCAGGAGGTATGTCTCTTCTTATAATCATTATTTTTAACCTTTGACCATTAACGCATTTTCTCCCTACAGCATTGGGTCTTCGTCTTCAGTACCTATATAAATCTCCTACCCCTCCCACCCCCCCCCCCTCCTCTCCTCTCTCCTGTACCTATATAATTGCTCTAGCTTCCTTTTAAAAAACTTAAGTCCATCTATCTATTTGGGGGCTTCCTTTATTCCGTTTGATGACTGGGTGTCTTATCAAATAATTTTCGCTCCAACGCCCATCTCACTACCACTTGAGCATGCTATCACTACAGTTCTTCCAGTTATTTGTGATATATCATTACAAACCTTATCTTGAAAAAACAATCTGATTATATCTGTACATATCAAGCAGAGTGACCTCCAATAAGTGAACCATTCTGAAAATCAGTGTCCCCATCTTCACCTTCTTCGATGACAATTCAAATTGAGTTGACCTAAAATTTTCCGACGAGTTTGGCACTTTCAGAAGCGTCTATCAGCTCCTGTAATGTGTAAATAACAGGACAGGCAGGACACGATATCAGGTGCCCCATAGTTTGTGAGACAGCACCATATTTATACTCCAGGGTCACATCTTCACCAATTTGTGACATTTAGCTTAAGCTGTTCTGTACAATGATCAGATTTAAAAGAACATTGCGTTACACTATAAAAGTATTAATCAATTTTTATGTCACCACTTATGTTTAAATCTCATGCAATAAAACTGTCATCAATACACATCATGTGTATGAGTTATTTCCTCAAGTTTAACGATACACGTTTACCAGTATCGTCTGATTCGATATTGTAATCAGTTAATCTGTGACGCAAGGTAACCTGAGGTTTGCGGTCACACTGCAATACACTATCTTATTGCTATCAGTCGCAACTCGCACAGGTAAAATCATATGGTTGAGTATCGATGTTATTGTGTCAAGTTTATTATTATAGCTAGCCCATATTATCCCACTGCAAGGCAAAGACCTCCCTCCATTCCTTCCGACGAACACGGATCCGTGCAACTTCTTTAGAAGAAGACATTCAATTCGTCTCGCCATCTCTTTCGTGGTCTGCCGCGACCCCGTCACTGTTTCAGGGCACCAATCATGAGCTTTCCACAGTTCGATAAGTTTAATCCTTTATTATTGATGACTGTGATATCTATCTCATTCATCATCATTTCCACTGAAAGACGTACACTGCTGGACATGGGCCTCCATTAGTGTCATCACATTGACCGGGCACGTGCGTCTCGCATTCAATGGATCCCCGAAACCTTTCCCGAGGCCTTCCAAACGTGCCCGTCGGGGCCGCGGGTTTTTGTACTAGATAACGTGGCCTCGGCGCAAGGGCAAAGAAGGAACATGGGTTCGGTTTTTAGTCAGTAGAAGGTCATTTGATGATTTTCCACCCAACAAAAAAAAAAAAAGGCCTTCCAAACGTCTTCCGGTTCGCGGTCGCCACTCGAGAACCTTCCTTCCCCATCGGTTGTTGGTTCTTCGAGCGATGTGGCCTGCTGTGTGTCTACCCCTTGATGAAGAACAGGCGTGATGTTATCAAGGTTATGATATTTCCAAGGTCACCGAAACGAAACGAATCGCTCGTGTGATTTTAATGACCTATTCTTGACTTTTATAGGTTTTAGTGTTGAACACGTCATTTGGAGTTGGACTTTGTACTCCAATAATGTGTTGCTGGCAGATATTAAGGATAAACAGCTTGCAAACGCGAGAATTTCAGCGAAGCTTCTAGAATTTAAAAAGCGCTTGTAAAATATTCATCTTGCGATCGATTGTAATCCTATAGCAGATTTTTGTGCACTCGTAGACTGCAGAGAACTTTGAAATTGCCGTTTTGTTTGAAAAAATTTAAACGAATTTTTTTCATGTATTTTTTATTTGTATTAATCGAAGTAATCACCCATGCAATCAATGCATCTTTGCCAACGCAGTGGCAGTTTATTGATGCCCTTCTTAAAGAAATCAGCTGGTCGGGAGGCAACAAATTCTTCAAAGGCATTTTGTACTGCCTCTCGGGTATTGAATTTTTTTCCCGCCAAGAAGTTATCCAAATTCTGGAAAAAGTAGTAGTCTGTAGGCGCAAGGTCTGTAGAAGAAAGCCAAAAAGTAAATGCAAATGAATCTAGCAAAAACGAAACTGATGACAAATCGTTCGAAACCACCCATACGGGTCAACAACGATCTAATAGAATTTGTAGATCAATACACCTACCTTGGACAGATCATATCTCCTACAAACGATACGTCCAAAGAAGTACATAACAAGGTAAATGTAGCGTGGAAGCGTTACTACTGCTCCCTAAAAGAAATCACAAAAAGTCAGGCAATACCAATATCGTTAAAAAGCAAAGTATTTAACTCCTGTATACTCCCTACTATGACCTACGGTTGCCAAACATGGGCTTTAACTAAGCATAAAGAAATTACAAACATGCCAACACAACATGGAAAGAAGTATGCTAAATGTTAAGAGAAAGGACAAATTAAGCCTTAAACACATAAGAGAGAAAACAAAAATAGCAGACGTATCACACAAGATAAAAAGGCTGAAATGGAAATAGGCGGGTCACCTAATAAGAGACAAAAAAGAGAAATAGGCTAAATTAGTAGCTGAGTGGTACCCAAGAGAAGGCAAACGGAACAGAGGACGCCCGACGCGAAGGTGGGACGACGATCTCAAAGCGACAGCGGGGTCATTGTGGAAAAGGCAAACCCTAGATCGTGAAACGTGGAAGAATATGGGGGAGGCCTATGCTACGGCAAAACAATCTTCGGAAACCGATGTCTGAAAAAGATTTTTTCTTAATAAATAATAATGTGTAACATAACTAGATTATAAGATTGTTAATAAAGGCTATTTCTATTCTATTCTATGCTTCTGAAAGCTTTGTTTTGGAATGGCTGAAACACTTCAATTTCGTATGTCCAAACAGAATGATGATCACTTGGTTTTCTAGTAAAACGTTAGACTTGCTAAAGGTATCAAACGTTCGGTATTAAGACAAACAGGATAAACAGCTTGGAAACGCGAGAATTTCAGCGAAGCTTCTAGAATCGGCTTCCGTAACGGTTTTGTATACAACATGCTCTTAGTTATCTCGTAGTTACTAAGTTGTGAAGATCAGATATTCAGTCATTCTATGGAAAATACTGGAACTGAAAGTGATAAGCGTCATCATTACCTGTCTAGCCCTTTTCCACCTAAGATCATTTAAGATTAAGCGATGTGTGTTTATTCAAAATTTATGAAATGTTTTTGGAAATAAAAATTTTTTTTTTTTTTTTTTACCTATGTATGTCGGAGTCGGTTTCCGGTCTAACCGAGTGCTTATCTGATCAACACACTCCAGTTAATTAGTACAGGATAATATGATATCCCTTAGTAAGACTGGATATCGGATTTTCGGCTTCTCACTGTAATGACTGCCAAAAGATCTATAATCTTTAATAATATGGCAGCCGGGACCAACTGCTTAACACTCTTTCCGGGACACGGAGGAAACTTGATATATTGTAATGATAGTTATCTATACCTACTCGTACAAGGACCACCCTAGGCACAGTATAATAAATACTTATATATTACATTGTATCCGTATAGTTCTACTGTTCAGTTCAACTAGTAGGACTAAACGGAGAAAAAAATCCATTTAGTTCTACTATCTGCTGTATGAATTTTAATTGAACTAAACGGACAAAAAAGTTCTTTTAGTACTACTAATTTCCGGAATTATGTCCAACTGGTTGGACCACGGGGATAGGATGATCGTGTAAAACAAACATACATGCAACGCATGTTGTACTCCATGACGCGCGCTCGCTTCGCTCGCATATTACATAACACTATTGTCTTCTGTCCCCGAAGTGCCGGGCCTCCGCCGGCCTCCTTCGTCGGCCTACGGCCCGGTGCCCATGCCGCCCTTATAGGATACTGTCGCGAGACGGTCGTATTATAATTTTGGTTAAAAGAGGAGGTAGTAATTGCATTGCACTTCAGCATTAATAGATAACCTTTTCCTGTTTATTACCAGTAGTTGTTCCATAGATCATACATTCAATTCCCAGAAGTACAACTAGTTGGACCAAGGAAAGAACAACTCACTGTAATTGAACCATTGGTAAAGATATTTCCCCATAGAACAACCAGTTGAACCCAGTTGAACCATGGGTAAATTTACTTCTCCGTAGTACAACCCATTGTATCCGTATAGTTCTAATACAATGGAAATTAGTAGTACTAAAAGAACTTTTTTGTCCGTTTAGTTCAATTAAAATTCATACAGCAGATAGTAGAACTAAATGGATTTTTTTCTCCGTTTAGTCCTACTAGTTGAACTGAACAGTAGAACTATACGGATACAAACTAAGTATATATTACCGTGCCCTAGGCAAGCCGGGCTTAACCTAAAGATCTACCAGTGGCAGGGACAGTTATTATTAAGCAACGACCTCCTCTCGTCTAGCACTTAAGAGGAAACGTGAGTGGTCTTTTCTCCATACAAACGCTCTCGCCTGTTTTCTTTTTGGTTAATGACCCTAGAGCAATGGTTTTTTACAGAATAATAAATATTAACTATTTCTATGCCCCTATGTTTTCCTTTTTGGTGATAAATTATTTTTATAAGCACTAGAACCCTCAAAAAATGCTCAAAATTGCTTGTTTAGATCGCTGTTATCAGAGTCCTAGTGTACAAATTTGACAACTATTAACGAAAAAAGAAAAACATAGCGGCGTAGTATATAACCTCCTTATTCATTGTCTAAAATATCTTTTAAATTGGTTCAATATTGGAGGAGGAAATAGGCGAGAGCCAAACCTCGAATTCTAACTTTTTTCTACAGTTGTCCTTATCGCACGAATTTGAGGGCAGGAGGACGGAGAGAGACAGCGATAGTAGAAAGAGACAGCACTCGCGTTTCCTCTTAAGTATGTTTAAAATAAATAGTATATACGTAAAAGATACGTAAATGATAAGGTGATAAAATAAACAGTCTTGCACCGAACATATCCGCATCGCAATTAAGTAAGAGTAACAGATAAGCTATCTGGACCCGACTATCACTTATTTACTCATAATATTTATGTATAAATAAAATAAAACAATAACAAACATTTGACCTAGTCTTTTTACAATGTTAAGGTCAGTAGTGTTTATCAATTTAAATTGACCGAAATAATTGCAACTTTATTGCTTAACGAAAAAGTAATGGATATTGATGGAGAGAAAGAGGAAGCCCAAATAAGATGTATGGATTTTGTGAGGAATGATATGAAAGAGGAATGACTAAATTAGCCGTGACGTCTGACAGGGGACAATGGAAGAAATGTGTTGCGCCGACCGTAGAATGAGACAAGGGCAAGAAGATAATCGGCCACGGCAGCCAATCTCAGCGGAGATCAGCCATCTGCGCGGGAGATATTATAGTGCACAAGTGTGTGCGCAGGCACAAGTGCACTCTCTGTTTCCATTTCTCTCATAGTCCGATGGATGATGATTCAATGAGGAAGCATTCGCAATGAAAATTGCTTTCCAAATAACATGTACAACAAGATGTACAAATCTTTCTCATCATCTTCATTCTTCTGCCTTTAGCGTCGCGTGTCGGTGCAACGTTATCTTCTTCGTCCATACTTCTCTATTAGGTACTCATCATCTCATTCCATCATTTCTTTGGTTTTCCTATGTAGCTCGGGGATAATTACGCACTCGGGAATTCCACAAAGGCGAAGCCCTTAAGGCTACGGGTTGTTCGCAAGAGATATCGCGGCCTCGATATAAAGGGCTAAGAAGGAACATTTTAGGTGGTTTTTCGCTCTGCCCAAGAGCTGAAGGCGTTATTTGATGATTTGACAGGCCTGTTGGTCTAGTGGTTAGTGACCCTAACTGCTATGCTGGAGGTCGTGGGTTCGATTCCCACCCAGGACAAATGTTTGTGTGATGAGCACGATCATTTGTTCTGTGTCTGGGTGTAATTTATCTATAATATGTATGTATTTAGAAATATATAAGTATGTTTATCAGTTGTCTAGTACCCATAACACAAGCTCTGCTTAGCTTGGGACTAGATGGCGTTGTGTGATAGTTGTGGAATATTATTATTATTATTTCACAAAACCGCCAAAAAACAGCTCCCATATAAAACCAATGTCCTTTGCCGACAAATTAATTTTCAACAGTCTCCATGCGTCATACAAGATCGCCATTTTAAGGTCAAAAGTCAGGATAACGGGACTTCTTCGTAATCGACAAGTTGTATGTCTTGTATGGTATCATACAAATTGGCATGTAGACACAACAGCTTCCTTTAAGCCGTCTGTTCTTTGTATTTTAATCTTGTCTCAAAGAGATAAGGTTTTAAAATTATTTTTAAAAGTTGATACTAATTGTGGAACGATTGGTGATTTTGAATTTTTTAAAAATAAAAAAAAACACACCGTTCTATTTTTTTAAAAGCTTTTATTTAACTTGCAATGTATGCTTGTAGTATGTTGGGGCGGATTCTGCTCCTCAATTTTGAAGCAGATATCTTCGAACGACTGAGCTGTTTTTTTTTACCATCTACATATATGAGGGGTTCGATCTTAATATCCTAGTACAGCCCTCGCCAAACTTTGTGGCCGCCCTGAATATAGTCGCGAGTCCGAACTTGCGCATGGTACAGTCGAGTGGGAATACGTAATCAACCAAACAATTTTCGTTTTCTAACATTTTTAATACGTAATATATTATGGCCCTGCCCCCAAGCTCTTGTGCGTCCCGCTAATACCTGATTTTGTGTTCTGCGCAATACAAGAGCCTAGTTTCAGGACGGTCACAAAGTTTGGCGCGAGCTGTACCTAATCAAAGCACTGGTACCATAGATGGTGACGACAAACCGCCTGTCACCGATTTCAGACAGTAATTTTTTTATACACGCCAGTCGTCTCGCTACCGACTGTCATAAGATGACGTTACAGCTAAAGTAGCCATATTTAAAACTTCTCTTTACGATATCCACCCGATTCTACTAACCCGAAACGGAACTGACTTTAAAACTACCATCCTAGCTGCTTCTAAAGCTCTAGTACAAACATGGAGAAATCACTCACCGAATATAATTTAATCAACATATATAAACTTTTAAAGATGGCTATCTCAGCGATACACGAAATCAAAATATCAATAATAATTATTAAAATGAAGACCACTTACCCATCAGCTCCTACATAAGTCTCCTTAGCAGTAACACCATTAAAATGCACTCGGTTCTCCACTTCTCCATCAATAAGAAAATCAGTCATCACAAAATTCACTATTTGTTTATTCAAATGCCTCCTCAAATACTTAATGTCACTCATTTTATTTTTTTCTGTACCATTGTTATGTCTATGCCTAATATGGTTGGCGGGAAAACTTTGAATTTTGAAATTAGAATCCAGTTCTGTAACTTCACTTTCGCGTTCACAGTTTGTGGTGCCCAATAAAAAAAGAATGAGCAAAGGTGTTTTGAACATTTTGCCCCACGATATTAGTTTGTCTATGCTGGACTTTTTCTTCGCTTTTGGCGATTTTAACTCCATTTTCAACCTGGAACAAGAGAAACAATATAATTAGTGCATGGAACAATATTTAAAAAAAAACTGGGTAGTAAAACCGCAACACTTATTAGCCTATTTCTGTCACTCGAATCAAAAACTTGATTCGAATTGACAGCTAGGATTCGGTTTCAGTTAACATTCCTAATCTAGGGCATGCAATGATCTGTAAAATGTTTTTAGGCTGTGCCAAGTCGAATCAAAGTCGCAATTTTTAATCGAGCTTTCAACCAAACAAAAGTGAATAAAAAATAAAATAATTTGATGTGATTACAAATCAGCGAATACAAAAAAGCAGGGAGATGGCGGGATGAGCTGGACTCTTTCTCAAAGGAGGCCTACTCTCACAGGAGATAGCGAAAAGTGGCAGGAGGGAAGGGAGGCCTTAGCCGTGTAGTCATGGGACAATATATACTAATGATGATGAGGATTAATTAGTAAAAGTATACCTAATTTATCATAAAGATCTGGTAAAATGTAGTGTCACGTGAAATAACAATTTTTTTGACTCCTTGTATTTCTTTCCTGCTTCAACACAGTCATGTAAGAACACATTTTTATTATAATTTTAAGTTAATTTACAGTTTCTAAATTAAGTAATACTCAAATAAACTATTAATTTACCAGCTTAGTAACAGCAATAAGTAAACAATACCTTTGCCTCCGCAATTTAGACTTTGCACCTTTAGCTACCTTAAACAATTTACGAACCAACAAAAATGGCTGACTTGACAGAACTTTGACACCGTTTAGCGTTACAATTACGATATGTTTTACGATTCTGCGTAAAATAACACCACTAGTAAGTAACTACTGAATGTTATTATAGTAGTACTATAACATGGCGAAATATGAAGAGGTTATCGTATTCTTAGAAGATTAGCATCTTTGTAAGGGCGCGTACACATATAGGTCCGTTTTTACTGGATCCGTTTTAACGGATCAGAATTGGACCGGAGCGACATGATTACTGAATCCGGAATACTGTTTTGTGTGTGAACTCGCTCATGCAACTCCATACGCCATCAAATAACGGACCTGTAAAACGGATCGCTATGTGTACGCGCCCTTAGATGATTTTTATGCAAGGTTTGACAAAGCTTTAGTTACATTATAAAACAATTACACGATCACTGACTGTGGTCCACGCAAATCTGCCTGGTTCTTTCTTCAAAAGACCTCATGTGAGTTGACTAATATAATAATTATATCTAGTAATTAATATTAGATAATAAACAGGTAAAAGTTTGTAGGTTGAAGGGGATATGAACCCATTCAAAAAAATCTTTATCAGGCAGAAAGCTACGTATGTCGTGGCTATAAATTAAGCATTATAATATCATGCATAACAACCGCGATAACACATTTTTTTCTGTACAAATCGCGAGTGAAGTGCTAGTAACATAGAATTAACCCTAATTAGGTACCTACATAATAAACCTACTCCGATAGTCCGATTATTTCGTGACAAGAACCTACACAGACCACCTCTTCCTTCAGCGTCATACATACTAACCTCAATAAAATGCTCAAGCTACGAAATGCATCAATCAAGATAAAAAATGTTTTAGCACGGAATAGTTACTGAAAAACTGTATGAAAAACATGCGTAAGTAAGTAAATAAAGTCTAGATTCAGTAGACGCTCATGGCCGTGTCGTTGACCTAATTTAAATACATACATAATATAACATAACGCCTGTAATCAACGAAGGGTGAGGCAGAGGTGGACCTTACAGTACATTTCATTTCACTCAATAAAGTTTGCAATTGCAGGAAATAATGAATCTATACTACACCAGCGTTTCGCCACTTGTGCATGGGAACCGCCTACGTAATTGGGGACAAGGCTATTCCCAACAACCGCACATACCAGATCTAGAGCTGACTCCAGATAAATTCCTTGACGAAAAAATCACAGACACAGAATCAGAGACAGTACAGACTATACTTCGGAGAGTGTGCGCAAGAGCTCCACGAGCTCATTCCACCATCTCCCTTCTTCCATCGAGAGACTAGGCGTACTGCAGGTTATCACCCATACCTTGTCGATGTTCCACACATTCGTACGAAGCGTTTTGCTAAGTCCTTCATTATTCGTACAGCCAAGGAGTGGAACACCCTGCCTGCGTCGGTCGTCCCGAGTTCATAATATAGCCCCGATCTATTTAAGTCGCGAGTAAATAGGCTTCTTCTGGGTAAGCTCGTTCCATCGTCGACCTCATCTCTGCCCTTAGGGCAAGATTGAGGCCAAAAGTAAGCCCATATAAAATAAAATAAAATATTAAACAGCAGACGAAACAACTAAGTATTATTATGACACCCTTTGCCTACTTATTTTGGTCATCATCATCTGCCTAGCCTTTTCCCAACTAAGTTGGGGTCGGCTTCCAGTCTAACCGGATGCAGCTGCATATCAGTATTTTACATAGAGCGACTGCCTATTTTGGTATGAAATGGAATACTTTGAAAATAATTCTGTTGTCGCAATTGTTGTAATTTTTCGGCAGACCATCACGTGAATTAAAAAGAAACCGATTATAATGTATGCTTACTAATCAGTAGTCTTTAAATATGCGTAAGTCAGACCTTTTCAGGTCATATTTATTTTGTACACTGAAATACTGTAGCAATTTTCATGCAATTACTTGTACTGCAGTACTACTCTTCTTCTTCTTTACCGTGTGGTTAGTCTGTACCTAACCTGCATAGCTATTCACAAACAATCGATTCGAAACCGAATCGTACATATCGTATGTCTATCTCGCTCACTTTCATAATGCCAAAAAAAGATAGACATACGACTTGTCGAAATCGAAACCGAATCGAAGCGTTGTAAATAAGGGGCCTGGGTGCTTACTCTGGAATATAATTCCGATAGATCGACATTGGTCAAACGTCAGTTGGTTGAGTTAAACGTCAGGGATTGGCTAGACTCAGTCCGCCTTATTACAAAAGGTAGTTAAACCTGGTTTATCTCGCATGCTGTCACTTTCTTTTGAATATTATTGAAGTGAGACGTCATGCGAGATAAACCAAGTCTAAGTTAAACCAGGTTTAACTACGTTTTGTAATAAGGCGGAGTGAGTCCAGCCAATGCCTGACGTTTGACTGACAATTCCAATGTCGATCTATCGGAATTATATTCCAGAGTAAGCACACTGGTGTCAGTATTTTTATGCCACTCATAGGCCTTTTATTTTTTTGGTAGGTGGAAAATCATCTAATAACCCCCCCGCTCTTGGGCAGAGCGATAGGGAGTGTCAGACTTCTACTGACTAAAAACCAAACCCATGTTCCTTCTTCGCCCTAGTACGGAGCCGCGTTATCCTTTCGATAATCCACAGCCCAGACTCCACAGCCCCGACGGGACCACTCAGAGGCCTCTGACTTGGCTTTACATGCCGTGCCGCAATGGTTTGTCATGCTGCAGCTGGTTTCCTCACGATGTTTTCCTTCACCGAAGCAAGTGATAATTATACAATAAGCACCTAAAATCGAAGAATCAGAGGTGTGTCTTGGGTTCAAACTCGTAACCTGGCATGACTTGGCAGTCTGACGGTCACACAACTAAACTATCACTGCTGTTAAAGAAAGAATTAAATAAATCATTAGTTGTTTGTTTGTTTTACTCATTTGTTTTAAAAGTAAATCCTCAAAGATACTTTTGAATTCACATTATTAATGCATGCTCCGCTCCTATTGGTCGCAGAGTGATGTTATATAGCCTATAACCTTCCTCGAAAAATGGACTTTCCCACACAAAAATAATGCTTCAATTTCAATGAGTAGTTCCTGAGATTAGCGCGTTCAACCAACCAAACCAACAAACTTTATAATATTACTAGTTGACCCGCGCAACTTCGTCTGCGTCACATAAATATAGCTATAACCTTTCTCGATATATCGACTATCCGACATTAATTAAGCTAAATCGTAACAAACAAAAGATCTTATCTTTCCTCTTTATTACAATAGTTTAGATGGTTTAGATTAGCTTAGATTATATTAAAGTGTGAATTACTATAAAATCTATCTCTTACTGTTAAATATACTTTTAACACTCTGTACTTGTAAACATTATGATGCAGTAAATATTTTGAATTTGAATTTCCCGGAGGCCAGCCAGAATCCCCCGTACCTACATAGCGACGCAACCCGCGTAATTATTTTTCCGCGCGGGTATTTTTTTTTACATTGCGATATCTTCTAAGATATTTGTTTAAACTGTATAGAGTAAAGAGCACAAATATTCTATATTAAATTTCCGTTCTAACGAACACATTTATTTAGATATAGATTAATACCATATGGGTTAAATAAGCTTCGCAAAAAATAATTATTTTTAACCTAACATTTTAATAGTAAAAAATGGTTACAGTGAGTCAATCTTAAAAGATAGACAGATGCTGTCGCGGACTTTTTTTTAGAACTTTTAAAGACGAATAATTACTTCATACATGATATTCTCGTAACTTAAACCGTTTTCGCAGCGCACGCAACGGAAGCTCTCAGAAAGGAATTTTCTTTTCCCGTTTTTGCAACATTTCTCATTTATGCTCCGCTCCTATTGGTAGTAGCGTGATGTTATATAGCCTATAACCTTCCTCGATAAATGAACTATCCAACACAAAACGAATTTTTCAATTCCAACCAGTAGTTCCAGAGTTTATCGCGTTCAAACAAACAAACAAACAAACTCTTCAGCTTTATAATATTAGTATAGATAACATAGGAGGATAAGTAGTGAATTTCATGTGGGTTGCTGGGGTACCAGAATCAATTGAATTTTCACGTTAACCACGCGCCAGTGTGTCCCATTTACTATAACTATACGATGAGGTCAAAACACAAACGCACATGCATTATTTAAATATAATTAATATTCATCGAAACGAAGTTTTATCCTTGGGGAACTCGTTCGTCGTTGTTTTGTGTATGTTTATGTAATGATCCATCAGCCTATAATGTTCCCACTGCAAGAACTCAAGCTTACTCTCTAGGAGAGGAATGGCCATAATCCACCACGCGCAACAATTACGTGATTAGAATTTAGCGTAAAGGCATTAAGGACGCCCTTTCACATTGAGATCTAATGCCGTCATCGACTACCTAGGCCTATGACTGTGACAGTTAGGCACACAGGTTCAATCCATAATGATTATCTTAACATAATCGCATTCATTGCTAGTTTGACTGAGGGCCTCTAAAATGCCACTGCAAAGAGATTTGTATAAAGAGTTATTTAGTAATGAGAATATTTGTATAGGTACTAACATTTTGATCCCGAACACGTTAGATACATGCGGGCCTACGACTCGGGTGTAAATTTCGCCTCGAACGCAAAAAATAAAAAAATGTTACACTATGAAGTGTTCTTCTGGGCCCTACCTGTAACCTGTGAACCTTCTAGCACAGAGATGTTGTAGGTGAACGTTCCAACGTTTTCACACGATTAATTTCAAACACATTTTGAATATTTTAACTTTGCTGTAAAGGCTTCATGATATGACCCTTGTACTATTCACTGCATCCATTAGCACAATGTTTTGAACGCGAAACATTGAGCCCTACGTAGTCTTCAGACTTTTTTGCCAAAATTGTCATGCTCTTGACCTCGATCAAGCCTGGTGGAAAGCGATGTATGAAGTCTATGATGGAATCTATCGACAGCACTCCTAATCGCACCCCTAATCACACTCATATACACACTCACACACAATCACGCACTCACACACACAATCACGCACGCACACACACTCACACAATCACGCACGCACACACATACACTGCCAATCACGCACGCGCACACACACTCACACACACACAAAATAAAGCTCATTATTTTTGTATGAGTATAATAATAATATAATAATATTCCACAACTATCACACAACGCCATCTAGTCCCAAGCTAAGCAGAGCTTGTGTTATGGGTACTAGACAACTGATAAACATACTTATATATTTCTAAATATATACATATTATAGATAAATTACACCCAGACACAGAACAAATGATCGTGCTCATCACACAAACATTTGTCCTGGGTGGGAATCGAACCCACGACCTCCGGCATAGCAGTTAGGGTCACTAACCACTAGACCAACAGGCCAGTCAGTATTGTGACAGAGTTTTTCTTTTCTTTTTCCTTTTTAATTTTTAATTATTGTTTTTCTATTTTATTTTATTTTTGTTTAAGTAGTTCATTACTTTTGTTTTGATTTTGTTAATAATCACCGTGTACGACCCTTTGTAAAACAAAACGATTATGTACAACTCTGATCCCCAAGATACAGACTAACGTCTAGTTTGGGGATCACCGTTCAAATCGCTATGTATGTACTTGGTTGTTAATAAATAATTTGAATTTGAATTTGAACGAGTGTTCCCAGAATCGGCCTGTACACTCTTGCATTGAAGACAGACGGTTTAAACATGGGAGGGAACACAGATGCCGGCAGAGTTCCGCACTTTTGCAGTGCGCATAATAAACGTGGAGGAGAAGCGTTGAGTACGACAGAATACCGAATTTTGATCGCGCCAGGACTCAGCCGAACCTTATCTCGGGCCCATGGGAGACAGGTCTCAGAACAGCCGCCGTCCTAACGGGATCAAATAGACGCGATACGCGCCTCCGAACAATATTACAATTTCTGAACTTAAAGCTACCCTTACCTCATTTCTTCGAGCCGGTCTCACTTCCTTGACCCCTCGCAAGTTGTGTAACTGTGTATGTGTATAATGAGTGTATATGACCTTGCGATGGTTTGCTGGTAGTTCCGGACGATTCTTCCACGTCGCTGCAAGCCACGCCGTTAACGCGAGCCACCACACTCACTCCGTATTAGTCTAACCACAAAAGCCTCGGTGCCTTCCCAATAGCACTCCCGTGACAAGGCAAACCAATGATATTATCAATAACCCGTTCGACATTCACAGCGTCGCTAACCGTACTGCTTAACTAGTATAATTGGGTGCCGCGAAATGACTCCACAAGTCGATTTAATCAATGCGCGTGCGCTTTCACCCGGCTACTATAATACTCGTTCAACGCCCAGCGCGCCTCAATACGAACCACTATTCACGCCGAGCCCAGCGCTCGACCTCTACCTCCGCCCCTTCGCCTCTGTCGCCCCGAGGCGGAGAAAATCAAAAATCTGAAGGTAGATTATAAACAATCACCCCCCCCGGACCGACCCGTTGTCGGTCCGCTCAAACTCCCGGGAGTCGAGATAAAGTTGAAACTGCCCGTCTAAGGATCGAGTCCCTCACCTGGACGTCTGCGATCCTTGGAAACCCATCCTTGCCCGTAATCAGGTTAACAATGCGCCCCCGTCGCCAACACAACGGTGATAGGTTAGCATCCTTAACCAGAACGAGGTCTCCAACGCAGGGTGGGGTCGTCCTGTCCGTCCACTTAACGCGTTGCTGTAGAATATGCAAATACTCCAGCGACCATCGCTTCCAAAAATTTTGGCTCATTTGCCGTAACATCTGATACCGTGACAACCGGTACAACTTGACATCAGTATACGGATATTCCGGCAAGGCGTTAAGTGGTTGGCCAATCAAAAAATGACCTGGGGTCATGGCCTCAAGGTCATTCGGGTCAGCGCTCAACGGGCACAAAGGTCGCGAGTTTAAGACCGCCTCAATTCTGCAAAACACCGTTGACAACTCCTCAAAGGTGAGAATCGTTGAGCCGATGACCCGATACAAGTGAGTCTTGGAAGACTTGACTACTGCCTCGAAAATTCCACCCCAGTGGGGGCATCCAGGTGGACTAAAATACCACGAAATGCCCCGACTGGCGAGGCCCGTGCCAATCTCTCGCTCATTCTGACTTAAAAACAATACAATTTCCTTTAAGCACCGGTCGGCGCCCTTGAAGTTGGTACCACAGTCCGACCGAATCAGTGACGGTACTCCCCGTCTAGAAACAAATCGATCTAACGCCGCCAGAAAGGCCTCCGTAGAGAGATCGGCCACCAATTCCAAATGAACGGCCTTGGTCGCCAGACACACGAAGACACACAGATATGCCTTAACCGACTTCGCGTTGCGAAGGTGCGATGTCTTGACCATGAAAGGCCCCGCGAAATCTGTCCCTACGCCAGCAAATGGCCGAGCCTCCGTGACTCGATCGGCCGGGAGATCTCCCATTTGTGGCTGCATTGTGGCTGCCTTGAGTCGGTAACAAGGCAAGCAACGAAACACAACGCTCCGTATGATTCTGCGGGCCGATAAAATCCAAAATTCACGCTGCAAAATGCCCAGAAGGGTGTTACAGCCTGCGTGTGAATTCTTGGTGTGACGGTCCCTAACCAACAACTCCACCAAAGCTCCCTTCTTGGGGAGAATTAGAGGATGTCGCGCTGCATAGGGCAAGTCGGCATTCCGTAATCGTCCTCCCACCCGGAGCATTCCATGCTCATCAATGAACGGGTTGAGGCGGACAAGACCCTTTTTCAATCGACCTGCGCCAATCTTCAAGACCCTAATTTCGTCCTGGAACTCATTCCTCTGAACGACTCTCACCCAGAGTGAGAGAGCCTTTCGCTGTTCTTCAGGTCCCATTATAGGCGACATGTTTCGCTGCGCGACAGGACAACGACAATTTTGACAAAATCTCATTACCCATCCCGTTACTCTAAGTAACTTCCCTAACGAACTATATCGTTCCAAGAGGGTGTGGTCTACGGTGGCGGGTTCCACTGTAGTCACATTCAGCCTCAAGCCTTGGTCTGGGGGTAATGAATGTCGACCGCACTCATTAAATGGCCACTCCGCATGTGGCTGTTCCAGCCATTGTGGCCCCCACCAAAGAGAATGTTCAACCAAAGCAGGCGCCGGACAGCCGCGTGAAGCGCAGTCAGCCGGATTAATCTCACCTGGAACATGTCTCCAGACCAGAGGAGTCTCTGAGCTATTTATTTGTGAGACTCGGTTGGCCACAAATACCTCGAGCGTGTGGACCGAAGTCTGCAACCAGCATAACACGATTCGGCTGTCAGTCCATGCATAGACCGTCTCGTTCAGAGCCACCGTACCACGCAAATTCCGCACCACATGGTTCAAGAGCCGCGTCAGAAGGGCTGCACCTGCCAGTTCCATCTTCGGAATCGTCCAACGAGTCCGAACAGGTGCGACCTTGCTCTTGGCCAGTACCAAGCGTACCGTTCCCCTACCAGCGGTCTCACCTGTTCTCAGGTAGACTGCGGCCGCGTACCCCTTCTCCGACGCATCACAAAACCCGTGCAGGGTGACCTTGACTCCTGCCTGCGGGAGCAGTTTACGCGGGATCTCAATCTCTGAGATCTGTGGTAAGGTGGTGACGAATGCCGACCACTCCCGAGCCAGCTCCTCCGTGAGCTGATCATCCCAACCTAGTTGAGCCAACCAAAGCTTCTGAATGAAGCACTTTCCCATGAACGTGACCGGCGCGATCCAACCGGTTGGGTCGAACGTTCGTGCGATAGTCGAAAGGACCGATCGCTTGGTCCAGGTCTTCGACAGCAACTCGGCCTCACAACTGTATGTGAAGGCATCCTGACTCGGTCGATACTGGACCCCTAAAATGGCCAACGCATGAAGATTCTCCGAATCCTCAAACAAATGCGGGTCTTGTTGATACTCAGTTGGCAGTCCTGCCAGTACCTCTGGGCAGTTCGACAGCCATTTCCTGAGTTCATAGCCACCGGAGGCCATGAGCGCCACCAATTCATCCCTTAAGATGAGCGCCTGCTCAATACTGTCTGAGCCCGTACAAATGTCGTCTACATAGACGTCCCTATCAATGACAGCAGCCGCGCGGGGAAAGCGGAGCCGTTCTTGATCAGCCAGTTCTCGTAGCGTACGCATGGCTACATATGGGCTGGGCTTTAATCCGTACGTGTTTGTGTTGAGCTCGTACGTGACCATCGGTTCTTCTGGGCTCTCTCGCCACAATATCAGCTGGAACCGACGGTCGTCTGGATGAATCTCAGTTTGACGAAACATCATCCGTACGTCCGTAACGAAGACAACCTGGTGTCTCCTGAAGTCCGTGAGAATGTCTGCAATGTCTCTGGTCAGCTTAGGACCAGCATGGAGACATTGATTCAGGGACACCCCGCTAGACGTCTCCGCGCTCCCGTCGAACACGACCCTAATCTTTGAGTCAGGTGTCTTCAAAACAGCATGATGAGGCAACACATAATGCTCCTCATGACGATAGTCAACCCTGGACACCGACATGTGACCCAACGTCAGGTATTCGCGCATGAACTCCACATACTTCTGTCGGAAGTTGGAGTCCCGCTTCATGCGCCTTTCCATTGCCACTAACCGCTTTTCTGCCAGACTCCATGAGCTCCCCAGCGGAGGTCGAGTTGACAGAAATGGCAACCTTGTCATAAATCTACCCGATGGGAGGCGCACCGTGTTACATCGATAGAATGTTTCGCACTCCTCATCACGTGGGTTATTTCTAAGAGCGGTGGGTGGCTCTTCCGTTGCCCAGAACCGTTGCAGGACGTCGGATAACACGCTGCCATAATATATGGAGCTATAATCCGTTGAGTGCTGTGGTTCCCGTACTGGGCCCAATAACGCGTAACCACCTGCGGTACGCATGGCCACAACCCCGTTTGGTTGCAGCTCCCGTTTGCCGCTTCGGAGCAGCTTCCCGAGGACGTCAGACCCAAGCAAGACGTCCACCCGTCCGGGGATCGCGAAGTGGGGATCGGCTAACTCCAATCCATTGGTCAACCCTTTTACCGCAGACGGTAACCGAGTCTGAGGGAGGACCCCAACCACTTCGTCCAAAACGATCGCCGTGGCATTCACCCGCGTGACCGATGCCGTGTCACCCATCTCGAACAGGAATGTCGTCTGACCCCTGAGGTGAGGCACCCGATTGCCACCTATACCTACGGCGCCATCCCGTGATGGCTCTAATGTAAGGCCCAGCTTTTTCACTAAACAGCTGGACACAATACAACCTTGTGCCCCTGAATCTAACAGTGCTCGCACGTGCACCGGCTGTCCGTCAGTACCCCTGACAGTAATCCTAGCCGTCGGTAATAATACCGTTACTGTCGGGGTGGGCACCACTGACGAACAGGCTGCTAGTTGCTAATAGGAGGCACCTCCCTCCTCCCCTGCCGGAGGGGGAGTAAATACTGTCCCAGTATACGGGTCCCAACCCGGGTAGTAACCCTCCCGACCCATCGGTGACATCCGTGCCGGTCGGAAGTAGCCTACTGGCATCCTTCCGAACGGTGGCGGGCGCGCCGTCAGCCGAGGGCGTTCTGCGAGAGGCGGGGAGAAGCGACTACTCGGGGGTGGCAACATGCCCCCCAACGCATTCGAGTACGCCGCGTAACCCGTCTGTACTACCTCCGGGCCCCTGCCCGAGTCTCGGTGCCTATCCCCCCCCCGCGGGGAAGACGACGGTATCGGGTTGTGCTCTGGATCAGCCCTTGGCCCACCCCCCCGAGGGGGCGGCGACCGCTGATTCCTGGCCGACCCACCCCCCCTAGGGGGGGGTGACCGACCACCCGAATCTGGCTTAGGAGAGGGGGGGTGACCTCCCGGCGAGGCTCCGTGCACCTCCCTACTCTCCGCCAGGCATAGCAACTCGTGATGGGCTCCTCCGCAGGTTCCACAGTTAGTGGTCCTGTGGCACTCACGTACAAAGTGAGTCCCCAAGCAGCGGAAGCACAAATAGCGCTGCTTGACCACCCCTCTTCGTCTATGCACCCGCTGCGCCTTAAAGTCCGCGCATGCGGCGAGACCGTGCCCTTCCTTCCGACAGAAGGCGCACACTTCCGATTGGAGGGCGTGGTATTTCTTCCCCCCCCGACGGGGCTCAACCGGCTTGGGCCCGCTCGTACGTCGGGTTGACGGAGGAGGGTGCGACGTGGATGCCCCTTGGCAATCCGCCCGCCGGCACTCGCCTTCTAAAAACACCCTCAAGTCATCGTAACTTGGGAGGTGGTCCGTCGATTCGCCACCATGTGACTGCTCAAAGCGCGCCACCACGTCGATCGGCAACTTCCGTAAAACCCTATTGACGATGATATATTTATTGTCCCCTAACGACAACTTAAGTCGATCTAACGTGTTCACCGCAACCGTGACCGGATTAAGGATTTTCGCCCTTATTTCGTACACGTTAGACACCTTCGGGATTTCAAAAATCTTATCGATGAGGCCATCAACTATTAATCGCCGATTATCATATCGGTCGATTAATAGGCCCCATGCCGTCTCATAACTGGCGTCCGTAATCTCCAGGTGGGTCAAGATGTCGTGCGGCTCACCGTTAAGCCTACCCATTAATTGAGCCATCTTGTAGGCGGGCGAGAGATCCGTACGCGAATGCACGACACTATTAAAAATATCGCGGAATCGCGGCCAATCGGCATACTCGCCGCTAAACTCGGGTACATGTACTGGTGGCAACGGCGCCTGAATTCCTACGCCTGCTGGCCGACATGATTCCCTGACGTCACCCATGCGCGATCGCTCAATGTCGGCCGCCGCCTGGATTATGCTCATGGACATTTCCCCACACTGGTCCACATTGCCCCGTACCACCTGAGCATCCTTGTCCACCGACGACAGATCCGTCGATTCGAGACATGCTAAATACTCAGCGTGACACTTTAACACGGCGTCATATCGTTCGTCAACTTGCCGAGCGCGTGACAATAACGCATCTTCACGATCGGTGCGACCTACCAACGTAACAACCGATGAAAACCATCTCAATTCAGCTTCGATTCTGGCTGCGATAGTTTTCGTTACTGACGGAGCCATAGTACCAACTTCAATACGCGATTATGCAATAATAAATAACAATAACCAAAAAAAATAACAATTATTGTATCCGGAACCAACAATATTAATATATTCGTTGAGTGAATAAATCTACGACGCTATGCCAACTCTTGAACTTATTCCTCTACGTGCTCTAGAGGTTATTCCTCTATGTCTCAAATGTTGACAATCATAACACGATTTGTGATGAGGTTATATTTGTGCGTAACCGAACGTAAATAACAAATTATTTTATCAACGAATATTCACATTCCATTTATGTACTTATTATTAATAATTCCAAACTCAACTTGAGGTGTACACTGGTATGTAGGTCAATGTACTACTACCTACAAGTTGAATTTGTACATGAACACAATTTTTACAAAGTAAATTGGTACCAAGTACCTACTAATTTTTACAAAGTGGGTTTAAATAAACCAAGCTCTGCTACCAGATTTTGATCGCGCCAGGACTCAGCCGAACCTTATCTCGGGCCCATGGGAGACAGGTCTCAGAACAGCCGCCGTCCTAACGGGATCAAATAGACGCGATACGCGCCTCCGAACAATATTACAATTTCTGAACTTAAAGCTACCCTTACCTCATTTCTTCGAGCCGGTCTCACTTCCTTGACCCCTCGCAAGTTGTGTAACTGTGTATGTGTATAATGAGTGTATATGACCTTGCGATGGTTTGCTGGTAGTTCCGGACGATTCTTCCACGTCGCTGCAAGCCACGCCGTTAACGCGAGCCACCACACTCACTCCGTATTAGTCTAACCACAAAAGCCTCGGTGCCTTCCCAATAGCACTCCCGTGACAAGGCAAACCAATGATATTATCAATAACCCGTTCGACATTCACAGCGTCGCTAACCGTACTGCTTAACTAGTATAATTGGGTGCCGCGAAATGACTCCACAAGTCGATTTAATCAATGCGCGTGCGCTTTCACCCGGCTACTATAATACTCGTTCAACGCCCAGCGCGCCTCAATACGAACCACTATTCACGCCGAGCCCAGCGCTCGACCTCTACCTCCGCCCCTTCGCCTCTGTCGCCCCGAGGCGGAGAAAATCAAAAATCTGAAGGTAGATTATAAACAGCATGGTTGACAGCTTCGTAAAGATTCCGTTTACACCTCATAAAGAAATGACATCCCAAAAAACATTTCTTTGCATGTAATTAGTAAATCGGTCAATTAATTGGAACAGGGCCATCGGTGTCGTATTGTTCGTTCGTTACAAAACATTCAGTTGTGATTTGAATTAAATTGCCAAACCAGTCAACTATTGTTTTTAGTTACATTTTAAACGCGATCGGTTTTTTAAGTAGAAGAAAAATAAGAAAAAAACATTACTTTCAAACGCAGTTGGGTAAACTAAGAGGAAAGTACAGAACAGATAAGAGTGGCAGAAGAAAGTGGAGGCCTATACCCAACAACAGTGGGTGTTTCCGGGCAGAAAATGATGACGATGATGAGTAAACTAATAACGTTTTTTTTACAGTATTGGATTTTTTCAATATATGAATTTGTACAGGCACGAGTACTACTATTACATTGAAGGAGAGGGAGAGAAAGGCCAAAGAAAACATGGATGGATTGTGTGAGGAATGATATGAAAGAGAAAGGAGTAAATGCCGCCGTGACGTAGTCGTCACGGCGGCATTTACTCGGCATTTACAGGGAAGAATGGAAAAAGAAAACGTGATGCGCCGACCCCAAATAAAATGGAATTAGGGTAAGAAGATGATGATGACACGCAGCAACTTGGAGCAGTGACTTTTTAACCGACTTCCCAAAAGGAGGAGGTTCTCAATTCGATCGGTATGTTTTTTTTTTTCTATGTATGTACACCGTTACGCTGCGATTTATGATCCGATTTACGTGATTCTTTTTTAGTTTGATGCGGAATAGTTGCCATTTGGTCCCATAAAAATTTAGTATAGTTTGGCCCAGTACTTTTCACTTTATGAAGATTTTTCTTAATTTATGAACATTTTTCATTAATGTGTGTTCGCGAATAACTTCGTCGTTTATGAACCAATTTTGATGATTCTTTTTTTATTGTGAAGGAGATATTTTAAGAGTGGTACTATGATATGGAAACCAGGACCTGGTGATGGAATCCCAGAGAACTCGAGGGCAACCCTCAAATTTCATAGGCACGTATTACGTGTTGCGTGTTTTTTTTGTCGAATGTTAGGTTTCTTAGTCGAATGTTAAATGTATAGTAAATATTTCTATAGGGTAATGAAACTAAAAATGAAAAAATAAAAAACTTTTTTGCAAAAAAAAAAACAACCGACTTCAAAAACACCAAAAAGTGAAAAATAAACTTCAGAAAAAAAATCTGCTTCTGAAGTCGGTGGCAAAAAAACGAAATGTAATAAACAAATGTCACCGACTTCAGAAGCAGATTTTTTTCTTACTGTATTTTATACGTTTTATGTTATCACAAACATCGTATTTTGGAAGTCATACTAAGAAAACTTATTACGAAATAAGACTTGACTTAAGTAGAAACCGTTACTTCACGAGAAAATCGCTTTTGAATTTTGTAAAGTGTAATTTTAAATACACCTTACTTAATTGTGATTAATTCTAATAGTCTTCTTTCTAATTTTGAATTTCAAATCACTTTAAATGGTAAAATTGCAATTAATTTAGAAAATAATGCTTGGTGAATCCGTTACAATTACAACGTTCTCGGTGAAGAATGGTAATAAGCGAGCCCTAAATACATGCGACATAGAACGTAGACCGCAACAAAAGTAAAAGTACCTACTGTCAAGTAGTAAAGAAAATAAGCATCTTTTATTTCATCTTTACTTTCCCAACTATGTTGGGGTCGGCTTCCAGTCTAACCGTATGCAGCTGAATAACAGTAAGTATGTATTTGACAGAGGGCGACTGATTATTCGACCTCCGCATCCCAGGGCCTGCAGTCTCTAGACTAATAACGACGCTACGAATGTCGTTAAGTCGAAGAATCGTAAAGTTTCTTTAATAGATTTTCAGCTTTATTTAAACAGCTTATGGTTGAAAATCTATTAAAGAAAGTTTACGATTTTTCGACTTAACAACATTCGTAACGTCGTTATTAGTGTAGAGAACTAGAGACTGCCTGCCCAGGGCCGGTAGTCTCTACAGAGATAACGACAAAATCGCTAACTTTCTATTGCTAATTACCCTAACAAATAAATTCGGTTGCAATAATGATGCTTGCGAGAAACGCATCTTGGATGTAGAGACTTGCTTTACTTGCAAGCATCATTATTGCAACCGAATTTGTTCGTTAGTAATTAAGGATTGAAAGTTAGCGATTTTGTCGTTATCTCTGTAGAGACTGCCGATGCCGGTCCAGGCCAGGCTTATTCACAACGCTTCGATTCGGTTTCGATTTCGACAAGTCGTATGTCTTATTTTTTTTTGGCAATACGTAAGTGTGCGAGATAAACATACGATATGTTCGATTCGATAGTGTGTGGACTGGTTGTCAGATTTTCAGGTCCTTGACTATCTTTAACGACTGTCAAAAATCTACAAATGATAACCGGGACAATTGGTCAAAGTTTTAAGTAGGTACTTTTTTAGGCACTCGTTTTTCAGGTACTTAATCTTTTACTTTAATTACTTCCATGAGCCGTTATCAAGCATCCTTCAGCACAATGTGCTGAGTGTGCTAAATTGAGTTTTACAGTAAAACGTGATTTTTCACCCCAAAACGATCGTTTACTAGCAATATTTTTTTACGTCGAGGTACTAAATTCTTGGTCGAAGACTCTGTTTACACTCTGCATAAACGTCTTCCTACACAAATAGAATAGTCACAAATCTACAATTTCCAGACTTCATCCCTCAAAAAATAACTATCTACATAAAATCCACACACGATGGTTTATTTTTGCCAAACGCTCCACCGCTCACCCTATCAAGTGGACGCGCGGCTCTGACACTCAAATAATGCAACCAAGGGCTCATTGATGAGCCTGATTAAATTAAAACAATATGGACGGTATACGTCGCGTTTAAAATTGGGAAACGAATTGAATTTTTAATAATTTTGTTGGGTTAAAGGTCAATAAATAAGTAAAGATAATAATTAGGGTGTCCCGTAAATAATGGATCAAACGGTAACGGGTAGGTAGCTTACCTAATTTCCAACAACTAATTTGTATATTTAAAAAAAAACCGTTACAGTAACCAAGATATTATTTTTTTTTCGAATTTTACCATTTTGTCTTCCAGAATTAAGTTTTTTTAATGCTGTTGCTGCAAATGATGACATTTTTAGGTATGATTTTTATCTAACATTTCTGAAATATTTAACTAATGTTATAAGATACCATTTTTTTGAATACCGTTTTATTTGCCTTAGAAAAAAAATCTTGAGTTGAAAAGTTTTTTCTTTACGATGTTAGGACCAAAATTGAAAAATTTCTCCTGTAAAAAAAATGTATGACACCGAACGCGACCATTATTTTAAAAACTTGTACATTTAATAAGGTTTGCAAATTGGTATAAAACTTACGTATAGTCCTTAGCGTTACAAAGATATTGCTATGAATGTGATGAAGAAGACAGAAAATACCAAATTTTTCAATTTTGGTCCTAACATCGTAAAGAAAAAACTTTTCAACTCATGATTTTTTTTCTAAGGCAAATAAAACGGTATTCAAAAAAATGGTATCTTATAACATTAGTAAGCTATTCAGAAAAGTTAGATAAAAATCATACCTAAAAATGTCATCATTTGCAGCAACAGCATTAAAAAAACTTAATTCTGGAAGACAATGGTAAAATTCGAAAAAAATATAATATCTTGGTTACTGTAACGGTTTTTTTTTAAATATTCAAATTAGTTGTTGGAAATTAGGTAAGCTACCTACCCGTTACGTTTGATCCATTATTTACGGGACACCCTGTATATGATACGGCAAGAAAGGACTTGTCTGATGAGATGATGAATAAAAGAGAAGTATGCGAAGAAGAAGACATGGTTATAAGAGTAGAGGAAGGCCATATAAACGATGGATGGACTGTGTTAAGAATGATTTGGTAAGAAAGGAGGTGTCTCATAGATGACGAGAAACAGAGAAGTATGGAAGAAGAAGAATACAGCTTGGGTGGGCCGCGTTTAGCAAATTAGACGACATTTTAAAAACAGCCAAAGTTCCGCTATGTCTGAAGTCCCGCCTCTATAACCAGTGTGTTCTGCCCACAATGACATATGGTGCCGAAACATGGACGCTCACGCAGGAGACTGTGTACAGATTGAGAGTTGCACAGAGAGCCATGGAGCGTTCCATGTATGCTAGGCATAAAACTTATAGACCGAGTTCCTAACGTCGAAATTCGAAAACGTACAAAGGTTTTCGATATTGGAAATCGCGTTACGGAACTCAAATGGAGTTGGGCAGGACACCTAGCAAGGCGCAGTGATGACAGGTGGACTAAGGCTATCACTGAATGGCGTCCAAGAACTGGAAAAAGAAGTGTGGGTCGTCCAGCGGTAAGATGGGCAGACGACATAGTTACCATCGGGGGAAAAACCTGGATGAGGCTGGCACAGGACCGTGGGGAATGGCACAAGAAAAGGGAGGCCTATACCCAGCAGTGGGTGAGTTCAGGCTGTGGATGATGATGATGATGGAAGAAGAGACATGATGTAGTAATAAGTAATAGCATTGATATTCTAGTGATGCGGCCGTTGGATTGCTAAGTCATAGGTCTCGACATGGTCTCTAGTTCGAACCCAAGTCACATACCTCTGATTTTTCGGATTCATGTAGGTGTTTTATAAATATCGACACTTGCTTCGGTGAAGGAAAACATCGTGAGGAAACCATGCATGGCCGAGAGATATTTCTTGACGGTTTATCAAGCCAAGTTAGACACTTTTTTTTTGAAGGTTGGTAAGTCATCAACTGACTCCTCCCGTTCTGGGCGGAGAGGAAGAGTGTCAGATTCTACTGACTAAAAACCACCCATGAATTCGGGCCTAGAGGCCGCTTGTGAATATTTCAACATTGTTGTGTTCGACTGCGGTTGACATCAGACTTTGCATGCACTACACTTAGCAAACATACACACCCTAACACACACATCAGATCTGGCGTGACCGCACAGGTACCACATCTTCAGCCACCTGCAGCACTGGGTAAGTGAATTAAAACATTAAATCAAAAGGCAACGTAAACTTGAGTTAGGGCTCCGCGTAGTCGCGGACAGTTCGGGCACCCAGTTCGTTGTCCTGGGTGCTACACCGAACATTTTGGTACCCTTTGTATCCGGGGCCGCGGTGTCTCTTTGGAACAACCCGCAGCCCCAGCAGGCGTCGGCGAATGATATATCAAGAAAGGAGGTGTCTCATCAGTTGGCGAGTAATGAGAAGTATGGAAGAAGTAGACATGCTGCGGCGACCCCAAATAAAATAGGATAAGGACAAGGGAATGATGATGATTTTGAGCATTAACGCGAAAGAGATCGCAAGTTTTTTACTAAAAAACGCATCAAAATCGGATCATTAGTTTAGAAGATAGGTGGGAACTTAAAAAAAGTGCACACACATCTCTCACCCTAAACGCATATATACCGGCTCCGTTCCGTCGTGGGTAAAAATGAAACCGTAAATTAATCATGTCACCGAATATGGTTATTGTGAAAGGCGAAGGCAAGCGGGTTGTACATAATATTATGCACTTTACTGACCTTTAGGTACTTAAACGAGTTGAAGAATTTAAGCAAGTTTTCACCCACGACGGAACGGAGACTGTATGCGTTTGGGGTGAGAGGATGTTTGTGCAAATACATGTTGCTATTTTTCTCCAAAACTACTAGTCCGATTTTGATGAAATTTTCAGTTATGGGTTCGCGTTTGATTGGTGCATGTTCTTAGATATATGTTACGGTGACAACTCACCAGGGGGCTCTGCAGCAAACATTTTTGTGCAAAAAAAGTTGCCATTTTTCTCCAAAAGTACTAGTTCGATTTTGATGCAGTTTTCTGTGATGGGTTTGGATTTGACTGGTGTATGTTCTTAGATAAAAAAATAAAAATACCCAAGAATGTCCGTCGGGAGCTGAACATTGCAAAACTAGTTCATTTGCAGCTTCCGACGGATATTCTTGGGTTTTTTTAAGGCGGGAGTTTTTTGTTATTTTATCCTTTTTTCAATTAATTTTTAACCGTCGTGGGTTTTTTCAAAATTTTTAATTTTGCTTTTTTTAATGAAAATACAAATTGAAAAGACATTGGTCACAAGGACAGAACATCATCTGCCTTTTTCCAACTTCGTTGGGGTCGGCTTCCAGTCTAACATTAACAGGATGCAGCTGAATACCAGTATTTTACATAGACATAACCTCTTTAGGCGATGGATTTTCAAAAATCATTTTTGATAATTTATTGACAAGATTTGAATTGAAAAGTGTGTGGTAATCGGTTGTCGTGGTATGGGCTTATGATGCGGAGGAATGAGGAAAACATCGTAAGGAAAGTTTTGAGTATCAATTCAATTCAATTCAATGAATGTCGAGGGGTATAAGAGTAGAGGAAGACCAAAGAAACTATGGATGGACTAGAGTGAAATATAGAAGAAGAAGACATGCTGCGCCAACCCCAAATTAATTGTGATAAGGTCAACACACACGATGACGATTTCGCAGAATCAGGACGAAGCTAAAAATGAAGGGAGGCCTTCGCCCAGCAGTAGAACATTCCAGGCTTGATATTATACTAGAAATAGGACATGGACGAGCTGCAGATCCAGAGATGAGTGCAAATAATGAGCAAAATAAAATCCTACTAAGTACGATCTAAAGTTCGAAATGATAGTGTGTTTTGTTTGTATGTTAGAAATATGTAAATAACGGGATATTTACCATGTTTACTTTTTGTTTAGAGCTCCCGATGTCAGTGACCATGTCAGTTTATACACTTAATATGTAAATAAATGTTTTCTTTTTCAAAACAAATTCAATTATATAACCGGTCAAGGCTGTACGGCAAGGAGACAAAGATAGCGTTTATATTTATCTTAAAATAATAGATATTAGATCTTTAGATAAAAAGATAACTATTCTGATTGCCTCATTGGTTTAGAATGATTTCTATGAGGTCCTGGGTGCGATTCCCAGGTCAATCAAAGTGTTATTGGGTTTTTCCATAAAGAATTTCTCAATAGTCTCATTAATGTGTCAAATAAGGGAAGTAGCGAGTCAGCCTCAACACAAGTATTTTTAATTACTTACTGGGGCAGTCTCAACTCATGCATATTAAGTAACTTTTGAGACAATAAACATTTTTTTTTTTTTCAATAGCAGCTACGGACTACGGAGTCTGAATTTTTGCCCAGGCAATAGGCTCGCCATCAATATAACTGTCGAAATGGGATGGGATGGGAAATCATCAAATGACTCTTCCCACTCTGCGTGGAGCAGAAGGGAGTGTCTGACTTCTACTGACTAAAGAGCACCCATGATCCTTCTTAGCCCTTGTGCCGATGTCGCGGTATCTCTTTCGAACAATCTGCAGCCCCGACGGGGATAACCCCGACGGGAAATGTGTGGGTGTACTAAAGTCTGTTATAGTAGGATGTTTCTAAGACCATGTTGCAATGTTGTAAACACGCATTTTGTTTTCCTTCTATGTTAGATGACCTTGATTAGTGCAGGCGATGAAGAATTCGAAGAATGATAAGATATTGGTTTTAAACTGTAATCTTAATTAATTAAATTGCATTAGAAATTACGCGATACTAGCACTCCGTCCACGACTTCGTCCGCAAAAATTGTGATAAATAACATGATGAAAAAATTTTGCGGAAATTTAAATATCATTTTTTCATTAGCAATTTTTTTTAAACAGGTTTTGCATACATTTTGACCGTGTGGTTATTGCAGTTTTATTGGTAATACCTAGGTGATTTAATTTTTATTTGCTGATTTTTGTTCAGGATGATGGAATTTGCAAGGAAGGTGATGGTGTCTGATGACATGACGATGAATGTACAGAAGTATGGAAGAAGAATACATACAGTGTCGAGTTGTCAACCCCAAATAAATGACGGCACGGTTGGCGCAGTGGCTAAGCGATTGGACTGCTGCGCTGCGTGTCGCGGGTTCGATCCCCGCACGGAACAAATATTTGTATGGCCTGCAGATAGTTGTTTCGGGTCTGGGTATTTGTGTATGTGACTTTCTATGTTTGTGAACGCACCCACGATACAGGAGAAATTCCTAGTGTGGGGCAACGTTATATAAAAAAAAAAAATGTAAAAACCACTTGTGTATCAGTATCCCTTCTACCCTTTGTATTGCATTGACGTTATTAATAAAACAAATAACAATTTCTCATTCAAAACGATCGCATTCTCCTATACCTACTAGTGCAGCAGCTGTTGCTATATTTTATTTATCTTAAGTAAATATACTTGATAATAACACTAGAGGATTACATAGTATTTTATATTTATCAATATCTGTAATTAATTTGTTTTTAAATACTTTCGTAGATATATATAGATTTGATTTAAAGATTCCAATTTCCTCCTGCCTACTTCTGTTCTCCTGGTAGTCTGTGGTACTTTACTAAGCTTTTTTTTTCATCTCCTTATATACTTGTCCTTGCCTATTTTAAATAATACAAAGGCACGTAGCGGTTGCATATATCAATCAACAGACTTTAACAATCAACTAAAACAAATAACTGGGTCATGTCACCCAGGTGAACACAGGACACTAAATTAGTGTTCTCAATTCACCTGGGTGAAATCACCCAGGTGAACATTAAACACTAAACCATATTAAAAGTAGAGGAAGACCAAAGAAACGATGGATGGACTGTGTTTAAGAATGATAATTATGATAAGAAAGGAGAAGTCTCATGAGATGACGAGAAACAGAGAAGTATGAAAGAGGATGACCATGATCCGCCAACCCCGAATGAATTGGGATAAGGGCCAGAGAATGATGGAGATGAAGAAAACTAGCGACCCGCTCCAGCTTCGCACGGGTGCAATGTAGATCTATATACTGAATTTCTCGGCTTTTTCTACTATTACATGCAGGTTTACTACACACAAAACCTTCCTCTTGAATCACTCTATCTATTGCTGAAAACTGCAATAAAATCCGTTGCGCATTTTAAATGAACTAGGCGTACAAACAGCGGCAGCGATTTTGATTTATATGTACAACTAGCTGATGCCCGCGGCTTCACCCGCGTGGATGTCGTTCAAATTATATACTAAAACCTTCCTCTTGAATCACTCTATCTATTAAAAAAAACCGCATCAAAATCCGTTGCGTAGTTTTAAAGATTTAAGCATACAGACAAACAAACAGACAAAAAAGCGACTTTGTTTTATACTATGTAAGGATGTAATCTAAAGAAGAAGATAAAGTATATCTGTGATTAATTTGTTTTTAAATACTTCTTTAGATAATGAATAACTAATTGAGTGATTGCAGTAATCTGTATTTTTATTTATCAACGCATTTCACTGTGATTTTGTTTTGTCTGATTTACTATCTTTAGAAATGCGTAAAAAGAATGTTACTTTTGTAAGTCACGTTTAAAATCATTTTTCTTTTTCTATTAATGTTAGATATAGAAATTAATAATAAGCAAGAAAGCTGTCTAAGTGAGGTGTATCAATATCTTAATAACAAAACCCTGGGTTTAGTTACATCACTGAAAGCTGAAATAAATATAGTTGGGTACCTAAATGCTTGGAAAAATTATGATTATGGTTGTAGCAAGATAAGAAGACTAGAAAGAGGTTACGGCCAGTATTTTTTATACTGGCCGAAAAGGACTAAAACTATTTTTCACTATTTAGGTGCTTTTTGGAAGTCGGTGTTTTTAGCAAAGTTTTTAAACCGCACAAATTCTTTTCATAGGTCAATTTTACATTGTAACTACGAGCCAATACGGACCATCATGTTAGGTACCTACCAAAAAGAAAAAACCTAAAGTACCGAACCGCTTTTGTTGAAATCTCTATGGGACCAATCAAAAAATATATCCTTTCTGACAAAAAAGATTTTTTAATCAGTTCATAAAATTAAATGATGGAATTATGAGGTAAAAAACATAAAAAATACAACTAAATTGAGAACTTGCTCCTACATAAATTGGGATGAAAGCAGGAGGATAACCATTTCAATAAATTAATAGGTATTGGCATTGATTACCTACTTGGGATTTTGACTGTTGATTATTTTAAAATTAACTCGGTTAAGGAAATTCTTATCACATGCAGAACTCTGTGAATGACTAAAGTGTCCTTCGGGAAAATACAAAAACAAGTTCCGTGCGTGATAATTTACTTTTTATAATCATATTTTCTATATCAATTAGATTTTTGTGACGCAAAGGTCATTGGGCGTAATCCGACCCGGTCGCGGACATGAATGAAAATGATTTAAAATGAAAGAGTATAAATTCACTTAACATTACATATGGTTATTTTTTATTTTATCCATGGGAGAACAAAGTTTGAACTAAAAATACATTTACTTAAAACATCGAATACTACTTAACTACTTAATATTAGTTGTCGTTCTGTTAAATAGCTACTAAACGGTTTTCGCGAGTGCATGTGCGTCCCGTCATTCCGTGTGATGAAAACGGCAGGTATACGTTAAAAATAAATCATAATAATAATAATAAATAATACAGAAATAGCCGCAGGGAACGTATACTTACTATTCCTGGATATTTACGAGCATCAAATACAGCACGACGCTGCATTTTTCAAAACTGCAGAAACATTGTTACGCGAGGTGTGCCATTATATGCCAGATTTTATTTATTACATAATCACAATTTATAATATTATATACTATTTATATATAATATGCACCGATGGTTATATAATAGACGTTGTGGGCACGTTATATAATATATATATAATAGACGTTATATAATACATGTATTCATCATCAGCCATTAGACGTCCACTGCTGGACAAAGGCCTCCCCCATAGAACGCCATAAAAAACGGCAGCCTGCTGTTTGCATCCACCGGTTGCCCGCGACTCTCACGATGTCGTCGGTCCACCTGGTGGGAGGCCTACCAACGCTGCGTCTTCCGGTTCGTGGTCGCCACTCGAGAACCTTTCTTCCCCATCGGTTGTCTCTTCTTCGAGCGATGTGGCCTGCCCATTGCCACTTCAACTTGCATATTCTGCGAGCTATGTCGGTGACCCTGGTTCTTCGGCGAATTTCCTCATTCCGGATTTTGTCGCACAAAGAAACTCCGAGCATAGCTCTCTCCATGGCTCGTTGCGTGACTCTGAGCTTCTCTAAGAGGCCAGCAGTTAAGGACCATGTCTCTGTGCCATAAGTCATCACTGGCAATACACACTGGTACACCCTCGTCTTGAGACACTGCGGAATTTTGGATGAAAAGATGTCGCGTAGTTTCCCGAACGCTGCCCATCCGAGCTGGATAACGAAGGTGAGTGATATATTCGCCGTAGATGTTGATGCCGAATCCGTCCCAGTCCAAGAGTTTGAAAACATCCTCCAAGTTTGTCACCTTTTTTGAAGAAGAGCACCATCACACTCCTGTGCCATGCTTCTGGCGTAATACCTTCGAGTATGACGGAGTCAAACAGCTTCTGGAGGATTAAAAGTACTGGTTTTCCACCCGCTCGCAGAAGTTCTGTCGTGATTCCATCATCCCCCGGCGCCTTGTTGTTCTTAAGCTGTTAGAGGGCCATTCTAATCTCATACAGGCTGACATCTGGGATATCCTCAGTGTAGTGTCGGGTCAGTTTCGCTCTGGTGTCCTGTGCTGAAATGACAACGGGCTGTCGGGTCGAGGTGTACAACTGTCCATAAAACCTCTCAAGCTCTTCCAGGATCTCTGGCTTCGATGAGATGATACTGCCGTCCTCGATTCTCAGTTTTGTCATTTGGCTTTGCCCAATAGACGCATTCTTCGCGAACACTTTGGAGCCCTGGTTTCGCTTAATTGCGATCTTAATACATTGAGCATTATAGGACCGCAAGTCGTGTCGCATGGACTTATCTCAGACCGGTCTTCCATCAACTGGATTGTGTTTGCCGAGAGCTTTTGAGGCTTTTCCCGGCGTGGGATATTGAAGAACTTATACCCCACTGCATGGACATATAATTAATATAAAAATATATATATAATTATATATAAATATATTTATAAATATTATACATATTTATATCAATATATAATTATATAAATATTAATATATAATAATAATATATATATTATATTAATAATATTTATATTATAATAGATGTATTATATAATACGTTATATAATAGACGTTGTATACATGGCCGCCGCACCGTCGGGAGCTTCGCGCATATAGCCAGTAACAAATTGAAGCCCCTGCGGTATTTTTAGATGATGTAACAGTAGATATTGATCACGCCGAATAAATAATTTGAAATATGTAAAAGTTTTTTTTTCTCTTTACTCCCACATCCCACTAGAAAGCGACCCTTACCATGATAACTAGATACATTTTATCTATATATCTTCACAATTGCATTTCTGTCCGCCGTGGGTTTTTCTCCCATACTATTTGCCCATTGACCTTATCATGCGATATATTTTTTTTCAATTCTACGTCGTTGCTAGAGGGTTTTCTATTGGTTTTGCTACTTATACTTTTTCAGAATTTCCGTATCAAAAAGATTTGAGATCAAAGAGATTTTGGTGACGCAAATCATCACGCTATAGTTTTCTGCAATTCTATGTATTTGCTGGAGGGTTTTCTAAAATATTTATTATATTATTCTTTTCGATAACGTTTTTTTAGAAGTAAGTATTTTCGAAGTATTATTGTAGAACTTTTAATATTGTTTTTATTCTTAAGTTTTTGCACAAATGGCATGCCTTTGTAGTTTCTTTTTATTGGTTGTTGTTGATATTTAAGATATAATAATTATTAGTCTAGGAATTAACTAATGGTCTTAATGGCTTCAAAAACAAAACGAATAGAGATATTGTTCATGGTTTACTGTAAAAACAATGTTACTAATTAGGTACTCGTGTGAACGTTTTGGCGTTAATGACCTTAGCAGGAAGAATTATTTTTAATTTAAGGAAGTCAACCAGGTAATGGACTAATTTATTAAATAGGCTAAAATATCGACTTTATATTTGGCATTGTTTACAAAATAAATCATTTTATAAAAAAATATTTATTTAATATTTATTACTTTCAGGTACCAATTAATGGTACCTGAAAGTTAAAATGGTCCGTTTTCGATAGAAATACTAAACGACTTTTATATTCGTTGCATCCATTGAAATGTTGTCGTGATTTAAATAAGGTACTAATTATTGTTTTTTAATATTAAGAAAAAGTAGGCCATCCATTTTAACTGTAAATTAAATTTTCGTTACATGTGATCCTTCCATAGTCCAGTTTTCAGAAATAATTATTAAAATTTACCTCTTAACAATTATTCAAATAAAAGCACCTATTTCATTACATCTTTCCTTGTAAAATAACCGGTCGGTGCAACGTAAGTAACCTCCGCCAATAATATCGAACTCAAAATTCCTGTTTCCGCCGATCGTATGACTTTTTAATTAAAACAATAAAACTCACCTGTCCACTGTTACATAACATCCATTCACGATCACTTTATAAATCCATACATTAAAAAAAAAACACAAACCAAAAATAAGCACGAAAAAAATTCACTGGCACAACAAAAACGTGTCAAAAACTTTTTAAATATCGTTCTCAGTTCAAAAAAATGAAACTTTCATTCAGGAATTTGGTATTTTAAATTTCGAAAGTAGTTTAGCGTAATTTTGGCGGGAGCGGCTGTCAGAGTGGCATGTGCACTCGTGTCGACCGGCCGGCTGTACGTCCGATACTGGCTGAATGCTACGCGACCGGTGCCAATCTGCCAACGTGGTCGTAGCGCGCGATCGTACGATATTGTAGTGAATCGGATATTGATACGTCACACTGCATTAAAGTAAGGTGCTGTTTTTTAACTTGGGGCCATGCATGAGTCTGCGGATTACTGAGCCCTCCGGCGTAAATGCCGTTCCTTTTTTAAGTTTTTGGGCCATCTTTGATATTGCAATGGCTGCTCTTCTTCTCCTTTATGGTCTAGTGTGTCTGACCTGGTGTCAGAGCTACTACGATGACACTGAGACATTGAGGACTTTAAAAATAATTGAAAAAGAAAACTGGGCCGTCTGGGCTTTTTATGAGTTGAAATTTTATTCAGCCGATACTGTCCTACTGCTGGACAAAGGCCTCCTTCATCCCTTTCCAATTCCCGATATTTTGCCTTCTCTGGCCCATTATTTTACGCCATCGTTTCAACACCGTATTCAGGCACCAATTGTGAAAAAAAAATAAGATGATTTTAGAGCAACATGAGTACCGAGAAGCAATGACTGATCGACGATGCTTGGGGAAAGCCTATAGATAGGAAGTTTCTCGACTGTTATGAAAATGATGAAAATAACGATAATATTACCGAAGTTTTACGAAACGTACCTATTATAGGCGTATCCATAAGTCAGGTACAAAGTCAACATAATGATTCATTATGCTTACCTTGTTATCTTTTGTGATGATGCGGCTACAATCGATCGTACCACTTTTTCATCTAAACACACGTCATTTGAAGACTCCCAGCACCAAATAGAAACACAGATTATATTCATCATCATCATCAGCCTACAGCGACCCACTGCTGGATATAGGCCTATTCAATCGCACGGCACTCAACTCGGTTTTCGGCAACTCTCATCCAGTCCTTCCACCGAGCCTGAGGGCGTCCCACCTTACGCTTGTCGATTCACGGTCTCCACTCAAGAACACGCCTGCGTCAACGGTCATCGGTTCTCCGTTAGGTAGATCCATTGCCACTTTAGCTTACTTATTCTGTGAGCTATGTCGACAACTCTGCCATGGTTCTCTGTCGGATCACCTCGTTCCGGATGTGATCTCAGATTATCTTCATCATCAGCCTATAATGTTCCCACTGCAGGGACTCAGGCCTCCTCTCTAGGAGAAGGATGGACTATAATAATCCACCACGCGGGCGCAGTGCGGTGATGCCACATGTCTTTGAATTTTTGCCATGCCAATTTCCTCACGATGTTTTCTTTCACCGTTTTGAGAGCGGATTACCTTACTTGCACGTATATCCAGGATAGCAACAAACTGTGAGTTAAATAATAATTGATCTAGATTCTAAATCTACTAATCTACAACCTACCTATAATATTTTTTGCACATTGAACCTAGTAACTTACTCGGTGTGTCAACATAATTATGCAAACACCATATAATTATGTGACTGCAACGTCAGCTTTAAATATTTTGATTAATGTGTCATTTCTTACAGCTATTTAAAAGTTGAATGACATACATTTGCGTGAAGAACTTTGACCTCACACTGCCGTGCTTTTAAATGATTTTATCAAATAGACAATGATTTATATATAACCAACCCGCACTGGGCTGGGCTCGCGTGGTGGATTATAGCCCATCCCTCTCTTAGAGAGGAGCCCTGAGTCACTGCAGTGGGAACATTATAGGCATTATAATGATGATGATGTTTACAAATTCTGTACTGTACGCCCTGGCTGGAGGCTTAACATTTAAAGCATTCGCAGGATAGTCTGGTCGACCAGGGAGATGTCACGCAATAAAAAATCTCTCTCTCTCGTTAGTCCAGTGGTCGATCTCACGACTGCTGAGCTTGTGGTCCTGGGTCTCGGCCTCTCGGGTCGGACGAAGTCTTACATTTCCTAACGTCAAGTAAAGGTCGCGGTTGCCGGTCGCGGTCTCCGGTCGCGGTCTCCTGTCTCTGTCGCGGCGCGAACCGCCACCTTTATTGGATTTTTCCATTAAGAATTTTTCAGTAGCAGCCACGGAGTCTATATGTGTCCCATTGACTGTAATAGGCTCGCCCCCTACTACATGGGACTTAAAAAACATAACTGAGAATTAGGCTTTTTGAGAATTGTCCATTTTGAGAATTTGCCATTTTGAGAATTTGCCATTCTGAGAATTTGGCTTTTTGAGAATTGTCCATTTTGAGAATTTGTCCTTTTGCGACTCTGTTGTCATTTTGAGAATTTGGCATTTTGCGCCTAAACCCTGGCGAAATGTGGGTGTACTTATGGATACACCTCTGCTTTATCCTTTGAGGATTACAGGCGTGATCTTATGTTTGTACTAATTGGCGAGAAATACCACAAAACTTCAAAGATAGCACTTACAGATTCTATAAAAAACTGTTTAATATAAAATTCTAAGAATATCTTCGCTTAACATAAAAGTGGGGCGATTTACATTCACGTGTCTGATATTTGCCATGCATGCGTACGCGACGATTGACGTAACATATCGTAAGAATTGTTGCCTTACTGATGGTAGTGATAAATTTTAAATTATATTCTGATATTATGCGTCATCATCATCATCATTTCATTAGCCTTTAATATTCCCACTGCAGGGACTCAGGCCTCCTTTCTAGGGCAGGGATGATGGGCCAAATCCACCACACGGGCCCAGTGCAGGTTTGTAGAAGTCACATATCTTGGAATATTTTGGTTCTGAAATATTATGCTGGTTTCCTCACGATGTTTTCCTTCACCGTTTTGAGAGCAGTGGTGACGAAATAAATGACACAAAGTAATGCGCCTGCTAGGGTTCGAAACTACGACTTACTGTTCGTAAGTTGGGGCCGCTACTGCTGGGCCACCGCTGCGATACGACATTAAGCGTACCTTATCATCAACTTGGATAGGCTTGCGGAAAAGCACGCCAAAGGTGATTTTCGGGGTTTTTGGAAAAACACCAACAAAGTTACCGCCAAACCTGGACTTCCGGTGAGCGTCGAGGGAGTGAATGATGTGATGTAAGGGCATAGCTGAAATCTTTAAGAGCCAATTTTCTGTACAGTCGCCCTTGGGTCCGGCGTGTCAGGTTATCAATGGTGAGTTACCTCAAGGGATAGTAGGGGTGAGGTTTAGTGCCAAAGATGTGGCTACAACTCTTAAAAATATGCACAAAGGCCAGAGTCCAGGTCATGATTCTTTATCCATTGAACACCTGGTTCACGCTGGCCCTCATATAAACCGTGTATTGGCAATGTTCTGCTCGCTGTGCGTTAGCCACTCTTATCTTCCGTCGGATCTCATGAAGACTGTGGTTGTGCCTGTAGTTAAGGATAAAACCGGTGACTTGGCTGATAAACTTAATTCATAATTCTTCTGCCCTCATGTCAATTCACTTGGGGTCAGCGCAGCATGTCTTATTCTTCCATATTTCTCTATTACTCGCCATCTCTCTATTCTCTCTTTGGTCTTCGTCATTATACCTATCTACGATGTAGAATTTGTAAAGTTCATTTTGAACCTCACTCAAGTGACTAGACGATTTTATTAAAGCGAAACCATTTGTTTAAAAAAAATCGTGGAATTCACAACGACACACCGTTCGAATTTCAAATTGATCTTAAGTAGCTTGCTTCATACCATAAACTTAAAAAAAAAACTTTAATCCACCTGTTGCAAACTGAATCCCTTCACAGGTTTTTAGAGGACCCATATGGCCATTGAAACCATAATAAAACCTGTATGCATCTGTTACCTTCGAAAATTATAATAAATTCTCACACGCTTCATACTGTCATCAATCTTATTTATTTTGGGTTTGCATGGTTACTATACAAACGATCTTCGAACCAAATTATTTATAACAAAGTTTCCTTATCAAACAAGAATCGTCGGAGACAATGCTATTATTACCATGAACAGTCTCGGTATGCATCGCTTAGCGCATGCGCCTAACTTTTTGCACGCATGCACGAAATTGCGCACGACTTGATGAAGTATTTGGGCGCTAAAATGCCTGCTTTCTGATAGTCTGTTCATTCATCTGCTTGCATCCGCGATCTATTAAAACGCTCCTAGGTGGCTAAGTCCTGTCTTTCTGGAGGTTAATTTTTAAACGTACGAAAAGTGCTGAATATCATGCAAATTTCATGTTGATTGTATGCTGCCACTTAGTTGGTTTTAAATGAACTTTACAGAATGGTACTTTGATATGATGATGACACTTTTTTACGATCTTTATAAGTCCAATAACTTCTGTATCAACACATTCTACTGACATATGACCTACATACATAATGCATCGTATGTCTGCCCTTATACCATTTCTCCTGACACATGGAAATTCTTTGACGCACGAAAAGCTCATTGGCGAACTTACGTATACCTACATTGCCTAGTTAAATTAAAGAAGCTTACAGATTTATGAACAAGGCTTCTGAAGTTCTGAACATGGCAGAAGAGATAGGAAAAAGAAAGTCAAAGTTGGCAGGCCATATATATTATGCCGTTGACTGGATGGAAGATGTGCGAAGAAAGTGTTGGCGTACAGACCACCGACGGCGACGGGGTGAAGGAATGTGGAAAGACAACTAACTTGGAAGACAGATGATTTCATTAAAGTGGCTGGAAAAAGCTGGATAGCCAAAACACAATACTGCCAAAAGAGGCGAGATTCGGAAGAGACGCCAGACTCAGCATTGCAGCCAATGTAGTTTTATTTTAAGGTTCTATTTACTAACAAGAGTTTGTATTATGTATATCATATTATGTGTGTGGTATTTAAGCTATGGGCTTTAATTGCCTGATAATAAAATGTTTTGTTTGTTTGGCCAAAGGTTGAAGAAGAAGAAGAAGAAAACATATTGATGCTGGTATGTAGCCGCAAGCCACAACGCGCCCAAAGGTGTTTGTCACGCCACCAATTTTATCAAATCTCCACTAATAGACGCATTTGGATTTTGCATTATTTTGATAACTAATTTCAAGGCTAAAATATCAAAACATACAATTGCGTTATCAAGTTGATAACTAATTATCAAGTCCAAAATCTAAACACGTGTTAAATCAGCATGAATTTGCAAATTTTTTGCTTAATTTGTTGCACCTTCGCCAGTTTCAAAATCAGTTTCTATTGTTTACATTACTGGGCCCTTCTCTCTCTGAGAGAGCGTCACAATATGGGCCCAGAAGCAGCTGATATCCTCCCGTCCGCTAATAAATCTCCAGGATTTTTATAACAATGGCTTTTTAATTGTGTTGTGTGTTTTAAGGCGTATGAGCTCATAGAGAAGCAACTGCCTGCCTGATCGCCTCAACCCAGTTAGCTAGTACTGGTTAATACGATACCCCATATGACTAGTTGTCAGAATTTCAGGCCACTGACTACCTGAAAGGCTGTCAAAGATTTACAAATGACAGCCATAGCAATGACAATCTATCTATCTATCTATATAAAAAGAGACTAGTATTTGCGTGGCTGCGCTCGCTGCGCGCAGCTCGCGGGTCTGCCCACCTACACCTACCTACACCTACCTACACCTACCTACACCTACCTACACCTACCTACACCTACCTACACCTACCTACACCTACCTACACCTACCTACACCTACCTACACCTACCTACACCTACCTACCTACACCTACCTACCTACACCTACCTACTACCTACCTACTACCTACCTACTACCTCCTACTACCACTAAAAAAACATTAACCTAAAGTTTGCTTGTCGTCGCCCCTGAGTAACGCTTCACCCACTCAACCTTCGTTACGCTAAGGAGGTCGCCGGCTCGCTTCGCTCGCCACCTCCCCCCTTCGCTCCACTCGGTCTCGCAGGTTCGCTCCACTCAGGACCTACCTACCACCGGAAAGCTATCGTGACATTATCCCTACGCTACGGGGATCGCCGGCTCGCTTCGCTCGCCCGCTCCCCCCTTCGCTTTACCGTTGTACCACCACCGGACAGGTTTCGACGCCTACTCTATTATTTGTTCAAACACCTAATGGCTATCTTTAACCGTTATGAAGTTACAGCCCTTTTAATTTTAGGGGAGGTTGGGGAGGGGAGGGTATACAAATTTCAACGCCCCTCAATAAGTAGTTTTATGTAAGAAAAAAAAAAAAAGTGAAAAGGGGGGGGGGGGGTTGAAGGGGGGGTGAGGGGGGGGAGTCTCGAAAAATGATTTCGATTAACGCAAAGGCCCCTCTAAATGAATCTGAAAAAAAAATCGTTCCAAGTCTCTTAACTTTCGAGATTCGCCTAAAGGGGGGGAGAAGGGGGGCAAGGGGGGCCACTTTGAAAAATGATTTTTACTTTACCGAGCCTCCTCTATACGAATCCGTAAAAAAAAACACTTCAAGTCTCTTTGTTTCCGAGATACGATAGGGAGGGGGGGGAAGGGGGGGGAAAAGGGGGGGTTTGGGACTTTTCCCATAGGTTTGAGAGTTAGTTGTTTACGAATCTGTAAAAATATACCCACCTCCCCATCCACCATCTGGGAGATCAATTCTGTCAATAAGTGAGTCAGTCAGTGGTAATTAAGCTTTATATAGTATAACTAGTATTTGCGTGGGTGCGCGAGCTGCGCGCAGCTCGCGAGGCGTGGAGAGGGGGAGAGGGGGCGCTTTGAAAAATGATTTCGACTAACGCATTGCACCTCTCAATGAATTTGAAAAAAAAATGTTCCAAGTCTCTTAACTTCCGAGATCCGCCTAAAGGGGGGGTGAAGGGGGGCAAGGGGTTCAAATTTGAAAAACGGATTATACTTCCCCGAGCCTCCTCTATATGAATCTCACGAATGACACCACCTACCTACACCTACTTACCACCTACCTACTACCTACCTAAACCTACCTACCACCTACCTACACCTACATACTACCTATCTACACCTACCTACTACCTACTACCTACCTACTACCTACTACCTACTACCCCTACCACCTACCTACTACCTCCTGCTACTACTAAAAAACATTAACCTAAAGTTTGCTTGTCGTCGCCCCTGAGTTACGCTTCACCCACTCAACCTTCGTTACGCTAAGGAGGTCGCCGGCTCGCTTCGCTCGCCACCTCCCCCCTTCGCTCCACTCGGTCTCGCAGGTTCGCTCCACTCAGGACCTACCTACCACCGGAAAGCTATCATGACTTTATCCCTACGCTACGGGGGTCGCCGGCTCGCTTCGCTCGCCCGCTCCCCCCTTCGCTTTACTGGTACCACCACAGGATAGGCCCCTTTCAATGAATCTGAAAAAAAAAATGTTCCAAGTCTCTTAACTACCGAGATCCGAAAGGGGGGGTGAAGTGGGGCAAGGGGGTCAAATTTGAAAAATGGTTTTAACTTTCCCGAGCCTCCTCTATACGAATCCGTAAACAAAACAGAAAAAAGAGGTAAAAGGGGGGGGGGGGGGGTTGAAGGGGGGTGAGGGGGGGAGTTTCGAAAAATGATTTCGATTAACGCAAAGGCCCCTCTAAATGAATCTGAAAAAAATAATCTTCCAAGTCTCTTAACTTCCGAGATCCGAAAGGGGGGGGGATGGAGGGGGGCAAGGGGGTCAAATTTGAAAAATGGTTTTAACTTTCCCGAGCCTCCTCTATACGAATCCGTAAACAAAACTGAAAAAAAGAGGTAAAAGGGGGGGGGGGGGTTGAAGGGGGGTGAGGGGGGAGTTTCGAAAAATGATTTCGATTAACGCAAAGGCCCCTCTAAATGAATCTGAAAAAAATAATCTTCCAAGTCTCTTAACTTCCGAGATCCGAAAGGGGGGGGATGGAGGGGGGCAAGGGGGTCAAATTTTCAAAATGGTTTTTACTTCCCCGAGCCTCCTCTATACGAATCCCTAAAAAAAAACACGTAAAATCTCTTTATTTCCGAGATCCCCCTAAAAGGGGGGAGAAGGGGGGCAAGGGGGGCAACATTGAAAAATGATTTTCACTTTACCGAGCCTCCTCTATACGAATCCGTAAAAAAAAAAAATACGGGTCTTTTAATTTCCGAGATACGACAGGGAGGGGGGGAGGGGGGGCAAAAAGGGGGGGTTTCGGACTTTTCCCATACTCACCAGAGTTAGTTGTTTACGAATCTGTCAAAATATACCCACCTCCCCATCCACCATCTGGGAGAACAATTATGTCAGTCAGTGAGTGAGTCAGTGAGTGGTAGTTTAGCTTTATATAGTATAACTAGTATTTGCGTGGGTGCGCGAGCTGCGCGCAGCTCGCGAGGCGTGAAGGGCGGGAGAGGGGGAGCTTTGAAAAGTGATTTCGACTAACGCATTGCACCTCTCAATGAATCTGAAAAAAAAAATGTTCCAATACTACCTACCTACAACTACCTACTACCTACCTACACCTACCTACACCTACCTACACCTACCTACACCTACCTACACCTACCTACTACCTACCTACTACCTACCTACACCTACCTACTACTACCTACCTACTACCTCCTACTACCACTAAAAGAACATTACCCTAAAGTTTGCTTGTCGTCGCCCCTGAGTTACGCTTCACCCACTCAACCTTCGTTACGCTAAGGAGGTCGCCGGCTCGCTTCGCTCGCCACCTCCCCCCTTCGCTCCACTCGGTCTCGCAGGTTCGCTCCACTCAGGACCTACCTACCACCGGAAAGCTATCATGACATTATCCCTACGCTACGGGGGTCGCCGGCTCGCTTCGCTCGCCCGCTCCCCCCTTCGCTTTACCGGTACCACCATTTTACTTCCCCGAGCCTCCTATCCTATACGAATCTGTAAACAAAAGAGAAAAAAAGGCGTGAAGAGGGGGGGGGGGGGAAGGGGGGGGGGGGGAGTTTCTAAAAATGATTTCGACTAACGCAATGCCCCTCTCAATGAATCTGAAAAAAAAAATGTTCCAAGTCTCTTAACTTCCGAGATCCGAAAGGGGGGGGCATGGGGGTCAAATTTTCAAAATGGTTTTTACTTCCTCAAGCCTCCTCTATACGAATCCCTAAAAAAAAACACTTCAAGTCTCTTTGTTTCCGAGATACGATAGGGAGGGGGGAGAAGGGGGGGGAAAAGGGGGGGTTTCGGACTTTTCCCATAGGTTTGAGAGTTAGTTGTTTACGAATCTGTAAAAATATACCCACCTCCCCATCCACCATCTGGGAGATCAATTCTGTCAATAGATGAGTGAGTCAGTGGTAGTTTAGCTTTATATAGTATAACTAGTATTTGCGTGGCTGCGCTCGCTGCGCGCAGCTCGCGGGTCTGCCTACCTACACCTACCCACTACCTACCTACACCTACCTACTACCTACCTACTACCTACCTACACCTACCTACTACCTACCTACACCTACCTACTACCTACCTACTACCTACCTACACCTACCTACTACCTACCTACACCTACCTACACATACCTACTACCTACCACCTACCTACCTACTACCACTAAAAGAACATTACCCTAAAGTTTGCTTGTCGTCGCCCCTGAGTTACGCTTCACCCACTCAACCTTCGTTACGCTAAGGAGGTCGCCGGCTCGCTTCGCTCGCCACCTCCCCCCTTCGCTCCACTCGGTCTCGCAGGTTCGCTCCACTCAGGACCTACCTACCACCGGAAAGCTATCATGACATTATCCCTACGCTACGGGGGTCGCCGGCTCGCTTCGCTCGCCCGCTCCCCCCTTCGCTTTGCCGCTGTACCACCACCGGACAGGTTTCTACGCCTACTATAATATTTCTTCAAACACCTAATGGCTATCTCTAACCGTTATGAAGTTACAGCCCTTTTAATTTTAGGGGAGGTTGGGGAGGGGAGGGTATACAAATTTCAACGCCCCTCAATAGTTTTATGTAAGAAAAAAAAAAAAAAAAAGGTGAAAAAGGGGGGGGGGTTGAAGGGGGGGTGAGGGGGGGAGTCTCGAAAAATGATTTCGATTAACGCAAAGGCCCCTCTAAACGAATCTGAAAAAAAAATCGTTCCAAGTCTCTTAACTTTCGAGATTCGCCTAAAGGGGGAGAGAAGGGGGGCAAGGGGGGCCACTTTGAAAAATGATTTTTACTATACCGAGCCTCCTCTATACGAATCCCTAAAAAAAAACACTTCAAGTCTCTTTGTTTCCGAGATACGATAGGGAGGGGGGAGAAGGGGGGGGAAAAGGGGGGGTTTCGGACTTTTCCCATACTCACGAGAGTGACTTGTTTACGAATCTGTAAAAATATACCCACCTCCCCATCCACCATCTGGGAGATCAATTCTGTCAATGAGTCAGTCAGTGGTAGTTTAGCTTTATATAACTATAACTAGTATTTGCGTGGGTGCGCGAGCTGCGCGCAGCTCGCGAGGCGTGAAGGGGGGGAGAGGAAGAGCTTTGAAAAGTGATTTCGACTAACGCATTGCACCTCTCAATGAATCTGAAAAAAAAAAATGTTCCAATACTACCTACCTACAACTACCTACTACCTACCTACACCTACCTACACCTACCTACACCTACCTACACCTACCTACACCTACCTACACCTACCTACACCTACCTACACCTACCTACTACCTACCTTCACCTACCTTCACCTACCTACCACCTACCTACTACCTACCTACCTACACCTACCTACTACCTACCTACTACCTACCTACTACCTACCTACTACCTACCTACTACTTACCTATTACCTCCTACTACCACTAAAAAAACATTACCCTAAAGTTTGCTTGTCGTCGCCCCTGAGTTACGCTTCACCCACTCAACCTTCGTTACGCTAAGGAGGTCGCCGGCTCGCTTCGCTCGCCACCTCCCCCCTTCGCTCCACTCGGTCTCGCAGGTTCGCTCCACTCAGGACCTACCTACCACCGGAAAGCTATCATGACATTGTCCCGCCAATAGTTTTATGTAAGAAAAAAAAAAAAAAAGGTGAAAAGGGGGGGGGGGTTGAAGGGGGGGTGAGGGGGGGAGTCTCGAAAAATGATTTCGATTAACGCAAAGGCCCCTCTAAATGAATCTGAAAAAAAAATCTTTCCAAGTCTCTTAACTTTCGAGATTTGCCTAAAGGGGGGGAGAAGGGGGAAAAGGGGGGCCACTTAAAAAAATGATTTTTACTTTACCGAGCCTTCTCTATACGAATCCCTAAAAAAAAACACTTCAAGTCTCTTTGTTTCCGAGATACGATAGGGAGGGGGGAGAAGGGGGGGGAAAAGGGGGGGTTTCGGACTTTTCCCATAGGATTGAGAGTTCATTGTTTACGAATCTGTCAAAATATACCCACCTCCCCATCCACCATCTGGGAGAACAATTCTGTCAATCAGTCAGTCAGTGAGTGGTAATTAAGCTTTATATAGTATAATAACTAGTATTTGCGTGGGTGCGCGAGCTGCGCGCAGCTCGCGTGGTGTGAAGGGGGGAGAGGGGGCGCTTTGAAAAATGATTTCGACTAACGCATTGCACCTCTCAATGAATCTGAAAAAAAAAAAAAAGCATGCACCTACCTACACCTACCTACTACCTACCTACACCTACCTACACCTACCTACACCTACCTACACCTACCTACTACCTACCTACACCTACCTACTACCTACCTACTACCTACCTACACCTACCTACTACCTACCTACACCTACCTACACCTACCAACTACCTACCTACCTACACCTACCTACTACCTACCTACTACCTCCTACTACCACTAAAAAAACATTACCCTAAAGTTTGCTTGTCGTCGCCCCTGAGTTACGCTTCACCCACTCAACCTTCGTTACGCTAAGGAGGTCGCCGGCTCGCTTCGCTCGCCACCTCCCCCCTTCGCTCCACTCGGTCTCGCAGGTTCGCTCCACTCAGGACCTACCTACCACCGGAAAGCTATCATGACATTATCCCTACGCTACGGGGGTCGCCGGCTCGCTTCGCTCGCCCGCTCCCCCCTTCGCTTTACCGGTACCACCATTTTACTTCCCCGAGCCTCCTATCCTATACGAATCTGTAAACAAAAGAGAAAAAAAGGGGTGAAGAGGGGGGGGGGGGGTGAAGGGGGGGGGAGAGGGGGGGGAGTTTCTAAAAATGATTTCGACTAACGCAATGCCCCTCTCAATGAATCTGAAAAAAAAAAAATGTTCCAAGTCTCTTAACTTCCGAGATCCGAAAGGGGGGGGTGGAGGGGGGCAAGGGGGTCAAATTTTCAAAACGGTTTTTACTTCCCCAAGCCTCCTCTATACGAATCCCTAAAAAAAAAACACGTAAATTCTCTTTATTTCCGAGATTCGCCTAAAGGGGGGGAGAAGGGGGGCAAGGGGGGCCACTTTGAAAAATGATTTTTACTTAACCGAGCCTCCTCTATACGAATCCGTAATAAAAAAAAAATACGGGTCTCTTAGTTTCCGAGATACGATAGGGAGGGGGGAGAAGGGGGGGGAAAAGGGGGGGTTTCGGACTTTTCCCATACTCACCAGAGTTACTTGTTTACGAATCTGTCAAAATATACCCACCTCCCCATCCAACATCTGGGAGAACAATGATGTCAGTGAGTCAGTCAGTGAGTGAGTGGTAGTTTAGCTTTATATAGTATAACTAGTATTTGCATGGGTGCGCGAGCTGCGCGCAGCTCGCGAGGCGTGAAGAGGGGGAGAGGGGGAGCTTTGAAAAAAAATTTCGACTAACGCATTGCACCTCTCAATGAATCTGAAAAAAAAAATGTTCCAAGTCTCTTAACTTCCGAGATCCGCCTAAAAGGGGGGTGAAGGGGGGCAAGGGGTTCAAATTTGAAAAACGGATTTTACTTCCCCGAGCCTCCTCTATATGAATGTTACGTATGCCACCACCTACCTACACCTACCTACTACCTACCTACACCTACCTACCTACTACCTACCTACACCTACCTACCTACACCTACCTTCTACCTACCTACTACCTCCTACTACCTACCTACACCTACCTACTACCTACCTACTACCTCCTACTACCACTAAAAAACATTACCCTAAAGTTTGCTTGTCGTCGCCCCTGAGTTACGCTTCACCCACTCAACCTTCGTTACGCTAAGGAGGTCGCCGGCTCGCTTCGCTCACCACCTCCCCCCTTCGCTCCACTCGGTCTCGCAGGTTCGCTCCACTCAGGACCTACCTACCACCGGAAAGCTATCATGACATTATCCCTACGCTACGGGGGTCGCCGGCTCGCTTCGCTCGCCCGCTCCCCCCTTCGCTTTACCGGTACCACCATTTTACTTCCCCGAGCCTCCTATCCTATACGAATCTGTAAACAAAAGAGAAAAAAAAGGGGTGAAGAGGGGGTGGGGGTGAAGGGGGGGGGAGAGGGGGGGAGTTTCTAAAAATGATTTCGACTAACGCAATGCCCCTCTCAATGAATCTGAAAAAAAAAATGTTCCAAGTCTCTTAACTTCCGAGATCCGAAAGGGGGGGGGATGGAGGGGGGCAAGGGGGTCAAATTTTCAAAATGGTTTTTACTTCCTCAAGCCTCCTCTATACGAATCCCTAAAAAAAAAACGCGTAATTCTCTTTATTTCCGAGATCCGCCTCAAGGGGAGGAGAAGGTGGGCAAGGGGGTCAATTTTGAAAAATGGTTTTTACTTCCCCGAGCCTCCTTTAAACGAGTCTATAAACAAAACAGAACACGAATTAAAAAAAAGGGGTTAAGATGGGGGGAGGATGAAGGGGAAGAGAGGGGGGCGCTTTGAAAAATTATTTCGACTAACGCATTGCCCCTTTCAATGAATCTGAAAAAAAAAATGTTACAAGTCTCTTTACTTTCGAGATCCGCCTAAAGGGGGGAAAAATGGGGCAACTTTGAAAAAGGTAGGAGGGAAAAATGGGGCAAAAAGGGGAGGTTTTGCACTTTTTAGCTACTCATGAGAGTTACTTATACGCTTCACCCACTCAACCTTCGTTACGCTACGGAGGTCGCCGGCTCGCTTCGCTCGCCACCTCCCCTCTTCGCTCCACTCAAGACCTGCCTACCACCGCAGAAAAACTATCGTGACCTTATCCCTACGCTACGGGGGTCGCCGGCTCGCTTTGCTCGCCACCTCCCCTATGTTGCCAGCTAGTCAAAGTCTTCATTCTAAAAGTCTTTACTTCTACTTTCATGTTTTGGGGCAAAATCTGGGAAAATACCCTAAAAATGGGTTTTTTTTTTTGCAACAGGCCACATTACTTAACGAAATACACAACCGGGACAAAACAATCCGGTCAGAACGTCCCATTTATCGTGTCGAAAATCGGGATTTTTCAACATTTTTCCAAGGTGGCCACCACACTGTCCGTCATCTTGTTTTTCTGAATAGTCTTAATTTTTCTGAAATATCGAGAATACAAGCTACCGACTGGTGTACTTGGTGTTGCCAAGTTTTAAGTTTGGTAGAACAAAAGAATTCGCCAAAGTCGGTTCTGATCCGAAAATTCAAGCCCCAATGACTCTCGGGATTGCCAGCTGAAAAGAATGAAAATGATCAAATGTCATTTGAGGCACCCCATTCTTGGTGTTTTTGTAAAAAAAATCAATTCAAAATGTCGTTATTTCCACTATTCATGTTTTTGGGAAAAATCTGGGAAAATACCCTAAAAATGGGAAAAAAAATTGCGTAAGGTAACACTCCACAACAAAGTATACAATCGCTTTATACAACACAATCCGGTCGGGGGATGCCGGCTGTCCCATATAACGTGTCGAAAATTAGGATTTTTCATCATTTTTACAAGATGGCCGCCACACTGACCGCCATCTTTTTTTTCTGAAAAGTCATAATTTTCCTGAAATCTTAGGGATATAGGCCACCAACTGGTGTACTTGGTGTTGCCAACTTTTGAGTTTAGTAAAACCAACTAATTCGCCAAAGTCGGGTCTGACCCAAAAATTCAAGCGCCAATGGCTCTCGGGGTTGCCAGCTGAAAGTGATGAAAATGGTCAAATGTCATTTGGGGGACAACGAATGACATAACCGATCCATACAACACAATCCGGTCGGGGAATGCCAGCTGTCCCAATTATCGTGTCGAAAATTGGAATTTTTCATCATTTTTACAAGATGGCCGCCACACTGTCCGCCATTTTGTTTTTCTGAAAAGTCATAATTTTCCTGAAATGTCAAGATTATAGGCCACCGATCGGTGTACTTGGTGTTGCCAACTTTTGAGTTAGGTAGAACAAACTAATTCGCCAAAGTCGGGTCTGACCAAAAAATTCAAACAACAATGGCTTTCGGGGTTGCCAGCTGAAAGTAATGAAAATGGTCAAATGTCATTCGTGTGACCCCATTCTTGGTGTTTATGTAAAATTTCCATTCAAAATGTCGTTATTTCTACTTTTCATGTTTTCGGGAAAAATCTGGGAAATTTCCCTAAAAATGGGGATTTTTTTTAAACCAGGCCACACTCCTTGACGAAGCACATAACCGGTCCATACAACACAATCCGGTCGGGGGATGCCAGCTGTCCCAATTATCGTGTCGAAAATTGGGATTTTTCGGCCTTTTTACAAGATGGCCGCCATAGCATCCGCCATCTTGTTTTTCTGAAAAGTCATAATTTTCCTGAAATCTCAGGGATATAGGCCACCAATTGGTGTACTTGGTGTTGCCAACTTTTGAGTTTGGTAGAACAAACTAATTCGCCAAAGTCAAAAAGTCTCAAAAATGAAAAAGTTGAATATTTTTTGGGGTTGCCAATTAAAACGAACCAAAATGGTCAAATGTCATTTGGGGGACCCCAATGTTGCCGGCTAGTCAAAGTCTCTATTTAAAATGTCATTATTTCTATTTTTCATGTTTTCGGGGAAAATCTGGAAAAATACCCTAAAAATGGGGAAAAATTTTACACCGGGCAACACTCCTCAACAAAACACACAACCGCTCGGTACAACTCGAATCCGTCCGATGTTGCCAACTACCCGAAAAATGGCTTTGAAAAAAATCGAAAAATCCAACTTTTTACAAAATGGCCGCCGCAGCGTCCTCCATCTTGGATTTTCACAATGTCATAATTTTTCCTAACTGCCATTGAAATTACCAACAAATTGGCAAACTCTTTGTTGGCGGTTCTAGAATTTTGTAGAAGAAAACAATTCGTCAAAGTCGAGTGAAAAAAGTCGACAATTTCAAAACGTCCTGGCGCGGCCGCCATCTTGTTTTTTTTTTTTTTTTTACTTTTTTTTTAAATGGTTTAAGATTTTGTATAGGACCTCTGAGTCGAAATCCATCCAAGTCTTTTCCCCACCGAAACCGGAAATGGACTCGCCCTCCATCTTGGATTTGAACTTTCCCTATAATTTTCCTCTACTCGATTGGTCAGATGTCACATTTTTGCAAAACATACCCCTAACCCATCTCTCACCCATTCCGAGAAACGACATGTCAATGAGTCAGTCAGTCAGTGGCTTTGTAGTTTTATATAACTATAATAATAACTAGTATTTGCGTGGGTGCGCGAGCTGCGCGCAGCTCGCGAGGCGTGAAGAGGGGGAGAGGGGAAGCTTTGAAAAATGATTTCGACTAACGCATTGCACCTCTCAATGAATCTGAAAAAAAAAAAAAATTCAATGCAGCTCGCGGTACTACCTACCTACTACCTACCTACACCTACCTACACCTACCTACACCTACCTACACCTACCTACACCTACCTACACCTACCTACACCTACCTACACCTACCTACACCTACCTACACCTACCTACACCTACCTACACCTACCTACACCTACCTACACCTACCTACACCTACCTACACCTACCTACACCTACCTACACCTACCTACACCTACCTACACCTACCTACACCTACCTACACCTACCTACACCTACCTACACCTACCTACACCTACCTACACCTACCTACACCTACCTACACCTACCTACACCTACCTACACCTACCTACACCTACCTACACCTACCTACACCTACCTACACCTACCTACACCTACCTACACCTACCTACACCTACCTACACCTACCTACACCTACCTACACCTACCTACACCTACCTACACCTACCTACACCTACCTACACCTACCTACACCTACCTACACCTACCTACACCTACCTACACCTACCTACACCTACCTACACCTACCTACACCTACCTACACCTACCTACACCTACCTACACCTACCTACACCTACCTACACCTACCTACACCTACCTACACCTACCTACACCTACCTACACCTACCTACACCTACCTACACCTACCTACACCTACCTACACCTACCTACACCTACCTACACCTACCTACACCTACCTACACCTACCTACACCTACCTACACCTACCTACACCTACCTACACCTACCTACACCTACCTACACCTACCTACACCTACCTACACCTACCTACACCTACCTACACCTACCTACACCTACCTACACCTACCTACACCTACCTACACCTACCTACACCTACCTACACCTACCTACACCTACCTACACCTACCTACACCTACCTACACCTACCTACACCTACCTACACCTACCTACACCTACCTACACCTACCTACATCTACCTACACCTACCTACATCTACCTACACCTACCTACACCTACCTACACCTACCTACACCTACCTACACCTACCTACACCTACCTACACCTACCTACACCTACCTACACCTACCTACACCTACCTACACCTACCTACACCTACCTACACCTACCTACACCTACCTACACCTACCTACACCTACCTACACCTACCTACACCTACCTACACCTACCTACACCTACCTACACCTACCTACACCTACCTACACCTACCTACACCTACCTACACCTACCTACACCTACCTACACCTACCTACACCTACCTACACCTACCTACACCTACCTACACCTACCTACACCTACCTACACATACCTACTACCTACCACCTACCTACCTACTACCACTAAAAAAACATTACCCTAAAGTTTGCTTGTCGTCGCCCCTGAGTAACGCTTCACCCACTCAACCTTCGTTACGCTAAGGAGGTCGCCGGCTCGCTTCGCTCGCCACCTCCCCCCTTCGCTCCACTCGGTCTCGCAGGTTCGCTCCACTCAGGACCTACCTACCACCGGAAAGCTATCATGACATTATCCCTACGCTACGGGGGTCGCCGGCTCGCTTCGCTCGCCCGCTCCCCCCTTCGCTTTACCGGTACCACCATTTTACTTCCCCGAGCCTCCTATCCTATACGAATCTGTAAACAAAACAGAAAAAAAGGGGTGAAGAGGGCGGGGGGGGTGAAGGGGGGGGAGAGGGGGGAGTTTCTAAAAATGATTTCGACTAACGCAATGCCCCTCTATATGAATCTGAAAAAAAATTCGTTCCAAGTCTCTTAACTTTCGAGATCCGAAAGGGGGGGGATGGAGGGGGGCAAGGGGGTCAAATTTTCAAAATGGTTTTTACTTCCCCAAGCCTCCTGTATACGAATCCCTAAAAAAAAACCACGTAATTCTCTTTATTTCCGAGATCCGCCTAAAGGGGGGGAGAAGGGGGGCAAGGGGGGCCACTTTGAACAATGATTTTTACTTTACCGAGCCTCCTCTATACGAATCCCTAAAAAAAACACTTCAAGTCTCTTTGTTTCCGAGATACGATAGGGAGGGGGGGGAAGGGGGGGGAAAAGGGGGGGTTTCGGACTTTTCCCATAGTCATGAGAGTTGATTGTTTACGAATCTGTCAAAATATACCCACCTCCCCATCCACCATCTGGGAGAACAATTCTGTCAATAAGTGAGTGGTAATCGAGCTTTATATAGTATAAACTAGTATTTGCGTGGCTGCGCTCGCTGCGCGCAGCTCGCGGGTCTGCCTACCTACACCTACCTACACCTACCTACACCCACCTACACCTACCTACACCTACCTACACCTACCTACCTACACCTACCTACACCTACCTACACCTACCTACACCTACCTACACCTACCTACACCTACCTACTACCTACCTACTACCTACCTACTACCTCCTACTACCACTAAAAAAACATTAACCTAAAGTTTGCTTGTCGTCGCCCCTGAGTTACGCTTCACCCACTCAACCTTCGTTACGCTAAGGAGGTCGCCGGCTCGCTTCGCTCGCCACCTCCCCCCTTCGCTCCACTCGGTCTCGCAGGTTCGCTCCACTCAGGACCTACCTACCACCGGAAAGCTATCGTGACATTATCCCTACGCTACGGGGGTCGCCGGCTCGCTTCGCTCGCCCGCTCCCCCCTTCGCTTTACCGCTGTACCACCACCGGATAGGTTTCGACGCCTACTATAATATTTGTTCAAACACCTAATGGCTATCTCTAACCGTTATGAAGTTACAGCCCTTTTAATTTTAGGGGAGGTTGGGGAGGGGAGGGGAGGGTATACAAATTTCAACGCCCCTCAATAGTTTTATGTAAGAAAAAAAAAAAAAAAAAAGTGAAAAAAGGGGGGGGGGGGTTGAAGGGGGGGTGAGGGGGGGAGTCTCGAAAAATGATTTCGATTAACGCAAAGGCCCCTCTAAATGAATCTGAAAAAAAAATCGTTCCAAGTCTTTTAACTTTCGAGATTCGCCTAAAGGGGGGGAGAAGGGGGGCAAGGGGGGCCACTTTGAAAAATGATTTTTACTTTACCGAGCCTCCTCTATACGAATCCCTAAAAAAAAACACTTCAAGTCTCTTTGTTTCCGAGATACGATAGGGAGGGGGGAGAAGGGGGGGGAAAAGGGGGGGTTTCGGACTTTTCCCATAGGATTGAGAGTTCATTGTTTACGAATCTGTCAAAATATACCCACCTCCCCATCCACCATCTGGGAGAACAATTCTGTCAGTCAGTCAGTGAGTCAGTGGTAGTTTAGCTTTATATAGTATAATAACTAGTATTTGCGTGGGTGCGCGAGCTGCGCGCAGCTCGCGAGGCGTGGAGAGGGGGAGAGGGGGCGCTTTGAAAAATGATTTCGACTAACGCATTGCACCTCTCAATGAATTTGAAAAAAAAATGTTCCAAGTCTCTTAACTTCCGAGATCCGCCTAAAGGGGGGGTGAAGGGGGGCAAGGGGTTCAAATTTGAAAAACGGATTATACTTCCCCGAGCCTCCTCTATATGAATCTCACGAATGACACCACCTACCTACACCTACTTACCACCTACCTACACCTACCTACTACCTACCTAAACCTACCTACCACCTACCTACACCTACCTACTACCTACCTACACCTACCTACTACCTACTACCTACCACCTACCTACTACCTACTACCCCTACCACCTACCTACTACCTCCTGCTACTACTAAAAAACATTATCCTAAAGTTTGCTTGTCGTCGCCCCTGAGTTACGCTTCACCCACTCAACCTTCGTTACGCTAAGGAGGTCGCCGGCTCGCTTCGCTCGCCACCTCCCCCCTTCGCTCCACTCGGTCTCGCAGGTTCGCTCCACTCAGGACCTACCTACCACCGGAAAGCTATCATGACATTATCCCTACGCTACGGGGGTCGCCGGCTCGCTTCGCTCGCCCGCTCCCCCCTTCGCTTTACCGGTACCACCATTTTACTTCCCCGAGCCTCCTATCCTATACGAATCTGTAAACAAAAGAGAAAAAAAGGGGTGAAGAGGGGGGGGGGGTGAAGGGGGGGGGAGAGGGGGGGGAGTTTCTAAAAATGATTTCGACTAACGCAATGCCCCTCTCAATGAATCTGAAAAAAAAAAAATGTTCCAAGTCTCTTAACTTCCGAGATCCGAAAGGGGGGGGTGGAGGGGGGCAAGGGGGTCAAATTTTCAAAACGGTTTTTACTTCCCCAAGCCTCCTCTATACGAATCCCTAAAAAAAAAACACGTAAATTCTCTTTATTTCCGAGATTCGCCTAAAGGGGGGGAGAAGGGGGGCAAGGGGGGCCACTTTGAAAAATGATTTTTACTTAACCGAGCCTCCTCTATACGAATCAGTAAAAAAAAAAAATACGGGTCTCCTAGTTTCCGAGATACGATAGGGAGGGGGGGGAGGGGGGGCAAAAAGGGGGGGTTTCGGACTTTTCCCATACTCACCAGAGTTACTTGTTTACGAATCTGTCAAAATATACCCACCTCCCCATCCAACATCTGGGAGAACAATGATGTCAGTGAGTGAGTGAGTGAGTCAGTGGTAGTTTAGCTTTATATAGTATAAAGTTTAGCTTTATATAGTATAAAGTCCTGACTGACTGACTGACTGACTCATCAACGCCCAGCCCAAACCCTTGGACCTAGAAAGCTGAAATTTTGCACAGAGGTTCCCTTTATATTGAAGACAAGGAATAAGAAAGTATTTTTCGAAATTCAACCCCTAAGGGAGTTAAATAGGTGATGAAAGTTTGTATGGAAAATCGTCATTTTCACGCGGGCGAAGCCGCTGGCAAAAGCTAGTATAATTATATAATAGCTCATAACAATGTGTCGATGGCGTCGCAGCAAAAGAAATATGGCAGGACGCTCTGGACAAGACTAGCAACCAGTGGTCAACATTACCCTTGGATCGAACGAAACAACTGAAAGTCATGAGGAGAGTCCTTCGCCCAGCAGTGGGAGAATGCAGGCTATGAGAATAAGTATCTTAACAGTACCCAAATGACCTCATTAGCAAGTCTTTTCTGTCTAGTGCAGTAAGCTACAAAGTCATTGCTATGCAACAACAAAGCCAATGAAAATCCCCATTAAATATTTTGCCATTCAGCAGAACAAGTGACGACGTGTAAAATATAAAGTATGGTATGCGCCGGAGCATAAGTAGTGGTGGCGTGGTTTTAGGGTTCACTCACTAAAAGATGACATGCGGGAAACCCATTACAACTCCTACTTTATCTTTAACCGTTGACAGATTACTTATTGCTTCAGCTGCTATCAAGGGAAATAATAATTTAAAAAAATGTAACGTAATGTAATGTGTGTTGTGTGTGTGTATTTATGTGTATGTGTACTTGGACGAGGCAAAAAGGAGTATGTATGGATCGTTGCAGGTGTCGTTCGTTGGTTTCTGACTACACATATGGGAAAAAAAACTGGCCAAGTGCAAGTCGGAATTGCACATGAAGGGTTCCGTACTATGACTTCCCATAGTTTTCCTGTAATCTATACGTGTTGAACTAATTTCTGTATTTTTTTCAGAATTTTAATAGGCTCAGTAGTTTCGGAGATAATAAGGGAGGGGGGGAATGGTCGGACAGACAGACCGAGTGATCCTATAAGGGTTCCGTTATTTCCTTTTGAGGTACGGAACCCTAAAAAGTAATGGTAATTCTGTATGGTATTTAAAGAACTTACAGAGGAACTAAAAATTGTGAGACCAAAGTGAACTAGGTTGTGTCGTATTTGTTGTAGTTAATTTGATAAAATTGTGTTAATTTGGAATATAATGGAAGGCTTAATTTAGGCTTTCTTCACGATTTCTTCCTTAAAAACTCAAGTAATTTAAAAAAATTCTAGACTTCCAATAAACAACTCTTAAGAGTTGTTTATTGGAAGTCGGTTGGAGTTGTTTGTTGTCTTAAGACAACGATCAAACACAAAACTTCAATCTTGACGCAAAATGCTTGAAGTACGGAACCTATAATCCACAAATCCGCCGACTCTTACTTAACCAGTTTTTTTATCTTTCTTGTAGTCCGAAGTCCGTATTGTAATGTGCAAAAAATAAACGTCAGCAGGTTGTAATATTATATGCCGCCGTGTTGTGGTATTTTAGACTTTGGACCTTATTTTAATATGCTACGTTTGAGGTTTTGAGCCATGAATAATTTTTGATAAAGTAAGGCATTTTATAGTTTCCTTGCGCGATCGAATCAGAAATAAGGACATCCGCATCCAAGGTTACCGACATAGCCCGAAGAATTGCCAAACTTATGTGGCCGGAAAGTTCTGGAGTGGCGACCGCGAACCGGAAGACGTTGCGTTGGAAGGCCTCTCACTAGGTGGACCGATGACCTGGTGAAGGTTGCGGGGATCCGCTGGATGCGAAACGCACGGGAACGGTCAATGTGGCGACACTTAGGGGAGGCCTATGTCCAATAGTGGACGTCTTTCGGCTGAAATGATGACGGCATTTTATTAGTAGTAGAGATTACTGCTTGTCAATGTCATATCAATATTATCCATGGATTAAAGTTCACATCGGTTAAACAGAGCTGTACCTAATAGAACACCCTCATCTCGCCAGTTATGTTAAGTCCTATGTAATAGGGCGATAGCCTATTACCATGAACCGGGCCCAAATCCAGAGTCCGTGGCTGCTACTGAGTTTCTGACGTAAAAACTCAATAACATTTTGCCCGAACTGCTGGGAATCGTACAAATCGGTACAAATATCAATATAATACATATTTGGATGTGAATTATTGTGCATTCTCTTCCAGACTTTCTGTAAAGACACATTAAAAACAAATGCATTTATTAACATGAGTGAGATTCGAAGTGAATTTTATAGAATAACTAGCTGACCCCGGCAAACGTTGTTTTGCCATATAAAAAATTTCAGAAAAAAAAAAAAAAGATGAAAAATAGATGTTGGCCGATTCTCATAGATACCCGATACGCACAAAAAATTTCATCAAAATCGGTCAAGCCGTTTCGGAGGAGTTTGGCATCGAAAACTGTGACACGAGAATTTTATATATTAAGATTATGCAAAAAAGGTATTAAAACCTTCCTCTTTAATCACTCTATCTATTAAAAAAACCCGCATCAAAATCCGTTGCGTAGTTTTAAAGATTTAAGCATACAAAGGGACAGGGACAGAGAAAGCGATAATATTTTGTAAAATTCACTTTGAACCTCTGAATATACCATGTTATAGGTAGCTAGGTAACTAGGTTTTACAATTTTAATCATATTGATGACGCTATAACGTACCTGATGATGTTGTCACACTGAAACCTATTAAAGTCGCTCGTGTGATTTTTGTGACCTATTGAAATACCTAGGTCACAAAAATCACAAGAGCGTAATAATAGTAATACCTATATTCAAGTAGTAAACAGTTTTACAGCTGTCGATAGAAATAGCATGACAATTGATTGCTATCACAGTAAAGTACGGTCGTTACATAACTTATACGTAAGCATGTTACTTAACGTTTGTCCTAGGTTTAAACCACGTCATCATCATCATCATTGACACATTTGACAGCCTTGTTCCACCTGCACTGTTCCGGGGCCTAAAATGGGCGCTTTAGCAAAAACATTATCACTTCACTATCATCATCACTACATAATAATTATAAAACAAAGTCCTCCGCCGCGTCTGTCTGTGTGTCTGTTCGCGATAAACTCAAAAGCTACTGCACAGATTTTTATACAGTTTTCACTAATGAATAGAGTGGTTCTAGAGGAAGGATTTAGTATATCCCGTCGGGGCTGCGGGATGTCGAGAGAGATACCGCGGCCTCGGCACAACGGCGAAGAAGGAACATGGGTGGTTTTTAGTCAGTAGAAGGCTGACACTCCCTTCCGCTCTACCCAAGAGCGGGAGGAGTTATTTGATGATTTCCCACAATTCCCACACACCAAAAAACCGGCCAAGAGCGTGTCGGGCCACGCTCAGTGTAGGGCTAGAGCTCCGTAGTAATAATTATTTTTTTGTTTGAAATACGGGCCAATGAAACTTGACCTCTGGATTGTATAGGCGCTCATACGATTCAGGGACCAAATTATATTGGTTAACTGCTGTTTCCATCTGTTGTTTCCATCCAAGTTCAAAATAATTTTCCTAGAAAGTCCTTAAAAAGTTCTACTTTTCAGATTTTTTTCGTATTTTCTAAACTTATGGTTCAAAAGTTAGAGGGGGGGGGACGCTTTGTTTTTTACTTTTGGAGCGATTATTTCCGAAATTATTGACATTATCAAAAAATTATTTTAGTAAACCCCTATTCATTTTTAAATACCTTTCCAACAATATATCACACGTTAGGGTTAAAATTTAAAAAAAAATCACTTCCCACTTTACATATAGGGGGGCTACCCTAATAAAACATTTTTTTCCAATTTTTATTTTAGCACTTTGTCGGCGTAATTGATACACATATTGGTACCAAATTTCAGCTTTCTAGTGCTAACGGTCACAGAGATTAAGTGAGGACGGACAGACGGACAGACAGACAGACAGACAGACAGACAGACAGACATGGCGAAACTATAAGGGTTCCTAGTTGACTACGGAACCCTAAAAAGGGTTTAGTATATTTTTTTTCGAAATTCAACCCTTAAATAGGGGATGAAAGTTTGTTGGAATATTTTTCGACATCCACGCGGGTGAAGCCACGGGTAAAAGCTAGGACGGAAATAATATGAATCACGTTAAAATCTTAAAATGGTCACAGAGTTAGTTTATATTATAAATTGACTCTGTGACCATTTTACGAATTTAATACTATAAGGGCCGGTTTCACCACTTGCTGATAAAGTCCCTGATAGCCTATCAGGAACTTATCTGCCAGATAAACTACAACTTTTGATAGCATCTGTCAGATAACTATCTGACACTTTATCCGTAACCGGTGAAACCGGCCCTAGTGTTCTGCAAATGCAAAAGCACCCTTTTTAGACTCTCTACTCTGCTTGTAATAGGCATCCTTTCTTTGGTTTCGTTCTTCAAAGGTCACTGCGTGAGCCGCAATCAGATATTACGCGCTTATGTAAGTTTAGTTACAATGAGAAATTAGTTCCGCAATTAGTATTTACACGTAGCCGCCTGAAGTTTTAGTATTTCCTGCTTATATAAGGCTTAAACACAACTTACTTATTATATTTGAGGGGTTTTCTAGGTTGATGTTACAGGGTAGCCCGCGAAATTCAAATTTTCTTACGTTTTTAGCGATTTGCAGGCCAGTGCTAGGTTGTGTGTTAGTGAAAATATGATTCGCGGCTGCTCAAGTTCATGTAACTGCCAAGAATGAGTATTTCATCAAAAGGTCATTCTTGACAGTTACATGAACTTGGAGGGTTGTAATGATGATTTTGATGATTATAATTCTGTAACTGCTTACGTCTTACAGCCGCGAATCATATTTCCACTAACATACAACCTAGCACTGGCCTGCAAATCGCTAATAACGTAAGAAAATTTGAATTTCGCGGGCTACCCTGGAACATCCACCTTAAGAATCAGATTTGACAACCAATTCAACATCATGTAGCCAAGTAACTATGTTGGTGTTGGCGTCTAGTCTAAACGGATGCAGCTGAATACCAGTATTTTACATGAAACGACTACCTATCTGACCTCCACAACCCAGATAACACTGGGTATTCACCTAAAGCTCATACCAGATGTAGTGTATATATAATTAATAGATATGTATCACTGTCTCACAGCTACAAGTAGTCAGGTAAGCTGTCACTAATGCAATCTGTCACTTACATGATGGCGGGAAGTTGGAAGTGAAGTGATCCTAGGCTGAGGCTTGGTGGGCTGGTGTGAGCCTGTAATATAGTTAGTTAATTGTGTTATCAACCTATTAGGTCTGCTACAAGTAGATGCGATGCTAATCTGTCATTTTGAGTTTCTGACGTTCTGCGCCCAAACCAAACGAAATCTGAACACCTAACCTAAAGAGAATGTCAACCGAAAATCCCAATAATTATTTAATTTCTTACAAACAAGTCTGCCAACAGAACAATATTACGATACAATAAATAACGGACCGCTGATGCAAAAAGATCTATATCTGTTTCACAAAAGCATCAATGGCATTCCAGTTGGGTGCCCGCGCCATATTGTTACTTTTTTCGCGCCAACGTCTTTAACTGGCCGTCTACTGTCTATGGTTTGGGGTTCCGTGTTCTGTTTTTGAATGTTTCGATGCTGTTTTGTTTTAAGATTTCTGGAATTCTTCCTTTTTCTTTTCTTTCATTTATAAGATTTCTTCTTTTAGGAGTGGTGGTGATATCTGAAAAGTTATTAAAAAAGTATAGAGCTGTGTGTAAGGTGTGCTAATTTGACTAGAACTAGTTAGACACGTTTATCATGAAATGGTCAGGCTGAAGAGACTACTATTTCTAAATACAGTTTTAAAATAATAATTATAGTCTGAACTGTGACCCCAAGGTATATATAGCTTTTCCTCATGTGGTTCGATTAGGAATAGGTAATTTATGAACCTAATATTAACCGTTAGCAGGAAATTATATTCCGGGTATTTGTAGGTACCTAGTCTATGGACGTCATCAAACCATAAACGTAATTGGTTTCATAGAAATAAGCAACAAATAAAAACAGTTTTAAAATAATAATTATAGTCTGAACTGTGACCCCAAGGTATTATATAGCTTTTCCTTATGTGGTTCGATTAGGAATAGGTAATTTATGAACCTAATATTAACCGTTAGCAGGAAATTATATTCCGGGTATTTGTAGGTACCTAGTCTATGGACGTCATTAAACCATAAAAAGGATTTCCCTTTCTCCTTCCAAACGTCTTTATCCTGTGCAATATCTTCTCGTCGCCCGTAATGTTCGCCCCGCAAACCAGTGTGCTTACTCTCAAATATAATTCCGATAGATCGACATTGGAATTGTCAGTCAAACGTCAGCAATTGGGTGGACTCACTGAGCCTAGCCAATCCCTGACGTTTAACTCAACCAACTGACGTTTGACCAATGTCGATCTATCGGAATTATATTCCAGAGTAAGCACCCAGATCTTTTTTTTAATACGTTTATTTCTTGCTTTAATTTCAATTGTTTTGTATAGTAGGTACTTTAGATTGAAATATCTTAATGTCTAGATATCGGTACTCCCTTACTTCTCCTAAAATTGTTTGTCCTAGGGATGGGTCTTAAATTAATAAGCTGCTAAATTAACACTGCTAAATTTTTTTAGTGTCAACACCTGTTAAATAATTTCTGATATAGCTGCTAAATATAGCAGTCACAACTGACAGTGACAAGTTCCGTCTCTATTGAATTGGTTTCAACGTATTGAGTTATTTAGCAACTAGCGAGCGAGTTGATTTAACTCACTGCTAATAGTGTCAACACCTGTTAAATAAGTTCTGATAAAGCTGTTAAATATAGCAGTCACAACTGACAGTGACAAGTTCCGTCTCTATTGAATTGGTTTCAACTTATCGAGTTATTTAGCAACTAGCGAGCGAGTTGTTAACTCACTGCTAAGTGCTAACTGCTGAATTCGGAAATATTACATTTAACGAGAGTTAAATAAAGACTGATCTTCGTTACGAAGGTTTACGCGGGATAAGATAAAAAAAGATTAGAAGAAAATTACAAATACAAAAACAAAACAGACATGAAAAAAAAGAAATCGTTGTAAATAAATTGATTCTCATTACAAATACGCCAACAGAAAAAGTTAACAGTCCTAAGCATGTGAAAAATATGAAGGAAATGAGAATTAATTATGTTAAAAATCTGTCTGTGACTAAATTTAACAGTTGCTAAAAATAACTGCTAATTTTAAGTGTTAATTATTTTTAGCATTAGCATTTAGCAGTGTTATTATTTTTTAACGTTTAAGCCCATCTCTAGTTTGTCCGAAAATCATTATCCATAACACGTTTGCCATAAACTTCATTAACCATAATGTTCAAATTGCCGAAATTTTGTTTAACATAATTATCTTTAGTTCTAAAAGTATTCGGTCATAATATCGATTACTATAATAATTTAATCTCCTAATTTTACATGACCTAAATTAATATGTCCTAACTATTGCTTTACCTAATGTGTATTATTCCGAATGTTCGTTTATAATAAATTTTATAGTCCTAAAAAAAATTCGAAGTGTCTAGTCGTCCGATTAGCGGATGAATAAAATTAATTAGTCGTCCGATTAGCCGGATGAATAACCAAAATTATAGGCTGTTGCTAGTCGTCCGCTAAGTGGATGAATCACCGTCTCGCGACAGTATCCTTCATGGGCGGCATGGGCAACGGGCCGTAGGCCGACGAAGGAGGCCGGCGGAGGCCCGGCACATCGGGGACAGAAGACAATAGTGTTATGTAATATGCGAGCGAAGCGAGCGCGCGTCATGGAGTACAACATGCGTTGCATGTATGAGTGATGTGACCAAAAGCTTTGTTATACTTTGTTCTAATAATATTATTATGATAAATAAACATTATGTTATTTTAATTTAGGACTTAAAACTTTTATGGAAAACGATTTTATGTCTTACGTATATTATTGATTGTAATATTTATGACAAATGGATTTAGGACATATTATATTTAGGGATTTCAATTTTATAGCATGTGATATTATGTGATATTTAGTTCGGGTAAGTTATCATTCGGACAAATGATGATTAGGACAAAAAAAGTTATGGCATTTTAAATTATGGATAAAAAAGTTAGGTGACACAATAGAGAACCCTAGATATCACTACATATTATAAAATAAAGTCCTCCGCCGCGTCTGTCTGTCTGTTCTCGATAAACTCACAAACTACTGCACCGATTTTCATGCTGTTTTCACCAATTATTGAGTGGTTATCGAGGAAAGTTTTATTACTTACATATTTGACCGACATACACGTGGGCGAAGACGCGGGCTAGTGTTATCTCAAAATGTAATAGGTATGTAAAAAAAATTAAGTACATGAAATATTTTTTATACTACACCTGCTTGGAAAGTACCTTGATACTTTATCAAAACGGTAGAAAGTACGTCATTGCATATCGTAGAAATATGCGGGGAGAAAATGCATCTGAGCGGGAGAGAATGAATTTTCATACACTTTTCTCTCCCGCTCAGATTCACTAACTGCAACAATTTCAATATAAATTTGAATTAGTAAAGATTTAATTTTTTATTTTCCTCGTAGGTGTAGTATAAAGCACTATGTATCACTCGAGAGAAAGTGCGATTCCCGATCTCGGGTGTTAAACGACACCCTCGACGGTAATCGGTCACTTTCTCCTCTCGGTGAACAATGTACTAAGTTATTACATCTACGGAACCCACAACCACCTAACATTTTCTCGCACCCCATTCTTCCTTGCAACACAGGTTTATTATTAGAATATTGACACCTTTCCCACGTGCATACCATTGTGTGCCGAAAGCCGAAAGCCGATGGCTGATAGGGGGATGATAACCCCAATGTTGGTGAATTATTACTTTCAAATAGGCTACCTGCTATGAGGTAGAGTGTCATTTGGTCTATGCCATTGTGTTTTTTTAAATCTGTGATTGTTTTTTATGAGTGACTTTGTAATGGCCAGTGTTATTTATTACGAAATTATACGTTTATGCGAAATTCGTATATCTATAGAAACACCAATTAATTAAAATAATGTTGACTAAGAGCTCGTGGCTTAATAAGAACTGCCACTCGGGTCGATCTTTAGGCAAAGCTGTGCTTGCATAGGTCGGTCATTCATTCAAATAGACTCTACGAGTAGCGAAACTAATGTAGGTGAGGCGCACTCTTGGCTCCCGACACACTACCGAAGAATAAAAAAAAAGTTACAAGACCAAGGCAGACAAGCTTTTTGGTATACACGCAGAAATCTTTATAGTAGGGTACTTGACTTTAAATTTAGTCCGTCACATAGATTTCCAAAAAACATTGGACACAATTTTTTTTCACGTAAATAAAAAATGAAGACGATACAGTGCTTCGAAAACTCGTGTGACGTCACTTTTCAGTACATTTTTTAACGTAAAGTGACGTCATAAGCCCCCACTCTTTGATGTGTTTTATCTTCGTCAATTTTTATTAATTTGATAAAACAAAAAACACGTATTCAATATTTTTCGATATCTAACTGACGGACTAAACAGAATCATATTTTTTTATTCAGGAAAGTACCCAATTCTAGTACACTGATAATATTGCTTGCAATTTTGTTTCACAAAGCGTTTGCAGGCATTAAGCGGATTTAAGCGACTGATGGCGAACGCTGTATCGTTTGACATCTAAATGTATCTGTGTACAACGAACTGTAGCACAGCTAACAACGCCCTCTAGATACAGAAATACAGAATAGTATGATATTCCATGCAAAAAGTGCTTATTAGGTATGGCCCAAATTCATTTTACATCGCCTTTCGTCTAAAACTGACCTGTTATGACGTAGTATTAACTCCACAGTCCACATAGTACTCCCACAAGGGCCGCCCAGGTAGCCACACTATTGACGGAGACCATGCCTATGCAAACAGCGCGAGTGCTCGCATTGTCAGCATTGTCACCGAGACGACACTACAATCGTGTTTGATTAGTTTTTAAAATAGTTGTAAGGCGCCTCTGGAGAGAGTAGGGAAATTGTAGAAGGTTGAATTTACGCGTAACATCAAACATGTATATAAAGGTGTAGCTGTATCACCTACAGCTTCTTCTTTGCGTTTAGATGGCAATCTTCTTCTTCTCACATAAAGTACCATCAGGTTAAGGTTTAATAACAATTCTTCCCTATAAACTCACACGTTCGACCCCAACACACCCTGCGAATCCGCTACTAAGAACACTTTGACGGAGACCATGCCTATGCAAACAGCGCGAGTGCTCGCATTGGGGTCTACCTTTTTTGGCAGAATTTTTTATACCCGAATTTTGTTTTGCATAACAGTGGATGGCAGAAACTTCATTTCGCAGAAAATCATTTGGCATACACTCATTTACCATACATTCAAAACGCATAATTTTGTAAGTCAGAATCATCTTTGAGCATAAACTTCATTTCCAGAACCATCATTTCGCCGAAAATTCATAATCAGAATCGTCTTTTGGCACGCATTTCATTTCATACATACGTGTAACATGCAACAATAATAATAATTATTATTAATAATTATTATTATTGTTGCATAGTGTCTGTCTGTTCGCAATAAACTCAAAAACTCTGCACCGATTTTCATGCTGTTTTGACTAATGTATAGAGTGGTTCTAGGAAGGTTTTAGTATATAATTTGTCGCGATAACCTACATCCACGTGGGCGAAGCTGCGGGCAAAAGCTATTCTAAAATAAAATAACATAGCATAAATCAAGCCAGTAATCCCCAAAGGGTTAGGCAAAGGTGTACCTACCTGTAGTACTTAGACTCACATTCTGTCAGTTATGTTTAAGTCCCATGTAATAGGGGGCGAGTAGAGTTGGGTTAGTAGCCGGATGCTTTGAGTTATTAGCGATTATAATCCATAAGTGTCCATTAATAGCCTTGCAATGGCTGATAACCCTGCTATTAATGTATTGTTAAAAAAATAAATGCTTTTTTTTTGTTTTATTTTAAAATTTGTGGTCGTGAGCATAAATTGGGTGCGTGTACGCAGTGTGATTGAATGTATTGTTATTCTTTTTATTTATATCCAGAAGATCCAGATAATTAGATCCAGAAGAAGATATAAAAGCAATATATATATATATTTTTTTATTATTATTATTATTTTAACATTTGCAATCGGTCGTCAGACCATAACCGAATTTGTTGCAGTATACATGGCGTTGTGGTGGAGTAGCCAGTGCTGTGCCTCCCACTTATAGAAGGTGGTTCCTCTTCAGCCTTTTTACCACCGCTGTCGGGTTTAACAGTTCAGTCACTAGTGGGTTTGGGTGCATGGTTAGGCGTGCCTTGTGTTGACATTTGTACCGCTCGATTTCAAAGTCTACGAGCGGCACCTGCAGGAAATCGTGAATTTCGCTATTCCGAGCAAACCAGGGTGCATTTACTATGGCTCTTAGTATGCCATTTTGAACCCTTTGCAGGCAGAGAATGTTTGATTTGCTGGCAACGCCCCACAATTGGATTCCGTACGTCCATATTGGTTTAAGGACCGAGTTGTAGATGAGTAGCTTATTGTCTACAGAGAGCACCGAATTTCTTCCCATGAGCCAATACAGGTTGCGGAACTTATGGTTTATCTCCTCCCTTTTCTGTTTAATATGATGCTTCCATGTTAGGCGCCTATCTAAATGGAAGCCAAGATATTTAACACAATCTGTGTGTGGTAAGGTATCAGGTCCAAGTCTAACAGGAGGGGTGTTTCCGTGCCTGAGTGTGAAGGTGATATGGTTAGACTTGGATGCACTGGCACGTATCCGCCACTTACAGAGCCAATTATGTGTCTCGTCTAACTGATTTTGTAGTTTATTGCTGGCCGTTTCTGGGTTGTCGTCAACTGACAAGTATGCTATGTCGTCAGCATATGTTGCAACTGTTATGTCGTCTAATGTGGGTAAATCTGAAGAAATATAAAAGCAATGCAATATATTTATGAACTGGGCCAACATTTAAAAATAAACGTCATGAAAGAATTAGCCGATTACAAAGCAAAAGATAACTTTTGGAAGAATCGTTTTATTTGGTCTCAAGTCGAAGAAACAGACGCTCTTAGCTGGTGGAAGGGTATTTGCAGTTCTACTAAGCTTCATAAAATTGCAGAACTTGCTATTTTATCAGCTCCTTACACGTCAGCAGCTACGGAAAGGTCCTTTAGTACTCAAGCTGATGTAGGTACATACAAAAAAAAGAAATAAACTAACTACTGAACGAGCAGGAAAAATAACATACATATCACACAACTGGGATTTGGAGAACAGACCGCCAACTATGCATACGGAAAGAGATTTCAACATTGATTCAGTGGATTCTGAACCTTTCTCTCCAACATCAGAAATCGATGAACCTGTACATCTTAATAATACACCAGAAATAGATCCATTAGCGTCCGATCCAATCGACATACCAAACTTAGGAGATTTTGAAGAATCCAGTGTTTGTAGCAGTAATTAGATGGGCTGAAATTGATTTTTGAGCAACAAACAAAAAAAAAACAAGTAAAAACGAAAAAAAAAACCCAAAAAAATATCCCAAATAAAAGATTGATTAAGAATTTAAAAAAAAAACTAAGTAGGTACTTAAAAAATGTAATTATCAAAAATCAATGTAAATAGCTGATTTTAAATGGGCCAGATTAGTTTTAAATTGAACATTTATTTACTACAAAGAAATTTGATGAAAATGAAGTCTAATCTGACAGTCCTAAGCCTGAAAACCATGAAGGGAAATTTTCAATCACTAAAATACATTAACAGCAGGGTTATCATCCATAATTGCTATTCATGGCTATTAACTGCTTTTAATCGATTATTAGCCGACATGATATTAACCGGATTATTATCATTGCCCAACACTAGGGGCGAGCCATTAACCGGGCACAAATCCATCATCGTCGGGAATTTCGAGAAATTCGTGATCAATATACACAATAATAATTTTACAAAATTGTCGCGAGCGTGAAACGCTGCACGCTGGGAAGATGATAAAGTGCTTTGAAATTATGATTAAGTTCCTAATCAAAGTGTTCCTTCTTACGTTTTCCTGTGTTGTATTGTGGTCGAAGACAGTTTTTGAAACAAGTGAATGGAAAAGAGGACTGATCGCTTTGTCACTAAGTATAAGATACTTGAACTAAAGGTGTTTAATTAGTTATTAGAACAATTTGAAAGTTCAAGTGATACTTTTGTTTTCTGTCATAGGTTCCATTCGTTCACTCCTCTTTCTCTGATGATGCGACACGCACACGCGTCATTGGTTTCACAAAACATCACGCCTATAATTTGCGAAGAGTTTGGCACATGTTTACCTACCTAACCAAGGCTGATTGAGCCACTGACTACCTGTAACAAACAACTTAAGGTGGATGTTCCAGGGTAGCCCGCGAAATTCAAATTTTCTTACGTTTTTAGCGATTTGCAGGCCAGTGCTAGGTTGTATGTTAGTGAAAATAAGGTCATTCTTAACTGTCAACTGTCATTGTTGAACTGTCAAGAATGACCTGGCGACCGCGAACCGGAAGACGTTGCGTTGGAAGGCCTCCCACTAGGTGGACCGATGACCTGGTCAAGGTTGCAGGAACCCGCTGGATGAGAGACGCACGGGACCGGTCAATGTGGCGACGCCTGGGGGAGGCCTATGTCCAGCAGTGGACGTCTTTTGTCTGAAATGATGATGAATGATGATACGTCTTACAGCCGCGAATCATATTTTCACTAACATACAACTTACCTAGCACTGGCTTGCAAATCGCTAAAAACGTAAGAAAATTTGAATTTCGCGGGCTACCCTGGAACATCAACCTTAACGTGCTTTTCGAGGCATGGAGCCACTCGGCATGTGTGGGCAAGCGTGGCTTAACCTAATGATCTATCCGAAAGGCTGTGGTGTGTGTTATTTAGCCAAAAGCTCTAGTCAAATCATCATCATCATCTTCCAACCCATATCCCATGTTATTTAGGGCATGTACTTAACACGTTTTTATTAATCCATTCTCCTCTGTCAGTCGTCACGGTATCATGTCTTCCTTTTTCCTTCATATCATTCCCAAAGACACTCCATACATCTTATCTTTGGTCTTCTTCTACCTCTCCATCTATATTTATATTCATCACTTTTTTAGTTTTTTTTTTATACTCTGTCCTGCTCAACGCAACAATCTGTCCTTAGACATTTATAGATGCTCTTCTGTTCGAATCTGTTCTGTAATTTATATTTGTAGCAGTGAGGAATTGTCCATTGACCACTCTCGCTTATTCTATTGGGAATCGGTTTAGAAGAGTTGGAACACTGTTCCTCCTCAGTCTTGTATAAACAATACTTCCGCAGCCAGGGAGTTGACGTGTTTGGTCAGTTTTTTTCTGGTAGGTTTGACTACGGGTAGCGATTTCTTGTTTCACCGTTTTGAGCTTCAGATCTTTTTTAGTCACATGCGATTCATACCTCCTCATCACATCATACCACAACAGTCAATTCCATTTCAACTTTTCTGTAACTTGTGCAACTTTTAAACTTCCTCATAAATGCTCGTTCCTCACTTTATCCATTGCTCTTGTCAAATATTATAACTAAATTGAAATACATTTACTCATCGAACATATCGCTGACAATGACATTGAAACGCCAATTCGTAACAACATTCTTTAAAGTTCACTCCAAACACTCAAGTGACTGCTCATTTTTTTGGCACTGACCATCATTCATTCAGCCTATCAGTGTTGCTGATATAACTGGTTAGTTGCTACGCGGTCTGGCAGACAAGTAAATTGTCAATCAATAACAATATGTCTCTGTGTCAAGTGCTGTTGGGCAATCATTCAAAATGACGGTTTTAATTGGCTAGTTTGCAAGACTTATTAGTGTTGGAGTGAGCGTGGTTTTTATGACGCCACTTAGGTAATAATGAATACTCAATACTTTATTGCATTCCACAATGTAGGCTTCGGTGGTAAACTTTTTTCCAAAAAAAAAACACAAACACAGCAAAAGAAAGATAGGTATGTGAAGAGGAAGACTTCATTTAAATACTTAATCTAACTTATTCTAAAAACATTTTTTTTTATCATTTAAGAGTCAGTCTAAATCCCTGAAGAAATAAAAAAAACCGACAACCAAAAGAAAAGAATGAACGTCAATGAAACAAACAAAGTCGGCGACTTCCGAAAGTACAGTTATTTAAATTGTTTTTTTTTCGCAAACGCAATTATAATAAAGAAAAACGACTTCCAAGTTGACACGACACAGTCCAAGGGGTATCTTACTTACCCGTTATTACGGTGTAAAGGGCAGATCAGTCGCTCCGTGTAAAATACTTATAGGCAAAGGAAAAGGCTTCTTCTTCTTCTCTATCGTCACACTCTTGGCAGAGTGGTCCTGGTCGTCATGTCAGGGGTGGTAAGGAAAAGGCTAGTAATGGATTGTAGACAAGACATATTAGAACTCATATTTTGTTGACTTGTTTTTCCTAAACATGTTTACTCCAACACAAGAATAAGACGCAGACTATAGGACTTGCATGCCTGAAATTATATTAAAACACATGTATTTACGGAAAAACACAACAATTTGAGACAGAAAGACTGTCTGTAATGCAACATAATCATACAACGATATCAAAGATGGTGGTTTTCAATGTCAAATCAATTTAAAACAATGTCTCCTTGTGTAACGAAATGGTCACGTTTTGACTAATCAATGTCAACTCTGTTGAGTAGATAAACTCGTGTTATACCCTGAAGGACCACGCGTATGAACTTAATCATCATCATCAGCCATAAGACGTCCACTGCTGGACAAAGGACCTCCCCCATAGAAAGCCATAAAGAACGGCAGCCTGCCGTTTGCCTCCACTAGTTGCCCGCGACTCTCACTATGTCGTCGGTCCACCTGGTGGGAGGCCTACCAACGTTGCGTCTTCCAGCAGGGCTATTGCGTATCTTTTAATGACAGTGGCTAACCTATAGTGTCTATCAAATAACTGTCAAATGGTAAGTTAAAAAAAATATGTACCAAACCATAACCAATTTACAGTTAATTTATGGACACTTAAGATAGCTACTGACATTAAAAAGATACGCAATAGCCCTACAGTTCGTGATCGCCACTCGAGAGCCTTCCATCCCCATCGGTTGTCGGTTCTTCGAGCTATGTGGCCACTAATAAACTAATTGAACTAATAAAGAACCATAATAGGGTAGTAGACAAAAAAAATGTAATTAGTCAGTCAGATAGATTTCCAAAAAATATTGGACTTATTTTTTCTTTTTTGACGTAAACAAACAATGAAGACGATACAGTGCTTTGAAAACTAGTGTGACGTCATATTGCATGACATTTTGTACCAGAAAGTGACATTACAAGCCCCTAGCCATGATCTTGGCGCGTTTTATCTTCGTACATTTTTATTAATTTGCTAGAACAAAAAACACGTAAAAGTCAAAGTCAAAGTCAAAGATCTTTATTGTGAGACAGTGGTTACAGGGTTGTTATGTGTTTATTTTTTATGTGCGGTTGCACTGCTCGACCATGTTAGGCATACAATAGTTTAGAAATAATTTGTGTAATTTAAATAATATTCATTCAAAGAGACATTTCAATCGTAGTAGTAAAAAATAATATAGATTAAATAATATTTTGCATCAAAACATAAAAACAGTTAGGCACTCAACTCGTCACGAATCTGTCGGACAAAAAATCATGTATTGTATAATATGGTCTATTTACTAAGAAATCATTTAATTTTTTCTTAAAAAGATTAATGTTTTCAATTTCTCTTAATTGCTTAGGAAGTTTATTATAAATTCTTGAAGACATTCCGAAAAAACTTTTAGATAGTAGGGCTGTTTTTGAGGGCATGTTATTTACTACTTTGTCGGCATGTCGACGGGAGTGCAGGTTACCAAACTTTTCCCTATTGGTTTTTACAAATAATGCGATCTCATAGATATAGAGGGCAGGAAGGGTTAAAATCTTAAGCTTTTACGTATCCAATATATTTCGATAATCAATCTGACGGACTAAACAGAATCATAATATTTGTCCACAGTTTTAGTCAGGTCCCCAAAGGGTTAGGCAGCTTTGTGCTCACAATATAAACAACCAAATATTTGTAACACAATTTCGCCAATAGAACCTCACCTTTACCCGACCCGATTTCGTCGCCATCAAGATATTATCGAACCAGCTCTGCTGATCCTCCCTGTAAGGCTAAAGCGTGCAGCACACAACTTTTCTCTGCACCATACATGGATGGGAAACTCCCTTGTCTAATACGTCGAGTTCTAGATCGTGCTGGGAGTGTGATTCTGTAATGGGATGGTTGAAAATAATTTTATTTTCTTTCTTCTTTTTAGCATTTCGTACCTCATAAGGTAAAAAGGAGCCCTTATAAGATTCTTGTCTGTGTGTACGTCTGTCCATGTGTCACCACCGTTGTCTCAGAAACGGGCGGACTTAGGGCTCCCACACATAAACACGATACGACGTCGCGTCGTACAACGATGCAGCGTCGTTTCACGATACGACGCGTAGGTACGTCGCGTCGGAAATCTACGACGAGCATCGTAAAAAAAACACGACATCGTAACTTAATTAATGTGCCACGCACGATACACGGCACGATGCCGTCGATACAGAGGGGCGGTGTTCTAAGTTCATTCCGAAAAATGGACCGCTCTAGACGCATTCTGAAAAGAATATTTAAATGTTTTTGAAATTAGAACACAAATAAATGTTAATTTGTTCATTAAAGTAACAAGACAACTGCGCTGGATTGCATCGTGAGTTTCTAACGTCACGACGTCGTATCGTGCATCGACATGTTACGACGTCGTGTCGTAGATTTCCACGACGCGACGTCGTAACGTGAAACGACGCCGCATTGTTGTACGACGCGACGTCGTATCGTGTTTATGTGTGGGAGCCCTGAGTAAGTTGAAATAAAGTTGAATATTAAACGTGGTTTTGAATATATTACTATTGGACTTTTCCATCAGAGAATGGCTAGTTGACGGTAAAGCTTGGATGGAACCAACCTGATAGCACCCTCAGGGAGTGCAATTCTTAATCCCGAAATACGCTACGCCGAGAACACGGTGCCGAATGTTTGCAGCAACGAATACTGTGACGACGAAAGCACACAGCAACGCAACGCACACATTTATGAAACAAAGAATGCACGTTACAATGAAAAGCGTCACACCGAACCACGTAACTACAAAATAACGTATCAACCAACGTATCACTAGCTTGAGCAGCTGAAGTCAGACAGAGACAAGACTACAAACAAGGGACAGTAGACCTGAGTAATTGATATAAATTTCAGCTTCATACCTCCACGCGTTCCTGAGAAAAAGGGTCTTGACAGACGGACGGACGGACGGACAGACGGACAACAAAGTGATCCTATAAGGGTTCCGTTTTTTCCTTTTGAGGTACGGAACCCTAAAAATATCTCAAAAACGTCTGAAAACAAACCAACTTACAGAATATCCCGTTCCAAATCAAAGAAGGTAATATAACCGGCAGCCAAGTCTAAGTCACGAGGAACACGTCTGTATAAGGCAAGCGCCATCGCCATGCCTAGCAAACACGCTGGATAGCGGTGTGATACCGTACTGTAATACCTGAGGTGACTGGGGCAATGCATGCAGTGATTTATGATTTTTAGGTCCTAGGTTCACATACGAAGGGTACCTCTAAGGCAGAGGTGTAGGTACCTACTGTATAGTCGACCAAGAAATTGTTTTACCACTTTTGATGACATCTCCCAGTAACATAATTATTCGCTAAGGATGACAGATTGACAGATTCTGACGTGAAAATAGCACTTGATGTTTTGTACGTGCAAATGATATTCAACCTTAGAGTGGTAAACCAATTTCTTGGTCGACTATACACCCACATTTCGCTAGTTATGTTTAAGTCCTATGTAATAGGGTACGTTATTATACGATCGACAGGGGAGTATGAAAAAAAACATGGGATAGGGGGGCAGGAAGATGATGACATAACTGTATACATTAAAACATCACACCTGTAATCCACATAGGCTTAGGCAGATTTGTACCTATTAGTACACCCACATTTCGCCAATTATGTTCCATGTAAAAGGAGGCGAGCCTAGTGCTAAAACAAATTTAGATTTAAAACTAAAAAGGTCATTGATATGCAGCAAGAAAAGTGTTGCGGAGAGAACAGACCCCTGAGGAACTCCAGCATCGATAGCCATAAGGTCAGAGGAGCAGCCATCAATGACCACTCGGATCGACCATTCAGACAGGAAGACTAATAAGCAGCAGCAAAAGTCAACGGGAATACCGTATGCAGGAAGTTTTCATAGCAGACTTGCGTGTCATACCCTGTCGAAAGCCTTCGAGAGGTCCAACGACACGACAAGGGCTACACCGTGTTTCTCGAAGGCCTCGCCTCAGCAGTGCGTAGAATATCCCTGGTTGATCGTCCCTGCAGAAAACCATATTGAACGTCACATATGCATTCAGTAAAAGCTATTGTTTTGAAATAACAAACATACATCATCGTTCTCTTGCCCTTATAATCTCAATTCATTTGGGGTCGGCGTAGCAGGTCTTCTCCTTCCATACTTCTCTGTTTCTCGTCATCTCTTAGGACACCTCCTTTCTCACCATATCATTCTTAACCAATAACAAACAGACACATCAATTTTATTTGTTTGTTTAGATAACTTTTATTACACAAAAATAAAAACAAAATAGCAGTTCGTCTCGACAAGACAGCTGCAGATTTAGGTCATTTTATATTTAAACTCTCAGCTCTTGACGATTGACTGATGGGCATTATTTTAAGACATTTAAACGACAGATTGTTTCAGTTAACGTATCAACATTGGAGTAGATTTCGTCAGAAAACTCTTTTGCCTTGAGTTGTGGACAGCTCACTGTAACAGCTCTGAGATGTTTGAAAGTGTTACAAAAAGTGTTACTTGTAAAACTTACTTGTAAGCGGAAAAGTCCGACTACTTCTTTTCCAGGGGTATTCTGGATTATTTAAATAGTGATTATGCAACGTTTTTTATATCCTCCAACTCAATTTATTTGTGGTCGGCGCAACATGTCTTCTTCTTCCATACTTCTCTATTTCTCGTCATCTCAGCAGTCACCTCCTTTCTAGCCATATAATCCTTCACACAGTCCATCCATCGTTTCTTTGGTCTTCTTCTACTCTTAGAGCCATCTACATTCATGCTCAACATTTTCCTAACTACATTTTCCACAATCGTCCGCATCACATGTCCGTTGGTACCACGAGAACCGATTATCACACATTTCAGTCACCTGCGCCACTTTCACACTTCCTCATATGCACTTATTCCTTCATTTATCATATCCGCCTTAGCATTCTCATCTCAGCGACATGAAACTTACACCACCCCATTGTGAGAACTTTACACCCTGTTCTTCATACCCCATAAATACCCCTTCGACATCCTAGCGTAATGTTGGTACCTGGTCGCAAACAAGTTACCTCCAAAAATGTCTAGGTCTAGGTACAAATTCTCATGTATGACGACAGTAGCGCTAGTAAATCCAATTGCTTTTTATTCATCCCTTTTGTGGCCGAACATCGTACAAGACAGCAGGCATACTAATCGTACTTAAGGCGACATTAGCTGCCCGCGACCTTGAGCGCGCGTTTAACTCATCGCCTAAACAAATAAGGTTGAAAATGGCGACGCGTTTGATGCTCGTGACTGCCAAAATGAACGATAGTTCGCAGATTTAATTTATTAAAAAAAAAATACGCTGTAATGTTAAAATATTTTTACATATGTCTTTAGTTGGTTAAATTTCCTTTCTGATAGTAAAAAAATAAATAACAGTTGTCACTCAAAATATTGAGCATTTCGAGACGAAAAAGTTTTTTCGTGTGATTTTTTTGTGATTTTGTGATTTTTTTTTTCGAGGTTCTTGATTACTTTTAGAAAATATTTTTGCATAAGTCTTTTACCTATACATTTGACTATACACTGTATTTTTTTTGGAATTGTAATAAGTAGCAATACGGCTAACTCTGCGACGAAAAACAGGTCGTTTTTACGGTTCCCCCGTTGACTGCGTCTTAATACCTACCTCCATGTCTACCTATAGTTTCGAGGAATGCCAAATTGATATCACGATATGAACATTGAAGAATTTTGCCTCCATAGCAACAACACACACACCAGGTTCAAAAATGCGCAAAGAAAGTAAAACGACTAAAAACATAACAAGCAAGGATTGAATATTAAAACAACGAAGCCATGCGCAAGCGGCGAATTCTTTAAACTTGACTTATTTATGCGTGGACGCGGCGCGAATCATAATAGCGACTGCAGAGCAATGCTGCAGAGTTAAAATGGCGTAAGTTGTGTTAAAAAGTCTTTGAAACATGACTCCAATGTCCGTTGGTGGCATCATTCATTCAAGGCTATTCCTATCAAAAAAGCTAAGTTTGCCAGAAGACCTCAGAATCTGTAGTAGTAGAGCGCGAAAGAATTCGTCCGAGGAAGTACCTACTACTGACATGCAGCATTGCTAAATTCGGTTTAGAAGGGTGAAGATGATGGTGTTAATTACCTCTAGATGACACACACATTGAGTGAACCATTTCATCTTTCTCGTTGATGGTAGATGGTAGGATCTACAAAACCAGACCATGCATTACTTAAGTCTTAAAATTCTACACCAATTACACCATACATGCAGAATTATCCGCGAAATAACGTTGCGATAGCGGATAAGAAATTTTGCACCCTGTTCCTCATAACAACTCAACAGTGAGTACCTACTCATTCATGTGGCGGGAGTGATTACAAACTTACTAAAAGATGGGCTGCTTGCTATTACCTTCAGGTATTTCTCTGGACGAGCTTCTTTGCAAATAGCTCTATCCACTACTAAATCACATTTTAACGTGAGTAAAACCATCATCATCTACCTAGCCTTTTCCCAACTATGTTGGGGTCGGCTTCCAGTCTAACCGGATGCAGCTGAATACGACGAGCGACTGCCTATCTGACCTCCATAACCCAGATAATACTGGGTAATAGATCTACTATTACTACTACTACGACTAACCTAACCAATAGAGCATTAATTCATAGAAAATCTAGCACAAATTGTAATCGACAGTTACTGGTCATATCTTGAGTACAAAAGATGGCTAGGTGTCTTCCACAAAATAGCCGCGTATAACATAAGCGACAGCGGTTTTATAGCAGTAGCCTGTAGATCTGCGGAGCAAAGATCATGTGTGTTCTCGTTCAAAGGAGGAGATTATGAGAAGTCTAAGAGATAGCAGTATTCGTGCCCTGGATACTCCGAAGCCTAATACATGGGTATTTCTTAGATACCTGGCAAAAATTTTAGGAAGCATACAATATTCATCAGGAAAACTAACAGTGGGGATGACGCTAAAACGAATACTTGATAAGTTTCAGATTCAATCCCCTTTCGGTTCAGATATGAGCCATGGGGTACATATGAAAATCCTGAATTTTATACGATTGACTATAAATCCCGAAAATTGAAACGCCGAATGGTTGTTTAATCTAAAGTTTAAAATCCCGAAGTTGTGTTTGTTTATTATTTATCAACAGTTAAATTACACCATTTGAAATACCAAATACTGGACGGTCGACATCAGGGGCACCCCCAGCGGTTAAGTTAGGTTCCTTTAAACCCAGCACACAGAAATAGGAGCCCCGCGCGGGGCACGTCGTCCATTCAGGATTTCATCCTTATGTTTTGGACGTGTATTTCAATTATAGATAACTTTCGGCATTTTGATACGTTCCCGAGCCATCAGTGGCGTGCAGTGGTCCGCCACGGTGGGTAGGCCACGAAATATTGACAGCAAAAAAAAAAATTGTCACATTTATAACATTTGAAAATAAGCCTGTAAAAGTTATACCTAAATACAATTCAAAAACTCACCACATTATTCAAGGTTCAACTCATGATTTTTTTATCGATGCAAACAGAAGAAAGATTCGGCCACCTCAAAAAAACTCATCCAAGTGAGTGGGTGATAGGTAGTTACAAAAGTACAAAACACGTCACTTGCAAGATAATATCCGAAGCGGCCTTCACACATCTACCTTTAGATATTAGATACCTACAACTTGCACGTTATCATTACTTATACGATAATTGAGAAAACTTATTACCTTTAAGTGTCTTTAACATCTAGCAAACACACATTATTAGCACAAACTTCACAAGTAAATTACCTACCATTGTTATTATTTGTTATGGGAATAAACAAATAATACACAACAAAACTAATATTTACACTACTGTTATTAATGGTATCTAATAACTGACACTATCTGTACGTTTTTGGTTTCAAAACAAATCGCGCTCAGCTTGTCACAACAATGAAAAAATAATGGCTTCCATAGACGTAAAATATAATTTCTAATTTGCCGATAGAAAAATACTACCAAATAAAATTGCATCATTTTCATATCGAGTTTGTTCACAACAGCGGTCAACAAAATTTTGCAGGATTATAGGTACGAAATCAATCAATGAAATGTGTTGTCAGTGCTGCACTCTATCTGTGGACGGAAGAGCGAAGACCGCAAACGCGCGAAATTCAAATTTCTTAATTTCCTTACATTTTTGCAATTTGCAGGCCAGTGCTAGGTTGTATGTTGATTAATAAAATATGATTCGCGGCTGTAAGACGTATGTAGTCAGTATTCAAGCTAGCACTGGCCTGCAAATTGCAAAAAACGTTAAAAAAAAAACAAATTTGAACTTCGCGCCGGAGTTCGCGGGCTGAAGATGGCACGCATGACGCATCCAATCGTAGCCTTGTGTTGTTGCAGCCAATCACAGGCCAGCTACACCCGCAGGAGCTGGCATGCATGTGTGCGGTTCATATACACGAAAATATGCACCGATCATTCACTGATGTGACGCTGTGTGCGTAAAATTATGAATGGGTTTTAGGCTAATCGAATGCTAGCCTAAGCAAGCCTGTAAATATAAGATTCGTACGCGAAAAATTGCTCTAAGTATTTTAACAGGAGTTTGAACTTTTTTATTATTATTTTGTACATGGTGTTATTTTATTACAATATGGTTAATTAGTTATAAGAAATGCTCAGTTGGTAAGGTAGGCTAAGCCTAAGAGCCTTAATAGAGCGCACGCCACTGCGAGCCATGCTACTTTCGGATTACATAAAATGAACAAAATTAACGGGATGGTATTTATGGGCATGTGATAAGGAGGGATGAATCGCATGTGACTAAAAAAGTTATGAATATAAATGTGGATGGATGGAGAGGGAGAGGAAGACCAAAGAAAAGATGGATGGAGTGTGTGAGGGGTGATATGAAGGAAAAAGGAATAAATGATAACGTGACGGAAAAAACGTGTTGCGCCGACCCCAAATGACATGGAATAAGGGCAGGAAGATGATGAATATGACTATCGCGAATTTGATTAAAAACCTTTCAGACTTATTACAGCGTAGGTACTCTTACACAGATGATTATAATTTCAGAAGCAACTAGAATCTGATTTAATAAGTCAAGATCGACGAAGTGTATTAATTCGCTCATCGCTTACAACTTGAGGTGCGTGCATTCGGTGTGAGGTGCCAAAATGTAGAAAAAATATCCGCAAACACGCCAGGGATGCCGCGTTGTTGACTAGCATACATACATTTAAATAAGTAGGACTTAATAATAATTAAATAACATTTAAGAGAGAAGAGCGAATATAGCGCATCTGCCGCTGCAATAAACGTGGCTACCTATTGGGCTCAAACCGTATAATATGAAGGTAGCATTGACACTAAAAGAAGAAGAAATTTTTTCAAGGCAAGATTGAGGTCAAGAGCAAGCCCATATTAAATTAAAAAAAAAGAAGACATACTAATGGAAAACTAAGAATTTCCCATTGGATAAAAACAATTTATTACTTTGTCCGACTTGGTAATCGAACCTTACACTTTTTATATTGCTCAACAGTCTCTAGTACACCCGACAAATAGACCGAAGAGGCCGTTAGAAATATCCATCTAAGCGCACAGGCCTTTCTCAGAATATCCTTTTCTCAAAGCAAACTTAGTAAACCATATATGCGTTTTCTGATGTCTGTCACCCCTAGTCCCAATGCAGGGAAGTCATCAATTGTGCATCCTGCGCGTGACAACCGACTGCGCGGAGAGAAGTGGTGTGTTCTAACTTCAATGGATGTCTTACTGCCTAAATCTTTGCGGGAATTGGATCAAAAACACCTTGAACATAATATTTTTGGGCCAGCACATTAAAAACATATGGGTTTACAATATTACAATACAATGGTACTAAAAATAGTGGTTTATGGTTAGGTACAATTTAGAATTTACCCCGTCGGGGCTGCGGGTTGTTCGAAAGAGATACCGCGGCCTCGGCACAAAGGGCTAAGAAGGAACATGGGTGGTTTTTAGTCAGTAGTCTGACGCTCCCTACCCGCTCTGCCCAGAGCGGGAGGATTCATTTGATGATTTCTCACACCCCGAAAAAAAAGGTTACAATTGACCAATTGTCAGAGAGTTCACACAACTCAAATCAATTTTATACCACAACACCTCGCTTATTAACTCGAAGGGTAAGACTGAGTTATCGCTATACCTAACATAAGCACAGGTACACCCATATTTCGCTACCACTGGCCATATTTCGGGCTGCTAATGAAAACATCATCATCATCATTTCAGCCAAAAGACCTCCACAGCTGGACATAGGCCTACCTCAGGTGTCGCCACATTGTCCAGTCCCGTGCGTCTCGCATCCAGCTAATGAAATACTCCTACAGAGCTGAAAATGCACATCTCAAGAAGTACGGACTAGCTAGAGTCTAGCTAGACATTCTTCGTTCGAGGAAAGTTCATGTCAGCTAGCGCCATCTATCAACGAATAGTAAAACCTCAAAGTTGAATAAAATCTTACAAAATAGTTAGTACATCTGTACAGAAGTGCTGTATTATTTTCGATATATTTTTTCCTAAAAGGTATTTTTATAATTATATCGGTTTAAAACAGAGACATTCTCTGTTTGTTTGTGCTGTGGTAACATAGCGCCATCTATGATCGAGTAGCAAATACTAACATAACTTCACGCCTTTATTCTACAGAAGAATAATAAGAGGTGTATTTAGCAAATAATGTGGTAGCTCAAGCTGAGTGTTTTAGTGCTAATAGACTAATAACAGATGGTTGGCCACCTTATTGGTAAAACTATTTTGATTAATATAAATAAAATTGATAAGTCTATGCCTGCGTGGGTCACATAATCACCTTCCAGTCTAACTGAATGCAGTTACATATCAGTATTTTACATGGAGCGACTGCGTATCTAACCTCCACAGCCTGAATAGTAGGTACTGCTGGGAAAAACGGTAACCCTTGGTAAGACTGGTTGTCATACTTTCGGGCCACTATGTAACAGCTGTCAATGATCTACAAATAAATGGCAGCCGAGATTCACGGCTTAACGTGCTGTCTGAGACACGGAGGAAACTCGGTATATAACGGCTGGTCACCCATCCTCAGACCAACCTAGGCTAGGCCACGTAGTCACAGTACGGTAGGCGAATGTTACATGACGTCATCGGTATATTATAAAGTAATAAAACACATAATGCGGGTAAAAAAATAATTTAATCTACCTACAATAACTTAACCTAAACTTATCATCAATTCTTCTTCTTCTTCTTATTCGCCTTTTCAGTGTAAGTCTTTTTCCCCGAAAACTTATTAATAATGGACTTGATCAAGAACTTCAGGAGCAGACAGAGCGCAGCGAGCGCGGCGAGCAAAGCGAGCACGAGGTCGAGCATCCATCGCTCGTACCAGCTGTACTTCAGAGATAGAGAACGGAGGTGGTATGCTCCTGTGGAAATACGGAAAGTATTAGTGTATAGTCATGATGGTTTAGGGATGTCGTCTCTCATGCACGAGGTTGTTGAATGTGGGTACGAATACGTGGAAAAAGTACTTAAGCACGATAAGTCATATTGGCCCCAGCTGTGATACTCGTAGGTACGTAGATAGATCGTCAAGAGTCGCCTCTGACAGCCAGGCTTATCAAGGTAGCGGGGTTCTCAAAAGCTGGGGTCAGAACGCTCCCCTTCTAAAATGTTGATTTGATATTCAGTTTCAGTGATATTCAGAAATGCCAAACGCTTTATAAAACAAAATTGCAATCAATGTAATCAGTGTACTAGAATCCTACTAATATTTTAAGAACGCGAAAATTTGTAAATATGTGTTACTCTTTCACGCAAAATCTACTGAACGGATTTGGATAAAATTGGTATTGGTACACAGATAGTTTATAACCTGGATTAACACATAGGATAGCCTTTTTTCCCGATTTTGTCTTCCCGTGGGATAATTTTCGAGTTAAAGCATGTTGTACTAAAATAATACACTACCTTTGGTCTCAATGGCGACTGTAACGTAATGGTTGATCAGCTGCTTCGGTGTCGTTGGGCGAGCCTGGAACAAGTGGGAGAGATGCTTCGCTTGCTTCGAGTATCTGCAACATAAATAAATATTGTAACCGTCTTTCATGGCAATGCTATATCTTTTTAAAGTGTCAAGCACAAGACCGATGATGTCCAGGTGTCCCACATTTCACTTTTCTACTACAAGTTAAGCCAAGGTATTCGTAGCAGTAGAGTCAGACAACCATTGAGGATTTCCACATCGACAAAAAAAAAAAAAGGAATCCTATGTCCACAGCATTTTGATACGCATTCACATTTGAATTAAAGCGTAAATTTATCATTATCATCCCCACTTGTCGACATATCGTCCGGTCCCGTGCATCTCGCATTCAGCGGATCCCCGCAACCTGACGCTGGAGTGGCGACCGCGGACCGAAAGACATTGCGCTGAAAGGCCCCGCATTAGGTGGACCGAGGAACTGGTAAAATTTGTACTACTTACTTATCATTACTGAGCAGCTCCTTCAAAGCCACTCCAAGTTCCGGCACCATATCATCCGAGAAATCAACTTTGAGCGCATATCCAGCTCGCTTCGCTCGATCAGCGTTGCTGGGCTGGTCTCCGAAGACTGGCACAGCTAGTAATTGGACTCCAGCTCGGATAGCTTCTAACGAGCTCAACTGACCACCGTGAGTGATGAATACTTTGACGTTCTTGTGTGCTGCAGACAAAAAATATACATGTAACACAATTAATAATTAACTGCCTCGTTTGTGTAGTGGTCGCAAGCACGACTGCTAAGCATTCGTTTCTGGCTTGATTCCCGGGTCGGGAATTTTTCAGTAGCCTCCATCAGCTCCTGTGATGTGCAAGCAGGCAGCAGGCAGGACACGGTATCAAGTGCCCTGTTGTTTTTGGGGCCAGAACATTTACACTCCAGGGCAGAGTCATATAAGCATCTCCACCTGAACAGGTTTTCCTTGCTTCTGCCTAGGTACCTCTGTCCGGAATATATTTAAATACTTCCAGGTGTATACTAAAGGTACTTACCAAGTATGCTAGGCTGTGGCATCCACGTTCTCACATGCACGTTTGGCGGTAGACCGGTCAGCGGCTCCTCAAACTTCCACAGCACGGTGTAGGGCAGCGACCCGAACAACTTCAAGAGCGCCTCCCGTGTGGGCTGCTTTATCGATGCTGAGCGTACTACTGAGCCCATGCTGAAGTAGATCACACCCTGGGGTGAACCATCCAGGAGGTCTTGAAGGTCCTATGATAAATGGAAAGGATTTTAAGATTAATTTCCACATGATCAGTTCTCTTTTGCTAAATAGGGGATCGAACTGACTCAAAAAAATACGATTCTGTTTAGTCCGTCAGTTAGATTATCGAAAAATATTGGATACGTGTTTTTTGTTTTATCAAATTAATAAAAATTGACGAAGATAAAACGCGTCAAAGATCATAGAGTGGGGCTTGAAACATCACTTGTAGGTTAAAAATGTACTATCTTATGACGTCACACGAGTTTTCTAAGGACTGTATCGTTTTAATTTTTTTAATTTTATGTTTACGTGAAAAAAGAAAAAATACGTGTTTTTTTTTGTCCGATCCCCTATTCTATTTTTTGGCGTAAGTCTTGTCTGATCCTTAATTTAATAACCGTTGATGAAATACTTGTCCTGGGTTCGACTCTTGGTTGGGGAAAAGTATTATTGGATTTTTTCATCAGAAATGTCTCAATAGCAGCCACGGAGTCTGAATTTGTGCCCGATTGATGGTAATAGGCTGTGTAAAGGTTGATATGGCTAGAAAGGAGGTGACTGCTTAGATGACAAGTATTACAGAATTTTGGGAGAGCAAGACATGCCGCGCTGATCCCAAATAAATTGGGATAAGGGCAGGAGAAAACTGATGATGGATTAAAAAAAATACTTATAATATAATTTCCTGGTTACTTATATTTGGTCCCGCTAGTCGGGTCCGGGGCATGAGCTCAAAGTCATCTATAGCTACATAATTATAGCCACGACTCGGAAGCGGGTTGTGGGCACACAAACTAATTATTATTCGACCCGTATGCTGAGTGCTCGGCTACAAAAGTAAACCTTTGTCAGTGAATCCGGACGAACATACGTAGAGTTCTCTTTCACCAAGACACTTACCTTGGGCAGTGGCGGAATATTCTCATCCATATGATACCCAGCGATGTTGACCACATTAGGAGGGGTGCTGAATGCTGGAGTTATAGACTCGTGGGAGTTCACCAACATGATCGACACATTGTAGTACGCATCTTCGAATGGGGGCAGTGTGATCCCTCGTGCGGCTGCCAGAGGAGCAAATAATTTCTCGTAGAGTGCTGTGGTTTTTGGTCGGTCTATCCTAGAAGAAGTTGATTATATGAGTAAACAAACTATGTACATTAATTAAAAAGTATTAATTATCTAACAAGAAACTATAACAAGCTATCAAAAAACTGCTTCTCAACGCTGTCAGCCGGTAATGTGCCCAAAAGACTGACGGCATTGCCACGTTGTATGGCAACACTTAGCCTCTAGCCAAGATAAAAGCCAGCCCTTGGGTCACGAGAAGCGTCAACTGAGGGTTTTAAATTTTCTTAAAAAGGCTATGAGCACTCGGACCCCACGGCCCAGAGTTTCAACCCCAAACGGCTCGAAAATAATATAGTTTCCACAAAGGTTACTATATTTACGCCGCTTGAAGTTCCCTGCAGCTGCAGTAGCACCACCTGTGCAGCACGATGAGCTTGGATGATGTGATGGCTTGGTACAGCCATCAAGCTACCAATTTTCAACTTCATCGCTACAACATTAGGTTCAAGATTGACTGGGAAAAATTTACAGTTTCGGGTTGATGTACTGGCGTCTGTACAATAACTTTGGTCTAGTAGGTACTGTAGGTAGCCATGTTTATTGATTGAGGTGTCATAGGCGTTTTGTTGCCTCTTAGTGAAGGATTTATTAGATAGATCAGATACGAATTCTTTTGGTTCCTCGTCGGTCCAGCGCAGCGGTAGCAATCGTGACTGCTGTGCTGTTGTCCTGGGTTGGATTCTCAAGGCGAGCCAATTGAAATTGGGTCTGTCCATTAGGAACTTTTCAGTAGCAGCCACGGAGCTTGGTTTAATGCCCGGTTAATGGCAATAGACTTGCCCCCATGGGATTTGAACATATTTGGTGAAATTAGGGTTTACTAATGGGTACACCTCTGCGTAAACCTTCGGAGATTATGATGTTATGTTATGTTACTTGAAGAAATTAGATATGTCCTTAGTACTTACCACTCCATGACAGTCATCATCAGATGGATAAACAAGTTGATGCCTCTCTTCACAAATGGCATGGGCGTTTCCGAAGGGTTGAACATCAGCGGTATGGTGGCAACGGACCGGACCTCGTCCATTTGAGCCTCGAGTTGAGGGAACATCGGAATGGCTGCCAAGATTATCCAGGGAGCCTGCTGGACTGCTGCGATACTGAAAATATGGTGATGGAGGTCTATTATTAACTTCTTCTTCTTAACGTGTCAATGTAGGTACTCATATGGTGTTACTCAAGTGTCTACCTGAAGTTTGCGTTTGCTTCGATTAAATCTTGAAAGGTTAAGTGGTGTTTAATAAGGAACAAGCTTCTCAAGTGTAAGTGGTTGCATACAAGATGGGCAGGATAGAAGGTGGCGCTTAACCTGTCGAGCGGCTCTATACTGGCAATTTGTTTGGGATGAATCGAGGATACCCTATTTGGCTAGATTATATTTACAGCAGCCAACCTGGGCGCATAATCTAGAGATTTCCATCCGAGAGTTTGCATCCGGGCGGCCACTGTTCTTCCGGGTTGTTGAAATGTGGTGGGAGACATCCCAAGTTTGATGGTACGGATAATATCTGTGTCAATCGCATAGAGTGAATTCTTGGAGGGGTCAAATAGGCAGTTACGTCATGATAGGGTACTCGTGGTCGCTAAATAATAACAGGCACACAGGTTGAATTCTAAGGTTAGTAATACTCGCCGAGGTTGTCAGTGGATAGAAGTCACCTTTTACAACCCTCTGTACCCCAAAAAGCACGATACGCCTTTGGTCCTGACTGTTAACTGTGTAGTGGCGATCAGCTTATTCATATGAATCAGGTTATTCATAGTTGATAAAAGGTTAGGCAGATAAAAGATGAACTTACCCAGCCAGAGCATCACAGAAGAACGTCTCAGTGACCACAGCATCGAACTGCTGCTTCACCAAAGTTTCTTTAATAGCTGGAGTGTTCATCACTTCTATAGTAATGTTATTTGAGAACTCCTTGACGAACGCCACTCCATTGTCGGTGTTTCTCTTATCCGTCATGTCCACTCCTTGAAAAAGTATAAAATATAGTTAGGAGTGAAGATTTTTTTCTGCGTTCATCATCATCATTTCAGCCGAAAGACGCCCACTGCTGGACATATGCCTCCCCTTAGTGTCGCTACATTGACCGGTCCCGTGCGTCTCGCATCCAGCGGATCCCCGCAACCTTCACCAGGTCATCTGCACTAATTCATCATTCGGTCTTCTACTAGGCACATTAGGTACCCCTTAGCATTCCACCAAATTAAGACCCACACGAATTTGGTTATCTAAGTGACACGATTCTAAGACATTGCTCTTAGAAACTATACCTACAGGGATACTGGTAACTCGACGTATTCCTTGCAGGACGTCATAGTAGGGTTAAAATGCAATAAATTAAGCCACCAAATGTAGTTTTTGAGTTATTTCGATTTTTCTATAGAGAAATCCCAGATTAACTACTGTACATACCTGTACTAAATCAAAAACGATTTTCGTAACGTGACTTTGTATTAACGTTTTATACTTTTTTAGATAGCTGGTAGGTAAGAGAAGAAGAATACTTTAAAATTACAAAAAATACCAGTATCCCTGTATATATAACACAAGATGCTTTTCCCGTATTGTAGTCTTAAAAATTGCTGCTGCATTTCTGTTATCTTCGTTATAACTGTGTGTTATAGTTTTAAGTGAAATACATATTTTGCTTGTCTACGCTCTGTTTTTTTTTCGCCAAAATATTAAAGTGCTGCTGCTGTAGTGCCTTTATATCTCGCTAAGTTCTTAAATAAGCTCCGATTGATGTCTTAATGTTTGTTGGACCATAGATTGCGGACATGTTTTACGCACACCTATAAATATGGTTAACTAATGAAAGGGCTGCTGAGAAAAATAACGTCACTTCATCATTATTCATTTCATTCTTCTATAGGGTAATTTAGGTTTTTTTTATCATTAAATTATTTCCTAGACCTTTTGGTCCCCCTTCTCGGTAAGGCCTCCTTCCATTGCGAGCCCATGTATCTTCTGGGCCCAGAAATGGTCGTTCAGTATGTTCTTACAAATTGTTAAATTCTCATAATTACCTGAGACAAGCTTCTGGACGGTGCTGATGTCGACAATATGTAACGCTTTGGGAGGATTCTTTACTTTCTCTGGGTACGGCGTTGCCCATGTCACCTGAAAAAATGAGTATTTGAAATTAATCTTAACGACTAAAGATCTCATTGCTAACATCGTCTTTTCTTTGAAATCAGTTAATAACGAACGACCGCTCATCCAACCTGACTTCATCAGGGTCTAGACAACCTTGACCTTCTACTTTCACAGCCTTGTTTAAGGAAGAGGTTTAATTGAATGTTCTTTGCGCATATTGAATTTCATTAGGTATTTCATTTATTCCCTCTCCTAAAGAGGAGGCCTGAGTCCCTGCAGTGGGAACATTATACGCTGATGATGATGATATTGATTTTATTTATTTGAGAAAACTAAAAGATAATGATGATATGTGAAGTAACATATAATACCTATGAGTCGAAACTTTCCTTGCGGTAAAGCTTTGATGCCAACTATAATAAAATCAATTAATTAATACAGGTTTAGTGCGTGGCTAATCAAATTATAGTTGTGTTGATGATGCCATCAGTAAATGGACTCTACCTTTGATAGTTCATATCTCGGCTACGTGACAATATTGTCTAATCCAAAACTTGTGTAAGTATTCTATTTTATAGACTATCTCTGGCTATCTCTAACACATCTACTTGAATTGTTACACTTTGCTAAAAACACAACAATATTAATTATCGTCACATTATTGTCTTTACAACATTATATAAGCTTCATCTTTTTCCCCCAAAGGGATTCATCTTTGATAACCATGATGTTGTATTTGATATTTCTTAATGGGCATTTGAAGCGGAGGTTACCACGATCCACGACAACCGATTTCCGCACAACTTTTCAGCCACCGGCGCTACTTTAAGACTTCCTCTTATCCATTCGCGTAACACCACATCGCCCTAAGCACTCTCATCTCAGCCACGACATGTAAACGCCTTACATTATCCTTTTTGTGGCCTAACAATCTAATCTATACAAGACAACGTGTCATCGACACGCTAAGCAGATCGAAATGTAACTTTCGGGTTTGAGATATCTTTATTTTCCATAAAATAATTGACTTTATCTCGACTTACCTCATGTCCCCCCTTCAGGAGAGCATCCACGATTCCTTTGCCCAGCGTGTTGTGGCTGTGCGAAGGTGCTGGCACGAGCACGAAGATGTGGTATCCATACGAGCTGGTGATGGTTGCTAACAGCAGTAGCAGGTTGAGCTTCATTGTGTTCTGTAATCAAGAAGAAGAGTCATCATTCTCCTGCCTTCTTCTTTCTTTCTTGTGTGTTAGTGCTTAAATAGCCCCCGTATTCACACATTTTTCCATTCGACAAGTCGTATGTGTATCGTTTATTCGGATGTTTGTATTTTTTTTTCTTTTTTTTTCATGTTTGTTCGGGCATAACTCCGTCACTTGCTAACCGATTTGAAAAATTCTTTTTTTGTTGGAAAGGGTATACTTCCGAGATGGTCCCATATAATTTTTTATCGAAATCGGACAAGCGGTTTTTGAAAAATCAACAAAACTCAAAAAAAAAACTACATTGTCCACATTGACCCATGAACATGTGAACCACTAAAAAGTGAAAAGTGAAAACTTTTTAACAATAAATAAAACCGGCTTTTAAAAAAAAAACACAAAAAAGTCGGTGCCAAAAAAATGATATGAAACAAACAAAAGTCACCGACTTCAGAAACTGATTTTTCTTCTAAAGTTTATTTTGCACATTTTTGTGTTTTTTTTATTTAAAGTCGGTTTTATTTTTTGTTAAAAAAGTTTTTATTTAGCATAACGAGAGCGTGTGAGGTACCTACCTACTATACATAAGATTTTCGGAATCGAAACAGAATCGAAGCGTTTGTGGATAAGGGCCTGAAGGTAATCTGTGCCTGAAGGCCTACCTTGACGTCTTAAAACAGTTCTAACTTATTCTTAATCCAGTGTGGAAAAGAGATGGCGCTAGACACCCTGTTCTGTCACGTTTCCACACTGGGATATTAGGACTTAGTTTTTCTGCCACCCATGGATCTCTAACTTGGCTTTACAACATCTATTAATTATTTAATTTGGAAAACAATGATTCATAATTTTGTTAGTAGGTTAGATTTAAAAATAGGGTTAGTGATTAAAATAATCTGAGGCCAATACACATCACATAATAATAAACTTTATTTGCCTTCGAGAAAAATCTATCAGGCATACTGGTTTTGTTCACGATGTTTTTACTTCACCGACGCAAGTGCTAATTATACAATTTCCGGAAATCAGAGGTGCTGTCTGGGTTCGAACTTTAGACCTATGAGTTGGCAGTCCGACGGTGTCCACTAAACTATCACTGCTGCTACTCCACGGTAACGTCGTAGAACAATCTTGAATATTAGCCCTTCTGGCGACTAGACGGTTCCTTCCAGTTACACACTTTTACTGTTCATTTAGTAATTTTAATCTATCCTCAAAAGTCTAACAAGTGATTCTAGTAAACAACGTCATCATCATCAGATGATAAAAATATAAAATAAAAGTTTCATAATTATTTTTGCAAAAATTCCTTACAAATAATTTAGTTCCAGGACCTTTGTAATCATACCATCTTTAACACAGTCCATGCATCGTTTCGGCCGATGGTCTTCCTCTACTCTTAAATCTATCCACATTTACACTCAAAACATTCTTCATAATCATAAATTATGGATGTCTTAATTTGAAGCTTTTCTTGATGTTTACATTTTATATTATTTTATACTACACTTGCTTAGTAAGTGTTCCAATACTACCCCACTAAAAGGCTTGAAAGCTGTTCATTACTGCCCTGAAAATCAGGGTAGTAATGCGTTCATTACTAACGCGTTTTGTTTTTTTTTTAAAGTCTTGATGACGTTAGCAATCATTATGAAATATTTATGCAGTGGAAAAGTGAAAAACAAGCTAGTGTAGTATAAAGCAGTATATTTCACTCGAGGGTAAGTACAGATTACTTAACTCGTGTGGTTCACGGCCCTCCGCTTCGTGTCGGGCCTCAAATGCACACTCGATTAGTAATCTGTGCCTTACTCCCCTTGGTGAATAAATAGCTATTATCATTTTGTTGTGTCCTGTGTACACACGGCTACACATCAAGCTATACAAAACCAGTTAATCTTGGCCTCACTTTACTAGATCTTTTCGCACAATGAACGATCAGTTTATACTGGTTTTGTATAGCTTAATGTGTAGCCGTGTTGTGTACCTATGACTAATAAATACTTTATCTGTGTTTCCCTTCGATCAATACATTATTGATCGAAGGTCTTTTCTCACCACATTATCGTTCATTCATCTGCATATCACATGACAGCCAATTGTACCTACTAAGTATAAACACGCGTACCTTTACGCGTGTATATACTTAGGTACCACTTATATCTCGAAGTACCCTAGTGTGTATATAGTTTATATACACTAGTTTTATCATCGCGAATCGCGATGTTATTTTTAACATAGTTATGAATAAATAATTTAATGTTTGTTAACTCAGATAATAACGTGATAAAAAAATGTCGTTACGAAAGCAGACAAACCAAAGTCTATTTATTTTCGCATTTTAATTATGATGTGCCTAATCATGTCTCTAAAACGTTTTAGATAGGTAGTGCCATTATTATTTCTATGTTAATCAGCGATAAAACTATTTGTATAAAAAAATCGTAAATTATTTTCGCAGTATTTTTTGTAACTCGTGTAGGTGTGTGACCGTTGGACTGCCGAGTCATAGGTACTAAGTTCGAATCCAAGAAACGAACCTCTAATTCTTCGGATTCAAGTGCGTATTGTGTAATGACCACTTGCTCCGTGAAGGAAAACATCGTGAGGAAACCGCAATTCCTATGGGATATTTCTCGACGGCTTAAATAATTTATAAAGCCAATTTAGGGAGGCATAAAAGCTCTGACACAATCTTCGATAGTGATTTTCTCGCGGAACAACTATTAAAACTTTGATGAAAGATCACTGCAAAATTTGGCGAGTGGAAATCTCTAAATAGACTCCGAACCCAGGTCGGCCGTAGCAAAGACAATCTCTTCAGATGGGGGTTCATCAGACCTCAAGTGTGTATGCGGCGTATCTCCACAGATAAAGTCCCTTCCATCTTGCGCTGCATGCCCTAACACCTGTGCACTTGACGACCTTATGACTGCATCATTGAGTGGAGCTATCATAGCTGAATTTTAGACCAAAACGATTTGATCTAATAGAAATTTGCCATCGCCAAGCTAAGAAGATAATTTTGCGGGCCCAAAAATAGCAGGTCCGTATAACTAGATAAAACTATAAACAAAAGATTAGGAGATAAACAACTTTTAAAAGCCACTACGAGTATACTATAGGTACGTTTATTAATGCTTGTAAATATACACAAATTAACATTGTTGTTTAAAACGGCGCGCCGTTCGATAAAATGCGTCCAGACTCCAGAATAAAGATCATTCATGTCAAACAGGACGACCCGTTTGATGACGATGATGACGCAACATGGCAACACTATTCTAAAAATAAACTTGTTTGTGATTCAATGTACACGGACGCGTGTTTGTTTTTAACCGACTTCGAAAAAGGAGGAGGTTATATTTTATGTTCTTGTGTATTTTTTTTTTTTGCCTTTACAATAAGATACAATATTTTACCTTTACAATAACCGCTTGAGTGACTTGGTTTAAACAAATAAACAAAAATCTGTAAAAGTTGAATATTTATGACACTGACTATTTATTATATCTACACCTGTGTTTCTTTGTGCATCTGAGATAAATGGAAAAGGATTTTGGGATGGCATTAAAAAATTATGGGACAAATAGTTTCCAGGAGCTTTGGAGCACCAAAAATTACAGAGTGTTTTTGCCTTTATTTATTTAAACTTCATGCACAAGAGTGGTACATAGGCGGACTTAATGCCACAAGGCCTTTACATTATGATACATAAGTAATGATATTTTAACTTTACAATAAGATAATACATGATTAAAAACAGACGTTACACCTATGTGTCTTATCTAAAGGATCATTAGAAACATTTTAAGAAAATGGAATGGCAAACGCGTGGTAGGTACGTATTGGCCTTTGCACAGAGGTACAAAATATTAAAAACAGGCAATAGTGAGTCTTATCAATACGCATATTAGGAACTATATTTGGAAATGAAATCTCGATACGATTGTGCTAGTCCACAGATTAGATAAGGCTAGACGTGGTCTGCGACTTCGGCCTCGTGTACATTACATTGTCCTACTATGATACTTGATAAATGATAATACAGTGATAGTGTACCTAGTTTTCCATGACAGACCAGGGGTCTAAAACGGCCACTTTTGCAGATCATAATGTGAATTGCGTTTAAAAGCGTAAAATGGACCTTTCATAATAAAAACTTCGTCTGTGACTATTTTCCGAATGTTAACGCAATTCATATTATTTTCCTATTAAGATCTATTTTCCTAAATAGGCACAGAAGCAGTTAAGTACTATTATGAATGGTTCATTTGGTGTGGCCGTTTTAGACCCCCAGGAAGTCTAAAATGGCCACGGTCACGGACGCAGTTTTACGTTAGAACCCCTGTTATCCATCAGTAAAATATTTTTTTGAAATCGGATAGGTATGTGTCATTTCAAGGAACTGCATCAGAAAGCGGAGTTCGCATACCTAGTTCAATTTTGGGACAAATATATCTATGTATATATAAAAAAATGCTATGTTGGTTTGTGTACGCTTCAAAAACTCATAAAGTTCTGCACCGATCGAGCTGAAATTTTAGAATGATATTTATAATCCGCATCAAGGATTGTTTTTAGAGTAACCACGCGGGCGAAGCCGCGGGCATCAGCTAGTATACATATACGGCCTTATTAATAAAAAAAAGTTAAGCCTGCTTAAACTTACGCTTAGTTTATCTCGCATGCCGTCTCACTTCAAAAATATTCAAAAGAAAGGGACGGCATGCGAGATAAACCAAGCGTAAGTTTAAGCAGGCTTAACTTTTTTTTATTAATAAGGGGGTACGGTATGTTCTGAAAATTTTTCATCAACACGCCAAGAAGAAGAAGAGGAATGATACCTATGAAAGAAAAGGGAGTAGGTACCTAAATGATAATGAGACGTTAGCCAGACGAGAATGGAAGAGACAAATACATGAACAGATTTAGAAAATATATGAAAAACGAAACAAGTGCCTATAAAATTTGAGGGTTGCCCTCGATTTCCCTGGGATCCCGTTATCAGATCCTGACTTGGTGACTATAGGACCACTTCGGGAGTATACTCTTTCGAATACAAAAAGAATTTTCAAAATCGGTTAATTAATGACGGAGATATCCGGAAACAAACATAAGTACAAACCTCCTTCTTGGATGTCGGTTAAAAACGTGTTGTGCGGACTGCAAGTAATATGGGACAAGGGCTGGAAGGTGATGATGATGATGATGATGATGATGATGATGTGTAATTTCAGAGTATATTCTACATGCAAAATCTCTTATAAATCCTATTATTCACGTAAACACTCTCAAGCTTAATCCGATCTGCAAACGCTTTGAGATTATTTTTTGTTGTTGCTATGTTTTTTTTTTTCTATTTTTGTCAATCTTAATGCTTAAGGTTGATGTTCACGGTAGCCCGCGAAAATTCAAATTTTCTTACGTGTTTGATAATGATTATTTCATCAAAAGGTCATTCTTGAGAGTTACATGAACTTGGAGGGTTGTAATGATGATTTTGATGATTATAATTCTGTAACTGCATACGTCTTACACCCGCGAATCATATTTTCACTAACATACAACCTAGCACTGGCCTGCGAATCGCAAAAAACTTAAGAAAATTTGAATTTCGCGGGCTGGTTGAAGGATTCACCTTAAGATTCTGTAATATAGATCTCCGCTTGGGAGAGGGCACTGCATCCTATAACACAGGTCTATCACCTAGCATAGGAGTCAGGGACTTCACACAATTTTGTAACCAATTTCTAATTCGTTAGACTTGTTGTTCTATTGTCCTCACTGATTCAGAAAACTATTGTATTGTAGTCTCGGCTTTAGTCTGCGACGTTACACACAAAAACCGCATCATTAACAACTAATCTTCTTACAAATACAACCACAAGCATAATTAGTTAATTACCGTAGAACTTAATTTACTTACATATTGTACGACTTCATCTGCTAAGATTTTATTATTAATTCATTTATTTCAGATAATAATCCATATAACACAATTAAAATACAAATTCGGATCAGATTTCATACAACAAAACTAAACTAAAACAAATGAAATTACCATCAAATTAAATTAAAACCGAAACAAAATCAAAATAAAGTCAAACCATTATACATAAAAATTAAATCAAAATAAAATTATACATTCAAAATTAAATAAAATTTTGTCAGTGAGCGCCCAAAACAATGCGCATCCACTTGTCTTGAATAGGACAATCCGTGCGAGAAACAATCATCTGTAGGATGCCGTTGCTACTGCCTCGCACACGCTGTGACAACGAAGCTACCTTTTTGCGCACAATTGCATGGAAGCCGTCCGTGCGTGCCTCCGCAAACATAGCAGACGCACTACAATAGGGAGGCAGCCGCATCAGCATCCTAAAGATGTTGTTATATTGGACACGCAGAGCATTAGCAGCACGATTAGTGTAATTTACCCACAGGCTGCTCGAGTAAAAGGACTGGCAATATGCCTTAAAAAGAGTTATCTTAACTTCCCTCGAGCAGCGAGCAAACCTACGCGCAACCATGTTCCCCCTGACTGCTAATGCTCTGCGCTCCCTCTCAATGTCAGCGTCATCCTGCAATTCATCTGTCACAATGTGCCCCAGATACCTGAAACTGCTCACCACTGCTAGAGCTGCGCCATTAAGCAGCATTTTAATACTCGACAATTTTTTTATGATATAAATATCAGACAATGGCACTCACGAATAATGTGATCTATTTTTTAGAATTGGTTAATTAGTTCCGAGGATTAATCCCTAGCACACAAACTTACAAACACTCTCAAGCTTAATCCGATCTGCAAACGCTTTTAGATTGTTTTTTGTTATTGCTATGTTTTTTTTTTTTTCTATTTTTGTCAATCTTATTGCTTAAGATTCTGTAATATACTTAGATCTCCGCTTGGGAGAGGGCACTGAATCCTATAACACAGGTCTATCACCTAGCACAGAAGTCAGGGACTTCACACAATGTTGTAACCATTGTCTTGTGTAATAAAGATAATTGGTTAAACTTGTTGTTCTAATGTCCTCACTAATTTAGAAAACTAGTCTTGGCTTTAGTCTGCGACGTTACACATAAAAACCGCATCATAAACTAATCGTTTTACAAATACAACAGCAAGCATAATTAGTTAATTACCGAGATAGAGGCGCGTATACTACCTCATGGGCAGTATCTACATCCGCTTCCTGGAGGAGGGTGTAGCCAGTGGGGTAGTCACCGCGCCTTCAACCGCGACGGCCCCCGTCGTACCGGGACTGGAGCTTGGCCCGCCACCGCCTAGACGGCCCCCGTCGCCAACCGCGACGAGGACCGTAGAGGGGGTGGGGGAGCGGGCTTCTACCTCGGCCATGGAGGTCGAAGCGAGCAACACAGAACCAGCACAGGATCCTTCCTCGCCCGGACTTACTTCGGACGAGGACTGCTTTCCGGCGGGGGAGGGGAGAGAGGAGTACGACAGCAGCCTCTGCTCTTCTCCCTTGCGGGACAACTAGGCTCCTACAAGCCAATCTCCAGCACAGCCAATCTGCGTCGGCCACTTTGCGCAGAGTGCTGGAGAACCAACTTCAGAAGACCATTGCCCTTATCCAAGAGCCGTGGATTAGGGGCGGCAGAATATGTGGTCTTGCGAACATCGGAGGTAAGTTGCTGCTAGACACCTCCGTAAGCAACCCACGAACCTGCATTTTTATACCCAAACATGTACCCCACCTACTAATTAACGAATTCTGTTCAAGAGATCTGACAGCAACGAGGCTATCCAGGACAGAACAGGATCTCCCGGACATTGTCCTCGCCTCGGCCTACCTGCCGGGCGACGAGGACGTGCCACTACCAGAGCTAGCCTCGCTGGTGGAGTACTGTGAAAGGGAGAAACTGGAACTCATCATCGCAACTGACTCCAACGCACATCACACTCTATGGGGTAACGTCAAAACCAACAACCGAGGTGAGGCAATGCTCGAATTTATCCTTAGCAATAATCTTGTATTACTCAACAAAGGTTCAGAACCAACTTTCGTTAACGCACGATCGCAAACAATAATAGACCTAACTCTATCAACCATAGGTATCTCCAATTCCATCCAGGACTGGCATGTGTCCAGCGAACTATCATGTTCTGATCACAGATGGATTCGATACACCATCAACTTCAACTTACCAAAGCCACAACCGAGGAGGGTCCCACGTAACACAGACCAAACCAAGTTTATTAGGCTGACTAAGGCAGAGTTTGGTAACTTACCCTCCCTTCCATCTGAAATTCCTTTAAATAACTTAGATGAACACGTAAACAACCTCACATCAATCCTCCTAACTAGCTTTGAGCAGTCCTGCCCACTTACTGTACCAAGACAGGGGGCTAGGCAGTCATGGTGGGGTTCTGAACTAGAAAGACACCGTAACAGGCTGCGAGGGCTGTTCAACAGAGCCATGAACACACGTTTGCCAGGCGACTGGGACCGTTACAAATCAACCCGCAGAACTTACAAAAAACTAATACGCCTCAGAAGCAAAAACGGCTGGAGGCGTTTTTGTACTAACATTGAAAATAGCAACCAGGCAATGAGGGTTAAAACTTGTCTCGCCGCCGAGACTGATCCTTCAATAGGTTGCCTCAAAAAATCAGACAATACCTACACAACTAGCGATGCGGAGACTAGTGAATTGCTTCTCACTACCCACTTCCCAGGCTGCCAGATTGCGACCCAGCAGAGCTGGGAATCGTACAGTGAAAGGGCTACGTGCAGCCTGGACTGGGAGGTGGCTACGGAAGTAATCAACAAAGAGAATATAATATGGGCAATCAACACCTTCCTACCTTTCAAGGCAGCAGGGTTAGATGGTATTTTTCCGGCTCTGCTCAGATGGAGTGGTGACTTGCTAGCCGATTACCTTGTTAAGGTTTTCCGTGCCTGCCTGGCCCACCGCTACATCCCCCTGAAATGGCGCGAAGTAAAAATAATCTTTATTCCAAAACCAGGTAGGAGTGATTACACCCAACCCAAGTCCTTCAGACCCATCAGCCTCACTTCGTTTTTCTTGAAGACACTGGAGAGGCTGGGAGACAGATGGATTAGAAACAAAATATCGATATGTAAACCCCTACACCCCAACCAACACGCCTACTGCGAAGGTAAGTCAACTGAATCCGCACTCCACAGCGTGGTCACACGCATCGGAAACGCGCTAAAGATCAAAAATCCAACGCTGGGCGCCTTCATAGACATAGAGGGTGCTTTTGACAAAACGAACTTCGCCAGTATTAGCCAGGCACTAGTCGTGCACGGTGTGGCGCCAACCCTAATACAATGGATTCACAACATGCTAAAATACCGTGCTATTCAATTTACTGTGAACACCACCACACGAGGCATCGTTAGCAGAGGCTGCCCGCAGGGTGGGGTGCTGTCACCACTACTGTGGAACCTAGTTGTAAACGAGCTCATTACAGAGCTCAACGCTAGCGGCTTGTACTCGGTGGGTTACGCAGATGACATAGCTATTTTAATCACGGGGAAATTTGAAGGCGTCTTATGCGACCTCATGAGGAAAGCCTTCAAAATAATCGAGAATTGGTGTACTAAACACGAACTGTCGGTTAACCCCACTAAAACAGAATTAATAATGTTCACTAACAAAAGAGTCCTTGGACCACACAAACTTCCTAGTCTTTTCAACACCGAACTAACACTCAAAGAAGAAGTTAAGTACCTGGGAGTGATTCTTGATAGCAAATTGCTCTGGAACAAGCATCTTGACTACAAGCTTAACAAAAGCACAATCGCCCTATACCAATGCAAAAAAATGCTAGGAAAAACATGGGGGCTATCTCCAAAGATCACACGATGGCTTTACACAGCGGTGATCAGACCAATGCTGACCTATGGCGCCCTGGTTTGGTGGACGAGAACTGAATTCTCGACCACAGTCTCCAGGCTCCAACGTTTCCAAAGGATGGCATGTTCCGCTATCACAGGCTGCATGAGGACAACCCCAACTGCAGCAATGGAGATAGCCCTTCAACTAACCCCACTTGAGCTGTACATACAGCAGGAGGCAGCTTTAGCAGCCATCAGGCTTATGCACTTGGGCATATGGGGCAAGAATCACACAAGTCCCCACGCAGGCATCCTGGACCGTGTGATTGAGTATCAACCTCTCATCGCTGCCCCGTGTGATAGGACACCTAACAAACCTATGTTCAACAAGAGCTATAGCATACAAACAACAGAGGAATTAAGAGATCAGTCAGGAGTCAATGAAGTACGCATCTACACAGATGGCTCCAAAACTCAAAACGGCTCAGGGGCTGGCGTACACTCCCTAGACCTCAACATTAACTTTCACCTACCACTAGGCGAACACAGCTCGATATTCCAATGCGAGTGTGTCGCCCTAACACAAGCTGCAACAGCCGTAAAGCGTCTGAAGATTCACGGCCACGCAATCAGATTTGTAACTGATAGCCTGTCTGTGCTTAAAGCCCTAGAAAACAAACAAACTAACAGTAAATTAATATTTGAATGTCACCTCGCCCTGGAGAGTATATCGCTGTCCAACAGTATCACCCTCCAGTGGATTAAGGGGCACAGTGGATCCCTGGGAAATGACGCCGCAGACGAACTTGCTAAGAGAGGGTCCGAGATGGCAGTGCTTGGCCCGTACCCACTCCTTCCCTTACCTTTCTCACAGTTCCGTACATGGGTTCGCCAGAGATCAACTGAACTCCATAACAGCAAATGGTCACGGTCTACAGACTGCAGACAGTCAAAAATGGCGATGCCAAGTCTACATCCGCGGCTAACAAAACGACTGCTTAGCCTAAGTAAAAATAACCTTAGAATAATAATAGGGACAATAACGGGCCATTGCCCCCTCAATAAACATCTTTTTACCATAGGCGCCACGGACAGCCCACTCTGCAGGGGCTGCTTTGATGCCGAAGAATCAGCCGCCCACGTCATCCTGGAATGCGAGGTCGTGGCTACTCAACGCAGACAAATCCTCGGAACGGTGAGGTCGCTCCGCGAAGCCTGTGAAGCTCCCAGGAAACTTCTGTGCTTCTGGGCGGAGCTAGGCTGGCTATCTTAGCCAGGACACCTACGCACAACGGACCGATCAAGAGTCTAAGTGCGGAAAACGGAGTCCCCACTCTACTCTACTCTAGTTAATTACCGTCGAACTTAATTTACATATTGTACGACTTCATCTGCTAAGATTTTGATAGCTCGACTAATTTTTATGATATAAATATCAGACAATGGCACCCACGAATAATGTGATCTGTTTTTTAGAATTGGTTCATTAGTTCCGAGGATTGATCCCTAACACACAAACTTACAAACATTTTCCACTTTAAAATACGAGTAAAAATTTTATTGTATAATTTTAATTATCATTTGCTTCGGTAAAGGAAAAAGTCCTGAGTAAACCAGCATGCCTGAGGGATATTTAATTTTCTCGCCGGCATGTAAAGTCAAATCAGAGGCCCGTAGGCGGCATAAAAACTCTGACACGAGTTTTAGTCACTTAAAAAAGATGAACTCGAGCTACGGTTCAAAAAAATGTATTGGCTGCTTGGAAGAAACTCCGTGTTGTCCGTACAGAACAAACTGTTACTATACAGACAAGTCCTGATGCCAGTTTGGACTTATGGTATTCAGCTGTGGGGCTGCACCAAACAGACAAATGCATTAATCATTCAACGATTCCAGAACAAAGTACTACGGGAAATTGTAAATGCACCCTGGTACGTACGAAATGATGACCTCCATCGGGACCTAAACATTGAGTTCATTGATAAAGTGATTCAAAAATCTGCAGAAGCTCACGACAAGAGACTTCATAAGCATGTGAACGTTGAGGCGATCCAGCTCCTCGATCACACAAACATAGTGAGAAGACTAAAAAGAACGAAACCGTTCGAGTTAGTGTTTAGTGCTAGTGTAAGTGAATAGTGTAATGTAGCACAAGTGTTACCAAAAAAACACAAGAAAAAGTGTATTCGCCTTAATAGAGACAATAAGAAAAGTGCCAATGGACACATTCTTAGTACGTAAAGACAATATTTTTAACAATTTAAGTTAGAATTAAATTACTTATTAGTCTATATACAAGGCTAGATTGTAATAAGATTAGGGTCCATCATTTTGATGTACACTAGGATAAGGAAAAAAAAAAAAAAAAAAAAAAAACTCTAAAGATTAAAGTAAAGATCCATGATCCATCACAATGTTTTTTTCCACAACCAATTTAATAAAAAAAGCAATAACCACTCACTTCTTTAATTCACATTTAGAACACAAAAATGTCATCACACAAAAAGTTTGTATCACAGTTTTGAACGTCGAATCAACTTTTTTTTTTAAGTACTACTTATATTTTATAGCGCACACATAGCGCACAGTTGTTTACTGACCGAACGTTACTACTCTGCGCCGGATCAGCCTTGACTGTGAGTGTGAGTACCTATATAAGTATATCTATATACCTAGTTTGAATACACGTTCCACAATGATTCAGTCTACTCTATGGCAATGACATTGAGCCTATTACATTGTATGTCGTAAGTCGTAAGCCATAAGGTTTAGTATCTTTAGGGCAAGGTACGATGAGGTAGGTATTTCCGTACAGTTTTTGAGTCCAAGACATTCATGTTCCTGTACTTAACATGTACATTTTTTATCTATGTTCATTGATATTTTAGTAAATTATGAACCGATTTACCTACGAGATTATTTTTACATTTGGTAGACCGAGGGTCTAAAATGGCCACTAGCAGATCACAATATGAATTGAGAAACAATCGTAAAATGGACTAATCATTAGTAACTGCGTCTGTGACTCTGCTACCCAAATCCAGATCCAGTCTTACCAAAGGGTATTACCTAGTATTAACAGGGTTGTGGAGGTCAGATAGGCAGTCGCTCCATGTAAAATACTGGTATTCAGCTGCATCTGGTTAGACTGGAAGCCGACCCCAATATTGGGAAAAGGCTAGGCAGATGATGATTAATATGATCTGCTAAAGTAGTCATTTTAGTAGTTTATGAACTAGCTTCTCATACGTACCTATTTCTTCTTCGTTTATGTTGATGATATTATATCCTAATAGTTATCATCTAGTTACAATATAATAAAAAAACACATGCCACGAATTTGTGTGGAATGCTTCAACTAGCAGCCACGGAGTCTGAATTTGTGTCCGGTTAATGGCAATAGGCTCGCCCCCTATTACATGGGACTGAAACATAACTGGCGAGATATGGGTGTACTAGGTACTAGGTAGAGGTACACCTTTGCCTTACCCTTTAGGTATTACAGGCGTGATGTTATGGAATACTTCAAACAAAAAGGACAACTAACTTCCAAAAAAACACTAAAAAGTGGAAAATAACTTGTTGGTTTTATTGACTTTTTTGTATAAATATTTTATTCTATCCTTTAGGGTTCCGTAGCCGAATGGCAAAAAATGGAATCGAAATATCTGTTAGTCCGTCCGTCCGTATGTCACGGCCACTATAATCGGAAACTACCTATTCAAAGTCAAAGTCAAAGTCAAATCTTTTATTTCAATTAAGCCATTACAGGCACTTTTGAATGTCAGAAGGACGGAAGAAGAACGAAACTATGAGTGCAATACGTCATTCCGAAAGCCACCACGCCGAACCACACGCCACCGAATGCCCGCAACAACGAACCCTGCGAGCACGAAAGCACGCAGCGACGCACACCGCAACAACGAATGCACAAGACCCCGAATCACGGAACAACGAATGCACGCCACCAGCGCGCAACCGCCACCCCGCGACCCGGAGTCCCGCGCACCCGCCGCCACGGCACGCGCCGCCGCACGCCCCCGCACCCACAGCACTCGCCGCCGGTAACATCCGGCGCCGCGCAGCCCAACGCAGCAACTCCCGAAACGACGCATTGCACTCCTAAGCTACAGTCACAATCACAAGGCATAATAACTTGTGAAAGTACTGTAGTTGCCAGTTCCCTAGCGTAGATCTCATGAAGAAGAACGGGCAAGAAACTCCATGGACACTCTTTTCAAATCAGAATATTTTTACAAAATCTTGGTACATTATTTCATTCATGTTGAGATGGTATATTATGTGAGAACTATGTAGCAAGACGTGCAAGTTAAGAGCGTCCAGAGTAAAAAGATATAAAAAAACAAATCAAAGAAAAATATATAAACCATGGCAGCTAAGAGATGACCAGTCTCCACTGACAGCGCCCGTTCACGAACATGACGCATGGATCAGCACCATCTAACTCAACCATTTTGAAGGGAACCAAATGATCCGACACACCCGCCACCACCAGCGAGACATTTGAGTGAGCATGACATTCTCTCAGCCACCAGGTCAACGTCACTAAAATATAACTAAATGTAAAAAGTGCCTTTATAGTACATAGAACTCACACATGTGCCATGCAATTATATAATATTAAGATACTGAATCTATACAATGCAAAGATATTTTTACAATCTTCTGCAGCCTCTACAATAACTTCACATGATAATCGATTTATTTGCCCCTACGGTTGTGGAGCAGGCCCAGCAAAAAGCCAAGCATTTTTATCAACAATGTAATAAAAATATAAAAGAGTCTACTTTACCTAGCCTGAATGTTGAGATTTTACATTTATGTGAGAACGATGCAAAAAATACGTGCAAGTTAAGAGCGTCTATAGTAAACGATACAATAAACAATTAAAAATATACCATGGCAACTAAGAGATGACCAGTCTCCACTGACAGCGCCCGTTCACGAACATGACGCATGGATCAGCACCATCTAACTCAACCATTTTGAAGGGAACTAAATGATCCGACACACCCGCCACCATCAGCGAGACATTTGAGTGAGCATGACATTCTGTCAGCCACCAGGGCAAAGTCACTAAAAAATAACTAAATGTAAAAAGTGGCTTTATAGTACACAGTACTCACACATGTGCTATGCAATTATATAATATAAAGATATTGAATCTATATAATGGAAAGATATTTTTACAATCTTATACAGCTTCTATACCTAATAACTTCACATGATAATCGATTTATTTACCCCTATGGTTGTGGAGCAGGACCAGCATTGAGCCAAGCATTTTTATCATCAATGTAATCCCCCAACTTATAGTAAGCTTGCCTACATAGTGTGCGTTTTATACAAGATTTAAATTTTGTCTCATTCAGTTGAAGAATGTGAGGGGGTATTTTATTGTAACATTTTAAGCAGTACCCCATGAAAGATGAGTCTACTTTAGCTAGCCTGAAACCCGGCTGAACTAGTTGGTCCCTATTTCTCGTATTATAATGGTGTCTATCACCTCTTTTGCTAAATAAATGCAGATTTTTCCTAACGTACATGATGTTTTCATAGATGTATTGACAAGGTACTGTCATGATGTTAATTTCCTTAAACAGCTCTCTCAGAGAATCGCGCCTTCGTAGACCATATATGGCTCTAATGGCTCTTTTCTGCAGAATAAATATAGACTCGATGTCTGCAGCCCGTCCCCATAGTAGAATACCGTACGACATAACACTATGAAAATAGCTAAAATAGACTAGTCTCGCGGTATCTACGTCAGTAAATTGACGGATTTTCCTAACAGCATATGCTGCTGAACTCAGCCGTCCTGCAAGAGATGTTAAATGCGGACCCCACTGTAGCCTTGAGTCAATCGTTATCCCCAAGAAAACAGTTTCATCGACAAATTCTAGTTTCTCTTGATTCAATACTATGTCACAATCAGTACTTTTGACATTTGGTAAGGCAAATCTTATGCACTTCGTTTTTTTCCCATTTAATACTAAATTATTTACGGTGAACCAATTATGAACCTGCAGTAAGGCGTTATTTACGTCATCAAGATTTGTGGCACGTCTGTTTACCTTAAATATTAAAGAAGTATCGTCGGCAAACAATACCATTTTAGGTTGGTTTTTAAATAAATGGGGTAGATCATTAATGTAGACTAAAAAGAGAAAGGGACCCAAAATCGAACCTTGTGGCACACCCATGCTTACCTTTAAGCCCATCGAATTGACACCATTTATTTGTACTTGCTGATGTCTATCGCTTAAATACGATTTCATCAAACTGAGCGCCATTTTCCCTAAACCGTAATGTTCAAGCTTTAAGAGAAGGGTTTCGTGGTTGACGCAATCAAATGCTTTCGAGAGGTCACAGAAGATCCCTATGGCATCTTGTGACTCTTCCCACGCAGTAAATATATGTTTTAATAAGGTAACACCGGCGTCAGTCGTACAACGTCCTTTGGTGAAACCATACTGTTTCTCATGTAAGATTTTATTGGTGTTAAAGTGGATGAGCATTTGATTAAGCATCACCTTTTCAAACACCTTGCTGAAAACTGGCAAAACGGATACGGGTCTATAGTTATTGGTGTCTTTATTGTCACCGGATTTGAAAAGTGGTATTACCTTGCTGTATTTCATAAGGTCCGGGAAGACTCCCTGGTCCACACACAAATTAAATATTAAGGCTAAGTACGGAGCTACAGTCTCAATAATAGCTTGACAAACTTTAATCGACAGTCCCCAAAGATCTTCGGTTAATTTGACTTTGATTTCCTTAAAAGCTTTAATGACTGCTATGGGGTTTATATGTTTAAATTGAAACTCAACCGGACAGGCTGGAACGTTCGCTCTTAACAACTCAAAAGAAAGCAAGGGTGACGAATTTAAGTTTTCAGTAGTTTTAAGTGGGATACTAGTGAAGAAATCTACAAATTCTTGAGCAACTTCGTTTTTAGAACTTAAAAGGCCACGTGAAGTCTCTAGAGTGATATCATTTTTATATTTTTTATTTCTATTCGTTTCACTATTGATAATTTTCCAAACCGTCTTTATTTTATTATCGGCGGATTTAATCTTGTTGCTAATGAATAAGGCTTTAGCTATTTTGCAAGCGTTTTTGAAGATTTTAGAGTAAGTTGCAACATATTTATTAAAAGTTTCTGAGTTAATGTAAGGCTTAAGACCGTACAGCTCAAACAATCGCTCCCTACTTTTCCTGATGCCCTTAGTTGCCCAGTCACTGAACAAAAACTTAGGGCAAATAGATTTAGTTTTCGTTTTTATGGTATTACTGAACTCGGTGTGAATCACCGAAAAGAATTCCTCATAAAACAGATTTACATTGTCAATAATTTGGCTTGGAATGCCTAAATTAATAATTAAATTATCATTAAACTTATTTAAATTGCTGGGTGTTATTTGTCTAGATGTCGTTTGTATTTTTTGTACTGGTGTGTAGGACTCGAAAACTACGGATTGACCGCTGTGATCAGAAGGTAGGTAATTTACAATGGATTTATCCAAGTATTCACAACCACAAAAAACATTATCAATACATGTAGCAGAATTTGCAGTAATTCGGGTTGGTTCTGAAAACACGTTTAACAGATTAAATGATTTAAAAAGATGTAAGAATCTACTGGTATTCGAATTTTTGTCTAAAATATTAACATTAAAATCACCACAGATAACTAGAGATTTATGACTAGCAGCAAGTTTTGCTAAAGCATCTTCCATTACTGACTCAAATATAGAGTAGTTTTGATAATTTGGGGGTCTGTAAACGCACACTATTATATGCTTATCGAGCTCAACACAAGACAGTTCAATATTATATTCAACCGATAGATTGACAATATCACTACGAGTTTTAAATTTAATACAATTTTTAATTAAGATTAATGAACCCCCACGAATCTTAGATTTCCGGTTAAAGCAACTTCCCACACTGTAATTTGCGTAATTAATTAGCATCTCATAGTCTCTTAACCAATGCTCACTGAAACAAACAATTTCAAACTTTGTTCTTTCTAAAAACAATTCAATTTCAAGTTGCTTTGAAGAGAAACCTTGAATATTTTGATGAAATAATTGCAAGTCATTCTGCTTAGCCCCTTTTTTACATTTAGGTGTTTGAGAGCCAGAAGGTACATTGTTATGGTTTGGTATAACATTAATAGTACTAGTATCTTCTGTTGTCTTACTATCTAGTTTAAATTAGTATTATTATCCAGAGTGAGTCCTGTGACTCCTGTGCAATCACTAGATGAAAAGATCCTATTACTAATAGACCCTAATTGAGAATTATCCATGGTGACATATGAATCCTCCTCAGTAAAAAGTTTGTAAACATTTATAGCACTAGTGCTATATAAATTATCTAAGGTCACCTCCTGTACACTAGAATTAGTACTATTAGTTGCAGTATTAATTATAAAAGAAGGCTTCGACATATTACATAAGTCTGTGTCAATAGTAAAACTTAATAGCCTAGCTATTTGATGTCTAAATCTGAGAGGCAGATACACTGTATTCCGCGTCGACCTAAGATTTTCAACTAAAACATTGATGTCTAAAAACATAAGTTTGTCACAATGGTGACTGACTAAGAAATGGACATGCTTATTAAGCATGTGTATATAATTGTTTGACCTTGCACTTAATTTTTCAAAGTAAGGAAAAGCACATAATATTATTTTACCGCAATTTAACTTTAACAACTCTGATACATAGTCAGTGATCTCTTTCTTATTAATCCTAGAACTATTCCCAACAAATATGGTAATAGTAGTACTTGGATCACAAACAGTTTTTATTACCGATGCCATAATCTGTTTGTATGTTGACCCTGGCATACAAACATTTTTAGTAGAATAAGTCATGTTGTTACTTATTAATTTACCTAGCCCTCTACCTATACTATCAGAAAACATAACTGACTGACCAAAATCATGACTATTTGGAAATACAAAACTACCTACCTCAGGCTGTGCCACTTGTGAATCATTAAGTAGTAAGTTAGGTATTATATCTTGACTGATGATACAGCCTTGCATACTCATAGCAAGGGACGGGTTCTCCGTTGCCTCGGGCTGGAGGGCATCAAGCCTGGATGACCTCTGACAAGTACACTGAGTGTCGCTTAGAGTCAGTAAGTCCACTCTGTCAACCAATTGATTTGTCGCAAGAATATGTTCTTTAATTTGAGTTTTTGAAATTTCATACTTATTAGATAAAGACTGTAGTGACTTGGTCAGAACCTGTATTTGTGATTGCAAATGCTGAGTGTCTATTTCATAAATATTTATACTATCTTCCAATTTAATTTGATAGTTATTTAATTTATTAAGAAGAGAAACACGTTCTTTCCTTAATTGAGTATTTTTGGAAAAGTGTTTTTGTTTTTTCTTATATTGATTACATTTTTTAATGATTTTATTTAATCGTGCATATTTCTTAATTTTATTTTTACTCATTTTATGACATTTAAGTTTCATTATTGTGTCCTCTGTAAGGTCTATTGTAACAATGGAATTAGGATTGGTATTTGTATTAACTAATTCATTGTACAAATGGTCAGTTTCTAAAGCCTGAGTGTGATCCTTTTCCTTTTTCAAATTTAAAAGTTGAACATTGGCATGGATTAATTCATCCTCAAGGTCCCTAATTTTACATAAAGCCTCCTCATACAAGTTGCTGCAGTTTTTGAACCCATCCGTGACCACCCTCAGTTGATCCCGTTCATCAACAACATTCAAATATTCCTGATGAAGGTCTACCATCTCCCGTTTTAAGCTCGTGTTTTTGGTGTTAACGTTAATGACCTCCTCCTCACTGTCATCTCTTTCCTGTAATAGTTGTTGACATTGGAGTTTTGAGTCCTTAAGCTCTTGGAGGGCCGTTCTTAATTTTTGTTCCATTTCTAGGGCAGTAGCCTTCCGCGTCATAACTGGCATGGTTTCCGGATTGGTTACTGAAAATTGGAAATAAGGAAACGGTGAGAACTAATAGTATAGACCAATAAAGAGAATTTAGAGATGTAGGGAAAAACAACAAATAAAAATAGGAAAGAAGTTTAAGTTACTAAACGAAATGAGGTAGGCTGCTTTAATAACTCAAAGAGATGGATATTATCCTGCTTGAAATGTAATTTTATTGCTTTTACTGAATTAGAATCAAATTTAGTTTAAGTTGAGTGGGTAGGTTGAGAGAATAAAATAAAAATAAAATAACTTACGACAAAACAAATTAACGGTTATGAACGTTCTATTTTAATTAGTTAGTGAAAAGATCGAAAAAACTAACAGAATTGTGGAATTAATCTTCACAGGTTATGATTTTTACGATCCCAAGTTGTAAACAAAGCTAATATCAATGATTAAAGGATACTGATTCAGCATATTTTTTATATAAATATGAGTGTGTTACAGAGTTTAAAGTGATGTTTATGTGCTAATAATAAAATTAAAATGAATAATACTCCCCTTGTGGTAAAATCCGTAGTTCGAAACTTTGAACGTCAGCTGTTGATTGAAGGTTACCGGTAACCGTATGTCTCCGAAAAAAAAACTTTATTTACTTGATTCCAATAGCAAGAAAACACTTTTGCTAAGGATATATGCATTTATAATACGATTACACATAATATTACACCATATTTTAACTTAATTATTAATTAAATCTAATTTAAAATCACGGATCAAAAATTTGACATGTCACTCGTGCAGTGTTGCCAGACATAACTCAATTGTATTCTGTGAACCGCTTTACGATTTTTTTAATTGAAGCATTCCACTTTAATAAATATATAATAAGACGCCCACGTGATGGATTATAGCCCATTTACTCTCACAGAGAGAAGGCCTTCCAGCAATGGGAACATTTAGATAATAACATTAAATATAATAATAAAAAAAAAAACGGTTCGTAGACGGTTGGATCGCACGCTTCGGCGTTCCTACCACTGTCACGAACCGTTTTTCTCGTTGGCCCGAAGCTTGGCCGATGGCTTCGATTACCGCCGAGGAGGTAGCTGATCGGTTGGTGCTGCGTCGACCAGCCCCCGTAACATGGCGATTCTATCTCTATTCTACCAAGAATAGATAAAGATTTTTCCATACAATTTGACATGAAACCTTGCTACAATCTGTCATTTTGTCGATTCTTTCGTTGACAAAACCCATTTCTTCGGTGGTCATGCTAAGCCGGCAGGAGAGAAGTGATCAAGCGTTTTTCCACCTCCGAGTCACAAAAGGTCAGACAACTGTTGTCAGGTGAGGAGCTTGGTGACCGGAAGCTGGTAAGATGGTTATAGGTAACATTTAATTTATAGGCTGATGAGGGTGATGACGTAATGTTATATCTAGGATAGGTACCAACCAAATTCCGCCCTTAATGATTGGTGACGAGCCTATTGTAACATTAACGAATCAAAACTCCGAAGCACTAAAAATCCTGATGACCTTTACTGCGGTATACCTAAAAAAAATAGTCTTTGGGTATAGCTCAAAGTAGACAAACTAAATGAATATAATATCTAGAATTCTAGAAGTACTAAAACCACAGAGAGAACAGGAGGTCGACGAGCGCATCTCGACCGCGTGACAAACTAGAACGTCTTTGTCTACACAAATAAATAAAATTGAAGTAGGTATCTGGTGTCTATATCAAAAAAATAGCTTTTTACTGAATGTATGCATTTTATCTGTCTGTTTGTTCCGGCTTATCTCCGAAACGAAGTATCCGATTTTGACGAAGCTTTTAGTGGCAGATAGCTGATGTTATAAGGTACCTAAGCTTAAATAGGCTAGGGTGTAATAGGGTGCTATACAAAAGAAATTAAAACCAATTACTGACAAAATCCGATTCAGAAAGGGAATTAATATTTTCTTATAAGTAATAATTTCTAGTGAACGAAAATCACGGGCAACCGCTAGTCTAAACTATAAGTATTCTGAAGAGGCTGAAGAAATATTAGATTTTTGGTTTGTTACGATTTAATTCCAAAACTACTCAGCCGATTTTAAAATTTCTTTCACCTGTAAGCTACGTCTTACCGAAACATTGGCTATGCTTTATTTTCAAAATACACGCTTACTAACGGGCCAAGTGCTAACTGCTAATTGTAAATAAATTAATATTCATAGGTGTTTTCATCTAACTCAAATAGTGCAATAACCTTTCAAGGCCGGATCCATTTATCTCGGGAATGATCAGGTGATGTAATAGACAGTTTAACGTCTAATATACACGGGTTTCCTATATTTAAATATAATTATTATAATATAATAATAATAATAAAGCCTTTTATTTCGGACAAATACAATTATGTTTCATATACTACTACACTTATTATATAATTATGTACTTAATTAAAATTGTTCGCGTATCTGGTTCTTTTTTACTTTCTGTAAGTCCTTACAGTCGTAAGTAATTATTATAATAAAAAAAACACAAATAACAAATAAGCAACCTAAAATAAATAATCATTTTCCTTCCTACCCACCCCTGCCTGCCTGCCTGCCTGCCTGTCTGCCTGCCTGTGTGTATTTTACCTTTCCTGCCTATTTCATTGGGGTCAGGGCAGCGCAGCATCATCTCACCATCTCATCAGACCTGTTTTCATGCCATATATCCTTCACACAGTCCATTTAATTAGTTGGTCTTCCTTTAATCTTATAGGTTACTGCAAACGTACTTACATTCAGGCCTCCACCACAGATTCCAAGATCACGCTGATCTTTGAGTAAATAACCAGGTGGAAGTTCATACGACCGGCAGAAAGTAAATAAAATAAAACAGAAAATAACTTAATTAAATATATTTACAACTGACATCATCATCTGCCTTGTATTTTTCCAACTATGTTGAGGTCAGCTTCCAGTCTTACCGGAAACAACTTAATATTTGTACTAAAACCTAACATAACATGTCTATCTAATTCGTCTTCTTTTTACTCTGTGTCTCATTCTTCCCCAAAACTTTTCTGATGATGAACTTGATCAAGAACTTCAGGAGCAGATAGAGCGCAGCAAGCGCGGCGAGTAAAGCGAGCACGAGGTCGAGCATCCAGCGCTCGTACCAGCTGTACTTCAGAGATAGAGAACGGAGGTGGTATGCTCCTGTGGAAATAAGAAACAGAAATGTTAGTAAGAAAATAATATGCAAGATAAATCGCTGTATCAAGCTGGCTATTTTTAGTCCTACTATATCAAGAGACTCATCTGTCTGGCTTCCAGTCTAATTTTTTTATGTAGTGATTCCAGTGTTTTTCAAGTAGCTACTGCCTATCTGATCTCCACTACATATAGTTCCTAGATCTCACAAGCGCAGTTCATAAGATGGTTGCCAGACTTTTCAAACTAACATCAGTTCAAGATCTACGAATGACAGCCAGAACCAACTGCTTAACCCGAGGCAAAAAAGGGTTCTGGTTCGAAATGAATGGAATCCCATCCACTGACCAACCTCGGAAATGATTGCTTTATATATAAAGACCAACGTGAGCTGCTCTCAAAATTTTCAGTTTAATTAAAGTTGCTTCTACTTTATGTCTATTCTGCTCTATCCCACTTCTGGGCAAAGGCCTCCCTCCACTCCTTCCATTACTGGCGAACCGGTGCGTTCTCCTTCCATTCCAGACGGAACCTATCAAGTTCATCCTGCCATCTCCTTCGTGACCTGACTGTGTCAGGGCACCAGTTTCCTGCTATTTTGGTATACAGTTTTTCCGGTTACATGTTCTACATCAAATTGCTTTTATTACCCACAATGAAGCTAGGAATAAATTAAGGAATTACCTTTGGTCTCTATCGCCAGTGTAATGTAATGGTTGATCAGATGTTTCGGTGTTGAAGGACGAGACTGGAACACGTGGGAGAGGTACTTCGCTTGTTTCGAGTATCTAGAACAAAAATATTAGTAACTGTGGTTATAACCGTTTAGTCCACTCTCGGCCCCTCGACCCCTAAAAAAAGATTTGTCTATTTGTTTCCTCTCAACCCCTAAACGTAGTTCACACTCGACCCCCAGGGGGTGAGTCTGAATTTTCATACAAAGGACAACATACCTCGTCCACTTTCAACCCCTAGTTCGGTAAGTACCTAAAATTAATATTTTGGTACAGTGAGGTACAAACTAAAGGCAACATTCAGAAATTGTTTTTTCTTAATCTTAGTCAGAAGGAGGTTAATGTTTTTCGAGCGTGTGTGTCCATTTCTTTGGCACGCCCTGCACCCCAAACGGCTAGACGGTTTTTAATATATGAGGTGTCGTTGAATTCGTCAGAATTGTAGTGACATGGGCTTTATAAATTTTGAAAACGCAGTTTGATGAACAAGTCCCACATCTCAAAAAGTAAACATCAAATCTTATTCAAACCAATTTCCGTTGAAAGATTTTTTTTACGTTCTCCTATACTAATTTCAACTTGCATTAAAAAAAAAATTTGGGCTAGAGCCAAATAAATTAGGGCTGAGTAAGTAGCAGATGACCCCACCTATCCACCATTTTCGTATTCGCTTTGTCAGTTAGAAATGATTTGAGTTGGTTTTTCAATTGTACATTATTAAGCTCTCTCCAACTTTTAGGTAACTTATTATAAATAATGGGAGCCATGCAGAAAACACTTGCGCATGTGTGAAGTCCTACTTGCATGCAGACACAGCTGATTTTGATCACGCGAAAATAAGTTACTGTTATTCCTAATAAACACTGTTTCCAGAATATAGAGGGAGGAATTTTGTTATAATCGTCACAGGAGATCTACTCTCTAAGTCCGTCAACGTAATTACGGGCCCGTCCGAACGTAGTCATGACATAACGATCTGTATTAAACAATGTAAAATTCCACTTTTCGGACGGGCAAAAAACAGAAAACACTTTTTTTATTTCCGCACGGGTGCGGAATAGTATATTTCATTATCAGTGCGGAACTCGGAAAGCCTGTCATTGCAAAGAGTTCCGACAAATGTCTACCTGAGCCGAGGCACAGCCGACGGCGAGGGTTGACAGTCGAAACAAGTTGCAATGACGGTTCCGCACGTGTACTGAACAACTATTTTTAATACAGTTGCGAAAAAATGAAGCAATTTAATAAAATTATAAAACCGTAATTAAACTCGCAAAGAACATTTTTGGAAAATGGCGCCAACCGTAAAAGAATGTATGCAGAGTTTTTTTTTTTGTTTTCTTCACCCATTCTGGGTAGGCAAAGGGAGCTATGCCCATACAGCCAAGTCTTCAGTAGATTTTTTTTATTGATATGAAATGAAATTTAATGAGATGAAATGGAATTAAACCTTTAACTCATTGAATCAAATAATTATCTGATATTGAAACAAATTAGTAGCTTCTTTAGAAATATGCATGAATCATAAAAACTTCTATGATTTTTTTTAGTAAAAACTTCGTGGTTGGTTTTTTTTAGTAAAAACTTTGTGGTTGTTTTTTTTTAATGAACATTATTTTGACAGTTGGGAAAGAGAACGCACGAGTTCGGAAATGGTAAAGAAAAAGCACGAGTACGTAATAGCCCACATCCCGAACGCTATACGTCCCTGCAATACGCCACTTTTTGAGCAACTGTATTAAAAAAATATTAAAAATCCACGCGTGTGAGATACATTGCATGTTGAACCTAATCGTAGTGTGATAAGAACCAGTTTTCGAGAAAGTGTATTGAAAAATTATATTGAGGGTATTTTAGCTAAATAGCATGCAACTATAGGGTATACTGATGATTTATCATCGTAACTGTACTTTGGGGGTCGAGCGCAAACTCAAACTTGGCTGGAAAATAAAATCCACTTTTGACCCCCAGGGGTCGAGTATGAACTATAGTTAGGGGTCCAGTGGACACATTATTTATTGGGGGTCGAGGGGTCGAGAGTGGACTAAACGGTTATAACGAGGTAGGAAGGATGAAGGCCTGCTTCAGCTTAAGTCGGTATTAAATTCGAAATTTAGGCTATTACTGTCTTACGACAGTTAGGGATCCTGCTGATATGGAGGGAAGTGGAAATTATGTTATTATTTTCTGATTTAGTTTGTTGCGGGATTCAAGACAGTTAAATTATTACTCTGGGTTTCTTCTTATACAATGTATGTTTGGTCATTAATCATCACCATGCTTGCTCAATCTGGATTAGTGATTTGGGACTTCGGTTTTATGACTTAATTTTAGTTATCTTGAATCCAAAAGCCACCAATGCGTAGACCTGTTTTTCATATTTCTTTGGTGTAGGTAGACCCACAGATTTTTGAACGATATTTTCCTTTACCTACATAAATATATCAGTGAAATAGACATTCTTTACTCTTTGAACTAGCAGCTGTAACCGATTTATTGAGCTATAGATTTTTCTAGCTTACATTTTACCAAAACAGTTAAAACTGACATCAAAACAGCACTTACTTATCATTACTGAGGAGTTCCTTTAAAGCTACTCCAAATTCTGGTGCCATATCTGGCGAGAAGTCCACTTTGAGCGCGTATCCATACTGCCTGGCACGATTGGCGTTGCTAGGCTGGTCTCCAAATACTGGCACTGCTAGTAATGGGACTCCAGCCCTGATGGCCTCCAGACTGCTCAACTGTCCACCGTGGGTAATGAAGACTTTGACGTTCTTGTGGGCTGTAAGCAAAAAAGAAGAAGATAGTATTTTATATTCTTTTAAACCACTATCCAAAGATTTACGCTTGCCTTTGCCAAAATCATCGCGGTTTGCCTTTATTTTTAGGGTCTAATATTATTCGATTAGACCCTATCTCAAGGATCAGTTGGCTTTGTGGAAAACCAACATAGATCTCATCAAAAAAAAACATAGGCATTGTCAAAGAATTGCGAAATGCCCCAAATCTAGCAACCAATCTTCTGCTTACCAAGTATGCTAGGCTGAGGCAGCCAAGACCGCACATGCACGTTGGGCGGTAGACCGGTCAGCGGTTCCTCAAACTTCCACAACACGGTGTAGGGCAGCGAGGAGAACAACTCCAGTAGAGCAGTACGCAAGTGTGGCTTAAAAGCAGTAGACTTCAGCACTGAACCCATGCTGAAGTAGATCACACCCTGAGGTGAACCGTCCAGGAGTTCTTGCAGGTCCTGGAATGGGAAGAAGATTAGCTATAGCACCTTATCCGGAAAATCTTAAGACTTGCTTTAAGATCGTAAGGCTGTCTGCATAGTGGGAACTCCTACAGATCACGATCACTTTGGTCGGGTAGTGGAAGTTAGGATTTTCGTTTAAGATATACTCAGCAGAAGTACCTACCAGCAAAATATGCAGGGCCATCTTTTTTTTTATCTTTAACCAATTAAAGGCCCTGGGTACTTGACAATAATGTTACCCATGTAGAGCGAGCGGAGCGAGCTTGAATGTGTTGGCCCCCGCCTCGGATAGGTTAAGTATTCATGTGACAGTTCATTGATAGAGAAATAATAGGTGTTTTTTCGGTCGGTCAGACAGTGTCTTCCAAATTCATATACAAACGAACTATTATTGTCGTTGCCTTATCGTGCAAGCTTTTACGGAGTCACAACAACCATCGGAAAGTCGCCAACCCAACGTGGCACTCCTCTGATCAGAAAAATCTCTTAACTTTCCACTGTCTTTTTCCAAATCCAGAATCTCTTTTACACTTACCTTAGGCAGAGGTGGAATATTCTCATCCATATGGTAGCCAGCGATGTTGATAACATTAGGAGGGGTACTGAATGCTGGAGTTAGGGACTCGTGGGAGTTGACGAACATGATAGACACGTTGTGGAAGGCGTCATCAAAGGGTGGCAGGGTAATGCCTCGTGCAGCCGCCATAGGTCCGAACGTTTTCTCGTAGACGCTCAATGTGTTTGATCGGTCTAACCTGGAAGAATTGAGACCAATTAGATATGAAACAGGCAACAAACGAGTCCATTTTTCTATTGGTTTTATGAAGATGTGGTAGCTGAATAAATTGCAAATATGGGATGGCTAAAATATGGCGGGACATATTCTTTTTATCATCTTTTGGAGAAGCACATGAACAAAAATTACTCCTATATATTTCCTACTCCTGCTAGCAGTAAAATTAGCATTGCCATTCATCGTAGCAATGCTACCGGTCATCCAGCCACGTTTCCAGATGACTGAATGTTGTGATTCTTTTTATCTAAAGATTAGCTTAGTTTAAAAACCGAGGAGACATCTTGCTTACCAGCCAGAAACAGTCATAGCAGCATAAATAATGGCGTTCAGGACTCGGTTTCCGAACGGCATGGGTGAGGGCGATGGATTGAACATCAGGGGTATGGTGGCTACGGAACGAACATCATCCACTTGAGCCTCGAGCGTGGGGAACATCTGGGTGGCAGCCAGCACGATCCAGGGAGCTTGCTGTACTGCAGCAGCACTGTAAACATAAGAAAACGTTAACATTTACCCTGCCTTTTGGAGTGGAGTCAGAGGCAGTCGCTCCATGTAAAGTTCTGATATTTAGCCGCAACCAGTTAGACTGGAAGCCGACCAGATCTAGTTGGGAAAAAGACTAGACACTTTCGAAAGGTTTGACTTGACTAATTTCTTGGGCACGAGCTGTACACGCCATGGGATTCAGGGCAGCGATTGCAGATCATCATCTACCTAGCCTTTTCCCAACTATATTGGGGTCGGCTTCCAGTCTAACCGGATGCAGCTGAATACCAGTATTTTACATGGAGCGACTGCCTATCTGACCTCCAAAACTAAGTTAATACTGGGTAACAAGATACCCTTTGGTCGACTGGTTGTCAGACTACTGACTACCTGTAACGACTACCAAAGATCTTTTTATATGGCAGCCGGGACCAACAGCAATAATAGGCGGTCCAGTTCATCCAGGTTCATGGTGCTAGTTAGGCTGCATGTGGGACTTAAAAATAACATGCAAAAAATGTGAAATTTTTCATTCTTCACTTACCCAGCCAGAAAATCGCAGAAGAACGTCTCAGTGACTACAGCATCGAACTGTTGCTTGATCAAGGCCTGGTTGACAGCTGGCGTGTTGATCATCTCTTTTATAACATCCTCGGAGAACTTCTTGACGAATGCCAGTCCTGCTGCCACGTACTTGGGGTCTGTCATGTCCACTCCTGGAACATAATGTAATGCTTTTTTAGAAGTGACGAGTTGGTCTAGTTAGTGGTAGCAGGCGCGACTGTTGTGTATGAAGTTCTGGGTTCAATTCCCAGGTCGGGCAGTGTTATTGGTTTGGAGGTATGAGGAACAGGGTGTTAAGTTCCTCATCCACCATTGAAAAGGGAGGATCCTCCGACCGGACGGGTGTTGAGTCCGGCGATGAAGCCGTGGCTGCTGGCTGACGGTATGACTCGCTGCTCGAAGGCGAAGGGAAAGTGACGATGACGTATGAAGTACATAGTTGCACGAAGGCTGCGCTGACGTTCATGCTCGGGGTCACCAGTTTGGATGTATGAGGAACAGGGTGTTAAGTTCCTCATCCACCATTGAAAAGGGAGGATCCTCCGACCGGACGGGTGTTGTGTCCGGCGGGGTTCTCTATTGTGTCACCTAACTTTTTTATCCATAATTTAAAATGCCATAACTTTTTTTGTCCTAATCATCATTTGTCCGAATGATAACTTACCCGAACTAAATATCACATAATATCACATGCCATAAAATTGAAATCCCTAAATATAATATGTCCTAAATCCATTTGTCATAAATATTACAATCAATAATATACGAAAGACATAAAATCATTTTCCATAAAAGTTTTAAGTCCTAAATTAAAATAACATAATGTTTATTTATCATAATAATATTATTAGAACAAAGTTACTCCATGACGCGCGCTCGCTTCGCTCGCATATTAAATAACACTATTTATCTTCTGTCCCCGAAGTGCCGGGCCTCCGCCGGCCTCCTTCGTCGGCCTACGGCCCGGTGCCCATGCCGCCCATGAAGGATACTGTCGCGAGACGGTGATTCATCCACTTAGCGGACGACTAGCAACAGCCTATAATTTTAGTTATTGATCCGGCTAATCGGACGACTAATTAAATTTATTCATCCGCTAATCGGACGACTAGACACTTCGAATCTTTTTAGGACTATAAAATTTATTATAAACGAACATTCGGAATAATACACATTATGTAAAGCAATAGTTAGGACATATTAATTTAGGTCATGTAAAATTAGGAGATTCAATTATTATGGTAATCGATATTATGACAGAATACTTTTAGAACTAAAGATAATTATGTTAAACAAAATTTCGGCAATTTGAACATTATGGTTAATGAAGTTTATGGCAAACGTGTTATGGATAATGATTTTCGGACAAACAATTTTAGGAGAAGTAAGGGAGTACCGTCCGGCGGGCTAACTGCCCGACATAAGTCGGGAACTCCTATATAGGCTTATGTCGCGGGTAATGTTGATAGCGCGATGTAGGAATTTCTGTCGATCGTTGTTAGTACGCAGGTGTTTAGATGTCGCTAGTCGCCACATGGCCATGGCCATGTGGTTTTTCTATGAGGAATTTCTCAGAAGTAGTCACGGAGTCTGGATTAGCGAGGTGGTTGGAAATTAATAGGCTTGAACTGGTGAAATGTGGGTGTACTAAATGGATACACCTCTGCTGACTTCGGCTACAGGCTAAAAGTTAGTCAAAAAGAATTGTTTAAGGTGGAGTCACCAGGGTAGACCGCGAAATTCAGTTTTTTCACATATTAGTTAACCTATTGCCTGACAGTTTTCGGGATTTTTTATGATAGTCTCTAAGTCGTAAATAACTTTTAAAGCGCGATTTTTATTCAGGAAGGCCTTAAAGCGTACTTTGAGACAAATTCATTTACCTTCAGCTAATTTCAGGACTGTACTGATGTCAAGAATATGCAACGTCTTCGGAGGATTCTTGACTTTATCTGGGAACGGTGTCGCCCATGTCACCTGCGAAGTTAAAAGTATTTAATTACAATGTTGACTGTCTCATTAGTCGATCTTGTATTGTCCCGAGGGTCTAGAGACAAAAAAGGGATAAAGACAATGGGCCAGGATCGCCACAATGTGGGTGGGGTCACCAAGGCAGGCCTGAGAAACGACTTGTGATGATTTTTACTAAGAGTTCCTGGGGGTCTAAAACGGCCACTTTGGCAGATCATAATATGAATTGCGTTAAAAATCGTAAAATGGACCTTTCATTATAAAATACATCATGATAGGAAAATAATATGAATTGCGTTAAGATTCGTAAAATAGTCACAGACGCAGTTTTTACTATGAAAGGTCCATTTTACGCTTTTAAACGCAATTCACATTATGATCTGCAAAAGTGGCCATTTTAGACCCCCTGATCGATTGGCAGAGAAAACAAAGCACCGGGAAAGTTGGAAAGGAATAGGGGAGGCCGTTGCCCAGCTGTGGGACAGGATTTAACAAAAAAGACATAAAAAAAATGGATAGTCGTTGTTTAAGGATTCTGTTCACTACAACGTAGCATACCATGGCCGTGCTATGAAAGTACGGTGTATTGGACAGACTCCTTAAATCTTCAGATTGGTACATTTTAAACATCTAGGTCCCATTAAACAAATGGATCTTACCTCGTGTCCTCCTGTAAGTAGAGCATCCACAATTCCCTTCCCGAGGGTGTTGTGACTGTGGGACGGAGTGGGGATGAGGACCAGGATGTGGTAGCCATACGAGCTGGTTATGGTTGCTAACAGCAGTAGCAGGTTCAGCTTCATTGTGTTCTGTAATTGAGAAGAGAAAATATTTTGTTACATTCGAAGTAACTTTTTTTAACGGTGTTTTTGTTCTCGGTGACCCAGTGACGGCGACGCCGACTTACATACGTGGGTTCGAACCCAGGCCTTTTTACGCAATTCATATCATTTTCCTATAACGATCTGCTATAGTGGCCATTTTAGACACCCAGTTCAGTAAAAGTAGTGGGAATGATTCAATTATTTCATCACCACTACTCTCAAAACGGTGAAAAAAACAGCGTGAGGAAACAGCAATATTTTTTTGCGTAGTTAATTTATATTATGTAGTTCGACATACAAAATGCTTTGTTGACGGCTTCATGAAAGGTTCGTTTACACCATGTATTTAGCCATGAGAGCTTCACGCTACAATTTATATTATATCTATCTATCTCAAGTACGTACACGTGTGGGAACAATATGACCATCAAAATATAAAGCACCTGCTTTTATCACAACTAGAGATAACAACCAAGTAGAGATTTCATCATTTACTTTTATTATTAATGATTTGTTATCCTTATCACTCTGATAAACAAATTAATATGATAAAAACTAAACTAAACTACTGCTACTACTACTACTTACTTTAAACTTGTATCTACCTACGTCCTAATTTTAAGTATTTGTCTTATTGTTTACTTTGATAATGTTTAATTTTTTGTCAATTTGTTTTGTCCTGTTGGGAATCCAATAAACACTTTTCTTTCTTTTTATTTCTTTCTTTATAACAGTAAGTTGCTACACGGGCAGAGAGTGATATCTTCTTTTTATCTCGCCGAAACGACAAAGGTACAGTCACCTGCAAAAATGCATGGACAATTTAGAAATAAAATCGTGTAAAGCGAGAAACGACGTGACCTAACGCAAACGAGTTATCGACTCTAAACGTTCACAGGAAAATAGACACTAAAGTGTACATGCATTTTTGCAGGTGACTCCGACGTGGTCGGAGTGAAGAGTTTTCAAGATGTTAAAGTTCAAAATTGTAACTGCTTACTGATAGTCCGATCAATATAGACATTTCAAATAACAATATTTCGCACAGAGCCAAATATTGGTGGAGAGCTGCGGTTTACCATTACAAATAAAGTGTTAAAAATCCCCATCGATCCTATGTGTGCTACAAAAGTTATTCGGAGTCAAAGGTCAAAATCAGGTCTAAGGGCCTTTGTAAAAGAAAGGTTCAGACAAACTTGTGAAAGGCTTTAGACCTCCCTTATCAGCCACCTTGTCGCAAAATCTGTTCATAGCAGACGTCTACTTACTATAAACTACGTCCCTGCCAAAAATCATCTTTATACGTTCAGCGGTTTTCGAGATTTCGTCATGAGTAAATGACCTTTCGCTTTTATATTATAGAAAATGTGACTCTTAGGGCCGGTTTCACCACTTGCTGATAAGTCCCTGATAGCCTATCCGGAACTTATCTGCCAGATAAACTACAACTTTTGATAGCATTATCTGTCAGATAACTGTCAGATAACTATCTGACACTTTATCCGTAACCGGTGAAACTGGCCCTTAGAGTCGCGATATCTCAGGAATGGTAACTCTTAGAAAAAATCATGAAGACCATTTTTGTAAAGAATTTTAAGATCTACAACTTTGGGCTTTTGTTTTTCTTGATAAAACTTACCGTTTTCGAGAAAAATCCAAAAAACCTCGAATTTTGACCTTTGACCCCGAATAACTTTTGTAGCACACAAAGGATCGATGCGAATTTTTAACACTTTATTTGTAATGGTAAACCCCAGCTCTCCACCAATATTTGGCTCTGTGCGAATTATTGTTATTTGAACACTATTTTTTGTCTAAATTGACCGGACTATGAGTTTTCTCCGTGGTATGTAATGAGCGGTCACCCATCCACGGGCCAGCCTTGACAAGAGCGACTTCACCTGAAGAATTGACCTTAATTTTTTACCCAATTACCGTGCCACAAGCTCCGACATAGCAACTAATGATAATATAATAGGTAGTAGTTTCTGAGTTTACATTGATGTGCCGTCCATTAGCGTGTTGATCCGTTCGCGTCAAGGCCAGCGCTATTATTGTTTAGTTTACATAGTAAATATAAAATAGTTCGCATATTCTGGTGTCGTATCGTCATTATTTGCCTTTGTTAGGTTAATATCACTCCTGTTATTTCTGAAGGCTTAGGCAGAGGGGCCGACGCCCGTCGGGGCTGCGGCATTTTCAATAGTTAGGTACCGCGGCCTCGACATATAGGGCTAAAGAAGGAACACGGGTGGTTTTTAGTCAGTAGAAGTCTGACACTCCGTTTCGCTCTGCTCTAGAGCGGGAGGGGTTGTTTGATGATTTTCCACCCAAAAAAATAAAGGCAGAGGTGTACACTCATAAGCACCAATAGACGCAAGCAAATCAAGTACTACAAACTGTCTAATTCGACAGATTCGAGTCCAATACAAGACCTATTAAATCTAAATTGGGACATTTGGGACCATCCTATTATTGAAGGTGATGTCAGAGGCCGCTAGGCCGGCTAGCTCGTGTTTGTAAACGTTACGAAAATACGTCGATTTATGAAGTTTTTTTTTTTTTTTTTTTTTGTACATTTTGATACAAGTGCGAAAAGTTTGTTATTGCAATCGAGGTGGATTGAGCACCCGAGCCGTATGGCGAGGGTGTTCATGGGGTCGTGTAATGCCTCCCCTTGGTGCAGTGAAAAATTTAAACTTGTAAGTCAACACTATTATATATAAGATATGATACAGACCTCTCATCTTATTTTCATCTCTTATCGCGCAGATGGCAACACTATTCTAATAATAAAATAGGTTGCTAATGAATCAGTCACAACTAAATTACTGTCTGCGTATTTATTTTCCTGTATGCTGAGATATCTAATAAGTATTTAAACAAACAAACTTGCGCATGTATTTAAATGTATTAGAACCTACCTTTATTGATTTTTTTAACTACACACGTAAGTACTACAACTCGATTTAACATCAAAACAAAACAAAAAACGTATTTTTTTTATTAAATCCTTAGGTATCCGATTTACAAAAAAAAAGAGGTGATTTTTTATCCTACCTACTTGATTTTTTTTAAGCACATTCCACACACTACAATTAGTAGCTTTTTTGTCAAAATAAACAAAAAATACTTACATTTTTATAGACCGATAAAACAGTGAACTCCAAAAAGTTTTACATTCACCGAAACGTCAAAATTGTTTTTCTTTTCGTAATTTTTTCCGCGCGCTTTTTTTTTTACAACTGAAACACACGTCTGTGTTTCGTGCTAAGGTAACCTCGACTGATGGTAGCTTTAATCCACACCGCCGATATATAGTTGTATGATATAAAGACATCATACATCACTATTACATCAGTTTTCAAACACTATGGATCTTTACCGTTTGATGATTTTGCTATATCATTCTTTATCTTTACCTGAAATTGTTGTGAAATAATAAAATCTATTTTATAATATTTTAATCTCTTTGTTGTAATGAGCCATAACTGCTTGATTGATTTTGGGGTCACGTTACTAATCATCACCATCATCATCATCCAATAATATTATTATGTTCCCACTGCAGGGACTCAGGCCTTCTCACTAGGAGAGGGATGGACTGCAATCCAATACGCGGGCCCAGTGCGGGTTGGTTCTGTTACTCAAAACGAAAAAATCGACCTCTTTTTAACCGACTTCTAAAAAAAGAAGGAGGTTCTCACTGCGGATGTTTGTATTTTTTTTTTATGTTTGTTCGTGCTTATCTCTGTCACTTGCTAACCGATTTGAAAAATTCTTCTTTTGTTGGAAAGGGTTTTTGAAAAATCAACAAAACTCAAAAAAAACTACATTGTCCACATTGACCCATAAACATGTGAACCACTAAAAAGTGAAAAATAAAAACTTTTTAACAAAAAATAAAACCGACTTTAAAAAAAAAACACAAAAAAGTTTATTTTGCACTTTTTTTTTAAAGTCGGTTTTATTTTTTGTTAAAAAGTTTTTTTTCACCTTTGTTGTCTGCTGTCTGTCAAGACTTCTTTTTCTCAAGAACGTGGGGAATTGGAGATCTTGGTGGGAAGAGCTTTGGGCTCAATAATAACAGTCATAGTAGCTCCATTTAAAATACTGGTATTCGGCTGTATCTCATCATCATCATCATCATTTCAGCCAAAAGACGTCCACTGCTAGACATAGGCCTCCTCCAGGTGTCACCACATTGACCGGTCCCGTGAGTTTCGCATCGCGTCCCCACAACACAACCTTGACCAGGTCATCGGTCCACCTAGTGGGAGGCCTTCCAACTCAAAGTCTTCCGGTTCGCGGTCGCCACTCCAGAACTTTTCGGCCTCATCGGCCACCCGTTCTGCGAGCAATGTGCCCATTGCTATTTCATTCCTACTCTTTATTATCTAATTTTGGTCTTTTTTAATTATAGTACCTACTCATTACCTATAGATAGAGTAAGAATTTGAGGAGGCTACGGCTCTTACGGCTGCCCTTGCATCTCGTTCTACACCTTTTTTTTGTTTTTTTTTTTTTGTGGATGGTTTATCATTAAATGACTCCTTCCTACTTACTAAAAACCACCCATGTTCCTTCTTAGCTCTTTGTGTCGAGGCTGCGGTATCTCTTTCGAACAACCCGCAGCCTCGACGGATGCTTCTGCCCTTGCATCTCGATCTACACCTACGGTACGAAGAATTGCTTGAAGCACAGAGTATCGCTGTTTCACTCAGATATGCCATTGGTGGGTGTTGGGAATCGAACCCAATAGTCACACGCAGACGGCACACGCAGGTGGCGTGATCAACATGCGCGCGCGCGTGGCAACCGAGCTGAGGTGCGGGGCGCGGTCGTGTGTGTCGGTGCGTGTGCCGTCTGCGTGTGACTATTGGGTTCGATTCCCAACAGTGGGACTGCTTCGTTGGTGTATTGGTCGTCTACAGACTGCTTCGCATGAAGTCCTGGGTTCGCTTCCCAGGTTGGACAAAGTGTTATTGGGGTTTTCCATCAGAAAATTCTCAGTATCAGTCACGGAGGCTGCGGCAATATAAAATAATCACACACATGATTCAGTTCTTAGCAGACTAACTTGTATTTAAAGCAACTATAAGTTAAGTTAGTTAAGGCACATATTAACATTTGGGAGTTGAGGAACAGGGTGTAAATAGCTCCTCATCCCCCGTTGAAAAGGGAGGATCCTCCGACCGGACGGGTGTTGTGTCCGGCGGGCTAACTGCCCTACATATGTAAGTCGGGAACTCCTATATAGGCTAATGTCGCGGATAAAGTTGATAGCGCGATGTAGGATTTCTGTCAATCGTTGTTAGTACGCAGGTGTTGCGATAGATGTCGCTAGTCGCCACATCACTCCCCTCCGAGACCGGAGGTCGAAAGCAGGTTAAGTCTTGGCGCTTGTCAGCCAGTGGAAGGTTCCAGTGAGTCGGAACCGGATGCCGCATAGTTCACGGTGAGTCGGAACTGTCTGCGGTGATGCCCCAGTGAGTCGGGGTGATGCTGCATATTAGCTCCAGTGAGTCGGAGTGATGCAGTGCTTGCCGTGATGCTGCGTATGCTCCAGTGAGTCGGAGTGTGCAGTGCTGCGTAGTGGCTGGCTGCTGCGTCGACCAGGAGAGAAGGGCGTCTCTGCTTGCTGACCGGCCGAAGTGCAGTGTGCTGTGCCAAGGTCGCTGATGAGGCTGGGAGTGATGACCAGGAATGCGCTTCCGCTGCATGCTGGTGGTCAGGATACCCCATGAAGCCGTGGCTGCTGGCTGACGGTATGACTCGCTGCTCGAAGGCGAAGGGGAAGTGGTGACGACGTCTGAAGTAGTTGCACGAAGGCTGCGCTGACGTTCATGCTCGGGGTCACCAGTTTGGGGGTAATGAGGAACAGGGTGTAAAGCTCCTCATCCCCCGTAGAAAAGGGAGGATCCTCCGACCGGACGGGTGTTGTGTCCGGCGGGCTAACTGCCCGACATATGTAAGTCGGGAACTCCTATATAGGCTAATGTCGCGGATAAAGTTGATAGCGCGATGTAGGATTTCTGTCAATCGTTGTTAGTACGCAGGTGTTGCGATAGATGTCGCTAGTCGCCACAAACACATTATTCTTTTCCTATTCTCACACACTATCGTCTACATTTCTTCATCATTTCTCCTTTAGCAGGTCTGCTTTCCTAGTGTTATTTCGTACCGTGACATAACCGTGGTTTCGTACAAAGACAAATATGTCCTCCATCGAAACCGTTACGTACAAGGACAAATCATTCCTTCATCGAAACCAAGTTCAAGTTAAGTTAGTTAGTTTCAAGTTACGAAACTACGGTTTCGTAGACGGCCGAAGCCTTTTTGAGGACTATAGCTGACGCATCAAATTAACTTAATATTGTTTTGCTTTATCATGTTAATAATTACTTAGGATATTATTATTATCGTAAAAAGTGGTTTATTTTAACCTTACATGCCTAAGTAAGCAAGTACCGTTTTAGCAGAATCTTAATAGGATAATAATGCTAAAATTATTAAAAATCGTCGTTGTAGTGCGAGAAATCATTAAGTACAAAAAGCTAGTTTCGAGTTAACAGCATTTTAAAGTTTTTTTGTTCTTTTAAGCGCTATAACACATTAACGCTTATAGTTACAAAAATGCTTTCTATGAACAAAATATTGATATTTTTACCCTGCACTGTAATATTCAGTAAATTATGTAAATATTTTTACCGTTACTGAGAAATATTATAAAAAGTAAGATAGTTAATTCTAGCATACTAAGAAAATGTAATTTGGGTTAGTTAATTACCTTTTTGTGTTACTTAATTAATTCTTGGTACAGCTTTTATTCAGATACTAAGCAATTAGTGACTATTGCTCAAAGGTGGGTTAGAAAGAAAAAACATAATTTTAAATTAAAAATCAGGTATTTAATACAAAAAAAAACACAGCATACAAAATAAACTATTCTTAATAGTTTATAAGTTATTGAAACAGGTCTAAATCGTAAACTGTTTAAAATAATATGGTATAATTTTCTTACCTTTAACTTCCCGTCGTTTCTGTCGAATTACACGACCGTATCAGTCAACCCATGACCACGGTATTCATTAAATCTTATAAACAGTACCTACGCGATTTAGACCCGTTTCAATAAAAATATAATTAACTATGAGTATCACACACGAAAACACACTATGCAACCTTATGCGCCAAGCACTAAGAATAGTTGAGGACTGGTGCAAGGAATACAAACTAGCTGTGAACCCTACCAAAACGGAACTCGTCCTCTTCACAAAGAAAAGGAAGCTGGCAACGTTACAATTGCCAAGCTTCTTTGGGACAACCCTAAGCTTATCGACTGAAACCAAATACCTGGGCATCTTTTTGGACAAACAGCTGAACTGGGCAAAACACACTGATTACACCATCACAAAAGTCAGTATAGCTCTATGGCAATGTAAGAGACTCCTAGGCTGGGAAGAAATTGGGCCTTAAGCCCCAAAATAACCTACTGGCTATACACCACAGTTATCCGACCAATTATCACATACGGCTCTTTAGTTTGGTGGCCTAGGACCAACCTAAGTACAACCCAAAAGGATCTCGAGAAACTACAAAGATTGGCCTGCGTAGCAATCACCGGCAGCATGGGAACTTCCCCCACTGCTGCCTTACAGGTGATGCTGGGGCTACCTCCCCTGCACCTCGTCATAAGAGAGGAGGCGGCCTTAGCGACTTTCAGACTCGAAATATCCGGTATCCTAAGAAATGATTCGAGAATCAAACACAGACGCATCAGAGAAGATGCAATCAAAGAACAGCCAATGATGACATCACTCATCGACAGAGCCCTGAAGACCTATTGCTTCCAAAAACATTACAACATAGAGCTCATAGAGGAGTGGTGTGACTACTCAGGTACAAATGAGCTAAGGATTTACACCGATGGATCAAAAACCGACTATGGGACAGGCGTCGGGGTGTTCTCCGACGACCTAAACATCAAGATATCCAAACCACTTGGAAAACTTAACTCTGTTTACCAAGCAGAGTGTGTAGGTATCATCCAAGCGGCACACGCTATAGAGGCCAGGGAGGTTACGGATACCAATATTCGAATACTCTCCGACAGTGCCTCAGTCCTTCAATCCCTGAAGAGTAATCAGATCACGTCGAGACTGATACTGGAATGCCACAAAGCCCTGGAACGAATAACAGTAATAAATCACAACAAGGTAACGCTGCAATGGATTAGAGGTCACAGCGGATCACTTGGAAACGATGCGGCCGACGAACTTGCCAGAAGAGGATCCAGCACAAAACCTTACGGACCCGAACCCATTGTGCCCATCCCTTTCAAGCAGCTAAGAAGCTGGCTAAAAGATCATACTCGAATACAAGCGGAGAAATGGTGGAGCTCGACACCAGGATGTAGGCAATCCAAGGAAGCTTTGCCATTCCTGGATATAAAACTGACCAGGCGCCTTCTGCGCCTGGACAGAGATAGCCTGCGCCTGGTGGCAGGGACCATCACCGGACATTGTTCACTGAATAAACACTTTCACACCCTAGGAATCACTGATGCAGTCCCCTGTGCAGGGCATGCATGGAGGCGGAGGAAACTGTGGCGCATGTGCTCCTTGAATGCACAGGCGTCACCAAGATTCGTGAGGAGACCCTGGGAACACCACGATCCCTTGCGGATGCCCTGAGGAGACCGGGAAGTCTGATCTGCTTCTGGAGGGAACAGGGAATGTAATGGAACAGAAATATTTAGAGTCTGGACACACAATGATGGAGGTTGACTCAATGCATTCTGCTATAGAATCTGAAAGAAAGAGAACTTCTATCTTCTCTATGAACGACTGGAAGAATGTGGCAAAGAGGACCCGATCTATGTAGTAGACATAGAAAGAACGCGTGGTGCGTTCTTTCTTAAGAAGTTTATGAGTTAATAGATAACGACATCATCGACACCAAAGAGTTAGCTGCAAGATTGATTTCGAACAAAACCATGGCTCAAGATGGCAAGAAGGTCCAGTGGCTTAAAGTTAATTGTCTGAGATACGAAAAAACTAATCCTGGCGTAATAAAATTCAGATACGGCTATGATGGTGAGTACTCAATACTGGATACGACAAAAAAGACAAGACGTAAGAAAGATCCTGGTGCTCCAGGTACATCTGGTGAGGTCCAGACGAGGTGAAGACCAGTGTAGTTACTTAAATTTAGTATTTTAAAACTACTTAAGGCACAATACATTTGGTTTTGCTTTAATTAATGTACTTTAGTTAGATTTTTAGAACGTGTTGACCGATAAACACGCGGTTACCTTAATTTATAAATTACTTAAGATCTGTTGGTGACTATTACCGGACAACAGAATTGCATTTCATTCAAAGCTTTTTGTCTGCAAGAAATAACTAAGAGCCATTTAGTGGGTTGCCTCGAATTATATTGTATGCAAAAAGTAACTAAGTGTTGTTGGTGACTTCTATCGGATATTTAATTTAATTTCATGTAAAGCTTTCGTCTGGAAGAATTAACTAAGAGACATTATCAGTGGTTAACGTCGAATATACTGTATGCGAAAAGTAACTAAGTAACATTAATGACCAGTGCAGCCTGATTAATTGAGAAAACGTATCAATAAAAATTGCCATAAATTACTCAAGTACCATTAGTTAATTTTCAAGAATGATTTTTTTTCCATAACTAGTAGTTATGTACTTTTGACATTCTCGTATTATCTAAAATATTTAAAAAAACAGCTTTTTTGCCTTTTCATAAGGTAGATAATGGGTTTATAAGCACTTTGACATCATTAACTCATTTTGGCTAAAAATGTCACTTAGTGACTTCTCGCACTACAACGACGAAATGCGCTCGGACGCAGTTAATACTGACTAAGCTTTATGATCATTTCACAGATTGTAACGTAATTCTTATTAGTATCCTCTTATTCTTCTGCTGAAGCAGCCATTTAAGGCCCCTTGGTAGATGTATTGAAGGTCCAGGTAATCACTAGAAAGAGGCACATTAAGGGGCTATTTGGGTAGCAGGAGAGTGTTCACAAAATAAAAGACGCACATATCATAAATCATTAAATATATTTACAAAAACTTAAATCTAAAACAAAACTAAACTCTCTTCTTCTTCTCGTTCACGTTGGTACTCTTCTTTCCCGTAATTTTTCTAATAATGAACTTGATCAAGAACGTCAAGAGTGCGATTAGCGCAGCGAGCGCGGCGAGTAAAGCGAGCACGAGGTCGAGCATCCAGCGCTCGTACCAGCTGTACTTCAGAGATAGAGAGCGGAGGTGGTATGCTCCTGTGAAAAAAGAGAATTTTCATTAGTGTTTTTCAAAGGCTAGACAGGTGATGATGATATGCTTGCAAGGGAAAATTGGCTGCCTCGAAGATCTAGTATACCGTAAGCAAGATTGTTTTTTAAAGCAAATATCTAGTTGTCTGTAGACTGTATTGTACTTATTTATACCTGACCTGACTAAACCACTAAGACGTTTAGGTTTAACTAGGCACAAAATCTCTGAAATGTGAGGAGTTTATAACAGGGTATATCTCATCTCAAATTCCGAGCTTAACTTATTAATTCGACTGGACTAAAAGAGGATTACAAATGTCCCTACGGTACCCCGTACCACAGATAAACCAAGGCTTCAAACAACACCTGGAACTGTCAGTAAAAGAGTACTTTTGCAGTAAATCTAGAAGGAAAGGAATCAAGACACAAGAACGGATGACTATACCTTTGGTCTCTATCGCGAGCGTAACGTAATGGTTGATCAGATGCTTAGGCGATGCTGGACGAGACTGGAACAAATGGGACAGGTACTTCGCTTGCTTCGAGAATCTGTAATAAAAAAGTAGGTATGTTTAGTACAGACTAGAAACGTGTTTAGGTAAAAAGAGATTCATAGATGACTCTGCCTTGGAGTGTAAATATGGTGTTAACACTGTTAGCGATGGGATACCTACTTGATATCGTGTCCTGTCTGTCTTGTTATTTGCACATCACAGGAACTGATGGACGCTACTGAAAAGTTTTCTTTTTTCTCTTTGTCTTTTGGAATTGTAATAGACGCAAAGAAGAAGTCGGTACCGGCTCTTAATAAAAAGCGGTAATCCACGATCAAGCTTCGCTTTGGACTAAAATGTATGGTCGCTATTGTCTATTGCAACTCCGGCCACACTAAAAGTTTTATGGTAAATCTATTGGAGAATGAAGAAACAGTCTAAAGTTCCACCATCGACTCATCGAAGTTGTCCAGACATTGCTCAAGTTATATGAAGACCATGCAGATCAGTATCTTAGTATCTGAGATGTTCTTTTGAAGAAAGAACCACATGAGTCAACCTATCCTGAGAGTCCAGTTAGTGCGAGCATTTGATCGTTAGCTTGACTCATAACATAGAGAGCTCACCTTAAAGTTATTAGCTGTTGATTTTGTGATCAATAAATAAATGAAGAACTTACTTATCATTACCGAGCAGCTCCTTCAAAGCTACTTCAAGATCAGGGACCATATCTTCAGCGAACGTAACTTTGAGAGCATATCCTCGTTGCACGGCTCTGTCAGCGTTGGCTGGCTGGTCTCCAAACACTGGTATTGCCAGTAGTGGGACCCCAGCACGAACGGCTTCCAAAGAGCTCAGTTGACCACCGTGTGTGATGAATACTTTGACGTTTTTGTGAGCTGTAGACAAAAAAAAATGGATTATATTAATGGAGGGGAGATTGTGAGGTGGCCGAGTTGAAAATGCTAAGGGGAATGTATGGTGTTATATGAATGGATATAATAAGAAATTAATACATAAGAGGAAGTCTGAAAGTGGCGCTGGTGACTGAAAATTTGTGTGGTAATCGGTTGTCGTGGTATGGGCATGTGATGTGGAGGAATGAGGAAAATGCCGTGAGGAAAATTTTGAGTATGAATTTTGATGGATATAAAAGTAGAAGATGAGCAAATATACGATGGATGGACTGTGTAAAGGATGATATTGCAAGAAAGGAGGAGTCTGATATGATGACGAGTAATAGAGAATTGTGGAAGAAGAAGATATACTACGTAGACTCCAAATCAATTAGGACAGGGGCAAGAGAACGAGAAGGAGTATGAGGTCAAATAGACAGTTGCTTCATATAATTCATGTCAATAATATCAATGACATCGCCCCAAAATCGTTAGGAAAAGGTTAAGAAGATGATGAATCTACTACTGCTACTTACCAAGTATGCTAGACTGTGGCATCCACGTTCTCACATGCACGTTCGGCGGTAGACCTGAGAGCGGTTCCTCAAACTTCCACAGCACGGTGTAGGGTAGCGAGGAGAACAGGTTTATCAGCGCGAGTCGTGTGTGTGGCTTCAAGTCCGCTGACTTCAGCACCGATCCCATGCTGAAGTATATGACACCCTGAGGTGAACCGTCCAGCAGATCTTGCAGGTCCTGTGAGAATTGGAAACGATATTAAATTGAATCTCTCATTAGTCTGGCAGCGTGGACGTGTGCCCGGTTGACGACCATACAAAAGAAAACTCAAAAGCACTATTAGCAGTTTGTTCTGCGTCTGATCTCCTTGCGGTTAGATTACTGTCATCAATGAGAGAGCGCACTATGTGATTTTTTTTTATTTATATATTAAAAAAAAAGTAAGATGAAGATGATCATGATGTGATTTTTTTTTTAAAAAAAAGGGCTTTGTCGCTTAGCGACCACATCATCCTCACTATGTGATTGCTCACACGCTTGTGCTAAGTGTTGTGTTTGACATTTATGTAGGTAACAGTTACAACCGATAGTTTGTCTTCGTTAAACCAAATGTACTACACTCTGTATCAGACTGCTGAGCAGTTTCGTGCAATTTATGGCCACATTTACGCCGCGAACATGATCAGATCGTCACACCACCTTCGCATCTACCTCAGGCGCCCATTACGTGACGATCTTTGCTCACCTCTCTGGGTGCAACCGTGAGACATTACTAGTTCACTCCGACTTCAGCTTGGCTGTTCTTATACACAAACTTATTTTGTCAAATTTCATTGACAGATTCAAGCTTTTACTCAAAGACTTACCTTAGGCAGTGGTGGAATTTCATCATCCATATGGTACCCAGCGATGTTCACAACATTAGGAGGTGAGCTGAATACCGGTGTCAGAGACTCATGAGAGTTCACAAACATGATGGAGACGTTGTGGAAGGCTTCCTCGAATGGGGGCAGAACAATACCGCGGCCGGCTGCTATGGGACCGAATAGTTTCTCGTACGTGGCGATTTTTGAGGGCCGGTCCAACCTAGAAAAAATAAGATGTTGGGTAAAAGGACTATTTTCTTTGTACGCCGCTCTACGAAGTCTGGCGTTCAAGGTGGCACATAAAGACATTAAAATTTGTTCAAATTAGTTTGAGAATCAGCACTTTTGGAACGTAAAAATAAAGTAAAAATAAAATAGCCCACTTCATCACTTTCTTGAATTCAGATGGAGAGAAAAAGCGGTGGAACATCAGCAAAAACGTCTCTTTGTTAGGTTTGAAGAACCTGACTTTATCCAAAGTAATTAACATTACAAAACAAGGGAGCTGACTGGCTGCCTCATAGGTTCAGTGGTCGCAAGCGCAACTGCTGAGGTTCTGGAATAGATTTCCGGGTTGGGTACTGTGTTATTGAGTTTATCCATCAGGGATTCTCAGTAGCAGCCACGGAATCTGGATTTGTGCCCGGTTGATGGGGTACTAATGACTACCCGTGTGGCCAATCCTTCGGGGGTTACAGACGTGACGTTAGGTTAAAACAAAGGAAGATCTTTTTGCAGGAAGACTTTTAGGATTTGCAACCTCCAACTTACCAGCCATAATAAGTCATCATACCATAAATAAGAGCGTTCACGGCTCTCTTGGCGAATGGCATCGGTATCTCTGATGGATTAAACATTAGAGGTATGGTGGCTACCGAACGGACCTCGTCAATTTGAGCTTCAAGTTCAGGGAACATCTGGGTGGACGCAAACGCGATCCAGGGGCATTGCTGTACTGCTGCGATGCTGAAAATATAGAATTTACTTTATTAAATACTGTTATTTAATAGTAAGATTCCTCAAATTATATTTTACCAGCCAGTCGCCACATTTCAATAAGGTTTTATTAGACTTACCCGAGAGCAGTGGTGGCCCAGTGGTGGCGGCCCCGACTTACGAACAGTAAGCCGTGGGTTCAAACCCAGGCAGGCGCACTACTTTGTGTAAATTATTTCATCACCACTGCTCTCAAAACGGTGAAGGAAAACATCGTGAGGAATCCGGCATGTCTTAGAACCAAAAAAGTCGAGGACATGTGACATCTACTCGTACCAACCCGCACTGTGCCCGCGTGGTAGATTATGCCCATCCCTCTCCTAGAGAGGAGGCCTGAGTCACAGCAGTGGGAACATTATAGGCTAATGATGATGATGATAAGACTTACCCAGCTAAAGGATCAGAGAAGAACTGCTCAGTGACCACAGCATCGTACTGCGTGTTAAGCAGAGCCTTAACGACAGCAGGAGTGGTGAAGACCTCAACAGTAATGTTGTTCGCCATTTCCTTGATCATAGCCAGACCCTGTTTAGTGGTCCTCATTTTTCCTATGTCAACTCCTGGAAAAGGTAGAAGAGAATGATTTGATGAGACGGAGTTGCTTGGCTCTAGAATGGGTAAACTACAGATCTTTCACAAGTTAATATCCCTTGTGATTGTGATGGTAACTTCGCTTACTTTGATTTTATGAAATAAATAACATACCATCTACAAATTTTTGGACAGAGCTTATGTCAAGAATATTCAGTGTTTTAGGAGGATTCTTCACTTTTTCTGGATACGGAGTCGCCCATGTCACCTGCAAACAAATATATATCTTCTGTATAAATAAAAAGAGAAGTCCTGACTGACTGACTCATCAACGCCCAGCCCAAACCCTTGGGCCTAGAAAGCTGAAATTTTGCACAGAGGTTCTCTTTATAATGCAAACAAGGAATAAGGAAGGATTTTCCGAAATTAAACCCCAAAGGGATTTAAATAGGGGATGAAAGTTTGTATGGAAAATCGATATTTTCACGCGAGCGAAGCCGCTGGCAAAAGCTAGTCGTAAATCCTTACATAGTATAAAACAAAGTCGCTATTTTTGTCTGTTTGTTTGTCTGTATGCTTAAATCTTTAAAACTACGCAACGGATTTTGATGCGGTTTTTTTTTTAATAGATAGAGTGATTCAAGAAGAAGGTTTTAGTATATAATTTGAACGACATCCACGCGGGTGAAGCCGCGGGCATCAGCTAGTATGATATGTAACGCCTTGGCAGAAGTAGTGTGGTGGTGTTCAGTAAACCAGTATTTTCAACCGACATCTTTGCTTGAATCATTGAAGAGCCAAGTCTACGTGTTTCATTATTATTATTATCCTATTATGATACAGCTAAAACGGTCATTTTAGGTCCCCTTTACTCCAAGACCAGACAAGAGACTATTAGGTAAGTAATTGAAGAATTGGATCTCATCTCTGGTAAGTTAATATGAAGACCAAATTGAATATGGATGGATTGGGTGAGGAATGATATAAAGGAAAAAACAGTGTATGATAGCATGACAATTGGTAGGGGAGAATGAAAGAAAAGACGTGTTGAGCTGACCCCAAATTAATTGGTATTAGGATAGGAGAATTATGAACGGGACCTCACCGTATGTCCTCCTTTCAGGAGAGCATCCACAATTCCCTTCCCGAGGGTGTTGTGACTGTGGGATGGTGCTGGCACCACCACCAGGATGTGGTAGCCATACGAGCTGGTTATGGTTGCTAACAGCAGTAGCAGGTTGAGCTTCATTGTGACTAGAAAAAAAACAATTTCATATTATTATTTTGGTAAATAAATTACTCTTTAGGAAGTCTAGTTTACTGAGCTTCCGTCAAAGACCAAGTCTTGGTACCTAGGGTAGGATAGGCAGGATACACATATCGACGAGCTTACGCTTAAGTGAAATAGGAATAACGCCCTTGATATGAGCGACTTCATGGACCAGGAGCTTCTCCAGGCATTTTTGATGCGACGGTCGATCTCTTTATCCATCCACCTCGACTCTATGTTTAGCGGCATTGGTCATGAGTTCAAGACTTTCTTTAGCCTTTGATTGATCGTCTCAGGTCCAACCTCAAGGTTTGCAGTGCTTAGGTCTTGGAGCATTTGTTGTAGGGCTTTCAATCCGGAGTTCCGGAGTTTCGTAACTCCGTAGTTTCGGAGCGATTTTAAGCATTTTTCAAATCCGGAGTTGAAATAGAACACCGGAGTTAAAACCGGCGTTCAAAAACCATGTAAACATTATTTACAAAACGACGAAAACTGTAATTTTATTATAAATTGCCAAACAAATGTTTATTTTTTATGATTGTTTTAATATTTTATAAGCAGATGAATTGCAACAAATTTTGTTGCAATTCATCTGCTTTATTACGTATATTCTGATATATGCTTTTTATTCATCTGTGTGGATGGTGTGCTGGTAATAACTTTATAATGACTTGACAAGGATTTCTGCGATACCACAACTATAAAGGCTAATATTATAGTAAAAACTTATTTGTAAAAAAAAATACCAATTTCAAACCAACGGAAGTCAGTGGCAAAAAAAGTGAATAAAACAAACTAAAGTCGGCAATTTTTCAAAGTAAAGTTATTTTCTACTAAGAGCGCTTTTTTGGAACCCGTTTTTTTTTTGTAAATCGTCCACTAGTCTTAAAATAATACCACGAAGCAACTCACTTTTTACCAGACCCCACTCATGCCCCACTCACATTAAAAATAACCACACAACAATTTTAAAATCACCAAAAACTTCTCAAATGTGTTTTTTATCACACAACTCAGCAAATACTAACCAAACGCGTTACCTTGAATGTTCGGACACTTAGTAATCCATGCTAAATATATACTTTTAGAATGATAGTGTATCAATACGATTGTATTTACCTTATATTACATCATTTTCTGAATGATTAGAGCTGGTTTTTTAATCATTTCGGCGTTTTTAGGGTTCTGTATTCAAAGGGTAAAAACGGGACCCTATTATTAAGACTTCGCTGACTATCCGTCTGTCCGTCCGTCTGTTTGTCACCAATATACAATACAGCCGTATCTCAAGTACCGCGATAGCTAGATAGTTGATATTTTCAATTATGTATTCCTGTTGCCGCTATAACAGCAAAAATACAAAAAAAAAAATATTTTGTGGGGTCTAGCTCATACAACAAACGTGTTTTTTTGCCATTTTGGTACGGAACCCTTCGTGTGCAAGTCCGACTCGCATTTGGCCAGTTTTTATGTGTTATCTACACATGTTATAAAACAAAGCCGGAAAGGGTTTGTTTGTTTGTCTGAACGTGATTAGCTCGAAAACTACTGTATGGATTGTAGTAGGTATGGTTTACTATAAAGGCTGGAGTGATTCATGAGGAAAGTTTAGTTGTAGGAGTGACCGACCCGTGGTACAACTGCGATGCCCAACTGGTTGTACTACGGAGAAGTAAATTTACCCATGGTTCAACTGGGTTCAACTGGTTGTTCTATGGGGAAATATCTTTACCAATGGTTCAATTACAGTGAGTTGTTCTTTCCTTGGTCCAACTAGTTGTACTTCTGGGAATTGAATGTATGATCTATGGAACAACTACTGGTAATAAACAGGAAAAGGTTATCTATTAATGCTGAAGTGCAATGCAATTACTACCTCCTCTTTTAACCAAAATTATAATACGACCGTCTCGCGACAGTATCCTTTATGGGCGGCATGGGCACCGGGCCGTAGGCCGACGAAGGAGGCCGGCGGAGGCCCGGCACTTCGGGGACAGAAGACAATAGTGTTATGTAATATGCGAGCGAAGCGAGCGCGCGTCATGGAGTACAACATGCGTTGCATGTATGTTTGTTTTACACGATCATCCTATCCCCGTGGTCCAACCAGTTGGACATAATTCCACAGTTGTACCACGGGTCATAATCATAAATATCAGAAAAAAGAGTTGAACCATGGGTAAATTTACTTCCCCGTAGTACAACCAGTTGGACATCGCAGTTGTACCACGGGTCGGGGTGGGTTGTAGGTACTTATACTTAATTGATTTTGTGTTCATCATCAGCCATAAGACGTCCACTGCTGGACAAAGGCATCCCCCATAGAACGCCATAACGAACGGCAACCTGCCGGTTTATTTTTCTTAATTTAAAGAGCTTTATCGTTGAGCGATAACGTCGCCCTATAAGATTAACAATAAACCTGCCGTTTGCATTCACTACATCCACCGGTTGCCCGCGACTCTCACGATGTCGTCGGTCCACCTGGTGGGAGGCCTACCAACGCTGCGTCTTCCAGTTCGTAGTCGCCACTCGCGAACCTTCCTTCCCCATCGGTTGTCGGTTCTTCGAGTGATGTGGCCTACCCATTACCACTTCAACTTGCATATTCTGAGAGCTATATCGGTGACCCTTGTTCTTCTTCGAATTGTTATCAAATTGATGTTTTTTTTTTATAAAACAATGTACCTACCTATTACAGAATTATTGTAGAGCAATAAAATGTTTAGAGTATTCTTGTGATTTATTTTATAGGTCACTCAGTATTTTATGCTGCCAAGAAGTTTTGATTTTCTTAAATCGCTATATCGAAATAATTTTATTGATATCGGTTGCTATAGAGGTTTGAGTGGTTATCGATAAACATATTCTGATTCCGAGAATTATCAGCGAACCTTATCTAAAAAATATCGTTATCTTAATTAAATAAATATGGTGTATGTACCTAGGAACTTAATTCATTGACTTTCAGGGTCTTTCAGGCACTTTATTCACAAACAGCAAGTTTGAAATAAATTAATACAGTATATACAAAACCGATAACGAAAACCGGACGGTTCTAAAATGCCCGCTTTAGCAGAATTGGAATATGATAACAATAAATGAATCACTGCTTCATTTACTTATTAAGTCACAATTCATAATAATATTGTGAATTGTGACTGAATTCTCTCTTATTTTGTTTCTGAATTTCTGATTGTGTGAATTGTGTGCGTAGTGGGAGCTGGCCTTCCAACGCAACGTCTTCTGGTTCGTGGTTGCCACTCCAGAACTTTTCGGCACCATCGGCTATCCTTTCTGCGAGCAATGTTGCCACTGCCTGAATTGAAAGGCAAATCCATAAATTTCGATAAGAAAATCATTTCTACCTTGATAATAAATCCATGAATGATTCAAATGGATGAATGAAATGCTGATGTTTACAACTACATTGTGACAATGCATATGATAACAAATGGCGGTCGTCAAACCATCCACCACGTCGTCCAACCACCCTTGAGGCGGTTTAGAAACTCTGACACTAGGGTGCGTGGGGTCGTTAGACCTTACTGCCCAAACGATAAGAAGAACAATGAGGAGTTTAACAGTCTGGATAATCCTGTGGATGGCTTGAGTGTAAGGCCTCTAGCCAAGGTGTAAAAACTTATAGACTAAGTGACACCGCCCTAAGGGCACCTTTGTGGATTATACCTCAGTTTGGGGCGTCACTATGGAGGGCAGCAAAGAGACAGGCTATTATGTGGTTTAAAACTACTGGTTCAAAGTCGTGGGCTGACTGGAGCAAGGGTCAAAAGGGACTAAATAGAAGAATTTCTTTACAAACTTTTCTGATCTACTATGTAACTCTTTTAGAAGTCAGATAGGAAGTCGCTCCATGGAAAAATATGTAGGTATTCAGTTGAATCTGGCTAGATTGAAAGCCGACCTTAACACACATAAGTCATAAAATAATCGATTGCAGATGATGAATCAGATTGCTAAAAATAGTCATTAGTACAACCAGCATGATTTGACAGAAATATTTATCAATGAATGAATCAATCAAATATCTTCCATAATGACTACCGAAATATTTTCATTGCACGTGTAAGATAAAATATTATAAGTGAGAAAACTTAGATGATTTTTGTTGTCAAAGTATACCTATCTGACTAAACCAACTAAGTACCTATAGTGGGAGTGATATGAAATTTCAATAACATACCATTAAAATAGCTTTTCGAATCAGCGTGTTCGCGACAACGTCATTCGAAAAAGCGGTTTTTGGCTTGATGTGTTTTCGAACTGGCGTACCTACCAGTCGTATTTTTTTCGAAATAGCGTGATTCGCGTAGGTACGTCATTCAAAATTTCATATCACTCCCAACTACCTATAGTCTAGTGGTTGCAAGGCCGAATTCGGAAGTCTGTGGTTCGATTCTCAGGTAAGTGTCATTTGTTAAGGCCCGGAGTCCACTAAAGCGGAGATGAAAAAAGTGGAGATGAGATTTGTTAGAAGAACAAAGAACCTTTAATATAATTGACTTGACGGCACGGTTGGCGCAGTGGCTAAGCGATTGGACTGCTGCGCTGCGTGTCGCGGGTTCGATCCCCGCAAGGAACAAATATTTGTATGGCCTGCAGATAGTTGTTTCTGGTCTGGGTATTTGTGTATGTGATTTATATGTTTGTGAACGCACCCACGATACAGGAGAAATTCCTAGTGTAGGGCAACGTTTAAAAAAAAATAAAAATTGTTAATTACACTTCTCAACTCCGCTTAGCTTTAATGGAAACACTTTAGTAGAGGGATAACTACTTTTACACCCTTAAAACTCGTAGATGCAAAGCTATTGGCGAGTCCAATACCAGAAGCATTTAATTTTGCAATTTTTAAAGACGTACCTATAGTTCACCAAAACATCACAAACAACGCTTGAGAACACAACTCATTATTATAGAGGTAGATTACACCAACTTTACATCATTAACGTTCGTTCCAATATTTAACTTTGACATTTTCCTTATAACTACAAAAAACACCATGCCATAGAACACACACATTCATCTAAACAAGTAAAAACAAAACACTAACGCACGCACACTACGTAATCGTCAATTGAAAAACAATTATTTCCTCGTCAAAATTAAACTTTGTACAGTCGCCTGCATTATTATATCAAACTACTATACGTAGGTACTCAGTGCTGGTTCTCCTCATTTATTATGCGTAAAGCCAAAGTGTGGGACCCTCTGCATCATCTCTCTCTCTCTCGGCATCTTCTGTGTTCCCTCCCACTTTTAACCCATCTGCTTTCAAATCAAGAGTGAACAGGCATCCTCTGGGCACGCTCGTTCCATCATCACAACTGCCCCAAGTAAAGAGCCATGGTCCAATTAACAGGGTAGAGCAGTTGGACCACTGCCCCGCACTGGATCTCATAAGTCGCTTTTCATCAGGCGTGATCGAGGTCAAGAGTAGGCTGAGGCTCATTTGACAATAAAAAATCGGCCAAGGTCGAGTTGAGCTGGAGTTCCGTACCATTATTATATACTTAGAGCAAAAACGGCAAAAAATCACGTTTATTGCATGATGGGAGCCCCACTTAATTATGTTTAATATTTGTTGTTATGGCGGCAACAGTAAATCATCATCTGAGAAAATTTCAACTGTCTAGCTATCACGGTTCATGAGATACAGTGTGGCGACAGACAGACAGACGATCAGTGGAGTCTTAGTAATAGGGTCCCGTTTTTACGTAACCCTAAAATCAAACTGTCATTAATTCAAGATTTTCAACTTAATCTCTAAAGTATTTGGTTCAAGGTTGATTGGGAATATTTGACAGTTTCGGGCAGTTTGATATGCAGGCGTTTGTATGTACAGATGAATTAGTTTTTTATTTACAGCCAGTATCGTTAGTCGGCTGGCCTCAGACTGACGTGAATATGTGTGATTAGGAAGAACGCACTGAGTAAACGTAAATTCGAATGTTTAAAAAAAGAAATATTGACATTGTTTTATGATTATGCTTATGTCTATGGGTGATTCTTTTATTGCGCTTGTTGCAAATACTTTAACTGTAATATAGGATGATTATGTTTTAGTTTTAAAATAGTAACCAACTAGTTACGGCCTGGACAGACTATGGTATGTTGATTTCAAATCTTAAAATGTATTTTTCATAATTTGTGATCGAGTTTTTCCTTCAGGAATTTCTGATTAGCCGCCACGGAGTTTCAATTTGTGACCGGTTTTTGGCAATAGGGTCGCTCCCTACCTATTACATACCTACACATAGTTGGCGAAATGTGGGTGACTATTAGGTACACCTCTGCTAGGCGTGATGATATTATATGCACGCAGATATAGTTAATTATTCGACACTAAAATAAATTAATACGGTCTCTGTAGCCTCTTTATCAGATTACGTCGTCCATCTCATATCTTGGTTATAGGTAAGTAATAATTTTATCAGTCTCTTTAGCTCAGCGGCTAAGTGAACAGATATTATACAATGTGCTCTTAATATTTTTATTTACCTACTTAAATAAATATGTTTTTATAGTTGTCTGAGTGTTTATATTTTTATTCTGTTCACTGTTAAAGTTTCTTTGATAAGGTGTATAGGTAAGTAAGTTTATTTTTTGTTTATGTTACAGATAAGACTTTTTGCAAACTTATTGAGTATTGCTAAAAAACTAATACTTCTATAAATTGTATCTATCATTTGAATTGCGTACGAATTTAATTAGGCTCGAAGAACCGATAAAAGAATTTTGAAAAACGGTCCACTATTGACTGAGATATCGGTGAAAATACATAAAAAACATACACACGAATTAATAGGTTAAGCCGCGCTCGCCCAGGTTAGTCACTGACTACTTGTCGCTAATAGCGGAGATGTGCCAAGCGGAGAGATGTGCCAAATTCGACCAATCACATTTACATCTGGTCTTTCGCCCTTCCTGTGATTGGTCGAATTTGACACATCTCCGCTTTGGTGGAGTCCCGCCCTTACTGTTATAATCTAGCCACAGGGAAAAGGCTAGGCAGACAATGTCTTCAATTAGGTTCGAAATGCCAAAAACTAACCCTTTCTTTTGACAGTTCCCTTTCGTTTGAAAACTGAATTGAGAACACCATGAAGACTTTACTAGCTGTTTTGATGCTGTGCATCACCAGTGGGTTTGCCTACAAGATACTCTGCATATTCCCTGCACCAACGAAGAGTCATGATCATCTGTCAAATGGAGTTGTGAAGGCGTTGTTGAAGGCTGGTCATGAGGTTTGTACATGGTATCATCATTATACATCATGCCTGTGATTACCGAAGGGTTTTTTGGGTACAAACCCGCCACACTATTCTCAAACCAAAACTCCTGAAAGCTAAAGTGGCTACCACCAGAAAAGCGCCGAGACAATGAAGCTCGACGAAGTAGATACTTAAACAATTTAACTGTCTTGGATCCCGCAATGAAATTAATCTGAAACAAATAGCGGAGGAGTAGGAAAGACATAATTTTCCTCCGAAGGGTACGCATAGCATAGGTGTACCTAATAGAATACCCATATTTAGCCAGTTATGCTTAAGTCCCATGTAGTGCGAGCCTATTGCCATCAACTGAACACAACTCAGATTCCGTGGTTCCTGCTGAGAAATTACAAAACCTAAAAAAGTTCTTGATAAGTTTCCCAGATATTACATTTTGTTTTTTGTTAAGTACTTGGAAAATCATCGTTATTTGATGATTTTCCTCTCGCTCTTGGAAAGAACGAAAGGGAGTGTCAGTCTTCTACTGACTAAAAACCACCCGTGTTCCTTCTTACCCTATATATCGAGGTAACTTGAGAACAACCCGCAGCCCAGACGGGCGTCGGCTGACACGGCCCACATTACCCTCAAAGCATCCTTGTATTTTTTTAGGTAACTTGGGCCACACCGTACGAGAAGAAAAATGTTCCTGCAAACTTAACAATTGTAGACCTCGCCGAAACTCGGGCTATTGTTGACGGTAGGTGATACCAGGATGTTACTATCGCATTGGAGGATTTAAGTTTTTCTCTTAAACAGGAGTGACCTGCTGGTAACTTTAGACTATTGTCTGAAATTACCGAAGAAGACAGAAGTGTGACGCAAGAATCATAAGAAAAGTGAATGTGGACGGCTGTTAGAAAAAGAAATTATGAATAGCCTTTTTTTTGCGACCAGTATTCCACACTTTTCCAAATAACTGCCACATGCGAAAGCCAGAATCAACAATGGTTACTCCCGGACAGTCCCGGATAAGCACCAAATCAATGAAGCGCGACGAAATCGTAGAGCAACAAACTATCTTGATCGCGCGAACGAACGAACTTAAGATAACACTGGCGAAGGAGTAGAAAACAAAATTTCCACTTGCCTCCATGTCTTAGTTCATTCCTGTCGTCAAAGATATCACCACAATAATATCCGTCCATTTACTTCTCCACAGCCGTTGATATGATGAACTCATCGCAAGCGGGGATAAGCTTCATCAGAAATTTCGCCAGAAACGTTTCCCGAACTGCTGCCGAGAATCCAACGCTCAGGAAGTTGCTGGTGGAAGAGCAGTTCGATGCTGTCATCTCTACGTGGTTCATCAATGAATTTGAAGCCGGGTGAGTGAGGATACAAAAGCGAGGGAAAAAGATTTATAAAAAATGCTAAAGTGCCAATCCACTTCTGTACACACTCTATATGTAGCAATTGCAGACTATGTATATGTTTAAAGACTGCTCCGTTGGTCACGAGCACGACTGCTAAGCGTGGAACCCTCTTTGGTTCGATTCCTGAATCGAGCGAAAAGTTCTATTGGATTTTAATATAAGGTATTTTTATTTTAAACAGTAGCTCGGAGTTTGAAAGTAGGCGGTATGATCCCCCGTGGCTCGGAGAGCACGTTATGCCGTTGGTCGTAGGCCTGATCTCTCTAAGCTCGTGTCCGATTGCCGTCCCATCGGATTATGAGGGTAAAGGACAAGTCCTGTGGATAAGTCAGTATCGGCACACTGTAATATCTCTCATACTGATGGCTAATCTCCACTAAGATTGGCTGCCGTGACAGAAAACGGTCACTACGGTCAGGAGGACTATACAAGTTAATATTAGAAACGAGACGCAAATGTATTTAGTAGAAGAAGTATCCCCCAGAAACCTAATCCTACTGTCCTCATTTTCCAGCTACGCAGCCATCCAGCAGGCTCCCTGGATCCTGCTCAGCTCCATAGGAGTGCACCCGAACCTGGAAGCCTTAGTGGACGATGTCCGATCAGTGACCACGGTGCCTCTACACTTCAACGATAGCCCAATACCCTTGCCTACTGGCAGGAGGATGCTGAATGGACTGTTCTATTTGCTAATGAGTGTGGATAGCTGGTGAGTAGCTGACAAGATTTTTTTTGTAGAAACTTGGGTAATTGCAGCTCTCCGGATGGTAGTTTATTATTATTATTTATTATGAACCTGATTTGTCCCACTGCATGAAAAAGACCTTCCTTCCCTCTTACGTCACACCATCTCCTTCTGGGCCTACCGCGTCGCCTTGTTCTGTTATTCAGAACCCAATCCGTGGCCACTTCAGCCCAGTTTTAGTACGACACGCGGCAGATACACTAGAGTCACTTGATATAGTTACCTAAAACCTTGACAGACCCAAAACTTAGCGCGTGATTCAAAATAAACGTGCCCTGAATCCATTACAAGCAGTGGTCTCTGTCTGGCGATGTTTAACGAATATCAAATACACGGCACATCAGTAAAAGCAGTCTTTGCAGTTTCACGCACCTCTGAATAATCGGATTGATTTGCGTATTGTATATTATAATAAAATTATCACCTGCTTCGGTGAATAAAAAGATTTTTCTTGAATCATTCTAGAAAGGCTCTAAATATAACTCTTGACACTCTTCAGGTTCGACCAGCCCCGCCAAGCCGCTATATACGAAGACCTCTTCACTCCTCTAGCAGCCGAGCGAGGAGTGCCTCTCCCTCCATTCCACGACGCCCAGCACAACGTCTCCATCCTACTGGTGAACTCCCACGAATCCATAGGACCAGCGCTCAGTCTGCCCCCGAATGTGATCAATATTGCTGGATATCATATTGATGATAACCCTCCGCCGTTGCCTAAGGTATGGTTGATAAGAGGTGCTTAAACAGCCTTTTAAGGATAGGAAATCATCGAATTACTCCTCCCGCTCTGGGTGGAACAGAATCCCTTCTGTTCTACCCAGAGACTAAAATCCGTCCGTGATCCTTCTAATGGCTTTTGCGTTCGAGGGCCGCCGTAACTATTTCGAACCAATTCGGCAATCCTGGCAGTGCATAATAATTCTGCAGTACTTTCTTGCTTGCCCTGTGGGATTTAAGCCTCGACTTTATGATGCTCGAGCAGCAGTTAAGTTAGGATATGCTACACCACCTCTCGTGACCGTCTTTCACATGTAACTGCACGCTTAAACACACGTATTTAACAAACGACAGTTGTTGAGGTTTAGTCATCGACTCGAAAAGAAGAAGAAGAAGCAGTTAAGTTTGACTAATGTCACGAATCCTCGGATACCATGTATACAAAACTTGAGAATGCAGACAACCACATGAAATTCATCTATAATTTGTTTCTAGTCGTTGGGAAAATAATGAGAACGGATCCTTTACAAAATCACAGAATCGAAATAGAGATCTCTAATTTCTGGCACCTATATTAGAGTAGAGAAGAAGGGTGGAGACCTGACTAATACAGGAGGATGTAATAGGAACCTTATCATCTGATAATGCCTATAGATACAGCAATGGCACTTGAAGGTAGGAACACAACAAGACTATTGTTCCTTTTCAAAGACCTTTGTATATTTCAGGATCTGCAAGACCTCCTGGACGGTTCCCCACAAGGCGTGATATACTTCAGCATGGGCTCAATGCTGAAGTCAGCATCTCTGAAGGCACACACGCGAACTGCGCTGTTGAAACTGTTCGGATCGCTGCCCTACACAGTACTGTGGAAGTTTGAGGAGCCGCTGGCTGATCAACCGCCCAACGTACACATAAGACCGTGGTTACCACAATCTAGCATACTCGGTAAGCGAGCCTTTTTTTAGTCATCATTCATCATCATTTCAGCCAAAAGACGTTTACTACTGGAGATAGACCTCCCTCAGGTTTCGTTACATTGACCGGTCCAGTGCGCCTCGCATCTAACGGATCCCCGCAATCTTCAGCAGGTCATAGTTCCTAGTAGGAGGCCTTCCAACACAACGTCTTCTGGATCGCGGTCAACTTTCGGCCCCATTGGCCATTCGTTCTGTGAACTATGTGCCCTTCCCACTGTTACTTAGGTTAGGCAATTCTTCGGGCTACGTCCTTGGTTCTTGGTTTATGTTTCATCATCATCAGCCTATAATGTTCCCACTGCTGGGACACAGGCCTCCTCTCTATAAGAAAGAATGGGCTATGATCCACCACGCGAGCCCAGTGTGGATTGGTAGATTTCCTATGTTCTAGAATATAATGCTGGTTTCCTAACGATGTTTTCCTTCACCGTTTTTGAGAGCAGCAGTGATGAAATAAAATACACAAACTAATGAGCCTGCCTTCGTAGTAGTAGTAGTAGTAGGGGCCGCCACCACTAGGCCTCCGCTGCTCTATGCCTGTCTCTGGTTTATGTTTACCTTGACATTATTTCCAGCTCACAAGAACATCAAGGTGTTCATAACCCACAGCGGTCTACTGAGCACCCTCGAAGCCATCCATGCTGGAGTGCCTCTCCTAGCAGTTCCAGTGTTCGGAGACCAGCCAGCGAACGCTGAACGTGCCAGACGAGCCGGGTATGCGCTGAGGGTCGATTTCCATCCAGATCTGACTGAGGAATTGGGAGCTGCGCTTAAAGAGCTGCTTAGCAATGAGAGGTGAGTGGGAAGGTATTGGTAAAGGGGATTGGTTTATGCTATTGATTGATTTATCTAGGTTAAAGCACTTATTAATATCATTATCAACAATTCTTCATAGTTTTTTTTTTTTTTTAAACTTTGCCCCACACTAGGAATTTCTCCTGTATCGTGGGTGCGTTCACAAACATTTAAACTCACATACACAAATACCCAGACCCGAAACAACTATCCGTAGGCCGTACAAATATTTGTTCCGTGCGGGGATCGAACCCGCGACACGCAGCGCAGCAGTCCATTGCTTGAGCCACTGCGCCAACCGTGCCGTCAAAACATCTAAAAATGATAGCCTGGATTGGCGGTTGAATGTGATTTCCGAGGCATAAAGGAAATTTGGTATGAAATGGATGGTCATCGTCAAACATCCATCAGCACATATTTTTGAGTGCGCTACATTGAATTTTACTGTAAAACGTGTATGTTTGCTCCACAGAAAAAGTTTTTGCGCAGGTTAGGTACTCAGTTTCCACCCCGACCCGTGGTACAACTGCGATGTCCAACTGGTTGTACTACGGGGAAGTAAATTTACCCATGGTTCAACTCTTTTTTCTGATATTTATGATTATGACCCGTGGTACAACTGTGGAATTATGTCCAACTGGTTGGACCACGGGGATAGGATGATCGTGTAAAACAAATGAACGTCTAAAACAAATGACTATCGTTAAGTGATCTGACAACGATTGCTATTGTAATAACCTCCTTCTTTTTTAAGTCGGTTAAAAAATGGGTGCAAGTGATTGGTGCAATAAAGATGTGAAATAATAATAATAATGACGTCACTCATACATGCAACGCATGTTGTACTCCATGACGCGCGCTCGCTTCGCTCGCATATTACATAACACTATTGTCTTCTGTCCCCGAAGTGCCGGGCCTCCGCCGGCCTCCTTCGTCGGCCTACGGCCCGGTGCCCATGCCGCCCATAAAGGATACTGTCGCGAGACGGTCGTATTATAATTTTGGTTAAAAGAGGAGGTAGTAATTGCATTGCACTTCAGCATTAATAGATACCTTTTCCTGTTTATTACCAGTAGTTGTTCCATAGATCATACATTCAATTCCCAGAAGTACAACTAGTTGGACCAAGGAAAGAACAACTCACTGTAATTGAACCATTGGTAAAGATATTTCCCCATAGAACAACCAGTTGAACCCAGTTGAACCATGGGTAAATTTACTTCTCCGTAGTACAACCAGTTGGACATCGCAGTTGTACCACGGGTCGGTCACTCTCAGTTTGATGTACAGAATGCTTGGCGTACGGCTTCGTGAAAGGTCCGTTACACTTTCTATTATTAATATTCTTATTGTTCCAGCTACTACAACAAAGCTCAATACTTATCGAAGATATTCCGCGGAAGACCTACTCCACCATCTGAGCTGATCGCTTTCTATGTGAACCTCGCGATTGAAACTAAAGGTAAGTCCTCAGCTTCGTCATCTCAGTGCAAAATCATCTAGGAATTGAAAAATTTAGACCCATTTCCCCATCCTGTCGAGGTCGAGCTTCAGTCCAACCGGAAATAGTTCATCATCATTTTCCGGCCGTCATTCTAATTGATTTTGGGATCAGAGCATGCAGCATGACTGTCTTCTTCTTCCATACTTTTAACTTTTAGTCATCATCACCGTCGGGATCGAGATCCACTCTAACTAGATACACTTCATCATCACTTTCCTGCCCTTTAATTATAGCAATTTATTTGGGTCAGTTTAGCTTATCTTTAGATTTCATACTCTTGTAGTTATCTCAAAAGTGACCATTCTAACCACTTTCACACAAGCTTTCCATCGTTTATTTAGTCTTCTCCTACTCTTATAGCAATCCCATCCACATGTATACTTAAAATTCATCTGACGTCTGCGTCATTACCCGTAACGACGACAACCAATCTTCGATTTCAAGAGCATACCAGTATTTTAGATGGACCATCTGCTTATATAAACTCCAAAACACAGCAGTTACTATGTGTAAACCTCCAAAAACATGTTCTCTTTTACAGGAGCATACCACCTCCGTTCTCTATCTCTGAAATACAGCTGGTACGAGCGCTGGATGCTCGACCTCGTGCTCGCTTTACTCGCCGCGCTTGCTGCGCTCATCACGCTCTTGACGTTCTTGATCAAGTTCATTATTAGAAAAATTACGGGAAAGAAGAGTGCCAACGTGACCGAGAAGAAGAGAGTTTAGTGTTGTTGTTTTAGACTTAAGTTTTTGTAAATATATTTAATGATTTACGATATTTGCGTCTTTTATAATTAGGTATGTACATTTTCCTGCTATATAAATCGCGTGCTTTGTGCTTCTCCTTATTGATTAGCTGGACCTGGAATACATCTATCAGGGAGCTTAAATAGAAGAATAATGGAAGTGCAGCGAAGAAGAATTAGTTAATGTTTCGAAACTGTTACATTTATTTTATATACTAATACTCGTACGATACCCGTTGATAAGACTGATGGTCAGACTTTCGTGCCATTGACTGAGCTGTTACGACTGTGAAAAAAAAACCGATTGTGAAATGACAACCCGGACCAATGGTTTAGGCTGTCTGACCATTAAAGAGAAGCGAGACTGCTGAGCGGAGAAACAGAGATAAATCAACCAATAGGATTTCACACTCGAGCGGAGCTGAGATTTTATGCAATTTAGCAGTCTCGCTCTGGATGGAATGGACAGGCAGCTTTAACGAAAAAATGGAATGTATAGAGGTTTCTCAGTAAAAAAAACATGTTACATTCTAAATTCTATAATAAACTAAGAGATCATTGTGATAGTCTTAAATACAAAACACTAAACTAACATATATTTTACAAGAGTGCGAGGTATTTCTCAAACAGTGATAAATACTCCTTGGTCCGATGTTCGTTGGTCAATTTGTGTACTTGAACCTCGCCTTCCGGTGTTAACAGGGCCTGGGGGGCAAAATGGTGGATTATTTAAGACCACAAAGAAGATACCTACCTATTTAAATAAGTGAATTATTTTCCTAATTTGTTATAAAATGATAACATGACCAATCTTATGATGATTAGTTTCGTTGCGTGATCCAAGACAGTTCAATTATTTCTCTGGGACTTCTCCCAGCTTTATTGTCTCAGCGCTTTTCTGGTGTTCGCCACTGGTTCTCGCTTTCAGGAGTTGCAGTGGTTTGGCAATAGTGTGGCGGGCTTGTCTCAATTTTAATCTTCACAATTTTGCAGAAGAACAGTTAAAAGGTGACTTGCGAAGTGACCTACACCCATTCAACAACTAACAGGGAGACATCGCCCACTTAATCAATCTTTGAATTTCTTGGCCCCAATTGGCGGATCTTGGAATAAGGTACTTCTTCCGTATATGTACGTTGCCTCTTACATCAGCCCATCCTTGTCAACCCTATAGCTGCATTCTGCTTTAATCAATGCTAAAGATATGTCACAGTAATAAACGTTAAAGATTCACTAACAATAGGTATCAGTGTTAGTGTGCCGAGGTATATTCTTACCAGCGTACTATCCCCAGCAATACAAGCGCTCGCCACGGCATCGCCTCCCCATTTCGCGTAGATATCGCTGAAGGACAGCTCCCATTCGACCAGGCTCTCATCTTGCAGCGACGCGAAGAGGCAGCAAGGGTTTATGTGAGACCAGGACACTGACGTCACTGAGAGCTGTGAAAGGATAAAGTTACTCGTAATTAGGGTTTGTGGCATTAAAATTATCTTGACCAAAGAGAATTAAAAGAGTTAGAGATACAAGTCGGGGCGTATGATACTAGACAGACAGACAACTTCACGCTTAGAACTAACCAATTATTATGAAATCGTGGCAATATCTTGAATTCTGCACCTCAAAGCAATGCTGCTAAAAAGCCTTAACACAGACTAAGGTTGCAACTGAGAAGTTCCTGATGGGAAAAACCTATTTAAAGACTTTTCCCAACCGTCGAATCGAATCCAGGACTTCATGTTAAGCAATACTACTTGCGAAAACTACACCAGCGAGGTTATTTTTAATCTACACTAATACTATTAAGAAAACTCAAATACCACTTTGCCGATATCAAAAATTCTATCACGATTGGAATACCTACTACATTTAATTTTATCCCTGAGTAATAATTATAGGCTATATTTATTACAAGTTTAATAAATACTTAAAAGTCCACCCGTGCCAGAGCCAGGACGGGCTGCTAGTACTACCTACATATAAAGTTAAGGAGTTACATTGATATTTGCAAGGGAGTCTCGTGGCATATCAACAGTTCTTGATCTTGATTCTCTTGGACCAAAGCCTATAGCCATATTGAAACTTCCGCCGCAACTCATGAACCGCACCATTAGTTCCTTTTCAATAATATGAATTGAATTTTAAAGAAGTTTAGTTTAGATGTAGTGACAAAAATTTAAAAGTATACTTAGATGGTTTGGTCTAGTGGAGAGGATGAATGAATTGCGATTAACAAAAGGTATTTGAGTCTGGGGAAGCTCACTTCTAACGGTAAGTACTGGATTGCATAGGTATTTATATTCTAATCAAGTAGCCGATGGCCGTACCATGGCTTCGAATCCAGGGTATAAACTATCTGTGCACCAAATTTTATCCAAATTCGATCAGTACTTTTTGCGGGAAAGAGGAACAATTACCATCCATTCATAACAAATAATTTGGCTGTAGGGTACTGATTTAATGTCAGAAGGCTAATCCAATGCAGAACAATCTTACCTTGGAGCCTTTCGTCTCATGGGCACGAGAAGAAACAGTGCTAACGAAACGACCTTTGTGGTCTGACTGCACCTTTTCGACTGCCTTAGGTTGTATGCTCCTGTAACATGCATTTCAAATCGTTATATGATTATATTGCCTTATTTGAAGAGCCATTGGTCTCTATCATCATCTGCCTATAGCCTTTTCCCAACTAGTCTAACCGGATGCCGCTGAAAACCAGTATTTATCTAACATGTCTAAGGTGCAGCGGGGCAATCTCGACAGCGGGAAATTTCAACTAATCTTAATAACTTCTACATTTTACTTTGAAAGTTGAAATTTCCCGCTGTCGAGATTGCCCCGCTGCAACATATAAGGTTTATAAAGCTGCGATTGGGCTTAAATTGTTGCAACATTTTACTACACTACATTTTACTGAAATTGTCGAATAAGTATAGTGTTAGAGTAGAAAGTGAAAAGTTCAAAAATTTCACAGTTTATCGCGAGATGCGCAGCGACCACACGTGTTTATAAGTTGGAAATTTGGTTTTACATCAATGATTAACTAATCTACTATATATTACATACCAAAAATGTAGAACTACATCCTACATCGTGTTTTGCAATTTTAGCCCTTTTTAGCGTCAATTTCTACGGGGCTAGTCCGATTGACTGGTGTCTACGCAAATCATTAACGACTTACCGACAATCCAACGTAAGTAAAACCCTGTTTTCAAGCAAGGAACATACACTGATGGTTCCAGTGTCGGTGGCCGCGAGGAAATATGGCAGTCTATGCGGAGATACTTCTAAACAAGTTACTGAGGATGCGTCAGCTAGAAAAGTAAGAATAACAATCTTAGAAGGTAACCTCTTCAATCTTAAAAGATCACTCTTTGTTAAGGAAGTTTACTTGCCCTTCAGAGCTCTAAATAGGCTTTCTAATTCATGTTTTTGGACTCATTCTTCATCTTTTGTATCGGTTAGTAGACTTTCAACTTTATAGCTAAAGCGCTAGGTTTCAGGTTTATTTGGACAATTTTACAGTTTTGGATGGCTGGCGTCGGCTCTAGATTTTTTTATAGGCGTTTCATACGCCCGTGATGCTAAATCTATTAAAAAAGCTATTGGTAAAAATAAACATGATTTATCAAAGTTTCTATGCAAAGTATTATTGTATACACAATAACAATACCTATTTGTACTTAAAATACAACTTACTTGAAACACAAAACTTATTCAATTTAACAGCTCCTAGAATCCTCTTGCAGCACAGAACTTCACCACAATTCTTCGCAATCAAATAATTATCACGATCCTTCCAATTCATCACTTTCAAGTCCCCACAAACAATACCACTCTCCCAATTTTTAGAAACATCTTTCTCAACTGACAACACTCGTTTAATTTTTGCACTGGCACCACTGGATGGCCGGCTGTCAAAGTCGAGGCTAATGGCGGACTTTGGGCGGGAAAAATCTTTTTTAATTATCCTTTTTTCTTGTTTTCTGTTAACTATTCTTCTTTTTGCTGCGTTCAGATTGAAGTCTGCTTTAAAATCGGTGTTTTGTGAATCCTTTAGTGGGAGGTCTATGTGGTCTAGTAAGGAAATGGTTTGATTCTTCTCGAGTTTCATTCTGGACCAGTATGCTTTGCCGATGTCTGGCGGGATTGTCTTAGACTTTTGTTGTACTATTGTCCATATTGTGAGGATGCCTATACTTTGTAGAGAAACGACCTAGAATTAAAAAGGAAAAATCACTTCAGAATACTTCTTTATAATCTAAAAATTGAAACAATTCATATCACAGTTAAGAATTTGGCAACCGAAGCTGCCAAATTGAAGCAGCAATAGGATTTAATTTCTACCATTGTCATTTTCTTAACAAAACCTGTTACGGACGCCGAACTCCTAAAAACTTAGTCTTTAATATGTTAATATTAAGTAGATTAAGTAGAATAGTTTTGTTTTGAATACCTAGGATAATCTAGGTTAAGTATATAAGAAGTACATAAGAGGTATATAAAGTCATTCAGTAGTTAAAGCTTTATAAAGATTGTGTCATATAACTTAAGAATAGATAGTACAAATTAGCTCATTATAATGTAAACAGAACCCTAAAATCAGTCTAACTTCAATTCTTTATGTTGTATAAGTGTATTACGTAAGTTATACATAACAAATCTATGTGCTTCAAAGTCTGTCAAGAATAGGTACAAAACTAATGGAAAATTCCACTCGTAAAAATTTAATAATGTTTTTGATTGGGCAATTTCAAAGGCTGAGTTCTAGTCCAATAAGAATGCCTTAATTTTATCCAATAAGAATCTAGCGCAACGGCCGCTTTATTTCTAGACTTTCTATAGGATATCTATAAAAGATATTTTATACACTTTGCCACTAATTGAATCATGATGTAATAGGATATAGGAGGCAAGGATTTGTACTGCAATTACAGTCGACAGTGATCTCTCCTACTAGTAATACCTTCAAGTGTAAATAAGTACTAAGTAAGTCAAATAAACCTTTTTATTTCTTTATTGTGTATAAACAGTGTTTTATTGTGCATTCTGGTCCTAAGTGAAGACCTAGTATTTGTTTTATTGTGCATTCTGGTCCTAAGTGAAGACCTAGTATTTATTTTTATTGTGCATCCTGGTCCTAAGTGAAGACCTAAGAAGACCTAGTACTTGTGTGTTTCTAATAGTTTCCTTATCCAATCCACATAATTAAAATCATCATACAGTCCACTTTCGAACATTCCCAGTCGTGGGGCTGAATCTAGTGAAATAGAGTTCAGAGTCCCCCACATTTTGGTCCTGTCGAGCCGGATAAGGGACAAAACCTAAAGATTTTGGTCCTATCAACCTGGATAAGTGAACTTTGCTAGTACTTACGTGTTTTTATAAAGTGAATTTATACAGTTTTAAAGTTTTCAAAGTTGCAAAGTATTAAATTCAGTGTTAAATTCAGTGGAAAAGTAAGAGAGTGAGTCGGCTGTCAAAAGGATCTCAGGAAACGACGGCCAGAGTTTAAGTAGTGTCGCCGTTCAGATCCTAAACGCCTGTGCCTAGATATTTAGATAGTTGCCGTGCCGAAAGGTGCGCCCGGTAACTGTATCAAAGGCTGATCATACAGTGCGTGTAAAAGTAAGTACATAGCCGTCAGGCAATAAACTATTAAGTGCGTGTCCATGCCTGCTATGTACAACATCAGTGTATCTATAAAATAGATAAAAAGTGAAGTGCGCGTTATCAGTGTATTTACGTATCGTCGCTAACACGGTATATAGACGGAAGTGTCGCCGAGCCAGAACGTAGGCCGGTATCCGCCTATCTAGCGAAGAAAGTAATACGTCAGTGAGTTATCTAGATAGATAACAAGTGTATAGTGCGTTACTAAGTATATAGACGGAAGTGTCGGTATCCGCCTATCGTGTAAACAAATAATACGCGTGGATGGACTATTTAAAGTGAAAGTACATAGTACAAGTTAGTGTATATAGACGGAGGAATCACTTAGCCGGAACGTGTGCTAGTGCCGCCTATAAACAAACGTACATAGTGCTCGTCAAGTGTATATAAACGGAGGAATCACAGCCGGAACGTGTGCTAGTGTCCGCTTATAAACAAAGTAAATAGTACGTGTTATTATTGTGTACATAGACGGAAGTTTCACTAAGCTGGAACGTGTGCCAGTGTCCGCTCTATAAAACGAACATAAGCAGTGCAAGTCAGTGACCTATCCTAAGGGATAGAAGTATAGTGCGCGTTGTAGTACATAGACTTATTTTCAAAAGTAAATAATAAAAGTGCGTGTCGGTATTAAAAAGTAAACAGTGCGTAGTGAACCAGTGAATAAAAAGTGTGCCCAATATAAATTGGGTAAAAAGATCCAGTGCCATAGCTACCTAGGCAGAACCTAGAGTGCCTAGGTTACCTAGGCAGCCTACAACTACGTGCCTGTGCCTAGTTATCTAGGCAGACTCCACTACGTGCCTGTAACTACGTGTCTGTGCCTAAATTACCTAGGCAGACTCCACTACGTGCCTGTAACTACGTGTCTGTGCCTAAATTACCTAGGCAGACTCCACTACGTGCCTGTAACTACGTGTCTGTGCCTAAATTACCTAGGCAGACTCCACTACGTGACTACAACTACGTGTCTGTGCCTAAACTACCTAGGCAGACTCCACTACGTGTCTACAACTACGTGCCTACGCCTAAGTCATATAGGCAGTATTGACCGCTTGTACCCTAACACTTGCGTGTCAATCGAACGTTAAGTCTAAGTGTGCTAACCTCAGGCACAGCTTAACAAGATGGTTATCACAAGAAGCCAGTCAGACGTAGCTGAGTTAGAAGAACAGCGACGTCTTAAAGAAGCTGCACGTCGTCAAGAAGAACAGCAAATTGAAACTGAAAGATTACGACGACTGTCATTAGATCCGCCTGCCTCACCCTTTTCAAGGCTTGCGGAGACAAGTACAGCTGGGCCCTCCGGGGTCAGAACTACAGTGACTACTACTCAACAACGAGTGAGGTCACCAACAAGATCACTACGGTCGCACCGATCTAATACAAGTATTACTACGCGACTAAGAGTAGCTGAGCTCAACGCAGCAGAGAAGTTAGCCATTCTACATAAAAAACAACTTGAGATGGAAGCCGACCTAGTAAAGAAGAGGTTGGCAGTGGAGGTGTCTGTGCTCAATGATGAAGAAAGTGTTAACAATGAACCTCTACCTGAAGAACAACAACACCTTAAGGTAGACGAGTGGCTACGAACAAACCAGCCCGACACACGGGGGGAGGAGGCAGCAAAGGGTACACGAGAGGAACCTAGACAAATCAGGTTCGAGACGCCCAGACCGAGATCGCCAACTCCAACCAGGGCGAGGAACAGCATTGAACAATTAGCCAACACACTAGAGAGGATGGCCAGACCCCGTCCACGCTATATAGACCTGCCTACCTTCACTGGAGCCGCTACTGAATGGCTGCCATTCAAAGCAGCTGTTCGAGACTCAACAAGCATGTACCAGATTCCTGCAGCTGAGAACATACACAGATTGAGGAGCTGCCTAAAGGGAGAAGCACGGGATGCTGTGGCCGCACTACTACACACAGCCACAGACCCAGATGTTATTATGAAGACATTAGAACAATGTTTCGGGCGACCTGAAATTATCATCGATCGGGCGCTCGATGATCTAAAGAAACTCCCAAGACCTGGAGCATCGGCAGCCGACCTCAACAGCTTCGCAGTGAAACTGCAGAATATAATCTGTGTACTGAAGACAATAGATAGAAGAGGTTATCTATTCAATCCCCTGCTGACAAGAGAGGTGTTGGAAAAACTAAGTCCGCATCTCCGCTCTCGCTGGTGTGACTACGCTTATGACAATGAAGGGACGACCGAACCAGAGATCGTCATGATTTCCCACTTCCTTATGAGGGAAGCAGATAGGGCATTACGTTACACCTATGCCCCGTCTACGAGCGCCACAAGTACAAAGAAAGAGACACGACCCGCCGTAACATTAAAGAAGAAGGCGACTGTCTACAACACCACAGCGGAAGAAGAGAAGATGCCATGCCCATCAGGGTGTGAACAAGCACACACCTTACTCCAGTGCCCTAAGTACAAGGCACTTACTACAGAACAACGCTGGGAACTCCTTAAAGAAAAAGGGATTTGCTTCAAGTGCGTCCAAAGCAAACACCGACGCATTGGGTGCAAAGCTAAGTCCTGCGGCGTGAATCAGTGTCGTCGACCACATCATACGACACTGCATCAGTCATCACCACGAAAAGAGGTGAAGAAAGAAGATAACAACAAGCCAGCAGAGACACCTAAAGAAGAAGCCGTCCTGTCTGTGACACAACGACCAACTGTGGGACAAAGGACAGTACTATTAAAAATGTGTCCTATCATCGTGTCCGGACCACGGGGGGAGGTGCAGACCTACGCACTTCTAGACGAAGGAGCAACCATCACTCTTATAGATGAAGAGTTAGCAACCAGCATCGGAGCAGAGGGGCCATCTCAACCGCTACACCTAAACGGCGTCAACATGTCACAACAAGAAACAAAGAGCCAGCTTGTAACAATCAACGTCAGAGGGACGAAAGAAACAGAAGAATACAGAGTTAAAGCTAGAACAATAAGAGACCTGCAACTACACAAGCAGACTATCTCTGACAGTATTCTTCAGTACGAACACCTGAGAGATCTTCCCAAGGACGAGGTGTGTTACGAACAAGCACGCCCCGGGCTTCTAGTGGGGACTGACCACTGGGAGTGTATCGTCTCAAGGGAGCTCAGGACCGGTGGCCCGAATGAACCAGCCGCCTCGAAGACTAAGTTGGGATGGGTGGTGCACGGAACCGCACCACGCAGCGCGATCATGCAAGAGGGCAGTGTACTGCACGTGTATGAGCCAGACCGAGAGCAAAGTGTAAGCAATCTGAATTTACACCACTCTGTTGAAGCTCATTTCAAGATAGAGGCTCTCTGTATAGAAGGAAAGCCACGAATAAGAGAAGCAGATCAGCGCGCCATTCAAATCGTCGAAGCGACTACGAAGAAAACCGAAACCGGTTACGAAGTGGGGCTACCATGGCGGGCAGACAACACAGTCATGCCACCCAGCTACAATCAAGCACTCCGTCGTCTTACAACGATCGAGAAGAAGATGGACGCCGATCCCAAGTTCGCCAAAGAATATTCCGACCAGATTAACAACCTACTACAAAAGGGTTACGCTGTATTATGTGACGGCTCGGAACGTGAGAGCCCAGTGTGCTGGTACCTACCACACTTTGCCGTACAAAACCCGAACAAGCCCGGCAAGTGGAGACTGGTATTTGACGCAGCAGCACGAAGTCACGGAATATGTCTGAACGACGAACTGCTAGAGGGACCAGACCTATTGTTATCACTACCGGGAATCCTATTTCGATTCAGAGAAAAGGCGGTAGCTATAACTGCAGACATTCAAGAAATGTTCCTAAGAGTCCGCATAAGAGAAGAAGATCAACCAGCACAACAGTTCCTGTGGCGAGGTGAAGAAAGAGAATCATCTCCTCTCAAATACAAAATGAGAAGCATGATCTTCGGCGCAGCGAGCTCCCCGTTCATGGCCCATTATGTTCGCAACCACAACGCAGACATTTACGGGCAGGAGTTCCCACGAGCGCTAGCGGCAATTAAAGAAAACCATTACATGGATGATCTAGTGGCAAGCTATGATGACCCGATGGAAGCTTGGAAGGCAGTAGAAGAAACCAGAACTGTACACGCCAATGCCAACTTCACACTGCGGGGATGGAACGCCAGCGATAAGACTGTGCTGCGTGACATACCTCCTGAGCTGCACGCCACTACACCCACACAACTGGGGGGAGAGCAACCAGAGAGCAAGATCCTCGGTTTATTCTGGAGCGCAGAACGAGATGAACTCGGGTTCAATACATCCATGAACCGAGTACCAGCAGAAGTACGAGAGAGAACTCGCGCACCGACCAAGCGTGAAGCCCTCAGCGCCGTGATGTCAATCTATGACCCACTCGGTTTGCTGAGCCACTACACTATCCGCTCTAAAATCATACTTCAAAGCTTATGGCGCCTCCAGACTACGTGGGACGAGCAGATACCGGCAGAAGAAAACGAGCTCTTCGCATCTTGGTTATCTCAACTGACCGAGATCTCCGAAATAAGATTGCCACGCTGCTACATAACAAGGAAATACGACAGAATCGAGCTTCACGTGCTATGTGACGCCAGCGAACAAGCCTATGCAACTGTGGCTTACTGGAGGATCACAGGCAGCGACGGGAGCATCACCGTGGTATTGGTAGCCGCCAAAGCTAAGGTAGCGCCAAAGCAAACTCAGACCATACCTCGGCTCGAATTGCAAGCAGCTGTCATCGGTGCAAGACTCGCCGGTACTATACAGAGAGAACACCGAGTGAAGATCGGTCGAACGACATATTGGACTGACTCATCCACCGTGGTCCATTGGATTCACCACGACATGCGACGTTACACTCCATTCGTCGCACACAGATTGGGTGAGATCGCAGAACGAACGAAGAAAGAAGAATGGCGCTGGCTGCCCACAGAACAGAACGTGGCAGACGACGCAACAAGGCTCAGCAACACTCCACTGAGCACAACGGATCGATGGTTCCAAGGGCCTGCCTTCCTTTACCAACCGGAAGAGCAGCGGCCTGCAAATGTCAAAGCCAGAAGAAGAAGACAGCGAAGTTCTGCACGTCATAGAAAAGAACGAGCAAGGAAGCTGGCTACGAGAGTACCTGCCCGCATTGGTGCGGACCAGAACCGGCATCTTCCGACGCCCGGTAAGCAAGCTCGTCGTCCTAAGGAAGAAAGAAGAGGCTACGCAAGCTGCGCCGGGGGGAGGAATGTTACGGACGCCGAACTCCTAAAAACTTAGTCTTTAATATGTTAATATTAAGTAGATTAAGTAGAATAGTTTTGTTTTGAATACCTAGGATAATCTAGGTTAAGTATATAAGAAGTACATAAGAGGTATATAAAGTCATTCAGTAGTTAAAGCTTTATAAAGATTGTGTCATATAACTTAAGAATAGATAGTACAAATTAGCTCATTATAATGTAAACAGAACCCTAAAATCAGTCTAACTTCAATTCTTTATGTTGTATAAGTGTATTACGTAAGTTATACATAACAAATCTATGTGCTTCAAAGTCTGTCAAGAATAGGTACAAAACTAATGGAAAATTCCACTCGTAAAAATTTAATAATGTTTTTGATTGGGCAATTTCAAAGGCTGAGTTCTAGTCCAATAAGAATGCCTTAATTTTATCCAATAAGAATCTAGCGCAACGGCCGCTTTATTTCTAGACTTTCTATAGGATATCTATAAAAGATATTTTATACACTTTGCCACTAATTGAATCATGATGTAATAGGATATAGGAGGCAAGGATTTGTACTGCAATTACAGTCGACAGTGATCTCTCCTACTAGTAATACCTTCAAGTGTAAATAAGTACTAAGTAAGTCAAATAAACCTTTTTATTTCTTTATTGTGTATAAACAGTGTTTTATTGTGCATTCTGGTCCTAAGTGAAGACCTAGTATTTGTTTTATTGTGCATTCTGGTCCTAAGTGAAGACCTAGTATTTATTTTTATTGTGCATCCTGGTCCTAAGTGAAGACCTAAGAAGACCTAGTACTTGTGTGTTTCTAATAGTTTCCTTATCCAATCCACATAATTAAAATCATCATACAGTCCACTTTCGAACATTCCCAGTCGTGGGGCTGAATCTAGTGAAATAGAGTTCAGAGTCCCCCATAAAACCTATCAAAGAGGTGGAACCGTCTACTAAATTAATTACAGAATTATTTAAAGTCAAGCAAAAGTGTAATCTTCCAGAATCATAAATATTTTAAACATTTTTTAACTTCGAAACTAGGTAAGACATTCTTCTGAAACTAACACTCATTTAATTTTCTTACTGGGAATACTTGGGAAAAGCGTCTCAATAATCTCGCTAGAGTTATATAGGTCTACTTGTTTACTTCAGGAACTGATTGAAGCTTCCAGAAGCGCTAAACTAGTAGCTCAGTTCTCTGGGCCGACACAATTTAGATTGAAGAAGATCAACTAATTGGTCAAATGAATCCATATTATAGTTTACCTGCCCCAAAATTCTTCGTCCTCCCTCCTGACTGATAATCGAATGAGGGTCACCCGTGACCTCCAAACCAATGATCCGGTCAGTTGCGTCACCATTATTCATGTTGCAAGCACTGTTTGTGTAGGCACACGATTGTAATGCGCAGGGTATGCTGGCCTGAAATAATTGTTATACTACTTTAGAGCGAAATTCACCTCAACACAAATACGTTTAAGAGGTTTTATAATTCTGCATTCTCTTGCCCTTACATTCCAATTCATTTGGGAGGCACAACATGACTTCTTCTTACAAAGTTCTCTATTACACGTCATCTCATCGCCATAAGATCTTTCTTGCCATAAGAGCTCGCAGAATCGCCACAAACATAGTTGCGTTAGTGATAATCGACCGTAAACTCTTAAAACAATCTGAGATATTTTAGCTATCTGTTAATCCAGAGTATGTCCCTCTGTTAGACAAGGGCCTCTCCTCTTTACACCCAAAAGTCTCAAGTGAGGGTGATGTCTGGTCACCAAAAGATCAGAACAACAGACTGACTTCGGGCCCGGACTCCACTAAAATGGAGATTACTGAAGATGTACGACACGAAGAGGAGAGGATATGCGTAAGAAGTACGTGTATCCATCGAAGCTGTGCGGAGATGTGTAAATCGGAGCGGTTTTTGCTGCGCGCTTGGCCGCCGAGTGTGTGGACTGGCCATAACCATTTCGAGACATCTCTCCCATCTGCTCAAAATTTCCGCTAAAGCTAAGCCGAGCGATAAGTGTAAATCAATCAATACTTAGCGCAATGATTCTTAAAATAATCTTACCCCATCTAATCCAACATTAAAGTTCATCTTATTCCATAGTCGATCTCTTTCAACCTCAGTGAGTTCTTTCTCGTTTATTTCTACCAATTCAGTCGGTTTTTCTTTGCTAGCAACATCCTCACGCCATGTTGCCTCCTCTGACAAATCCCAAAGATGTACTGAACTGAAATCAGTCATTATTATTACCTACTATTTTTTTTAATTTTTTGTTTCAGTTTAAAACTTAAAATATCACTTACCCATCATCTAATGCAGCCACAAAATATCCATCAGTGGCACCTCTTAATCTTCCTTTAGCTACATTGTCTATAGCCGTTAGTAGTTTTATAGGCTCTCTCGTGGCAACACTGATGTCCCATAGACAAATGGTACACTTTTTAAGCGCCACATTCTGAGCTTTCTTGTGTATCGTCATTATTAAATTTGATTTAGTTTCAGAGAAATACATTTGTGAAATCTTTGTACTGTTTAGGAAAGATAAGTTTTCGGATGTCACATGCTTCGGGGAGATAGATATATAACCTTTGCTAAACGGATAATTTGTAATATTTAATTCAGATAGTTCTGTATTACCACTGTTAGTATTCAAAACATTGCATATCCTACTTTCTATTCTCTTTAAAAACTTCCCCAGGCGATGAATATTATATTCATTATTTTTTAACTTCGATTTGTAAGTTTCGTATGGCAACATTTCGCTGGGCCCAACGCCATCTTTTTGTTCAAAGAAAATGCGTAACGGGTCCGTTTTATAATTTTCATCTAAGTTAATCGCGTTATTCTTCTCTACATCTGCTGTATGAGTGGTCAAAAAGGTGAATTTCGTTAAATAATCTTCCATGTTTTTACTGTATTTTCGACCTTCGACTTTTTCTTTGATACAGACATCATTTTTCGTAAATTCAACTGGGTGTTGTGTCCACTTATGTTCACATTCTATTTCATCCGTTTGAATCTCTTCAGAGATCCCATCGTCGAAAGTCTGTACAGCTATTTGGGTATAGTTAGATCTGCCAAAAGTTGACATAAACAGGTCATATGAAATAGGTTTCATTTCGAACAGAGTATAGGACATTTCGTGCAAAGTTATGATGCTAAGTAAATCTTTTGCGCGCTGCCTTAGTCTGTCTCCTATTCGTTTCTTTCGTCGGTTCTCCTTTGATTTTGTGAAATCGATGAAAAGAGGTCTGAAAAGAATTGTTTTATAATTAATTATACACATTCATTGTTAAAAATAATTTTCTACTCTTAAATTGCAGAAGAATTGGTAAGCTCGAACATTTTTTTTTTGGCCTAAGAGTGTGTCCTGCCAACGATGACCTACAGTGCCGAGACATAGACGCTCACAAAGTAGACTGCGCCGAATATGAGTTGCACAAAGGGCCATGTAGCGAGCTATACTCGGCATAGCTCTACTAAACGGAGTCCACAACACTGAAATACGTCTGCGGACGACAGTATTTGAGGTCGAATTATCGATACGCCTAAAGTGGAGTTAGGCAGACATCTGGCTAGACGCGGAGATGACCGCTGAATAAGATCCTGACCGAATAGTGGGCGTGCCGAGGTTGGGCCTAAGAAACCAGGGCCGTCGAAAAACGCGTTGGGTTGACGATAATGCCAAGCGCGCGGGAAACGGAAAAGGCTTAGGAGAAGCTAGCCTAATACACAAACCTGTCTATAACTTCAGTATGCACCGTCCTTATGCTGGAGACAGCACTGGAACTGCTCATCTCCTGGAAACCCTCGTCAGTTAACGAGCTAGGCTTCTCCCCGCCTTCTGCTGTCTCCAGGATGAAGTCTAAAGCAACTGGTTTCTGTTTATTTGCTGAACGGTCACGGAGGTCGAAACTTCCTGAAATTGGAAGTGACGAACTTGAAGTGCAAATAAGGGTAAAAAGTAACGTCCAATAAATAAATATAGATTAGATGTAAGTACCTAACAAAAAATTTAACAATATGCAAAATATTAAGTAAGTATAAAATGTGGGTTTAGATGCAGAATGCAGCACCGCACTCTCCCTCCCGTAATACTCAAAGGGTTAGGCTGAGGTGTACCCGTTAGTACAGTGGAACAAGCTAATAAGTATAATACAGGGTAGAGATCTTTATAATTCTACAACACTGAAAATATTGATTGCAATTTTGTTTTATCAAGTGTTTCGCATTAAGCGACTGATGTCAAACGCTGTATCGTTTGACATCAGTCTCTAAATGTATCTGTATAATCTTAAAAGTAAATACAAGGTACCTGGCTGTATACTTATTATATTAGCTTGTTCGACTGTACACTCCCATTTCTTTAAGTCCCATGTAGAGCGAGCCTATTGCCATCTACCCGGTACAAATCCGTGGCTGCTACAAAGTAACGCGTGATTATGTATTTAATATCAATAATCACAATTCAATGAAAAGTGCTTGACAAGTAATTCAGATATAGACACACACATAGACAGGTGTATATTTTTCCACAGACCATGTGTTCTATTCCCACAAGCTATTCTAGATCAACAATCAGTAGTCTCGATCGTTTTGTTGTGATCCCCATCGGTAATTAACATAATTTAGTACAAAATTCAACTGTACCGCTTAAAGCATTAGGTTCAAGATTGTTTGGGAAAATTTTACAGTTTCGAGTAGCTTGATGTACTGGCTTCTGTGCCTACGGGAGAGAGATCCCCAGATTACTTCTCAAACTTACCTGAATCTAACATACTCTCTTCATCCTTGACTTCCTTTAAAGTCTCAACAGCTTCGCTCTCATCATCATCATCGTTATCTTCATCACCTTTATCATCGGCTTCATCACTGCCATTCTGTTCACTGGGTGCAGAGCTGTGGTAAGAATCGAAGTCAGACTCGTAGCTCTCGAAATCATCTTCGTAACTTACTTCTTCGTCACTGGATACTTTGACTGGAAGTGTCTAGAAAGGGTTGAGTTATGTTAGTATAATGAGACTTGGCTCAATGCTGGTCCTGTTTTATAGCCACTTTGGTTCACGGAAGTAAGATTTTTATGTTTAAAAGAGATACTCCCCAAGTCCCCACCTCCTTGTTTTTTAAACGAGCGTACTCTGTAGACATTTTGTCGCGATCGTAGTGACGACAAAAACAAATAATTATTACGATCGAACATCCGCGTTGTCATGTTTTACAAAATTGCTAGATTTCGTGGGAGTTGTGGTTGGGTACAAACACTATGCATTTATACAATCCATTAAAACGTTTATACAAAAATTTTGATCCTAATTTATTTTGGTACCTAATAAAATATCATTGAGATATCTAAAAAAAACTTCTGAATGGGGCACCCCATTCAGAAGTTTTTTTCAAATTGTATAGATTTATCCAAGGATGAAATAATATAGATACTGACCTTTCTACTGTGACTTGGTTTTTCATCATTCAAATCAATATAAAACGCCTTAGGATTCGCGGTGAGCTTTCGTGACAAATTCAACATTTCAGCGTTATTGTCGACGTCCACGGAGTTTAAAATTTTCACTTCATCCTCATTTAATGTCCTTGTTTTAGTTCGATGTCTTTCACTATCTTTTGAACTGGCTTTATCTTTTCTGTCTTTAGCCACATCTTTTATGAAACTTTTTTCTTTATCTTTCGCAACATCTTTAATAGAACTTTTCTCTTTTCTGTCTTTTGTAGCTTCTTTTACAAAACTCTTTTCTTTATCCCTCCTATCTTTTGCTGGATCTTTAACAAAACTCTTTTCTCTGTCCCTCCTATCTTTTGACGCATCTTTTTCAAAACTCTTTTCTTTATTGCTTGGTTTTGTCGCATCTTTTATAAAACTCGGTTCTCTTTCTTTCCTATCTTTCGTCACGTCTCTAACAAAGCTTCTTTCTCTCTCCCGCCTGTCTCTAGAAACATCTTTTACAAAACTTTCTTCTCTTTTCAAATCCATATTCAGTTTTCTTTTAACGATAGGCGAATTTACAGCTACACTAAAGTTGCTTCTCGGAGTGATCGCATTCCTTTGTGTCTTAGCGTCAAACATTTTTGAAGTTGCCACCTTGGGTCTTTCAGACCGCGTTGAAACTTGACTAGTAGATGAAGGCGAAGATTTGAGTAGATTCTTCATTGGCGATACATTACTTGCCGTGTGTGAAGTACCAGGAGACTTCTTAGGTGCTTTAGCGCTTTGTACTGCAACCTTTTTCTTTTGCCCGTAGATATCGGCTGTGGAACTCTTTTGCACGAAATTTCTTGGTGTGGAGACAGTGTAAGGAGTCTTTTTAAGTTTTTCTTCTGAAGGTATTTTCGTGGCATCGTCTTTTGTCTGCTTTTCTCTTTTCGGTTTGGATTCAGAAGACTTTTTTATTGGTGTCTGCATTTTTACTTAGTTTGCACTGAAATTGAAAATGTTATTTAGGCGCGAAATAAAATAAAAAGTAAGATAAACCATACCTACCTAGCTGGATAGAAAATTGGACATCCAAGAATAGGCCTATTACCTATTACTTTTTATTACATAGGTACCAAGGGTATTCTATACTATTACGTAATACAATATGTCATAACTACGACTGTTGTAGGTATCTGATCTACTATGAAAACTCATTATTCCTAATGATCGCACACCTTGTTTGTTTTATTTTCATAAAAAGAACATCCTGTAGTAATAATTACTAGAGATGTAGGTACCGAAATTCGTTCCATATTCGGTAATACCGAAATTCGGTCGAATATTCGGTTCAAGTATATGTAGGGCCGAATATATAGTACCTAGTCTATATTCAACAATCATTTTGCCTACTCAACTAACGGCTAGGATACAAAAGGAAAATATTGAATTCATATTAATCTTCTGTGTCACTGAACTGCTCCTAAGCGCTGGACCGATTCTGATGAAATTTTGGCACATAAACACTCACACTACCATCAAACCATCTGGAGACTTCTTACTAATTGGTGTATGTACAAACGTGATTGAACCTCTCGCCGTTTAAAGACGCGCGAAGTTCAATCGAACTTCGGCTTAGTCGAATGTTTCAATCGATTATTCGACCCAACTCGAGATTCGGCAGAAACCGCATTCGATCCATCTCTATAGTACCTATCCAAGCTCAATAAGCAATTATTTTAAGTACATTCATATCTAGAGCAAATAACGACATATCTAAAGTAGGTAGGGTACCTATAGTAACACAGTACGTACAATACAAATCTACTTTCGTTTTGATTCTACCTCCTACTTGGTCCTACAGTCCTAGTCCTACTTGTGTACATTAAGACACGGAGACACAGGCTATATCTAACCTCGCTTTGTACGAGCTTTCCATACAATGAGGAATCAGCTTAATTTGGTTTTGCATAGCTTAAATTTGTCGTTATCATCTTCCAATTTCGTTCTCCCCTGTCTACCGTAAGTAACGCTATCATTCACTCTTAATTACCTTTACCCCATAATCTATTCCTCTCTTCTTTGGCCTCTCCCTCTCCACCCTCCTCATTACCTACCTACAATTTTAATCACATGCGTTTGATCACTCATCATCGTAACTTAGCTAAACGATTTCCTTTCAAGTTTTCTATCAACGGCGCACTTTTCAAATCGATTTGACCGATATTTCACCATCATTCTCTTGCTCGTAACCCAATTTATTTGTGATTGGCGCAGCATGCCTTCTTCTTCCATAGGTACTTCTTTATTACGGGTCCCCTACGTTTCTTCGAAACACTATTCTTCGAAAATTGTTTCTCCGAACACTATTCACCTAAGCCTTCATACTGCGACGTTTTGTTTGGTCTACGCCTTTTTTGTTCGATGTTACTTTACACCGACCACCTTACATCAACTTTTTTTTCACCAACGTTTGTTTGTTCTATGTAACGTTACTTCGAAAATATTTAACAAACACAATTATTATACCTTCTTTTTGGTTATTATCGATCGTTATCGTTATCTATCGATCTATGACAGCCGGGACCAACAGCTTAGCGTGCTTTCCGAGGCACGGAGGAAATTCGGTATGTGGTGTTCACCCATTCACAGACCAACCTAGGCAAGCGCGGCTTAACCTAAAGATCGACCCGAGTGTCAGTTATTATTACCAATGCTTCAAAAAAAAAACGCTGAGCCGAAAGGAAGGTATTCTTTCTTCTTCTTTATGGGGTTTCAGGTTTCCGCACTTAGTCCTTAAGGTGGACCATTGTGCGTGAGCCGTGGTGGCCGCTTACTCCAGCCAGCCCACCTCCTTCCAGAAGCAGATCAGAATTCCCGGTCTCCTCAGGGCATCCGCAAGGGATCGTGGTGTTCCCAGGGTCTCCTCACGAATCTTGGTAACGCCTGTGCACTCAAGGAGCACATGCGCCACAGTTTCCTCCGCCTCCATGCATGCCCTGCACAGGGGACTGTCAGTGATTCCTAGGGTGTGGGAGTGTTTATTCAGTAAACAATGTCCGGTGATGGTCCCCACCACCCTATCTCTGTCCAGGCGCAGAAGGCGCCTGGTCAACTTTATATCCAGGGATGGCATAGCTTCCTTGGATCGCCTACATCCTGGTGTCGAACTCCACCATTTCTCCGCTTGTATTCGAGTATGATCTTTTAGCCAGCTTCTTAGCTGCTTGAAAGGGATGGGCACAATGGGTTCGGGTCCGTAAGGTTTAGTGATGGATCCTCTTCTGGCAAGTTCATCGGCCGCATCGTTTCCAAGTGATCCGCTGTGACCTCTAATCCATTGTAGCGTTACCGTGTTGTGATTTATTACCGTGATTCGTTCCAGGGCTTTGTGGCATTCTAGTATCAGTCTCGACGTGATCTGATTACTCTTCAGGGATTGAAGAACTGAGGCTGTATTCGAATATTGGTATCCGTAACCTCCCTGGGCTCCCTGGCCTCTATAGCGTGTGCCGCTTGGATGATACCTACACACTCTCACTCACTCTCTCTCACTTCCAAGTGTTTGTAGTTTCTCGAGATCCTTTTGGGTTGTACTTAGGTTGGTCCTAGGCCACCAAACTAAAGAGCCGTATGTGATGATTGGTCGGACAACTGTGGTGTATAGCCAGTAGGTGCTTTTGGGGCTTATGCCCCAATTCCTCCCCAGAAGTCTCTTAAGTAAGGTATTATTGTGTTGGCTAAATATTTTCGAAGTAACGTTACATAGAACAAACAAACGTTGGTGAAACAAAAGTTGATGTAAGGTGGTCGGTGTAAAGTAACATCGAACAAAAAAGGCGTAGACGAAACAAAACGTCGCAGTATGAAGGCTTAGGTGAATAGTGTTCGGAGAAACAATTTTCGAAGAATAGTGTTTCGAAGAAACGTAGGGGACCCCTTTATTACACGTCATCTCAGCAGTCACCTCCTTTCTTACCATATCATCCTTCACACAGTCCATCCATCGTTTCTTTGGTCTTCCTCTGCTCCTATACCCATCCACATTCATATAACAAAACTTCTCACGACATTTCCCTCATTTTGACCTAAATAAGCCTTTAAAAAAAGTTAAAAGGCTGTCCAACAATCGATGACATGCGATCTTTCACGTGGGGAATGCAAAACAACATGAATTATTAATTATTAAGTCAAACCAATTATAACTCACCTTGACATATTTCCAATGATTTGGACACAAACTTCATTAGATTAACAAATATTTTCATAAAAACCTTAATTTATTTGTACTTTTATCTAAAACTAACAGTGTGGAGTATAAAACGCGATATAAATTAATAATTTTCTCGTTAGAAAACACCCGTCACTGAATATTTCTTAGTGTACACAAATTGCGTTGCTATGGCAACCGTTATTTCAAACATTGTGAAAGACGAGAATGCATGGCAGCATGGCACTATGAAGTGGGTACCAAGTATTGAAAGCTCCTTGCAAGAATGAGGTGGTGAGCTGCACCAAACAGAAAATTGCAGTGATTACCTATGTTTCAGGCGGATTTATAACCCCTATGTTAATCCATGATATAGCAGAAATTCCACACACACTAGGAATTTCTCATGTGTCTTGGGTAGGTACATTTACAAAGTACTTACACAAACAGCCAGGCCCGGAACCAATAATATCTGTTAGTTTGTCCATACAAATATTTATTTCGTGTAGGAATCAAACCCGCAACACGCAGCGCAGCAGTCAATCACACTGCGTCATCCGTACCTCAAATGCCAATTTATTTAATTAACTGACAGTTCAGTCCATTGTCACTAAAATTGCGAGGCATCTTACTGAATTCCCAAATAAAAACACTTGATTGGATTTTCTACGTTATAGGCTCGGCACCTAGAATTGACTTTCCAACAGTACAATAATACTTACCTAGGCATTCGTTTAAGTGTTGCTTAGTGTTCGTGTTATGGAACGTTAATTTATTATGACCAAGAATAGTAGAAAAATAGTAGCAAGTACTTAGATACTAAAACACATTACCGAAATTGGCAGTTGACCCAAATAATTAATAGGTACGGTCAGTACCTACAGGAAATTAGGTGTATCACTTTAGCCAATACCTCTACCTACCTACTTAGGTACTCTACTTTTTGTAAGTTAATTTACCACAACTGGAAGGGAGTCCGATACGAAATCGTGTTCGACGGACCTACTCTGCGAACTCAGTAGGTACACACGGCTACACATCAAGCTATACAAAACCATTATAATCTGATCGTTCATTGTGCGAAAAGATCTAGTAAAGTGAGGCCAAGATTAACTGGTTTTGTATAGCTTGATGTGTAGCCGTGTGTACATCAAACTGAACGGGGTTCGACATTTTTCATCGGTAATTTTGAAAAATACTACTCGGTTAAAAAAAATGTAAGTATGGTAAGGTTCAGAATAGGGATGTTTACTAACTAAAAAAAATATGATTCTAATTAGTCCGTCTGTTAAATTATCGCAAAATAACTCCGTGAGGATCCGGATCTTCCTGATGATGATCATGAACGTAAAGATGCATCATCCTCGGACGACTCTGACGATGAAGAGGAGCCCATTGGATAGGTAGGGGAGACCGGGGCAAGATGGGATACCTAAGAGAAAAAACGTCATTATATGAAAATTAAACTGTTTATGAAAAATCTCTTACAACAAAAAAAACACTTACACTTTTAACCAACACAATTATAATCTTTTATAGCGCTAAAGCACATATTTTTTCGGCAAATAGGAAATAAATAACACATGCCAAATATCCCGTCTTGCCCCATGACCGGGGCAAAATGGGAAACGCTATGGGGCATAATGAGTACACAATTTATTATAGAATATTTGTGAAGTTATCTACCCATTATCATTAAAGGACCCCCAAAATCCCGGTGGTGCATCATCTAGCAATTAATTCTTCATCCATTTTCGGGCGTAGATCAGCATTGGTGGTATATAAGTTCCAGCAGCGTTACAACAGATTTCAGCCGTAACTAGTTGTCCTCTTTCGGTAGATGACAAGCAGCTACCTTGTTTTTCCACGATCTGTTTTACGTTTATAGTTCCATGCCATTTTAACTGCAAATAAAAAATATACTTGTTATTAAATAGGTAGGTATAAAACATTTTTGTACCCACACATACTTATGGGGCTATCCCATTATGCCCCGACCGTTTTACCCCAACAGACACATTTTGCAAAAGTAACAACAGTTTTAACCTGCAAAATTATTCTGCGAAAAAGCAAGCTACATTCGTTAGTTTAACACTATTACAGTAAATAACTGAAAAAATGTTACAATAGCACTGATACTTACCTTGATGCTCATCGATACAAAACACATAAACTTCATAAAAATACTTCAAAACACAGTTTTTTCGCGCCGCGCAACCAAAACACGCAGTGACACGCACGCGCCGCTCGGACTCGTGTGACGCAACTAAGCATCGCGCGACAGGCGCTGTGTAGGGGTCTGTTGTGTTCACAAGTCACGCATACAAGCACATTTCCCGTCCTGCCCCGAGCTTCGTCTTGCCCCGGTCTCCCCTACGTATTTTTTGTTTTATTAAATCAATAAAAATTGACGAAGATAAAACGCGTCAAAGATTTGAGTGGGAGGTTGTGACGTCACTGCTCGCTAGGAAATGTCATACAACTAATGTCTTAGAATATCCACCCCGACCCGTGGTACAACTGCGATGTCCAACTGGTTGTACTACGGGGAAATAAATTTACCCATGGTTCAACTCTTTTTTCTGATATTTATGATTATGACCCGTGGTACAACTGTGGAATTATGTCCAACTGGTTGGACCACGGGGATAGGATGATCGTGTAAAACAAACATACATGCAACGCATGTTGTACTCCATGACGCGCGCTCGCTTCGCTCGCATATTACATAACGCTATTGTCTTCTGCTGTCCCCGAAGTGCCGGGCCTCCGCCGGCCTCCTTCGTCGGCCTACGGCCCGGTGCCCATGCCGCCCATAAAGGATACTGTCGCGAGACGGTCGTATTATAATTTTGGTTAAGGCGCAGTCAAAGGGGCACCGTAAAAACGACCTGTTTTTCGTCGCAGAGTTAGCCGTATTGCTACTTATTACAATTCCAAAAAAAATACAGTGTATAGTCAAATGTATAGGTAAAAGACTTATGCAAAAATATTTTCTAAAAGTAATCAAGAACCTCGAAAAAAAAAATCACAAAATCACAAAAAAATCACACGAAAAACTTTTTCGTCTCGAAATGCTCAATATTTTGAGTGACAACTGTTATATTTTTTTTTACTATCAGAAAGGAAATTTAACCAACTAAAGACATATGTAAAAATATTTTAACATTACAACGTATTTTTTTTTTAATAAATTAAATCTGCGAACTATTATATACTACTATATCGTTCATTTTGGCAGTCACGAGAATCAAACGCATCGCCATTTTCAACCTTATTTGTTTAGGCGATGAGTTAAACGCGCGCTCAAGGTCGCGGGCAGGTAATGTCGCCTTAAAAGAGGAGGTAGTAATTGCATTGCACTTCAGCATTAATAGATAACCTTTTCCTGTTTATTACCAGTAGTTGTTCCATAGATCATACATTCAATTCCCAGAAGTACAACTAGTTGGACCAAGGAAAGAACAACTCACTGTAATTGAACCATTGGTAAAGATATTTCCCCATAGAACAACCAGTTGAACCCAGTTGAACCATGGGTAAATTTACTTCTCCGTAGTACAACCAGTTGGACATCGCAGTTGTACCACGGGTCGGTCACTTAGAATATGACTTCACACGAGTTTTCAAAGCACTGTATCGTCTTCATTGTTTGTTTACGTGAAAAAAGAAAAAATACGTGTCCAATATTTTTTGGAAATCTATCTGACGGACTAATTAGTTTTTTTTTTTTTGTTAACATCCCTATTATGTACCTAAGTAAGTACCTACCTAATGAATACATGGTACCTAACCGTTTTCGCGTCGCGGCGTCGGTGCTACATTCATGACATCCTACATTCTGGAATTCTTCTGCCTAGTCTTTTCCCAAAGATCTGTGCTTTTTCTGGGTCGGCTTCCAGTCTAACCGGATGCAGCTGATTACCAGTATTTTACACAGACCGACAGCCTATCCGACCTCATCATCATCATCATCATCATCATTTCAGCCGAAAGACGTCCACTGCTGGACATAGGCCTCCCCTAAGTGTCGCCACATTGACCGGTCCCGTGCGTCTCGCATCCAGCGGATCCCCGCAACCTTCACCAGGTCATCGGTCCACCTAGTGGGAGGCCTTTTACGCAACGTCTTCCGGTTCGCGGTCGCCACTCCAGAACCTTCCGGCCCCATCGGCCATCCGTCCTGCGAGCAATGTGCCCTGCCCACTGCCACTTAAGCTTGGCAATTCTTCGGGCTATGTCGGTAACCTTGGTTCTCATGCGGATGTCCTCATTTCTGATTCGATCATAACTAGTTAGTATTCCGACCTCATAACTAGTCCTAACCCAGTTACTAGATCATACGATACCCCTTGGCAAGTCTCTCAATATGTTTAGCTGCAAAAGTAAAATAAAAACAGACTTTCTATGCTGACTATACGTCCGCCTAGCCTCCCGTAACGTGCCGTCTACAAAAATATAAATTAGGTGAAGGACACATAAATTGTGCCAGACGACAATTATTCGTCGAATATCAAAACAGGCGAATTTGGCGCACCTAAATAACGATCAACATTCCTAAACAGCGTTAAGACTGTAATTTGGTCGAGATATCGCAATCGTCCCTGCTAAGACGATCGATTCGCGGGTTGAACAAAGTTTTATTGGCTTTTTCCATCAAGAACTTCCAAGGTGTCAGGATTTATGCTGTTGATGGTAACAGGTAGGGCACGCTACGATAGTGGCGGTAAGTCCCCTCTTTGAGGAGTAGCTAGAGAGGAGCCACGGCGCCCTCACCTTCCGTCTGACGCAGGTCCTCACCGGACACGGATGTTTCGGGAGGTACCTGCACCGAATCAGGCGGGAGGAAACGCCCGGATGCTTCCATTGCGAGGATCGACCGGAGGACACGGTGGAGCACACTGTGGAGGTGTGCCCTGCTTGGGCGGAGCCCCGCCGTGTTCTCGTAGCGGCGATCTGCGGCGGCAACCTCTCGCGTCCGGCCCTGGTGCAAGCCATGGTCCGGGGCGAGGAGGAATGGGACGCCGTCGCCTCCTTCTGCGAAGCAGTGATGCTAGCGAAGGAGGTGGCGAAACGAGAGAGGGAGAGAACTTCTCAACGTCCCAGCCGCCGCGGAAGGCGCTCCGGGCGTCGGGGGCCACGTGATGGCTTCCGGCCACCGTAGACGCGGGCCTGTGGACGGGGAGTAATGGGCTAGCTCGCCGTCCGGCCGTCGTCATGACGGCAACAGACCGTGTCGACTGCGCGTTCGTGTTCCACGCGCGCCTCAATGAGATGTCAGCAAGGAGGGGCCCGCAAGGGCCGACGCCCGTCGGGACCGCGGATTTTTGTACTAGATTACGTGGCCTCGCCGCAAGGGCAAAGAAGGAACATGGGTTCGGTTTTTAGTCAGTAGAAGTCTGAACTCCCCTTCGCTCTGCCCAAGAGCGGGGGGGGGGGGGTCATTCGATGATTTTCCACCCACCAAAAAAATAAAAAATAAATAATGGCAACAGGTTCGCCCTCTATTACATGGGACCCTGACGGAAATGTGGGTGTAATAGTAGGTACCTACGTCAGTTTACTATAGGCAGTCCCCCAAAACGCCCACCCTTCGCAACTTCCTAGTGTTTTAGCTAAGAAGTGGCGAAACAAGCTCCCTACCTACTTTGCTAATAAGTCACTGTTGGTAAGCAAAATAATATATTTAACAGTTTCGATCTAGTAATCTGTGGTATAGGTAAAGACGCCAGCACATCTAGCTATTACCTAGTCTACGTAATATTTAGCTTGATAGCTGTATTATGACTAAAAGTGTGAATAGGCAAGTAACGATTTAACACTATAGTAAGACTTCATATTTATTATTTAGTCTGTTATTTAGCGAGACGTATTCAGCAAATATTCAAACAATGAACTCTGCTACTTGAATATCAGCACTAACGATCAAACTACTCCAAAATGTTACAAACCAGTTTTAAATGCAGTTTCATCAGAAAACAAAATATGTACCTAATAATACTAGTGCTCAAATCTCCTAGGTATGTTTTCCTCCTCCTCGTCATCTGATGATGACCCTACTGCTTACAGAACTCTTCAATCGCACACCACTCAACTCACTATCATCTAGTTGCTACCAGCCGCCCTGCAAAGATGTCGCTCGACCAAGCCTGAGGGCGTCTCACCTTACGCTTGCCGATTCGCGCGGTCTCCACTTAAGGGGAGACGGTGAACGAACATTTCTCCATACAAACGTAACACCAAAATCATTCGCGATACGAACATATTACCAACTTAAAATTATGTTATTCGGATACAAACGATATTTATCTAGGTTCCTATTAAACTTTTTTTTTTAAACATTTACTATTTACGAAATGCAAGCGAATTGCATTTCGTCAATACTAAATAGCAACGACGACGGCACGGTTGGCGCAGTGGCTAAGCGATTGGACTGCTGCGCTGCGTGTCGCGGGTTCGATCCCCGCACGGAACAAATATTTGTATGGCCTGCAGATAGTTGTTTCGGGTCTGGGTATTTGTGTATGTGACTTTCTATGTTTGTGAACGCACCCACGATAGAGGAGAAATTCCTAGTGTGGGGCAACGTTTTAAAAAAAAACATAATTTTAAGTTGGTAATATGTTCGTATCGCGAATGATTTTGGTATTACGTTTGTATGGAGAATGTTCGTTCACCGGCCCCTTAAGAACACGTCTACCTCAACGATCATCGGTTCTGTAGGCTCTGTGGCTATTAAGGCCGGTCCATTGCTACAGGCTACTTCAGCTTACATAATTGGAATTCCTCTGTGAGGATAAATAAAATATAAGCATATTTCTAACATAGATATATTTGAATGTTTTTACACATTAAAAGGTCGAATACTGTAGATTTACCACTTAAAGTGCGCCAAAAAAGTACCTAACAAGAGTTTTTAAATAAAAACAAAAAAATAAATAAAACGAGGCTTTACTTATGTCGTCACATTTAGGTAACATTATGTACTTCTCGACAATTATTACTTAGATAAATAATACATAATTATACAGAATACGAGGCAAACTGCAATAAATAACAAAAAACGGAGCTGACGAACGCACGTGCATACACTTCTGCATCTAACACCCTACTGATAGAATAGTGTGAATAATTTATATGATTTTCTTTTTTTCCCTCCGACCCGCGAAGATTTTGTTCAAGTATTCTTAATGGTAACTCGCTTGGTTATCGGTCGGATGGTTCGAAACTAATTTACAAACCAGCGATGATTGTTGCTGGGTCTTCAACTCCTTGTTTGATCTTTCTGAGGAACATGACGGCTTCACGACCATCAATCAGCCTGTGGTCGTAAGTCAACGCGATGTACATCATAGGCCTGACGACGACCTGGCCGTTTATCGCGATGGGTCGCTCGAAGATTCCGTGCATACCCAGGATAGCTGACTGAGGAGGATTGATAATAGGAGTCCCCATGAGAGAACCGAACACACCACCATTGCTAATAGTGAAAGTGCCGCCATCCATCTCTTCAATAGTTAACTTGCCGTTCTTAGCTTTCTCTGCTAATCCAGCAATGGTTAGCTCAATATCAGCGTAAGTCATAGTTTGTACGTTCCTGACTACTGGGACCACCAGACCTTTAGGAGTCGCGACTGCAACAGAGATATCGACGTAATCACGGTAAATGATTTCGTTTTCTTCTATGACTGCGTTTACAACGGGCTGGTCCATTAAAGCGGTGGCTGCGGCCTTCACAAACGGTGACATCAGGCCAAGTTTCACGTTGTGTTTCTTGATAAAAGCGTCCAGATTCTTCTTTCTGAACGCCATTATGTGAGACATGTCGATCTCGTTGAAAGTGGTCAACATGGCGTTCGTGTTCTGCGCCTCCTTCAAACGCTGAGCGATACGCTGACGCATCCTGTTCATCTTGACGCGCTGTTCCGTGCGAGTACCAGCGATCTCCTTGCTGTAGTCGGTGGGAGGGACCTTTACAGTCGCAGTTTCGATGGACTGAGCGTGGCGGATCGCTGCTACGGGGATTGAGGAGATAGGGGCAGTGGGTTTAGCTGCGGGAGGCGCCTGAGGTGGCGGGGTAGGAATAGGAATGGCGGCTGCGGGTGGAGGCGGTGGGGGTGGCGCGGCAGCAGCTGGTGGCGGCGGTGGTGGTGCCTCAGCTTTAGGAGCCTCAGGAGCAGGCGCTGCCTTCTTCGGCGGGGGACCACCCTCAGTCAACTCCAACTTGAACAGCTTCTGTCCAGCCTTAACCGTATCTCCGTCCTTTACGTAGAACTCCTTAATGATACCGTTACCGGGCGCCATGACAGGTAACGCGGTCTTGTCCGTCTCGATCTCCATAACAACTTCGTCGACTGCGACGGCATCACCGACTTTTTTGTCGCCAAGTTTCGCGTCTCCTTCGGACACGGAGTCAGGGAAACTTGGGGTCATCACATCTTGTTCGGCGAAGAGTGGGTTGGTGAAATGGATGGTGGCGACTTGGTTGTGGGCAGCTGAGACAACCCGGGGCTGGGTTGTCCTCGCGGCAGCCTGGCTAAGGGCTCCGAAGACCTTGGGCGCCTCTGAAGACTGAAACCGAAGGGTCTGCCCCTGCCTTCGGTATAAGGTCTGTAAATGCTTGGAGCAGCGTCGTAACATCGTGAGTATTTTTTTGAGATTTTCTTTTACCCTGTAATGAAAAAAGGTTTAATTAGGACAGCGTTTGAGAGATCATCGGCTATGACTATAGCAGGCTTTGGAAGTTGTTTTCAGAACACACATGTTCTGTCTGCAAAATATACTGAATCAGCATCTGCCTAGCCTTTTCCGAACTATGCTGGGATCGGCTTTTAGTCCAACTGAATTCCAGTATTTTACATGAAGCGACTTCCTATCTGACCTCAGTAACCTAGTTATTACTGGATAATATAATACCACTTGGTGGTGGTTGGTGGTCATAGATAACAGAAACAACAGGGTGGTTGTCAGTATTTTGGAGCACTGGCTAGACATCTGTTACGACGTGCTTTCCGAGGCACGGAAGAAACTCGGTATATGATGGGCGGTCACCCATCCACAGATCAACCTAGGAAGGCACGGTTTAACCTGAAGATGGATCAAAATGTCTATTATTATCTAGCCACAAGCTCCTCAATAAATACTGAATCAAATATCAATTTTGAAAACATACTTTCAGCTTCAAAGTATGAAATTCTGCTGAACATACACCAACAGTAAGATAAAAGTGAGTAAATAGCATGCGAAGATAAGCGCTACTAAAAAGCAAATTAATTCAACCTATATTTCTAGTTTTGTCGGCCGGGAGACAAATATGTTATCAAGAGGAGAAAAAAATAAAAGAGATGCGTTGTGCCAAAAATAACGTAGCGAAGGTCATTGACGAGCCGAGTATGGTTTGTACCTAGTATATTTTGATGTAAGTAGAAGACCAATCAAGCTATACAAAACCAGTTTATGCGGATCTCTCATTGTATGGGAAATCATTAAAAACATGTTATACTGGAAACGTATAGCTTTATGTGTCGCCGAGTGTCTCTGCTGCCCGAAAATTAAATGCGACAAATATCTTATTTTTTATCGTAAAATTATGTGGTTGCGGTTTCCAGCCAATGTGACTTTGATATATGAGGAAACCTACATTAAAAATACGTCTGAGTTCCCCGAAAGATTACTCAAGTCTTTTCTAATAGATTGCTTCACAACAGCTATTGAAAGGTTTTTTTTGTGTGGTTAGTGCTTAGCCGGCTTAGCATGACCACCGAAGAAACGGGTTTTGACGACGGAAGAATCGACAAAATGACAGATTGTAGCGAGGTTTCATGTCAAATTGTATGGGAAAATCTTTGTCTATTCTTGGTAGAATAGAGATAGAATCGCCATGCAACGGGGGCTGGTGTCAGTTTTTAAGCCGTCCATCACTGGGCCTCTGACTTGGCATAGAGGGCTAATACTTATGAATAGAAAGAGGGAAAGTAGGCCTTTGCAGTGGAACGTGTATATGTAAATGGCTAAAAACTGAAAAGTGACGGAAAAAAAAACCGCGAGCGGACACAGTGTGTTCCGTGTGTGTGGTGAGTGACTGTGGGTGGTAGCCAACGACCATACAGCCACTGTATGGTCGTTGGTGGTAGCGGTCTTGAGTTCAAAAAAGAAAAAGGGTAGACCGATTTGTCTGCTCATAAACATCCACCCGCAATAACTTTATGCGTGCACGTTGATCCCAAACAAACAGTAACCATGGTAAATATTCCATTTTCAGTGTTAATTTTAATGGGTAATAATAATTAATTGCCTGAAATCGCCAGCACCAAGTGAAAACGTGTAGACAGATCAATGAGTAATGATCACTTCTTATCTGAAAAGGCCTTTGCCCCGGAATAAGAGAGTTACAGCTCGTGTATTATTTATCTCTAAATAGATATAATCTTTGTTTACTTATATCGCACTCGCTGTTAACAGAGGCTTCGCCCGCTACAGCTCGAAAATTATCCCACGGGAAGATAAAATCGGGATAAAAACCTATCCTATGTGTTAATCCGGGTTATAAACTGTGTACCTCCAAATCCGTTGAGAAGATTTTGCGTGAAGGAGTAATATTAGTAGGAAGTATGATGTGAATGTGACCAAAAGAGAGATGAATATAAATGTCAGTGGATGGAGAGGACAACCAAAGAAAATATGGAGGGGTTGTGTGAGGAATGAAAACTTTTTAACAAAAAATAAAACCGACTTCAAAAAAAACAATTTTTCCAACAAAAAAAGAATTTTTCAAATCGGTTAGCAAGTGACGGAGTTATGCCCGAACAAACATTAAAAAAAAACAAACATTCGAATTGAGAACCTCCTTCTTTTTTTAGAAGTCGGTTAAAAAAGGAGTAAACGATACCGTGATGATTGAAGGGGAGAATGGAAGAAAAAGCGTGTTGAGCCGATAACTTGGGACAAGGGTAGGAAGATGATGGCTTTTTTTGTGTGGTGGGTGATTTCTATCATGAAATAACTCCTCCCGGCCTGGGCAGAGCGGAAGGGGGTGTCAGACTTCTACTGACTAAAATCACCCATGTTCCTTCTTAGCCCTTTGTATCGAGGCCGCGGTATCTCTTTCGAGCAACCCGCAGCCCCGACGCCGAAGGGAAGCATTATAAATGTGAAAATTTCGAGGATTGATGTATGAATGTTTGGTACTCTTTTACGTAAAAACTACTTTAAGAATTCTGATGAAACTTTACAGTTTTCGTTTATACATTAGCACAACAAACATTAAATTATGGCAGGCGAAGCTGCGGGCGGTAGCTAGTTAAGATGTATAATAGGTAAGTATAGTACTTACATAGCGTCTAGAGATAAAGGCACAATTAACTGGGTCAAGGCCTCCGGACACCGATAGTCGGCTTAGGGGCAAAAACTATTACGTTTTTTTAATTTTGACGGCACGTTTGGAGCAGTGGCCGAGTGATTGGAATGCTGCGCTGCGTGTCGCGGGTTCGATCCCCGAACGGAACAAGATAAGTAGTTGTTTCGGGTCTGGGTGTTTGGTTTTTTTATGTGAGTTTAAATGTTTGTAAATGCACCCACGATACTGGAGAAATTCCTAGTGTGGGGCAAAAATCGACGTCTTGCGAAGCTTACGAGAAGTTACGAGTGCGCCTAGAAAACGCGACCAGATTTTTATGAGATATTGGCCAAGAAGGACGAATTTTTAATCGAGACCAGAGACTCTAGAGAGTTTAGAAGAATATAGGGGTAACCTGCGCTTAGGTAAAAATGATTAATTAATAGATTTCCCGCAAAATTATATTTTTTTACAAAAATGAAATGCCCTCTAAGAGGTGGAAGCATAGGGCAGAAACGTGTTGCTTGTCAGAAAGGATGTACTTAGTCATAGATATTCAAGCGGTTTATAAAAATTATAATTTATAATCACCAATATTGCTTTTCTATACGAGAATGGAATACAATGCATGTTTATATTCGCGATAAACTCCGTATTATAACACGATTTGTTTAAGTAGCCACTTCAGATGTAATTTATCTGAAAAATGACCCATTGTTTTATCTTAAAACTGCGTAATGTCGTGAGTAGGTCAGTTATTTACTTTTTTATCGCGAGTGAAAATTGAATTAGACTTGCCCCTATTACCTACATGAAACATTAACTTGACTAGCAAAATTAGGGAGTGTTATTAATTATTATTTACATCTTGGAGTAATGTTTCGGGGTTTACAGGCATGATGTTATTTTTAAAGCTATTGCCAGCGGCTTCGCCCGCGTGAAAATGACGATTATCCATACAAATTTTCATCCCCTATTTAACTCCCTTATGGGTTGAATTTCGAAAAATCCTTCCTTATTCCTTGTCTACATTATAAAGTCCAAGGGTTTGGGCTAGGCGTTGATGAGTCAGTCAGTCAGGACTTCTCTTTTTATTTATATAGACATATTATGATATATAATATGTTTAAGAAAACATAACCCTTCCTTGCAGTCGGGTAAAAAGGTGTATGAACTTGGAAGCGGCAAAAGTTGTTAAAGGATCACAGCAGGTGGTATTCTGTATCCCCAGGGAAATAAAAGCGTGAGGTTATGCTCATTCCCCTTATTAGAGTACCTAGGTACTAAGGCATGCGTCCAAAACTAATCTTGGTATTGATATGTAAACAGAAGTCTGAATTGATGGCCCCACATGAATACCAAATAGGTATACCATTGGAAAGTTGGCCACTTTTAAATGTACACTGTAGTGCTGTTCATACGCAATGGAAATATTGAAATCTTTGCCAGTCTTAAAATATAAACAAGAAAGAAACCTTAATTAATAGAAGATAAAAACTACCATCTAGTGACCCAAAGAAATAGCCAAAATATTGGAAAGCCAAAGACCTGTGAGCGAGTAACTTGCTTTAAAAAGGGGCGTGTAATTATTATTTTAATCACAGTGACGTGAGTATTTACGTCATACGCGAATTTCAACATCAAGTTATTGCCATCAGCCAGTCATGTACAGTCACCTTCAAAAATGCAGGGACAGTTCTGAACTCTATTCACAAGGAATAAAGACTAAAAGTTTCCATGCAATTTTGCAGGTGACTGTACATATTCAATTGATATTTTTTATGACCAAGTTTTATTGTAACCTACATCATTTTATTGATTTATTTGGCAGAACAGTTGGTTGACTGGCTCATAACACTCAATTGATTATTTCAACTATGAACAATAGTTATTTTTAAGATAATTTATTTTACGTTTGTAACATCCATTATCCACTTCTCTAAATGATAAGAAACCGTCACACCTGTAATCCCGAAGAGTTAAAAAGAGGTGTATCTAATAGTACACCTACATTTTGCCAGTTATGTTTAAGTCTCAAGTTATAGGGGGCGAGGCCTATTGCCATCAATCGGGCACAAAACAGGATTCCTGGCTGCTACTGAGAAATTCTTGATCGAAAAACAACATCTCTTTGCCTGATAGGTACAGGAATCAAAACCAGGATCTCATGCACGGCAGTTGCAACCACTACACCAAATGAAATTCTAATTCACTTAACGATTTCGTAAGTGAATTAGAATTTAATTTTTATTTATAGCTAGCTTTTGCCAGCTTCGCTCGCGTGAAAATTACGATTTTCCATACAAATTTTCATCCCCTATTTAACTCCCTTAGGGGTTGAATTTCGAAAAATCCTTCCTTATTCCTTGTCTACACTATAAAGGGAACCTCTGTGCAAAATTTCAGCTTTCTAGGTCCAACGGTTTAAAAAAAAAAAAAAAAAGGGTTTGGGCTGGGCTTTGATGAGTCAGTCAGGACTTTTCTTTTTATTTATATTGATATTTAAAATATTTGTTACTGTACACATACGTCACTATTGTTAGGTAATTGCTCAATATAGAAAAATATTCTCAAGGAGATGTCACTGTTTTAATTTGAATAATTTGGTTGATTTAAGTGCTATTGTACTCTCGTAAGTGAAGTGAGTAATAGCTAAATTGCTATGGAAATTGGGATCTACATACATTATTGTATTTAAAAAATATATTTTAGGAATGGAGGGAGGCGCACACCCAGCTGTTTTTTTATTTATTTATCAGGAACAATTTACATTGTGTTTGATTTATTACATGCATCATAAATAATAATAATATAAATTCTAAAGAAGCATGCAATAATATAAAACATGCAGCAACAATAAAAAACAAAAACATACAAGATTAAAAAAATACACGATTACCAAAAATAAATGTTAGCTATAATAAAAATCATTTCATCACCAGTGATCAAAAAATTCAAACTCAAAGCCCAGCAAAAAATAATTAAGAATAGAAATGTTATCAATGAAAAAAGCTAAGTGGTACAGATAAAAAGCCGAAAGAACTGTGTTTATTGAAAAAAGTATTGTCAATTTCACTGTCAAGGTGCTATCTTATCAGAGAATGAGTAAACATAGGGAATCAGGCGGCCAATTGATATTAATATCACTGATGCATAATCTGATCTGAGCAATCATGTCACAAGTTGTTTCACCAGCTGAGATTTTCTATTTAAACTTTTCTGCTGGTATCTTGATGGACAGACTTTTCCTTTAAACAGGTTTTTTCGTTTTGTTATGGAATCATGGTTTTTAATGTTTATAATATTTGTGTGGCTTACCATCGCAATGTAGTCATTAATTTGTAAAGTAAAAATGCGTCAAAATAAATTGGTAAAAAACATAACACTCTTTTTATGGGGGCAGTCGTGTAAAAAGAGTACTTACTAGGGATGAGCGTTGAATCAACGAACTAGTTGAATCAACCGTTGATCTCCCGTCAACGTATTAACGTTAACTGTATATGAATCAACTAGTTGATTTCGTCAACGACGTTTATGAAATTAACTCGTGCATCTCGTTTAATAAACGAGAACACAACCGTAACGAACTGAGCAAATTAAAAAACTTATGTTGAAAATAACGCCATAGATTGCGAGTGACAGTCATTTCGTACAATTTGAACTCTAAGCACCGTGTTACAGAGTTGATTTTCGAAATATTTATTTTAAGAATAAAGAAGAAAAAGTATGAAGGGTAGGTCATATAAGTAGAACCATCAAACAAACGTTTTCTAAGACATGCATTGAATCAAATCGTTTCTAAAATTAAACGTCGCAGCGTTGACGTTGAATAAAACCGTTCAATGAATGAACGGTAAAACGGTTTACGTTGCAAGTTGACATTAATTTTAAGTTAACTCGTTGACGAATTCAACTAGTTGATCAACTAGTTGACAAACGTAAATCAACGTTAACGTTTCGTTGACGGAAAAACCGTCAACGACCCATCGCTAGTACTTACAGAAAATAATACATAAGCACTTTCACCACTTTCCATCAAGGGTATAACAAGAAAGTCATGTTCTGTTTATTACAGCCTCCTTCTTTCCATAGAGTATTAAAAAAAACATAGATTCGAACATGGAACAGCAGTCTCGTGACATTCCTGGTCAAGTGACAGAAAGCAGTGCAAGAGGATTTCCGATATTTTATCTAAACACTACAAAATTAACTATCTAAATTACCAAAAACGTTCAAGGAAGCATTACAGGTGAAGAGGCAATTTGGTTAGTGTGTTACAGCTGGAAGGGACCGGCTTACACCTACACGATGCATTTCAAGGTTATCATAAGAAACATTAACTACTAGATGCACAAATATTAGTAAAAACGGACCCCTTACCTTTTGGTGGAGGTAAACAACCGCTAACAGGTAATTATAACGTTATTTCACGGACATAGAATGTTACATAAGCTTATATCTCATGACAGTTCTTAACCACGACCAGTGTTAATATTCGAGTAGTTCTAGCTTTTAGACAAGCGTTATTCAATGCATAGCGTATGTGCACTGGGTTTACAACGTATTGAACTGATACTTCACTTATATTTTGACGCTGCTTTATGAGAATTCAGATTTCAGATGTGGCCCGTAGACCTACATTTATTTCGGTTCGATTCTGCCTCTTGCAATCGAAATCGAATTCTAGTTGGTGGCACCTGTCAAAACTCAAAACCTCATTCCACCTGCTCAATTCACGAAATTCTTAGCACGAGTACGACATAGAAATAGCTACATTTGTTACTCCCCAAGAGTAAGCAGCACAGCACAAGTAACATGGTCAATTTACTTTTATTGCAGACTTGGAACGCAACGTTTTGACAAGTTGAGTCTGCGTTTAGTAACTGCTACGTGAGCTATTCCTGAATATTGATCGAGTCGTGTTGGATTAGTTCGTTATGGGTGCGTTCCTATTCAAGGCTATGACAAAAATGTATCTGTTTGTTATACACTGGGTTAGCTTGCAAATGAAGGATATAGTTCGCTCACATGTAATTGCTGTTCATGATGTATTAATTGTTATTCCAGAAGAAAGCAGTAAACCCTTAATTTCGGTGGTATAAATATATGAGTAGAAACTAAACGTATGTTTGCATGTGATTTTCTTTCTGCCTTTTCTATGAATTCGACAGAAGTTTTAATGGTGAAGATCCTCTTGGATATTTTATTATTATTTATCAAACCTTGAGATGGGTAAAATAATAATAATACGCATGATATTTTTTAAATAAAAAAAAAAATTAAACCTATGTTAGAAAAGTGACGTGAGGCACGCGAACTCTGACGTCATCACTTGAGTATTTTTCAGAAAAAGTGTACATTTGTGAATTAAAATGATGTCGTTAATTTGGACTCTAAAAAAGTCAATAAATATATCTTGTACTTTATAATCGCCGCGTTGTATTTGACAGAAATATATTGTATTCATTCGCAAATAGTCTCATGACTTATTATTTTAAGTATTGTTTACAAAAATATTAAAATAATACCACTCAAAATATTTTTTCTATACAAAAAACGTAATGTCACTATCAGCTTTAAAATATTTCGATTCGTATACATGGCTTTATAGTTCGATTTATTACACGAGATTTGTTTTTAATGTGCTAAAGGTATCCTCTAGTATTTAAATCTCTGTTTATTTGGGGTTTTCCTAATAATACAATTGAGAAAAATAGTTTCATTACAGTGTCTCAATATTTTACATGTTCGTTACAAGCAGTTTCGTTAACAATTTTTACACTGGTTTCTTGGTATTTCTGAACGCAGTCGTAAATTTTAATATTGGCAACACTAGCCTGAACCTGATTGGCTGTTAGGAAACTGTCAAACGCAACGATCAACCATTTTGTTGTGAAAGTTGTGAACGGAGCTCCGAAGAAACATTTTCGTTATCTTAAATTTACAACGTGCTATTTCGGTAAGTAATTTAGATACACGTCTGTGGTTTTGATATGTTAATTAGTAGAATGTTATCTTTTTACTTAGTTCTCCTGCTGAACGTTAAACATTGTTTTTTGCAGTCAATTTACTTTTGAGGTTATTTTGGGCTTACAGTTTAGTGACATTTCGTTATGTAACGAAAAGGTTTTCTTACATTTTAGTTGCATTTAGTAACTAAAATGTTACGTAACGAAAATGTTGAGTATAAAGCTGCATGTACATGAATATTTTAACCAACTTTACAAAAAAAAGAGGTGAATTGTTATCTGATCAATAAAAAAATATAAAAAGCGTTTGTTAAAGTGTATTTTTAAGGATTAACCTTCATTTCATTGATTCACTTTTTTGTAAGCTACAGGTACCTCTATGTCTGCCAAAGTATACCAAAGTATACCTAATTTTGTTAATTCTAATAAAAAAAATTATATTTCATTGTCTTTTTATTGTTAAAGTAATTTGAATTGACTCATCCGGTCCTGTGTAATGATAATAAATAAATAATTAAAAGAGGAAACAAAAATAGTTAACACTGTGTGTATAAAGCTTATAATTACATTTTTGTTACAAGTTACAATTTCGTTACAACAAATTAGTTATAACATTTTCGTTGCGTACAAAAAAAATGAAAAGTACTCACTTACCAGCACGCCCATCTATCGGAAGACAGGGAGGCAATCGTCGCACTCTATTTATTTTTAGCACTAAGTACAGGAGCCGGACATAGGCATTTTCTCACTCTTCATTTATGATTAAAACAATACTGCCATAAAGTAAATTAAGTAATATACCGGGTAACTGCTTCCGGCTTCGTAGGCCACCAACGGATGTCATGTGCAGAAACTTGCAGCAACATTTTTTTTTTCCAGTTTATTACCATTTGCATCCGGTGGCAATCCAAACTGGGAATGAATGGATGCAGGGTAACCTGCGAAATGAAAAATATAGCGCTCGCTGAGCGCTATATCTGGTGCGAGTGTTTTGTCACTGTTCTAACCTTTATTTTGCTCCTCGGTGTAAAATCCTCACGGATGGCCGCCACCCTGGGGCAAGTCTCATTTTTTGTTTAACCATCCGCGTTCGTTCTTATGGGGCCATAAAGGCCGGCGCTCACTGCCGGCCATCACTGCGTGTCATGGCAAAGGATTTTATTACTAATCAAGTTATTATGGATCATATTTCAATGAGTTTAGAATTCATGTTACTTTATTTCGATACCACGATGGCGCAAAAAGACGCGACGGCGGCGTGCCGCTGGATGCTGCGGCACGACGCAACGCGCCGCTAGTTACTGCAGCAAGACGTGTCATGCCGTTTCATTCCACTGGTTACCGCGGCGCAAATATACCACCCAGAATTGTCTTTTCGTCAAATTAACCAGTTAACCATAACGACACAACCAACTTCGATTCCGCGCGGAGCACACCTGATTGATGCCAGAGTGGCTGGGCTTTCAACAGGATACCACGGGATGACACGGGACGCGCGGGATGCCGTAGCCCAACCTGCCGTGCCATGCCATCAGTGAGCGCCGGCCTTTGAAGGCAGCGGTAAAAGTGGAGGGGTCATACTAAAGGCCTCACTGGCGGCATGGTACGGTAGGTGGTGCTGCAGCATCCCGAGCGTTCCGTGGTAGGCCGTGGCATCCCGTGGTATCCTGTTGAAATCCCAGCCACTCTGGCATCAATCAGTTTTGCGTGCGTCTTCTCCCTCCCTTACCCCCGCGCACCGACCGCACTGCGCCCCATTAACCGAAATGACCGCTGCACAAGTTTCGACCTTATTTCAACCAGCTTAGCAATTATAATTCCTCTAGGCCAAACAGTACCCGTGGTAACCCGTGGAATGAAACGGCATGACACGTCATGCCGCAGCAACTCGCGGCCCCTTGCGTTGTGCCGCAGCATCCAGCGGCATGTCGCGTCTTTTTGCGGTATCGTGGTATCGAAATAAAGTAACATGAATTCTAAACTCATTGAAACAAGATTCAAAATAACTTGATTAGTAATAAAATCCTTTGCCATGACACGCCGTGCCGTGCCGGCATGAGCGCCGCCGGCCTTTAGGCTTGTCGTCCACGCACGGCGACTTTTTGTAGCGACGCGATGCTGTCGCGCGCTAGTTTTGTGGGCGAGGGCAAACAGCTAGCGATCGTATAGGGATCGGGACTGTATCGATACGAACGCGCGACAGATTCGCTACAAAAAGTCGCCGTGGGTGAGCGGCCTATTATAACTGCCTAAGGCTGCCTGTCCACCGGAGCGGAGCGAGGCAGCGGAGCGGACTGCACAAAATCTCCGCTCCGGTCCCAGTGTGCAATCCTATTGGTTAATATTTCTCCGTTTCTCCGCTCCGCTGCCTCGCTCCGCTCCGGTGGACAGGCAGCCTAAAACACCACAACGCTGTGCAACCGCTAGCTAGAGCAACGAGGCAGTCAAATGTTTTGGTTGAATGTTTGAATTAAATGTTTTTTTGAACAGAATGCTTAATGGTCAGTAAAAATAAACAAATTCATAGCCAAAAGACATTTATTGTGATAAACAAGCTAAAATACGAACAGACATACACACAGACACAACAACTTACAAAACTTACGAGAACTTTGTACATTTACGGTAAGGCCCTCCGCTATAGCAACACCAGTGTTACAAGCTTTTAAAATGTTCACTCTTTTGGTAGTGGCAACTGGCAAGTGTGGCAACACTCTCCGGTCATAGCTAAAGCTACTGGTAGCATTTAAAAAAAAAACAATAAAATAAAGTACCTATCGGATTTTTCCAGTGCGAGAGAGATGGAAGGTTTTTATCATAAAAAATACAATATTACGTATGATACGACTTTGTAGGTAAGTATAATTAAGAAAGACTCGAAGTATAGCATAAAACTATATTCAATTTAAAAATCTAACAAATTGGTATAGCTTTAAGCTATCATTAACAGATACATACTAGGAAATTAACCGTAAATAACTATTAAACATAAGAAAGTGGACATTTATTGTCTCATGCATGACATTCATTTGACAGTTAAGTATATGTAATGGCTATTGAGGCGGTGGTGGATCTAAACATTTCATATATCATGGTATTCATAGCCAATTCATATAACTGTCATTTATTGACAGCTATATGTAATGGCTATTGAAGCGATAGTGTACAATAGGGGATCGGACAAAAAAAAACTAATTAGTCCGTCAGATAGATTTCCAAAAATTATTGGACACGTATTTTTTCTTTTTTCACGTAAACTTAAAATGAAGACGATACAGTGCTTCGAAAACTCGTGTGACGTCATATGATAGGTAGTACATTTTGACGACACAAGTGACGTTTCAAGCCCCACTCCAAGATCTTTGAAGCGTTTTATCTTCGTCATTTTTTATTGATTTGATAAAACAAAAAACACGTATTCAATATTTTTTGATAATCTAACTTACGGACTAAACAGAATCATATTATTTTGACCCAGTCCGATCCCCTATTATAGTGTCAATGTCAATTTTTGTATCAACTAATTTGTCTAAACATTGCGTTGTAATGTATTGGACGGTAACGCATTCCAAATGTATCATTTGTTATCTATCCACCTTTCTTTTCTCAATAAATGCAGGCATTATTCAAATAATTATACTCTGGTTTCGTCAAAAGTCGCATAGATTAAATAACTAACTTAACAAGCGGAGGACCACAAATAACAACTAATTTATAGACAAGACTTTGTGCAAATAACTCTAAATAAAACAATCTTTTTGGTAAAATAATACTCGACATTCACAATCAAATAAATAAATAGTGTAAATACATTCTGTATCTACAAAATACAATAATTTCAATATTTACGGTACAAAAAATGGGTGCTGTTGCAAAATAAAAGACGCACCATTTTTAGAGTTCCGTTTTGATTTATGCACAAATTTGCAGGGCGAGCAAATCCTGTTGTCGCATGTCCCGCTGAAACGAGAAAGCCAAATTAAAGTAGCTAGTGAAACTATACAGACGTACGTAAATGGATATCGTTATAAACGGGATAAAACAAAGCAAAAAAGAAATTGATTCTCAAAACTCCTTTTCAAAGTTGGCAACATTTCAGAGGTCTAGAAAGCTGGCAACATCTCCGTCGAATATTGCGCCAATTTGTTTTGATTATTTAATAAATATTATTGAATTAAATTATGAAATATTTCTCTGTCTTACACTAAAATATTAAGTAAGTATTGCGATAATAACACTGGTTGCAACAGTTTTAGTTGTAATTGCATTCTAAAGATTTCCCAAATGCTTTTTATACACTTTATAACTAAATATACAATGCAACGATTTAGTTGTTGCAATAATAATTAATCAATCTTTAAATACAACACACAGTAACAGCGATATATTTGACAGATACAGCGATACAGTGACCAACTGCCAGAATGGACCCTCAAGTAACTGCATCAACTGCGATCCCAAAAAAAAATTTTTTGCTTGTTTCGTCGTCTGCGGAGTTTCACTAGGTAGTTTATTTTGACGCTGTATACACAGTCGTTTGCCTCGTTTTAGCGCGATAACAACATTGAGCTTTTAAATTTGTTATAAAACGTTGCCCCACACTAGGAATCACACTAGGAATTTCTCCTGTATCGTGGGTGCGTTCACAAACATAGATAGTAACATGCACAAATACCCAGACCCGAAACAACTATCTGTAGGCCATACAAACGTGGTTTTACGACAATACAGACTCATTCTGTAAGTGCTTGCTTGCTTTTGCCCCCAAATTATTAATATAAACCTGTTTTATCTTTTTTTCGTTGCTCCAGATAAATGTTGTATTTTAGCCTCTGAATAGGTTTTATTTATAAGTTACACAATATTCTTTGGAACAATACTTCTCGGCTATAGGGCATGATATTTTTTGTAGGTACAATTATAGCCATTTATTGCAAAACGATCCCGTAGCCAATTACAGAATAAATTAGTTAAAAGCAAAAACTAATACAGTCTTCTTGCATTTATTGCAGCACCTAAAGCTTCGACAAAGCTGAAAGATATATTATTTTATAATAATAAATAATAATTTATTCTTCTGTTCAATAAAATAAATAGTACCTAAAATAAATAATAAAGCTGCTAAAAATACTCGTTCGTTTTTGGTAGGTACATTACAATTTTTCATATAAATATAAAGTTATTTAAAGTTTCCGTATTCACTGGTACAAAGTTATAAAATTGTGAAATGTTGCAGCCAGGATACATAAATTGTAACGTTGCTGTCTAATAAATGTAGTACAACTCGTACAAGTTAATGTGACCGCGTAGTACACAAAACATGTTTCAGCAACATGTTTTGTGTTTTAGCCAACGGTAAGTTTGTTGTCCAACTTGTTTCCCAGTGAATACGAGTAAACAAAATGCCGATATCAGACGCTTCACTGAGGTGACTGCTCATTTTTGTTTCACTCCATGTTCAACAACTCGGATAATATTACATAGAAATGACCGTACATCTCTACTTTTTATTTATTTTTCGATCATTACATAGACCACTAAAAGCGGCCGTGTGCCCGTAAGTTTCTAAAGCTTAAGTAGTCACTTTTGATTAATTTTGTGTTCAGGCGATTCTCGCATATAAATTTCAATGAATAGTCTGATATCTGTATATTGAATACTAGAGTCAATTTACATAAGTTATGGTTATGTACAGACTTACGAATAAATTAAAAGGTAAACAAACCTCAAGGTGCCTCGAGAGCAGCGGCGAGAAATCACGGCCTCGCGGATAGCAAAAAAAAAAAAATATAATTTGAAAAAAAAAATGGAGCCTGTTTCACCACACCAAAGTTTAGAATTGATGGGGAAAAATTACAGGTCGAACATGTTCTGAATGGCTTTGAGAAAAGTACATCTGTGATTTTTTTTGCTAGACTTGGCGGGGTCACTGTAATGCCCCCCAAGATTCGGAAAGTGATTGAGCTAGAGGTCCCGTATAGCATTTTAAGTTTGGTTTTATCATGTTCAGGTTATTCATGTTAAGATAATAAGAGACCAAATTAATTATTTTCAAACTTTCCTCTGTCTGATATCTCAATTTTCAAAATGTCATCAGAAGTGTCAAAAAAAAAATTGGAGTGGCGAAAACAGGCCCTATCAACAAGAGATTAAAACTCAAAGTCCGCTGCGCTCGAGGCAGTCTGACTCCATTCGAGGCGCCTCGCCGCTGCGCCGAGGACTCGAGGCCTATTCCACGTCTTTCATGACGACCCGCTCAACCGATCTACGGGCATTTTCCTTTATCTACGAACAAGAAATGTCGTTGTTTTACCCGATTTTAATGTTTAAACTAGTTAGGTAATAACATGACCAGAATAAATGAAGGGTTTCTTTGGAGTAAAAGCAATAAATTAAAATTAAATATTGGCGCGTTTTAAGTGTCAAACAAACATAAAAATAAATAATTTTGTTACATTTGTAGGTATAGTCGACCAAGAAATTGGTTTACCACTCTAAGGTTGAATATCATTTGCACGTACACACGGCTACACATCAAGCTATACAAAACCAGTATAATCTGATCGTTCATTGTGCGAAAAGATCTAGTAAAGTGAGGCCAGGATTAACTGGTTTTGTATAGCTTGATGTGTAGCCGTGTGTACAAAACATCAAGTGCTATTTTCACGTCAGAATCTGTCAATCTGTCATCCTTAGCGAATAATTATGTTACTGGGAGATGTCATCAAAAGTGGTAAACCAATTTCTTGGTCGACTATACATGGAAACACACATACAAGGAAAGTCAAGCGATTTCAAACGAAGTAAAAGAAAGTGGTTTTATTAAAGGTAAAATTGAGAGCAATAATCTCCTAGGTCTCGCCCTCTTTGCCATGGTCTTTACCAAGATCAGCCAAAAGCTCGTAGAGTTGACATCATCAACTTCCTGCCCTTATCCCATTTTATTTAGGGTCAGCGCAACACGTTTCTTTTTCCATTCTTCCCTGTTAGACGTTACGGTGGCATTTAGGTACCTACTCCTTTCTCTTTCATATAATTCTTCACACAATCCATCTATCTTTTATTTGGCTTACTAAAGCTCGTCGAGTTGACGATATCGTCCAAATTGCAGTATAAAAGTTGATACACAGAACCGGGAAATGCGGCAGAGGAAAGTGGTGGCTTATACCTAGCAGTTGAGTGATCCCGAGTTGAAGTGATGATGATGATGAAGAAATTGAGAGCTTCATGTCTCGAATTGAGAACCTCAGACTATCGTGTTTTTTTGAATACCTATGTATCATCATCATATTATTATGTATGCTTAGAAGCCATAAATGGATGTCTCGAATTAAGAACCTCAGACTGAGGCAATGGCAAACTATCGTGCATTTTTGGATATGTATAATCATCATAATGTATGCATAAAAGCCAACCAATGAGGCTCATTTTAGCTTAATAGAAACTGCATGCCTTGTATGCCTCGAATTGAGGTTTTAAATGCTTTGCCTCGGTTGGAGGCTTACAATCAATATTAAGCTTAATAAATGCAATAGTTTAGATACAAGATCTATTATAATTATATTATTTACTAGCATCTCTTGGACTGTGTGAAGGATGATTATGGCTAGAAAGGAGGTGACTGCTGAGATGACCGAGCCATAGAGGAGTAAAGAAGTATTATAATCGGCACGATTTTTGAGCGCTGACGCAATAGTGAGTTATTGGGTCCCTTTGGTGGTATGAAGTGAGACTTGGGGCGGGGAAAGTGCAGTGATTGGCCCGTAGCGCATCGCGTCATAGCCGTCACTCGGGATTTGTTCTTTACTCCTGCTGCACTTACCTCACGACCAATAAATAATAAACGGGTGTGCGTTTTATTTGTCATAAAGTGTACGATGCGCACAGCGATCCCCACTCTTCCGCAGAGCGCTCAAGAACCGTGCCGGTATTTATACAAGACATGACCCAAGTGATCTGAGATAAAGGCAGAGGCGTGATGATAATGACTACCTTCTCCGAGCATCGAAGAAACTACCTAGAAGAAAGAAACTAGGAAACTACTAGATAAGTATTAATTTAACTTGTAAAAGTACCGTTAGAAATCGCAAAACCTTCAAAAATCGACGCACAATTTAAATTAAATATTATTATTCGTTTCATAAAAAAAATAAAAATATGCATTAATTTTGTCCCGAAGACATTTTCCGTTCGGACTCTAGTAGCTTGTCTACTAATGGTCCGGGTCGGTCCAGACTGCTGTAACTGTCTCTTTCAGTAGGACTTTTCTCCATCTGTAATATTCGGTTTTTTAAGGAATAGTTGTCTATGGCAAGGAGGATAAAATAATGACGATAAGTATTACGCCAGGCGTACAACGATCTATAATCATAAGTATGTAAAAAAAAAAAACGAAAAAAGAGTCTAAAATAACTTTTCTTCGGAAGTCGGTGGCAAAAAAAAAACAAACAAACTCAGCGATTTCCGAAGGAAAAGTTATTTAAGACTTTTATTTTGTGTTTTTCGGTGTTTTTTTTTTTTTTGTAAATCGTTTTTTTTTAGATTATTTTATCCTTTTTAGTTGTAGTTTACAACACTATAACTTGATGAATCAATTTTACGCCACCTCTTTCTGGGCCAGCTGATGTGGCAATGTATGAGTTAGAAACCAAACTACTGAACTGATTTTGATGAAACTACGTCCGAGTAGTTCTGTCAGTCATCGGCCGACAAAATCGGTTTTGGCGTAAAGCTTCATACAAAAATAAACCTTGCTAGTATTACTTTAATGTGCATATTCCTATGTCGCCAAGTGTATTATACGATATTATAACATCTACTCACATCACTACCGTTGCTTATGCTCACTATAAACTCCATACGAATAAGGCTCATTTTCACATGAAACACTGGATATAAATTAAATACTCACAATGTCTCCTATTATATTATTGGTATTGCCTTCACCTCCCCGCGCCAGTACCAGTACCTACATTTTATAAGCACTAACTGTATACGAATAAGGTTCATTTTCGTACGAAACACTGGGGGTATAAGATGTACTTACGTCCGGTTCTCCTAGCAGGGTGTTGGCTAGGTAAGGGGCCTTTAGGACCCCACGCCAGTAGAGCTTCTCTAAGGGTCTGTTCACACACCAACCAGCGCAGCGGATTCCAAGGGATCGCCAGAAATGGACTTCACTCCTGTAAAGAAGTTTTTGGAATGTCAGGAATACTTTAGCATGGCATTTTGACCAAGAAGCTCGTAATAACAGCCGCTCAGATTAATCTTCAGATTAAGTCACGCTTATCTGTGAATGAAGATAAAAGTTTGAAAGGGATCTTAGCATTATTTTTATCATGCGGGCAGTAAGGTGTAACGACCCCCCCACACATAAAAATACTATCCTAAGCTATAATTCGTCTAAATTTTCAATAGGGGATCGGACTGACTCAAAAAAATATTATTCTGTTTAGTCCGTCAGTTAGATTATCGAAAAATATTGGATACGTGTTTTTTGTTTTATCAAAACAATAAAAATTGACGAAGCTATAAAGATCATGGAGTGGGGCTTGAAACGTCAATTGAAGGTACAAAATATATCTGTATCGTCTTCATTTTTTACCCGACTACGGCGAAGCCAAAAGGAAGGGTAATGATCTTGGCCAATTAGGATTGTAACGTCCGCAGAGCAAAATGTCCTCGTTGATAAAACGACCGTAACGTAGTAAGTCATGGGAGCAAAACGACCGCTATTTATTCTTCGTGTTCCTATAATACGACCGTCTCGCGACAGTATCCTTTATGGGCGGCATGGGCACCGGGCCGTAGGTCGACGAAGGAGGCCGGCGGAGGCCCGGCACTTCGGGGACAGAAGATATTAGTGTTATTTAATATGCGAGCTAAGCGAGCGCGCGTCATGGAGTACATGCGTTGCATGTCCGCTAAGGGGATGAATCACTCCAATGTCTAGTAATAATAATAATAATGACGTCACTCAATACTCATACATGCAACGCATGTACTCCATGACGCGCGCTCGCTTCGCTCGCATATTAAATAACACTAATATCTTCTGTCCCCGAAGTGCCGGGCCTCCGCCGGCCTCCTTCGTCGACCTACGGCCCGGTGCCCATGCCGCCCATAAAGGATACTGTCGCGAGACGGTCGTATTATAGGAACACGAAGAATAAATAGCGGACGTTTTGCTCCCATGACTTACTACGTTACGGTCGTTTTATCAACGAGGACATTTTGCTCTGCGGACGTTACAATCCTAATTGATCTTGGCAGTCTATGTATGTACCAGGGCGGCTGATAAGTTCGCGGCCTAAGGAACTTAACGATAAGGTATCATCTCGTTACTGATACCACTACTTGCGGCACTAATAGATAGTTTAAATAACACCTATTTGTTCAATTAGGTTCATTAACACTTAAACCCTGGAACAAGCAACAACACCATGTCGACCGAAACTGAAAATTCTCGCAATTGGTGCACCGCGCAATAATTAAATTCCTTGTAAAAAAAGGAAACTCGCCGAAAGACACTTTTAAAGAAATGTTATCGGTTCTTCAGGATTTCGGCCATCATAATTATTCCATGGTAAAAAAATGGGCTCGGCTTTTTCAACAAGGTAGAGAGAGCTGTCAAGACGACCCACACTCGGGCCGCCCTGTGACAGTAGTGACCGAAGAAAATGTTCAAAAATTTGTATTGGCCGATCGAAGAATAAAATTGTGGCAGATAGTTGAAGAGTTACAGATTAGTGACATGAATGTCACATGAAAAAAATTTGTGCGCGTTGGGTACCGCGAATGCTCACACCACTCGACAAACAACGACGACTGGCGAGTTGTAAAGATTTTTTGGAGTTGTGTTAGAACGATTTGGACGAAATTTGTAACCGCATTGTGACAGAAGACGAAACCTGGATTCGTCAGTATGATCCGGAGTCCAAGCAAGAGTCTATGCAGTGGATTAAAAAAGGAGAAAGACCACCAAAGAAGTTTAAAGTGGAAAAGTCGGCCTCTAAGATTATGGCGACCATTTTCTAGAATAGCGAGGGAATTTTATTAATTAATTACTTGCCTAAAGGAACTACTATAAATGGTCAATACTACGCCAATTTATTGGGTCAGGCACGTAAAGCAGTCGTACAGAAGAGACGTGGCAAGGTGGCGCGCGGAGTGTTGTTTCTGCAAACCACGCGCCGGTTCACACCGCTCACGTTGCGAGGGATGCCTTAAAAGCCACTGGGTTCGCACAAATTGACCATCCACCATATAGTCCGGACCTGGCTCTTAGTGATTTTTTCCTTTTTTTTAAATTGAAAAAGTAGTTACGGGGGCGAAGATTTTCGGATGACAATGAGATGAAGTCGGCCGTGGAGAGCCATTTTCAAGAGAAATCTTCAGAATATTATATTAATAGTTTGAAGGCATTGTATTCACGATGTGAGAAGTGTATTTCACTTGAGGGGGATTATATTAAAAAATAAAAATTATAAAACTAAACTTTTCTTTCATTAAGTACCCTAGGCCGCGAACTTATCAGCCGCCCCCTCGTATGTATGTTCCACCGTAGCGCCTAAAATACTGAACGGATTTTAATAAATGAGGTGTCAATAGATTCGTAAGAATAGCCCGGGTGACATAGGCTATATAAATTTTATAAATTCTTTTTATGACGGAATTTAAATGTCAAAAACTTACCTCAAAAATATTAAATTGAGATAATCATAACATGTTTGGTATCAAATGAAAAGTCTTGGCGAGCAAAAACCAATATTTTATTCGTAGTCGGGTTTTAGATTTTTAAACTTGTTGTTTACATGAAAAAAGAAAAAATACGTGGTTAATATTTTTTGGAAATCTATCTGACGGACTAATTAGTTTTTTTTTTGTCCGATCCCCTATTAGGCTGTCATTTCACGGCTTTTTTATTTTTTGAGGGTGGTACATCATAATAGACTCCTCCAGGCCCGCACTGGGCGGAGTGGAAGCCAGTATCAGACTTCTACTGACTAAAAACTACCCATGTTCCTTCTTAGTCCTTTGTGTCCGGGGCCACGGCATCTCCCTTCTTCCATCAGGAGACTAGACGTACTGCAGGTGTTCACCCATACCTTGTCGATGTTCCACACATTCGTACGAAGCGCTTTGCTAAATCTTGTTGCACACAGCCAAAGACTGGAACTCCCTGCCTGCGTCGGTTTTCCCGAGTTCATATAACCCCAATCTATTTAAGTCGCGAGTAAACAGGCTTTTTCTGGGTAAGCTCGTTCCATCATCTCTGCCCTTTTTTTTTTTTTTTTTTTTTTTTTTTTTGGTGGGTGGAAAATCATCGAATAACCCCCCCCGCTCTTGGGCAGAGCGAAGGGGAGTGTCAGACTTCTACTGACTAAAAACCAACCCATGTTCCCTCTTCCTCGCCCTTGTGTCGGAGCCGCGGTAACTTTTCGATATCCGCAGCCCCGACGGGCGTCGGCCCTTGCGGGCCCCTCCTTGCTGACATCTCTTTGAGGCGCGCGTGGAACACGTACGCGCCGCCGACACGGTCTGTTGCCGTCATGACGACGGCCGGACGTCTCACTAGCCCGTTACTCACCGTCCACAGGCCCGCGTAGTAGGTGGCCGGAGGTCATCGCGTGACCCCCGACGCCCGGAGCGCCTTCCGCGGCGGCTGGGACGTTGAGAGGTTCTCTCCCTCTCTCGTTCCGCCACCTCCTTCGCTAGCATCACTGCTTCGCAGAAGGAGGCGACGGCGTCCCATTATCATCTCTGCCCTTAGGGCAAGATTGAGGTCAAGAGTAAGACAATTTGAAATAAAATTTAAAAAAAATCTCTAATAACAACCCGCAGTCCCGATTAGACGGCTTCTTGAATGGTCCTATAGGTACTCACGGGCTCACGATATCCTTATGCAGCAGCACAGCGCTGACGGCACACCATCGTGCTGACCAACGCCACATCATAGAGTGCAGCATGTCTGCGAAGCGTAGGACGCTGTGCATTGGGAGGTTTTCGGCGTATCTGCAGGGAGTTTGTCAAAGAAACATCAGGATTCGATCATTTTTTACAAGTCAATTTAATAGATATTATTGAAAATTAAATACACGGGATTTTGATCGTATTCAGGGTGATACGATCAAAATCAGGGGATATCAAGTTTTGATCTTATCTAAGGTTTAAGAACTACGATTTTAATATTAGTTTTTATTTGTAAATAGATACATTTTGTAATGATAAAAAAAATAGTAGTGTAGCAGGAAGCAATAGAGCGCAGTGTTTAACTAACGGATCGCGTTCGAAACACTGCACTGCGCTTGAGAAAAAATAGCTGACGTTGCTCAAAGGCTGCCCAACTCAAATGTGACTGGGCAGAACAAACTCTGAGCCAAAATAGCAGAAAAGGCTTGCCTAATAGTTATAGTTTTTCATAATAACAAATCTTGTAATTTGGAGGTATGAGGAACAGGGTGAAAAGTTCCACATTCCCCACAGAAAAGGGAGGATTCCTCCGACCAGACGGATGTTGTGTCAGTCTGGATTTTCTATATGAGCTAATGTCGCGGATAACTTTGATAGCGCGATGTAGGATTTCTAATTTAGTTCTCATGTGTTGCGATAGATGTCGCGGTCGCCACAGATAAAACTAAAATCTCACCTGGGGTTATTGGGCCCCTTTTCGGCGTCAAAATCCTGAGAACTGAAGCAATACGGTCGGTAACTGAGACACCCAACTATCTGAGGGTCACTTCTACGAATCTGAGGATAAAGAATATCATTAACACTTCTGACAGCTGAGTATGAGGTCCTTTTTTTTTTTTCGTGGGTGGAAAATCATCAAATGCTCCGCTCTTGGGCAGAGCGAAGGGGAGTGTCAGACTTCTACTGACTAAAAACCGAACCCATGTTCCTTCTTTGCCCTTGCGCCGAGGCCACGTCATCTAGTACAAAAATCCGCGGCCCCGACGGTGCTGGGTTCGATTTCAGGGGTCTGGCGGAAGTATTGGGTTTTTTACTTCAGGTATTTCTCAGTAGCACCCACGGAGTGAGAGCAGTGGTGGCCCAGTGGTGGCGGCCCCGACTTACGAACAGTTGGTCGTGGGTTCGAACCCAGGCAGGCGCATTACTTTGTGTAATTTATTTCATCACCACTGCTCTCAAAACGGTGAAGGAAAACATCGTGAGGAAACCGGCATGTCTTAGAACCAAAAATTCGAAGACTTGTGACATCTACCAATCCGCACTGGGCCCGCGTGGTGGATTATAGCCCATCCCTCTCCTAGAGAGGAGGCCTGAGTCCCTGCAGTGGGAACAATTATAGGCTGATGATGATGATGACCCACGGAGTTTGGATTTGTGCCCATCATCATCCACGGCCCGAATAGGGGATCGGACTGGGTCAAAATATTAAGATTCTGTTTAGTCCGTAAGTTAGATTATCGAAAAATATTGAATAAGTACGTGTTTTTTGTTTTATCAAATCAATAAAAAATGACGAAGATAAAACGCGTCAAAGATCTTGGAGTGGGGCTTGAAACGTCACTTGTGTCGTCAATATGTACTATCATATGACGTCACACGAGTTTTCGAAGCACTGTATCGTCTTCATTTTAAGTTTACGTGTCCAATAATTTTTGGAAATCTATCTGACGGACTAATTCGTTTTTTTTTTTGTCCGATCCCCTATTCACCCAGTGCTAGGTGGCTGGTGGCCAATTTCCACGTTCCTGTGCCAGCCTCATCCAGGTCTTTCCCTCGATGGCAACAATATCGTCAGCCCATCTCACCGGCGAACGACTCACATTTCTTTTCCCCGTTCTTGGACGCCATTCGGTGACAGCCTTAGTCAACACTGCGCCTTGCTAGATATTCTTTACATCGAACTTAAAGATAATAGGTGATCGGACAAAAAAAAACGAATTAGTCCGTCAGATAGATTTCCAAAAATTATTGGACACGTATTTTTTCTTTTTTCACGTAAACTTAAAATGAAGACGATACAGTGCTTCGAAAACTCGTGTGACGTCATATGATAGTACATTTTGACGACACAAGTGACGTTTCAAGCCCCACTCCAAGATCTTTGACGCGTTTTATCTTCGTCATTTTTTATTGATTTGATAAAACAAAAAACACGTATTCAATATTTTTCGATAATCTAACTTACGGACTAAACAGAATCATATTATTTTGACCCAGTCCGATCCCCTATTGGCGAAATGTAGTTGTACTATTAGATACACGTCTGTCTAATTCTTCAGAGATTAGTATTAGAGATAATATTAGTAAAAGGTACAGACCTGATAAAGAACGAACGGATTGAAGCTCGTGACGGCCGCGCAGTTGTACAGCGTCGGTCTTGTAGCGAAGCAGTTCAGAACACCGTTCACTACCTGACAATCAGACAATGGACGACTTGAAATAACGAGGACGAAGACGGTGTGCAGTTGGGAGCAATAACCAAGCCTGAAGTAATTATACATGGAAAGAGTAACAACTGGAGTAGCAACAGGAGGCTACGGTTGGGACCGAGGGAGGGGCTGTTTAGAGTTCCGGCAACGCGTACAAACTTATTAAAGTTTGCACCTGTGATTCGTGCAATGAGAATACTGAATAGTGTGTCACGGCGTTTGGACATATTTACTTGTTCTTTAGCGGAATTCCAGAGGGTGACACTAAGTGTGTTGTCCACTGTGTAACTTGTACTTCTAACCCAGACCCGTTACTTGGGACTGAACTATTAATGTATGACTACTTTTGTTAGTTTGGGTCTTACCTGTTACAAACAAATGTATGTGCTAATCAATGAATAAGTAAATAAACTCAGTGGTAAAATTTGCATGCATGGAAACTGCTGCCACCTTGATATTGGTATGAGAACTAAGGCTCTAATATACACCTATACAGGGTTAAAACGGAACCCTTATAGGATCACTTTGTTGTCCGTCTGTCTGTCTGTCAAGACCTTTTTTCTCAGGAACGCGTGGAGGTATCAAGCTGAAATTCATATCAAATACTCAAGTCTATGGTCTCTTGGAGCTGTGAAAAAATCAAACTTCTAAGTCAACGCGATCAAAAGATACTCCCGTTTATGCCGCAAATTTTCGACACTCGCAAGGGAATCAAAACCTACAGGGTACTTCCCGTGAACTCAGAATCTTGAAATTTGGTACGAAGCAACGTCTTATAGCATAGATAAAGGAATAATTACGAAAACCATAAATTTTTAGTTACATCAAGATACTCCCGTTTATGCCGCAAATTTTCGACACTCGCAAGGGAATCAAAACCTACAGGGTACTTCCCGTGAACTCAGAATCTTGAAATTTGGTACGAAGCAACGTCTTATAGCATAGATAAAGGAATAATTACGAAAACCATAAATTTTTAGTTACATCACATAATATATTTTTTTTACGGAACCCTCGGTGCGCGAGTCCGACTCGCACTTGGCCGGTTTTTTTTTTTATTTTTTTCATTTTTTTTATTGTTTGTGAATTGAATTTAATGTAATGTACCTATGTAATGTGACCATGTATGAACGTATTAATTCTATTATGAGTCTGTGATACTCGAATTAAATGATTTTATTTTATCTATTTGAAGCCAATTCAAAAATTGAAATTTAAGTTACTCTCATAGTTGAAAAGCGTGGGAGACTTTCGTTAATAGTTACAAGTACAAATAGGCCTAAAACTATGGCACGAATGAAAATATAGTGGGGAACAATAGGATGGCACTGGCAGGCTAATGAGAAAATTGACAAGTTCAAACAAATTAAAGGCCAAAATACCTGTTTATCCTCGCCCTTGACGTCAATGATGATCTTCATGTTGTTAGCGAGCAGGTAATCCAGAGCGTCCTCCAGGAGACAGAGGCGGACGTCTTTGAACTGCTTCCTGAAACAAACGAAACTGGCTTTGAATATACAGGGTGTAAATCTACCCATCACACAGCCGTCAATCACGCATTCTCACCTCAAACTAAGTACCCCTACGCAAAAAATTTTAATCGACTTTTTTTTGGAGTTCAAAATCACAATAGGGGATCGGACAAAAACTAATTAGTCCGTCAGATAGATTTCCAAAAATTAATGGACACGTATTTTTTCTTTTTTCACGTAAACTTAAAATGAAGACGATACAGTGCTTCGAAAACTCGTGTGACGTCATATTATGATAGTACATTTTGACGACACAATTGACGTTTCAAGCCCCACTCCAAGATCTTTGACGAGTTTTATCTTCGTAATTTTTTATTGATTTGATAAAACAAAAAACACGTATTCAATATTTTTCGTCTAACTTACGGACTAAACAGAATCATATTATTTTGACCCAGTCCGATCCCCTAATGGCACTCTTAAAACATTGTGCTAGTGGATGCTTTGAATAGTAAACGGGTCATGGAGGTATTTTAAGTAAAGTTATAACCCGAAAAAGTAGTATTTACAAAAACAGCTGTGAAAAATTTGGAACTTTGACCCCCAATATCTACGTAACTAGGGGGTTCCCAGGTATGGTCTAGAACAAAAAAATGATCGCAGTGTTGGGGAGAACAAGTGCCCTTCGTTCGCGTTATGGGTACGATAATACGTTTACACCCTTTATGCAATTATATCCTGTACAAATATGGGGATTAAGATCCTTATCCTTCATTGGAGAACACCCGCATATGTTATCGTCATCGTCATCAGCCTATCATGTTCCCACTGCAGGGACTCAGGCCTCCTCTCTAGGAGAGGGATGGGCTATAATCTACCACGCGGGCTCAGTGCGGATTGGTAGATGTCACACGTCTTCGAATTTTTTGGTTCTAAGACATGACGGTTTCCTCACGATGTTTTCCTTCACCGTCTTGAGAGCAGCGGTGATGAAATAAATTACACAAAGTAATGCGCTCGAACCCACGACCTACTGTTCGTAAGTCGGGGCCGACACCACTGGGCCACCACTGCTCTCCCACATAATATGTACTCCGAAATAATTCATTAATTAATCATGTAATAGGGGATGAGCCTTTTGCCATTAACCGGGCACAAATCCTGACTTTGACCTACCCAGGAATCAGACTGGACATCATGCTCAGCAGTCATGCTTGCGACCACTAGACCAACTAGGCAGTCTAGGGTATGTAGACTGCCTAGTAGTCTAGCCTAGGTAAGGTTTAAAAAAACAGGCATTTAAAAAAATTAACCCTCCCTTTGGAGTCACCTGCACTTACACAAAAAACCACTGACTTACTTGCAGGGTTGGCATGTTTAAAACAAGTTGTTTAAAACATGTGTTTTAAACAGTGTTTAAAACAGTTTCAAATAAAACATCGTTTTTTATTAGGTGTCAAACACCTAAGGTATCTAAAAACTGTGACAAGTTTGGCAGCTTTCTCGTTACCAAGTTTGTTTCGTATCGAAATGAATAAATCCAAATGTTTTTGTGTTAATGTGAAATGAAAAATCGAAAAGAAAGTAGGCTCTATTTATACACTCCATTCGGTAAAGTCCCCTGGGGAATTCCCAGAACTTCCGTAATTCGTGAATGTGATTATATTCAATAAATGATTTGGGTATTCCCCTTATTTTAAGCGAAGTTTAGGTGATTTCCCTACTAAAAATGAACGTCGAAACATACCGTATGTATTGAATTAAGATCAATTTTGGTCATGCAGTTTTTAAAATAGTATAAAAGTGAATTATATCAGGCTTAATCAATTAAAAATGGATGATAACTAACTTAGGAAAAAAAACAATAAAAACAACTGTTTAAAACATTTTTAACTGTTTGTTTTATAAAATGTAAAAAAAACTGTTTTTTTTCCAACCCTGCTTACTTGTATGAATTTTAAAAACGGGATATTTACCTTGTTTACTTATTGTTTCGAGTTCCGAATTTCGGCGCTGTTACACGCGCCATGATCACACGGATCAACTAAAGTCGTTGTGGGTGAATGTTTACGAGCAGACAAATCGGTGTACCCTCTTTCTTGTTCGTTTTTTGCGTTCGGTTCCACTACCATTGTCACTCACTACATGATTCTGTTCCTGACACACAAAACTCACTGTGTCCACTCGCGAACAATTTTCGGCACTTTTTCGGTTTTTACACAGCTGAACCACTGGATTCCAGGCTCTCGACAGTTGAAACCCATCCTCCCGGTTAAAGTTCTTATATTATATTTTGTAATTGCGTGCTTAACAGCGCCGAAATATCAGGAACTCGAAACAATAAGTAAACATGGTAAATATCCCGTTATTAATAGCATTATCAGTGACCATGTCAGTTTAAAAACTTTAAACCACTGACCTGTTAGGATGCGCAACACCCACATCAATATCTTTGATCTTCTCCCAGTCTACCGTGCGAACGTCCGGGATACTGGAGCCCGTCAGACGCTCCAAGCCCGAGTCATGTAGCAGCAGCAGTTTGCCGTCCCTGGTCGCCCGTACGTCTAGCTCTATTATATTGCATTCACGTTCGGCACACTGTGATATCATAACATAATATAATACCGGCAGTCCTAGAAAGGTAGCTAGGAAAGTACTTATATCCACATTTCTTTCTTTACTGAAGCAACCCTAAAATACATTGTTTTTGAAAATTTTTGGACAATTAGTCTGAATGAAAAAAGTTTTTTTTGTTTTTGAGTCATTAGTTTTTTTTTTTACGAAAAATTAACTATTTCTTTAACCTAATAACCATGATTTTCTTTCACTACTTATGCATTAGTTATGGTAAGAACAATATTATTTAAAGAATTAGGATCTCTCAAAAAAAAAAAAATTTCGATAGAATCCTTTTTACATTGCCTGAGCTATTGGTTTTCCTATAATGTGTGCCAGATTTACGTGGAAAATAATACTTGTCTACCCTGACAATAACAGTGTTGGTGTGCATCATAATACCAGCAAACAGTTAATTTATAATGATTTATTAGAGATCTATTCAATGTTTAAAATCAATATTTGTTTACTGCTTTTATTTACACATAAAAGTTAACCACTACCTGTGTACTACGAGTAGACTCTTTGGTCACAAAACTTCTTTGATAACACTACAAAAAGTTTACTTACATACTTGAACGCTTCCAAAGTGTTCTCAGGAGCGTCGAGTCCTGCACCCCTGTGCGCAATACAACGGACGACTTTTTCTGGATTTATCTGGCTTTCCTTACCCCAGGGGTCAGGCCCGAATATACTGACCACATTCTCCAACTCAGGTTTCTTCAGTCTAGTCAAATAATACGCGGAGAAGCTCAACAAACCAACATCCAGTCCAAATGGTAAAACTGTGTGAGACAAGGACAGTAAAAAGTAAAATGTAGAGAAAACATAGTATATAGTGTTTATCGCAAAAGATAGTATCGTCAAAAACATTTTTAGTCGTTCGTTCGTTGTTTTTCTAGAGTTAGAATTAGGTTATATTTTTCGAAAATAAATACATTTGTAAAGAGGGAGGGGCATTATGAGGGAACCAGCAATGGCCAACACAGCAATGTACGACACGAGAACGCGCGACATCGTTTTGACAAGTGTTTTCAATTCCAGTGTTGCGCGTTGCTGTGTCGTGCATTCTCGGCCCGGTCCTCGATTGTCCGGGCAAGAATGTACGACACGCCAATTGGAATCATCACAAACAGTGACGTCACATTTAAAAAAGTAGTAAGCCATGTGACAATAGGGACGGGTGATACAGATTTTATTGATTTTGATTGACTACGGGTTGAAAGAGACGATTGATTTTGTAGTAATCTGTGATTCTGTGAAATATCTATGTTATGTTTTGTGTTGTGGTTGTGTGGAACGTTCTAAAAACGCAGTTTGGGTTACAGAGTTGTTTTATATTCTGGTTGTAAGGCGGGTTTCTACAGCTAAATTATGAAGAGAAAATGGTCCTGTTATGAGATGGAAGAAAACAAAAGATACCTAATGAAATACTTCAGTAATAATAAAATCACCAACGTGCAAGCGTTTTCAACAAGAAATGATATTTCATTGGTGATCTTTGAGATGTTGCAACATGTTTGGCAAGTAAGTACCTACTTACAAATTACAAAAAGTAAGTAGGTAATGGAAGTTTGAATCAGCTTAACAACAATTTCTCCATGAGCAACCAGGGCTCCTAATATGAACTTACTAACCCACCTCAATAGCATTATTCTCAATCCGTAACTTGAAAATCGTCTCAACTAAGATACCTTAATATCAGTGTGTAAATTATTAGAGCTCTGTGTGTATCTGGTGGGTCAAAGTGTCGTCCTAGGGGCACTATGAAAAAAATACTTCGAAAAATTTCGCAACCAATTTCGAGGTAGCCGCTGCCGCGGTACCACCGTACCTACCACTCGCTTCGCTCGCTCGGTTCGCGCGTAGTTGATCACCACAGTTCTAACCTAACCTATGGATCCCTTCGACATCGTTTTTACGACAAACGGTTGGTCGAAGACAAAAAACACCAAGACACTTTTAAGCTTTTATTTCACTCCAACCGGAATTTTGTAGAACGTAAGTACCTACCTTTAGCTGCCATCATAATAACTTTCTAATTAATCTTATTTATTTTAGATTTTCACTACGACCGTAAGATGTGCGCGACTCTCACTTGATGGAGATAATTATAAGAGCAAAGAAATATTTGCCCCGAACATAGTCCATACCACTATTGTGTTGCTGCTTGCTGCTCAAGAGGACCGCAAGCCTGACATAGAATTCCATTACATTATTATATGGTTTGATCGCAGAAGAAAAGAACACTTTAGTAAAAAGTTAATTGGTTAAACCTAGTCAAAGCTGCCCTGAATTACATACCTACATAACTGCTTGTGCAAAAGAAATACCTACTATGAAATAAATTCTAGAATAAGAATAGTAATTGGATAAACTAAATTAAGGGTGCAACCAGAGGTAAGAAGGTTAAGTGTGGAGACAGTATGAAAGTGGCAATGTAAATTATTATCCAGATAGCATTATAGTTACTGCTCAATGAATGCTATAGCTTATTAAAACCTTAGCTTATTTTCCTAATTTCGATCAAAGTATCAACGTTATAGACAATAACATTTAAATTGACGGCACAGTTGGCACAGTGGCTGAGTGATTGGACTGCTGCGCTGTGTGTCGCGGGTTCGATCCCCGCACCGAACAAATATTATCAAAAAATTATTTTAGTAAACCCCTATTCATTTTTAAATACCTTTCCAACAATATATCACGCGTTAGGGTTGAAATTAAAAAAAAAATCACTTCCCACTTTACATATAGGGGGGCTACTTACCCTAATAAAACATTTTTTTTCCAATTTTTATTTTACCACTTTGTTGGCGTGATTGATACACATATTGGTACCAAATTTCAGCTTTCTAGTGCTAACGGTCACAGAGATTAAGCGATGACGGACGGACAGAGAGACATGGCGAAACTATAAGGGTTCCTAGTTGACTACGGAACCCTAAAAAATACGGAAATCACGAGTAATGTTTTAAAATCAGAATAGTAATACCAGCTGTTTGTGTTTTCAGACCGTAATGCCGAGGACGTGGAGTCTACGCCTGAGCTGCCAGACACAGTGATGTGCCATCTGGCGAGATGATGCCAGAACCTGTGTCAAGCACCTCCAGTGCTGCCGAAGCCCTGCAACCTGAGTTATAGGAGTACGAGGACGTCCTCCGGTCAGGAGAGGCCGTGTTAGCAGAAAAGACACCGTCACGACGATGCGTGAAGAGGAACGCACACTCCAGCCACCACGCGGCTATATAAACCGCTGCACGACGCATTTCGTCCCTTTTCTCCATCGAGTCAACAAGCTACGAGGAATCTGTTAAATTGAATTGTTTAAAATATAAAACCGTTGGTTGATACTTAGTTGTTTTTATTTTTATCTGTTTAATGCTAGTTTTCTTATAATAGTCTATACTTATTAAATAAGTAAGAAAGACCAATTTAACCACTACACCTTGTGGTGCACCTTGGCGGAGAGGCCCATGTCAAGCAGTGAAGATGAACCATTAGCTATTTTTATTATCATCATCATCAGCCATTAGACGTCCACTGCTGGACAAAGGCCTCCCCCATAGAACGCCATAAAGATCGGCAGCCTGCCGTTTGCATCCACCGGTTGCCCGCGACTCTCACGATGTCGTCGGTCCACCTGGTGGGAGGCCTGCCAACGCTGCGTCTTCCGGTTCGTGGTCGCCACTCGAGAACCTTTCTTCCCCATCGGTTGTCCGTTTTTCGAGCGATGTGGCCTGCCCATTGCCACTTCAACTTGCATATTCTGCGAGCTATGTCGGTGACCCTGGTTCTTCGGCGAATTTCCTCATTCCGGATTCTGTCGCACAAAGAAACTCCGAGCATAGCCCTCTCCATGGCTCGTTGCGTGACTCTGAGCTTTCCTAAGAGGCCAGCAGTTAAGGACCATGTCTCTGTGCCATAAGTCATCACTGGTAACACACTGGTTATACACCCTCGTCTTGAGACACTGCGGAATTTTGGACGAAAAGATGTCGCGTAGTTTCCCGAACGCTGCCCATCCGAGTTGGATTCTTCGGGCGACCTCTTTGTCGAAGGTCGATCTACCCAGTTTAACAGTTTGTCCCAGGTAAACATATCGAATATAGGTAAGAGTATCGCTCCCAACAATTACCGGTACGGGTGGAACACGGTCATTAACCATGACTTTCGTCTTGTCCATGTTCATCTTAAGACCCACCTGTTGAGAAACGTTACTGAGGTCTCTGAGCATTGTGTTCATATCCTCCAGCGATTCAGCCATGATGACTATATCATCGGCAAAACGAAGGTGAGTGATATATTCGCCGTTGATGTTGGTGCCGAATCCATCCCAGTCCAAGAGTTTGAAAACATCCTCCAATGCGTTCGTGAACAGTTTCGGAGAAATAACGTCTCCCTGTCTCATTTTTATTAGATCATCAACAAATTAACAGCCTCCATTGTCTAGTGATCCGAGGTTCTGGGTTCGATTCCCGGTGGGGACACTGTCTCACAAACTCAAAGTTTCGAAGCTGTTTTTTTAATAAAAACTTGTTAGATATTACTCGTAAGTACATGTTATTGGAGTATAAGGACTATTTTAACGAATAATCTTCTGAAACAGCTAGAAAAAATAGCTAGAGTCTTAAAAAACAGCTTCGAAACTTTGAGTAATGTTAATATACTTCTGATGCTGACTGTACCATCGATTTGGGGTACCGTCGATGTAGCGTACCATCGATGTAGTGTTTACTGTCGATATAGCGCACCGTCGATGTAGCGTACCATCGATGTGGGGTACTGTCGATTCATTAACCCGTCGATGGACCGTTGTCGATACAGCGACCATCGATGTAGTGACTCGCGATGTTATGTATCAGACCCAGTCGAAACAGAGCCTAGGTAGTTATAATGCATGTTAACATCTCGCTGAAGTCAAAAGCAGATTTCATTTGCTGACTTTTTTTCCTTCTCCCAATTAATGAGATCTTCCGCCTTGCTAGACCTAAAATAAATCGGGAGGCTGAATACTTATTACTTAACCGATAAAAAAACAGCTTAAAATTATCCATCACTATCATTATTTATTTCATAATTAGTATGCTGCTGCAGCTGGAGGTTGAGTTACGAGCAGTTGGTCGTTATGGGATGTACAGACGCCAGCATGTCAAGCTACCCGAAACTGTCAAATTTTCCCAACGAACCTTGAACCTAATGCTCTAGAAATAAAGTCGAAAATCTATCAAAGAAATCTGACAGATTGTAGTAGCTTGATGTGCTGGCGTCTGTACGTTTGCCCCGCACGGCCCCCCAGAATTTGCGTTTTAGGTGTGCACCAATGCAATGTAGGTACTCGCCTCTAGGAATATATGTACTTACCCGTTTCTTTTTCAATGTACCTACCTCTGTAGGTACTTTTGAAGATACTACTTGCTTTGCTACTACTAGCTTGTCCGTGGCTTTCTTCAGCTTCACCTGCGCTAAAAGTGATTTTTCCTGGATAGTACCTACATATTTTGTAGGAAAGTCAGAATTAACACTTGTAACGGCCCGGCCACAGTTTCTGGCGGTGCGGGGCGCGGTGCGGCGAGAGGCGCGGCGGGCGGTGCGATTTGCGGTGGTATGCCACAGCTAGACTAGTAGCGACCACGGCGGCGTCAGCGGTGGACGTATTTAGGGAATAATATTTAATAACCCAACCCAAGAATAGGTAGGTAGGTATCTATGAAATCGTGAATGTCTATGATATTAAATTGCCGTATCTTGTTTAATTACTCGTAAAAAAATAGGTAGTTAAATACTTAACACTACTACCAGGAAATTGTTGTTTTATTTCGTCCCACAATTTTTTTACAACATGCCTATATTTATGATGTGGATGTTTTGACATCCATATTGCGGGTCTACTCAGTATTTCACTAATAAATTGTTCCACATTCATTATTTTAAGTTAAAAACGCGCGGTAGAAACAAAATTATTTGTTTCGGTCGCGCGATGTCTGAATGCGTCCACCGATGCCGCCACCCGCGCCGCTCTGAGCTGTGGCCGCCTCGATACTCGCTAGTACATTTGTTTCACTCGCACACCGCGCAGCCCGTCGCCGCCGTGTACCGCGCGTCTCTCACCGCGCCGCAGGTCGCGCCGCGCTGCGCGTCGCCGTTAGCTGTGGCATACTTCATAGGTTGTCTACCATTTGTTTTCGCCGCTCACCGCTTGCCGCGACTCAAACCGCGCCGCAATCCACGCCGCTCTTGGCTGTGGCCAGGAGGTTAGTTCTGTGAATGTTATAAATGCGGTTTCCAGCCCATTCTATTTCGGGTACTTAATCGCCGTGATTGCAATAATAAAACTAGGAGCTTTTTTTCTTCGTGGTCCATAAAATACTGGAAAAACCCGTGGTTCCTTCTTTTTTTCTTCGTGTTCCTATAATACGACCGTCTCGCGACAGTAAATAAATAAATAAGTGTATATAGGTTTAATTCGTTGCTAAAGGTAAATAAAAAACTGAAATAAAATACTGAATTTTATTATCAAATTACATCTATGACATTTTAAACAATAGGTAATGGATAGATCTGGGTTTTCCAAAATATCACTAGTTTCCATTAAAGATTTGACATAGGTATATTATGCTTCGTCGTATTCTACACATATAATTTCAACTTTATTATTATTTTGTAATTTACTATCTGCAACACAAAAATAACATTTTTTTATACCACAAACATACATTTGTAATTGCATTTGTGAGTAAAACTTTTTTGTTGGCTTTCCATTTTGTATGTAGTTTTTATAAGTTTCTTCACTAAATGGACAATATGGACATTTAATTTCAATAATAAAATCCTGACCTATTACATCTGGTGAACCAGCAATCATGAAAAAACTTTTACTTAAAAAAAGGCCACCTCTCTGAATTTTTTTATTTAGCTTTCTGTAGTACCTCAAGCACTTTATTTTCCAACACTCTGCCTCTTTTAATAGCTGGTGTATCAGGAACTTTACCACCCATGATCAGCCCGACTAATGCCCCATCACTAGTCTGACATTTACCGACTTCATAAGATTTTGATGCTGTTATTCGAGCAAACCTTAGCTCATGCCATAAGTGGCTTTCGGCTTGATCCCTTGTACTTTGATCCGCCTTTACTAAAATATCTCTAGTAAATGATGAACATATTTTTTTTTTTAATTCTTCACAACTTTGATCTCTATACATGAGAGATAACTGACATTGATATTGTATCAAAATCCTTTGGATTATTTTGCACATGTCTTAGTAGCTCAGTTTTTGATGCCTTTGTATCTTCAGATGTTGACGCTATTCCTGATCCCATTTCCAAGGCCGTTACATATTTTATTGACGAACCAACTTTGGATAAAGTTGACTTGTGTGCAAGAAGGTTCTTCACTTCTCCGATGTAACCACATTAAAAAAAGCAACGGCATGCTTGCAACCGCCTGCCGATGCCGCACAATCATGGCATTTAGAACTCACGACAGCACCATTCTTTTCGTCCACAATAACAGTGACTGCGTAAGGCGTAGAGCGAACTTTGTGCTCAGGGCATACACGACACTTAATAGTACACACATTTAGGTCTCTTTTTATTTGGACATATCCAACAGCATCATCGCCATAAGATTCTCTTGAAGATCTGAAACAATCAAACAAACGAGCTGTTACAAACTTATTATTTTACGCACATAACCTAACTCTGTAAACAATGATTTAAACGAAGTTCTAAACACGATAAAATAGATATAAAAAGCAGAAAATCATCTATTGCATATGTACTTGAATGTTTTTTATGTATTTGTAGATAGATAAATAGTATTAAACATAAAACTGTACTTACAAAGATGTTTTCACGTTCCCTGAACCACAAAAGTCTTTGTTTCTTGCAAAAAAGTTTGCCACCATCAAATAATCTATCTTTGGTAAGTTGGAACTATTCCCTTTAGTGAATCTAGATTCCATCGTAGTATTAATATTAAGTAGTTCACAGATTAATTCGTCGGTAAGATCGCAAAATAAGAAAATACAGAGAAGTACAAACAAGTTGCGTGCGTTGTTGTAAACGTGTTTGACGTTTGACGACAGCTTGTTTTGACTTTTGAGATCTAAAAAAAAAAAAAAAAAAATTTGAATACCCTGGCGCTTCCGCCATAATGGCGCACCCTCACCACTTGTAATATAACAATCCAGATTTTGAGCAATAATTATGATACAAATAGACGCTCCCGGTGGTGAGAGAACATTTGAATCATATAGAAGCAAACATAGCAAGATCCATGTTTGATTGGTTTGTGTTTTTTGGGAATTTAAATAAAACTAATTTTGATCATCATAACCATGTTTTTTGAACAAAATTGTATTGTATTGCAATGGGGATGTTAAAATAGGTACACATGCACAAGCGATTATATAATTATTAAAATTAAGCTATAAAGTATAATAATTAAACGATTAGGTATTCATTTATTCATGTAACAATTCGCATTGTGTTTGAATGTTCTATTACATAGGAGTTTAATACAGCTTTGTAAATAATAATCAAATTACAATAAAAATAAAATATTATGTCAGTAGAAAGTAAATAGTCAAGATGATTGTAAATAGTCTCACGTCAAATTATTATTAATTATTAATATTAACCGCCTTATTCATAAAAATAGTTAAGAGTTGTTTAACTTAAGCTTGGTTTATCTCGCATGCCGTCACTTTCATTTAATATTATTGAAGTGAGACGGCATGCGAGATAAACCAAGCTTAAGTTAAACAACTCTTAACTATTTTTATGAATATGGCGGTTAAGTCAATAAGTCATTCTCTTAAATGTAAAAAATTAATTATGTCTTGAATATATTAAATTATTAATGGTAATAAGTATTAGACAGGTACAAAAAAGTAAGTTACTAAATATTTAATAAAAACTATTTACTTACCATCACTTGTCACCAATTCGGTTATAGAGTATAAACATTTATTTAATAGGAATACTTTAAGTTTAGTTTTGAAAAGCGTAGCTTTGTAAATCAATGTTCATATAAGTCAGTAGGCAACCTATTAAATAATTCTACTGCAATATTAAGTTTAGAAGCAATATTTTATTTTTTATAACATTTCTTCTAGTGTTCTCTCTTAGTTCACGTTCTTCTTTTGATTCGTGCTCGTGTATGTATTTTGCAAAGTGGCTGAGTAGTACTAATACATTTTATACTTGGTACCGTTAAAATGCCTAATGTTTTAAAATATTCTCTACATGACTCCCATTGTGGGATTCTCACAATAGTGCTTGATAGAGTTGAAGAGTTGACGATGACGTTAACATATTGAAAAAATTACTGGATATTGCTGTTTTTGTTCATGACAGTAGGATATTGCTGTATTTGAACCTCCTACTTTAGGATTTTGCTGGATTTGCACCCTTATAACCGTTGCCGCCATACTGAATAACGCTCCGTGATTGGCTAGTTGGGACTTTGCTGCATTTGGTTTTGACAGTCTTTTGGATTTTGCTATTTTTACACCGAACATTAAAATTGAAACTACTTTTTACACGGGATATTGCTGTTTTAGCAGCGCTATTACTTTAAAAAAAAGTTACTTTACTTAGATGGTGGCGCCATCATCAGGCTCATTTGAGAAAAAAGTGGATATTGCTGTATTTGCTTAAAAAGGATTCATTTGGTCAGTGGGGTGGATTTACCTATTCAATGGAACAATCAAACATCCACGATTCAATTTTGCGTTTGCATGGAAAGAAGTTACAAGCTGTGTAGTGCGCATGAATGGTGTGGTGCGCAACCTGTAATCCATCTGGGATTAGGATTACAGGTTGCGCACCGCAGAATCATCATCGTCAACAGCCTATTAATGTTCCCACTGCTGGGACACAGGCCTCCTCTCTTTTGAGAGGGAATGGGCTATAATCTACTACGCGGGCTCAATGCGGATTGGTAGATGTCACATGTCTTCGAATTTTTTGGTTCTAAGACATGCCGGTTTCCTTCACCGTTTTGAGAGAAGAGGTGTTGAAATAAATTACACAAAGTAATGTGCCTGCCTGGGTTCGAACCCACGACCTACTGTTCGTAAGTCGGGGCCGCCACCACTGGGTCACCGCTGCTCTCACCACAGAATACTTTTATTATAATACACACAACACTGTCTAGGGATATTTTGTATAAAGTTCTTAAACTCAAAAAATACTGGCCATTTTTTAATTCTTTTGAAGAAAGTTTATTTTGTAAACCTTTTTGAATGATTCTAAATTTGAGTTTGAAAAAATAAATTAAAAAAAAAATATTTTTTTACGCGGTATAATGGTAGCGTAGTCCGAAGGTTTCATTTACCTACAGTAGGAGTCGTTCTCGTTACCCGTGGTTCCAGCACTATGGATTGTTTCCTGGACTTCTGAATATATCGATAGAAAATACAAATCCATAATAACAGCACATTTATTAAGTACCTACCTTATTTACGAGTGCGGTGCCATTCGTCTAACTAAATAATATAATGAGTTCCCAACGAGTCAAACCCAATCGTGTCACACTGTGACTCGGTGGGATTCTTGCCGGCCGCGAGGCCGAGCCTCGCAGCCTAAATGCCGCGCGGCATCTAATGGGGATGCGGCTTGACGTTTCTCAGTCTCTTGTTTATATTTTTCGGGGGAGCAATCAACACCTCTCTTCGGACTTCAGAGAGAGCCACTCTTGCGAGTTTGATATAAAACAGTAAGCAGCCAGTGATGATTCTGCATGTTTCAATATAGGTCCCTACTCAAAGCACTGCCTGCAGGCCCCTGCCTGCAGTGACACTGCAAATTGTATTGTATGTATTTATGCAGGGCCGATATTTTAATTGTTCACCCTACCGCAAGGCCGCAGTTTCGTTCTGCTAGCCCAATGCACGATCTCCCCACTCCAAATACCGCGACTTTTACTTTCACCGCGATCTTAATTATTATATTCGATTAATTCATTTAAACATAACAAGATATTATGGTAAATACATTTCCGTTACTTACTTGTTCATTTATTAATCCGTGGACAATGGTGTGGGTTATATGTTTACCTATTTGTGTAAAGAATCATAATTGTAAAACATAACATGTAACTGTTTTTTTGTCCCTAATAAATAAAATAATAAATAAAATAAAAAAATACTGCAAGCTGTGCAGCATCTCTGAGATGGACTACTTACACAAAATATCGAAGCTTTGTTCCCTACAGGAGCAACACCTTCTTTGGCAGTAACTGCAAGCAGGCCCTGCAGGCAGTGCTTTGTGTACGCTCGGGCATGATGCATACAAGGAGTAAATTCGCCAGCATAGGTTGTGGATTTTCTTTTTGTGAATCGAGTCATGTTGTTTTTATTTTATTTTATGTGTTTGATTTTTATTTTGATTCTTTTAGAAACTATTCAGATGTAGGAACTAGGAGCCCAGCGAAGTGGATGACGCTCCGTTGACCGGGACTCCCTCAACTTGGATGCAAGAGCAAGCGATTCAAATTATCAAGCCCTAGCCGGTGCACGGTGTACAGCACGAGTAGATAATGTCATTTGGTGAAATAAAAAAACAAACAAAAAAACTCGATTCACTTTGGCTGGGATCGAACTCACGTCACAAGATTGTAAAGCAGCGCTGTACCCTGTGGCTGTACCCCCAGCTGGCTTGTTATAAACCGTGGCGAATATTTGTAATTATGTATGCTACATAATCGCAAGCCAGTCTATTTTTCGTGCTTTCTATCACGATGTCTAAAACCTCTTTTTTGATATTCTTTGGTTTTACTCATGTTTTACTATTTTATATGTTTTTTTTATCGTGCTGCCACCTTTTTGTTGTTTTCTGTCAGTGTATCCAATATAAAACTGTAAAGCCGCGTCCCCACTTACGTCACCCGAAACGTTCCTGTTAGGCTCGCTGCTCGGCCTCATAGAACCGCGCGGCCTAAGTCGGGACGCCGCCGGTAGTTGTTGCCTATTAGGCCGCGTGGATTTTGTGGGGTCGCAGCTTAAGATAATGCCACTCAGACGTGCTAAAAAGAAGTATGATCGTAAAAAGTACGCTTTTGAGGTCTGTGCTTTAGAGCAAATGTACCATTGGTTTTACTATTTTATGTTTTTTCGTGTTTCCCCTTTCACCTTCACCTTTTTGTTGTTGTCTGTCAGTGTCTCCAATAAAAGACTGTAAAGCCGCGTCCCCACTAAAGTCACCCGAAACGTTCCTGTTAGGGCGCGTCTCAGTCTCACGGAGCCGCGCGGCCTAATTGGAGATGCGGCCAAACGTTCCTGTTAGTCCACGCCCACGCGGCTCATGCCTCGCTTACGTCCACACTCATGTCAACTCATGTGGCACGGCTGCCCGACTCTAGTGGGGACGCGGCTTAAGATAATGTCACTCAGACGTGATAAAAAGAATATGATCGTAAAAAGTATGCTTTTGAGGTCTGTGCTTCAGAGCAAATGTGCACACTCGGAAAGCATGCTTTTTAGGACAATACTACCTACTAACAAACAAGCATGCTTTTCTAGTAGCATGTGTTTTTCAGGCTTAAGATCTACATATTCGCCACGGTTTATAACAAGCCAGCTGGGGGTACAGCGCTGCTTTACAATCTTGTGACGTGAGTTCGATCCCAGCCAAAGTGAATCGAGTTTTTTTGTTTGTTTTTTTTTTATTTCATGCATTAAAATTTGGACCCAAAAGTCATATTACTTTAGACAATAAACAAACAAATTTCAAATATCGCACCCTTACTTACTTTTTCCATGCAATTTTCACAGAGTTTTTATTCGCCTTTTTTAAATTCCTGGTGAAAGTAAAATATAAATTGTAATATAATATAAATATAAATATCGCTGGACATAACACACTTAAAATGGAACGTGTTATAACGGTCAATGGCTGATCGAGTCCCTATCAATTTTTCAATCACGCAATCAATCGTCTTTCGGACAGCACTACCTAGCTCAATTACCTAGTATCCAAGTCCCAAAATTTCGAGCCGACCAGTCGGCCAACCAGTCGGGCGATGTCGCCGATTGGCGTGCTGTACATTCTCGGGTCGAGCCAGCAAGGTACACCCCAGCAATTGGCGACATCGCGATGTCGCCAATTACAGTGTCGTACACTCCTGTGTTGTACATTCCAGTGTCGTGCACTGCTGGTACGTACGTTGCTGTAACGTGCATTATAGGGACTCCATTATGACAGCATACTACGTTTCGTTGTTGTTAGTAGCAATTAGGATGTTTTTGCGTTTAGTTCCTAATTATTTTCTCATACAAGTACAAGTTGTATGTACGTACAGAATATTTTCATGGTAGCAGGTGCTCTCAGCGTCGTATCTCGAAATTGTTTGTCATATTTTTAATAGACTACGACCTTCAACAAATGTCAAAATGAAATGTAGTAGATATTTCCGAAGCTAAAAATATATGTTAGTGACTGGCATACATTACCGAACGAATGAGTACAGTCAACAAAAATAGCAAACAGTTTTTTTATTTTTTTTTGCGTAAATAAATAATGATAGTGATTTATTTATTTATTTGCTCTCATGCACATCACACATTTTACAAATTACTGTCGGTTTTTGTACATGAACCCTGTCAGGGCACTGCAAAGCACAATGCTGGTTTGCTGTTGAGTTTTTGAACATAGTTATTAGATTGATATAATAAATAAATTGGGTCAAATCTTATAAATAGCACAATAGAATACAACAAATATGTCTTAATGTCATTATGAATAAGGGTTCCTAGTTGACTACGGAACCCTAAAAATGACTGATGTCAGTTTATTAACGTAGTAAAGAAAACTATTAATTTAAACAGACAAAGATTGATGAACATTTTCATGTGGATTTGTAGCTTGAAATAAAAAATGTTTAGGACAGACTTGTCGGACAATGCTCTCGCTTGTCTAGTTTTTTTTTTTTTTAAATATTAAATCCTTCTATAAAGCGACAACGTTGCACTAATTTTTTTTGGGATTTAAACGAATTTTAATAGAGGGAAAGTAAAATGAATGTGGACGTATAGTTATGTAAAGGATCGTAGCAGGTGGCTTTCTGTGATTTCTGCCTACCCCTATGGGAAAAGGGCGTGAGTTTATATACGTGCGATGTAAAGAAAAAAATGAAACGACATTTTCTTTTAGACGCTCTTTAATAATAATACTTCCATATAAAATACAATGCTGAGTACCAAACCATTTCTAAAGTGCAAAATCAGTAGGCAAAATATTTTTTACTGAAACTAGGTAGGTAACAACTTTTCGTTTTTTAATTCAGTTTCCGCATGTTTTATTCTGGCCGAACCCTCAGGAACATTACAGTCAAGCCAATAACCCTAATTCATATCTGACTGAAAATGGTTTAAGGCTTAAAATCCACGACCCTGCCGCGGCCTCTCCTGATGACCATTCGCACAAGATGCCTTAATATGAAGATGGCTGTCTCCACAACTGTCAGGACACTGGCCCCGACAAACAGCGCAGTGGTGCCACCTAGTGACGCTGGAAGGAAATCATAAAAGATGCGTCAACAGACTGAGAACCTAGGTAAAATAAAAGTTGCTTGAAATAACTTGCGCGAAACTATTTGCTAGTGGGAAAGACGATCTAAGTTTCTTAAGCCTGCTACACACGTTACAATAAATCATAACGATCGGACGGTACAGTTTAAACTGCACAGTTTTCCTAGTACTAAAGTCGGACAAACTGTACAGTTTTTGCTCATACACACGTGTAGATTTATCGTTGCAGTTTGAACTGTACCGTCCAATCGTAACGTGTGTCGTGTAGCAGGCTTAAGTCTTGAAGGACGAATGGAAACACTGTCAGCCTGAAACACTATCACACGTGACAGTGTTTCCGTTCCGTGTTTTCTTCTGTAATTTCCCCAAGCATGATCTGTCGTGCCAGTGGCTTTCACACAATCGCTCGCGCATGGTTAGGTATGTTTCGGTCAAACATGAGTGGTGGCGCCATCTAGCTCCTACATATGTAAATTATACTGGTCATGAACTCTTCATATGACATTAGAGATTGCACAAGCGACGACATACGCCCCCTCTTACCCCCTCTCCCTTTTTTGGCGATCGCCTGTCGAAAATCAGCTGGGCGACGCGCACTCCATCATCAGAGACCAGAACGTTCGAACCTATACCTCGCTGCGTAGTCGTACGCAGCTTGCAGGTCTAAACCGCTTCCCACCGGAATCGCGATATACAAGTGACCCCGGGGTTTATCAGCAAGCTATACCTGGTGCACCAGAAGACGCTCGAAGACCGTGTTACGACCGACGGCCGCGCTGTCGAGCCAGCCACATCATCGAGCAGGTGAGCCAAAATACCCTTTTCCCTTATGTCGCTTGTGTTAAACAGATTCCCCGAGACGATTACCAGAAAATCCTAAAGAATACAGTCCACTATTAAAATCCCAAGTAAAATCATTAATCTCAATCGTCTCCATAAATTGGTGAATTTACACACCAATGAGTATAAAATTTACGGACGTTGCTCCGAAAACCAGAGTCTGAAAGATCATGTAGAGTTAGTATATTCGTTATTTATTGGTGTTCACGGCCGGTCCGTTGTCTAGCTGAACATACTGGTTTGATCGAACGTAGTCACAAAAATACCCTAGTAAACATACATGCACCACCCAAAAAAAACCAAAACATGCACTAAAAAAACTTACCTGCATAGTTACAAGATTACAGGCAAAACGAAAACATTTTAGGCGAAATCAAATTCGTGTTCGTCCAGCCAGCCAGGGACACAGAGCTGTCGAATACACCATGCTTTTCAGTTAAAAGTCGGTCCATCGCTATTCGCTGCATAAATCATGTGCAAAGTGCAAAAAAAAAGCTATTCCAAAAATTCATTGGATTTTTCCTTCAAATCTCTCGGATGGTGTTGTGCCATTGACTCGAGTAAACTCAATATTGTCAGTGCAGATAAAATCAATGCTGGTGATGAGAATAACGTCACAGATAGCTTTCAATCTTTATGCCAGCAGGCACTAACCGAACAAGTCTTCGAGTGTGAATATGATATCCCGGTTGAGCCTGATCTTCGGCGGCATCATCTTGATTCTGATCGCTGAACGAGGGTCCTCTTCCTCATCCGTATTACTCCCATTCATGTAGGTTTAATAATTTAAGGGTTCAAATAAGACGGTTTTTGTTTAAAAGCGTTGCATCATATGTTTAGATAAAATATTAGCGAATGCTAAATATTAGCTAGTGAGATGTTGCTGCCCAGAAATAAAATAATAAACGTCTGTAATCCAACCACACCATGATTTGACATTGGCAGCTACGAAAGTCAGATCTCGCCTAGACAGTTGGAACCACCCAAGGTGGCCATCGCGAGATGAAATCATACCCGGGTCCCACTTACCTATTACTTTTTAACCGACTTCTAAAAAAAGAAGGAGGTTCTCAATTCGGATGTTTGTTTTTTTTTTTTTATGTTTGTTCGGGCATAACTCCGTCACTTGCTAACCGATTTGAAAAATTCTTTTTTTGTTGGAAAGGGTATACTTCCCAAATGGTCCCATAATTTTTTTATCGAAATCGGACAAGCGGTTTTTGAAAAATCTACAAAACTCAAAAAAAATACTACATTGTCCACATTATGACCCATGAACAAGTGAATTAGTGAACCACTAAAAAGTGAAAAATAAAAACTTTTTAACAAAAAATAAAACCGACTTCAAAAAAAAGTCAAAAATAAATCAGTTTCTGAAGTCGGTGGCAAAAAAATTAAATCAAACAAACAAAAGTCACCGACTTCAGAAACTGATTTATTTTTGACTTTTTTTTGAAGTCGGTTTTATTTTTTGTTAAAAAGTTTTTATTTTTCACTTTTTAGTGGTTCACTAATTCACTTATTTTTTAAGTCGGTTTTATTTTTTGTTAAAAAGTTTTTTTACAGGGTAGATTGCTACTCCCGAACTTTTCGACATAGTCTACTTTAAGTGACCACTATTGGGCCTTACGGCATCTAATCTTAGGGCCCACAGGACCTTTCGGTCTCCAGAGCTGGTCTACTAAAAGTTAAAAAAAAGCCCACTTACCGAACAAGGATCGTTTTTGTGTGTGAATAATAATTGAGTTCGGAGCACTGGGGCAGACATGTGCATTTAGCAAGGTTCTTCGGTATATTGATGAGGATCTCAACGTTGCGGCCGATGCACGCCATCCCGTGTGCATCACAGACGTCCCCATCTTGGTTCCCGCGTTAACAAACAAAATAAAATGGCGGACTGTTTAGTTAGTTGCAAAATTTTAAAACAGCTGTTGAATTTTTTAACTATTAATTAAAATAATTGTTCTAATAACTTCTGCTTGTTTTTTTCATTGATGGAAGTGTTGAAAATTTTTCCTTTGACAGTTCTTTTGATGTCAGTTGCGTTGTTTGTGGTTATTTTGTTTCGTTTGTCAGTTGCCGGGATTTGAAGTTTTATTCGTATGCAAACTTTTTAGATTTTATTTGGGGCAAAAGAAGTACGATGTATTGAACAGTCGTAGATCACATTTTATTTTACAGCATCTGAGACATGTCTTAAACCACAGCTGGACACAGCCATCGCATACCTAAGTGTACCACAAGTAATCATAAGCCAGGAGTCCAGGACAATCCTTATATCACGGAAAAGTCCCGCGCCTCTACAAGGACTTCAATCGGAGTTGTCATAAGATTTTCTATAAGTTTTCAGTCGGCCTTTAAACTTTGACTGATCCATCGTCATTGTTGCTGATTGAGTCTAGAACTCTAGGACACACTGAGTAGGCAGATCCTCAGAATATGGAAAAGATCTGGTGTGGTTTAACAAACAATATGACACAGGATCGTATCCTGCGCACTACAAGAATTGATGGACGGTAGTCATATAGCACCAAAGTCATTGACTCGGTATAGATTGATTGCCATCGACACGCAAAGAAGAAGAAGACGTAAGGAGTTAGATACTCACCTCCTTTGACATGGAAGTAGGGTCTACAGCCACAGAACATGACTGCCATACGACTGCGGCAGTGCATTTGACATAGAGAGAAGCTGTACGCCTGAAAAAGTTTAATTAGGCCTTGAAGAGTAGACTACTCTCGATTCTAACCCCATCTACCAATATTTTATTTTCCGAGCCTGTCATGGGTCCCACTGCTGGACCAAAACCTCCTCTTTTTCTCCTTTCAAATCTTCTCATATCTTGTGCGATATCTGGTAATGTGCTCCCCGCAAACAAGGTCGGATCGTCACACCAACTTCGCCGCGGTCTACCTTGACGGCGATCTTTTAACCGACTTCAAAAAAAGGAGGAGGTTATCAATTCGACTGTATTTTTTATTTTTTTATTTTTTTATGTTTGTTCGCTCATAACTTGCGACTGGGTGAACTGATTTTCATGATTCTTTTTTCATTTGAAAGCTGGTGCTTCCCGTGTGGTCCCATTTTCACCATTTCAATATCTGATGATGGAATCTTGTAGAAATCGGGGGAACTCTTCAATAAATAACAGCAGATTAACCGCGATTGTTGCTATAGCATATCTAAGCATTGTTTACGCCATCACACAACATAATATCACGCCTGTACTCACTACAAAGGTGATGAAGAACTTCGGAGATAGGCAACGGAACTCCTCAATTAATGATAGTAAATGGACTGGGATTGCTGAAATCTCATGACTGTCTATTGTTTACACCAGTTCATAACATAACATCACGCCGGTACGTTGTGAAGGGGTAAGCACAATCATGTGAACCACTAAAAAGTGAAAAATAAAAACGTTTTTTACAAAAAATAAAACCGACTTCGACAAAAATAAAACACAAAAAAGTGAAAAATAAAAAATCAGCTTCAGAAGTCGGTGGCAAAAACATGAAATCAAACAAACAAAAGTCACCGACTTCTGAAGCTGATTTTTTATTTTTCACTTTTTGTCGAAGTGTGTTTGTGTTTTATTTTTGTCGAAGTCGGTTTTTGTAACGACGAGATTAATTTAGATTTCTACTTTGAAAGAACTTTGCACACCTTAGTAATCAAGATGGTAATATAGGTGAGAAATGAGCTAATGGTAGGAGGTAGGAATGGCAGGGGGTAAAAAGAAAAAGAACCCTATGCCTACCCTTATAGAGTCGCTGATCCATTCATCAGGATATTTGCACCGCCGCTGCTCTGACCTCAGACTCTTCACACTGGGAGACGCTTGGATCTCGATCACCTAAGACGCAGATTGTGTAAAAAAAATGCATAAAATAATGTAAAGAGCTCGTCATGGTTAAGCAAGAACTTGCCAGGATCGGCCGGAGGATTGGTCACCACCCGAATCATACCGACTCAAATACCGAGTTTCCCTCTCGAAAACTCCTTGGAAGCCGTTGGTCTCGGCAGTATTTTGTACCGGTAATCGTGGCTCTAAAGTCTGGCAACAAGCCTTACCAAAGGGTATCATATTACCCTACACTAACTGGCCTGTGGAGAACTGGAGAATAATGAAGTGGTAGCATTAGGATCCCTAGGCTGAGTATCATTGGTTACCTTATAATCTATGATGAGTTCTTCTCCGGGCAACACTTCACCAGTTGGGTTGGATATGGCCGTCGATATCTCGTATGGAGAATGGATGAAATACTGAAACATAAGGACGGAGGACATCGTGGAGTATATGCGCCAGAAGATCAAGTACGTGGCGAGAGTGCAGCTGCTTGAGTCGAAAGGATAGGCGTTTGTGGTGCGAGTTCCGACATGCTATCAGCACCTCGTCTTGGAAGAGGACTTTTGGCCGCAGGGGGTGGTGTTTCGATGCTTCCGTGGGCAAGTGCCGCATGATCGTACAGTGACGTAGTGCAAGTGTAGTGATACTAATATAGTTTTAAGGTTTTATTTACTAACACAAGCTGTATAATTATATCGTATGTTAGTATGTAAGGTATTTATCTATGGGCCAAAGTAGCCTAGAAATAAATAAATGTTACCTATGTCCCTGAAGGGTTAGGCAGGTCCAGGAACAAATCCAGACGCCGTGGCTGCTACTAAGACGTTTCTAATGGAAAACCCAATAACACTTTGTCCGACCTGGATATCGAACCACGGACCTCATGCACAGAAGTCATGTTTGCGACCACTAAACCAACGAAGCAGTACTATGTCTTTACAAATAGCTGTCTATACACACTGATGCTATTTTTGAATTAATGAGCTATATGCCATTCTCATTTGTTGAGGTGGAAGCGCTAGCGTAGCTCCTTTTTTTGCAATTTGTATGTCAGTGTGAGGTAACTGTTTAGGTTCATTCTCATTGAATTGTTTGTCTGCTTCGTGAAAAGTCATTCAATGAGATTCAATGAACTAAGAGGGTTGTATTGAAGATTTTAATGATAATAACTCTGTTATACCATATTTATTAAGGTCACAAATCACATTTTAATACCTCTACAAACCACAAAAATCGTAAGAAAATTTAAATTTCGCGGGCTACCCAGGAGTTCCCCCTTTAATCTTACAGTGTTGCCAATTCATTACTTCAAAAACCTTTACCAAATTCGGCCCTTAGTTTTTATTGCCAAATGCAAATTATACCTACCTGTTTACGGTAAACCAATATTTATAAATAGTGTTCTATATCATGAACAGTTTTATGCTATTTAATTTGATGACCAAAAGATTAGCCTTAATGTAATGTCTAAAATTATTATATTAGCCGCAGAACCGATGAACGTTGGAGTAGAGTTGTTCTTGAGTGGAGACCGCGAATCGGCAAGCGTAAGGTTGGATGCCCTCAGGCTCGACAACTGAATGAGAGTTGCCAAAAATCGAGTAGAATAAAGAGCGCAAGATTAAAGAGACCTAATATATCCAGCAGTGGATTGCAATAGGCTGATGATGATGAATGTCTTAAACGCAAAAGACTACCGACTCTCACCCTAACAGCGTTGTTCATAGAGTCGATCCTGACAGAGCACTGCCCGCTATGGTAGTGGCACTGCAACAGCTCGAACGGCGTCCAGCCCACCTCTTGCAGCATGTGCTGGAACTCCGCGTACACTGAGTTGAAGGTCAGACACATGCCCACTTCCGTCATCACTGGGTTCCAGTGGACCTGCAAGGATTGGTATTTTGTAGGTTCAAGGTTATTTTGACTGTCAATTCTGGGGTACAGAGGGTACAGACTGACATCATGCAATTGATGCATTAACTTAATTGACGTCTGAAGTCTGAACCCTTAATGGGTATAAATAACCCTTTTTTTTTTAGTCGGTGTAACATCAAATAACCCCTCTCGCTCTTGGGCAGAGTGAAAGGGAGTGTCAGACTTCTACTGACTAAAAACAACCCGTGTTCCTTCTTAGCCCTATATGTCGAGGCCGCGGTAACTTGTAAACAACCCGCAGCCCCGACGGGGTATAAATAACTCTTAATGAAGCTGAAAGAGACAAGTTATCTCCGTTGTTGCGATATTTTTTTGTTTTCGGAGTTATAGTAAGTTTATTAAGTTTTAATGTTATATTTTTTCTTTAAATTACCTTCACGAACCTCGTTCTAATCTAAACATCCATCAGCACAATGTCTTGAATGCGTTGCATTGAGTGCTACCGTAAAACATAATTTCGCACCCCAAAAAGTCGTTTCCCAGCAATTTTTTTTGCGTAGTACAGAATGTTTGAACTTGAAGGCTTCGTGAAGAGGCAGTAACTGAGTATACACCTGGTTCACTCACCTCATGCTCATTATTAGACACAATAACCTGGAGAACAGACGAAGGATGCACAGACAACGCCAGGTCCAGCAGGTCAATGCCCTTAACGGTTTCATCAGCCTGGTACTTCCAGAAGTTCTGTAAGTTGTCTCTGAAGGACACGTCGGCAATCAACTCGATGAACTCGTAGTAGTAACTGAACTTCACCGGGTCTGACTCTTCGGTTACGTTCCAGGTGCTGGTGGAAGTTAGAAGATGAGGTCTTTAGGAATATATGTAATAGGAAGTGTCTTTTTTTGTGAATGGCATCTTGAAAGGCAACTTTCGAGGCTGGCTCCCGCCAAACCGGATTTTCTTGTGGATGCCTTGAGTGTATGGTCTCCAGACAGGGCAAGAAACTTATAAACTAAGCGACTACACGCTAACGGCACCCTCTGTGGAGTACAAGCCAGGACTTAGCTGTCACTGGGGAGGGCAGCAAAGGGATAGTTTTTATACGCTTACTTTAGAAGTCTCTCTATCATCTCAAAACTGAAGGTGAGCGATAACGAGGACGCGGTTGCTGCATCATCATCAACATCACTTCAGCCGAAAGACGTCCACTGCTGGACATAGGCCTCCGGTCCCGTGATCCCCATAATCATCACCTCAGGTCATCGGTACACCTAGTGGGAGACCTTCCAACGCATCGTCCGGTTTACCGGATGTGTGTTTCTGCATAGATAGAAGTAAACTCTGGTGACTCATCAAAAATTACCATAGAAGGAATAGCCTGTGTCATACCTCTGCTGGGCAAAGGCCTCCCATGACTTCGAAATCTTTCAATCCAGGGCCAATATGGACCACTAGTCGATGGTGCTGTCCAGCTCGTCCCACCATCTCCTGCAAGATCTGCCACTTTCATTGTATCAATATTGCTACTTACTCCTCAACCAGCTCCCTAGCTTTATCCGGTTGCACTCTGTCGAGGAAGCAAGCAGTCACCGCTGGGAAGGTAGTCCACCAGCTTCTGTAGTCTCGCTGAAGAGAAACCACCACAGGCTCCGAGTTGTACCTAAAAGAGTACCAGTATTGGTGAAAAGGAGTGTTCCAATATCATCTAGAGCTTCGTAAAAACTGGGTCAACTTTTCGAAGTCCAGTACTGGGAAAACAAAGGCTTCTCTAAAGCGTAGCGTTTGAACCCCTTTTATATTCGGACAGTATACACGGATGCAGCTAAATACTACTATTTTACATGAATCGGCTGTTATCGGATGTCCACAAACGCAACTGAGCATTACGATAAACTTCTTCCATAGTACGCTAGAATTGATTTTAAACTGTATTTGCCCTTCTCCATCTATTGTTTTCTGGCCGTGACCAATTTTTTAGGACGGGATCCATCTACGTGTATGAGTGCGTAGCGTCTTTTGTCTCCCACATCGCATTTGCCAGATTTCATTCAAGGGCTTTTTTGCTTCGGCCGTCGGTTCTTCGACAGAAAACTTGCTAAACTTATCCTAGATAAGTAAGTTACCTGTAATATTGACTGAGTGCGCAGTAAACTGCACCACCAAACGCACTCAAGGTGAGGACTAACCAGAGAAGTCTGAAAAGAAGGAAGAGTTAATATTCTTGTCTTTGAGACAAGCCTACGAGAAAACCGATTAGTTAAAGATAGTCATTGGCATAAGCCGAGGAAAGAAAAGCGCCGAGACGATGGAGTTTGGCGAGTCCCGGAGACATAATAAAATCTTTGAATTAATTAGAAAATCGCAATGTTTCCAGGCTCATGAGCGTATGGTCTTCGAGATTGCAAGCAAAAAATTGGATAATGATGGCGACAAAACGGACAAAACGCATAAAATTCTTTTTGACAAAACCAACAAAAGAGTTAACAGAAAAAAGAAGAATTCATAAAAAGAACACGTCAATTTCAACATTTCAACTGTCATTTTCGACATTTTAAAATAAAAATTATTGGATACCCAAAAAAATTCAAGCGTCATTTTTTAATATTAAAGTAGATTTCTCAATACCTTTCGAGCCAGTGCAGTTTTTTCTCGACAGTATGCTTCAAGCCATGTAGTGTGGTTTCTTGACAGAATCCAACATAAATGCTATAACCAGATGCAATGGAAACTTTGATAGATTCGATCATAGACTTCGTTCGTGTCAGGCAACTCAACATAGCGGTATGTCTCACCCTATGTCTTCTAATTTTATCTGACTTGCCCATTTTTGATATCGCCACGATCTGCTGATAATGACTCTAGATTCAAATAAATCCTACTGTAATTATTTAAGATAACACTGCGTAAAAATACTTAGAGCCTTACAGAATTAGATCCAAAAGTTCAAAAGTTGAACACAACTTTCAACTTTTCGAATTTGAAATCTGAAAGACCTCCCTACAGCAACACGTTTGCTTTAAATGGTACTCCGTATAGTATGTAGGCATAATATTACTATAATGGGTTCAATTTAGGGGCAGTATCTGTGATCAAACTTAATAAAGGGCGCCAATTATATTATTATTTAATGGTTGACTGATGCCTCCTCTAATGTATTCTTTTGTGTTGCTGTAATTAAATCCATATAGATTACTGAAAGGTTTATTCATTCTAATGTATCACTTTTAGGTAGACCAAAGATAAGGCCAGAGCTTTTAAATCCTCTTTCCATATCCATAGATACAGCAGCAGCAACTTTTTTGCATGTATAACCTTTTTGTTTCAAGTTAGCTGGTGTGGTATCCCTGGTCGTCTTCATATACCAGTACTGGTTTTGGACATAAACTCTTTGCATGTAACCTTTTTGATTCCAGTTAGCTGGACTACTAACCCTGATCTACTTGGTCTACCAGTACTGGGGCCTGGTTTTCAAAGGGCAAGAAGACGATAAAGATGATGAGTGTCGACACTCTGTCAGAGCGTCGAGGTCACGATCTAGGTACGTACTGATGATCACTGCATAGGCCAGATTTAGGCTTATAACAAACGGAACTTCAACACTAAAACTTACCTACATTTAGGCTGATGTACCGATGTTGCTACCACGTCAATACGATACCATTTTGAATGGTCAATCACTAAGCGTTCTTTCATTGGCTGCATCGTTTTGTGTCTAGATCGTGGATCCACCCTGTGAGAAACCCAACTCTTGGCCTGCTGTTACCTACACGTTTGTCCCACCAGAACCTTTTACCACTATTGGCCATTCATTTTGTAATCATCGCGCCCTTCTTCTTAGCGTGTCGATGGGAATTTTCTTTGAAAAAAATTGGCCCAGAATTCAGCTATGCGAACTTCGTTCGCTGATGCAGTTATAACATCGTCAAGTGCAGGTGTCAGGGCATGCTGAGACGTAAGATGATGAATTGATGATTCATCATCGTGACCTACCTTTCTGAAACTTATAAATTCTTCTCAGAGGAACTCTTGGCTAGGTATCCCTATCTATCCACAGCCGCTCAGAAACGAGACGCACGGGAACGGTTACGGTGTGGGGACATTTGGGGGAGGCCTATGTCCAACAGTAGACATCTTTGGCTATAATAATAATGATGATTTATGCAGGTATTCTCTTTTACCTCAGGTCGTGTTCTAGATCAAGGCCGCGCTCCAACTACCATGATTACAAAATGTCGGCGGATAAGAGCAGTCGTCGAGGACGGAAAGCTCATCGAAGATGCCCCGATTGCAGCATTTGTAACTACAGCCGCTAGATGTCCTCAATCATGTTTAATACAAAAGTTGCCCACAGATGGCGCTTTTTAAATTATTTAAATTACTTGTACGCGTTTTTTATTTATATAATATACAAATATTTACTTAATTTACTTTTTAATAAATAATTTGATATAATTCATCTGGATTCTAAGTTTTCTTTTTTTTTGGTAAAACTACTTCTCTTGATTTGAATATAGCAACAAAGAGTTATGCCTATGCCTATCCTAGACCTACAGGGCTACAGGCCTACACAATTTGTGTACTTGTACAAGAACTTGTGTCCGAAGACAAAGGAGGGTTTTGTCATAGGGTTCATTCCAGTTTATATTCAATGGAAAGTAGTTCAGACAAACATGGGGATGATAAAGTGCGCGCGGAACTAGTTGGCCGCTCCTTAGGCAAGTTTTTGTTTTTTATTTAAGTATTCTTTTCAATAAATTGAACAATTATTGTTCACGATATCTCGGGATTGGTCATCACTGTCTAATTATAGTCTCCTGTGCATTGCAAGCTGTAGGCAACCCGCCCCCTCACCCCTGTCGCAACCTAAGGAGCGGCCAACTAGTTCCGCGCGCACTATAGTCTGAACTAGGTACTTTACATTGAATCAAAAATCTAAACCGGTCTTTAAAACCGGTTTTCTTTCAAAGAGTAGGTACGTAAAAAGAAAAGACTGCTGACTCGCACAATAATTTGATTTAAGATATTGAACGGTGGCGAGTGGCGACATCTATTATCCTGTACCAACAACACTACGTACTGCTGGGGTCCTTACCCATTTATTACTAAGTATATTTAAATCAATAATATTAGCAGCAATGCTTAGGGTCACATCTGCACTGGTTAAAGAGTGTAAGGAAGCACTCAACCAGCTAGCGGAAAGAGCAGAAGTAACAGTCGCATGGGTCCCTGGTCATCAAGGACACGAAGGGAATGAGATAGCGGATGAGTTAGCCAGAAAAGTAGCAGATGAAACCTTTGTGGGACCAGAGCCCAGGCTACCGATCCCACATAATATAACAAAAGGAATCATCCATAGAATAACCACAGGAGAGTCAAATAAAAGATGGAATGCAACAGAAGGTTGTCGACAATCGAAAATCTTCTTAAAGTCATATGATGAAAAGAAATCCCACAAACTACTCAGAATGAGCAGGGGAAACATAAGACTAGTAGTAGGGATCGCAACAGGACACTGTGGACTCAATAGACACCTGACGATTATGAGAGTAAAGGAAGATCCCATATGCCCAGCATGTGGAGAAGCAGAAGAAACAAGTTTCCACCTTGTGGCGGAATGCACAATGTATGGGCCACTCAGATGGGAAATCCTAGGAACAGATGAGATTAATGAAGAGAAGCTCGCAGAAATCTCTACCGAACAACTGGTGAGCTTCTGCAAGGCGACAGGAAGATTCGCGATGCCGACCACCAGTAACCCATGAAGGGGATCCACCAAAATGGGGAACTGGGCGAAATAATCCACAACGAAAGGACTGATCGCCCGTCTGGTGTCTGCCGGCGTCCCCGAAGATAAATAGAATAGAAATAGGGTCTACAAACGTTGCGTTGTTTGCATAGCTACGATACATGCCTAATGTACTGTAGCTATTGTATATAGGTATAATTTCGATTAGATTTGAGGAAATTGAGACACTAAATTAAATAAAACAAGTTTCATTAATTATGTACCTACACTGTCAAATACCTATGTCAGTGTTGTTGTGTTTATGTTTTTATTTTCCTTTTTTCTGTTCCGTGGCTCGGTATTATCCCTAAGGCTAAGGCAAACTAAGCACGTGCCTAGGGGCTCGAAGGTACGAAAGGGCACGCGCGTAGAAATTTTTAAACAAAGAAAAACATAAGTAATCCTTTTTCTTGTGAATGGAAAATTATCAAATAACCCTTCCCCTCTGGGTGAAGCGGAAGAGAATGTCAGATGTCTACTGACAAAAACCCACCTATGTTCCTTCTTAGCCTTTTATGTTCCGAAGCCGTGGTATCTCGTTCAAACAGTCGGCTTCACAACATTAATACTTTAACCCATGAGATCTAAAAAAAAAATCTTTGGTTGAAGGAGCAGTCATGGTAACCCATCATTTTGTAGCCTTAACTTACCTACTCATTATTGGTCATGACTTCGAATCTAGGCAGAGGCGTTACTTTATGTATTTTGTGTAGAAGGTAACTGAAGGTATTCCATCGCTACTGCACTTTCTTTATTTTTTTGAAGCGGTCCTGTCGATAGGCATCGACATGGGCCATCTAGCGAGGGTTGTTGAGACTATTAGTTGCATTACTTTTTGGTACAGAAATCAAGATGTCACCACGTTCATCGTTCTCTCTGTCTCGTCTCGTGGCCCTCCTGATATAAACTATGGTTTCCTAGGTAGGTTTATGGGTGTCGCGTACAGCGCATGCGTCAACCCCATGTGAACCATGTGAACTGTCCCCCATTCCACCAACAACCCTTCGCGAGACGCCATTGCAAAACCTACAGGATGGCGCGTAATATAGGTAAATAAATCGTTTTGATTATGCTTTATTAATAATTTAATAACAAAAAGTGCTTTTAGAAAAGTGGATATCGGTGTATAAGTTCAATAACTACGCTTTATTTGTAAAAATGTGATTTATCTTAATTAATTTTTGTTTACATTTTAAAAAACGTCAACCTATCAAATTTTATAAAATTCCGATTCGCGTTACTTTTCGCTATCTTAGGTAGGTACAGTCAGCATTGAAAGTCAGTCACTTTTGTTTTTATAATGATGTAATTTGTTTTTTTTTCAAGCAATACATTGTTAATATTAACTGTATACATAGTACGTATGTAATTACAAATTTTTACAATTTTTTTTGTGTTAGGTAATACAAGAGCAGTACCTACAGTTTCTTGAATTATTTTGTGAGAATATAAGGTTTGTAGGTAATTAAGTAAATAACCAACAGTGTTGATAGACTATTTTGAATAGAAACACGCATAAAATCAAAATTTTTGTTAATTTTCATCACTATCATCTTGAATGCTGTCACTACCACTACTGCTGTTATCATCATCCTTGGTAGTTTTCGATAGATCCGGCAATGGTATTGGTAGAATGTAGTATTGAGGACAGCAGATATCGCTGCAGGGACTGAAACAAAAGATGAATGTTAAAAACTAATGGCCTTTTACCAAAACCAAATTCATTATTTAAAAATTCAATTATTCCGCCATAACTATGCTAACCCATTTATTTTGTCTTTCCCTGTCCTCCGATCGGAACTCCGATTGGTAGGAGGAGCGGGAATATTTTTTCCCATGCCTCCGATTAAGCATCATAAAAACATTGTACAGTCTAGTTCAAAATAAATTATTTTTGTATTTTATTGACTGTACAGTCGACATCGTTAACGTTCAGGGTCAAAATGTCCAACTCCCACACGACTAGTCTAAGATCGATAGTTTCCGAGATATAGCCGTTTCAATTTTGACAGCTGTCATCCGAAATGTAGATCTCATTGAGATCTATCACTTGTCCCTACACACAACTAGTCTAAGGTCGATAGTTTCCGAGATATAGCTGTTTCAATTTTGACAGCTGTCATCCGAAATGTAGATCTCATTGAGACCTATCACTTGTCCCTACACACAACTAGTCTAAGGTCGATAGTTTCCGAGATATAGCCGTTTCAATTTTGACAGCTGTCATCTGAAATGTAGATCTCATTGAGACCTATCACTTGTCCTTAGACACAACTAGTCTAAGGTCGATAGTTTCCGAGATATAGCCGTTTCAATTTTGACAGCTGTCATCCGAAATGTAGATCTCATTGAGACCTATCACTTGTCCCTACACACAACTAGTCTTAGGTCGATAGTTTCCGAGATATAGCCGTTTCAATTTTGACAGCTGTCATCCGAAATGTAGATCTCATTGAGACTTATCACTTGTCCCTACACACAACTAGTCTAAGGTCGATAGTTTCCGAGATATAGCTGTTTCAATTTTGACAGCTGTCATCCGAAATGTAGATCTCATTGAGACCTATCACTTGTCCCTACACACAACTAGTCTAAGGTCGATAGTTTCCGAGATATAGCCGTTTCAATTTTGACAGCTGTCATCTGAAATGTAGATCTCATTGAGACCTATCACTTGTCCCTACACACAACTAGTCTAAGGTCGATAGTTTCCGAGATATAGCCGTTTCAATTTTGACAGCTGTCATCCGAAATGTAGATCTCATTGAGACCTATCAATTGTCCCTACACACAACTAGTCTAAGGTCGATAGTTTCCGAGATATAGCTGTTTCAATTTTGACAGCTGTCATCATTATTATTATTATTATTATTATTATTATTAATTATTATTATTATTATTAATTATATTATTATTATTAATAATTTTATTATTATTATTATTAATTATATTATTATTAATAATAATTATTATTATTATTAAGCGCCCTGCGCTGCCTAAACGAAACAGTAGGCCCAGGCATACATTTTCGCCGCGCCGTAGAGAGGGGATAGCTGTCTACTCTCCATCCGTCTTAGTCTTACGCTTTTTCGATCAGGGTCACGTGGTCACGTGTCCTGACGAATTTTCGATCAGGGTCACGTGGTCACGTATCCTGACGCGAGTTTAAGATTTTATACCCATCACAGAACAATTTCCCAAAGTGCTCAACGCCGCTAAAGAAGTTTTCACTTCAAAAAATGTTTTTCTGATCATTGAAATCTCAGGTAACTTGGCCAACTAGGTAGTGTTAAATAAACTTTGAAGGACTTTGTCATCTCGGTATTCTAATGCACGTTTGTTTTGGCCATTAAGAGGAAACGCGAGTGGTCTTTTCTCCATACAAACGCTCTCGCCTGTTTTCTTTTTGGTTAATGACCCTAGAGCAATGGTTTTTTACAGAATAATAAATATTAACTATTTCTATGCCCCTATGTTTTCCTTTTTGGTGATAAATTATTTTTATAAGCACTAGAACCCTCAAAAAATGCTCAAAATTGCTTGTTTAGATCGCTGTTAACAGAGTCCTAGTGTACAAATTTGACAACTATTAACGAAAAAAGAAAAAAATAGCGGCGTAGTATATAACCTCCTTATTCATTGTCTAAAATATCTTTTAAATTGGTTCAATATTGGAGGAGGAAATAGGCGAGAGCCAAACCTCGAATTCTAACTTTTTTCTATAGTTGTCCTTATCGCACGAATTTGAGGGCAGGAGGACGGAGAGAGACAGCGATAGTAGAAAGAGACAGCACTCGCATTTCCTCTTAAATGATAGTTACAAAATCAAATTAAAACAAAAAAAGGGCGTTATACGAGTATAACCTACTAAGAACACACGCCAAAGAAACAGTGCAGCGCGCAAAAGACACTGTGCCAAAACAGAAAGAGAGTGACAGTGACAGTTTGATGGTTTCTTCAAATAAAAAAATATTTTTGACATTTGTTTTTAGTTGGTTTGAAAGTCGTGAAAAAGTTCGCACACACGAGTATTTTAGAGGTTTTTCTTGAATTAAAGGTCTAGTTATGGAAGACGATGCATCTAATGATGTGGAAGCTGTGGAGTGCATTGACAGTCAGGACGACGACGACCCCGATGGAGCAGAAAGTTAGTATTTCCCTAGAGATGAAAATATTAAGTTCAGTCTGTGAGTCTGTGTATGATTTTGCACGAGTGTGTATTTTCTAATATATTTACTAGTTACATGTTACGTGAAAGACTAGTCATATTAAAATTTTCTATGATAACATTCTTGATCATTCTATATAAGTGATATGATTCAAAGAAACGAAAACTTTAAATCAAGAAACTCGATGACAATAAATTTCACCATTCCGTTTTTTTACCTTACGCGGGCAACTTTCACGAATTTACTAACAAGAAGAGTTAAAAGCTCTTTTTTTTCCTTTTGCAGTACGGATCCCTAAAAATGCTAACTTTCATACATGCACCATAGTTAAATTCTTTGAAAGTAACTTGCCACTTTTCAACATTACAGAACGACCAATCATGCTTCTCCTACGTCGACTAATACGAAACAAACAAAACACAGTAATGACAAACGCACAGATCACAGACATACTACAGATAGAATTCAACATCTGTATCGAAACCAGTCACGATCTTGAAGTGGACATTTACATCAAAATAGTCAAGAAATACCTAAAAGATTGGCCACAATGGGAAGAATTGGAACGTATTTCTACGAAACTCAGCAACATACGGGATTTTGAAGCTGTCTCAAAAGTTTTGAACCATAAATACAAAAATTTAAAAGAGTATTTGGGTGTGATGTTGGAAGCTGCAAAACCTTGGGCTCGAGATGCGGTGAAGAATATAGCAGCATTGAAGACAGTGAATACAGCGACAATGAATACTAAGACGGATGACAATGTAGACACAACAAGTGATGTAGTAATGGAAATACAGTGTACTAAAGCTCAACTAGACCACCTATTCTTCAGGAAACCACTATTCGACCGTAATAACACTGTCTTTAACATGGAAACTGTTGCTCCCTCACGCATCTCTCTCAAAAATGTAACGTTCAAACAACTTCTCTACGGTTGGTGTGTGAAAGTGTACATAACTCTCCCAAACTTTTGGTTTTCTCGAGACTGTTCGTATAAAGTGAAGCATGTTTTGGTTAATAAAGCTAGAAATGAATCTGTTAGAATTGAAAGCAATGGCTTACCCACAAGTTTGCAAGTGCAATCACGTGATCAGGTCAGTAGAGTCATAAAACGGTATCATCGAGAAGCTATCATCAATCAATTTGGTGATATTTTAGAAGCGTGTGGGAGTCAAAGCTATGACTTGTACGCTATCGTACATTCACTTATTGACATTTTCTTAGCGGAACTAAAAGATACTTTTGACAAAAGTATTCAATACAAGGTTCCTGGTTTCTACCGGAGATATGCAAACAAGTATAAGTATGTACGATATTTGTGTGCAGAAGCTAATCCGATCAGTGACTCAAAGTATGACTTGCATTTAGAAGAAACGGCAACACCAACTTACTCCTACTACATCGGTAAGTTAGAAAAACTTCAAAAGCCCATTTCTCCTGTTACGGACTGGCTGAGGTTAAAATGTCATTTTTGTGATCAGCATCTGCCGATGATCTCTCCGAATTTCAGAGAGACATTGGAGACACATTTCAATGAAGTTCATCAGAATGAAGTAGACTGGCAATGTACACATTGTAAACGATTGTTCAGTATTGGTTTTTTGATGGAAAATAAGTGGTATCATGAATGTTAAAACGGATAACTCCGTCATCATTCTCCCGCCTTTATCCAAATTCATTTGGGGTCAGCACAACATACTTCTCCATTACTCGTCATCTCAGCAGTCCCCTCCTGTCTAGCCATACCACCATCTTCACCCAGTACATCCATCGTTTCTTCGGTCTTCCCCTACTCTTATAGCTCCATTCTAACTCCATTAATAACTCCATTTCGCTCTATAAGCTATCATTGTGTTAATTTTGTTTGGCCAATTCGAACACATTGTGTTATCAATGGCCCATTGCATTGGCATTGTGTTATTGTGTTCCCTGCCTGCATCGGTTTTTCCGAGTTCATATAACCCTAATCTGTTTAAGTCGCGAGTAAACAGGCTTCTACTGGGTAAGCTCTTTCCATCGTCGACATCATCTCTGCCCTTAGGGCAAGATTGAAGTCAAGAGCAAGCCCATTTATAATAAAAAAAATGGAGGGTGATTTTCTTGAACACATTAGTGACTAAGGCCGTGTGTTAACCGAAGCAAAGGACAGATGAACAAACCACATTTATTCTAACTTTGATTCACCGAACAAATTAGTTACTAGAATAATTATTATTAAAGTAACCTTTAAGTTCATTGATTTCTTTCTTGGGATGTTTTTTACCCGACTGCGGCAAACCCCAAAATATCAGTTATGTTTAGAAGTATCTCCCTCTGAAGTTCATTTTGCCTAAGCGTTCAAGTATTACTTAACGCAATTTAAGGGGATTTTTGACCCCCGTCCCCCCCATGCAACGCGCCGTAACATTTTTCTGTACCCCCTACTAAAGTAACCGCCAGGTGACCATAGGCCATCACTTAGTAAAGTTTTGCCATACAAAATATGTCAAATCTTTACTTAGTGACGGCTTAAGTACTCATTAAATAACTCTGGGTACCCCAGTTAGTGATGCGCCTAAAGTACAGATAACATGCATGTAAGAAAATAGTATTAGTGAAATAATGACAAATATTTTTATTAAAAGTTTTTATAATATGTAGAAAACAATGTTTTATTTAATTATTGTGTGTCTGTGAGTATGTATGCTAATATTTTATTTATTTGAAAAGGTTAGGTAAACTTTCACTCCATATAAAAATCTTCCACTTGGATATGAGTTGCCATGGGTGACCTGGAAGTCTCTAAATGGACTCCGGACACAGGTATGCGTATGCCGAAGCAAGGAAAACCTGTTCAGGTGGAAATTCATAGATGCCCTGGAGTGTAAATATGGTCTTGCCTCACAAACTATGGGGCACTTGATATCGTGTCCAGCCTGTCCTGTTACTTGCACATCACATCACAGGAGCTGATGGAGGCTACTGAAAGTGTCAAACTCGTCGCCAAAATTTGGGCAGTGTCAATTTAGATTGTCATCGACATGCTAAGAAGAAGCTGTCTGATAAATAGTTGGTAAGGTTTATACTTACATACGGTACCCTGGAGGTCCATATAAGCTGAGGTCTACATGGGATGTATTGAAGTCACAGTAAAAACGAGTTATACAGCACCCGGGCATCTCTCTACCATTCAAACACGCTGCTGTTCTTGTTATATTGTGAACTGAAATAGAAATAAACCGTTAAATGTCGGTTAGTTTGTAGCGCCTGTCTCTACCAACATGTTGCCGGAAAACAGACAACATAAGAAAGAAACCCTTGGAAGGAATTAAGGGAGGCCTTTGCCCAGCAGTCTGACAAACAGGCTCATTTAAAAAGAAAGGTAGGTTTATTTGTGGGTAATATTACAAAAAGTGAAAGTACTGTGTGCAATAACGTCGATGTTTTTTATACGATTTTTTGCAAGTCTATTACAATATAACTTGTTGGAAGTAAGAACTATATTCACAGTAGTTTACCTTCTGAGCCATTAATATTTTAAAACTACATTTACTAAGCGCCTGCAATATTTCTCTTCGCAATATAGCGCGTCCCTGTGCTTGGTTGCTTCTCTACATTTGACAGAGTTCTTTAAACAGATTTTTTTTATTATTTAAATATGTTTATGTTGTCTCATTACTGGGAAAACCAGCAAGCCTTAGAGATAGTTCTCGAAGGCATGTTAAACCAAGTCCGATGCCGCCAATGGGCGGTTTTAAAACTGCGACCAAGTAAGGTAGTTAAGGACTCATCATATGCCTAGCCTTTTCCCAACTATATTGGGGTCGGCTTCCAGTCTAACTGGATGCAGCTGAATACCAGTATCTAATGGAGTTTAAGGTTGATGTTCCAGGGTAGCCCGCGAAATTCAAATTTTCTTAAGTTTTTAGCGATTTGCAGGTCAGTGCAAAATCATCATTACAAGTACAACCCTCCAAGTTCATGTAACTGTCAAGAATGAGTATTTCATCAAAAAGTCATTCTGAGAGTTACATGAACCTGGAGGGTTGTAATGATGATTTTGATGATTATAATTCTGTAACTGCATACGTCTTACAGCCGCAAATCATATTTTCACTAACATACAAGTATACAACCTAGCACTGGCCTGCAAATCGCTAAAAACGTAAGAAAATTTGAATTTCGCGGGCTACCGTGAACATCCACCATAAGGGGCTAACCACACGATAAAGAAAATGTCAAAAACAGGATGGTACTTAAAAATACGAGTTTGTTTGTAGTCCAGCGATGCCAGACGTATGATAATTTCGACAGTGGTAAGATGTATGATACAATATGCATTATCATACGCCAAAGTATGATAATTTCCAACATTCTGAACCTTCCTATTTCTATACGCCCAGTTACTTTTTGAAAGTGATCTATGAACGCATCTTATCAGATCAAGTATTTTTTTGAACGCGTACGTTTGACAAAAACTAAAATACGAAACAAACTTGCAACAAAAACTGTTTTATGGGCTTTACTTTCAGCGCAATGCGTAAAAACCAGTCAATTAAGGTTTCAAACCAACTGATATAACCAATGATATTCTATATCCGTGGCTGGCGTGAATACATTGATAAGTCGACTTCCATGATTTTTTTTTTATTGGCTTAATACATCCTAGGCATTGGGATCTTATATGAAAAAAATCGACAGCTCAAAATATCCATACATTTTGGAGAAATCGACCTTGGTCGTAAGTTGACAACTCTCATTTTGACGTGTCTAAACTTACAAGTCCACATGTCCAATTATGCATTCTCATGTTTTTCTGATCAAACATTGATATGTTGATATATCAACCTATACTCAGTACCCAAATGAATATTCGTTATATGATATCTCAACTTATACACTTATGAGTTTTCTATAGGCACGAATTTTAAATTGACAAATCGACTTATCAAGTTATGGCCGACCGAAGTATTTCTGTTTAAATTGTGATATAATGAGATGTCCAGTTACGACCAACGAAGTTCTCAACCCTAAATGTAATAAATATAGTTATCACTATAAGTCCGTTACAAAAAAGTTAAAGCTAAATGAATATGTTTAGTTAACAACTTATATCGGTGCACCCCGTGCACATCCCTCGCTCGTCTGTTGGTAAACAAACGTCAATTCAGAGTTCAGAAGCCACGCGCTCGCGATCCGGGAACAATTGCGGGTGCTTATAAAATTGATTTCGTTTGTTTTCGAGTGTATCTATTGATTGATTTATTACTCCAATATAAGTTTGCCAATTAGTGCAGAGAAAAAAAAGATTTGATGGACATGATTGACTTGATTGACGACTCTATTAAAGAGTTTTATAGAAAAAAATATAAAAACTGTCGGTGATCCATCTACTGATCCAGATTTGGATGAGGACAACCCAGACGAAGAAGACTTTGAGGTCCAATAAAATCTTTTTTTTCTGTTCACTGATTGGTTCTTACTAATTTTACTTTGCTCAATTTTTATTAATTTTTAAAATTTGAATTTGTTCTATACACACGTGTATCTTTATGTTATCTTGTGTCTGTAAATTAATTTGTGGTCCAATAAAACAGTGTTCTTTATTATTTTTTTCTCTTCACTGATTGGCAAAAGAGATTTGGCTTGACCTCAAGACAATCATCTAATTGTGGTTCTTATTAATTATATAATGCTTAATTTTTGAAATTTAATTTTTAGTACACATACGTGTATTTTAGCGAATCAAATATTTTTAGAGTTCCGTAGTAAAATGGGAAAAAACGGAGATTGAGGTCAAGAGTAAGCCCATCCTTATCCTTACATAGTAAAAAATTCGCTATTTTTGTCTGTTTGTCTGTATGCTTAAATCTTTAAAACTACGCAACGGATTTTGATGCGGTTTTTTTTAATAGATAGAGTGATTCAAGAGGAAGGTTTTAGTATATAATTTGAACGACATCCACGCGGGTGAATCCGCGGGCATCAGCTAGTTTAATATAAAAAAACCCCTAAAGATTCGTCATGTCTGTCCGTCTGTATGTCACAGCCACTTTATTCGGAAACTATTGAGATTACACAGTTGAAACTTGGTATGTAGATGTAGTCTTTAAATCGCTATAGGGTTTTTATACAAAACTAAAAAAGAATACAAGATTAAGGGGGGCTCTCCATACATGGAACTGAAACAAAAAAATACTTTTTTCATCAAATCTATTCGTGTGGGGTATCTAAAGATAGGTCTTTAAAAATGCCACTGAGGTTTCTGAAATATTTTTTTCTCAAATTTGATCGTTTGAAAGATAAACACTTCTAAAGGGGTAAAATGAGTGTCGTCCCCCCTCTAACTTCTAAATAAAGAAAGAGAAAAATCTAAAAAAAATATATGCTATAAATCGCAATGATAACTTTCAACCAAAATTTGTTTGAACGAGATATAGTAAGTAGTTTTTTATATATAGCACATTTAAAAAACCGCAAATATAACTTTGTCATTCATACAAACAATATGAAAAACAAACTTATCACAAAATAAATATTTCTGTCCCCCCTAAAATAAGAAATAATACAAATTTAAGGGGGTTTCCCTACTACGATGGTCCGGACTTTTTCATGTGCAAGTCTGATTTGCACTTGGCCAGTTTCTTTTTTGTTTTTTATCTGTTTACTATCTATTTATATAAATTAAAAGAACAGTCCTGGCTTACTGACTGACTCATCAACGCCCAGCCCAAACCCTTGGACCTAGAATGCTGATTTTCGGCACAGAGGTTCCCTTTATAATGTAGACTAGGAATAAGGAAAAATTTTGGAAATTCAACCTTATTCCTAGTCAAAATAGGGGACGAAAGTTTGTATGGAAAATCGTCATCTTTGTAGTTTAACCGACATTCACGCGGGCGAAGCCACGGGCACAAACTATTCCAATACTAATAATGGGTTTTTCATTCAAATAACATTGTTTACCTATTAATACTCCCTATTAAGTAGGTGAATAAGTTGATAACTGTTGGTTAATACGTTGATAACGCTGTGAATAAGTGGATAAGTCGGTGCATAAGTTGATAAGTCGTTGGTGAACGAATTGACAAGTCTATTATTATGCAATCTATAGGGAATTTCGATTATTTACTGTCATCATTGAAAAGAGGGCATAAAATAACCTATAAAACAACTACAACATTTATGTTAAACTAATTTACCGATTTACCAGAAGACGTCAAACCCTTTAAATGGCCGTCCTGACAAATTGCAGTTTTAGACTTATCAACATATTCACGCCAGCCACGGATATAACAAAAGAGGTAGATATGGCATTAGCACGCACAAATTGTTGAGGACAAACTAAGACAAATGTCGCAGTTTCATTTAGTCGGCTTGTAGCAGCGAGCGAAGTAAGCCGAGTCCAGCCGAGTCCGCGGCGTAACAAAAATGCCAAGTTGTGTACTAAGAAAGTGCAAAAACTATGGTGCCAAGAAAAATAAGAGTTTTGGAATTTCATACCATTCGTAAGTATAATGAAAATATATCATATTTGTATTTTTTTCACGATTTATTTCTCAATTTCAAATAAATTTCGTAATAATGACATGATGGTTCGAAAAGGATAGAGAATAGGATGACAATCTGCTGTGTGACAGGGACAAATAGCATGCGTCATAGATTAATCAAACAGAAGCGAAATGGTAGGCACAATATATAGCGTTGCGCTTTCAATTTTTATGATTAAAATTATATAGAATGAGATTAGTAATAGCGGGCTGTCATATATTTTATTAGTAAAATTGTAACATTATTGCCGAGTGTCATAGGCTACTTTTACTCCCTGTATTCCCACGGGAACGGGATCTCCGCGGGTGAAACCGCGGGACGTCCGCTAGTTAATAATAAATAGAATTCAATTTTGTTTGTTGTTTTATTTAAAACGTCATTCATGACCAATATACGAAATATACCTATTGTCACAGGCGCGTGTGATGAAATATAATTAGTATCATTAATTATTCAAAATCCTACACGTTTATTTCATTATTAATATCATTATATTGTTTTCAGAAATTTGATACAAATATTCACTAGCATCTAAAATATAATTTAAATTGTAAAAAGATTAATTTTCCTTCGCAGTACTTAGTAGCTGTACATTGGTAACAGTCATAAAAATTCAATGTCTCTTCTGTGGTAAATCGACTCTTTGATACTCTAGTGTACTTCAAGCGCAACACACTAAAACTAGCTATCTCTTTCTATCTCATTATGTTCCGTATTATCTATCGCTGTCGTAGTCTGACGTTGACGTTCAGCCATAAAATGACAACGCAACAATATCTGAACGTCATTCAGTATGAACATGGCGTATCTTTCTATAATATCATTGGATATAACCCTTTTTTTGGGCTTCGCCGCAGTCGGGTAAAAATGCTGTCTAGAATGACTTCAGCAGTCATTTATTCAAAAACTACGGACGCTGCTGCAGAGGTTGAATATAATGATTGTCTAATTTTAACAACTTCCTAAAATTCCTAATTTTGCAATATAGCGCATTTCGCGCGGTTTTGGCAGTTGTATGATAATTTTGCATCTGGTATGATAATTTTCGAATGTTGGTATGATAATTCGGTCACACTCGTCTGGCAACCCTGGTTTGTACTGTTACTTACTTAGCGTCCCATTTTCTGTTTTGGGGAAGTCCATTAACGGGCAAATGAAGCCAGTGGCAGATGGGTCAGTATCGTTCGCCGCCTGCATTTTATTCGACAGCAACACGAGTGATAGGGTTAGGAATACGAATCCGCTGCAAAGGAAACGTAAACTATTTTTTTATATTCATGTTTTGATTTGTAATTTTTTTTAAATAATTATGATTTGCGTATACTTTTATTTTCTTTTCATTGCTTGTTTCTTGTCATCACAAGTTTATCTATAAGCCTAATCCTAACTAATATTATAAATGCGAAAGTAACTCTGTCTGTCTGTCTTTGCTTCACACCTAAACTACTGAACCGATTTGTGTGAAATTTGGTACAGACATAGTTTGGAACTTGAGAAAGGACATAGAATAGTTTTTTTTTTCGCGAGATAACCAAAAATCTGCCGGAAGTCACTATTCCACGCGAACGAAGTCGCGGGCAAAAGCTAGTATTTTTATAAATTGTGTTGGAATGGCCGTAGTAGTAGTAATAAAGTAAAACCGAAAAATGTAATGCTGAATCGACAGTTATAGGAAAAGTAAGTAGAGAATGAATTTGAACATGGCAAAAGCATTCTCTGTGTGGATGTATGGGCTTGTATGTAGAATGTTCCAAAGCAAATGCAAACGCTTATTACAACGATGACTATTGGTCGTGCTCTCCGAACTATGACCCGAATGCAACACGACGAAGATTGCATTGAAAACTCCTTGTACCTTTACACAAACTACGAATGACAATACACACAAATGGAAGTGATTTATATGTAGCTCCGAGCGAGCTCCTTCGCGGCTTTGTAGTATTGGTGCCTGATCACATTTTTATAGCAATGTTTCGAATAAACAACACGATTTCTCAAGAAAAATCAAAGGCGATCTTTCCCTTCAAATATCTTCTACAAGTTTTATCGTACGCCGCGACTTCGAAAAAAAATCAAAATGGTTAAAGTTTTAATCAAAATATAGTTAAATTCTAAATTGCAACCCGAGACTGTGATATCACCATCACCAATTCACCATCGAGCAATTTCAACATGAATTCAAGGTAGTTACACAGTTGGGAAAACCGACAACCGATGGGGAAGAAAGGTTCTTGAGTGGCGACCACGAACCGGAAGACCAGGTGGACCGAAGACATCGTGAGAGTCGCGGGCACCCGGTGGATGCAAACGACAGGTTGCCGTTCGTTGTGGCGTTCTATGGGGGAGGCCTTTGTCCAGCAGTGGACGTCTTATGGCTGATGATGATGCAGTCACAGTTGGGACTACTTGGGACGACATATTATACTCTTGCCATTTACGGTAAAAGAAGCGGTTGAAGATCAACGAGCCTCCATCTTCATGTTTCACAATTATTTTCGTGATTTCGATCATTCACGTAAAGGAACGTCGTGATCTTCATTTTTCTACATGAAAATGACCCTCCTTCTTCCGGGTGCCAATATAAAACTCCATCCTCCATAACTTGTAGTAGGACCTACATCGAGCGTAACGATGATTGTAGTGTTGTGTTCCATGTCATCTTCCAGAAGTTACATATTACCACCGCCGCTGCTGATTAAGTCATCATCGTGGTGATTTGACACTTGAACCCATCAATTAGCTTGCGTTGAGGTAATTACTTGACCCTTCATCTTTCGAACGAATGACGCGGCTGTGGTCAAAATATAGTCCTTCATATCGCCGACCTTCGAAGTACCCAGCAGCAATGGTGGCGCCATACATTCCTCTTGCTTTCATTCTATTCTAGCTGAACCCGCGCATGCGTTGCAATGCGTTTTATCCTACCTAAGTACCTATCTACTACCCTACGTACTACCCTACCTACTACCCTACCTACTACCCTACCTACCAACTACCCTACCTACCTACTACCCTACCTACCTACTACCCTACCTAATATATTTGAACATATAAAAAAAAAAAATTGTGTCCATAGGTGTGACCGTGACATCACATCATCATCATCATCAGAATACCAGGCGCTGCGGTATTTGTTTTCATTTATCGCAGCATCATGCTGAGATAGGAGCCTTTTTGGCCTCGCACAGGTTTTCTCTTTTATTATTTAGTTTTATATTCTTTTTTGTTATTATTATTATTTTTTGTAGTTCCTGCATGTGCTTGTCCCAAATAAATATTTTTTCTTTCTTTCTTTTCTTTTCTCAACTAAATTGATTAAATTCTTATCACTTATGGTTTTTGATTTGCAACAACCCATTTCAATACAACACCGACTCGAGAGTTATGAAAAGTGTGACGGGCATAGTTAACAGAAACAACATGACGGGATTCAAAAACGTAATGTTCGCAGGACTCCACAATCATATTTTATAGATGTTTTTTTCCTTATGGTATTAAACAATGGCTGCTGATTAAGAACTACGTACGTTTACAGGATAAATTGTTCACATTGAAAATGTTTTTAAGTTCTATATAATTAAGTCACAATTTTATGTCCGTTATGCGCCTACCACATATCGACTTGACACACGAGATTGTCAACATTGGAATGTGAATTCGGCTATCATTGTGCCGATACTCGTAACGGACAATGGTCATATGGCTATATATGCCTGGACAGTCATCTATCGAAACTTTCGCTTGGTGGTGGAATCAAGGGAATGGGCCGTGATTTCGAAAAAAAATCATAATGGCGGGCAGTAGGTTAATAAGCCCAGACCGGTTCTATGGCTTTGACGAGGTTTTTTGAGTTTAGAATTCCTAATTTCTACAACGAGAAGGTCTTTGGATAGGTATAACAACTAACTAGCCAGAGCGCTACAAGGAGACCGATGGCGAATGGTTCTCCATCGGGGGCATCAAGGGCGATGATGCAGTCCCCGCGTCCTTCCATGTAAAACCGAAAAATTGAATTCACGATCGTTAGCCCCTGGCTGCAGGCCTTAAACTCAAGGCATCCACAGGGATTTGTCTGGTTAAGCAGAAGCCTGCGAACTGCGAGATGCCATTTTGCGTTAGTTGATGGATAAGTAAGTATATAGTAAAGAAGAATGAATATTATAATTTGCAACATGACCAGATTACTCTACGGATGGATGTGTCGACTGGCCTGTAGAATGCATACAAGCGTTCACGCTGACTTAAAGCTGGATCCCAACGCCTATTTTGTTGAGGCATACCGGTCAATCTGTGTAAACTATGTAGCGAATACACAAAGCAGCTGATTATACTGTACCCAGCCATCGTACTCCCTCTGTGAGATTTCTAAAACGCTAGCGAAGTTTTCGGCCGGGTTGCTCTGGCCGATGTGATTATTGGCGCCTGAAAAGATTGTTATAGCAATGTTGCGGATGGACAACACGAAGTGCTTAGGAAATGTACAGGCGCAAAGTAATTTATTTGCTCCTGCTTCAGTAGTTGATTTTATGAAATTGAATGAGCTATTAGCGTTGAACATAGATGTAAGTATAGTAAAGGGAAAACGAATTTTATAACTCGCAGCATCTGCATCTGCAGAACTGTCTACGGCTGGATGTGTCGACTCGCCTGCAGAATGCATAGACGCGTTCACGCAGACTCAGAGCTTGATCCCAACGCCTATTTCGTTGAGGCGTACCGGTCGATCTGTATAAACTATGAGTTGAGTCCACATAGCAGCTGATTATATTGAACCGTCTATACGTATCGTAACAATTCTGAACGCTACTATTCGGTCGGGTTGCTCCGACCGATGCGATGATTTGTGCCTGACCAAATTGTTTGTAGCAATGTTGTGGACTGACAACGCGATGTTAATAATGAAACTTAAAGGCGCAACGAACAGTTTTAGCCCCTCTTTCAAAATTGAATAAGCTATTGGCAGTAAACTAAGATGTAAGTATAGTAAAGGAAGAATGAATTTTATGTACAACATCAAAGCGTTGTTTACATGGATGAATCGAGTCGCATGTAGAATGTTTCCATGCGATCCCCGTCACACCGATTCAGCGCTTGATCCGAGCGCCTTTTTCGTTGATGACTACCGGTCGAACTGTACGAACTATTGCACCGAGTGACCTCTAACCAGTTGATGTTGTATTTACACCATACCGTTAACAGTCGTCGGCCAGGGTAACCTGGCCGAAATAATTGACGCCTGGTGGAATATCATGAGCAAGACTTAAGTGAGCTGGTTGCTATGCGCACCGTTTACATGGTGCGCTGATCATGAATGACGTGAGCACGAACATGAGGCACTTACGATAAAATGTATATTTTTAAACGACCGTTTACACCGTACATGTCTGCCTGTCCCTCCGTTCGGGACTTACTACCCGTGCGCGATAAGTTGGGACCTGAGCGCGGTGACGTCACAGCAGCGTATTTGTACCGCCCGGAACAATACGGGCGCCATCGGGTAAGTGCGGGGAAAGCGAGCGGGGGAGTCGCATTCCAAGCAGGAGGCAACTTATTGCGCTCGGGTAGTAGCCTAGTAGGTATCATTATTATTTCAGTTTGGTTCATATAGTTTCGATACTAACGCACACAAGACGGAACACACCACACAGGGACCGGCGAGAGGGCGGCACTCGCCGGTCCCTGTGTGGTGTGTTCCGTCTTGTGTGCTCACGATCGTTAGCCCCTGGCTGCAGGCCTTAAACTCAAGGCATCCACAGGGATTTGTCTGGTTAAGCAGAAGCCAGTCTCATAGACTGAACTGCGAGATGCCATTTTGCGTTAGTTGATGGATAAGTAAGTATAGTAAAGAAGAATGAATATTATAATTTGCAACATGACCAGATTACTCTACGGATGGATGTCAATCTGTGTAAACTATGTAGCGAATCCACAAAGCAGCTGATTATACTGTACCCAGCCATCGTACTCCCTCTGTGAGATTTCTAAAACGCTAGCGAAGTTTTCGGCCGGGTTGCTCTGGCCGATGTGATTATTGGCGCCTGAAAAGATTGTTATAGCAATGTTGCGGATGGACAACACGAAGTGCTTAGGAAATGTACAGGCGCAAAGTAATTTATTTGCTCCTGCTTCAGTAGTTGATTTTATGAAATTGAATGAGCTATTAGAGTTGAACATAGATGTAAGTATAGTAAAGGGAAAATGAATTTTGTAACTCGCAGCATGTGCATCTGCAGAACTGTCTACGGCTGGATGTGTCGCCTCGCCTGCAGAATGCATATATGCGTTCACGCAGACTCAGAGCAGGTGCAACAGGAGCGTATTTTGAAATTTAGCGCCCCGGGCCAATAACTTTTGCCACCCCAGAAGTCAAGAAAAATGTTACAAACGAGTAGAAAGTTTGCTTGTCGTCGCCCCTGAGTAACGCTTCACCCACTCAACCTTCGTTACGCTAAGGAGGTCGCCGGCTCGCGTAATAAATCAATGAGTCGTGAGCTTGAAAACGACCTCAACGTCTGTGTTGACCCCAGTGAAGTGGCGTGCGTTTTTGCCGCCGAGGCGCCCACCCTAATTTGGCCGCCCCCTCTTTTTCATCATTAGCCAAGACAATTAGATAACTAAAATACACAAAAAAGGCGAACGAGCTCAAACAATTTTTGACAAATCGGATAAATTACATGTAGTTTCAACAATCACACAGATAGTTTTTTTAAGAACTTATGCATTATTTAGACTTGAGGGCAATGCGAAAATTTTTGCTCCCTGCCTCGGAAAGTAACTGTTTTTTTTTTACCCGACTGCGGCGAAGCCCAAAAGGAGGGTTATGTGTTTGACGTGCATGTATGTATGTATGTTCGTTTCTTTGTTCCCTCATAACTCCTAAACGAATGAAGGCAGTTGAATAAAAATACGTCGTTAGATTCGTCTTGATGGCGCGAGTGTTATAGCCTAAATTAAAAGGAATTAAAAATGAAAGACAAAATGCGGATTTTGGGGGCCAAATAGCGGAGATCAAAAAAAGCAAGAAAATTTCAGCATTCCAGATAGGTTAGATTGTCTTTTTATTGTGAATAGCAAGCGGTAGGCGACAGATTAGAAGGATAGCGCTTGTTCACTTGATTTTTGGGGCGGCATACGGCAGACTGGAATATACATAAGGCTAGTACGTAAAACCGCCCCAGGGCGGCGGCGCCGGCGGCGGCGAGGCAAATACGCCTTTGCTTGGTTGTCCTTATTTTTACAAAGTAGTCAATACTTTTGCAATTATCCGATATGACCTGACGTTGCCGCCTGGTTTTGTTATGTTAATTTGAAGAAAATATAAAAAAGGTAAGTAAAAGTGGAAAGAATGGTGCCAAAACCAAAACAAAATGCAATCTGCCAGGGGTGCCCCCGGGCGGCTGAATCTGCCAGGGGCGCCCCCGGGCGGCTATGCCGCCCCTGGCTTTCTGGTGCCCCGGGCCATGGCCCGGATGGCCCGGGGCGCCAGACTGTTCGTTGCGCCCAGGGGCATATTTACCCTAGGTAAATATGCCCCTGGGCGCAACGAACAGTTTTAGCCCCTCTTTCAAAATTGAATAAGCTATTGGCAGTAAACTAAGATGTAAGTATAGTAAAGGAAGAATGAATTTTATGTACAACATCAAAGCGTTGTTTACATGGATGAATCGAGTCGCATGTAGAATGTTTCCATGCGATCCCCGTCACACCGATTCAGCGCTTGATCCGAGCGCCTTTTTCGTTGATGACTACCGGTCGAACTGTACGAACTATGCACCGAGTGACCTCTAACCAGTTGATGTTGTATTTACACCATACCGTTAACAGTCGTCGGCCAGGGTAACCTGGCCGAAATAATTGACGCCTGATGGAATATCATGAGCAAGACTTAAGTGAGCTGGTTGCTATGCGCACCGTTTACATGGTGCGCTGATCGTGAATGACGTGGAGCACGAACATGAGGCACTTACGATAAAATGTATATTTTTAAACGACCGTTTACACCGTACATGTCTGCCTGTCCCTCCGTTCGGGACTTACTACCCGTGCGCGATAAGTAGGGACCTGAGCGCGGTGACGTCACAGCAGCGTATTTGTACCGCCCGGAACAATACGGGCGCCATCGGGGAAGTGCGGGGAAAGCGAGCGGGGGAGTCGCATTCCAAGCAGGAGCCAATTTATTGCGCTCGGATACTAGGTATCATTATTTTTTCAGTTTTGTTCATATAGTATCGATATCGATACTAACGCACACAAGACGGAACACACCACACAGGGACCGGCGAGAGGGCGGCACTCGCCGGTCCCTGTGTGGTGTGTGTGTTCCGTCTTGTGTGCTCACGATCGTTAGCCCCTGGCTGCAGGCCTTAAACTCAAGGCATCCACAGGGACTTGTCTGGTTAAGCAGAAGCCAGTCTCATAGACTGAACTGCGAGATGCCATTTTGCGTTAGTTGATGGATAAGTAAGTATAGGAAAGAAGAATGAATATTATAATTTGCAACATGACCAGATTACTCTACGGATGGATGTGTCGACTGGCCTGTAGAATGCATACAAGCGTTCACGCTGACTTAAAGCTGCAATGGATCCCAACGCCTATTTTGTTGAGGCATACCGGTCAATCTGTTAAACTATGTAGCGAATCCACAAAGCAGCTGATTATACTGTACCAGCCATCGTACTCCCTCTGTGAGATTTCTAAAACGCTAGCGAAGTTTTCGGCCGGGTTGCTCTGACCGATGTGATAATTGGCGCCTGAACAGATCGTTAGTACGTAAAATCGCCCCAGGGCGGCGGCGGCGGCGAGGCAAATACGCCTTTGCTTAGTTGTCCTTATTTTTACAAAGTACCTAGTCAATAGTTTTGCAATTATTCGATATGACCTGACGTTGCCGCCTGGTTTTGTTATGTTAATTTGAAGAAAATATAAAAAAGGTAAGTAAAAGTGGAAAGAATTGTGCCAAAACCAAAACAAAATGCAATCTGCCAGGGGTGCCCCCGGGCGGCTGAATCTGCCAGGGGCGCCCCCGGGCGGCTAAGCCGCCCCTGGCTTTCTGGTGCCCCGGGCCATGGCCCGGATGGCCCGGGGCGCCAGACTGTTCGTTGCGCCCAGGGGCATATTTACCCTAGGTAAATATGCCCCTGGGCGCAACGAACAGTTTTAGCCCCTCTTTCAAAATTGAATAAGCTATTGGCAGTAAACTAAGATGTAAGTATAGTAAAGGAAGAATGAATTTTATGTACAACATCAAAGCGTTGTTTACATGGATGAATCGAGTCGCATGTAGAATGTTTCCATGCGATCCCCGTCACACCGATTCAGCGCTTGATCCGAGCGCCTTTTTCGTTGATGACTACCGGTCGAACTGTACGAACTATGCACCGAGTGACCTCTAACCAGTTGATGTTGTATTTACACCATACATACCGTTAACAGTCGTCGGCCAGGGACACCTGGCCGAAATAATTGACGCCTGATGGAATATCATGAGCAAGACCTAAGTGAGCTGGTTGCTATGCGCACCGTTTACATGGTGCGCTGATCATGAATGACGTGAGCACGAACATGAGTCACTTACGATAAAATGTATATTTTTAAACGACCGTTTACATGTCTGCCTGTCCCCCCGTTCGGGACTTAGATATCATTATTTTTTCAGTTTGGTTCGTATAGTTTCGATACTAACGCACACAACAAGACGGAACACACCACACAGGGACCGGCGAGTGCCGCCCATAAGAATAATATACAATGACATCACCAAACATGACGCGCTGATGATGCGTCATACGGCTCTTATCGCACTGCACACTTCGTGGCGCGGTCAAGCGCGCTCATTACTATTTGTGATCCTTCAAAACAATGTCATCGGTGCCTTTATGAACGGGTGGAAGAACGTTAACGTAGTATTTTAACAATTTTTTTTAGATGATTTTTGTAGTCTTAAAACATACAACCTCCTTAGCGTAACGAAGGTTGAGTGGGTGAAGCGTAACTCAGGGGCGACGACAAGCAAACTTACCCATGTTCCTTCTCCGCCCTTGTGCCGAGGCCGCGTTATGTATCTCTTTCGATAATCCGCAGCCCCGACGGGCGTCGTCGGCCACATATAAATCGCCAAAGACAATTTTAAATAAACTAACGACCTTGACTGCCTCGTTGCCATGGTCTACTCTGGTCTAGTGATCGCAATCGCAACTGCTGAACATGAGGTCCTGGATTAAATTCCCGGGTCGGGCAAAACATTTTTTTAATTAAGAACTCTTTAGTAGCAGCCACGGAGTCTCGTAGCTCGCCCCATGTAGGTGCACTATTAGGTAGGTATACCTCTTTTTTTTTGTGGATGGGTGGCAAATCATCAAATAACCCCTCCCGCTCTTGGGCAGAGCTAAAGGGAGTGTCAGACTTCTACTGACTAAAAAGTAAAAACCACCCACAGGCCATGTTCCTTCTTGGCCTAGGTATATGTCGAGGCTGCTTTATTTTTTGAACAACCCGTAGCCCCGACGGGCATTAGGAGGTATATATACCTCTGCCTAATCCTTCGGGGATTACCTACAGGCGTGATGTTATATGTATTGAGGATAAAATTAATGTCCATCACTGGCTATCCATTTTACAAACCGGATATATAATATACTGTTTGTTTTGACATTTCCGTGTAGCTCGTCCTACCGATAAAGATATACAGGAAAACGTAAATATTAATTACTAGCAGACGTCCTGCGGTTTCACCCGCGTAGATCCCGTTCCCGTGGGAATACAGGGATAAAAAGCCTATGACACTCAGCAATAATGTGGCTTTCTATTGGTGAAAGAATTTTTAAAATCGGTTCAGTAGATCCCGAGATTACCCCTTACAATTTAACAAATACACAAACTTTACCTCTTTATAATATTATAAGTTTTTAAACTGACATGGTCACTGACACTACTATTAATATCATAAACGGGATATTTACCATGTTTGATTTTTGTTTCGAATATCGGGAACTCGAAACAAAAATCAAACATGGTAAATAACCCGTTTATGATATTTATAATATTAGTATAGAAGTATAGATATATATATAAATGTAGAAGTATAGATAAATGAAACGACTAATACGATTGACCGATGGAGCAAGGCTTTGATCGAGTAGTGGCCAAGGTTAGGTCAAAGAAACCAGGGCCGTCCTAAAGCTCGTTGGGTTGATGATATCGTTAAAGTCGCCGGAAACACGTGGATAAAGTACGCAGTTACGCACAGAACCGCGAAGTGTGGCAGAAAAAAGTCCCCTTTTTTCTGCCACACTTCGCGGTTCTGTGCAGCAAACTCAAATCATTTATTTCAATTAAGCCATTACAGGCACTTTTGAATGTCAGAAGAACAATTCACAAAACAAAAAAGAAACTACGAGTGCAATACGTCATGGGTCTGTAGCCACCACGGGAACCACACGCCGCCGAATGCCCGCAACAACGAACACTGCGAGCACGAAAGCACGAAATCACGCACGCAGCGACGCACACCGCAACAACGAATGCACGAGACCCCGAATCTCAGAACAACGAATGCACGCCGCAACGTGCAACCGCCGCCGCCCCGCAGGCCTATACTAATACTCAGCAGTGGGGGATTCCGGGCTGATGTGATGATGATGAAAGACTACGAGTAAATAACGTAGATATAATATATTTACTTTTTTTTTTATTTTTTTTTTTGACTGACCTGTTGGTCTAGTGGTTATAGTGACCCTAACTGCTATGCCGGAGGTCGTGGGTTCGATTCCCACCCAGGACAAATGTTTGTGTGATGAGCACGATCATTTGTTCTGTGTCTGGGTGTAATTTATCTATAATATGTATGTATTTAGAAATATATAAGTATGTTTATCAGTTGTCTAGTACCCATAACACAAGCTCTGCTTAGCTTGGGACTAGATGGCGTTGTGTGATAGTTGTGGAATATTATTATTATTATTATTTCCTTGCCTCGTTTGGTCTAGTGAGATGAGATGAGAGCCTGGGTTCAATTCCTTGGCTGGATATTGTTCAGGTGGTTCACTAGTAAGAATATGAATTGCGGTAGAAAGCGTAAAATGGACCTTTCATTATACATAATATGTAACTGCGTCTTTGACCATTTTACGAATTTTAACGCAATTCATCATATTATTAACTATACGATAAAGTAAAATAGAATTTCAATAACTTACATAAATCTGGATGCGTCCATATTGCAAGCAGATGCACAACAGACTATGATTGATAACAGATAATAATACGCATAATAATTAAAACGCAATTAATTATTAATTAATATTATCAGCACGTAACGGCAAAGCTCTAACTATTATAATAGGTACAGATCATTTTCATAATTGATTGGTCATAGGTTCCTTGGCGGCGCGGCGTCCTATTTGGCAAAGATCGAATCGAACGACCGTAACGATGCGTTCTCGTGGCACGAACACACCATTTCTTTAGTGTGTCCTAATAGATCTTACAAGTAATCGCACGAAAACAGTGAAATTTTTAAAAACTGTCGTTTTTAAGCGAATAGGTATAGATATTTTAAATGGGAAATTAGTGTGTTTAATCTCGTCGTGCGACGAAAACACATCGTTCGATTGTACGATCGTTGCCAATTAGTACGCCGCCTTAAAAACAGTGAGCAAAACAGTGAAATTTTAAAAAAACTATCGTTTTTAAGCGAATATTAGATATTTTAAATGGGAAATTAGTGTGTTTAATCTTCGTCGTGCGACGAAAACACATCGTTCGATTGTACGATCGTTGCCAATTAGGACGCCGCCTTAGAGTAGAATAATGTTAGCCTGCATTGTTGTCCACCCGTTTTAACTGTCCCGTTGGTTACGATATCCGGGCTCGATATCCGGATATAACGTTCCCGCTGGCCCCGCTGCAACTCAGGCCTCCTCTCTAGGAGATGGATGGGGTATCCATCACGTAGGCCCAGTGCGGGTTGGTAGATGTCACACATGTCTTAATTTTTTCTGGTTTTAAACATGATAGTTTCCTCACAATTTTTTTCTACACCGTTTTAGGAGCAGTGGTGATGAAATAAATTACACAAAGTAATGCGCCTGACTGGGTTCGGACCCACGACTTACTGTTCATAAGTCGGGGCCGCGACCACTGCTTCCAGTTACTCACTGTACCCAGTTAGTACTGGGTGATACGACTTGGTTTTCCTAGTTCCCGTCGGGGCTGCGGGTTGTTCGAAAGAGATACCGCGGCCTCGACACAAAGGGCTAAGAAGGAACATGGGTGGTTTTTAGTCAGTAGAAGTCTGACACTCCCCACTGCTGCTGCGGAGGAGTTATTTTATGATATCCGTCCCTCCAAAAAAAAAAAGTTTTCCTAGTCGTGTGACGTACGTACCTACTCCGTATTCCCTAGATGTCTGTCATAATCATAATGAATTCTCAAGAGACCGTCCTATGAATACCAATTCTACTTATATACCTACATCTACATTATACATTCCCTTGTCTATATAAGTTCATCATAGCAGCATAATCAGCTTGTAATATTCCCACAGTAGGGACAATGGTCTCATACCATATTGAGTGGAGAGAATCATCTCTTTATGAGGGAATTTGCACCACGCGGGCTCAGTGCGAATTGTTAGTTGTCAACTTGTCACATGTCTTCGAATGTCTGGGTCTAGGTCACACTGGTCCTGTTGCCTTGCATATAGGATTATTCACTCCTTCTTTACTATAATTACTTAAATACGCTTTGTTTATCTACCGAACCGAGCGCTCAGTCAATTTTGTATCAGGACTTTCCATAGCGCCTGAAGAAAGAATCATAAACACTCCCGTGTTGGTAACTGAAACATTGCTATAAATAATCTGTTAGGCGCCAAACATCGGTCGGTTTACCCGACCGACTCTGTAAAAAATCATGAGTAGCTCATTGTTACGGTTGTTGTTACGGACAGTCGGATAGACAGCGGAGCCTCAATAATTGGGTTCCGGTGCAACCTTTGAGTACGGAACCCTAAGAGACTGGCTGGGAGAAACGGATACGGAAGACATGGCAGACAGGCATGAAAGAAAATACTCAATAAAAAGCAAATTATAATTTATTTATTCCTCATTATGATACAACACTTATGTACCTACAATAATTAATAATAATATACAAAATCGATTGACTTGATAACTTTGATCACAGATGTAAAGAATAAACATAATTGTAAGTATTAATTATTATTTAAATGCGACGAAAATTTTAATTATGTCAATGATACTATTGACTTATAATGATTTCAATCGTTGCTTTATTAAAAACACTACATTCGAAGTTGTATGAAGTTTAATGGAAAAAGTGTATCTCTTAGCTCTTAGCTGGTGATTCAGACAATCAAATCAAAAATAGACAACTTTACCGCTCTTACCACCGTACTTTATCGCATCGGGTGACTTAATTTGTAATATGAAGAGCCCATTCATCATCATCAGCCAGCCTATAATGTTCCCACTGCAGGGACTCAGGCCTCCTCTCTAGGAGAGGGATGGGCTATAATCCACCATGCGGGCCCCAGTACGGGTTGGTAGATGTCACTTGTCTTCGATTTTTTTTTAATTCTAAGAACCATGATAATATTGTGTATGTTCAATTTTATTTTTAATTGTTTTAATGCGTATTATTTTAGTTTATATTTATTCATTTAATTGTATTGCTGGACATTGGTTTTTTACACTAATTTGTAGGTATGTGTACTTAACTTAATTTGTTTTTGATTATTTTATTATACATGTGTTTTATATGATTTTATTATTAAAACAATTTGTGGACCTATGTCTGAATTGCTTGAATGAAATAATAATTAATTTGAAATGTATGTTTGTATTTAAGTGTTTTTGTTTGCCTATACAGTATGTTATTTTGAACGAACGGTCATATTGAGACCTGTTAGGGCGTGCTTACCTGATACTAATAAAAATATCAACAACAAAAAAACACTGATAAAACAGACAGAACCATATCAAATACTTCGGAAAAGACTTGCAACCCTTGCGTTTATCACAGAAAATGTGCGCGGGTCTATGACTTTTAGGTATGATTCATATTCCCTTCATATTTTAAAACTGGCGTAGGACAATGGCAAAAAAGAAACGTCTAATAAAGTGAGATCTGGAGAGCGTGCGGGGCCATGGCACAATTAAAGTCTGTCAAGCGAGTCTAGTCCCATGAAAAAGGCGGCAAATTCAAAAATCACTGATATAAAACACTGATATAGCACGCTGAAAACTTATTGATACTTGAATTTTAAAGTAAAAGGGTTGTGGACTCGACTCGCTTGACAGACTTCTATCAATAAGTTTTCAGCGTGCTTTAACAGTGTTTTATATCAGTGATTTTTGAATTTGCCGCCTTTTTCATGGGACACGACTCGCTTGACAGACTCTACGTCACAAATTAGGGTTATAGTTTTTTTACATATTTAGGACGAGAATTGAATACTGAATATCGTCCTTCAATATGTGAAATATGTTCCTCGTTTAACCTAACATACTGTATATCAAATGATAAGGTTTATTCAAGCATCTTCATCGTTCCCACTATCCGTAGACACTTCACCGTCTCCAATAAAAACTTCTTCATCAGCTATATAATTAGGCACAGCCCTATTTACCTGAAGAACCGACGCCATAGCCATTCCTGTCCCAAAAGTATACTCTATGGGCTTCAAACTCTCATCTACATTGTCTATTGCCGGTATCGGTCTATGGGTCGGATGATTTTTTCTTCTAACCGCTCTATGTCTACGGACATCGTGTAGTAAAGCCTTTTGTTTTTCTTTATAATACTCGAAATCGCTATCGGAAGACGAAGGAGTCCATTCTAAATCTTTTTTTGTGAATTTTATTTCGTTATTTATAGTTTGTTTGATAGTTTTGTTGGCTGTACCTGCTTCTACATCGCTTAGGCTATCGGATAGGCCGCTGGAGTCTAAATCGTTTTTTTCTGACCGTATATACTTACACCATTTCGTAATATAGTAATCGTTTACAGTACTTATAGTTAAAAGTTTGCTTTTGAAGTTTAGTTTCGCGTTGGCCTCATAGATGTCGCCACTTATGTCTGTCTCTTTGCTGTATTTTGCTAATTTATATTTGTATCTTTTATCCTTATTTTTTATAGCTTTCAGTTTGATATACAAAAGCCTCTTTTTAGGACTATTTTTTCTTAAATTCAACTTTTTAATATAACCTTTCTTCTCCACGAATTCGTCAAAATTTATTTGCCGAGGGAATTCTGGTATGTCCTTTAATTCTGGCATAGTTTTAGCAAGAGCTTGCCTCTCCCTTTCTCTCATAACATCTTCTCTTTTCCCCAATTTTCTTTTCAATTCACATAAAACAATTTTATTTGTCTCCTTTTCTCTTTTTCCAGGAGCTGTTGTGAGGTCCCCTGCTGCCTGAATGCTCAAATCATCATCATCAGTTCTCACAAAATAAAAAACTTCATCCTTACTCTCTGGTTCCCGGTCTTCTATTTTCAAAATATCCATGTTCTCAACCATAACCTCTTTGTCTTCAAACTTGACTTCTTTAACATTCTTATTTTGAATTTTCTTCAACCTCAGTTGGGAACTCTGTACAGTTTTCAAACATTTAGTAAGACTGTCGATTATATCATCCATATCTCGATTCAAGACTTCCAAATCGATTTCCTGTTTATTCATAGCGCAAGAATCGAGAAAAATATCTAGACTATTCGATTTATTTAGAATTAATTTTAATTCTAGACAAGATTTAGCTATACCTGTATGTATATCAGAATATAGCCAAGTATCACTGAAAGCCGCGCCTAATTTTTTATTGTCTATGTCTTTATTGCCAGAGTTTTTCAATAGTCTATACATTCGTTCTAGAACTTCGAAATTATGTTGAAACTCTTTGGTGACATGAGGTATGACAACTGTATGCAACCAATGGATGCGTTCGTTGTGATTTTTGTAGACTCTCTGGGCATGGATGGGTGGCACAAAATGGGCCATAGCCACGTGTTTTAAAAACGTTGATTGGACTACTAAGAAGGCGTGGTGGATTTTCTGTAAAAGATAAATGTTTAATATTATAATAATTATATAATATAATATGACGCCTGTAATACCCGCAAGGTAAGGCGGAGGTGTACCTAATAGTATACCGACATTTCGCCAGTTATGTTTGCAGTCCCATGTAATAGGGGGCGAGCCTATTGCCATCAGCCGGGCACAAATATAGAAATATATAAAAGGGCCTCGTAGAAGGACCTCATCATCAACACTCTAGCCTTTTCCCAACTACGTACGATGAGCTGAGGCCCTTTTGGCATTAGTAGCTTTAATTATTTTGAATTTGTTTTGTTCTTTTTATAAATGGTATTTTTGCCAAATAAACACAATTTTCTTTCTTTCTTTTCTTTACTTCTTCTTTGATCGACTTCCAGTCTAAGGTGCAGGCCACACATAAATGAGGTCGGGCAATTCAAATTTTATACCAAGTGCACTGAAATGCCGCGTCATATCCACGCCCGAGCCACAACATTCCGTGTATCTTAAATTGCGCTTTATTTATATGCATTTGGTATAAAATTTGAATGCCGCCAGCGCGATGTCCGCGCCCGACGTCTTTTATGTGTGGCCTGACCAAATGCAGCTGAATACTTGTATTTTACATGTTGCAACTGCCGATCTGACCTCCACAACCCAGGGGCTGCAGTCTCTACACTAATAACGACGCAACGAATGTTGCTAAGTCGTAAAATCGTAAACTTTCTTTAATAGATTTTCAGCTTTATTTCAACAGCATAAAATTGAAAATTTATTAAAGAAAGTTTACGATTTTACGACTTAGCGACATTCGTAGCGTCGTTATTAGTGTAGAGACTGCAGCCCCAGTTCATACTGGGTAATACGATACCCTTTGGTAAGACTGATTATCCAACTTTTGGGTCATTGAACTGTCAAAGATGACAGCCGGGACCAAACGTTTCACGTGATTTTAAAATATGAGCGTGATTTTAACTCACCGTAAGATTATCACTAGTCTGCTCCACAGCATCCCAGGCCACATCTGCCCTCAACCAGGGCGCGTTACCCAGGATGGCTGACGATGTCCTGGACAGCAGCACTGCTAGATCAGTCTGGTGTCGGCAGAGCAGTGTGTGTGTCCACTCTATCACTGTTGTTAGCGAACCTCTGGGGAGGAGAGGAGGAGGACATTGTCAAAAACTCAAAACCGTACTACCAGGATACAAAATATCCAGTCTATCTGGATCTAGAAATTCCTGATAGAAAAACGCAATAACACTTTGCTGAACTTGAGAACCTAGGGCTTCATCGAGGCAGGTCAAGTAGGCAATAGCAAAAAAAAAAAAAAAAAATATGAATAATGAATAATATGATAATATGAATAATTTATTGGCAAATAAATGATTCTATTCTATTCTATTTTAGAGCAAGCTAATAGAGATGCTTTGGAATGGGTAACTACAGTAAATTCACAAATTGCGCTTCGCTTTCTCTGACATTCAAAAGTGCCTGTAATAGGGGATCGGACTGGGTCAAAATAATATGATTCTGTTTAGTCCGTAAGTTAGATTATCGAAAAATATTGAATACGTGTTTTTTGTTTTATCAAATCAATAAAAAATGACGAAGATAAAACGCGTCAAAGATCTTGGAGTGGGGCAAGAAACGTCACTTGTGTCGTCAAAATGTACTATCATATGACGTCACACGAGTTTTCGAAGCACTGTATCGTCTTCATTTTAAGTTTACGAGAAAAAAGAAAAAATACGTGTCCAATATTTTTTGGAAATCTATCTGACGGACTAATTAGTTTTTTTTGTCCGATCCCCTATTGAAATAAATACTTTGATTTTGACAGGACATGGTATAGGTTGATGTGTCACCGTGTGTACAGTCATGAGCACCAATCAATCACTCATTGCTAAGTGTTTACATATTTTTACTTGTGACTGTGCTGTGTTCAGTACGAAAAGACTTTCAAATAATCGTTAACAAACTCACATATTCACATGTAACGCAGCATACTCCTTGAGACAGGCATGTGTCCTCCTCGCGAGTGCGAGGTACTCCCTCATCACACTCAGTAAGGGAGGCAGGGACCCTCTGCAGTGAATGCGGTGGCACCAGCGCAGGACTAGAGGTAGGGAGGTGTACGCTGCAAGGTTGATGAGGGTTGAACGCTGGATGCTGAAAGAAAATATAAATGATTGATATTACTTTCAAAGGGTAATGCAAAGGTGTATCTAACAGTACACCCACACACTGGACACTGTGACTGTTACTACGCTAGTATTATATTATCTGTGCTGGTACTATGAAATTCTTGATTAAAAACTGCATAAAATAACATATTATTACAATGTGGAACAGCCATTTAAGTTTTAAGTAACTGAATTTTAAATATGGCATGGCTGTCCCTCTTTTGTAATTTTTTTTTTTTTTTTAACGCCTTCTCTTTAATGCAATCTATCCTGGGACATTCAGCAGTAGGTAGATTAAAGAAAAGAATGAAGCTTTTGTCAAATAGAACAGAATAAATCACAGTGCTGTCCTGCCTGTCCTATTATTTAACCCAAAGGTTGGCTGGTAGAGAATGCCTTGTGACATACAGGGCCTGTTTCATCAACAGCCACAATTAAGTTGTCATTACCCTAATTGGCAGATAATTTTAGACATTGTGAAATATATTCTAAGACTGTCTTTACACTTAATGAAGTTTCAATAACCTACCTTCTAGGAGGAAACAGAAGAACAGTAGCAACAACCCCTGTCACCGCGGCCACTCGTTCCCCGTTTGTCATCCACCCGTTCTTGCCACCACCAACATACTTCCACACATCCTCTGGGCCCGGAGACTCTTGTTCCACATCAATACTGTCTTCTCGGAACAGGAGACCACTTTCTAGGATTAGTATTATGTTCTCACGAGTGTAGAGGAGCTGTGGATGTAAAAGAGACGACTTTACGGTTTGCTTTAATGGTTTCTTAGTTTGTTTTTTTTTTCATTTACTTATTGATGCCTGCAGCTTCACCGGATAGATGATAGATGTGGGTCAAATTATATACTAAAACCTTCATCGAGAATCACTCTATACATTGGTGAAAACAGCATGAAAATCAGTGCAGTCGTTTTTGAGTTACTTAATCGCGAACAGGCCGACAGACAGATGAGGTGGAGGACTTTGTTTTTTATAATAATTATGTAGTCATGTTAACAAAAGAGATAACTTAAGGAAACATCGTAACAAAACGTAGAGTACAAAGGCACAGCTTATTTTATAAGAAATTTCTACCTTATGTAGACATTAGTGTGTATGTGCGTGTCTTGGATCAATGCATTTTTGTGACAATGGTGCCGATTCTCTTGTCACAAATTTCTCTAAACTAGACTAAAAATCATTAAAATTTAGTTTAATCCTGTCAAACGACGTTATCCATTCTGAAATTGACTAAAGTGACATAGCTTAACTAAATTATAGTCTGACAGCACTAAGTTATTCAATTTAGTGAAAATGGCAATTTTGCTATTCTGAAATTGACGTTTTTCACCTAAAATTATGATTGTCAAACTAAATCAGACCATTTTTAATCGCGATTAAAAAGGTGTGGAATAAAATTAGTTGACATAAACTAAAATTTACAAAGCATATTTCTCTATTAATTTTCGAAAGTTTGGATGACTTTGAGTTAATTATGGAAGCTTAGGTGATTGCAGCTGTTGGCGATGCGGCAGAAAGGTAAGTTTAGTGTTATTTTATTATGATACAATACAAAATGCATTCGTGAAAACTTACAAAGGATTTGTACTGAACATCTAATGTAGGTACTTGCTACATTATTAGTTGGAAAAGAAGTGGATAAATGCACTTCTCATAATCATAGCCACTTCCAGGCTCTGAGTATTATCTAATAGACACTTTCAAGAAAGAATTCATTTGGAAAGATTGCGAGACCAATCCAACCAATTCCAAATGGCAGAGGAGAAATTTAAAAAAACTCTTTAGACTCCCTAGAGCGGGAGCACTTTATTTGGTGGATATGCTAAGGAATCCTCGGTTAGATGAAGGATTTATCCCCAAACACCGAAAGGTTAGAACAGTTTTGTGCAGTAATTCACTTGCATAAACAAGTTTTTAAGAATTTATAGTTTAGTCGAGTGGTATCTCACTTTTATTATATTTATGGGTGATCTAAACCTAGTCATTACATAATTGAGATCTTTCAGTCAAAAACCGCACGCCCCTCCACTAAAATTTCTTTACAAACATTTGAACGACCCACTGACCGAAAAGTGTATGCAACAAGCAGTGGCGCAACATGCATTTTTAGAATGAAAACTTTCTACCTACCTACCTGTATGATAATAGAACTCATTTGCAGATTCTAGCTGCACTAAATCTGTTTGCTCAAGGCAGTTATCAAACAGCTGTTGGGCAAGACAACTTACTTGACAACAACTTACAAGACAACTTAATTCTTCTGAAATCTAAATAAGTGTATCTTTGCAGACGAAGAAGATATCTATGGCAACGAGGATAACGAGCAGAATTCTATTGTGGAGGAGCAGGATGCTATTGTAGAGGATCCTGGCGCAGACTTCCTTGCTGAAGCAAGGGAAATTCGGCAATTACTTGTCAATAATTTTAATTAAATTAAACATTTTATTTCTTTATTATTAAAATTTTAATTTTCTTATCACCTTATTTATTAATTAACCTATCTAAGAGTGGCGATTAGGTTTCTATCACAAATTGAAACCGCATATTCAGTTCATGTTTTGTATAAAAAAATAATTAACAAAATACAATAATCAACAAAATATGCCAAATATTTGCCTCTTCTCTACAGAGAAGGCACGAGCACTGATCACCATGCATGCTCAAGACGGGTTGGCGATTTCAGACTTATTAGGTATATTATAATTATAGTCCAGATTTCCTCACGATGTTTTCCTTCCGACCTTCATTGAAATAAAAATGAGTAAATAAAAGAAAAATGTTCGTACATATTTTTTATTAATGTTATGTTTTAACTTTTGTACCACTGTATGCCCATTTTCTCTTGCCCGTTTTATAAAAGAATTGAATTTTTTGTCGAATTGCACTTATTTATGTTGAAGTCATCCATTTCTTTCTTAGGACGGCCTGATCTGTGTTTGCCTTCATCTACAATACGCCTCACTGTACTCTCAGATTTTCCTGAAAGAAAGATTTAAAAAAAGATGTAGTATCTAATGGAAAATAGATAGCACTATTTTTATTTCAAACATGTTAAAACTTATTCATATTTAAAATCATCGGTAAATTTGATTACCCAAAAGTATCAAAAGTTAGCTAGTTACATTTGCAATCTAACCTATAAATGCGCAATGTAAACAATGCTTATTTTAGTCACAAAATCGTATATTTAGTAAATTTGTGACTTCTGGTAGATAAAAAACAAACAATAACACGATTACATACCTGTCATAGCTGCTGTTCGAGTATAAATATCCAAATTTAATAAAATTTGTCCAGCTTGGTGTTCTAACAAACATCGCAAGTCACATCGCTGATATACTTTGAAATAATTTCCCGAGCTCCACTCCTATTTGTTTTCCTCATATTTAACACGTTTCTTCGAAGTTTTGTCGACGTAGATTTGAAAAACATTTAAAAATGCAAAAGCTAACAAGATAAAATAATAACAAGTTGATGACAGACAGCCGATGACATTTGATGTACTATGATTTAGTGTTACCCTACTTTTGAATAATCCATGGTATAATAATATAAATAATCTTAGTTCCTCAAACATTAATTTCTTGACTATACAGACAGACTGTACTTCATTAATGATTACTGGTATACAAATTTAAATAAATATTTGATTTACCTCAGGTTTTTTTTTGCAATTCAGATCATTTCGTTCACTTTCATTCAGCTTTTGTCTATGGTCTACTGCAATCTTGGTCTATGCTCTACTCAACTTAACGAATGTCAAACTCGATTTTAGGTGTGTCAAAACTATATTTAAATTTAGAGAATCTTGTTTTCAGAATAACTTACCAAAACCAACTAACTAAAAATAAGAAATTTTAGTTTTAGTTTAGGTTAGTTCGGTGTACAAGAGAATCGGCACCTAACAACATATTTTAGTTTAGGTTACTTACTGTTTTTATGATTATGGACATTTCACAAATGCTTTTTGCAGCAAGAGGTCATACGTATTCTCTTAGTTAGCTTTCAAAGGCTACAAACACTAAAGTATTGTGTAAAATTAGTTGCTTACCATATTTGGTCTGAATTTGATGGCAAGCCATCTTCTCGAGAACAGAGGAGGCGTAAAGTCTTGTTTCATGAATAATGCCATCTAGAACGATAAAATAATCCAGTTAATTACACCAATTTCATCATAACACTACGAGAAAACGAAAATAAGCACCGGCGAAAGGATATGACTGTTTTCTGATGTACAAGGCTGAGTTATCATGAATTTGAAGAACTGTACGTTTAAATATTAAGAGGTTAAACTTTTGTTATAATTACCTTGTTGTTTGATATTATTTAATCACTATTATAATTGTATTTTTACATTTTCCAAGAATCATGAAATTCTTCGCTTATTTTGACATTTCTGTCTTGTTTTTAGAGGTAGCTAGGGTTCTTGTTGCACCGGATGACCGGAGTATTTTAATTTTAAAAGTATTTCACTTTTGTTCCTCAAACCATTACATTGTCTCTAAATAAAATATATCGATACTTATTATTACTTTTGGGAATACAACGTCCATATACACGATCTCTTGATTTTTAAACGAGCTTCGTAAACGCTATTTTTGACAGCTTCTTTTTTACCCGACGACGTCGATGCCAAAGAGAGTATGCTTTCCCTAACGACTAGAAGTGGCTAGAAGAGAGGTGAAAGCTGAGTACTGTAATATGGAAGAAGACATGCTACGCCGACTCCAAATAAATTGTGATAGGGTAAAATGATGATGATTCTAGTTTGTTACAATCTGTATACCTACGAATAACATTTTTTAAGTCAATAACGACCGCGCGACCACCTCATAAAATTTTATGAAACTTTGCCAGGAATTAGTTGTTATTTGTTACTATACACACACCTCTTTTCCTGAATTTGTTGCAAAAAAAAACGACACTAGGTAGGTATGACCAAAAATAGTTGGCCGCTAGAACCGCCACTTGCCGTAGTGATCGCCAGTGATTACCTACACAGAAACTTAATAATGCAGAAAAGCGAAGAAAGGTCATTGATTGTTGTAAATGTTGCAAAAACAAACAACGTCAAAAAGTAAATAAACAAATAGATACGCTACCTCTAATTAGTTTCCAGGTTATGGGTAGGTAGGTATCTTAACTTAAATATCAAATTAATAGAGGCAGATGTGTAGGTATGGACAATTAGTTGGTAATTTGTTGTAGCAGATAAACCAAAAAATACTAGAGAGGAGGTTCAATAATTGAATGATTAGGTAGGTACACTTTAAGGCGGATGGATGCTTTAAATCATACCTACTTTTTATATCAAAGTCACAAATCGATTAAAAATTTCTTTATTCAAAATCGTGTAACACAAAGACAATAAAATAAAATAATAAGACATCTAATAAAGAGGTTAGTTTAAGAGGCCAGCAGCCCGCCTAATTTTTTTAGAACTTGGACACAAACCCAAGAAGTTCATCATCAAGACATCATACAGGAACTGAGGTAAAAGTTCATCATCAAGACATCATACAGGAACTGAGGTAAAAGTTCATCATCAAGACATCATACAGGAACTGAGGTAAAAGTTCATCATCAAGACATCATACAGGAACTGAGGTAAAAGTTCATCATCAAGACATCATACAGGAACTGAGGTAAAAGTTCATCATCAAGACATCATACAGGAACTGAGGTAAAAGTTCATCATCAAGACATCATACAGGAACTGAGGTAAAAGTTCATCATCAAGACATCATACAGGAACTGAGGTAAAAGTTCATCATCAAGACATCGTACAGGAACTGAGGTAAAAAAAGACACTCGAAAGACTTGTCATAATAACTTTATTTTATTTCTTAAAAATGTAACAAAACTGATAGGTATTTAGAATACATATTTATTACACAATCACCAATAAAAACATAGGAACTTACTGCAATGGTTAAGGGACCAGCCAGGTTTTTAGGGATCCCTAGTCAAAAAGGAACTCTTTTTTTTTTTTTGGGTGTTGGGACATCATCAAATGACTCCTCCCGCTCTGGGCAGAGCGGTAGGGAGTGTCAGACTTCTACTGACTAAAAACCACCCATGTTCCTTCTTAGACCTTGGTGTCGAGGCCGCGGTATCTCTTTCGAACAACCCGCAGCCCCGACGGGGAACAAGGTATCCTTATTTATAAACTAAGATAAGAGCAATTGTTTTTTTTTTATACGGATGGCTCTTGACCTCGATAAGGACTGATAAAAAGTGATGAATAAGGTCTATGGTCTATATTATGTATTTAAGTACAAAATGCATTGAACAGGGAATGTATGATACAAAACTAATTTGATACAATAATCTAGACTTCAGAGAAGTTCAGTGGAAAAACTAAAACACTTGGATTGAACCTAGGACTTCACGTGCAACACCAAAACCCTAACCGCCTTATTAACAAAAATAGTTAAACCTTTTGACCGCCACAGTCAAGTATAGACGCAAGCCAAAAAGTACCTTAGGCGGGGTTGCAGTAATTTTAAGATTTTTGAACCTATAAAAATCGAACTAAATACGAGTTTTTTAATAAATAAAAATCATTACATAAAAATTGAACATACTCTCTAGTAAATCGTAAAGATAGAAACGCGATTTAGAATGATCGGCTCGATACTTTTTTTTATCAAACATGACTCTAAATCACAATTTCAAACGTGTACTGCTAAGACATTTCATCATGAATTTATATGAAAGTTATATCAGTAGATAGAACTTTTTATTCTGAAGTAAATGGTGAAAACAGATTGTATAATTTCTTTATAGTTTTTCTCCAAGAAGCAAAAAACAGTCAAAATTTAGGCATTATATCGCTCGCGCGGCAGGGCGGGGGGCGAGGTCGTGCGTACATAAAAACAAAGTACTGCAACCTCGCCTTAAGTCGACAGGCTTAAGTTACTTTTTGGCTTGCGTCTTGCTTGTTCGGCTTATCGTCATATACGTGACTGTGAGCTCTTAAACCTGGTTTAACTTAGACTTGATTTATCTCGCACGCCGTCTCACTTCAAAAATATTCAAAAGAAAGTGACGGCATGCGAGATAAACCAAGCGTAGGTAAGTTAAACCAGGTTTAACTATTTTTATTAATAAGGCGGTAATTGTACAAGAGGCCCAGTGCGTATTGGTAGACAAGATGTGTGATTAAGGTATTACTTACAACAAAAAAATCTAATTAGTCCGTCTGTTAGATTACCTATCGAAAAATATTGGATACGTGTTTTATGTTTTATCAAATTAATAAAAATTTACGAGAATAAAACGTGTCAATGATCATGAGTTGCTTATGACGTCACTTTGTGGGTAAAAAAGTACTAACTTTGTAACGTCACACGATTTTTCAAAGGTCTTAGAATAGGCTCTCGTTGGAAAAATTAAAAAAAATTTTAATTTTCGTTTTTTTATTAACAATTTACTGAAAAGAAAAATTTCAAACCTTCATTAGACATTAAAAAAATCTTTTTTTTTATTATATTATTATTGAACCGTTTTTGTATGATCAGAAGCTACTTAAAAATGATTTTTTATATTTTTTATATCCTGTTTTTTAAAATATTTTTATAAACAAATGCGTTGTTTATGAGATAATTTAATGTTTTTTTTTTAATATCGTAATCTTTGATTATAATCATGATTTTTTTTAAAAAAAACCGTTGCTTAAAAAAAATGTTTTATTGCTTAAAAACGCATTTGTTGATTAACAATTATTTTCTCCCACCTCTAATTAATATTAAGGTATCATTTTTTTTAAATCACCATTATTTGTTTTTTCTTTTCGTTATATATAAAAAAAATTGTTTTAGTAAAACTTTCATTGTCTATGTAATAAACAAGTTGTTAAAAACAAATAAATTTTTACTTTATATTTTTTTCTTGTTTTACTTATTGTCACAAAAACAGATATGTTTCTTTTTTCAAATTAAAAAAAAAGTTGAAAAAAAAATTAAATGAAAAAAAAACAAAATCATATCTGTTTTTGTGACAGTAAGTAAATATTGTCACAAAAACAGATATGATTTTGTTTTTTTCAAATTAAAAAAAAAACTGTAAAAAAAATTAAATGAAAAAAAAAAGAATCATTCTGTTTTTGTGACAATAAGTAAAACAAGAAAAAAAATATAAAGTAAAAATTTATTTGTTTTTTACAAATTGTTTATTACATAAACAATGAAAGTTTTAATAAAACAATATTTTTTTTTATATATCGAAAAGAAAAACAAATAATGGTGATTTAAAAAAAATGATACCTTAATATTAATTAGAGGTGGGAGAAAATAATTGTTAATCAACAAATGCGTTTTTAAGCAATAAAACATTTTTTTTAAGCAACGATTTTTTTTTAAAAAAATCATGATTATAATCAAAGATTACGATATTAAAAAAAACATTAAATTATCTCATAAACAACGCATTTGTTTATAAAAATATTTTAAAAAACAGGATATAAAAAATATAAAAAATCATTTTTAAGTAGCTTCTGATCATACAAAAACGGTTCAATAATAATATAATAAAAAAAAAGATTTTTTTAATGTCTAATGAAGGTTTGAAATTTTTCATTTCAGTAAATTGTTAATAAAAAAACGAAAATTAACATTTTTTTAAGTTTTCCAACGAGAGCCTATTCTAAGACCTTTGAAAAATAGCTCCACGAAAGGAAAAAAATCTCAGATGAATAGTGTTATAATTATCGCACTTGCAATGTCAGTGTTCGTGCTACAAAAAATTGTTAATTAATTAATGGATAACTTATTGAAAATTCGCGATAAAAATTTTTAGATCACAGATTATTGTGTATTGATCTATCCTGCAGGCGCCTGAATTTTTTCAATTTTTAATTTTCATATTTAATAAGTTTAAATAACATTTATTCATTAAAGGTCCGAATGGAGCGTAGCTTGCGCAAGACGGAGTACCAGTTTTCGGGCGTATTTTCAACCCGATCGGAAAGTTATTAATATTGGTCCTACAATTCCGAAAGTTAGAATATTCTTTAGGAAATTTCCTCCCCTTTTTGAATCTTATTTCAAATTTGAAAAATTTTAATTAGGTTCTGAGATATTTGCAAAAAACTAAAACCAATTTAATTTTTTTAGTTAATTGTTAATAACTTTTGCAATTTTTGCAAGCGGAACTTCAATTTTTTCAAAAATCATCGGGATGCCATTCCGAATCGAATGACACCTCAATCATAATTTTCAGAGACTGCTGAAAAAAGTTCATCAAAAAGGCATTTGTTGCCTAGACTATATTGGTTCTAGGACAAGTCAATTTCCTGACGATGTTTTCCTTCACCGTTTCGCGACATTTTTTTTACAATAAAGGTACTTAATTTATACAACTAAATTGTACATTTGAATTCTTAACAATATCCTTCTCCCAATAATAAAATATCTAAAATATTTATAAAAAGTACACAATTCCTTTCATAATCTAATTAAGAATTTTAATTTAATAATTGACATATAATTGCACTAAAAGTTTTAGTTTGTTCGCATTGATATATAAAAATTTGTTCGTTACAATTTAACTCCTAAACTGCCGAGCTGATTTTGATAAAATTCGGCATTGAGGTACCGTAGTTGGTAGATGTCACATGTGTTCGAAATTTTTGGTTCTAAATGTTTTCCTTCACCGTTTTCAGAGCAGTGGCGATAAAATAAATAACACAAAGTAATGCGCATGGGTACAAAACCAGGACTTCCTCCTCACAGGCCACCATGACTGCTCTAATACGATATTGAATCATAACTTAGCCTTATTATCAAACCCTTCTAGACCATAGACTAAAAACTGTCCCAAGTACCCCGCTATCCTCTCCGGATGACTTATATGCACATCATGAGTCCCATCTACGGGTCTAAACCTCAAATTCTTCCCCGGATACTCGGCTTCATCTAACAAAAAGTCTGTGTTTCTAAAGAGTTTGTTTTTCAACGATTTCTGACAAGCTATAGTTAGGATGGGCGTTTTGGTCGCTGTGAATATTTTTTTAACATGTTCAGGGGAGTATGCAGGGCCGTTGACACGTTTCATTCGGAGGTCGTATGTGTATCTGTGGGAAAATAGAATAAAATTATTACTAATTTAGCATCACACATCATCAATAGTGACAAGGATCTTTCGCTAGATACGTTTAAGGGTAAACAAGCCAACAGCACGAACTAGTTGGTGGGAGGGGCTAAAATGCATGCTATTTCATCCGACATCACGAGCGAAATGCATAGAGCGAAAGGGACACAACGAAAACGGGCGAACGCGCGTAATTTTCTATGCAGACCTTTGGTAGTATGGATATCATGAAAAATCTATTGAATGTATCTGTTCAAAATAAAATTATTTGATTTTTTTAATAACTAATCTATCCCTGTATGGTTTCACTTTTATCATTTTCGTACTAGTTACTTATTTACGCTCAAAGATGATGATGATGATGATGATTTAGCACCACACCCAGCCAGGAGCAAGCCTGACCCGGACAAGTCCGGATACACCAGGGGGCACGATTTTGTAAGGAAAGACATGCTCTGGGATGGGAGAGGAAGCCCGACCAGCCGCAGCCAGTCAAGCACAATCAGCCGACTATGCAGCCTCTAGCCAATATAGGAATAGTGGTAAAGACAGGTATATCCATAGGAATGAGCATTGGTGTTTTGACCTTCGTTAGATTGGTCTCTTCTAGTATTGGGGAGGCACGTTCGTTTCTGGTGGTCGCGATTCCAGTCGTTTTTTGTCACGTCTTAATTACACATATTATTTTCGTGTATATCTTCAGTAGTATTTGTTTCACTGTCAGTTTCGCTAAGGTGATATATTTCCAGGGTGGCTGCTTTGAATTTTGTTCTATCTGCTGCTAGCTGAGTCCATTCTTCTTTGCTTTTATTGTAGTACTAGCTGATGCCCGCGACTTCGTTCACGTTGAAAAATGTGTGTCTGTCTTGTTGATCCAGTAGCCCTAAGCGCGACTACTGAGCATGAAGTCCGGAATTTGATTCCCGATACGGGCAAAGGGTTTTCTCAGTAGAGGCAACGGAGTCTCGTTATGTGCCCGGTTGATGGCAATAGCCCATAGTACATCAAAACGTCAAGCGTCCCCATTTACATGGCGCTTCAAGATCACTGCGAAATATCGGTGTACGATTAGGTACACCACTACCTAACCCTTTCGGAATTACAGGCGTGATCATGTGTATAGATGTGCATAAGTACTTTTGAACTGCCAAATCTTGTCTAAGTTATTTTATTGTGATCATCATCCACACGTTCCTTGGTGACAGCACCTGCCTCCCTAAAAACCATCACTACTCTTATTTTATTTACCTACATGAACTTCAAAAATAGGTAAAACGTGCATAATAAGTTCATCCTCTGTTGGCTGAAAAAAATCTTTAGAAAATAGAATATTCCCATCTGCCTCCAGATTCCTGACGATTCTCTCCTATTTGAATCAGTTTATTTGCTAAGACGCCTGCTTCGTGGTCGTTGTACAGTTAACATAAGACGCAGATTTTTGATCCTGGACCTCAGCGACGACGCTTTGAGACATATGTTTATTTCATCCACCGGTGTGTCCCCTGCAATGACTGGCAGGGTCTGACTACAGTCGCCTGTGATCAACACAACAACGCTCGCTGTCCTGCAAACTGCGTTTCAACGCCTCTAATGCATGCTTGTGCGATATTGTGCACTCGTCCCATATTAGTAATTTAGTACTGTTGACACTGGAGGGAAAAAATATTCGGAAAATAGAATTGGCCCATCTGCGTCCGATTCCAGACTTATCTCTCCTGTTTTCAGTTTATTTGCAAAGACGCAGTTTTTGGTGATGTTGCAATTTAGGGCAAGATTCAGCGGCAATATGGAAACGGAATGTGCAACTATTGTGTAGTCGGGCTATTGTTAAACAAAGTTGCAGCAATGCCCGAGGAACCCACAGCCACACAGCTATATGACGGCACAGTTGGCGAAGTGGCATGGCTGGGCGATTGAATGTGGCGCTGCTTGTCTTATTTTACTTTCGTTTTATTTTCGTGCTGTGTGTATTCGTAATTTTTTTATTCAGAAAATACAAAATTTGATTCGTCAAATGTACAACACCATCTATCGAAGACGAAGTCAAAATTTAATGCATAGAAAGCGAACACACTTTATGGTTTATATTATAGGCTATGTCGATTCTCAAAGCAGTGTCATTTAGACTATTTAAGAGTACCTTAGCTATCATAACTTTTTAAAAAAATTGATTTAAAAGTTATCTTGTGAACACATTTATTAATTAGTACCAATTTGATGTAATAGATGTCGTTGCATGTATGTATCTTTCGTTATGACGATAAGGTCTTCTTTTTTAATCAATCAATTCTCGATGACCTCTGTGTAGCTTCCGAAATAGTTGGTCTTAAAATGAACATGGACAAAACCAAGGTTACGTTGAATGTCCATGTATCACCTTGAAGTTGTGGACGATTATGTCTACCTGGGACAAACGGTCCAGTTCGAGAAAGAGGTCAATCGACGAATCCTACTCGGCTGGGCAGCGTTCGGGAAGTTGCGCGGTATCTTCTCATCCAACTTACCACAGTATCTCAAGACGAAAGTCTATGACCAGTGTGTTGTGTGCTGCCAGTGATTAGATAGGGACCGAAAAGTGGTCGCTCACAATGGGCCTCATGAGAAATCTCAAAGTCACCCAAAGGGCAATGGAGAGAGCTATGCTCGGAGTTTACTTGCGTGATCGAATCAGAAATGAAGATATCCGTATGAGAATCAAGGTTACCGACGTAGCCCGACGATTCGCCAGACTTCAGTTGCAATGGGCACATTGCTCGCAGAACGGATGGCCGATAGTCCGAAAAGTTGTGGAGTGGCGACCGCTAACCGGAAGACGTTGCGTTGGAAGGCCTCCCGACAGACTACAGACAAAAATTTCTAAAACACGCCAATTGAAAACATTTTTTTTTTAAATAATATGTTTAATATACAGAAAATCCACGTCTACACATTTATTATTATGTATTTAGATTTATTATCACTTTTTGTTGTTTTTATAATTATTTTAAAATCCTAAAGCATCAAAATAAAAACAAATACCGTCGATTTCCCTAACTTCGCCTGGGTTTTGACACTTTTTTTAACGTACTTTTTTAAATATTACCACTGCAGGCAAATTATTAACATTTTATGGAATAATTAAGGTTTCTTAATAATCACAAGCTAAAGTAACTCTTAAAATCATCGATTTAGAGATAAAAATACCTTGCCAAAGCCAGTAGGCGAAGATCGGGCCGTTGGCCTAACTTCGCCTACCTATGTTTCCTCGCTTTTTTTTAAGACGTCTATGGCTAGTATTTTTTTTTTGGCTATAGAGCGATGTAGTAGAAACGAAACAGAATCTTTTTATAAGTGCTTAAAGATCAATTTTCTAAATTACTATCGAGTAGGCGAAGTTTGGCAAAAAAAAAAAAAAAACAAACACCTCACACCACTGACACTTTCTGATGTAATGACCGCCAAACTAAACGCATTAGCTGGGTTGCCATCAGCAAAATATTGCCATGACTAAATAGAAATTTGAATGTGGGTGTTTATTTTGTAACTTACTTCAAGATTTCGGTGATATTGAGAATTTTATAAATTCAGGCGAAGATTAGGCGACTAGGTGAAGTTAGGGAAATCGACGGTACCAAAAAAATACAAAAAGTGAAAACCGATTGGGGATCGAACTCGCGAACATGTTTAAACAGTTTTGGAAATCGTACATCATTATAAAAAACACAAAAAGAAGGCACTGACTGAGATTTGAACTTGCATCATACCTTTATTTACAGGTAGGTCGCCGAACCGTTAGGCTACTTACACCTGTGTCAAATGATTCAAAATAATCGTTCTATTGATATAAATACTATGACAGATATCGGCTGTCAAACAGTTGAGGAAAATGCACATAATGCAATATTGCTCACCCCCTTAACTTATTATAGCGACATTATATAGCCCATGTGTTATTCCAGACTATAATCTATCTCTGTGCCAAATTTCATTCAGATCCATTGAGCCGTTCTGGCGTCATAGAGTAACAAACATCCATCCTCACAAACTTTCGCATTTATAATATTAGTAGGATTCCATGTCTTGTTGGAGTGACTCGTTCCATGTATATATTGGTCTTCCAACTTTTAGCCGTTTCGCCTTGTATCTAATAGCTGCGTGTAGTAAGTGAGGCTCTGGTCGTCTGAGGATGTGCCCGTAGTAGCATAACCGCAGGCATTTAATTTTTTTGGTAATTGTTTTTCCCGTAAGAATTTCGCGTGTTTTCTTGTTCGGGGGGTTTCGCGTACTCTTTATCATATCTTTAAGAATGAGTCTTTCGTATCTTCTGATTTTCGATCGGTTTGTCTTTGTGAGTGCCGCTGCCTATGACCATTTTATAGATGAGGCGCGCGATTTTCCATTCCATTTTCGAGTTTTTTATGAAGGATATTAGGGTCTTGGAGTTACGCATTGCTTGTTTACATCTGGCGTTTACTGTGTTGTTTCGATTAAGTGTCGATGTTATATACGTGCCTAGGTACTTAATTTCGTCTACCGGTTGAATACTGGTTCCTCCGATTCTAATAAGATCTCGGGTTCTGGTGCTGTGTGGGTCTCTGATTACTAGTTTTGTTTTCGTTTCGTTAATGCGGAGTCCGACTGATAGCAGTAATGGTTTGATTTTGGTGACCATTTCGTCCAGTTCCCTGAGATTATTTGTTACTATTATCACGTCGTCTGCAAAGGACAGTATAATAGGGAGTTGGATCTCATGGTCTTGGTCTAGATGAAGGTATTCTATTTCTTCTTCTAATGTTCTGAGAACGTCGTCCATTACTATGGTGAATAGTCGTGGGGATAGCGGACATCCCATCGCTCAAAGATGAGTAAAATTAGTGCTAAAATATGAAAGTTTCGACGCTCATAACTTAAGGCGCTGACAAGAGCCAAATAGGCTTGTATTGAACAATTTTTTAGCCAAATCTATACAGTTTGACACGGCGGAAAAAATATATGTTAATCTTGAACATATTTCTGATAATTTCGTTGTTTTCAAAACACGTTTTTGAAAAGTTTTCTCGATACAAAAAAATGGTAAACTAACCTCTTAAAATGATCTTCCAACAAAAATATCTGTATTACTGATGAACGTACGTTGGTAAAATTTATAACAATAACGTATCATATTTAAATACAAAATTTGGTTGTTTTTAATTTTTGATTATTTAATAAATTATTATTTTATAATTAATCATTATATGGTTTGTAAGAAGTTCGAGCGTTGCGTCATCGCGCTCTCTTTCTTACGTATGCAATCCGACAGTGAGCGCTTAGGCGCGGTGCTAGACGGACGTATGTCACTTTGCGCCCCACTGACAGCTATCCGTTCATCTATAAATTATTATTGACCGCGTCACAATGTTAGTCCAGGATCCACGGTACATTTTTTCACTTAATTACTATCAAGCTAATTTTCCGTGAGCCAACATTACCCTATACGAAAACTCTCGATTGTGGTAGGTAATAGGGGCAGCAGGGATAAAATATATATTGATTATATATTATTATAATTATTTATTTGATGATTTTCAAAAATCTATTACTAACTATTTTATTTTTATCTGATGATCATTATCTAAATCCAACATGTATTGATAACGAGCTCATCAAAAATTACTACAAACCAGCTGTTTTTTAGGGGTCCGTAGCCGAATGGCAAAAAACGGAACCCTTATATATTCGTCATGTCTGTTTGTCCGTCTGTCCACCCGTATGTCACAGCCACTTCATTCGGAAACTATTGAGACTACACAGTTGAAACTCTACAAGTATTCTGTGAACCGCTTTACGATTTTTATACAAAAATAAAAAAAAGGATTTAGGGGGTCGCCCCATACATGGAACTGAAACTATATTTTTTTTTTCATCAAACCTATACCTACGTGTGGGGTGTCTATAGACATTAGACAGGTCTTTAAAAATGACATTGAGGTTCAACAAACAATTTTTTCTCAAAGCCAATCGTTTGGAAGACAGACACTTCCAAATTTGTAAAATGGCGACCGGCCTCGCGGTCGCTTGCCTTCGGTATTGCCAACAATGACCAGCTTTTCAAGGCTGCTATCTCCTCTTTGCATTATGTGGCCGAAATAAGGCAAAATACGCTGTAGGCAAACTGTTGACAATCGAGTCTTGATATCGAGTTGGTAAAGGATAGACACATTTGTGCGTTTGGCCGTCCATGGAATTCGGAGAATCCGCCTAAAACACCACATTTCGAATGCGTCTATCCTCTGTCTTACTCTTGTTTGGATTGTCCATGTCTTAACTTGTGGGGAAAAATGCTCCTTTCGAGAAGCCTGTGCCTGAAAAGGAACCGATCCAGGCTGATGATGGTTTCGTGACGGTGTTGAGGAGGAAGCGCCGTCAGCGAACCATCAAGAACCGCTGCGGCACGGCTCCATCGGAGCCCAATGTGCATATTCGTGCCGCAAAGCCGAACACTCCTTTGTACCTCTCCCGTCTACATTACACCACTACGACGGAGGACATCGTGGAGTACGTGCGCCAGAAGATCAAGTACGTGGCGAGAGTGCAGCTGCTCGAGTCGCGCCACAACGTCAACTTTAAGGCGTTTGTGGTGTGAGTACCGACATGCTACCTGCACCTCGTCTTGGAAGAGGACTTTTGGCCGCAGGGGGTGGTGTTTCGATGCTTCCGCGGGCAAGTGCCACATGATCGCACAGTGACGTAGTGCAACTGTAGTGATACTAATATAGTTTTAAGGTTTTGTTTACTAACACAAGCTGTCAATTATATCGTATGTATGTTAGTCTGTAAGGTATTTATCTATGGGCCAAAGTAGCTTGAAAATAAATAAATATTATTATTATTATTATTAACTCTATGGAGGAAAATCAGGAAAACTAGTGCTCTGACCAAACGGGCCTTCGTTTTAAAACTTATACCACGTTTTTCCCAGATGTTCCGGGGGCGTAATATAGCATCTTTAGCCATGGCTATCCGCCGTTTTATTTCTGTGACGCAGCTACCTTCATTACTTATATTGGAGCCCAGTTAATCGAAGCTGTCCACAGTATAGATGCCTTAGATGTTATAGGCGCCCGATAGGTTTCCCGCACGATCTACCACCATAAGCTTGGTTTTCTGCCTATTTATTGCAAACCTTACTTTGCCACTTTCCACTTCCAATCTGTGCCGTATCTCTTTCATGTTGCCAAATGTTGTAGCAAGGAGAACGGTGTCATCAGTGTACCTCAGATTGGAAATCCACTTTCCACCAACAGTAAACCCCTTGTCCCAGCCCTAAAGAGTCTTGAATGATATTACTCTTCGTACATATTGAAGAGCAGAGGTGAGAGGATGCATCCCTGCCTAACGCATTTGAACAGTCGGTGTCTATTTTGGCGAAAGAGCGGTTGTTGATGTGTAGGTAGAGGCATCGGACTATGTCAATAAGATGTTGAGGCGTTCCCATGTCTTTAAGAACCCCCCACAGCTTGCCCCACTCCACGCAATCAAATGCTTTGGTATAATCTATGAAACATATCAATACAGGGCTGTTAAATTCCCGACTTTTCTCTATAATTTGGCGAACGTTCAGGATTTGTTCCCGCGTGTCTTTGCCTTTAACAAAACCTGCTTGCTCTTCTGGAATTTGTGGCTCCAGAAAGTGTATTAGCCTGTTGTTTATGATGTACAGGAGTATTGATGGTGCGTGGAGTAAGTGCCAAACACTTAATATAATTTTTAGAATCTTGTAGGCAACTTGTAAAGAGTGGGTTTAATAGAAAATATCCAATCCCCAAAACCCAGTTAGTAAGTAATCATTTTTAATGACTTCGTTATCGATACATATTGGAAGGAAGGAAGGGGACTCTTTGATCAAACCATACATTTTGTAGGACAAATATTTTTTCAAATAATTTAGATAATTATCATCAGATTTAACAAAAAAAACCCAGCTGATGATTCTCAAAAGTGTTTGTACTTAACACTTTTGAGAATCATCAAACCAACATATTTTATCCCTGCTACCCCTATTACTTACCACAATCGAGAATTCGAGAGTTTCGTGCAGGAAATTGTTGGGCGTCTCGCCGTCTCATCAAAATTAGCTTGATAGTAATCAAGTGCAAAAATGGACCGCGGATCCTGGACTATTTGTTTCCTACTTGGTAGTATGGCGCTAGGGTATCGGAAAAATTGTGGGCGTGTCCAAAAATACTGAAACATCAGAAGTCAATAGCTATTGTCATCGTCTTAACACCACGCAGGCCCAGTGCGGATTGGTAGATGTCACATGTCTTCGAATTTTTGGTTCTAAGACATGCCGGTTTCCTCACGATGTTTTCCTTCACCGTTTTGAGAGCAGTGGTGATGAAATAAATTACACAAAGTAATGTGCCTGACTGGGTTCGAACCCACGACTCACTGTTCGTAAGTCAACCGCCGCTACAACTGAGCCACCACTGCTCCAACAAAGCAGTAATGACGATGAGCTTACTTGACGTATCCGTCTCCTGCGGGCATAGACAATCGCTCTAGGACAGCCGCCGCTTGCTCCTCCGTCAAACTGGGACGACTCTTCCTTATTGATTGTAGTGCCTGTGAAAATGTTTATAAATTTTCATATTTTTAACCGACTTCTAAAAACAGAAGGAGGTTCTCAATTCGGATGTTTATATATATTTTTTTATGTTTGCTCGGGCATAACTCCGTCACTTGCTAACCGATTTGAAAAAAATTTTTTTTGTTGGAAAGGGTATAAAAAAAATGGTCCAAAATGGTCCTATATTTTTTATATCGAAATCGGACAAATGGTTTTTGAAAAATCAACAAAACTCATAAAAAAAACTACATTGTCCACATTATGACTCATGAACATGTGAACTTACATGTGAACCACTAAAAAGTGAAAAATAAAAACTTTTTAACAAAAAATATTGTTTTATTTTTTTTTGTTAAAAAGTTCTTATTTTACGACTACTTGTGCTTGTCACAGGTGTAAAATACAGGTATTCGGTAGCTGCATTCGGTTTGGAAGAAATCTGACTCCAAGATAGTTGGGGTTAGCTTAGGCAGATGATGGTTTCTTCAGTTTTAAGCTCACTGAAGAACAAAAATGCTAAATGGAAAATGGAGGTCAGACATACCTCTGTCCATTTAATCTTCGGTGCATTTTCAGGCTGAGTGTTGAACTTATCATAATTTTTGTAGTAATCCGTGAAAAATACATGATACCTGGAAAAGGAAAAAAAACGACATTAGTTTGGAAAACTTCCGACCTATTTTTTATTTTTATTTTATTTTATCAAATAGGAACAACAAACAGCTACATTATGGAATATTACAACATGATAACAAATAACTTAAATAATAATGTATCCCACAGCGCTGTTCACAGTTTACCATTAATGACTAAAAACTTAAATTGCTATGTAATAGGAGGAGAGCCTATTAACCATCCTTGGCTGCTATTGAGAAATTGTAGACGGAAAAACCCAACAATATCCTCACCAGGGAATCAAACGCAGGACTAAATCTTCAGCAGTCGCGCTTGCGAGTTGTGCTCGCTAGCCTGACGCGCTAGGCAGTCGATGAAAACATCGACTCCTGCGTTTGATTTGAAATTACTAGATATTATGTGTGATAACTAAAAAGTTATCACACATAATATCTAGTAATTTAATTTAAACTAGCTTTTGCCCGCGTAAAAGTGACAATTTTCTGAATTTTCCATACAAACTTTCATCCCCTATTTAATTAATTAATTAATTTTCCTTGTCTACATTATAAAGGGAGCCTCTGTGCAAAATTTCAGCTGTAAGTCAGGTCAGTCAGTAAGGACTTTTCTTTTTATTTATATAGATACATGATGCCCGCGTGGATGTCAGTCAAATTATATACTAAAACCTTCCTCGAGAACCACTCTATCCATTGCATTGGTAAAAACATTATGAAAATCGGTGCTGTAGTTTATGAGTTTATCGAAAACAGACAGGCAGACGCGGCGGAGGTCTTTGTTTTATAATATGTAGTCATTAAAATATACATACCATCTACCAAACTCCTCTGGTGGAACCGCAAAGAAGTTGATAGGGTCTAAGTTCACCAGTTTTTCTAGTTTGCCAGGATAACATTGATTGTAGAATTGCCCTGTAAATGAGACACACTAGTTTGTTAGTAACTTATTCATTATGATTGAATTAGCAGGATTAGTAGTAGAGGAAGCTCGTTGCTAAATAACTAAAGCAACTCGGGTCAATCTACTGGTTAAGGGAGCGTTCAAGTATTACGTAACGCAATTTGGGGGGGAGGGCGTCTCCTAAAACGTTACGATGCGTTACAGGGGCGGGAGGGGGTCTTTCTTACAACACGTTACGTATTTGTTGTATTTTATTGTTTCGAAAAAATTTGGGAATAAAAAAGCTACAATACTTAGGAGAATGAAGGAGAAAAACAATTGTGTGTAGGTAAAGCCATAAATTATAAAAAATAAACAAAATATCGCATCGCAATATTCGCAGGTGTTGCGAATTAAAATTATCTTGTTTTATTTAGTACATTAAACTATACCAAGTGTTAAAACTATTACATAACTTTTACGACTTTAGGGTAAAAATGATCAGTTGAGTGTTGCGTAACGTTTAGAGAGGGGGAGGGGGGGGGGGGGGGGGTGCAGAAAAACGTTACGGTGCGTTACGTTACAAGGTGGGGGCAGGGGGGGTCAAAAATCTTCAAAAATTGCGTTACGTAATACTTGAACGCTCCCTAAGCTGCACTTTCACAAACCGAATTTTCTCTGTGCCTCGAAAGGAGGTTAAGCCGTTGGGCCCGGCTGTTAATTGTAGATCTTTGACAGTTGTTACAAGTCTAAACGGCAGCCATAACAATCTGGTGGTAGGTTTCCAAATACGACGGTAACCCATCAACGGATCAACCTTAGTAAGCGTCGCTTAACCTAGTATCCTGTGTAGCTGTTCCACAAAATATTTACCTAAATAAGCTCCAAAAGAGTGTCCAATCAGCGTGTAAGTGTTCCACCTGAAGTGCTTAGCGACGGCATGAACTGAGTAGACCATGTCGTATATACTGATCATCAATCCGGGGAGGAAGCGGTCCGACTTGCCGTTACCGGGGAGGTCCATACCTGGAAAATAATAAAGGCTTACAGTCAAAATCGAGGTGCTTCGTAAGTTTCATCTTCACCCACAGTCTGACATCTGGGTCTAGGCCTCTCTTTGCTTGTGTCAAGCTCCACGCTCATGTAAAAAGTTCTGTTAAATAAATCTGGCTGAACATAGGCCTCCTCCAAGCTACATTGACGATTGTTGCGCGTCTCGCATTCAGCGTATCCCCACAACCTTCACCAGTTAATCAGGTCACGTAGCCCTGCCAACACAACATATTCCAGTTGGGGCCACCAGAACTTTTCGGCCCCATCTGCCATTCGTTCTGCGAGAAATGTGCCCTGCGCACTGCTACTTAACTTTGGCAATTTTTCTCTCTGGTTCTCTTGCAGATGTACTTACCAATATAATAAAAGTTCTTGGGCAGCTTGCTGACTAGTGGTCGGAAGCTGACAGCGGAGTCCATGCTCCCGTGGACTAGCAGCACTGGAGGGTCGTAGCAGTCGCCCCATGCTATTACTGGAATATGGAGACATTATGTAAGGTGAACATTAACATATTATGATCACGCATTTAATTAAAGAGAAATGAAATTATATGGCTAAAGATAACGACTGTGTTTAAGGTTGGAACCGAAGTGACCGGAACGCTGCCCTAGAAATGGTGGCTTGATGGTAATCAAGTTGAGCGAACGCAGCATCTTGTGGCCCGGTCTTTACAATAAAAAATATTATAACTTCTGGTCAAGACTTAGTATAAATAAATTTTTTCTTCTAATAGAAAACTAAGGAGGACTGAAATATACTGATGCATGGTGGGATGACGAAGATATTCAAGACTGATTATGTAATCTATCATGAAAAAATTATTCATATATCATAGTCTATTTGATAAAAGAGATACTGTTAATTTATGAATATATTGAGGGTCAAAGTTCAAAATCACTTTCAACAAACTTTTCGTACATTTAAAAATTAATTCTTGTAACAGAATATATAAAGGGGATCAACTTACTTGCTATCCTGCCCCATGGTGCCTGAATATACCATTCGTTTTCTAATAAATCCATTATTTACGCAAAATTTGGTATGCTTTTATTTTGCGTGACACTAATTTATCGTTTACACTTGTTCGGCTGTATCTCTGATATCGATTACACTTAAATATATTTATTAAACGAATTCCTTAGCGTGTTATGCCTCAATTTATAACTTTAATTAATAAAATTAAAGCAAAAAAATGAAAAATGAGCAATTCGAGCCTCCTCAGACAAGCAAAACAAAAACCAACTGTCAAATAGACATTGACAGTGGCCGCGTTCCGTATTACAAAATCGCTCACAGCGCTCATGCCCATATTTTGCGTTCCGATTTAGGTAGCACGATTATGACAGCTAAGAGCTGTCATCAATTCGGAAAGGGGGGGACACATTGTTTTTTACTTTTGGAGCGATTATTTCCGAAATTATTGATATTATCAAAAAATGATTTCAGTAAACCCCTATTCATTTTTAAATACCTTTCCAACAATATACCACACGATAGGGTTAAATTGCAAAAAAAAACACTTCCCACTTTACATAAAGGGGGGCTACCCTAATAAAACATTTTTTTCCAATTTTTATTTTACCACTTTGTCGGCGTGATTGATAGGTACACATATTGGTGCCTTTCAGCTTTCTAGTGCTAACGGTCACAGAGATTAAGCGAGGACGGACAGACGGACAGACAGACATGGCAAAACTATAAGGGTTCCTAGTTGACCACGGAACCCTAAAAAAGATACAAGTGCACGAACAGCAGGGGTTTTCGGGAGGCAACACAGGGGGCAACACAGGGGGCAATGACGAAACAAAAAATATGAGAAAGAATCAGACAGATTACAAGGAAATATAGAGTCAATAACCAGGTATTCAGAAAAGCACGATAATGATTAGCTTATGGAGTAGCACGGACCGTGAATCGTGTAACTCAAAATGTACTTAGTTTAAGTAGCTACACACTAATTGACACTAATTGTACAGAACTCGGTGCACGTAATCTTCAAAGATAATATACCTATGTAGGTAGAACAAGATAAAGGTGTTTAAAGTTCAACATTACATCAATTTTATGACGTAGTCCTTATTCTTCTGCGTAGTCTGCATATCAGACAAACTCTGACAAACTGCGAACAAGATGCCTAGCTAGATGAATAAGTGCTAAAACGGATTAAGTACTTTCGTGTCATCAAAAGCATGGAATTATCTTCGAGATATAGTCACATTATTCAACTGCCGTACCTAGGTAAATGATATCTCTTTATGTAGTAGCGATCTGGACAAACTTGAACTTAGAATAGACCCGTGACAGTGACAGGCACTTTTGCACATTCAAAATAAGCAGCCACAAGTCCAGCCACACGCATGATACTTAAAAGTGATTGGACTGTAGTTGCCCATTCCAAATAATAATTAAATTATAGTTCTCATGGAGAATATTGGGTGAGGAACATCATGAAACTTATTCCTTAAAGCTTCAAGTAGCATGGTAAAAATGTAGATCTTACGTCTTCTTTCATTTAGGCAATTACTCACAGCACTATAATTTTATTCCCATGACCGACTAACTGAGCTGTTTAGGTCACCCTACATGCAGGGAAATCTTTTCCACTGGGCACACAGGGCAGGTGCCCAAGGCCCCCAAATCCAAGGGCCCCCAAGTTCCTGTAACCAGGTATCAAAGCTAAAGGATGCCAAAACAAACTTCACTTATTCCAGGCAGTTTTAGTAGACCGCAGTATACCTACTAAAACTTTGGGACTCGCTTCACTCGCTCTTGCTCAAAAGATAGATAAGTAGATCTAAGACGGCCCTGTGCAACTGGTACCTATTCAGATGCGTCGGGTTAGACTGGAAGCTGATCAAAGCCTCGGCAAAGGATGATTGGTGTCGTAGTCCTCACATTTCGTAACACAGAGAAAAAAAGAAAAGTAAAAAAAAGAAAGTGCTGACAAATCCGCTTATAGTGCCGTCGCCTGATCATTCTTGACGTTTTTTATTGATTGATTCTAAATATGTTTTATCCGTTGTAAGCAGCTTCTTGAGTATATATTTATTACCTTAATGACAGAAAAAAATGTTTTATTAAGATGTTAAATGTACAGGCGGTTTTGAAATGACTCAAAAATAAATGTCGAACTACAACCACTGTTTTTGATTCCCCTACTACTGGTCCACCCTAGACCCTACTATCTATTCTCTCAATCAACCTTGAACATAGTGCTATATTAAGTAATTAGTACCTAGTAAAGTTGTTGACAGATTGTAGTACTACTCATTCTACATAATGTTATCATGTGCGTCTGATCTGATTTCCTGTTGGCAAGTACCTATACGAGAAATGAACAAAAGTTCCTTCTTGTGCAATATTTCTAAACCAAGCAGTGGCCGTGCGATTTAGCTATCAGTGAATGAATGAATAATGAAATAAACATTATTATGTCATAAACATATTAACACACACTGTATATTTGCTATTACCAAGGCCGCGAATATATATTAGATAACACGATAAGATTGTAACAACCAAACAACTATGAAATTGACGAAACTGATGTCTGGAATCGGCGCGTAAGTAGCATTTTTATTTGTTTTTTATTTTTTATTATTTAAAATAATGTTTCCAGTTTTGTTATTTAGTTTTATAGTAGGTAATACGTTTCTTATAAGTCCTAGTTAAGTTTTTATGTCTTAAAAGAGCCCGTTGACATTCTAACGATGTATTTACATTCTGATAAATTGTAGTTTTAAGATGAAATTAAAGATTCAAGGCTTTTCTTAAAATATATTTCTATGACTCTCTAGTGAATTAGTCGCTTTAGTGATATTAATACAAAATTGTTTCAATTTATGTTTTGTTGTTATAGTTAGTAAAAGACAAAATAAAAATAAACATAACTAGTAGCGCCATCTAGAATTTGAAGCATGTACTAATCTACTTCAAAAACAGTGTGCCCAAGCTAACTTGGAAGGAGGCGTTTTAAATATACGTTTACATTTGAAAAGAATATTATTATTGTCTATACCGTTTTATGCATTTCAGCGCCATGAAGGGTGGGCTACAGCTTCAGGAAAAGGAGTTTAACGTAAAAGCGCCATGGGGTATGATAAGAGGTAAGTTATACCTAACTACATTGGTCACACAGTGATCTTGCGATGTTTAACGAATATCGACTTGGTTTAACTCTAATGAAAAATCAGAACGTTCGTTGTTTAAAATTGTACCGAAAACTGATCGTTATGACGAGCAATTTAAAGTTGATTTTTCTAAAATACATAATTTGCTATAAACTTATGTAAAGGTTCGATGAAACCGATGCGGACAGCGATCACTGAGACATACCTACTTTATATAACATCACGCATATAATCCCTGAAGGATTAGGCAGACTGGCAGAGGTGTTCCTAAATACAACCACATTTCATCGGTTAATTTTAATTTATCTGATGTCCCATGTATTATTATTGGGTAAGCCGATTGCCATCAATCGAGCAAGTCCAGATTCTGCGACTGCTACTGAGAATTGTTTCACGAAAACACCTAATACTTAATACTTTACTCGACCCGGAATCGAGCCCACCAGTCAGCGTACACACGGCTACACATCAAGCTATACAAAACCAGTTAATCTTGGGCCTCACTTTACTAGATCTTTTCGCACAATGAACGATCAGATTATACTGGTTTTGTATAGCTTGATGTGTAGCCGTGTGTACCTTTGTAAAGGCATTGGCAGATGCCATTTAATAGTATACACCTAGCTAGGTAGGTAGGGACAAATAATGTAGGTAGGTACATTATTTCTCAGCGTTCGGTTTCCACAGCCGTGTCCGAAATTTGTCCGTACCTTAATCCGAATCTTTTTTGTTTTGTTATAGGACTCGCCTGGGGAGACCCATCCAACCCACCAGTCATCCTTGCCCATGGCAAGATGGACGCCAGCTCAGGTACCTACATATTTATATCTATCGTTTATTTGTAAGTTTTTGTAACGTAATGTCGTCGAATCTTGGATTAGATTATTACAGGCCAAACACTATAATTAATTACAGGTAAATGCTCAGGTGACCGACCGCCTTTTTCAATTGTACCTAAGTATTTAAAGTTGTTACTCACAAGCAAACTTAGCCCCTTGGCTAAGTTTGGCCCAAAAAAACAGTGTGCAGGACTGTTTAAAAGTGCGCTGGTTCGACGATATCGTCGAAGAGTTCGAAAACCCCGAGAAACTTAGAGATATCGAACGTACAGAGTATAGATGAGTGGCAGAAAAACAGCAAAGGCCTTTACCCAACAGGGGGGTAGCTCCGAGCTGAAATGATGAACAACAACATCATCATCATCATCATCCACAGCCCGACATCACCCACAGCTGGCTAAAGGCCCTTCTTGGCTTTTGCCATGCTCCACGCAGCACGCTCTTATGCCAGCCTCATCCAGGATTAATTCCTGCTATGGAAACAATTTCGTCTGCCCATCTCGCACCTGGATGACCAACACTTCTTTTTCTATTCCTTGGACGCCACTCAGTCACAGCTATAAAGCAGGTGGAGCCATTACCGCGCCTGCAAAGTACAACAATAAATATTAATTGTTCTAGCTTTCCGAACACTGGTCTCTAAACTACCCACAAGCTTCTACTACCTGAGTGTGGACTTACCCGGCAATGGGCTGTCTGACCATCTGCCCAAAGGAGTCCGGTATTCAGTGACGGACTTAGTTCCGACTATTGTGAAGATAAGGGATCATTTTAAATGGGACAAGTTTATGTATATTGGGCATTCACTTGGAGTTCCTATTGGTGAGTGTTTTGTTTTTAAAATAGTGTTAAGTTCCGTGGGTTAAATAAATCCAGTTAGAGCCCTGACACCGCCGAAAGGCGTCGCGGCAGACCTCGTAAATGATGGAGGGACGATCTGGAGAAGACTAGCGACCAGTAACGTGGTCCACATTGACCTTGGGTTGAAATGAAACAACTGGAAGTCATGGGTCTGCCTCTGCCCATGGCCTTTGGCTTTGCCCAGCAGTGGGAGCTGTACGCTTACAGTATTGAATCAGTATGTACTTAAATGTTCTACGGTACCTACATGTACCTACAGACAGGGGCCTGTTTCACCACTTAAGATTAAGTTTCCGTTAACTTACTTGGCAGGTAGGTAATTTCGTAGAAATTCTGCTCTTTCGTAATTATTTTCTGATTTATTTCGTTGCGGGATCCAAGACAGTTAGGTAATTATTGTTTCTCTCTGGGACTTCGACGAGCTTCATTGTCTCGGCGCTCTTCAACAGTGTGTGTCAATCAACAATGGTGACCACCAGGTCACCACTGTTGATTTGGGTTTTCTGAGTTGCAATGGTTTGGGAATAGTATGGCGGGTTTGTCCACCTTTTTTTTTGGATAATTCTCATTGATAGAACTCCCCTCCGCTCGCCTCAAGGTGGAGGTCCACCTAGAGGCGAGCGGGGGGAAGTTCCCTTCACATACTTGCACCGGCTATCGTGGGAACTAGTGCGTCTTCCACGAACCCTGGCTATGGCTTCTCCACCTTATTTCAACCAACCCTTCTCCTTCCCAGGTAAACTCTTCAACATAGCCTACCCGGGCCACATAACCCGGGTGGTGGAGATAGACCCGATACCAGCCCACCACACGTGGCCCTGCACTCGAGATGGTATCCACGACTGGTTCCACAGTTACTATGGAATGTATGACGATGATCGGTTCCCTAAGTTCAACAGTGGGACCGAAACTGCACCCAAGTATTCTTATGATAAGGTGAGTGGATTTAGAAGTTCTGGAGTAATTTAGTGCCGGAAGAGATGATTTATGCGGGTCATAAAATACGCCTCCTGACCGTTTTCGGTCTCGGCGGCCAATCATAGCTCAGATTACCCCGACATGGTTATCTACGATGGCGCGAGAGATGTCATAGTGCCCAATTGTGTGCGCAGGTCCAGGTGCACTCTTTGTTCCTTTACTTTTATAGTCCGATCTGACGGCAGTTCGACACGACCGGAGCAATCAGGTGCAGAACCAACGGCTTATCGTGCTTCACGAGGTACGTACGGGGGTATCACACTGCCAACTTCCAAACTCCGGGCAACTACTGAGATGAGACTGAGACATATATTTCTAATGATTTCTAATGGAAAAACTCGATAGCACTTTTTGCCCGGCCTGAGAAAAGAACACAGATTACATTCGTATGTAAAACCTTTTCGCGAGATTATGGAACATATGTAGTCACTGTGAACTTAGCATCTCAAGTATTAGCATCTCAACAAATAACTTGAGTTCTGCTTGCATCCAGCATAGTTCCATAGTGCCTGATAGTTTATAACGATTGTTCAATTCATTTGCCCTGAAAAATCCAATTTTAAAAATGAGATGCCAACTTCACAAATGACATCGCAGCATCTCATCATATTAAAGGTTTTTCAGGATCAAGGAGTTGTTTTAAACATAGTTCTATACCTCCTGATTGATTGTAACAATAGTTCTGTTCCTTAACCGTCAAAATAGCAATTTTGAAAATGAGATTCTAACTTCCTATATGACGTCATAGCATCTCACAGTATTTTCAGTGTTTTAACACCGAGGAGTTGAATTAAGAATAGTTCTATATACCCTGATTAATTTTAAGCAGTGTTCCGCCAATTTGCCGCCAAAGTAGCGACGCGACGCGAGAAAAACTAAAAAGCGTGTCAAATTAGCTTTGGTTAAAATTGATTGACAGTTCTGCCCAGCATCTCAGCCTTTTTCATTACCAATGCAATAAATACGCCTACTACTGCTGTATAACGCTTTCAGGACACACCACACTACAAGTTGTAGCGAAAATCAAAAAACCAAATATATTTTTTTTACCATTTACTGACAGTTCTGCCCAGCATCTCAGCCGTTTTCGTTACCTACGCTATAAATACGTCCAATACTGCAGTATTACGTTTTCAAAACACACCACACTACACATTTTAGCGAGAAAAACCAAAAACCGGGTCAGGTTGGCTTTAGTTACAATTAACTGACAGTTCTGCCCAGCATCTCAGCCTTTTTGATTACCAATGTTATAAATACGCCTACTACTGCTGTAGGCGACGCGAGTACTTAGTATTATTAATTTTGTAATGTGAATCGTGTTTTGATTTTTACCAATAAACAGTGGAGCGTGGTCAAGGAGGTGCACACGATAGAGGGGCGCGGGGAGCGTACGGGGTTCGCATCGCTCGCGCAACGGGAGAAGCGGCCGCGCGCGCGCGGCCATTTTAGTCGGTTAGAAATCTATCAAATGAGAGCACGTACGCGCCTCCTTCACCCCGCTTGCACGAAATTAAGCTAAATCATTCGTTTTACTGGTCCACCCTCTACATCAATGGTCCTTCTAGCCGGATCAGCAATCAGAATCATTTGTCAAGAGCTTCATTCGTTTATTTGCTTCGCTTCAACTAATACACGCACGCCGCCGCGCCGCCGCCCGCAGAAAACAAGATGGTGGGCACGCGAGGCACCGTGCGACGGGAGCGCGAACAACAATTACTGGCGATCGCAAGTGGTGTGAAACCTGAAGAACAACTAGCTCATCCTCCGTCTAGTTCAAGTAAAAAACCTGGCAGCAGAAACATCATGGCAAAATCTCCTTCTGCGAGCACATCATTGAAGGCGAGGAGGGCGCAGCTGCTCTTCGAAGCTGCACAAGAAAAAACGCAGCTACAAATGGATTTGATAGATAAAAAACTGGCCGTCGACCTGGCGGAGCTGGACAGCAACAGCTCACGGTCACTGGCAGATATTGAGCCTACTGGAAGTGAAGTTGGTTCCCGAGTGGAAAAGTGGTTACAAACGAGTCAGGAGGTGAAAACTCAGTGTGTCACTATTGGTAATGACGACGCGCTGTGCCCGGCACATCAGCAAGACGCGGTCTTGCAGCAAATGGGGGACGCCGGCCCACCACCACCTGTAACAGAAAACACAACCCAACAACACAGACTGCTGCCAGCGATGACTGCAAGGCAAGGTGGCACGGAAGATACCATGCACATGCTAGCATGTGCACTCAAAGACTTAGCCGCTGCCGCTAGTACCAACGCCAACCAGCCAGGAATGCTAAATCGATTGTGTACGCCAAAGGATTTACCCAAATACGATGGTGATTATTGGAGGTCGTATATTTATATGTATATACTGGCCTGCGAGAAATAATCATATGTAACACATTGCTGTCATTGATTTAAATAAGCTTAGTTACGGGTTGTTTATATTCTATTGTACTTTTGTAACTTGCTTGTGAAATATTAACCACGAATGAATATACTGTGCTATCTCACTGCTGATCTCATCTTTATTTCAATTGGTTATGGGCCCAGATCCCAGAAGCACAAATGCTAGAGCATTATTTATAAGTTGAGTGGTTTAAATATTGTTTGTGTGCTTGTGAAACTTACGAAATCGCAATTATGTCAGCTGAGGTTGGCATAAGTGGTATTAAGAGGCTGAAAAATTCGTGCGACTACCCAAATTGGAAATTCCTGGTGCGAAATTACTTGGAAAATAAAAACTGGTGGGGAGTAATTTCTACAGATGTAGTGAATGCTGACGCAGACAGGCAGGCACGAACAACAATATGCTTGTTGTTGGAACCAGAGTGCTTTACCTACGTCTACAATGCGAAGACTGCGAAAGAAGCCTGGAATAGCTTACGGAAAGCGTATGAAGACAAAGGTTGGGGAAGACGTATACATATTCAGCGAGAGCTTTTTAACTGTAAGTTAGAGAATTTTGATTCTATGGAAAGCTACATATCAAAAATTACGTTCCTGACACAACAATTGTCAGATATTGATGCTCCAATCCCTGATGATTGGATCATATCGATTTTGCTGGGTGGATTGACCGCTGAGTACAGCCCTCTCATTATGGCTGTAGATAATAGTGGAAAAGAAATCACGTTGGAGCAAATCAAAATGAAATTGTTACAAGAAGGAAGTAGACAGAGTAAGTTGAACACAGAGTACGAAAAAGCCTTAGTAACACGTAAAGTACAGAACGATGCTAGATCTAACACTAAAAATAATGATCGTAAGCAGAAGTTCGTCTACAAATGTTTTAAGTGCCACAAGCAAGGACACAAGGCGTCCGAATGCAAGGAGCGGATAAAAACCGCGAATATCTGCCTGAATACAAAGGGGGCGATAAACAAAGATAATTGGTATTTAGACAGTGGGTGCTCAAATCATATGACCCATGATAAAAACAAATTGTTGTCTTACACACATGTAAACGGCAACATGAAGATCGCAGTAGCAAACGGGGAGAAGTTATTGGTGAAAGGACGAGGAAATGCTGAGCCACAAGTCAGCGAAAACGGAAAATTAATTTTAGAAAACGTTTTACATGTTCCTGATTTATCCATGAACCTAATTTCGGTGAGCGATTTGACCAAGAAAAATTATTGCATGAATTTTGACAAAGAAGGTTGCATGATTCAAAATAAAAAACAAATTATTGCAAGATGTCAAGAGGTCGGCGGAATTTATGAGTTGACAGAAAATCAAAATAACGTCGTGAATGTGACATTGTCAAAACAAAATGAAAATATTTCGAATGTTTGGCACAAAAGATTAGCTCATTTATCGCGTAATTATATGAATAAAATGAAAGTTTTAGTAAGCGGTATGGAATTTAAGAGCACTGATTTATGCGAGCCGTGTATTCCCTGTATAGAAGGAAAGACATGCAAAAGTCCCTTTAAAAAGCAAGGTACGAGAGCGAACGAGGTCTTACAATTGGTTTTTAGCGACGTTTGTGGACCAATCGAGGAGCCATCGTTCGGTGGTTCGAGGTATATTCTTCTATTTATCGACGATTATACTAGAAAGACTCATGTTTATTTTTTGAGGAACAAAAGCGAAGTATTCGATAAGTTCCGTGAATATAAGGCGGAAGTTGAGAATGAGACAAGTAAATTGATTAAATGTCTGAGATCTGACAACGGTGCGGAGTATTGTAATGGCAAATTTAAATCATTTTTAAAGTCTGCAGGTATAAAACACCAGACGACTGTACCGTACACGCCGGAACATAATTCTGTCGCAGAAAGAGCGAATCGTACTATAATAGAGAAGGCAAGAACATTACTGTCAGAATCGAACTTGAGCAAGAAGTATTGGGCCGAGGCAGTAAATACTGTTGTTTACTTAAAGAACAGAAGCCCTACGAAAGCATTGAATAATGCGGTACCAGAGAAGCTTTGGAATGGAAAAGATGTGGATGTTAGTCATCTGAAAATCTTTGGTTGTTTGGCTTATAGATTGATACCAAAGCAAAAGAGACGGAAACTGGACATGAAGACGGAACCGATGATTTTTATTGGATATCCTGATAATCAGAAGGGTTATCGTCTGATGAATCCTAAGACAGGTGAAGTGACGACTGCGAGAGATGTGAAATTTCTGGAAAACGTCTTTCTCCAAAAGGAAAACGTAGAAAAGTCGGAAGTAATCATAAACCTAAATAAAGATTCTGTTCCTTCCAGTTTACCGAACGTATCTACAAGCAGATCTGAACATTTAGAGGCTCACAACGATATGTATCGTGATACTGAAGACGAGAACGTAGAAGTATCGGAGGACATAGGACCTGAACCTATAGTACCAGAGCGAGTACCTGATGACGTATTGACTGAAGAAGAAGTCAGAATACCTGAATCAGAAAGGAGGTATCCTTTAAGAGAACGCAGACAAGTCGACCGGTACGGATGCAATGTTATGTATGCCAAGGAGAGCAATCTTGATGGTGATCCATTGACTATTAATGAAGCGTTGGCGAGACCAGATAGTGATTTATGGCAAAAAGCGATAGATAATGAACTTATGTCACTGAAGGAGAACCAGACTTGGACGTTGGTGGATCTTCCAGCTGATAAGAAGCCTATCCAATGCAAATGGGTGTTCAAAATCAAGAAGGATAGCGATGGCAAGGTAACAAAGTACAAGGCTAGACTTGTAGCAAAGGGCTTCACACAGGTATGTGGTGTAGATTATACTGAGACATATTCTCCTGTAGTAAGAAGCTCTACTTTAAGATTGTTGTTCTCGCTAGCTGTTGAATACGGTTGGTTTATTGACCAATGGGATGTCACGACTGCCTTTTTATACGGAAAAATTAAAGAGGACATTTACATGCTCCAACCAAAAGGAGCAGTAGTCAAAGGTCAAGAAACCAAGGTATGCAAATTGCAGCGTTCTTTGTATGGATTGAAACAAGCTTCAAATGCTTGGTTCAAGGAATTGGATAAAGAAATGTTGAATTTAGGCTTTGTACAATCAAAAATAGAACCGTGTTTGTATCAAAAGCAGTTTAAAAACAACAAGAAGTTGATTGTCGTTATTTACGTAGATGACCTTTTTATTTTTGGAAATTGTGAACAAGAAAAGCAGAAATTAAAAAACAATTTGCTTGACAAGTTTAAAGTGAAAGATTTAGGGCAGGCCAGGCATGTTTTAGGCATGAGGTTGAGGAGGGACAAAGATGTTATTTGTCTAGATCAGCAAGAGTTCATTTCGGATATTTTGAATGACTTTAACATGACAGACGCTAAGCCAATTTTAACCCCAATGGAAGTCGGTATGAAATTAGAAAGATCGACAAATTCTCATTGCGATCTGCCGTATCAAAGCTTAATAGGCTGTCTAAACTATTTGGCCTGTAATACGCGACCAGACATAGCACATGCGGTAAGTGTACTTTCACAATTCAATTCATGCTATGATGAAATACATTTTAAATGTGCGAAACGGGTCTTAAGGTATTTAAAAGGTACGTCTAACCTTTGTCTCACTTTTAGGAAGTCGGGAGATTTAGACTTACGAGGCTACGTAGATGCAGATTGGGGAGGGGCACTTGATAGAAAGTCTTTCACAGGATTAATTTTCAAAATAGGTAAAAATATAGTGTCATGGGAGAGTAGGAAGCAAGCGACAGTATCCTTGTCAAGTACAGAAGCAGAGTACGTAGGATTAAGTCAAGCTTCGAAGGAAGCTCTCTATTTACGGAGTTTACTAAATAGTTTAACAGCTGTGGATAGTAAAGCGGTAGTAATATACAATGACAATCAGTCGGCGCATAAAATTGCAGGTAACAAAATGATGCATAATCGGACGAAACATATAGACATAAAATATCATTTTATTCGCGAGTGTGTACTTACTAACAAAATCGAGATAAAGTACATGTCAACTAATAATTTATGATAGCCGACATTTTAACTAAAAGTGTTCACAGCCCGAAGTTAAGAGAATTTTTAAAGGATTTATCCCTATCAAATTATTCTATTAAGGGGGCGATGAGTAGTTAAATGTTTATTTTTATGTTGTTTTGGTAATAGATAATTTTCTATGTAGTTTCGTTATGCATTCTTTTCTTTGTTATTCTTCTGTTTTTTGTACTATACTTTTGTATACAGCTAGTACAGTTAAACACAGAAGTGTTAGTATTTGATTTATTTTTATGTACCGAGTACAGAAGTAATATGCATGTGTAATAGATTAAGGGGGCGTATTGGAGGTCGTATATTTATATGTATATACTGGCCTGCAAGAAATAATCATATGTAACACATTGCTGTCATTGATTTAAATAAGCTTAGTTACGGGTTGTTTATATTCTATTGTACTTTGTAACTTGCTTGTAAAATATTAACCACGAATGAATATACTGTGCTATCCCACTGCTGATCTCATCTTTATTTCAATTGGTTATCCTCTCGAGTGGCTGCAATTTAAGAAAGCTTACATAGAATCATCTCAAGTCTGCAATTTCAGCGACAGAGAAAACTTATGGCGACTAAGAAAGAGTCTCCACGGACGTGCCAAGGAAGCAGTCACAGCGCTGCTGATCGGCGCCACCTCTCCTGACGTCGTGATGTCCACGCTGCAACTGCAATTTGGAAATAATGATATAATAATATCTAGAATACTACAAGACATCAGCAAGTTACGCCCAATGTCACAGGAATATCATAAAGAAATTGTTTCCTTCTCGATAAAAGTTAAAAACTGTGTCGCAGCGGTGGCCGCCATTGGCTGCGAAGATTATTTAAAAGGAATGAACATTGTGTCTAGTGTGCTGTGTAAATTACCGACAGTATTGATCTCTAAATGGACTGACTACTGTTATCCGCTTCTCAAGGAAACCCAAAAACCGAAACTCGTCATATTATCCGAGTTCCTAAGTGAAGAAGCACAGAAAATAACCCAATGCTCAGTGAATGTGTCGTATGTGCAAAACTTTAAGAACAATTACAACGAGAAACATAAGTCGCAAACAGTTTTAATAAACGAAAACAAACAAAGTGAAAACAGAAGTACCAAGTGCGGGTTTTGTCCATTGAACAATCATGTGTTACCGGACTGTAAGAAGTTCAAAAAGGCTTTACGTAAAGACCGATGGACCTATGTAAAACGCAATGGTGTCTGTTTTAAGTGTTTGACGTCGCGACATAATAAAGAATCTTGCCCCGCTACCGCGTGTGATGTCGACAACTGTGGACAATTACATCATCGTCTGTTACACTATAAAAGTAATAAAAACAATGCAGAAGTGCCGTCAACAAGTGAAAATAAACCGCCGGAAACTGATACATCTGTGGACACAGTGACAAATATAAACAAATGTAACAATGTGTTATTAAAAACCGTGCCGATTCTAATTCACGGACCAAAAGGAACGTCGCGCAGTGTTGCACTTCTGGACGATGGCTCGACAGTGACATTGATAAGCGACGAGCTAGCGTCGCGCGTAGGGCTCCACGGCTACAAACAATCTATGCGTGTGCGCGGCGCGTGGGACAATACCGAACTAGTGTGCGATAGTGAGATTATAAACTTAAACTTATCTAACATTGAGGACAACAACAAGTTTACTATAAAAGCGCGTATTATAGTGTTAAAAACCTAAACTTACCTGTGCAAAACCAAAGTTCATTGAACTTAAACGATTACGAACTGAGACCTGAAATAAAAAGTGTGATAAGTGACGGACAATGTAAACCAGAAATATTGATAGGGCAAGATAACTATCATTTGCTTTTACCGTTGGAAATAATAAAAGGCAAACCGACCGAGCCATACATCACGCGTACTCCGTTAGGGTGGTGCATACATGGCTGCGTGCGCGCGTCGTCGCTTGACATGAAAGCGACGCCGACTCTGCAATCTACACTTTTCATAAACGAAGAAAACAGTGAGCCATCAGAAACTGAGCGTATCCTAAGAGACATACATGAAGAAATACGCCAGTCCTATTCACTTGAGTCGCTAGGTGTCTCTAATAAACCTAGACAAAACGCAGACGACGTCCGAGCTTGGGAACACCTGGAACGCTCCTCTCAATTAATAGACGGGAGGTGGTATGTTGGACTACCGTGGAAAGATCTCAAGTCCACGATGCCCGACTCGCGCACCAATGCAATGAGAAGACTGTGTGGAGTGGAGAAGAAGATGAAGTCCAGTGATGGCTACGCTACTCGATACCAAGAAAGAATCGCTCATCTACTCACCAACGATTACGCTTCGCAAATTGAAAGCAGAGAAGACGCAAAAAGAACATGGTACTTACCGCATTTCGGGGTCGATAACCCCAACAAACAGAAACTAAGATTGGTATTTGACGCCGCCGCAACATCCAATGGTGTGTGTCTAAATGATTACATATTAAAAGGACCCGACTTGCTGGTTTCGTTATATGGTACCATGCTGAGATTCAGAGAACACAAAATCGCTGTGACGGGCGACATCCGTGACATGTTTTTAAGAATAAAAATTATCAAAGAAGACAGAGATACGCTTCGCTTCTTATGGCGAGAGTCACCTGAGCATGAGGTCAACACTTATGCCATGAGCTCATTAATATTCGGCGCAAATTGCTCACCGTTTATTGCGCAATATATAAAAAACAAAAATGCTGAACTTTTTAAGTCATCTATGCCGAGCGCTGTGCAAGCCATACAAAAGCAACATTACATGGATGACTACATAGATAGTTTTGAAGACGAGAAAACCGCTACAAAAACAGTGAGTGAAGTTAGCTACATACACAGTCAAGGTGGATTTGACATAAGAAATTGGACATGTAACCATCAAGTCATATTAAATAACTTACCTCAAGAAAGTCTGCGAACTACAGAAGTGAAGTTCAAAGTCGGTCAACAATACGACGGCGAACGTACACTAGGCCTAATCTGGAATCCGAAAGACGACACGCTGGGATTCGACGTCTCATTCAAACGAATACCAGCTCCCATAGTCGCTGGACAAAAGAAACCTACGAAACGAGAAATGTTAAAAGTGATTATGTCAATATTCGACGTCTTCGGGTTTTTATCACCGTTTACCATAAAAGGAAAAATTATGTTACAAGACACATGGAGGTCCGGTATCAGCTGGGATGATGAGATACCAGATGAAATATACACAAAATGGTCAGAATGGCTAGATGTATTAAAATACATAAACAACATACGGCTACCTAGGCATTATGTATCGGCTACGAGAGCGACCGCTACGAAGTCTACGACGCCGCCTACGGCAAGTACGCGTAGCGCGGAGACAGCAACATTGGACGATGACCCGAGGGCGAGTGAGACAGCTGACGGCCCGAGTGCAAGCGCACTGAATAGCGCGACCTACGAGCGCTCTGGCTATACGAACCTACAGTTACATGTATTTTGCGATGCGTCGACTAAAGCTATGTGCGCCGTCGCTTACTGGCGGTGGCTTGATAATGACAAACAAGTTCGAGTTGCGTTCGTCTCTAGTAAATGTCGTGTGGCACCTGTGAAGTACGTGTCGGTGCCGCGCTTAGAACTACAAGCGGCATTGATTGGTTCACGATTGGCTGAAACATTAATTAATGAACACAGAATAAAAACAGTGAAGAAATATATGTGGTGCGACTCAGCAACTGTGCTACACTGGATTCGCAACGATAAGCGTACTTATAAAGCCTACATTGCTCATCGGCTTGGCGAGATTGATGAGTACACACAGATGAAGGATTGGAGATACATACCTACGAAGATGAATGCCGCCGATGCCGCCACGCGAGAGTTGTGCGAAATAGAAACATTGGAAAATGAGTGGTTATACGGACCAGCATTTTTATACGAGGACGAAAGTTTATGGCCTTTGGAAGCGGATGTACAGCTACCTGAAGTTAGTAACATGGACCTAGAATGCATAAATACTCTTCGTGTTACGCCCATATGTTTACCTGCTGTACCAGAACCTAGCAAGTTCTCCTCCTGGCTCCGCATCTTGAGGTCTACGTGTGCCGTCTTATCTTTCATAGAAAAATGTAAAAAACTTACCGGTGACATCGACGGCGTGATGATGGGACGCGCAGAAGCGTTGCTACTGAAATATTCTCAGATGAAATCCTTCCCTGAAGACATAGAAAACCTGAAAAAGAAAAAGGCATTAGATAAGAAAAGTAAATTGCTTACCTTATCACCGTTCGTTGATGATGATGGCGTTCTTCGTGTGGGCGGTCGCATAGACGCCGCTCCTGCAATAACGAAAGATGTAAAACGACCTGTAATACTGGACGGACGAAGTCATATTGCTCACCTCATAGTTAAACATTATCACCAGAAGGCAAACCACGGGAATCAGGAAATGGTTGTAAACGAACTGAAACAGAAATATTGGATTGTCAGGATAAGACCAACTGTAAAATACGTTACTTCAAAATGCATGTTTTGTAGAATCAAAAAGGCACAACCTCATCCACCTAGAATGGGTGACTTACCAGAAGCGCGAATGGCCCATCATCAGAGTCCCTTCACTTTCACGGGGGTTGATCTGTTTGGCCCCATGGAGATAACTACTGGCCGCCGCAGGGATCCGAGAAGGTATACGGCGTGATTTTTACCTGCCTAACCGTAAGGGCGGTACATATTGAGCTTGTTTCTAGCCTGACAACTGATGCCCTCATCATGGCTCTCCGACGGATGGCGGCGAGGCGAGGCTGGCCGCGACATCTATACTCAGATAATGGAACAAATCTGAAAGGCGCTGACAAGGAGCTTAAAAAATGTGTACTTGAGTTGGACGAGGAACAATTAAAGGGAGAAGCCCTCAACTATAGTTTGACCACAACATGGACCTTCATCCCCCCCGCTAGTCCTCACTGGGGAGGGGCGTGGGAAAGATTAATCAGGAACATCAAGTGTTCACTGAAAGTGATTTTAAAGGAACGAGCACCACGCTACGAGACACTGCACACATTGATGATCGAGGTGGAGCATATTGTGAATAGCCGTCCACTTACACATGTGTCGGTGGAACCCAACACTGATGAGTCATTGACACCCAACCATTTCTTACTGGGCTCGGCTTCTAACTTACCGGTCCTTGGTACCTACAATGACTCCGACTTATGCCTGAGAAAGCAGTGGCGCATATCCCAGAGACTGGCTGATATGTATTGGAGACGTTGGGTTCGTGAAGTTCTTCCAGACATGCGGCCCAGGCAGAAGTGGAACGAAGAGCAGAGACCTTTGAAAGTGGGAGATCTCGCACTGATTGTTGACCCAAATTCCCCTAGAAATACGTGGCCGAGAGGCGTCATTCAAGATGTACTGCCAGGAAAAGACGGCCGCATCAGAGTCGTTGATATTAAAACGAGAACGGGGGTGCTGCGGAGGACCGCGGCACGCGTCGCACGAATCGCGATGGGTGATGAGTGCTGCGTCAGCACTGGGGAGGGGAATGTAGGCGACGCGAGTACTTAGTATTATTAATTTTGTAATGTGAATCGTGTTTTGATTTTTACCAATAAACAGTGGAGCGTGGTCAAGGAGGTGCACACGATAGAGGGGCGCGGGGAGCGTACGGGGTTCGCATCGCTCGCGCAACGGGAGAAGCGGCCGCGCGCGCGCGGCCATTTTAGTCGGTTAGAAATCTATCAAATGAGAGCACGTACGCGCCTCCTTCACCCCGCTTGCACGAAATTAAGCTAAATCATTCGTTTTACTGGTCCACCCTCTACAACTGCAGTATAACGCTTTCAGGACACACCACACTACAAGTTGTAGCGAAAATCAAACAACTAAATAAAAATTTTTGACCATTTACTGACAGTTCTGCCCAGCATCTCAGCCGTTTTCGTTACCCACGATATAAATACGTCCAATACTGCAGTATTCCGCTTTCAAAACACACCACACTACACATTTTAGCGAGAAAAACCAAAAACCGTGTAAGGTTGGCTTTAGTTACAATTAACTGACAGTTCTGCCCAGCATCTCAGCCTTTTTCATTACCAATGTTATAAATACGCCTACTACTGCTGTATAACGCTTTCAGGACACACCACACTACAAGTTGTAGCGAAAATCAAAAAACTAAATTATTTTTTTTGACCATTTACTGACAGTTCTGCCCAGCATCTCAGCCGTTTTCGTTACCCACGCTATAAATACGTCCAATACTGCAGTATTCCGCTTTCAAAACACACCACACTACACATTTTAGCGAGAAAAACCAAACACCGGGTCAGGTTGGCTTTAGTTACAATTAACTGACAGTTCTGCCCAGCATCTCAGCTTTTTTGATTAGTAATGTTATAAATACGCCTACTACTGCTGTATAACGCTTTCAGGACACACCACACTACAAGTTGTAGCGAAAATCAAAAAACCAAATTTTTTTGTTTGACCATTTACTGACAGTTCTGCCCAGCATCTCAGCTGTTTTCGTTACCCGCGCTATAAATACGTCCAATACTGCAGTATTCCGCTTTCAAAACACACAACACTACACATTTTAGCGAGAAAAACCAAAAACCGTGTCAGGTTGGCTTTAGTTACAATTAACTGACAGTTCTGCCCAGCATCTCAGCCTTTTTTATAAACAATGTTATAAATACGCCTATCACTGCTGAATAACGCTTTCAGGACACACCACACTACAAGTTGTAGCGAAAATAAAAAAAAAACAAAAAAAAATTTTGACCATTAACTGACAGTTCTGCCCAGCATCTCAGCCGTTTTCGTTACCTACGCTATAAATACGTCCAACACTGCAGTATTCCGCTTTCAAAACACACCACAGTACACATTTTAGCGAGAAAAACCAAAAAACGTGTCAGGTTGGCTTTAGTTACAATTAACTGACAGTTCTGCCCAGCATCTCAGCCTTTTTCATCACCAATGTTATAAATACGCCTACTGCTGCTGTATAACGCTTTCAGGACACACCACACTACAAGTTGTAGCGAAAATCAAAAAACCAAAAAAAAAATTGATTGTTTACTGACAGTTCTGCCCAGCATCTCAGCCTTTTTCATTGCCTACGCTATAAATACGACTAATGCTGCAGTACTCCGCTTTCAACACACGCCACACTACACATTTTAGCGAGAAAAAACAAAAACCGTGTCAGGTTGGCTTTAGTTACAATTAACTGACAGTTCTGCCCAGCATCTCAGCCTTTTTTATTACCAATGTTGGTAATCAACCTGACACGGTTTTTGGTTTTTCTCGCTAAAATGTGTAGTGTGGTGTGTTTTGAAAGCGGAATACTGCAGTGTTGGACGTATTTATAGCGTAGGTAACGAAAACGGCTGAGATGTTGGGCAGAACTGTCAGTAAATGGTCAAAAAAAATTATTTGGTTTTTTGATTTTCGCTACAACTTGTAGTGTGGTGTGTCCTGAAAGCGTTTTACAGCAGTAGTAGGCGTATTTATAACATTGGTAATCAAAAAGGCTGAGATGCTGGGCAGAACTGTCAGTTAATTGTAACTAAAGCCAACCTGACACGGTTTTTGTTTTTTCTCGCTAAAATGTGTAGTGTGGTGTGTGTTGAAAGCGGAGTACTGCAGCATTAGTCGTATTTATAGCGTAGGCAATGAAAACGGCTGAGATGCTGGGCAGAACTGTCAGTTAATTGTAACTAAAGCCAACCTGACACGGTTTTTGGTTTTTCTCGCCAAAATGTGTAGTGTGGTGTGTTTTGAAAGCGGAATACTGCAGCATTGGTCGTATTTATAGCGTAGGTAATGAAAATGGCTGAGATGCTGGGCAGAACTGTCAGCAAACGTTCAAAATTTTTGGTTTGGTTTTTTGTTTTTCGCTACAACTTGTAGTATGGTGTGTCCTGAAAGCGTTATACAGCAGTAGTAGGCGTATGTATAACATTGGTAATCAAAAAGGCTGAGATGCTCGGCAGAACTGTCAGTTAATTGTAACTAAAGCCAACCTGACACGGTTTTTGTTTTTTCTCGCTAAAATGTGTAGTGTGGTGTGTTTTGAAAGCGGAGTACTGCAGCATTAGTCGTATTTATAGCGTAGGCAATGAAAACGGCTGAGATGCTGGGCAGAACTGTCAGTTAATTGTAACTAAAGCCAACCTGACACGGTTTTTGGTTTTTCTCACTAAAATGTGTAGTGTGGTGTGTTTTGAAAGCGGAATACTGCAGTATTGGACGTATTTATAGCGTAGGTAACGAAAAATGCTGAGATGCTGGGCAGAACTGTCAGTAAATGGTCAAAAATTTTTATTTAGTTTTTTGATTTTCGCTACAACTTGTAGTGTGGTGTGTCCTGAAAGCGTTATACTGCAGTAGTAGGCGTATTTATAACATTGGTAATCAAAAAGGCTGAGATGCTGGGCAGAACTGTCAGTTAATTGTAACTAAAGCCAACCTGACACGGTTTTTGGTTTTTGTCGCTAAAATGTGTAGTGTGGTGTGTTTTGAAAGCGGAATACTGCAGTATTGAACGTATTTATAGCGTAGGTAACGAAAACAGCTGAGATGCTGGGCAGAACTGTCAGTAAATGGTAAAAAAAAAATATTTGGTTTTTTGATTTTCGCTACAACTTGTAGTGTGGTGTGTCCTGAAAGCGTTATACAGCAGTAGTAGGCGTATTTATAACATTACTAATAAAAAAACTGAGATGCTGGGCAGAACTGTCAGTTAATTGTAACCAAAGCCAACCTGACACGGTTTTTGGTTTTTGTCGCTAAAATGTGTAGTGTGGTGTGTTTTGAAAGCGGAATACTGCAGTATTGGACGTATTTATAGCGTGGGTAACGAAAACGGCTGAGATGCTGGGCAGAACTGTCAGTAAATGGTCAAAAAAAAATATTTAGTTTTTTGATTTTCGCTACAACTTGTAGTGTGGTGTGTCCTGAAAGCGTTATACTGCAGTAGTAGGCGTATTTATAACATTGGTAATCAAAAAGGCTGAGATGCTGGGCAGAACTGTCAGTTAATTGTAACTAAAGCCAACCTGACACGGTTTTTGGTTTTTCTCGCTAAAATGTGTAGTGTGGTGTGTTTTGAAAGCGGAATACTGCAGTGTTGGACGTATTTATAGCGTAGGTAACGAAAACGGCTGAGATGCTGGGCAGAACTGTCAGTAAATTATCAAAAAAAAAATTGGTTTTTTGATTTTCGCTACAACTTGTAGTGTGGTGTGTCCTGAAAGCGTTATACAGCAGCAGTAGGCGTATTTATAACATTGGTAATAAAAAAAGCTGAGATGCAGGGCAGAACTAACAGTTAATTGTAACTAAAGCCAACCTGACCCGGTTTGTGGTTTTTCTCGCTAAAATGTGTAGTGTGGTGTGTTTTGAAAGCGGAATACTGCAGTATTGGACGTATTTATAGCGTGGGTAATGAAAACGGCTGAGATGCTGGGCAGAACTTTCAGTAAATGGTCAAAAATGTTTATTTGGTTTTTTGATTTTCGCTACAACTTGTAGTGTGGTGTGTCCTGAAAGCGTTATACAGCAGCAGTAGGCGTATTTATAACATTGGTAATAAAAAAAGCTGAGATGCTGGACAGAACTAACAGTTAATTGTAACTAAAGCCAACCTGACCCGGTTTGTGGTTTTTCTCGCTAAAATGTGTAGTGTGGTGTGTTTTGAAAGCGGAATACTGCAGTATTGGACGTATTTATATCGTGGGTAACGAAAACGGCTGAGATGCTGGGCAGAACTGTCAGTAAATGGTCAAAAATTTTTATTTAGTTTTTTGATTTTCGCTACAACTTGTAGTGTGGTGTGTCCTGAAAGCGTTATACTGCAGTAGTAGGCGTATTTATAACATTGGTAATCAAAAAGGCTGAGATGCTGGGCAGAACTGTCAGTTAATTGTAACTAAAGCCAACCTGACACGGTTTTTGGTTTTTCTCGCTAAAATGTGTAGTGTGGTGTGTTTTTAAAACGTAATACTGCAGTATTGGACGTATTTATAGCGTAGGTAACGAAAACGGCTGAGATGCTGGGCAGAACTTGCAGTAAAGGGTCAAAAAAAAATATTTGGTTTTTTTATTTTCGCTACAACTTGTAGTGTGGTGTGTCCTGAAAGCGTTATACGGCAGTGGTAGGCGTATTTATAACATTGGTAATGAAAAAGGCTGAGATGCTGGGCAGAACTGTCAGTTAACTGTAACTAAAGCGAACCCGACACGGTTTTTGGTTTTTCTCGCTAAAATGTGTTGTGAGGTGTGTTTTGAAAGCGGAATACTGCAGTATTGGACGTATTTATATCGTAGGTAACGAAAACGGCTGAGATGCTGGGCAGAACTGTCAGTAAATGGTAAAAAAAAAAAATTTGGTTTTTTGATTTTCGCTACAACTTGTAGTGTGGTGTGTCCTGAAAGCGTTATACAGCAGTAGTAGGCGTATTTATTGCATTGGTAATGAAAAAGGCTGAGATGCTGGGCAGAACTGTCAATCAATTTTAACCAAAGCTAATTTGACACGCTTTTTAGTTTTTCTCGCGTCGCGTCGCTACTTTGGCGGCAAATTGGCGGAACACTGCTTAAAATTAATCAGGGTATATAGAACTATGCTTAATTCAACTCCTCGGTGTTAAAACACTGAAAATACTGTGAGATGCTATGACGTCATATAGGAAGTTAGCATCTCATTTTCAAAATTGCTATTTTGACGGTTAAGGAACAGAACTATTGTTACAATCAATCAGGAGGTATAGAACTATGTTTAAAACAACTCCTTGATCCTGAAAAACCTTTAATATGATGAGATGCTGCGATGTCATTTGTGAAGTTGGCATCTCATTTTTAAAATTGGATTTTTCAGGGCAAATGAATTGAACAATCGTTATAAACTATCAGGAACTATGGAACTATGCTGGATGCAAGCAGAACTCAAGTTATTTGTTGAGATGCTAATACTTGAGATGCTAAGTTCACAGTGACACATATGTAGGTAAATCTACGTTTATCTTCTAAACATACTTTTATTTAAAGGCTCTACCAATGATTAAAAGGTTTTTTAGGGTTCCGTACCTCAAAAGGAAAAAACGGAACCCTTATAGGATCACTTTGTTGTCCGTCTGTCTGTCTGTCTGTCTGTCTGTCAAGACCTTTTTTCTCAGGAACGCGTGGAGGTATCAAGCTGAAATTCATATCAAATACTCAAGTCTATGGTCTCTTGGAGCTGTGAAAAAATCAAACTTCTAAGTCAACGCGATCAAAAGATACTCCCGTTTATGCCGCAAATTTTCGACACTCGCAAGGGAATCAAAACCTACAGGGTACTTCCCGTGAACTCAGAATCTTGAAATTTGGTACGAAGCAACGTCTTATAGCATAGATAAAGGAATAATTACGAAAACCATAAATTTTTAGTTACATCAAGATACTCCCGTTTATGCCGCAAATTTTCGACACTCGCAAGGGAATCAAAACCTACAGGGTACTTCCCGTGAACTCAGAATCTTGAAATTTGGTACGAAGCAACGTCTTATAGCATAGATAAAGGAATAATTACGAAAACCATAAATTTTTAGTTACATCACATAATATATTTTTTTTACGGAACCCTCGGTGCGCGAGTCCGACTCGCACTTGGCCGGTTTTTTATTAATTTATTTGACTTATAAAGCTCTGACTATTATCTTCAGGCCCAGCAGATGATGATGCAAACGAGAGTCATATCCAAAGAGGCAACAGTAGATGTCCTAGAAAGAAGTTTAATTCCTACTAAAGACGGACTGTACAGGTATACTTTATTATAACACGCTTCTAATCCTTGAAGAGGTGGGCAGAGGTACAAAAAAAACTAGTCTATTGTCGAATTCCAGACGTTTGAAACATTTAAACCAATGAGACAAAATATTCTAAAGTGTCACGTTTCCGGGTTTTAACAAATATTCATTTCTTTTATGTAGACAACCGAAAAAACTCATAATTATGGATCTTATATAAAGTGCCTTTTTTTTTTTTTTTTTTTTTGGTGGGTGGAAAATCATCGAATGACCCCCCCCACTCTTGGGCAGAGCGAAGGGGAGTGTCAGACTTCTACTGACTAAAAACCGAACCCATGTTCCTTCTTTGCCCTTGCGCCGAGGCCACGTAATCTAGTACATAATACCGCGGCCCCGGCGGGCTATATAAAGTGCCTCACATGGAATTTTATATGAACTATCAAAGTCCATTTACTGATGGCATCTTCAGTACAACTTTGATAGCTCACATCTCGAAAACGTGACACTTCAGAATATTTTGTTTGATAAAAAACTTGTTTTTTTTTTAGTACCTGTTTGTTGTTATACTGGTAACAGTAGTGGACGTCTATCCAAGACAGACGGACGGACAGTGGTGTCTTTTAGTACCCCTAAATAAAAAGTGGCCGAAGTTATGCAGGCCATTTAATTAAAACTGTTTTATTTCCCAGATTCACCTACGACCAACGCATGAAAGAAGTACCAGTGCTGCCATTCTCCGGCGAGATGTTAGGCAGTATATACACCACTACTACGACCCCTACATTGTGTTTCCTTGCGAAAAGAATGCTCGAAAATGGAATATACGATCCCGTACCCTTTTTAATGGATGAAAAAGCATGGCCGAATGGAAATTACAGATTCAAAATAATTGAAGGTGGACATGATTTACATCTTGAATGCCCAGATGCGATGGCTGGAGATATTTCCAAGTTCCTTGTAGATGGGCACGCTAAGTCAAAATTGTGATATTTTAAAATGTATGTAAATAAAGTTATTTTATTTCTACACATTGGCTTTTGTTTGGGCTGGACAAATCAGCCGCTTGTCAGACATACAGATTCAAACCTTAGTATGTAAGCGTGCCTTCACATGGCATTGTACACATGGCAACACATCAAGCTATACATTTCCAGTGTTACGAGACCTCGCTTGAAAAGTTTTTTCGTAGTATGAGAGATCTGCATAAACTGGTTATGTATAGCATATACTGACCTTATTGGTGATGTTCTTTAGAACGGTCAGGAGCGAGACATTCGCAACCGGCGTGCGTGTATAAACATGAAGATGGATGAGATAAAACGAGTAGGAATGTAAGGGATCGTAGCAGGTGGCGTTCTGTTTCTGCCAACTACTACGGGAAAAAGGCGAGAGTTTATGTGTTTGCATGTATGCATTCTTAAAATAAAACAATCACATCAATTCACTACTTCCATTTATTTGACACTTACTTTAAAACAGGGAGGTAACTGAAACTACTGGCGTAGTAAGTTCCAAGCAACATCATTGGTTGAAAATATATTCATGTCATTTTGTATTTCTAAATAGCGTGACCCCATTGCTCAGATTGGTATTTAGCTGTAGAGTAGAGATGGACCGGGGCGGTTTCTGCCAAATGCCGAATTCGGCCGGACATTCAGTTGAAACATGCGACAAAGCCGAAGTTCGGTTGAATCTCACGCGCTTTTAGACGGCGTCAGGTATATTCACGTGTTTTGCGTTATTAGTAAGGGGTTCTGGGATGGTTGATGATACACATTTGCGTGTGTTTGAGTGTGGTTTGTGTTGTAAAACCTACTTATTTGTGAAACCTTTTTGTTGGGTTTTAAATATGTTTTTATAATGTCAAGTAAAAAGATCTTCGCAGTTCAAATATAGCAACCATCGTACAACGTGTTTTTCATTTCGCTATTTCCACAATATTTATTTAGAAACTCAGATTACAATCACAACACGTTATCAGCACGAAGGCTCTGTATATTTTATCTACGATCGAATTTAAAAGGAGATTGGTGGTGAAATTTTTAGATACCTCGTTAACATGTCGTTTGCAGTTTCTGGTATGTCTCTAATAAATGGTATTCCGATACTTTGTAATAGAGAAGGATACACTGTGTGGAAATTTAAAATGCGCATGTTGTTAATCCATGAAGGATTGTGGGAAACCGTAAGCGCAGTAGTTGTCGAAGGGAAAAAGACGCCCGACGATGTACGGAAGGATGAAAAGGCTCTTTCTAAAATATGCCTTACTGTGGATGGCGCTGCTATTTCGATTGTTCGACCAGCTAAGACCGCAAAAGAAGCGTGGGATGCTCTTATAAAATCCTACGAGGATCGAAGTTTGGGTCGTAAACTGTCGTTGGAACGTAAGTTGTACAGGTACTCCTTATCTGATTTTTCTGATTTAGAAGCTTACTTAACGGCAATAACTACAACAGCACTAGACCTGGCCGATATTGGCAAAACCATAGAAGATAGTTCTTTAGCAGCTATTATATTGGGAGGTCTAACGTCTCGCTACGAGCCCTTGATAATGGCGCTTGAGAATGGGAGCGTTGAAGTCACAACAGATTTGGTGAGGACTAAGTTGTTGAGCGAAATGACGAAGGAGACTAAAGATGATGTGGCTGCGTTGCATACTAACAAGCAGGTTATTTGTTTTCGTTGTAAGAAGCCAGGGCACAAGAGTCCTAATTGTCCTCTCAAAAAGAAGGAGAAAAAGGCAAAGGCGAGTTGTTCTACAGAAGGTTGTTCTAAAGATAAGGGACTGACTGCTTCTAGTTCAGGGAATATGGATGCATGTATCACGGAATTTGTTTTGGATGGTGTCACGGAATTGGCTTTGTCTGCACCAAGTGTTCAGATGTCTGAGAAGTGGATTATCGACTCTGGTGCGTCAACTCACATGACTCCACATGCTGAATGGTTCAATAGTTACCGACCCTGTGATGGGAAGATAACTGTTGCAAATGGTAAAAGTTTGCCGGCTGTGGGTTTAGGAGATGTTGCCATTGACACAAAAACCCATTTCAAGAAGATTTTTAATGTTGTACATGTTCCTGGCCTAGATTGTAATTTACTCTCAGTCAAAAGGGCAGTAGAGAAAGGTTTCTCGATTGTTTTTGATACGAATGGCTGTAATTTTTATAATTCTAATGATGTTTCTTTTAGAAGTGATCCTGTTTTACATGGTTCTGTTTGTGGTGGACTGTACACTTTAGATTGTACAGTAAAACCGCAAGGTGTTTCAGCTTATAATGTTCACACTAATTTGTCCCAGTTTCAGCTTTGGCATAAGCGTCTAGGACATCTCTGCCGTATTGGTATGGCTTTACTCAAAAAAGGTCTAGCTGTTGGTGTGGAGTATACTGAGGTTGACAAAGAACCATGCGTACCTTGTGTAGAGGGTAAGCAGGCCCGGAAGCCTTTCAAAGTGATAAAGTATAAGAAGGCTTCGTCACCATTAGAATTGGTCCATACGGACGTTTGTGGTCCCCTGACCACTGAATCTTTTAAAGGTAATAAATATTTTATTATTTTTGTAGATGACTATACACGTTTTATATCACTTTATTGTATGTCATCTAAGACAGAAGTTAAGAAGTATTTTTGTGCTTTCCAAGCACTTGTTGAGAGACAGACTGGCACAAAGATTCGAACCCTTCGGTCAGACAATGGTACTGAGTATGTCAACAAGGAGCTGACAGACTATTTGCAGGCTCAAGGGATTCGACATGAAACGTCTGTACCATACAGCCCTCAACAAAATGGGGTAAGTGAACGTTGCAATCGTAGTATTGTGGAGAAGGCCCGTTCCTTGCTGGCACAGAGCTCTCTGTCGAAAGCTTTTTGGCAGGATGCTGTTGAGACCAGTGTTTATTTAAAGAATAGGTCACCTCATCGTGCACTTGATGGTAAGACGCCATATGAAATGTGGTGTGGTAGCAAACCCGACCTGTCTCATTTAAGGGTGTTTGGTTGCCGAGCTTTAGTTCATGTGCCTTCATGCCAGAGAACTAAGCTAGATATGAAAGCTTCTGAACATATCTTCGTTGGATATTCAGACGATCCAAGGAGTTATTATTTCCGTAGCGCGGAAAACCCTCGTAGGTTGATTAAGTCGAGGGATATTACGTTCTTTGAAAATATTTTTTCAGGATTGAAGGATAAATCTGTTCAGCCTGAAAATGTTGTGAGCCCTAATGTCTCTAATCTTTTTTCACAAACTTCTTCAGATACCACATCGCCACAGGAGATTTCTATCTCATCTACTTCTACTTCTTCACCTACTTCAGAAGGTGTGGACATGGAGGTAGAGAAAGTTGACGATTTTGAGGACGCGAATGATGAAGTTCGTGGGATTGTTGACACGGAGCCTCTACATTCGGGTGAACAACGTGATCTGTCCCTGGTTCCTTCAGATGAACCCAACGATGTATGTCCAGAGAGAAGGTATCCTGAAAGAGTACGTAAACCTCCAGATTATTATTCATACGGCACTCACGGTGTTAATTTGTTGTGTGATGATCCAAATAGTTATCGTGAAGCTATTAATAGCGATGATAAAGATAACTGGATCTCCGCAATGAAGGATGAATACAATGCCTTATTGAATAATCAGACTTGGACATTAGTGGATAAACCAAATAAAAAGGTTATTCCATGTAAATGGGTGTTCAAGATAAAGACGGACGCGAACGGTGCAATAGTCAAGTATAAGGCGCGACTAGTTGCGAAAGGTTTTAGTCAAGTTTGGGGGACTGACTATAACGAGACTTTTGCCCCTGTGGTTCGAAATTCATCTCTGCGTACCCTTATAGCATTGGCGGCAGAAATGGATTTAAAGATCCAACACATGGATGTCGATACCGCATTCCTCAATGGGGACTTAGAGGAGGAGGTGTACATGCAACAGCCTGAGGGATTTGCTGAGCATGGGGCAGAAGGTAAAGTCTGTTTGCTCAGAAAATCCATTTATGGTTTGAAACAGGCGGCTCGAGCCTGGAATATCAAATTGCATCAAATTCTATCAAAAATTGGCTTTGCAAGAACACCTGCGGAATCATGTGTTTACTTGAAAAAGTTTGGTAATGAAACGATAATACTTGCAGTCTATGTTGACGATCTAATTGTTTTTTACAAAGAAAAAAGTTCGTTTGACGCTGTCAAAAATGACTTGAATAAATTTTTCTCGCTTAAAGATTTGGGTGAATTATCGTATTGTTTAGGCTTAAATATTAACCGTGTTGAAAATAAAATCGTGGTCAGTCAGAAGACCTATATCCAGGCAGTGTTGGAGCGGTTTAATATGCAAGATTGCAAGGAGATGTCTACGCCGTTGGAGAATAACAAGTTGGAGAAAGGTAATCCAACATCTCTTGGTGAATATCCTTACCAAAACTTGATAGGATGTCTCATGTACCTAGCTGTGAATACAAGACCCGATATAGCTTATGCCACAAGCTATTTAAGTCAGTTTAATAACTGTTATGATAAGACGCATTGGTTGGCCGCTAAAAGGGTGTTACAGTATTTGAAAGGTACTATGAATTACTGTATTACTTACAGGAAAGTCGGTAGACGTCTGTATGGATACACGGATGCTGACTGGGCGAACTGTGTACATGACCGTCGGTCGTACACTGGTTACTACTTCACGCTAGCAGGTGGACCTATTAGCTGGGAGTGTAAGAAGCAGCCGACAGTAGCCTTATCGTCTACGGAAGCTGAGTATATGTCATTGACCAGTGCTGCAAAGGAGGCTATTTTCCTCAGACGGTTAGTGTGTAACATTACTGGTTTTGCTGATAGGGTGTTGCTATACAATGATAGTCAAAGTGCACAGAAACTTGTGCTCAATCCAGTCCACCACAATAGAACCAAACACATTGATACGAGATATCATTTTATTCGTGAAAAGGTTACTGAGGGTCTTATAGATATAAAGTTTATACCTACGGATAAAATGACAGCCGATGTTTTAACCAAGCCCTTAAGGCGCATAGCTCATCTTAGGTGCGTTGTTAATATGGGTTTAATGATAAATAGGTAGAATAATTTTCTATTTATTTATTTTTCGTCGGTATAAGTTTGGTATTTCTGTTTAGTCTGGTAGTAATGTTTTATTCTTTTATCTTATTATGTTTAGCATTACTACTTTATCTTTTTATTTCCATTAAGGGCGGATGTTGTAAAACCTACTTATTTGTGAAACCTTTTTGTTGGGTTTTAAATATGTTTTTATAATGTCAAGTAAAAAGATCTTCGCAGTTCAAATATAGCAACCATCGTACAACGTGTTTTTCATTTCGCTATTTCCACAATATTTATTTAGAAACTCAGATTACAATCACAACAGTTTGAGTACCCACTCAAACTCACACTAAGTTTCATTAAAATTGGTTAAGCGCCTCAGACGAAATTCGATATTACCCAATTAAAAACCAATTTTGGTCCATCTCTACTCAGATAGACACTTACAGTGCGATCAAATTATCTTGGCAGGTCTGAACATAGGCTCTGCGAACTTTTACGCATGTAAACTTTTGAAGAAAACTGTTATTTCCAGATAAACCAATACTTAAACGATCAGTACCTAAATATCTAATTTAAACAGTGAGAAATACAAATAAAATAAATATCATAACACTTTTATACATTAGTTGTAACAAAATGACCTGCACGAAGTTCGGACCTGCCAAGATAATTTGATTGCATTGTACGACAAGCTATGAATAACCTTCCCCACTGAAATACAATGAAATTATGTGATATTAAACAAAGATATCATGTGATTTTTTTCTAAAAACACGGTGATATTCAGGTTGATAGGTAGGTACCTACCTACATGTTTTTTTAAAAATACTTGACATTAAAAACGAACTTTGAGTTATTCAATATTCCTTGTGTGATTATAATTAACATGTGATTTATCCTAAAACACAGTGAGATTATATTTGTCATAACAAAAAAAAAAAAAAACATTAAAAAATAATTGATCAACAATTTTAAAACAATCATAAACTTCAAAAACAGTTAACAATAAAAAATAATTGAACAACAATTTTAAAACAATCATCAACTTCAAAAACAGTTTAAACAATAAATAATACAGACTAGCCAAAACTTCATTTTAAAATGGTCCAACACTTATTTATTTCTTAATTTTTGTGGATAATTTATTTAATACTGAATAAATAATCGTAATACTGATAAAAATACAACATTTATAATACTTGGTAGGCTATCAATAAGTTTAATATTCTTATTTATACCTATAAAATTGATAAAAGTTCAAACTAAGATGACTGACTAGTTTTTCTTCAAACCGAAATCAGCTGTCATTTTCTCAAAATGGCGGCTTTTTTTTTAACATCACCACTTCCCAAGTCTTTACGAAATAAAGACACGTCTACAACATTCTAGAACTGTCTTTCCTATTCCCGATAATGTTTCCATTTCCAAGTATGTGTATGCATTTTACATAGAGCTTTAATCAAAGATTTCTTATCTTTCTAAAAACCAGTCTTGCTAGACTCACTTCACATTTGGCCATCTCCAAAAAAGGGGTATAAAGTAAATAACTAACTGCCGTTACTTTAATATTTGTTCAAAGTTGCGGCCACGCATAAAACCTATACCGATAGCAATTTCATATCTGGAAAACGTGACACTTTACAACATTTTGTCTCTTTCAAAATTTGTATGTATTGATACCAGCTACCGTTTGATATAGGTTGTATGGGTGACTATTCAAGTCAAAGTTGTGCTGAAGATTTTTTGATTTAAACTTTGACAACTCTACCGGAAACGTGACACTCTAGAATATTTTGTCTAAAATGTATGAAACTTGTTTGTTTTAATGCCACGATCGCTTAATTTAGGTTTTTATGAGTGGTAGCAATTTTGAAAAAAAAAAATGGCGGAAGTTAGGCACGTCAGGTTTCATACAAAAATGTCCCAACCCCTTTAAAATTTTATGTTTTTTTTCTACATGGCTTCTCAAGCCAAAACTGCACAATTTTTTAAAAATTTTAAGGCCGAATACAATCAGTCATCTTTGTTAATTATTAATACCACGGACCATAGCTACAGACGGCAGCTCATCAAGCTATTATAATCTGTCAAATGTTTTTAATAGATTTTGAACTTTATCGCTGGAGCATAAGGTGGTTGATTGATCTGAATCTGACAGTTGATACCTTGATGAATTGGTGTCTGTACACATCATTACAATATATTTATAGAAGGATAAAATACGAAGACATACTACACATACATACAGAAGTCAAAAGACCTAATAGATAATGATATTAGTATCACAACATCAAATCTGATTTTCTATAATACAATACTGGTTCTTCTACAGATGTCGTAGCATTGTAATAACGGTCATTGCCCTTTTCTCAACTTCGAGTACCTAATTAGACTCTTACGCCCGAATACTCGAACGTCACTCAATTATAAGTAGCCCTCAAACTCGTGCTATCTCTGTCACTCTGCGTTAAAGTAACAAAGACAGCACGAGATTTAAGTGCAACTTAAAATTGAGTGACGTTCGAGTATTCGGGCGTTAGATTGATAGTTTTATTCAAAAATCCGTTGAAAGTTGAAGTAACAACGCAATGAGAATGTATGCATAAGCGATAGGTACGTAGTTTCATTTGGGACACGCAAACAAGCCCACGAATAATACGTAGCAACGAGTCTTACATCACTTTTCTACCTATTTTTATGTTCCTTTATGTATTTAGTTTGTACATCAATTGTTATATAAATAAATAAAATGTAGTAAGGTCAATGACCGCTATCGCTATGTTACAATGCAAGAATATTACAAAAACTTTTATAAAGCGGATGTGGGTTCTTTTGGGAATCTTACACGCACTGTTTTTTTAAATACGACAAAAATCTTACTGCATTATATTAGGGGTGCTGTCATTGTTAACACCAAATGGCTTTATAGTAGCCGTATGCGACTATGCGTGCGCCCAACAAAGGGCAAGCTTGTATATTGGGCGCCAATTACGTTTGAGGCCAATGTAAAACCCTCTGTAAATTTTTGGCAATAAAATTATTAAACAAGTGGTTGACCAATATCATGGCGCGGAAATTTCGTCGCGGCTATCCTCAGCGGAACCAAAATGAATTTGGAATCAAGATCAGAATATCAGTGCTAATGCAAACGCCCGTTTAAAGTACGCCAGAAAATCAAGCTACGGATGTGCTTTTCTTGACGAAGCCTTGGAAAAGAATTTAAGCGTGAAGTTTTTAATACTTCAGTATTTTTTTAAATTTCAATACTAAGTGTATTTGATAACCGTGAAAGTTTAACAGTGTACATTAATTAATATTAAATTCGTCGAACCTGCATCGTTTATTCATTAAGTATCTTACATTACATTGCAGACCTACCAGAAAAATGATGTGCATCGGTAACACAGATAAAGATAGACTTAGATAACGCAAGCGCAACTACTTCACGTGCCTCGTTTCGTGCCTAGCTTACGTACAAAAATCGTAAGTGGCCACTTTTGCGTTCAGTTTGCATCGGTGCATAGCGCTAGTCGGACGACGGCGCTGGTGCAAAAGGCAGGTGTTGGGGCGAAGGAGGCGCCGATTTGATTATCCGATTTATAGTGCTGGTGACGTCATAATAGGTAGTCAAAAAATGGCACACTTGGTTTTCATACAGATCGTGATACTTGCGTTATCTAGGTCTTTCTATACCTGTGATCGGTAACCATCCTTACGTGAAAGTCGCGGGCAGCCGGTGGATGCAGACGGCAGGCTTCCGTTCTTCATGGCGTTTTATATAGGAGGCCTTTAACAATAATTTATTAAATTCAGATAACTGTGATCCATATTTTTGTTAGTAGGTATAATTAAAGAATAATGTTAGTAAAAAAAAAGCGAAGGGCAATACGCAATATATACTAGGTACCAAAAATCCTTTGTCCAGCAGTGGACGTCTTATGGCTGATGATAAAATTTCTTTTTGGGGCGATACGTTGGCGCGACGCCAGCACATCATGGTACTACAATCTGTCAAATATCTTTAATAGATTTTCAATTTTATAGCTATGGCATTGGGTTGAAAGTAAATTGGGAAAATTTGACAGTTTCGTTAGCTTGACGTGCTGGCTGTACACGAGTAATAATAACATGTACACACTTGGCAAAGTTTAAACGCGAATTTCTCGTGAAATTACGATTGAAACTTTGAGATACGACCTACTTTATATGGGTTTCAAAATATTAGTTTCATTACGTAACATGAAAATCAATACATTAGGCGAAATTGCTTGTAAATGATGCTAAATGTATACACATTGGTGGTGCAAACTCTCAATGCTAAAACAGAAACATAAAAATTATCAAAACACGTATATTTTCTTATTTACCCGAAGGGATTAAAGTTGTCCCAAAAATCCGGAGGGCCGGCCAGTAGTAACATGCGCAGCCCGAGACTCCTATAAAAAAGTGAAGATTTAAATATTATGACCTTTTTACCCGACTGCGGCGAAGCCCAAAAGGAGGGTTATTTTCTTAGACTAAAACTAAATAATAAAGAGGGAGTTTTTCAATTAGGTACTTTCTCAGTTTTAATAACAATATGTTTTTTCAATAAAATTATCGACTAGTATAAAGATAATAACAGTTTGAATAATGAAAAATATACCATTTTACTGAGAGAATCGACCACATTTCTATAATTATGAAGGGGCCAGTAAACACTAAATAAGTTTGAGTTAGAAAGTTATCCACTTACCCGGTTTCATCGTCAGCACGCATGCGTTCTATAAAACTGACCAAACTTGCATGCTCTATATTTTGAACATCTTCTACATGTTGAGCGGCCTCTGCATTTGCAGCCTCCTCTAAATTTTCATTTTGAGCAATGTCTGCATTTCCAGCCTCGTCTATGTTTTCATTTTGAGCATTGTCTGCATTTCCAGCCTCTTCTATGTTTTCATTTTGAGCATGATTTACATTGGCAGCCTCATCCATATTTTGATTTTGAGCATCGTCTGCAATTTCAATCTCCTCTATATTTTCATTTTGAGCATTGTCTGCATTTCCTGCTACATCTATATTTTCATGTTGAGCATTGATTGCATTTCCACCCTCCTCTATATGTTCATTTTGAGCATGATCTGCATCTTGTGATTCTTCTCCATGTCCATAATTCTTCATAAATTCTTCAAAATCTCCATTGTCTGTATAGTCTATACTTCCAGCATTCTCATCCGAATCCTCTGTATTCGAATTTTGAAGTAGATAATAACCGTTACGTGCCCTGACTACGTTATTGGCTCGTATTGCGTCATCTACGATTTGTTTCGTTACTAAGTTCGGGCAGCTCCAATATATACCTCTGCAAACGTGAACGAGTAAATAGGTTAGAAATAGTTTTGTTGTTGATCAGAGTAAGTTTTTCTACAAACTCTAAGCGAACACGATAGACGTTAGGGTATCGGGTAGAGCTTAACACTAAACAAGAAAAAAAAATAGCGTTGCGCTAGTTACTTTAAGTAAAAAAAATTAAAAACTATTTTTATCACTTATGTCCACGTCACGCCTGGAATCCCCAAAGGGTTAGTGCATGTTTACGTACAGGCGGGGCGTCGCGCGGCGCGTGCTGCGTTTTTAATTCAAACACATGGCGATGTATGAAAAAGTTAACGATTTCAAACGTTGATTTTACGAGAAGCGACTTTTCACTTGTTACTTTAAAATGCAGCGTCTGTTGCGGTGGACCCGTCTCTCAGTAAATTAATTAAAAAAATCACGAAACGAGTCTTCTGCACGCGCCGCGCGATGCCCCGCGTCTCCGTAAACGAGCCCTTAGGCAGAGTTGTACCTACCTAATAGTGTATCACAATCGCCAGTAATGTCCCATGTAATAGGGAGATCTTTCACACAGTCCATCTATCGTCTCTTTTGATATAATTATGGTTTCTTGAAATAAAACAATTATGTTATTTCACTGCTTCCATTTTTTATTAACCTTGAAGCTTAAACCGTGTGGAAGGTAACTGAGGCAAACACAGTTGCCCGTCGGGGTTGTGGGTTGTTCGAAAGAGATACCGTGACCTCGATACAAAGGGCTAAGAAGGAACATGGGTGGTTTTAGTCAGTAGAAGTCTGACACTTCCTAACGCTCTGCCCAGAGCGGGAGGAGTAATTTGATGATTTCCCACCCTAGAAAAAAAAAGGCAAACGCTGTCTGGAGATAAATACAGTCCAATCATGCATACTGTTGGTGCTGCCTCATTTCTTTTTTCTAAATAATTTGACCTCATTGGTGAGATGAGGAACCTAGCTATAGACACGCCATCTACAATGAACTATGACTGCTCTGCCCCATTTAATTACCAAGATTAAAACTAATGTGATAATATTTAACATGTGACAATATGATTTATTCTAACCACGCAGTGAGATTATAGTTGCCATAAAAAACATAAAACAAATCATAATAAAAATAAATTGAATAACAATTTTAAAACAATAATTAACTTAAATAACAGTTTTAAAAAAATCATTAAATTATTAAACAAAAAAATTAACAGGCTACATCACGGCTGAATGGTCCAATACCAATTTATTTCTTTAGTTATTCGAATAATTTATTGAATACCTTCTTACTCATAATGCTTAAACATAGAATAAATATATTTTATAATACTTGGACATAAATAACTTTAAAGTTTAATATTCTTATGCAATTCGTTGGCCGCGAAAAATAATTTATCTACCCAAATATCGTAAACCCTCTATAATGCGTTCAAAAACCATAGGCAATGACCAGCATTACCAACCAGCAGAAATTAACAGAACTGTAATGAGCTCATAACCTACTGAAAACAGTAGGTTATGGAGTTTAAATTTGGAACAGGTGTCAAATTCAAGTGAGTGTGCTATTCTAGTATCTACATTAAAACAGATACCTATCGATACGAATCCCCAATTCAGTATGATTTTAATTATAAATCGCACGACATTTTGATCTCGAGTGACACAAGAATAGTGACTTTGTTCGTTTGCCTATGATTAAAAAAAAATGACAGATATCCGAAACGCCGCCATTTCGAGCTGTCATTTGTTCGTTAGCTTTTTATTCCCTTTCATTGAGTAGACAAATTTTCTGATAAGTTCTTTATTTCTATCGAAAATGAGTGATAGTGACTCAGAAATTAACATGAACACTCCGCCAGATATCGTAAATGCAGCGACGAATGCAACTAATAACCTGTTTATTTTTTATTGCATTACACTGGTAACAATGCTGGTCATTTCCCTATGGTTCCTGAGCCCATCATAGAGCCCTTATGATATTCGGGTAGATAAATTAGTGTATGCAACTATACATAATTAGGCATTACAACACTCGTGTGATGCTATTAAGAAACTCGCCTTCGGCTCGTTTCTTAAACCCACACTTGTGTTGTAATGCCCTCCATTATGCACAGTCGCATAAACTACTATTAATCAACGTAAAATCTGACACTGGCCGGCAAATTGCAAAGAACGTAAATCAATTTGAATTCCGCAGGCTAACCTGGAGCTCCCACCTTAATGATTACTAGAATATATTGAAAGATTTCCATTAAACAAAGCTTTTAGAATTTAATCTTTCAATAATTGGCATTTTTACCAAGCGATATGTAACTTTCATAAGATGTGTAAATGAATCCGACTAAACAACAAAAAAGAACTTAAAATAAAATAAAAATACAAACGATAATAATCATTTTGAGCAACACTTAACAGATACTCATTGTGGCCCATTTTCTAAAACATGCTTAGTTAGTAAATAAGTTATCATTACAATTATCAATACAATTTTCGTAGTACAATTGGATTGGAGTTTGGACATAGTCCTGCTTAATAAGACATTCCACAATCTATTAATTCAGGTAAAAACGTCATCATTGAATGGACATCAGTGAATGGACTATAACTTTGATTGCTTTCAGAAACGTGACACTTTAGATTCTAAAGTGTCACGTTTCATTCAAGACAAATGTTCTAAAGTTTAGAACATTTTGTCTCATACAAAACTTGTTTGTATTGATGCCAGCTATCAATTAATGTAGATATTATTTTATATAAAAAAGCGTGGAACAAAAAAATCTAACCAATTTATTGTCGGTTGGTACATTGTGGCAGAACTACGCCCAAATAATAATACTGGCATGAAACTATTGATACCAAATAGCATCGTTCTAGAACACGGAACACATAAAACAAAACAACAAAAAAATACAGAAAATGAGAATCACAACTTAGAAGAAACTTTATTGTCTTTTAAAAACGCATTAATATATGGGAGAACTCTTTCGGGGTGTGTATAATGTACATCATGGTTGCCTTCCACATCAACTCTTTGGAAATTCTCTAAAGTCGCCATCTTGTCCAGCAACTCTTTCGCGCCATTCCGCCATGTTGGAATCGGCGGGATGTTTTTCGCGCCGTCACTAGCAGCTATGAGTAAAGTTGGGGGGATATTCTTGAATAATTCGAAATAATAATCGTTGCCATAGTTTTGCGGTGCGAGGTTTTTAAGACGATTGTCCCATGAAAGGTACCTGTAATATAGGTAAAGAAAAAGTTTTTAAATTGTTTTTTTTGGTACATCTCCCCAACTTCCCACAACCAACAGTCACCGTTAAAAAGAAAAGCGTCGAGTGAGTGAAGCCCGAAATTATTCCGTCGACTTGGAGCTCAGATAGAGAAAATGAGAGAACCCCGAGAGAATCTTGCCAAAACCTTATGGATGGAAATGCGTAGATTAATTTTAGATTAAATAGTCAGTCAGCCTTCGTGCTACTGTAGATAAAGTAAGGAATGAGTATATTAGAAGAAGTTTGAAAGTGACGCCTCTGTTACAGAAAAATTGAAAGGAGTACGGCATGTGATGAGGAGGGATGAAACGCATGTGGCAAAAAAGTGATGATATTAATGTTAATAGATGGAGAGGAGGAGGAAGGCCAAATAAAAGATAGATGTATTATGTGAGGAATGAATGTTATAAAGAAAGCAGTAAACAATGCCGTGACGCCTGAAAGGGGAGAATGGAAGAACATTACCTATTGCGACAACCCCGAGTGGAATGGGACAAAAGCAAGAAAAGAAGAAGAAAAGCTTTGTTACTGTTGAATATTAGTGTTTTATTGTAGTGACGAATTCACCGCAAAACTATTAATGCCTGTAGCACACCTCCGCTGCGAAACTCAAAGGGCGAAACCGCAAGTTTCGCTGTGAGTTGCAAGTTCTTTGGCGGCGAAACAGGAGCGAAATTCCCTGCTCTAACGTACAAAACTGACTATGATGGTGTCTCTTTCTAACACTATTTCGCTCATTTGCTCAGGAGCCGTCTACATCTCTGCCCGTTGACCGTAGTACTGTTGTACAGCGAAACTCGCGCAGCGGTTTCGCAATTGTTGTTTCGCAGCGGAGGTGTGCTACAGGCATGAACAGAAGATATTAATGTAAGGATTTAGTGAATAAGTCGTTGGTGTGTCAATAAATAAATGTGTACCTTGTTGTCAATGGAAAAGTACCAAACTACCAACAAGTAATTCATATAATCAGAGCTAGAACTGCCAACAAACTGGTCTGCAGTTAGGCAGAAGTAACAATTTTTCGCTAACGCTTTAAATTCTCGCGGATTCCAGCATATAACTCCGATAGAAAGTTTATTAGTAAATTTATTAGTATAGGAAATAACTGTTGTTATTAATTGTTAATTAAGATACTGTTATAAATACCGGCACGGTTCTTGAGCGCTCGGCGGAAGAGTTGGGATCGCTGTGCGCATCGTACACTTTATGACATGACAAATAAAACGCACACCCGTTTATTATTTATTGGTCGTGAGGTAAGTGCAGCAGGAGTAAAGAACAAATCCCGAGTGACGGCTATGACGCGATGAGCTAAGGGCCAATCACTGCACTTTCCCCGCCCCGCGTCTCACTTCATACCACCAAAGGGACCCAATAACTCACTTTTGCGTCAGCGCTCAAGAATCGTGCCGATGATAATACAAATCAATATATTGGATTTTGAAGTCTCGTTGGTCTAATGGTCGCAAGCGTGACTGCTGTACATGAGGTCCTGGGTTCATTTCCAAATTCCAAGGTCGGGTTGGGTTATTTTTTAATTATAATTTTCTCCGTAGCAGCCACGGAGTCTGAATTTGTGCCTGGTTGATGGCAATAGGCTCACCCCTATTACATGAGACTTGAACATAACCGCCAAAATGTGAGTGTACTAATGGGTAGGTACACCTCCCCCTTACCCTTCGGGTACAGGCGTGATATTATGTTTTTTATGTTATTGGTTAGTATTATTCTTTATATATATTTTTGCAATATAGTAGTATATTTTTGCAATAGTTGCACTTCGACGAAAATTCTAAGATAATATATGATAGCGAGAAAGCGCGTTGTTTTAATACTGGAAAAATGTCAGTCAAAACGATTGCTAAAACTGAAATCATCACAATGTTATTGTTCTCACTTACCCAGCTGTGTTGTCATTGCGCATGCGGTCTATAAAATTGATATAGTTTCCAGCCTCATCTGGCCCCTCTGCACCGTCTGCATTTTGAGCATCTTCTACATTGCAAGCACCCAATCCATGGCAAGCCTCCTCTACATTCTGAGCATAGTCTCTATTGCAAGCATCTTCTGCATTTTGAGCTTCCTCTGCTACTTGAGCGTAATATGCATTTCGATATTCATTTAAATCATAACTTGCATTTCGTGGCTCGCGTAAGACTCGTGGCTTACTTGCATTTCGTCGCTCATGTGCATTACGACGCTCATCTGCATTTCGCGACTCATTTACATTTCGAGGCTCATACGAACTTCGTGGCTCATCTGCGTTTAGTGGCTTACTTGTATTTCTTCGCTTACTTGCATTTCGACGCTTACTTGCAGTATGTCGCTCATCTAGATTTTGGTGCTCATTTATATTTTGTGGCTCATATGCACTTCGTCGCTCATCTGCATTTCCTGGCTCATCTGAATTCTGCGGATTACTTGCGTTTCGACGCTTACTAGCATTGCGTCGCTTACTTGCACTTCGTCGCTTATCTGCATTTTGTGTCTCATCTGCATTTCGTGGTTCCTCTGCATTTTGTGGCTCATTTCGTACATCGTTCGCATTTGGCGCTTCTTTATTTCCATATCGTGCCTTAAGTACATTTAGAGCCTCGATTGCTTTTCTTGTCCTGATTAGCCGCGTTTCGTTAGCTTTTCGGCTCTCTCTCTCTTTGCGTCCCTCGACAACCGAGGTATTGATAGAAACCCGTTGGTCCGGTGGTCCACTTGAAATTTCACGTTGATAATTTTCGTTAACTCTGTAATCGTTAAGATTTGATTCAAACTTATTATTAGATTCATCATCATCAACAGCCTATTAATGTTCCCACTGCTGGGTCACAGGCCACCTCTCTTTGAGAGGGAATGGGCTATAATCTACCACGCGGGCCCAGTGCGGATTGGTAGATGTCACATGTCTTCGAATTTTTTGGTTCTAAGACATGCTGGTTTCCTCACGATGTTTTCCTTCACCGTTTTGAGAGCAGCGGTGATGAAATAAATTACACAATGTAATGTGCCTGTCTGGGTTCGAACCCACGACCTACTGTTCGTAAGTCGGGGCCGCCACCGCTCTCTATTATTAGACTAGAGAAAGTTAAATTGTTGAATAGAATATTATGTAATTCTATGAGGTCCCATTTAATTAGCCAGTGGCATCGACGTTAATATTATCGATATATTAAAAACGTGCTAAAGAAAGGGTATGAAAACAAAATTAAGTTTAGCCGGCTAAAGTTAGGTTAAGTATTGCTTTTAGCTGAGAAGTATGGAAGAAGAAATGCTGCGCCGAACCAAATGAATTGGGATAAGGGTAGGACATGACGGGTAGACCCACATCTTTAAAGGATGCAGGAATCGTCACCCTGTATAGAAAATAGAGATGAGATCGAACAGAAACCAGTACAACTTACCCCAAGTCTTGAAAGTTTCTTGACAGTATATGAGCGCACTGAGCTTCTGTTAGCTCCCGCGCCCTCCCAATGCGTTGCTTCGCAAGCAGGAAGCTGTATTTCTGTCAACAATATGGCTCACGAATTTATTCGTTGAAAAGGTGGGATGACGTATATGTATACATGGTGGGATGGGAATGGGACACTGACGCACAAACTACGTATTCAATACAACATTCCGAACTATGATTAAAGAGGAAGCACCAGGGTAGACAATATTGTCAGGAGCGCAGGAAACGGATGGATGAGGGCCGTACCAACAGAGAAGAGTGGCAGAACAAAAGGGAGTCCTATACCCAACAGTGGGTGATTCCAGGCTGAAATGATTATAACCAGGGTAGTTCACATAATTCAAAATTTCTAAGATCTTTTGCTATTTGCAGGTCAGTGTCAGGCTGTATGTGAAACAATCGATATCGATAACTGGTATCATTACAAACAAGTTTTGTCATCATCTGCCTAGCCTTTTCCCAACTATATTGGGGTCGGCTTCCAGTCTAACCGGATGCAGCTGAATACCAGTATTTTACATGGAGGAACTGCCTATCTGACCTCCACAACCCAGTTAATACAATACCCTTTGGTAAGACTGGATGTCAGAATTTCAGGTCACTACCTGTAACGACTGACGTGATATATTATACATGGCAGCCGGGACCAACAGCTTAACATGCTTTCCGAGGCACGGAGGAAACTCGGTATGTCGGGCGGTCACCCATCCACAGACCGACCTAGGCAAGCACAGCTTTACCTAAAGATCGACCTGAGTGGCAGTTCTTATTAAGCCACGAGCTCCCTTTTGTATGAGATAAAATATTCTAAAGTGTCACGTTTTAGAGAAATTTGCTATCGGGTGTTGGACACAGGGTTTCCCAAGTGTCACATTGATATATTGACCGGTGCTATGCGAGTCGCATCCAGCCGATGCCCGCAACCTTTACCAGGTCATCGGCTCGAGTCCGAGAGTTCAGTGGAAGGCAAATATAAATGTTTCAGAATATCTTACTTTTCTCGAAAAGCATTCGCGCTTATAGTTATCATAGTAACTATCAATGAAGGTCCTCTGGTACTCCTCGTTATCTTGTACCTGCATCCGCATGAGCGTGGGTCCTGCATCCAGGAGTATCATTTTCGTGATGTGGCCTGGGTAGATGGCGTTGAAGAAAAGACCTGGAAACCAAGTAGTTTAGGTTAAGAGGTTGTCAGGAAATTTTAAAGAGAATGTGATATCATGGTTCCGTGACATGAGGCCAATTATTCCTGAAGGGATAGGTGTACCTAATATTACACCCACGTATGGCCACATTTATGTTTTAGTTATCGCTTTTTCTCAATTACTAACGGCTTTATGTGCTTAGCGAGGCACGGACGAAACTCAGTAATAGGTGGTCACCCTGGCCAACCTCGGTAAGTATTGCTTAACCTTGACGATCCACTGCTATTATGTAGCAGGAAGAGATTTTAAAAGAGCGTCTAGATAGATAGATAGATAGAATACTCTTTATTATGTACACCAAATTACAAAAAAACAATAGTAAAACATTTTACAAGGGGTGACACAATGGGCGGTCTTATCGCTTAAAGCGATCTTTTAAAGACAACCTTTTATGTTCTATCTTGGTATGTTCATGGGATGAGGAGGAATGAAACACAGGTGACTAAAAGAGAGATGAATATAAATGTTGATGGATGAAGAGAGATATGAATACTAAAGAAAATATAGATTGTGTGAGGAATTTTATGAAAGAGATAGGAGGAAAATGACGCCATGACGTAACAGGGGAGAACGAAAGAAGAAAATTTATTGCGCAGACCCCAATTAGAATGGGCGTAAGCAGTGACGGATTAAGACTACTTGATGCCCTAAGCAATCCACGCCTGTGGGCCCCCCTATCAGTATGTCAACTAGAATTTTATTGGTCTTTAAACCTTTACCGCCTAAAAACATCAGTTTTTTTTTTTGTAAAATAAGATGATGAATTGTTACGTACACTGCGATCAAATTATCTTGGCAGCTCTGAGCTTCGTGCAGGTCATTTTGTTACAACGAATGTATAAAAGTGTTATGATATTTATTTTATTTGTATTTCTCACTGTTTTAATTAGATATTTTCTGATCGTTTAAGTATTGGTTTATCTGGAAATAACAGTTTTATTCCCAAGTTTACATGCGTAAAATTTCGCAAAGCCTATGTTCAGAGCTGCCAAGATAATTTGATCGCACTGTAGGTACCTTAGAAATGGAGTAGGTGCGACAACAATAAAAACCAAAGCATAATTTATTTATTTATTAAAATGCGCCTTGCAACTTTTCCGGGCATTGAATTCACGCAAGATAGCGAGGACTCTATGTATAATATCGATAAATTATCGAGCCTTTCTTGTTTCATCTTTGTCCTTTTTTAATTTTTTTAATATTTTTAATTTTGAAAAAGATCGTTCCGCAAATTGGGTGGTTTGTGATTGGCTGATCGCATTTCCAGATTTTTTTCCAGATTCCAGTGCATTCGAATTGCCGAATGCACTAGCGGGCAGCGAGTGGGCAAGCGGGAGCGGGGTTATGACTCTAGGTCGGACTTTTATGTCAACTTAAAGTTGATGCGACAAGGTAGCCCGCGGAAAAATCTAATTTTCTTACGTTTTTTGCGATTTGCCGGTCAATGTCAAGTCGTATGATAAATAAAACATACGATTCGCGGCAGTAACAAATGTCTATTTACTGAGTAATAATGATTAAAAACACCAATACAACTCTCAATTCATAAAGGCCTCAAAAATGCCGTTTTCATCCAATAGTCACTCAAGAGACCCTTATGGACTGAGATGACCGTGAAATTCTTCGCGGTCAGTGTCTTCAAAAATCAAAAATTTCGCGGGCTACCTGGTCGCCTTCATCTTAAAACGTGCGAATTTTCAAATTAGTCCTAGAAACTTTTTTGGGTGTGGTTTTTAGTGACGTGAGAGTGAGACGTGATGCTTAGGGCATCTCGGACGGATTTTTTTTGTGCTTCTTCTGGTGCCCCCCAGACGTGATGCCCTAGGCAATTGCTTAATTTGATTAAGGGTTAATCCATCACTGGGCGTAAGGACAGGAAAATGATGATTTCTTTACCTACCTTGCTCGCATCCCATGGAGTGTCCTATAAAGATGAAGTTGTCCCAGCCAAGGTGTAAGATGGCCAGCTCCATAGCGTACAGGAAATGGAACCTCTGCAGCTTTGGACCTGGTAAGACATAAGGCTCATTATACTCTGGCCGGACGAATTACCAACATTAAGCTATGCTGTGCTATATTGTGCTGAATTAACAAATATGCAAAAAAAGGACCTTTAATGTGGTTAATGGGACTACTACACGCACGCACTTCCCCACAGTTTTCGTTGACACTTCACAGTACATCGCGCGTATGGTTGGTAAAACTGTATTACCATTACAAACCACACGCGCGATGTACTGTGTGCACCGTGTAATCCCGCAGGCAAAACTGTGGGGAAGTGCGTGCGTGTAGTAGGCCCATAAGGTTACTGAATTGAGTATGCGTTAATTTTCCAAGAATGAGCTTGAAGGTAGCATGTTTCACGTAATTTGTTTTGTATAATCATAGCACAGCACACCTTAAACCATGGACAGATGGGTAAATAAAACTGATTCACATCATTATCAAATAAATTCCAAATAAGCATTTTTTGAAAGGCTGAAACAAAATGTAAGACAAAACAAAGATCGCCATCAAACTACAGAACAAAGCAGAAAAATGCTTTTTAAAGGACGTTTAGACGTTTTCGAAAACTGAAAAATCTAATCAGCGAAAGGGTTTGAAAGATTTGTGTCGGCCTACACTTTATTAGGGCGGAGTTTCTTATCGCACGTTATCGTTCTGATTTGTTTGCGGGCTGAGAGGCTAGACCAAAACATGCTAACAGCACCATGCTGAGATAGTGGCCCTTTGGCTTCGCACGGGACTTATTCAAATTTAATATATAATAAGATCCCATTAAAATAGGTGGACAAATTTTAACACAGCATTCAGTAGGTCTAACCAAATATATCTAAACAAAAAAAACATTAAATAAAGTGATTTTTTTTTTAACTTAAATTAATAAATTGTCGGCACTCTAGAACAAACTCATCCTTTATGAGTAGGTACTTAAATGCGTTTTTCTTATTATTATTTTTACCATCGTCCTTATTTTGGTGGTCTGAATGATTTCTGAAATTTTGTCCACCTATTTTAATGGGACCTTATATATTAATTATGTCCTAATTTAAAGTGTTTCTCATAATTATGTTTACTTTGTTAGCTTTTATTTTTTTGTCAATTTGTTTTGTCCTGGTGTGAAACCAATAAATACTTTTTCTTTCTTTCTAAAACGACACCAAAATCCGTTATCTTTTTGCAGTGATGAGGTACTTTCCAACCACCTAGGAAACCAACACTTTTTTCAATCGATTAGGTTGCCGTCAATTTTGAGAATATGTAAAAATATTGCATATGTTTGAGAGACCGCACATTATTTTTTTTTCAAATATTGGCCACTCATAAAACCAGTATTAATCAATAGCGGGTCATCAATACAAAATAGTTATATCCGAACTACAAAAATCTTCTAAAGCATCACATTTCCATAATATAAGCTGTCAAAATTGTGCTGATAGCGAAGATTGTAATTTTGATGAGAAAATCTTCTAACGTGTCACGTTTGCGAAATTTAAGATCTCGGAAACGTGACACTTTAGAAGATTAGGTGTAAGACTTTCGGATCACTGGCTTCTTAACGACTTTCAAAGATCTACACTTAACAGCCAGGACCCAACGGCTTAACGTGCTTTCCGAGGTACGAAGGAAACTCTGTATGTTATTGGTTTCTGGTGGGTAACCCTTCCACGCACCAACTTAGGCAAGTGCAGTTTAACCTGAAGATCGGCCCTCTGAGTAACTGACTCAGCCTTATTTGAATAAATGCCTCTTAATTATGTTCAAGAAGAGGGACTACCTATTTAAATCCTAACATTAAGGGGACCTCCTCTTTTTTGGAAGTCGGTTAAAAAGAAAATGCCGGTTTTTTAAACCTCTACGCGCAAAAAAACAAAAAATATTTGCAAAATAAAAATCTACCGCAGCCGAAAGTTTTCCGGACTCACCATGACCAGGATTTTTCGCTGTATAGACTAACTGTTGGCTGAATTTGTTATGCTCTATAAACGGCCTTGCAGGGCGGGGTGGTCTGTCGAATATTTCGCAGTAACCGAGCTCATATTTACGAAGAGGTAGGTCTGTGACTGCAAGAATTATATGAACGTCAATAACATAATAATCACGTCTGTAATCCCCACTTAAGGGTAAACAAGCCAAGAGCACGAACTAGTTGGTGGGCGGGGCTAAAATGCATGCTATTTCATCCGACATCACGAGCGAATTGAATAGAGCGAAAGGGACACAACGAAAACGGACGCGCGAAATTTTCTATGCAGACCTTTGGTAGTATGGATATCATGAAAAATCTATTGAGTGTAGCCTGTAGGTATCTGTTCAAAAAAATATATTTGAATTTTTTATTATGTAACTTACTAATCTATGCCTGTATGGTTTCACTTTTTTCATTTTCGTACTATACACATACGTTACTTATTTACGCCCGAAGATGAGTAAAATTAGTGCTAAAATATGAAAGTTTCGACGCTCATAACTTCCAAACGAATTTTTTATTCCCAATTCTGCTTCCATACAGGCCTAGATAATGACAAGACCAGTTGATACAATTTTTAATTTTGAATCTACACCGTCAAACAGAGGAGTAATCACCATACTACGTTTGTATGGAAGAATGACTGGCTTGTGCAACCTTAAATCGTCATCTCATCTCCCTGCCCATATCGCAGTCTATTCGGGGTCGGCGCAACACGTTTTCCTCTTCCATTCTTCCCTGTTAGACGTCACGGTGGCATTAACTCCTTTCTCATTCATATTATTCCTCAGACAATATCTGTTGAAATTGTAGATGCTTCTAAGACAACATGCCATAACTTTACCATAGTTTTATAATAATGACAGATGTCAAAATGTCTACTTCTCTCTGTTTGATTTACCTCCAATTCTGTAACGGTGTGATGCCTAAGTAAATATACATTTAAATAAGAAAAAGCTATTTCACTGGCCTCTGGCCTTTTTTGGCCTTCCTCTCCCTCTCCATTCATCTATATTTATATCCATACTTTTTACCCGACTACGGCGAAGCCAAAAGGAAGGGTAATGATTTTGGCAGTCTATGTATGTATGTTCCGCCGTAGCGCCTAATCTACTGAACGGATTTTAATAAATTAGGTGTCAATAGATTCGTAAGAATAGCCCGGGTGACATAGGCTATATAAATTTTATAAATTCTTTTTATGACAGAATTTAAATGTCAAAAACTTACCTCAAAAAATATTAAATTGAGATAACCATAGCAAGTTTGGTATCAAATGAAAGGTCTTGGCGAGCACATTACAAATATGTATTATATTATAGTTTAAGTACACACAAAAATAAAATTCAAATAAAAAAATTAAGTTCAAAAATCTAAAACCCGACTACTAACAAAATCGCGAAACACAAGAAAATAATTCTTGTCTGATATTCTTCGTAGTCGCATGCCACCTTGTATCAATGAGAACGCCATGAAGGAGCATCAGGTATCAGTGGCATGTGACTACGAAGAATATCAGACAAGAATTATTTTCTTGTGTTTCGCGATTTTGTTAGTAGTCGGGTTTTAGATTTTTGAACTTAATTTTTTTAGACACATTCTTTTCATCCCTTCTCATTACATGACCATACCAAGATATACAACTTCCTTTAATTTTTTCTGTAATACCCATTGAAATAAATGCCTTTAAATTAAATTTTCATCGGCTTCCCCAAGTATGTAGTCGGCTTCCAGTCTAACTGGATGCAGCTGAATACCAGTATTTTACATGTTGCGACTGCGTATCAGACCTCCAAAATCCAGTCAGTGCTGGGTCATACACTTTGGTAAGACTGGTAGTCAGACTTTTAGGGCACTGACTACCTGTAACAACTGTCAAAAATCTACAAATTACAGCCGGGACCAACGGCTTAACTTAACGTGCTCACCCATCCTGGGTCCAACCTAGACAAGCGCAGTTTAACTTTAATTAAACTTACCATGAGGAAAAGCATCCGAGAGACCATTACCAGGCATGTCCAGGGACACATAGAAGAACTCCTCGGTCATCTGCTCAATCAGTGGATCGAAGACCGAGAGGCTGTCCTGTCTCCCGTGGACCAGGAACACTGGGTCCCCGTCCGGATGACCATGGCTCTTTACTGGAACAGAGGGAAGATTGGGTTTAAGAGGGTTAGAATATTCTATACTACTAAAAAACCTGCAATCTATTTGTCCCAGACAATCACTAAATTGGCAGAAAACACTGCTGAAAATTGGCTGTTCTAACTTGCCATACTGTTGTGTATGTTGCAATAAGCTCGCCCCAATTAGATGGGTCTTGAAACATAAATAGCGTAATGTAGGTGTACTATAAGTAGTTACGCCTTTGCCAAACCGCTCAAGAATTACTTACAGGCGTGATTTATTATAAAAATGTATTTATTCAAAAAGAACATGTTTTTATTAAAATAATATCTTGTGTCTGAATGTAGATTACAACCTTTGACATTATCGGCCTGAATCAAACAATACATAATAAATTCTAGCCTTATTCCATTGAGGTTGGCAGTACAACAGAATAATAGAATGCCACCGTTTTTCTGAAGCCTATGCAGCCCCTTGAAACAGTAATTATTACCCTTATTGATTTAGATTTGTAAAGATTAATATTTGTTCAATGAAATTAATATTGTTCATGTCATGTTGTTAATGAGTAGGTACGTAGAACATGTTCTATTAGATACACCACTGTCATACACTGTAATCAACGACATTCTTATGTATTCTTTCTATTTAATACAAAATGAAGATAGTCATTGTATGCAAAACCTGACCTCAACCTATCACTAATGAGGTCGGTAAAATGAATGTCGGCCTAATAAGCATAATCCCGTGGAGCGTTGATTATGCGAATGTCAGTCAATAACCAAACTAATACACCCGCCCGGTCCGGGCATGATTCTCTCTCACCTCCCGGGCTAGTGAACTCATACGTCACTTCCAGTAGCTGCTAGTCAATAAACAAAATTTTATTGACTAGCGGTATGAAAGTAAAGTCTGGATTTAAAATGCCTAAACGTAACATGTTGTCCTTTCTATCAAACATAAATACAGGTTTCATTATTTTATTTAAAAGGAACAACAAACAGCTACAATATAATACATAGACATCTAACCTTCAGAAATCAGTTAGTTCGGGTTAATGATACCCCATGGCCATGGTAAGACTGGTTGTATTTGCTTATGAGGCTCTGTCTGTAGTTGCAGTTTTACTCATTAAAGTACTCATACTGTCCATACTAGGTATTATCTGAATTTATCTGAGTAAATTATACTTACAGTGGCCCACCTGGATCCCACTCAGGCGCGGATCCAGGGGGGGGGGGGGGTCAGGGGGGTCATGACCCCCCCCTGGGCTGGGTCCAGGACCTAGGTGGACCACTAATGAAAATTGTTAAACGTAATGTTTTTATTATATATTTTACACAACAGCCCAAAACATAGAGTGTTTTTAGGGTTCATGTATGTTTATTTGTGAGTTTCTATAATCCACCATAACTTCTAAACGCCTGAACCGATTTGGATAGGTACTATCCTTAGATTGTTTGCACTATCCCTAGTGTTATAGGCTGGTGAAAAATCCACGTTAAAAGATCCACATACGTTATCCCAACTACGAGTATATTGTAGTCGGCTTCCAGTCTAACTGGATGCAGGTAAAAACCGGAATTTTACATGAAATGACTGCTTTCTTGGCCTGCACACAGTGCACACTGCACAACCCAGTTAGTACTGGGTACAACGAGATATCCCTTTGTATGACTGGTTGTCAGACTTTCGGGCTCTGGCTGTTTCCAAGGTAAAGGTAATGAAAAAACTGAGTATATACCTACTAACATATTTTACGTTTTAGTAGCCAATATAAACAAAGTACACACCAATAAATTTTTTCGTAAGAATAATCGTTCGAACCTCTGTCTTAGGCGCTTGGTTCAGGAAGTGGAGGATTGATGTCTACCAAGATAATAGTAAGCGGATCTCTTCTCGAATCAAGTAAAACAGTATTTTATACTCTTTTCTCCCAATGACAATATCTTTGCCATCCCCCAAAATTTAAAAAAAATTTCGCGCTCGCTTCGCTCGCGCCTCCCTCCTGCTCTTCCAACATTCTGTCTCGCTTGAGACGCTCATCTACTTCAATTCTCATTTCTGATTATAAGTCGTCCATCCACCGAAAATTGTTGGCACTGGCAACTGGCACTTCTCCACACTAAAAAAACGTACGGGTTCATTGAAGTAGGCAGATGAAGTGGTAACGCGTTTCGGGAGAAGACGTAAAAGAAAATAATTTTGCTATTGAAAAATGATTATAAAAATTAAATTATAACTTCTTGTGACTTGACCACGACTCTTTGTGACCCCCCCCTGGCATCAAAGCTGGATCCGCCCTTGATCCCACTGGCAGTTGGTAGTCCACTGAGGGCTATTCTGCAGGCCTAATATTAAAAACAATAATAAGTAGAAAAGTACTTACAGAACAGTTTTCCCCAGGGCACACGAAGGAACCACTCGCGTGTCTGTCGCATTTTTTACTGTAACACTTTAACACAGCACTTCCAAAAAGGTTTATGAAATTCTGTACTGGTTTTGTTTTGGCTCACTCCGGTGCAACGAAAATCAACCGAAGCAGTGACACAAACACAACATAGCAGGGGGGCTTGGACTGATTAAAGTTTCACATATTTATGTATTTGAATTACACTCTCAACCTTTGGATTCACATCTTATCAATTAAGTTTGGATAATAAATCATTTAGATCGCAATAAATTATTGTATTGATTTTTCATTTGATGCATCTCAGATGCAAGCCAAAAATATATGTGACATATTTAGCATTATAAACTTTTATCGCTCGCTTGTTTTTTACAAGTGTGAGAAAGGTAGAATAGAACAACCTGTGATGCTAAAGGTATTACAATATCACACCTGGTTGAACCTGCAACGGTTTGGTTTTGACAGATCTACCCGAGCGAGTTCGACATCTCTAGTGTTGTGCGTAGTTAGTACTCACTTGAAATCGAAAACTCGGTGTAACAAGTAAGATAAAATCAAATAAAAACTCTGGTTTTTTAATAATCCTCTAATTCATAGTTTACATTTTACCGACCAATTTTGTTTATAAGATTTTAAGAACCTTTTTACAAGCGGTGCTACACTTTCAGGGTTAGTGATATGCACATCATGACCACCAGTGACGGTTACAGAATAAAAGTTGGGAACCATTAAAAGACATTTTTCTATAATGCTAGCTGCAAAGTATTTTCCCGGAGGGTTAGCAATATTTTCCGAGGATTCAATAATGAGCGTGGGTGGTGCATGTTCCGTTATCACGGTGAATAGAGTTTCTTCTGACAAGGCCACAGTGGCTATTTTCTTCATTCTTGGCTCCCATGACAATCTGTAAAAGAAAATTTAAATGAAAAATTATTATTATATTTTCACATTTTACGGTAACTATCTTCTCATTCGATTTGTATTAGGTACAGTAGGACTATTGCATATCTTTTTAATGTCAGTGGCTATCATATAGTGTCCATAAATTAACTGTCAATTGGTTATGGTTTGGTATAAATATTTTTTTAAACTAACCATTTGACAGTTATTTGATGGACACTATAATATAGTGTCCAGTTAGTTAGTGTAGTCCATTAAAAGATACACAATAGCCCTGCAGATCTGTCACTTGAACAGATTTTCAACAACTAAACCACGATTTTTACGCAATATATTCTTCAGGAAACTGTTAGAATGCATAAAACTTCAACTAGACTTACTTAAACTTCCCGTCACCAGCCGGCACCAGCGATCTAGATAGAACCACTTCTGCTTGATCTTCTGTTAAACTTCTGTTTCTAACTAATAAGTGGACTGCTTCTTCGAGTGTCAATCGTTTTGAACTTCCAGCATTCCACCTTAACAATAAGCATACCAGTTAGAGTCACACAATGATCCCATGTTACTTAATTCGAATATCATTATATTGGATTACGCTAATAAGACAGTTATTGAGTGGCAGCTCAAAATGATGTCGAAAAACATCGTCAAGAAACTGGTATGTCCTATCACAAAAAATCCAAGTGAGGCAACCTTCACCTTCACCAAGTCAATGCCCTAGATCGTCGTGGTGGATTCTTATGGCAAACTTCTTCAAATAGTAAAAAGGCCAGATGCGAAGGCAGAAGACTGGGAACCCAGCTTGCCTGAGAGGTATTTCTCGACGGCATGTCAAGCCAAGGCATTACATTTTTGACACCAGTTGAGGCACTAACCACACGCTAAAGAATACATTTAAACGATGGCCATGTCTTACCTTTCATAACTGCTATAATACATGTCATATAAAAACTGGTACCAAAACAATGGATTATGGTGTGGATAGTAATAAGCTGATATCGGAGGAGCAGGGTCGATGTGCACCATCTTTTCTATTTTACCCGGAAACAGGTGATTGTAGAGGATACCTGAAAATGAAGAACATGAACTTAAAGGCTAGCGTCGACGCTAACTAATCGCAGTTACATACAGTCCGCAGTGACCCGAAATACTGACAAAATATCTACCGTAGGTAATTGTTAATTTTAAGTTACCAAGTTCAATTTTAAGTGACAGATTGAATTTTACTTTAACATCATTATCATTTCAGCAGGGAATCCAAACTGGGTTTTACAGCCCGATTGTCTTTTGCCTATCAGTTCTATCGGTTCTTTACGAAAATCACTTACCTATACTAAAGCCCATGGAATGTGATAAATAAACGAACTTGTTCCACTTCATATGTTTCACTATCAAACGCACCGTTTCCACAATGCCCAGGTGAGATACAATAGGCCCAGGAAGAAATGGTTCTGATTTTCCGTGGCCTGTAACATAATTTAATCCATATTTTAGAGCTCTATCAGAAATAGATCACGTCTATTCTTGCTAAAGTCAAAATGTTTTTGCGAATTTTAAAACCTCGTAGAATAAATGTTGTGCAGTTCCTATACCTTGTATAGATTTGTGTCCTTTACCTGTGTGAAATCCATTTAGCCAGTAAGGAGGGAAAATGTAACAGCCAGGCAAGTAATTATCTTCGTGCTTATAGCACTATATAGTATTAAGTATGCCAGTTATGCAAAGCATCTACCAAATCATCAATCTTATTGGAACAAAAATTAATCAATACAAAATCAATGTCTTACCAGGCATATCGAAAGCAACATAATAAAACGTATCAGGCAACTGTTCTACTAAGAGAATGAAGGTCGCAGCACTGTCCATGTACCCATGTACTAAAAGTATTGGTGGATTTGCCGGATCTCCCCAGGAAACCACTGAAACACGATTAAAAATAGTTAGTCTGAGATCTACATCTCAGACTAACTATTTAGATCAAAATGTTAATTGCAGCGCTCCAATATGAAATATGAGAATCTTTAAAAAATACATTCACTATCAAATCGACATAAGAATCGATACCATTTTGACAGCTGTAACAGCTACATGTCCCATCTCTACAATATGGGAACATTTTATTTTTGCCATTCGACTTTATATCTAAACGGAATAAGTTTAAAATGCTTATTTGAAGCTAAACTTGATTGACGCCATCTGACGTTGTTTGTAGGACGTTGTCCCAGTTTTATTGCAAATGAAGTTTATACTAATTTCAACCTTACTGCTAGAACAAACAGTTCATATTTGTTCTGTAGAGTTTTGACAGCTTAAAGAATAACATAACTTTTGACCAAACATTGACCAAAATATTATGACAGATTTTCAGGAATTCATATATATTTATTGATTTAGGTAGGTACTTACTTGCAATTTTTCCCCATGTTGCGTCGACAGTCCATTCCCTCATTACCTTCTTCATTTTCACTGAATTAAACTATGAACTTGTTCAGATCACAATCACTGATTCAAAGTTCGTATTTTTTATCTTTATTCTTCGTAAAATCGTATTTTTACTTATCATTTTAATGTCCATAAAACAGCATGATTAAATAGATAAATGCACAGTCTAGTCATAACGATAAAACTGAAAAAAGATCGAGCTAATTCACAAATAAAGAAGCACAACTATAACTATAACTGATTAGGTACGTTTTCCTTATTTGCTAGGTATGCTAACAAGTTATGTAAAGATAATGCTGCAATCATAGACATACATAGCTACGTCAAAACTAAACCCGTATTAGGTAGTTACTGGCTTTTTGTTGCTAAAAGTAGCTTGTGTAATTTTTTATGATTGTTTGTCTCGTGGTACTGGTACCTAGGCATTTACCTATCTACCTACACGCCTACACCTACTTGTTCAATGATTTGAACTTTGATCTCTGCAAGTGGGCTTACTTTGAATAAGTACCTAGTCTCGCGCTTTTTGCTAAGTTAGTTGATAAAACTACTATCAGTGATTTATGAGTAGCAGACTATTCTGTCTGCGTGTCTCCCTTTGAAAACTACCCATGGAATTGAACTCTGGATTATGTGGGTGCACACTTGGTAGTATTACTATTGCTGGGCTAGAAGGTAATTATGAAATGTAACAGGAATATTGATTTTGAGAAGAAAAAAATAGGCAAGCTAGAAATAGAGGAATGAGCGCAATGAAAACACGGAAATAATGAAGTGTATTTCTTTGAAAACAGCGCCATCTCGTCACGACAATTTGAAGTTCCAATGTATGTTACAATAAAATGACGCTAGATGTCAGGACAATACACAAAAACACTTTGTAACATAGGTCCTTTGTATTCAGCAGCATTTTTTTTATTTCCCGACAATTTATTGCTGGGCCGATTTACGTCATTCTTTTACAAAGTGCATGATGATTACAATTGTCATCATACCAGCCGACTCGATTTCATAGCACTGCCAGACAGTGGCAGACCGGGGAGAGGACTCCACGAGTCCGCGGCGTTTGCGATCATTAACCCATCAACGCATTTTATGCTAATTATCTTTGTCCTTAGTAAGTACTTTAGGTACCTATTACAATTTACGGAAAATAAAAGATAAGATTGTGACTGTAACTGTGTCCAATGACCCGATGATCGGTCGAGAGGACATCGCCCGCTTGCCCGCAGTTAGAAATGGGTAGGTACCTTTGGGTTCATAAAGGGTAGTTGACTGACTAAAAAATATGATTCTGTTTCGTCCGTCTGTTTTCTTGGTCTGACTGAGGTCTGTTAGATTATTATAGAAAAAATATTGGTTACGTATTTTTTGTTTTATCAATTTTATCTAATTCATAAAAATTGACGAAAATAAAACGTGTTAAAGATCGTGACTGGGGGCTGGTAACGTCACTTTCTGTTAAAAAATGGAGTTAGGGGGCGACTCGTCCCACTATGAAACTCGGACCAGGGACCAGGGGGTCTAAAATGGCCACTTTTGCAGATCATAATGTGAATTGCGTTTAAAAACGTAAAATGGACCTTTCATAATAAAAACTGCGTCTGTGACTATTTTACGAATGTTAACGCAATTCATATTATGATCTGCCAAAGTGGCCGTTTTAGACCCCCAGTTGCCCCTTTTAAAAATTGATAGTAGTCAACTCGTCCCACATCTCTTTTTATTTCAATCAAGTGAAGGGTGGGTTAGTATTTTTTTTTTCTGGCCTATATTGTGTCTAAAGGCCTCCCCTCCCGCCTTTGCCCAGCAGTGGGACACAATATAAAACTTAGCATTTATATTAAAAAAAACCTTGGATTGTATGAGTTTCGTGGGCTACCTTAGAAGCGCCTGGGTAGCCCGGAAAATACAAATTTTCTCACGTTATTAAATTGATTTGAATATAATGATTCATGGCCATGTGACTTACTTGACTTAATGTCCTATGTCCCCTAGATGGGGCAGAGGGCGTCGATAGATGTCCTCCATCGCGATCGGTCTTGAGCTTCACGTTTCATCTCACTCCACGTCATTCCGATGCTCGCCGCTTCTGCTAACACGGTGCGACGCCAGGTTTGACGAGGACGGCCACGCTTTCTTTTCCCTTGGGGATTCCAGTCCAAAGCTTGTTTGGGTATGTGTTCGGGGTCCCTTCGGAGCGTGTGGCCAATCCATCTCCACTTGCGACGCTTGATCTGGAGGTCGATCGGGCTCTCGTGGCATTTCTCCAAGAGTTCTAGGTTGGAGATGATCTCGGGCCAGTAAATACCGATAATGCGACGAAGACAGCGGTTAACGAAGACTTGAATTTGACGTGAGATGACCTTTGTTACCTTCCACGTCTCGCACCCATAAAGCAGCACGGATTTTACATTGGACCTGAATATCTTAAGCTTGATCCTTCGGGTCAGTTTCCGCGACTGCCAAACAGGTCTCAGCTGCGCGAAAGTAGCTCGGGCTTTGGCGATCCGTGAAGTGATGTCCTCTTCACTGCCCCCAGTCTCTGCCACGACGCTCCCGAGGTACGTAAATTTGTGGACGCGTGCCACTGCCTCTGTGCCTATCAGCAACGGTGAGTTATTCTTCACACCAGTTCTCATCTCCTGGGTCTTCCGGATGTTTATTTTAAGGCCCGCTTCTGCCGCTTCCTGACGTAGATCGTTCAACTTTGCTTGCATGTCGGCGTGGGTATGACTCAGCAGGCATAGGTCATCGGCGTAGTCCAAGTCTTCTAAGACGTTGGATAATCCCCACTCTATGCCCCGGCGCCTGTTTTCAGAGATGCGAAGCATAATTCCGTCAAGAACGACTAAGAAGAGAAGCGGCGACAGGAGGCAGCCTTGGCGGACACCCGCGTGTACTGCTACGTCATCCGAGATGAGGCCGTCATGAGTTACCTTGCAAGAGTATTTCTTGTAAATACTCTCCAGCAGACGGACGATTTTCGGCGGCACTCCAATTTCTAGTAAGCGGGACCAGATGCTAGACCACTTCAGCGTATCAAAGGCTTTTTCGAAGTCGACAAAGGTTAGATAAATCTCCCTCTGCCATTCTGATGCCTGTTCCAGAATGATACGGAGAGTGTTGATCTGGTCGGTGCATGAGCGGTTCGAGCGGAAACCAGCCTGTTCCCTGCGTAGAAGAGGATCCACGGCCTTCGACAGTCTATCCAGGATGATCTTGCAGAAAACCTTCGAGGGAATCGAGAGCAACGTAATACCTCTCCAGTTATCGCACTGGCTAAGATCACCTTTTTTAGGAACAGTTATGATCAGACCTTTGTTCCAATCCTCCGGCAGCTCTTCGGCGGTCCAGATTTTCTCGATAAGAGGCGTCAGAACGTCAACGGCAGAGGATAAGTCAGCTTGTAGCATTTCCGCCGTTACAAGGTCGAGTCCTGGTGCTTTGCCTGTCTTCAAAGAGCGGACTGCCTCCGCAACTTCACTGGCTGTCGGTGGTTCCGTGTTGATGCTAAGGAGCCGGGATGTTGGGGAACTAACTTGCAGCGCCTCGGGTGGTGATGTAGCTGACAAACGGAAGACCTCTTCAAAGTGTTGACGCCAGCGTAGCAGCTGCCCTTCTGATGTCACAATGAGCTGACCATCTTTGGACTTCAGCGGCTTCTTCTTTGACCTGCTGTTTCCTGCCAAGGTTTTAGTAGCCTTGTACAGCTCCTTCAAGTTGCCGGTGTTAGCAGCTTGTTGAGCACGATCAGCAATACCATCAGCCCACTGTCTCTTATCTTTGCGGGTACTGCGATAAATTTCCTTCCGTTTCTGACGGTATTGAGTTTTAAGGTCGGCTCGTATGGCTTCGTTATGGGTTTCAAGCAGTCTCAGATGCAGCTTTCTTCTGTCTTCGATCAGGTTCCATGTGCATTGTGACATCCAGTCCTCCCGAGAGTGAGTAGATTTGTGCCCTAAAACGGCGGAGCTGGTCTCTGTATAGGCCACTTTAATGCGATTCCACTCCTCGTCTAATGAGTCCGCAGCAGCATCGAGTACAGAGAAACGATTGCGTAACTCGAGTTGAAACACTCTACGCGTATCTGGGTCCTGCAGTTTGTTGACGTCGAACCTTCTTCCAATCTTGCCGGGTCCTCCAGCCGCACGGGCTACAGCAACTTTAAGCCGAACTTCAGCAACCACCAGATGGTGGTCGCTATCAATATCGGCGCCCCTACGGTTGCGAACATCGAGCAGTGAGGAACGCCATTTGGAACTAATGGCGAGGTGGTCAATTTGGTTCTTAGTGACTCCATCGGGTGAGTTCCATGTGTATTTATGGTGGTCACCATGAATGAATAATGATCCTCCGATGGTAAGGTCGTGGTTCTGACAGAACTCAATAAATCTTTCCCCATTCTCGTTGCACACTCCAAGTCCCTGTGTACCCATATGTCGCTCGCGGTTAGTGTTTACACTTCCAACCTTTGCATTCAGGTCCCCCATGACGATGATGATATCTTGTTTCTTTATGCTCCTAAGGGTGGCGTTGAGGGCATCGTAGAAGTCGTCCTTGGTATCCTCAGGTGATGCATTGGTTGGGGCGTAGCACTGGACAATGGAGATCTTCCGGACTCTTGAATTGAGCCGAGCATACATGATCCGGTCTGAGATCGGTTTCCAGTCCATGAGGCTATTCTTAGCGGCTTTAGAAAGGAGGAGCCCCACGCCATACTCGTGCACATCTTCCTCACTTTCTTTACCAGAATATAGCAAAGTCAAGCCCCCGGACGTTCTCAGTTCACCAAAACCAATTCTCCTCACTTCGCTTAGACCGAGTATCTGCAGGTTGTAGCTTAGCATTACTGCTTCTGCTTGGGCTAGTCTACTGTCGTCGCTGAGCGTTCGTACGTTCCAAAAAGCAATTCGTGTCCGTTTTTTTATGCCAAAAGTCGTCGGTAGAAGATCGGTCCGGTTTCTATCTATTTCGGTTTCAGGAATCTATTATTGTCGGGCAAGCAGGTGATTAGCCCACTGTGCCTTAATCCGATAGCGGGGCTGCCGCTTTAGAGCCTTCGGATGTGCTCGGTTTTGTTTCGGGTATCCTCCCTAGTGAGGTGATTTTGTTTTGAGGCGCAAAATATTCGCCCTTCGCCCTGCATCCGTTAGCTCAGCTGCAACACGGGGTGGCGGACGCGCGGCGGCGCGGTTGCAGCAGGTCCCAGGGAGAACGACGGGGACGTGGATGACTCGGACTGGCTAGGGTTCTGCTTTATACGGTACTCCGCCACGAGTACAGCAGAAAGTATTTTTGGCACTTTATAGGTAATGCTGCTCTCACCAACAGCGATTCCCACCAAACATACCCTAGCTTCTCCCCCCAACCGCGCACAAGTCCAGACTCCGTGGCTGCTACTGAGAAAATCCCGTTGGAAAAACCGAATTACACTTTGCCAGACCCGGGGATTCATGCAAGAATGTATCAATGTGAAGACAAAACGCGTTCATTGACCAAAAGGGAGAGGTGTCTTGTATGAATCATTACATTCTACCGGTAAATAGTATAAATACTAACGTAGGCGAAGGTTAACTTGTCAACATTCTCGCAGTTAATATTAAACTAGGAAACTATTTACATCGACTATTTTAGACTGAACATTCTAAATTAAAAATCAATCTTCTAAATACCAAATATCAACTAAACATAAAATTAAAATAATAAAGTTTAATAAAATTGATTGGATGGCCGATGGGGCCGAAAAGTTCTGGGGGTCTAAAACGGCCACTTTGGCAGATCATAATATGAATTGCGTTAAAAATCGTAAAATGAACCATTCTTAGTAATTGCGTCTGTGACAATTTTACGATTTTTTACGCAATTCATATTATTTTCCTATTATGATCTATTTTTCTAAATGGTCACAGAAGCATTACTATTATGAAAGGTCCATTTTACGATTTTTAACGCAATTCATATTATGATCTGCTAAAGTGGCCGTTTTAGATGCCCTGGAATGGCGACCGCGAACCGGAAGACGTTGCGTTGGAAGGCCTCCCACTAGGTGGACCAAGGTTGCAGGAACCCGCTGGATGAGAGACGCACGAGACCGCGGTCAATGTGGCGACGCCTGGGGGAGGCCTATGTCCAGCAGCTGCAGTGAACGTCTTTTGGCTGAAATGATGATGATGATGATGATGAAAATTGATACCTAGGTACTTATAGGTATGGATGGTTATTAAGCAGGTGATATAATATATCTGAAAGAAACGAATTGAACTGAAATAAGTAAAAACCCAGTCCAGTCAAATAAAATACGTTAATATCGAAATAATATAGCTTTCGTACAATGGCCAGCTGGGTTTTTTACCGCAAAACTGATTGCGAGATTTGAAAAAGAGGATAACACCACTTCATAATTTTATTATACTAATGATTATGAAATATAACAAACGGATATTTAATTTTAATTATTTGTATAGAGCACCAGTTTTTTCTAGCAGTCTTTTTCAACTGTAATGAATAAAACAACGATTTGTCTTACATGATATATTTTTTTATTAGCACCAGCTCTGACTGTTATTTTATAATTAATATTATAATTACTTTCATTAATGATAACTATTTATTAGATAATTAATACCTATCCCGTTTATATATTTTTACAGTCTTATCATAAGAGTGTAAATAGACCCTTCACGAAGCCCAAAAGCATTAATTAATTAATATAATATAATCATAATATATTATTATATTTTAATGGTCACAGACGCAGTTACTATTATAAAAGGTCCATTTTATGCTTTTTAACGCAATTCATATTATGATCTGCTAAAGTCGCCATTTTAGACACCCAGAATACTAGGTCACGGTAATAAAGTAGACGGCATCGTGAAGGGTCTGATACCACCTCGTATTTTAATATTAACGCCATAGTACTTTAATTTTTATTAACAAGCAAATATCACAATACTTATTTTGTATTATTTATCGACAATTCTTCGCAAGGAAGAATGAGGAAAATGTCATGAGGAAAGTATTGAGTATGAATGTGGATGAGTTTAAGAGTGCTCAGAAGAAGAAAAAACAATGGATGGACTGTGTGAAGGATGACATGGCAAGAATTTGATAAGATGACGAGTAATAGAGAATTATACAAACAATAAATAATGCCTGCTTGTACTACTACACTACAAAGGCACTAGAAAGTCCATTAGTCCACCATTCTTATAGTTTTGAGCGAATATATTGAAAAACTATCCTTCTATCGCCATTTTTGTTCATGAGCCTATAAAAAACATGATCGAAGGACACAAAACCGTCGTTCTCTTTATAAAAATTAAAATATGGCGTCTTCTTGGCTGAACGCCGTAAATACCGGTGCCTCAATAGTGAGTCGCCGAAGAAAACATCTTTTTCCAAGATGTCTTCTCTGTTTTGTCTTGAATTAATTTGAAGGTTCTTCGTGCTTGTTTCTTTTGAGAAATATGACGACCTGTAAACAGAAAGAAGACAATATAAGATACATGTATTTTACAGACGTCAGCACATCAAGTTACCTTCTTCTAATCATCATCAATTCATCATCAGCCTATAATGTTCCCACTGCAGGGACTCAAGACTCTCTCTCGGAGAAAGATGGGCTATTATCCACCACGCGGGCCCAGTGCGGGTTGGTAGTGTCACATGTCTTCGAATTTTTGGTTTCAAGTCATGCCGGTTTCCTCACGATGTTTTTCTTCACCGTTTTGAGAGCAGTGGTGATGAAAATAAATTACACAAAGTAATGGGCCCACCCGTCTGCCGGCCGGGCCGGGCCGGTTCGAACTTTCGAACCCATGACTTATATAGGTAGGTACTGTTCGTAAGTTGGGGCTGCAGTGGGCTGTAGCGATAAAGATGAAATCTATTTAAAGATATTTCACAGTTGGTAACTTAGCTTGATGTGCTAACTGTACGCAAAAATTATTGCAGGGGAACCACTTCTTTTGTGTGGTCAAAAATCACGTTTTACGGTAGGACCCCATGTAGTGCACTCAAATCATTGTGCTATAGAGATTAGTGTTGCCCAAATGCAAGACCAAGACGAAACTTAGCCAGTCTTGGTCTTGGTCTTGCGTCAATACACCTGGTCTTGGTCTTGGTCTTGGTATTGCGCTCTCAAGTGATCAAGTCTTGGTCTTGCAGCAAGAGTCTCGTAAGTCTTGCAAATACCTATTAGCCTATTGCTATTTACTAAACTCCCAAAATATCAGAACTTAGCAAAAAGATCAACCAAAGCATCAGGAAAGACAAGAAAAATAAAAGGCATTCCACATTAAAGAAATATATAGAAAGAACCGGCGGGATAAAAAAAGCAATAAAGGAATTGAACAGTAAAAAAGATTGGATGCTAAAAGTAAAGAACATAGATAATAATTATACAAACAAAAGAATAGAAATACTAAAGGTAGCTACAGACTATTATCGAAAGCTTTACCAAAGCAAATCCCAAAAAGAAACAACAAGTGAAATAAATATAGAAGATTCCGAGCCAATACCTAAAATATTAAATGAAGAAACAATTAGAGCAATCAATACGCAAAAGACAGACAAAACACCAGGTGCTGACCAAGTCACAAATGAACTGTTAAAATGTACTGCACCAGTCATTGGTCCTATATTAACAGATATCTTCAACAAAATAATAGAGACTGAAATTATCCCCGAAGACTGGACTAAGTCAACAATAATACTTTTGCATAAAAAAGGAGATAAGGGCGATATCACAGAAGAGATAAAAGAGGTTAGAAAGGAAATAGTTCCTGATTTGTATTAGAACGCGTGTCGCCGCTTGTCTCCCACTCTCTGTAACCACTACATGCAAGACGCTTATAAGTACGCGAATTATGCTCACAAATAAACCACACTCACTTAGATCGCGAGCTTGCTACTGGTTGTCACACTAGCGCAAACATTGCGTTTGACGTACACTCACACTTGCGTATATTTCTCATACATGTTACGGTGACCAAAAGGTCGATAATGTATATCGATAAAATTACTTGAGTTTTGTTACTTTAAGTTTTGCAGTTTTTGCTTTAATTTCGGGACGGGACAGAAAGAAAGAAAATAAGAAAGCAAAAATATTTATTGGTCTCTCACACATAAAAAATTAAATATAAAAAGTAAACAGAAAAGATTTTTTTCAAATATTGAACATTAAGTACTTGAAATTCAATTTCAATTCAGATTTTATTTTTGTCTTGAAATAAAACGTATTTATTAAGTAGCAATAGCATGCGCTTGCTATCTTTCAAATTCGAATTTTTCAGAATAAAATGCAATCTCACACTAATATTTTTCTATAATAGCTTTAGTCAGGTCTGTAACATATCTGGATCTGTTGGAAACCTAAAAATAAAATTTAAAATGTATGTTTCGATTTATAAATGGCTAACCTCAAAACAAATTTTAGATGAAAAACAATCAATAAACAATAATAAGGTATGGATAGTATGGGATAAACAAAAGTTATTTTAATCATAACAATAATAATCATTTGAATGCATTCACACATACTAAATATCGACATTATTGACAACTTGGTACAACACTATCGAAACGCAAAGAGTAGGCAGAATTTAAGCTTTGGCTCGTCGCACGCGACGTTCGCAGTGAACGAAATGCATTGCGCAATCGCCCACGTAGTACAAGATGGTACCCACGTATTGCAAGCAATGTACATAATTTCGTTTCTGCTTGCGATTGTATCATTTTTGTCTGCGAACTACATAATACTATTGTAATAATTACAAATATCACTTGTATTTTAGGGTTTTTAGACTTACCGATGAAGAGAAATCCCTTCTCGAGCCACACTGCACACCTGGCTTCTTTTCCGACACGTAATAATCGCGCAACACGGCATAATTCTTTTTTTTTCGCGGAGCTCCGTTCGCTGTCACAATATGAGCGCGATTGTTGGTCAGTAAATCAAATTTTGTCGACATATGATCGTCTGATCATATATGCGGCGCGCGTGCCCCGCCCACATGGCCTTTCTAACCTCTTTTATCTCTTCTGTGGGCGATATAGGTAATTACAGACCTATAAGTTTGATGTCCAACGTCTATAAAGTCTTTTCAAAAATAATTCTGGCACGAATCACTTCTACACTCGATGAAAACCAACCAAGAGAGCAGGCAGGTTTCCGCAGTAAATATTCAACAATAGACCATATACATGTTCTAAGGCAGATTTTACAAAAATATAAAGAGTACAATAAAGAATACTATTTGGGATTTGTTGATTATAATAAAGCCTTTGACTCCTTGGAACATGAGTATATCTGGGAAGCACTACGTATACAGGGAATACATGGAAAATACATACGTATACTCCGGAATGTATACTCCAGAAGCACAGCCCAAATCAGGCTTGAAACTACGGGTGAAGAATTTCCAATAGAGAGAGGCGTCCGGCAAGGAGACCCAATTTCTCCTAAGTTGTTTTCGGCGGCTCTAGAGATTATATTCAGGAATCTGCAATGGGATCACGAAGGCCTGAACATAAACGGTGAAAAACTAAACCACTTACGATTTGCAGACGACCTGATCTTATTCGCAGAATGTCCAGTAAAACTACAGAAAATGTTACAACAACTGTCAGATCAAAGCGCTGAAGCTGGACTTACAATGAACACGGCAAAGACAAAAATTATGACTAACTCTTCACAGACGCATACCATCATAGTGAATTCAGAGAAGATAGAATATGTCGAAGAATACGTATACCTGGGACAACTCATAGCCGCCGAGGGCACTATGCATAAAGAAATTGAAAGACGGATAGCCAATACATGGAAGAGGTATTGGTCTCTCAGCGAAGTCATGAAAAACAAGGACATGCCTATCAAACAGAAAAGAAAAGTGTTTAATATGTGTATTTTACCATGCTTAACTTATGGTTGACAGACATGGGCATTGACAGATAACCTAATGAACAAAATAAAAGTATGTCAAAACGGAATGGAGAGAAGCGTAATGGGCGTCAAAAGGAAAGATAGAATAAGATTAGATAAAATTAAAAATACAACTAAATTTAAGGATGCAAAGAAAACGTGCAAAACTTTAAAATGGAGGTGGACTGGACATATGCTTAGAGAGACGAATGTCAAATGGACAAAAACCATAACAGAGTGGTATCCCAGGAATGGAAAAAGACATAAAGGGCGTCAAACAAAAAGATGGGAAGATGACCTCAAAAAGGTAGCGGGTCCAGAGTGGACGAGAATAGCGAGAGACAGGCTGAAATGGAAAACTTTAGAGGAGGCCTATGTCGAAAGACAAGCTGCGAATTGAAACCGATCGTGTAATAAGATGTGTATTGTAAAAATTGTAAAACAGCAATAAAGGCTTATTTTATTTTATTTATTTTTTATTTATTTATTTACTAAACACGTTAGTTTAGATCTAAGAACAACGTAACAGAGTAGGTACATGTTTACATTGACAGTTTAAATTGACATAGGCGTAGTAAACCACCAAATTAATTAAATTAACTTCATAATAATTATAAAAAATATTTATTATTTTATATTTTAAAATGTTTTTTTTTTCATTGATTTTGTGAGGAATATTTAAAAATGTATCAAATATGTTAAAAACTAAATAAAGGGAATATAAAAAAATTATGCAATTTAGTCCCTAAGCGTAATTACTGACTTTAGGTAGGTACCTATTATGATTTACTGAGCGTGTTTAGTGGCTATCCTAAACTCTTCACAAACAACTAGCGGTTAAAATAATTATCACTTACATATTTTTTATCATCGTCTCGACTTGATAATTCTAACTACCTACCTAATAAAATTTGTCGTCGTCGAAACAAAATACCTACTTAATTTAATTCAATTAATTTATTTATTCAGACATACAAATATCCATAACGCCCAGATCTCAGTTTGACTAAACTGCGAGACGCAAGAGTCTTGCAGGCTAAGTCTTGTTCTTGCTCAAATCTTGCAGGGTTCAGTCTTGGTCTTGGTCTTGCTACAATAAGTCGGTCTTGGTCTTGGTCTTGCGAAAATGCAAGAACAAGACCAAGACTGCAAGACCAAGACCGATTTTGGGCAACACTATAGAAGATGCATTAAATAGTACGAGGGTAGAGGGTACTTACTTAAAGTAAAGTTAAAACCTTGGAAACATTTGTAATAAAAAAAAATCTTCTGAAAACGTTAGGACTTTAACCCCCGAATCTAATAATAGGTAACTAGAAGGTTCCCAGGTATGGTCTAGCTAGAGCAAAAAATACCGGCCAAGAGCGTGTCGGGCCACGCTCAGTGTAGGGTTCCGTAGTTTCCCGTCCGTCACAATAAGTGTTCCCATTGGGTCCATATTGGCTCACCTAAAGTTTTTTACCCGAAATTGTTCTTCCTAACGATTTGTAATCCGAATGATCACTCCTCCTAAAATTTTTCATCCTAAAGTTTGAATTCCTACTATTTGTAATGCTACTGGCGATGTTCCTAACACTCATGTTTCCGAAAATTTTAAATCATAATATCGTTATTGTAAACATATTTCAACTCCTACTGTTTTTTATCCTAACGTTTTTATCCCTAAACATAATTACCATAATGAACTGATGGAGGCTACTGAAAGTGCCGAACTCGTCGCCAAATTTTGGGCCGACTCAATTTGAATTGTCATCGACACACTAAGAAGAAGATTACCATAATATTTTCACTCATACAACTGTTTAGAATGATTAAAGGTCGTTTCACTGATTTTTGTCTTGAAATGAAATAAATGAATGAAATTCAGGTCAGAGTGTCGTCTTGGGGGCACTATGAAAAAAATACTTAGAAAAATTTCGCGACCAATTTCCAGGTAGCGCTCGCCGGCCGCTGCCGCGGCACCGCTCGCTTCGCTCGCTCGGCTCGCGCGTAGTTGGTCACAGTTCTAACCTAACCTAACCTATGGATATCTTTGCATAGTATATAAGGTCCCATTAAAATAGGTGGTCAAATTTTAACACAGCGTTTAGTAAGCCTAACTATAGACACCTAAACAAAAAAAAAAACACTATAAAAAGTGATTTTATTTTGACCTAAAATAATAAATTGCCGGCACTCTAGAACAAACTCATCCTATAAAAGGTAGGTAGGTATTTTAATGTCTTTTTCTTATATATTTTTTTACTATTGTCCTTATTTTAGCGGTCTAAATGATTTCTAAAATTTTGTCCACCTATTTTAATGGGACCTTTTATAATACTGATTATTATGTTTAAAAAGTAATATAAACAAAAAAGATATGACTTTGAATAATAGTGTAAAAGATGGTTATGTTGAGAAAATATAGGAAAACAAATAATAGTGTAATAGATGTTTATTGCTACTGACATTATGAAGTTGAATGCTTAGGAATTAAAACATTAGAGACAGAGACTTTAGGAATTGCGATCGTTAGGATGAAAAATGTTAGGAAGAACATTTTCGGATTTCCAATTATCGGAGTTGAAATTTTAGGTGAACTTTGGCGCACCCGTTCCCATTACGTTACGAGTTTAAAGGTGGGATCCATTGTTTTTTTTAATTTTTTTTTATATAGATTTTTAATATATTTTTTTTCACTTTCAAAATGATTTTCCTAGAAAGTCCTTATAAAGTTCTACTTTTCAGATTTTTTTCATATTTTCTAAACTTATGGTTCAAAAGTTAGAGGGGGACACACACATTGTTTTTTACTTTTGGAGCGATAATTTCCGAAATTATTGACGTTATCAAAAAATGATTTTAGTAAACCCATTCATTTTTAAATACCTTTCCAACAATATATCACACGTTAGGGTTAAATTTAAAAAAAAAATCACTTTGCACTTTACTTATAGGGGGGCTACCCTAATAAAACATTTTTTTCCAATTTCTATTTTACCACTTTGTCGGCGTGATTGATACTTACACATATTGGTACCAAAGAAGAACGGTCACGTCCCATATAAAAAAAACCCAGACCCGACAGAAAAGTGACATATCTCAGTTTTTTTGTTATTATTTATATAATCATATTATATAGTTTTTATATTCGAAATCAATGGCTAACACCAAAATATTGCCTTATGTTTTTGTTCAGGGTTTACACTAAAAAAATACAAAATGCCTACCTAACTACAAAATTCGTAATGTATGTAACTAAATGACGATAAATAGTTATGGGATGTATCCAGGAGACCTGGAGATACAGCTGTATTATATAATTTTTGAACTCCGAGTACAACATTCAACTTAGGATTATTATTTTTTAAGGTGGTTTAAAATCATTTAATGACATCTCTCGCCCTTGGGTGGAGCGAGAGGGCGTGTCAGACTCTTACTGACTAAAAAATTCCACCCCGTTCCTTTTTGCCTCTGGTACTGGGGTCAGAGCATGCCCTTCTGGATTCGCCCTCAACTTAGGATTAATTAAAATCGTCATATTCGATGATTCAGATCGGATTATTCCACTAATTCGTTGACGCCAGTTCGAGCTTATATCGGTGATTAGAGAACTAAAAAGTTCATTAATCACCGTTACGATAACAGGTATTCGTATTTTTATTTTTAACGCAGCCGGTATTAGTGGAATAATTGAAAAGAATGATCTGATCGTAGATCAGTGATTTAGGTAGCTATCAACGGGGTTCTACCAAAAATAAAACCAATATGTCGAAATAAAGTTTTATTGTATTTCTATGTCCCTTAAAACATAATCCATACCCAGTGCGGGGTGGTCAAAGTGATCTCGATGTCTAGCCCACCCTAGGTAATATACAACACTAATGATGTGTGCGCAACTTCCCAATGTCCTTTTGCCATGGTAGCATGAGCAGTAATATTCTGTAATTGCGTTTATTCCATTTACATTTTCATCAAACATAATAATTATAAGTAATTTTTGTTGTAACATGTCGTGAATGAATTCTGCACCTGATTAAAATATTATTATTTCTGCCTTCTATTGCCGCCGGATGTCTATATATTTCCATATTATATAATATACTCCCGTGGCTTTCAAATGCTCACTACAGTACGAGAAAACAATACAATTATTATTTACGAGTACACACGGCTACACATCAAGCTATACAAAACCAGTTAATCTTGGCCTCACTTTACTAGATCTTTTCGCACAATGAACGATCAGATTATACTGGTTTTGTATAGCTTGATGTGTAGCCGTGTGTACTACTTACTTTTCTACGTCATTTGGTTACATATATTTACGAATTGTGTAGATACGTAGGCATTTTGTACTTTTTTAGTGTAAAGCCTGAACATAAACATAAGGCAATATTTTGGTGTTAGCCATTGATTTCGAATATAAAAACTATATAATATGATTATTTAAATAATAACAAAAAAACTGAGATATGTCACTTTTCTGTCGGGTCTGGGTTTTTTTTGCCTGTTCTTCTTTCAGCTTTCTAGTGCTAACGGTCACAGAGATTAAGCGAGGACGGACGGACGGACAGACAGACATGGCGAAACTATAAGGGTTCCTTCCTAGTTGACTACGGAACCCTAAAAAGATCCTAATGACGAGGACGGGACGAAAAATTTGCATTTTTTCTCGGCTTCGTTTAGGGTTACACATTATACAATATATATAGCTTCCTTTTTAAAATTACCTTTTATAACTTGAATTGTATCTGGCAACCCACCCGTCGAAGTCGGTGTACAAGCCTTCGAGGCTGGTAACGTTGCGGTCTGATGGCTCTGGAAACAATTAGGTAACAATCTTAGCTTAATTATTATCTACTAGCTGATGCCCGCGACTTCGTTCACGTGGAAATTTTGTTGTGTGACTGTCTCGTTGATCGAGTGGTCTCAGGTGCAACTACTGAGGATGAGGTCTGGGGTTTGATTGCAAAGTGTTTTCTCAGTAAAAGCCACGTGACGGAGCGTGGTTTTCGTGCCCGGTCGATGGCAATATTATACATAAAGACATCAAGCGCCATGTAATAGACCCCTATTTATATTACATGGCGCTTGAACATTACTGGCGAAATGTGGGTTTACGATTAGCTACACCACTGCCTAACTCTTTCGGGAATAAGGCGTAATATTATTTTATATGTGAGACCTGATGGCTGGATCAAAATGTGATGATGTGGGTAATGATTACAAAAGGCGTCCATATGGCCGCTGTCGCTCATAATGACTTATGAGCGACAGCGGCTTGAATCAAAATGGAATGGAGTTGAGACGACGATGGCTTATAAACCGTAACCGTACCTTAACTTATTTCTCAAAATGTACAAACAAATGCCTTGTTCTTTGGTGACAGCCCTCTTACACAACCACTCTTCATTATTTATATTAACCTCTCAAATTAGGAAAACCGTGCATGGTAAGTTCATCTTCTGTTGGCACTGGATGGGAAAACTCTTCGGAAAGTGGAATTTTCGCATCTACATCTAATTCCAGGTGGCTCTCTCCTGTTTAAAGCAGCTTATTTGCAAAGGCATATGTTCCATGGCCAGTCGCAGATTTTTGGTGATGTTGCAAGTTGGGGTAAGATTCAGCGGCAATTTGTAATGGAAAGTGCAATCTGGCCATTGTTAAGCAAAGTTGCAGCAATGCCCGAGGAAGCCACAGCGATAAGTAAGACGGCACGGTTGGCGCAGTGCCTCGGCGTTTGACTGTGGCGCTGCATGTCCTGTATTCGATTCCCGCACTGAACAAATGAATTTACGTCGTGGGTCTTATCTAATTTTAATTAGGTTTTTATTTTAAAGTTTTTACAGTTGTTTTTCTTACTGTGTACCCGCAATTCAGAAAATGGTGTCAAATGAACAATGCCATCTGTCGAAGACGAAGTTAAACTGCCAAAATTTAATGCATGGGAAGCAAACACCCGCTATAGAGCTTAGCCAATGTAGTTTCCTGCATGAATGGCACGCGGAGGCACTACACTGGGGGGTAACTCCGCTGCCGCGGCATATTGCCGCTTGGTGGACAGACCCCCGCGGTGTGATTTCATGGCAACATGGAGAGAGCGACTGTGGCAACCCCGTGCAGGGCACAGTGGTGGTAACTCGGAGGAGTGGCTTGAGAGGCACCACGGCGCCCTTACCTTCCGTCTGGCGCAGGTCCTCACCGGACACAGTTGTTTCGGGAGGTACACCGAATCAGGCGGAAGGAAACACCCGGATGCTACCTTTGTAAGGATCAGCCGGAGGACACGGTGGAGCACACCGCGGAGGTCTGCCCCGCTTAGGTTGAGCCCCGTCGTGTTCTCTTAGCGACGATCGGCGGCGGCGACCTCTCGCGTCCGGCCCTGGTTCAAGCCATGGTGCGGGGCGAGAGGGAATGGGACGCCGTCGCCTCCTTCGGCGAAGCAGTGATGCAAGCGAAGGAAGTGGTGTAATGTGAGAGATAGAGAACCTCGCGTCCCAGCCGCAACAGGAGACGCTCCGGGCGTCGGGGGCCACGTGATGGCTTCCGGCCACCATAGGCGCGGGCCTGTGGACGGTAAGTAGTGGGCTAGCTCGCCGTCCGCCCGTCTTATGACGACGACAGGCCGTGTCGACGGCGCGTTCGTGTTCCACGCGCGCCTCAAAGTGATGTCAACAATATGGAAGGGGCCCGCAAGGGCCGCCGCTCGTCAGGGCTGCGGGTTATTCGAGAGATATCGCGGCCCCAGCACAAAGGGCAAAGAAGGAACATGGGTGGTTTTTAGTCAGTAGAAGTTGGACATTCCCTACCGCTATGCCCAGAGCGGGAGGAGTCATTTGATGATCTCCCACCCTCCAAAAAAAAACCCCTACGTAGATTTTCAAAGCAGCGTCATTTAAACTAATCAAGAGTACCTTTTGCTATCGTAACTGTTTGAAAAAGACGATTTAAAATTTATCTTGTGAACACATTTATTAATTAGTTCCGTTTTGGTGCAATAGATGTCGTTGCATGTATGTTTCCGAATGATGATAAGTTTTTCTTAAACACTTTAAATTCGTATATCTTTTGATAGAGAGCACCAATTACAATGAAACCGAAACTGAAACCCTAATCATATTCGTTTTAAAATAATATGTTTATGTTTTTTTTTTTTCTAAATAATATGTTCAATAAACAGAAACTCTACGTGTACTTAGCTTTTTAATATTGTATTTGCAATTAAAATTAGATTATATTAATCTACTCTGCATTGATTTGAAAATCATATAGCATCAAAATAAAAACAAATACCTGGAACTTACAAAAAGTGAAAACCGATTGGGGATCGAACTCGCGAACATTTGGTAATCTTTCAACATTATAAAAAATTTCAAAAAGTGGATACTGACTGTGATTTGAACTTGCGTACCTTTGTTTGCAGGTAAGTCTCTGTACCGTTAGGCTACGCACACCAGTGATGAATAGTTTGAAATAGACCTTCTACTTTAATATATAGTGTGACAGTTGACAGTTTGATTGTGGTTCGATAACGAAAATTTGAAATGACTTAAGGGACTTCAGCTTTCTCTTGGATTTGCAACGCTCGCACCAGGCGACTAAAGTGAAAAATTGCACAGCACGCTCGATGTCCCTTGCGTTATTTCGTATTTCCAGTATCAAACTGTAAAACAGTTGAGGATTATGGATAATGCAATACTGCTCACCCCCTTAAGCTATTATGGGGATAATATGTAGCCCATGTGTTATTCCAGACTATAATCTACCTCTGTACCAAATTTCATTCAGATCCGATCAGCCGTTCTGGCGTGAAAGAGTAACAAACATCCATACATCCATCCATCCTCACAAACTTTCGCATTTATAATATTAGTAGGATTTATAGTGAGATTCATTTATGACGTATTGATTGAGTCGAGCAAAGGCGTGGTGGGTGTGACTTGTCCATCTAATTAATAAACATAGTTTTGTGTCTGCCCATTTGTTTCATACAGTTTAATAACTAACCAAATGCGAGTCGTTCTCGCGTATGAAGAGTTCCGTACCGTATTAGGGGAGGCCGCTTTAATTTTTAATTGGTTTGTGTTTTTACTATTTAATTTTGCTGTTATGGAGGAAACAGAAATACGACAACAACAACAGAAGGACGACACGGTTGGCGCAGTGGCTAAGCTATTGGACTGCTGCGCTACGTGTCGCGGGTTCGATCCCCGCACGGAACAAGTATTTGTATGGCCTACAGATAGTTGTTTCGGGTCTGGGCGTGTTTGTGTATGTGATTTTCAATGTTTGTAAACGCACCCACGATACAGGAGAAATTCCTAGTGTGGGGCAACGTTTAAAAATATATATATATATATATACATTCAGTGAAAATTTTAACTGTCTACTTATTATGGATCATGAGATACAGCCCGCTGACAGACAGACGGACGGACACGGGCGGACAGCGAACGCTTAATTTGGGGTCCCGTGAGTTACCCTTCGGAACCCCAAAAAGTATCAATTCGCGTTTAATTCCATAGACTGGACCATTCGGTATAACGTGATACGGCCGATACGAGGTTCCTTGACCGATATGATCCAATATGACATTTAAATCACTTTGACACTTAAATGTTAATCTTTTGTTTATCTCACTCAATGACCACGATAAAAGGCAAAACAATAACATACCTAATATTATTAATAACATAATTATACTAAATATTTATCATAACTTGTTGTAAATATTATTTAAAAAGTAACAGTCAGTCGTCTTTGAAGACAAAGAAAAGATGGATGGTTTGTGTGAGTAAGTAGTGATATGCGAGAGAAAGGAGTTACTTAGCTCCCCGTTCGGGGCTTGTTCGACACAAAGGGCTAAGAAGGAACATGGGTGGCTTTTAGTCAGTAGAAGTCTGACACTCCCTACCGCTCTGCCCAGAGCGGTAGGAGTCATTTGATTATTTTCCCACCCCCCACAAAAACTAAGGGCTACTTAACTTAGGTTTTTAGACTATTCCATTCAATGTTCTATCATATATTCATCGATCTACATATTTGTAAAGATAAAAATAAAAAAATAAAAATTTTAAATAAAATTTGCGAAATTGTTGGACTTTGGGCTCCTCAAAGCTACGTAGATAGAAGTTTCCCAAGTATGGTCTAGATTAGTCTAGAACACATCACTCGTCCTTGAATTAATTAGTTCTATGAATAAAAATAAAAAAAAGAATAATCGCGATGCTTCACACACTATTCAACAATCCTAACTAATAGGTATTATAAATGCGAAAGTAACTCTGTCTGTCGGTCTGTCTTTGCTTCACGCCTAAACTACTGAACCGATTTGTGTGAAATTTGGTAGGTACAGACATAGTTTGGAACTTGAGAAAGGACATAGGATAGTTTTTTTTTTTTATTCGCGAGATAAAGCAAAAATCTGCCGGAAGTCACTATTCCACGCGAACGAAGTCGCGGGCAAACGCTAGTATAATATAATGCACATCAAATAATTAAATAAGTAATTTAAATAATTAAGTAGGTACTCAAAAAACGTCAAGGAACTAAAATAATAAAATATTCGACAATATAATTAATTGCACTGAATAAAAATAATTGAGTCCTCAAAAACGTAGAACGATACTAGAATAATGAAATGTAGCTAGAAAATAAAATAATATAACATCACGCCTGTAAGCCCCGAAGGGTAAGGAAGAGGTATTACCCATTAGCATACCCATATTTCGAAAGTTATGTTCAAATCCCATGTCTAATAGATCGAGTTCATATATAACGTCAAAATCCGAAGTGCATGTTTACGTACGCGCGGCGCGGCGCGCGGCGCGGCCGGCGACGCGATCCGCACTAAATTCAAACGTATGGCGGTGTATGAGTGCGTTCACGGAGAAGCGAATTTATACGCGATTGCTTGAATTTGAGGCAGCGGCCGCGGCGGCGAACGCGGCGGCGGCCGCGGCGACGGACGCGGCGATGCACGCGGCGGTTTATTCTCGATGAAGCGATGCCCGCGACGGAACTTGGCCTTGAAAATTCGCGGCGGCCGCCGCCGCGGCCGCCGCGCCGCGTCTCTGTGAACACCGTCGTACATTGCCATACGTTTGTGTTTGCGCGACCGATGATATCTGCCGCTGCACGCATCGCCTGTCCGTGAACACAAAATTCGCACGTCGCGTCGCTCGACGCGTCGCCGGCCGCGTCGCTCGCCGCGCCGCGCGTACGTAAACATGCACGAAGACGGTACAAAAGTTTTCGATATTGGGAATCGCATTGAGGAACTCAATTTTTTTTTTTTTTATCTAATATGGGCTTACTCTTGACCTCAATCTTGTCCTAAGGGCAGAGATGAGGTCGACGATGGAACGAGCTTGGAATTGGAAAAGAGAGGCCTGTACCCAGCAGTAGATGAGTTGGGGCTGTGGATGATGATGATGAATAAGGGTCGAGCTTATTGTCATCAATCTGGCACAATTCCAGAATCCGCGAAAAAAATTTAAAAATTTATTTAAAAAAACCTACAAAAGGGAGTGTCACTACGCAACAAAATATTTGAATTAAACAACAAATTTTAACATAAACTTACCGTCTATTTGGTTCCGATCCATCATTAAAAAAAATAACACATCACTTTTGTCGCACACGATCTATTAAACGGCTGCGCACGAAATGATAGAAACAATGTTATTGTTGATAGTCGGCGTGTAAACAAATAGTGTTGACGTGCTCCCGGGTCGATAGCGAGAGTACAACGATTATCTTGTAGTGATGGGACAATGCGGTATCGATAAAAGTGTGGTGTTGTAATTTTTGGTGTCTATCTGTATGTAGATAGCATTTGAACCGGACGTGTCATATCTTCGAAACGAATTTAAGAGGAAATCAGAAGTGTTATCACTATTGCTTCGGTGAAGGAAAATAACGTGAGGAACCTAAGTATGCTTGAGAATTATTTCTCGATGGCATGTAAAGCCAAGTCTTGCTTAAAAACTCTGACACCAGGGTAGGCACCCACACGCTAAAGAAGAAGAAGAAGTGTTAAGGTCAGATAAGTACAAAAGCTCACGAAAAACTACAGACCGCCACCGGCTACGATCTTAACCTTCTGCAACTGACGTGGCTCAATTTGTACAATCCACTAGACACCGCGAAATACATACCGTCTTGGGAATGGCACACCCGCGCCACTCCAGTCCATCCATCGTTTCTTTAGTTAACCTAGGTACTCTTATCTTGTTTCTCAAAAAAGTTCAAGTCAGCAGTCACCTCCTTTCTAGCCATATCATCCTTCACACAGTACATCCATCGTTTCTTTGGTCGTTCACACTATCTTCTTTCTTAAAAAAACTATCGATATAAAAACATCGACAACCCACCACACGCACTGCCCTACCACAAACGTCACCCGTCCGTATTCTGCAACCGGTCTCCAGTTTTACTACACACAAGTTACCCAAGCAAGACTCGCTGAGACCCGCGTTTACGTCACTAGTTTACGTTTTGTAACACGTTTCGTCATGCCCTCTAGAATTAACTAATAGAATGCGAGAGATATATGTACTGATATATTCTTATCGAGTTTGGCAATAGGTCCCAGTGTTAGAAAGTTCGTTTGAACGCAGCACCACAGAATACGGCAGTTCGTAAAAGACAATAACATAATGTGCCACTTATTTTTAGAATCTGTCACGAATCAGTCAATCAAAAAGTAGTTTCAAAGAGTTTTTAATAGAATACTTTATCACAGAACATACTAATACCACAGAATACATAATACCAAAGAGTAGAACATTTATTCCAAAATATATGGGTAAGTACTCTAGCGAGATACTTATGCCAAATAAGTCTTCTTTAAATTAAAAAATTAAAAAAAAAAAAAATTAAAAAAAAAAAAAAAATAATAAATAAATTAAAATTACCCAAAAGTTGGAGAGAACTGCCCTTGTCACATTTTAAAAATAAGCTGAGAAGTTTTTTAGTTACTAAAGTGTATTACAATGTTGTAGATTTTTTAAATGAAAAGGACTTCTCTACTCCGACTTCAGATACATATTATTAGGAATACTAGATAGGAATAACAATTAGATAATGTGATTTTTTAAATAATTAATTGACTATTGAATAATTCTATTTGACTGCATAATATTCTGGACATAATTTAATCTATTTATGTACTATCATAATAATTATCTTGACATCAATTATTATTTTATTTCTTTCGTATTTTTGTAATGTTTAGAATAACTTATTTATACCTATAAAATTTGTACGCCGTTATTGGCAAAACATGGACGCTCACAACATTAATATTCAATACCTTGCATGTCTGATTACTCAGTTTATGTAAACGCATGTTTGACAAATAAATGATTCTTATTCTTATTCTTATTCTTTATGTAATAGGTACATTAGGTACTAGGTACGTATCGTCGATCATTTTAAGCTTGTATCTGGCTTCCTAAAACATTGATAGAGGCTTTAACCAAAACGGTTATGAGCTCATACGCCATTTAAAGACACAATTAAAAAGTTTTGTTTTGCCCCCCGGCAACTTGATGCGAGCCATTGCAACGGCGGAAGATCCATACTCCACTGAAGGGTGATTCTCTTTTTGCTTAAAACATAACATAACATCACGCATTCATCCCCTAAGGTTTCGCCAGCTATATTAAGTCCCATCAACACCCATGTAATAGGGGGCAAGCCATCATCATCTCATTCTCTTCCCTTATCCCTATTCAGTTGGGGTCGGCGCCGCATATCTTCTTCCGTACTTCTCTGTTATTCATCATCTCGTCAGCAAAATTGCCGTCAACCGGACAAAAATCTAGTTTTCTTAAAAGTTTGTTTTAATGTCAAATTAGGTACCTCCAGCGCCAGCGGCTTCACCCACTGCAACTCGAAAATTATCCTATGTGTTAATCTAGGTTATAAACTATCTGTGTACCAAATTTTACTAAATTCGCTCCACCTGTTTAGACGTGAAGATGTAACAAACATACACACTCACACACTCAAAAACTTTCGCCTTTTTATTACATATTAGTGTGATTCCACTCTTCTCATAGGTATTACCAGATTGGTCAATTCAGATAGATATACTTAACTTAAAAAAACCTTGTTTTTCTCTTTCTCGGAATAAGCAGCCAATCATCCGGAAATGTAAAACATTCCCTTGAACCGGAAGAATTAAAATCGTACTGCGTATATAATGAAGGTCAACCAGTCGACATCATACTAAATAGGTATGACTGTAAAGAAAAAACATGTTCATTGACAAAGAAAGCCATTTACTACAAGATTTTGCTATAAAGATAATAATTATCACCATAAATAAATAAAAAATAAATAAAAATTGTTTATTTGTCTCAAAGGTAAATTAACACATGTGAATGAAACAGCCCCAGTAAGTAATAAATACTTGTGTTGGGATCTTTCCCTTAATAAGTAGGTACATAGGTAACAATATTGAGACTTAACATTAAAATTAATATTAAAAGAACTAATTAAAACAAATCAATAATTACAAAGAAGTAAACTCAAAAACTCAAACTCAAATATTTTATTTCAATTAAGCCATTACAGGCACTTTTGAATGTCAGAAGGACGGAAGAAGAACGAAACTACGAGTGCAATACGTCATTCCGAAAGTCACCACGCCGAACCACACGCCACCGAATGCCCGCAACAACGAACACTGCAACACCGCAACAACGAATGCTCGAGACCCCGAATCACGGAACAACGAATGCACGCCGCAACGTGCAACCGCCGCCCCGCGACCCGGAGCCCCGCACACCCGCCGCCACGGCACACGCCGCCGCGCGCCCCCGCACCCACAGCACTCGCCGCCGTAATAAATCATCTTCCATCTTCTTCTTCAAGTATGGAAGTAGAAGACATGGTGCGCCGACCCCAAATGAATTGGGATAAGGTCAAGAGAATGAAGATCTTCCTGCCCTTATCCCATTATATTTGCGGTCAGTGCAACACGTTCTCTTCTCTGCCATTCTCCCGTAATTTCTGACATCATTTAGGTAGGTACTCCTTTCTCTCTCATAATTATCCTTCCTCACACAATCCATCCATTTTTCCATTCTTCTTTAGAGACCTTATAATACCTGACCTTATTGATGACAAGACAAAAGTAGCAGTCGTTCTGTAGTTTCTGTTTAACACCATTTGAAAAACGCGTGAAACTGATAAAAACATTTGATTTTGGAGTATGTAATGTGAGAGCAGCGGTGCGGTCCCCGTCGGGGCTGTGGATATCGATAGGTTACCGCGGCTCCGACACAAGGGCGAAGAAGAAGGAACATGGGTTTGGTTTTTAGTCAGTAGAAGTCTGACACTCCCCTTCGCTCTGCCCAAGAGCGGGGGGCGGGTTATTCGATGATTTTCCACCAACCAAAAATAAAAAAAAAGAGCAGCGGTGCGGTGGTGGCCCAGTGGTAGCGGCCCCGACTAACGAACAGTAGGTCGTGGTTTCGAACCCAGGCAGGCACATAACTTTTTGTAATTTATTTCATCACCGCTGCTCTCAAAACGGTGAAGGAAAACATCGTGAGGAAACCGACATGTCTTAGAACCAAAACATTCGAAGACATGTGACATTACCAATCCGCATTGGGCCCGCGTGGTAGATTATAGCCCATTCCCTCTCAAAGAGAGGAGGCCTGTGTCCCAGCAGTGGGAATATTAATAGGCTGTTGATGATGATGAATGTAAGAAAGATAGAAAAAAATATTTATTAGTCGCAGGCACATGACGTGTCCCGTCAGGGCTGCGGCTTGTTCGAAAGAGATACCGCGGCCTCGACACAAAAGGCTGAAGGAACATGGGTGGTTTTTAGTCAGTAGAAGTCTGACACTCCCTACCGCACTGCCCTGAGCGGGAAGAGTCATTTTATGATTTCCGTACAGCCAAGGAGTGGAACACCCTGCCTGCGTCGGTCTTCCCGAGTTCATATAGCCCCGATCTATTTAAGTCGCGAGTAAATAGGCTTCTTCTGGGTAAGCTCGTCCCATCGTCGACCTCATCTCTGCCTTTAGGGCAAGATTGAGGTCAAGAGTAAGCCCATATATATAAAATTTAAAAAAAAAACCCAGCCTCTAAAAAAAAGTGACATGACGTGTAGGTATACAAAATGAAAAATAAATCAAAATCATCAAACACTGGTCAGTTACATCAATCACCAGTTAGAGCGGAAGACTACCCCAACATGTTGAAACAAGGTTAGGCATTTAACGGTAATGTTTTTTTTTTTTTCTTTTTTGGTTTTACGATCTCGCAAAAAAATAAATGTACAACAAAAAAAAAACCTTAATAGTAGTTGTCTTACTGCCTCTGATTATGTAAATCTAAGTCAGTCCTTGAATGTTTATTAGGACAATAATAAAATCTAAGTAGATTTCTAGACATATTTTATTTTAATAAATTATCATAAACTTTTGAATACTTAGTCGTAACCACAGGTCGAAATAAATATGACAGTAAAATATAGGCTCTGTAGAGCCTATATTTATTTCGACCCAATCACAAGGCATAAAAACTGCGATAGTAGTACTGTAGTATATCGACGAACAGTCCAGTGGCGAATCGGTCTTAGGAGAACGGTTGCGGATTCATAGGTACTTACTATTCCAAAGCGTTGATCTTAAGGAGAAGAACGGGCAAAAATCTCCATGGACACTCTTTTTAAACATATTTTACAGGATATAATAATATAACGTGAGTTTTGTCGATGTCAAAGTTTTGTATAATATATCCCTCCCTCTCTTTCTTTTTCAACCTTTGACCACCCAAGCTGAGTAAAGAACACTTACAACCAAATCTCTTTAACTTTGGTGGTTTTGTGTCTTGACTATCCAGTTTCTTTCGTTCGTCTTTCCACCTAGTTGGTTGGTTTAGTATTCTACTAGGGAAATATTGTAGAGAAGGAGGAGCTCGGCTTAACTACAATAGCTCCTCGGGTCGAACTTCAGGTTAAGAGCGTATGGTACCTCAAACGCGAGTTTTATAATGCGTAAAAGTATATGATTCACTGCAGTAATCAACATCAGAAAAATATATGATATTCTTCAGGATATATGCTAGTGCCATAGTGTTGTGAAAACATAATACAACTAACTTTGCTCGATAGAAAAAAATCGCGAAGATACCTCTAAAAATTTCTTTTAACGAGTAAAAACCGTACTAAAATACATGTCATCGTTCTGATTTTTTTGCCAAATAATTCTACAAGCAACAAACTAAAGTCATAGTGTTTTACTTTTTTAGTCCAATCAATAGTTTTTTTGTAAATCGCAAAATACCACTAATTTCGCACTATTCGGCCGCAGCGAAAGACGTAACAACCGCTTTGTAGTGCAAGCTGATTTGAACTTTATTCTAACAGTCTTTCAAGCGAAGTTTGAACCACCACAAATAGGGTTGCTAATCTGAGGTAGCATACGCTCTTAAGGCGAGGTTGCAGTACTTTGTTTTTATGTGTACGCACGACCTCGCCCCCCGCCCTGCCGCGCGAGCGATATAATGCCTAAATTTTGACTGTTTTTTGCTTCTTGGAGAAAAACTATAAAGAAATTATACAATCTGTTTTCACCATTTACTTCAGAATAAAAAGTTCTATCTACTGATATAACTTTCATATAAATTCATGATGAAAAATGTCTTAGCAGTACACGTTTGAAATTGTGATTTAGAGTCATGTTTGATAAAAAAAGTATCGAGCCGATCATTCTAAATCGCGTTTCTATCTTTACGATTTACTAGAGAGTATGTTCAATTTTTATGTAATGATTTTTATTTATTTAAAAACTCGTATTTAGTTCGATTTTTATAGGTTCAAAAATCTTAAAATTACTGCAACCCCGCCTCAAAGTAGGCATTTAACGCTACAAATAATATAGTCATAATATTGAAAAAAAGTTCTAAAAAGGGGTAACTTTGCGATTTTTTTCTATCGAGTGAAGTTCATCAGGTCTTGCAACTGAATGCGATTTTGACTAGACAAGATCCTTAACTAATACATATATTTTTTGAATAATTTAAAACACTATAGTTCTTGACTCAGATGGTTTTAAAAAACTTAAATGCGGGTCCACTTAGCCTTAAGGATAGGAGGGAGACTAGCCATTACATACGCAGCTTTCCTTCGTGCCTCGGTAAAAACCTTTTGTCCCGGCTGTCTTCTGTCGATCTTTGGCAGTCATTATTGCAGATTGAGTAACAGTGGCCATCTCTTCAGAGCACAGCACAGCAGACGAACGGAGCACACTGTGGCGGAACAAACTTCCCCCTCCTCCACACTACATCACACCGGCAGAAAAATTACCCCCTGGCCACGAACTGCAGTGGCCAATATGGAAATCTTTAAAAGCGCCCAAGTTGGCCGCTGCCGATCCAATCTGGCTAGATGGGGTATAATCGACCCATCTCTAATTGAATTTTTATTTATTTATTTAAACTTTATGCACAAACGTGGTACATAGGCGGACTTAATGCCACAAGGCATTCTCTACCAGTCAACCTTAGGGTCAAATAGGACATAATTGTGGTAGAGTACAAAAATAAATAAATCAGGAGAACACTATTTTGTTAACATAAATTAAATTAATATACCTACATAAATCGTACATAAATACATATACATAAAAATGGAATTAAATAAACTAATATATATTATAATACATACAAATAGTTCATAAAACGAGGAACCAAACAATAATTACCATGACTTTACACACTTAATTAAGAGTAATTCAGTCCGATTTTAAGAAATGCTTCCGCACAGCTCTTTTGAAAGCCATTGAATGTGAGTGTGGAGCCCCAATACAGGACATGCCACACCTTCTCTCCTGCCCGTCGTGCCCAACTTATTGCACGTTCAAAGACCTAAACGAGGCAAACGAAAAAGCTGTCCAGGTTGCTACGTAATATAATAATAATAAAATAGTTTATTGGTAAAACAAGTTTAGGTCTAAACAAAATTTTGTGATTGGATCCTCCTTATAGGCAGATAGTGCCTGTATTAGGAGAGTCCGCTCTTCCATATCAAGACGTGAAATACAAATAGCAAAAATATAAAATAAATATAATTATTATGCTAAAGCTTAATTACTAAAATTAAAAACATGAAATAAACATTAAATATCTTTTCTTAAAATCAAAAGTATGCATGACTGGGTCTGGGTGTGATGTATGTGTGTGTGTGTGTACATGTGAGTAATAGAGTGTGTAGCCTATATGGTAGGTGTGACAGAGAGTAGCCTATATGGTAGGTGTGACGTACTGACAAGAAGAAGAAGTAAGTTTAAAAAAAAAAAAAAAAGTTCAGATAGGCAGTCGCTCCATGTAAAATACTGGTATTCAACTGCAACCGGTTAGACTGAGAGCCGATCCCAACATAGTTGGGAAAAGGTTAGATAGCAGCTGATGAATATGGATAATAGGGATGTTAACAAAAAAAAACTAATTAGTCCGTCAGATAGATTTCCAAAAAATATTGGACGCATATTTTTTCTTTTTTCACGTTAACAAACAATGAAGACGATACAGTGCTTTGAAAACACGTGTGACGTAATATTCTAAGACATTAGTATGACATTTCTTGGCGAGCAGTGACGTCACAACTCACAACTCACAACCTGAACTCAAATCTTTGACGTGTTTTATCTTCGTCAATTTTTATTGATTTGATAAAACAAAAAATACGTAGGTACTTATCCAATATTTTTCGATAATACTATAACAGACGGGCTTTAATTAGAATCATATTGCACGCACGAAAAAAGATGACGTCATGCGTTGTTACCTCTCGCTGAGGCGTTCCATAGCAACGGCGTGTTAATTGTTTGTTTATAGCAATGTAATTCACAACCACGCAATCAGATTTGTAACTGATAGCCTGTCTGTGCTTAAAGCCCTAGAAAACAAACAAACTAACAGTAAATTAATATTTGAATGTCACCTCGCCCTGGAGAGTATATCGCTGTCCAACAGTATTACCCTCCAGTGGATTAAGGGGCACAGTGGATCCCTGGGAAATGACGCCGCAGACGAACTTGCTAAGAGAGGGTCCGAGATGACAGTGCTTGGCCCGTACCCACTCCTTCCCTTACCTTTCTCACAGTACCGTACATGGGTTCGCCAGAGATCAACTGAACTCCATAACAGCAAATGGTCACGGTCTACAGACTGCAGACAGTCAAAAATGGCGATGCCAAGTCTACATCCGCGGCTAACAAAACGACTGCTTAGCCTAAGTAAAAATAACCTTAGAATAATAATAGGGACAATAACGGGCCATTGCCCCCTCAATAAACATCTTTTCACCATAGGCGCCACGGACAGCCCACTCTGCAGGGGCTGCTTTGATGCTGAAGAATCAGCCGCCCACGTCATCCTGGAATGCGAGGTCGTGGCTACTCAACGCAGACAAATCCTCGGAACGGTGAGGTCGCTCCGCGAAGCCTGTGAAGCTCCCAGGAAACTTCTGTGCTTCTGGGCGGAGTTAGGCTGGCTATCTTAGCCAGGACACCTACGCACAACGGACCGATCAAGAGTCTAAAAGATAATTTCAAGAAATTGACCGATAAATTAGTCAAGGGTAAGCTATAAAATATCAACAATTATAACTACTTATCATTTCTTTGTTAAATGAAGTGCTATTTGAGATATAATATCATATAGGTAGGTATCTAAGCGAGATATCACAAAACTTTTCGTTGTAACTAATCACATTTATCATGATATTCATACATAATTAATGAAATAAATCATTATACCTGTTCAGCAACAGACTTTGCACTTTGATACAAAAAAATATTAGGTAATTATTTCGTTCAAACGGCTTTAAACATACTTCAGATTTATTTATCAGAGTTTTTTGTAACACTTAAGTATTATTCCACTTATTATTACACGCAAAGGCCTTAGGCCTCCCCCATGGCCTTCCACTCTTCTCTATGTGCGGTTTTCTCAGGCCAATTTCTGATGCATTCTGCAGACATCTCACTTCAACCCAGCAGACTTAATGCCCACATCAGCGATTCAATTCCATTTTGAGCATGTTGTGGTATTGCGAATTCTGCAAGGCCACAAGGCATTCTCTACCAGTCAAGATTTGGATCAAATAGAAACAACATAATTATTTTACTAAGAACAGCGGACACAGTTATTGTCTCGTTTTCTAGTAAAATACCGTGATCTAGAATTTTGATGATTACATCAAAATTCTAGATCACGGTATTTTATGGCTAAAATTTTTTTTGTACAATTTTGCTATACTTACCTACTTAATACATTTTGCAGTGCCACTACAGGTATTTTAAAGGAAAATAATACAAAAATTGTATTTAAAACTGAGTTTATTTAGTAACTAGACAAATGTACACTTAGAAATAGATTTAAAATACACACTTATTTTCAATATAAATGTTGTTTGCTTCTATAATTATCTGACGGGCCTGTTGTAAAAACTCTCTCGTCAACATTTGAACCTTAAAGTCTGTCTTAATATCATCACCATAACTTTATACAGAGAGAGAGATAATAATTAGCGAATTAACAGGTATCTAATTGACCATTAAAACAAAGTGTAAAAGGACCCTTCCCGAAGCCGTCAATAATTAAATGTTTACCTGTAAAACAATTGTGCACAGTTTAAAATGCTATAAAATAACAAATTAACTGACAATATCATGTTTATTATAAAACAAGGGCCAAAGGAGAGCCTTTGCAGATCTTTACATTAAAATTTTTCAATCACCACGATTCATCATCACAATTTTGAAGTCCAAATCATCACTAGAATTATTCGTTTTTGACACTTAACACTACATTCATGAGAGTTTCCTATAATTTTAGTCAGTTCCACTAATTCAAGTCTTTGGAGATGCACTTTTCGGAAACCATTGACGACAATATTGCACGTTTGCTACACTCACTAAGTTGCACTTTTCAGGAACCCAGTTACAATTTCGGGATTCTTATTTACACTTTTCTGATACCTCACGCCTATTCTGAAACACGCTTGCACTTTTCTGAAACACATTTGCACTTTTCTGAAACACACTTGCACTTTTCTGATAACCCGTTTTTTTTTTTTGCGATTCATATTTACACTTTTCTGTTGACCCTTGTCTTTTGTGAAATACACGTGCACTTTTCTAACACCCAATTGCACTTTTCTGTGAACCAGTTACGCTTTCTAGGAGCTTACCAGAATTCCGATTCATGCTTTATCTGATTCTCATTTTTCTGCAACACTTTTCCGGTACCTATCCAGTTAGGTACGGTACGATTTTTGGATTTCTCTCAGCATTTTCACAGTCACGTAGTATTTCTTATTTTATCAATGTCACTCTCCGAGTGTTCAGTTGCACAGCTCCCTGTAGGCCTATGGTAGGCCAGTAGCTTAGATGTCGTCATCTCGGTCATGTGGCTGGTGTCTTTGCAGGACTGCTAGCCGCTGCTGCGTCACCTCTAGGTGGTGTTTCCGCCATTTTATACGCCGGTTCTGGAACCAAACTTTTACCTGGACAGAAAAAAAAGGTTTTTAATAAACTTGATTCAATATGGAAATGGAGAGCAATGGTGGCCTAAGTGTTCGAACCCAGGCAGGCATATCATCATCATCATCAGCCATTAGACGTCCACTGCTGGACAAAGGCCTCCCCCATAGAACGCCATAAAGATCGGCAGCCTGCCGTTTGCATCCACCGGTTGCCCGCGACTCTCACGATGTCGTCGGTCCACCTGGTGGGAGGCCTGCCAACGCTGCGTCTTCCGGTTCGTGGTCGCCACTCGAGAACCTTTCTTCCCCATCGGCTGTCCGTTCTTCGAGCGATGTGGCCTGCCCATTGCCACTTCAACTTGCTTATTCTGCGAGCTATGTCGGTGACCCTGGTTCTTCGGCGAATAACTCATACTTAGGCATATATAACTCTGTATAATATATTTCATCATCACTCCTCCCAAAACAGCGAAGGAAATCATCGCTAGGAAACCGGCACCCATATCCTAGAACCAAAAATTCGAACCTAGATGACATCTACCAAGTTACCAACCCGCACTGGGCCTGATTACAGCCAACCGCCGCCGCAGCCGTGACCTATGACTATTGTAAATAACAGCTTAGATATAAGGCTAGATACATGTAAAATATAGCCATGATAACATGTTATTTTTGTTATTAGTCCTTGTTAGAATAGTTTTATTCACTTATAAGGCATTTGTGAGCCTTTTTCCTTATGTATTAACGTAAAGAACCACTTTTGTGTACCTTTTGTTTACTGTTTAGTGCCTTTTAGTGCCTAACACATAAGATTTCATTGTTTAACTTGCTATGTACAACTAAAACATAGATAATCTATACATGTAACCTAGATATATAAAGTTTTTGCATTGTATGTCCAACTTTAACCTAATATGTACTAGATTTTACTATTTCCAAGTATGTAACTCTTTATTTCAATTTGTGTCTTATGTACAATAAATAACAGTTGCTTGCACACATATACAGACATGCGTTTACAGCTCACTCACACATATACATCATAAATAGTCGCCTCTCATTGGCCAGTCATAAGTTGCCACATTTGCTCACGGGCGCACCTAGCGCTAAGATGTAAAAGCTATAAATAGGGCCCGCCCAAAAATTCTGATTCACTATTCGCTCGACCGCTGCTTGAAGACAACTTAGAAGAAATCACCCGTCACCTCTACACTACACACGCATTACACTCCACATCGGCACATCGCAGCATCTTGTTTCTCTGAAGAAATCGTCTTTTATTTAATCTACCTGAAGTTCCTGAGCATCCTGAGACTACAACTGCAACCCTATCAGCTACAGTCCACTGCAAGTTGGGCGCATCACTCTGCTGAAAAAGTCTGCGCCTTTCAATGGTCCATTCTCGTCGGGATCTCTGTATCAAGCTTTCAAGAAAGAAAACTCAAGATTTCGTCGTTCAAGAAAGAAAATAATCAAGTTCTTCGCACGAATCTTTCAAGAAAGAAACAAGTACGCGCGAGTGTTAGCAGTCGGTACTTGCCTAACCGCTGCTAATTACTTGGAAGCAAAAATTATCACTCGTACGTGGCCACCTAGCGGTGTTAAACGGCCTATATCGTACGGAGGCACATGTGGACGAACTGGCAACTCCACGCACCATCCCAGGTGTTTCAGTCAGACCCCGCCGGTACGGTGTTGGTACTCTCTGGGGCCACAAGTTGGCATGCAACGACGGACGTGGTTTTCCTCCCACGTTTCTGACGCACCCGTGAGACCCTTCGCCCACTGCCGGGAGGTTCCTACCTTCCTATCCCTCACGATCCTATTCTGTTCGGCATCCCCACGCTAGTAGTCCGAACAGGCAGTTAGGCAAAGTAGGCGTCACATCGATAAGAACAATAAGTGAAAGTGATAAAGTGATAAAGTGATAAAAAGTGTTTAAAAAAAGTTAAATTCAGTGTTAATTCTAAGTAATTGGTAGGATTAGGGACCCTCTTGCGCGATGATGAATGACGCACGTGTATTGCGTTCAGGCAAATCTACGCCTCTCACAGACGCCACGCCGGTGTCCGGTCAGACAACGTCGACCGAAACAAATACGTGGAGTAAAGGCACCAGCATAGAGGACACGAGCGGTGACAGCAGCACGTCACGTATTAACGAGCAAATAGTCGAAAGTAGGTCCGCACAAGTCGATTTAAATAATACTTTAGTTAGGAGTGCGCCGGGCACTGTAGTTAATGTCCCCACGACGGAAAGGGTGTGTAGTAGATTATCTATATTACAAGCTGAGCTAGAATTACATAATTCCGAGTTAGCACGAGCTCAGGCGGTATCCGCAGTTGCTAGGAGTCGTCTAGAAATAGCCAGGATCGAACTGGAAAGTTCTAACGACGCGGAGCGCCCGCCTAGGTTAGAAGAGTCGCGTGTTAAAAGCTGGATTTCGGAGCAATGTTTAGCAGAAAGGCCGGCTATCGTAGATAATACCCAAGTCCCGGGACAGGCCCCGCGATCACCCGCTAATTGTAGGAACGAACCACGCGTTGGAAACGACATGTCTAACAGTAGCAGCGACATGGCGATGCTGGCCAACGCGATAATGCAGGCGGTAAATTCCAATAAATCAGACTCCGCGGCACCCAAGTTTATCCACGAACTACCCCATTTTGACGGGGCGATTGCCGAGTGGATGGCTTTCAGATCAGTCTTTAATGACACAGTAGGCATGTTTTCTGACGTACAAAACGTAGCCCGCTTAAGAAAAGCACTAAAAGGTGCAGCCCGCGAAACTGTTAGGGCGTTATTATTCACGGTGTCGGATCCATATGAAGTCATGGACACGTTAGAGAGACGTTACGGCCGACCAGAGTTACTCGTCTTGTCAGAACTCGAAAGTATAAAACGCATGCCCCGCATGAGCGAAGACGGGCGCAATATTAGTAGTTTCGCGAACAAAATCGCTAATACAGTTGCGGCGATAAAAGCACTCAATCAACCGCAGTATTTATATTCACCTGAGTTAGTAAGTCGAGTTGTAGAAAAACTCAGCATAATTTTAAAGTACAAATGGTACGAGTTCCGAGCAGAGCGCTCCGGGGCGCCGGAGTTAGAGTTATTATCTCGATTCCTGAACATCATGGCCGACCAGTGCGGCGCTATGTTCGCTTATGACGCGGCGCGAGACGAACGGAAAAACCGCGGTAACAGGCCGCGCACGGTGAACACGGCTCGCGAACATCCACAGTCACGTCGAAACGATGACTCCGATTCCTCATCGGATGAGTCAGGAATCGAGGAAAAATCACGAAGTAAAACGGTCGCCACTGTTAATAAATCCAACTCTAAAAAACAGGCGCCGAAGTCGCAAAAGCCACGCCCATCACGACCGAATAGCGAGTCGTCAGCAGAAGTCAACAAAATTAAAAAATGCGCATTTTGTGCTGGCAATCACGCCGCCGCGGAGTGTGCTGACTTCGTAAAATTAACTATTAAAGAACGATGGGACGCGGCCAAACGTGAAAAGCTGTGTTTTAGATGTTTAGGTAACTCACACATACGTACATTTAGGTGTAAATACGTAGCATGCGGAATAAACGGGTGCGAAGCATCGCATAATAAAATGTTGCACGGCAGTGGCAATACAACTCTGCCTACCCGCGGTAATGTAAGCTCGATAAATCATATACAAACCTCTAATACCTACCTAAAAATAGTCCCGGTCGAATTAAGCGGCCCAATAGGTTCTACGGCCACCTACGCCTTACTTGATGAAGGTTCAACCATGACGCTTGTTGAACGAGGCGTGGCCGACAGCGTTATACCTAGGGGTCGAAGCCAACTATTGTCTCTAGAGGGGGTGGGAGGTAATCGTATAGACGATGCAGAGTCATGTCACGTCAATTTATCGATCCGCGGTTTATGTAATCGAAACTTAGAAACTATGAGTGCAAACACCATAGAAAATTTAAATCTATCTCCACAGGAGGTAAGCAGGGACGTAGTGCGACAGTGTAGCCACCTAGCGGAACTTGAAGATGAGCTGTGCTACGAGTTGGGAAAACCGACTATTTTAATAGGCCAGGACAACTGGCACTTAATCACGTCCAGACAACTTCGTGTCGGCCACAAAACCCAGCCCGTAGCATCGTTGACCAAGTTAGGTTGGGTGCTGCACGGGCAAGACGCACGTCCACGTAGTACCGTAGCGCTGGTTAACCACGTACGGCCCACTACAACAGATGACCCCGCGTTAGAACTTATTAGGAATTTTTTCAGTTTAGACTCGCTAGGAATAGAGCCACGACGGCCAACGTCTGACCCCGAGCAGCGCGCCCTAGCGGTCTTAGAAGGAACTTGTAAAAAAGTCAGCTGTAATAGGTTCGAAACGGGATTACTGTGGCGTACAGACGATGAGGTAATGCCAAATAATAAAAAACAAGCTCTCAGTCGCCTGTATAATCTAGAAAATAAACTAGATAAAAACCCAAACTTAAAAACCGAATATAGCAAGCAGGTTAATAACTTGTTGGAAGCGGGCTACGCCGAAAAAGTAGACACCCCAGCTGCATCGCCACGCAGCTGGTACTTACCGCACTTTTCAGTAGTGCATCCGCAGAAGGGTAAAGTACGTTTAGTGTTCGATGCAGCAGCTAAGTATGGGGGAAAAAGTCTAAATGACGCGTTATTAGCAGGCCCTGACCTACTCCAATCGCTATTCGGTGTGTTAGTCAGATTTAGGGAGGGTAAAATTGCAGTAGTAGCAGACATAAAAGAGATGTTTTTGCAGGTCAAAATCGCTATGCAGGACCGCGATAGTTTGCGATTTTTATGGAGGGGTGAAGATAGGGTAGGACCACCGCAGGAGTACCGAATGACGTCATTGATATTCGGGGCGGCATCCTCACCGTGTACCGCTATTTACGTAAAAAATAAAAACGCAGACGATCACGGTCAACAATATCCCGAAGTCGCGAGAGCCACGGTGCGTAATTTTTATATGGACGACTACCTAGGCGCGTTCGATAACGAAAGCAAGGCGAAGCGAGTGATAGACGCTATGTATAAGGTCCACTTAAACGCATCTTTCGAATTACGCGGATGGGCATCGAACGTGCCGGCTGTTATAAGTGACGTCACAGATACGCGCAGTAGCGATTCGACTACGCTGGGAAAAAGCGATACGGAGCGAACATTAGGTTTGATCTGGAATCACGCACGCGATACGTTAGGTTTTAACGTCAACTTAAGAAGTACGCCCGCCAGCGTCATACAAGGCGACACTCTGCCTACCAAGCGACAGGTAACTAGCGCGGTCATGTCGGTATTCGACCCCCTAGGTTTAGTTTCGCCAATTACGATGATAGGCAAATGTCTCATACAAGAAGTATGGCGCAGTGGTATAGATTGGGACGATCCCATCACAACCGAGCATCACGTGACGTGGTTATCGTTTATAAAAAACTTGCAGTTATTAAAAACATTAGAAATAGATAGATACGTACCTGCTACACACCCTAACGAAGGGGAGTTACACGTTTTCTGTGACGCTAGTGAAAAAGTGTATTCAGCCGCGATTTATTTCGTTAGTACAAACTCGGACGGTACTAAAACATCACGACTGATAGCAGGTAAAGCCAAAGTGGCCCCACTGAAACCTATTTCTATTCCCCGTTTAGAGCTTCAGGCTGCAGTGTTAGGCAGTCGATTAGCTGAATCGGTCAAAGCGCGAGTCCGATTATAAAACATTAAACTGCTTTTATTGGTCTGACTCTAGAACCGTACTAGCTTGGATTAAATCAGACCCGCGCACATTCAAGTCGTTTGTAGCTCATAGACTGGCTGAAATCGAAAGCCTAACTACTCCAGCTAACTGGCGATGGGTACCCAGTGCTGAAAACGTCGCGGACGACGCGACTAAGGGCATTCCTGTCGATTTTGACTCTAACCATAGATGGTTTTATGGACCCGAGTTCATAAGAGGCGACCCCGCATTATGGCCGCAGGAAAAGCGAGCCGCGGCGCCGCCACCCCCTTCAGGGGAGGAAAGAGTTCTTAAACAAGTCCATGTGATTATTAGGCATGACGTTAGCGATTATTTACCAATGGTAGAACGTTTTTCGAAATACACTCGACTAATACGTGTTGCTGCCACCGTTCTGCTCGCCGCCGAGGTATTTAAAGCCAAAATGCTCAAAAGAATCACAAGTAAAGAACTGGCACCAAGCCATATAAAACTAGCTGAACTGCTGCTAGTAAGAAGGAGCCAATATAACTCGTTCGGCGAAGACATCACGACGATTGAGGCTGGACGGCGACCACCGAAGAAGTCCCCGTTCTACAAACTCTCCGTGAAGATCGACCGCAACGGTATCCTGTGTCTAGACAGCAGAATAAAAGAAAAGCAAAACCTGCCAGTCCTACATGCCAAAGAAGGCTTTACTCAGCTGTTGGTGCATCACACGCACTCAACTTTCAACCACGGCAACCACCAAACCGTTATGAATGAGCTGAGACAACGCTACCACATAATAGGACTGCGCGGCGTTATACGCTATATTTGCAACAAATGCCAATGGTGTCGGACCTATAGGGGAATCCCCTCAAAAATTCCCTTAGGCGACTTACCAGCTGAAAGGCTGGCCCAAAACCAACCGCCCTTCACAGCTACAGCGGTGGATTATTTTGGGCCCATGCATGTCAAAGTCGGGCGAAGGCTAGAAAAAAGGTGGTGCGCCTTATACACCTGCCTCACCACTCGAGCAGTGCACCTAGAGGTGGCCACATCCCTCTCGGCCTCCTCTATGATCATGAGCCTGCGCAGAATGATAGCTCGCCGCGGCACGCCGACTGTAATATATAGCGACAACGGAACCAACTTCGTTGGCGCTGAAAAGGAAATATCTGAAGCCATGCAAGGCAATGACCAAGACTTGAGAGCTTTCGCGTCTGAAAAGCTGATCACCTGGAAGAAGATACCACCTGGTGCCCCAAACATGGGCGGCGCCTGGGAAAGAATGGTCAGATCGGTGAAAACAGCATTACGAGTCACTCTGAAAGAAAGGTTTCCTCCTGACGATATATTACACACGTTATTATTAGAAGCTGAGCACGTGGTAAATTCGAGGCCATTGACCCCAGTGAATCCCAACTTGGATGAAGAAGCGTTGACCCCTAATCACTTCCTTATAGGGCGCTCAAGTGGGATGTCACCCTTTGGTTCGTTTAAAGACGCACAGCTGACTTCACACTCCTGGAAAGCTAGTCAAGCATTAGCTGACGCCTTTTGGGCAAGATGGTCGGCAGAATACAGGCCCCTCTTAATGCCCCGATCTAGCACCAACCCTCAACATAAAAACTTAGAGGTTGGCGACATCGTCATAATATGTGATGGCACAATGCCCAGAGGAGTGTGGCCTCGAGGTGAGATCATGAAAGTCTACCCAGGCCCAGATGGACGAGTACGAGTAACTGAGATACGAACAGCTGCTGGATTACTTCGTCGCCCAGCCTCTCGCCTCATCTTAATCCCTACAGCGGACTAAAACCTTATTATACGGTGCTCGCGCACGAGGGGGAGATTGTAAATAACAGCTTAGATATAAGGCTAGATACATGTAAAATATAGCCATGATAACATGTTATTTTTGTTATTAGTCCTTGTTAGAATAGTTTTATTCACTTATAAGGCATTTGTGAGCCTTTTTCCTTATGTATTAACGTAAAGAACCACTTTTGTGTACCTTTTGTTTACTGTTTAGTGCCTTTTAGTGCCTAACACATAAGATTTCATTGTTTAACTTGCTATGTACAACTAAAACATAGATAATCTATACATGTAACCTAGATATATAAAGTTTTTGCATTGTATGTCCAACTTTAACCTAATATGTACTAGATTTTACTATTTCCAAGTATGTAACTCTTTATTTCAATTTGTGTCTTATGTACAATAAATAACAGTTGCTTGCACACATATACAGACATGCGTTTACAGCTCACTCACACATATACATCATAAATAGTCGCCTCTCATTGGCCAGTCATAAGTTGCCACATTTGCTCACGGGCGCACCTAGCGCTAAGATGTAAAAGCTATAAATAGGGCCCGCCCAAAAATTCTGATTCACTATTCGCTCGACCGCTGCTTGAAGACAACTTAGAAGAAATCACCCGTCACCTCTACACTACACACGCATTACACTCCACATCGGCACATCGCAGCATCTTGTTTCTCTGAAGAAATCGTCTTTTATTTAATCTACCTGAAGTTCCTGAGCATCCTGAGACTACAACTGCAACCCTATCAGCTACAGTCCACTGCAAGTTGGGCGCATCACTCTGCTGAAAAAGTCTGCGCCTTTCAACTATGTTGCAGCTTTTGAACTTTGTTTGTGTGAGTGGACTCTGGACAAGAATATTAAGATATTTTATTGCAAAATTGGTCTGCTCTTAACCTCGATCACGCCTAATGGAAAGCGATAGATTAGGTCTATGACGGAACGAGCGTGCCCGGAAGATGACTGTTCACTCTAGCTTTGAAGGCAGACGAGTTTAATGTGGGAGAGAACACAGCTGCTGGCAGGGAGTTCCACTTTGGTAGTCCGCAGTGCGCATAATAAACGTGGAGGAGAAGCGCTGAGTACGAGTTGTCGGGATATCCAACAAGAGTGAATGGTACGCCGCAGTATGTGTTTGATCAAGGAAGATTAGGTCGGAGTTACAGTTTTACCAGGACGACAAGGTGTCGAAAGCAATGATGTATTTTATTAGAGCGCTTTTCACAAAAGGGCCTACGGACATTCAGCCACGATGTCTGTATAGGCTCGGAGATAATATTCGGAATACTGCTTTGTATAGCGCGACGTATTATATTGTCGACTTCGTTTATTAAAGTTTTAAATGTTCCAACTTGGCAATGGTTGGATTGACACCCAAAATATTTTTATTTATTTAAGTATTTAATTTTGTTGTCGTCATCCACTGTGATTCGTGGCAAGAAAGGCAGTGGATAACGGCGGCACATTAGGTCGGACTGGCAGCTTATATTGTGAACCTAGTCAAAGATGCTCACCTGTGCTTCAGTAAGTTGCAGCGCATGTGCCAGGTACAGCCTCTCAGGTCCCACCATGTACTGCTGTCTCTCAAACTCTGCCTCCAGGCGTTCCAGCTGTTCCGGCGTGAATATTGTTCGTATCCTCTTGCTTCTGCCGGAACTAAAGAACACAATACCTACGTATTAATATTCTTTATACATATGATTCTACTGTACGTGTGTTTGTCACTGAACTACTCCTAAACGGCTGGTCGGGTTTGGTTGAAAGTTTTTGTGTATATTCCAGTGGATTCGAGAATGGTTTAGATTCACAATTGGATCCGGTAGGTGGCGCTGCTGTCCGGACAGGACGACATCTGCTAGATCCGCTAGTGGTCTATAAGTATCCAGGTAGAGATCTTTATAATTCTAGTACACTGAAAATATTGATTGCGCGTTTCGCATTAAGCGACTGATGTCAAACGCTGTATCATTTCACATCAGTCTATAAATGTATATGTAATTATAATCTTAACAGTAAATGCAAGTTAGCTGGCTGTAATGGATAATCGTATCGCTCTTAAATTATGCAGGCTGGGTAGATGCAGATAGAACTGGACACATGAGGTCTTGGGAACGAACTCCAGGTCAGGCAAAGTATTGTTATTTGAAATGTGGATGGATATACTATTTGGCATACGTCTGCCTAACTCTTCTGGGATTAGAGGCGGGATGTTGTGTGCGTGTTTATATGATAAAAAATATTTATAAATACAACGGAATGTGCAGAAAGGGTCCGTTTACATCTTTATGCTAGCTTGAACTTTTAATGCCATTAAAATGGATGTGCCGTCGGGTTGTTCTCGAGCTCAACATCTAAGTGTTGAGCAAGCGATAAACAATTGGTTTCCGTATAATTTACAACAACCAATAGACGCACAAACGATGGGATAATTTCAGTCGTCTGTTACCTGAAGTCTGCTACCAGTACCACTGCTAGCTACTAGTGGATAAATAGTCCATCAATCGCTTTTTTAGCGCTAAATGGAGTTTAAGACCAGAGTTAGGCATTTAAAAAGAAATGGAAAAGACTGACCTGTTTGAACACGTCATAGAATGACTCCTGGTGGTCTTCATCTGTCCCACCTGTGGCCTCATCTCGGGCCGTGGACTGTCTGCAAAAGAAACATCATTATTCTTAGCCTTAGCTTAGCGATCAAGCGAGCACATTGACATTGTGAAGTCCCTTCCAAGGCTCGGAAACTGGTTAAAATTCTTAACCGGTTACGGTCATTGCCCCAAACCGAAAACGATTTAGGTTAAAGCACACCTCGGACACTCCATACAACGCCCGCAAAATAATTACCTATTACTACTACATAAACAAATAACGTTTGTGCACGACGTGCACGTGCAAATGTGTGCGTAAACTCTAGTAGGGTTATCGTAGCCTAAAAAATGGCGCGGAAAGTGCAACGGTCTGCGTCGCGAAAACCGAACGACAGTCGTCGTTCGGTTTTCGCGCTCGTATTAGTCAATACGAGCGCGAGCCATTGCTCAAGTGTCGACGACGAATACCTCGAAGTGCGGGGTGAGGTGCGGTATTTAATATGAGCGCGGGGAAGGGAATGTCCCTTCTGTACGTAGTACTATTATGTATTCTGTGGTTAAAGGTTGCTCTTTACCGGTTTTTAACCGGTTCCTTCGTCTAACCGGGTTTTCACGAATTTAGGTTTTGATAATGGAAATTAACCGGTTAAAACCAAGTGTTAAAAAATAGTGATGCAACGAATACTACTTTTACGAATACGAATACGAATATCAAACCAACTATTCGGCGAATACGACTACGAATACGAATATCTCGCCATGGTAATAAAAGACTTATTTATTTGATGAATGTTTACTCTTCTAATAATTAAAATTTACAACAGGCAAATTTTTATTTAAAAAACATAAAATTTGTAAATTTTCTGGTTTTAGGCGATTTCTTTTTTCAGTCTGGATGTTCCCAGCCGTTGAAAAAAGTCTTTCCGAGGCGTCTGTGCATGGCTTCAGTGAAAAATATTTTTGGGCGAGTTTTTTCAGACTTGGAAAATGGACATCTTCTCGCCAAAAGGCCAGTGGATCAGCAGTCGGCGATAAATTTGGGAGTTTTAGATAAGCATTTATATATATTCGTCTTAGTATTCGCCGAATAAGGTTATTCGGTAAATGTCTACTATTCGGCGAATACGAATATTCGTATTCGTATTCGTTGCATCACTATTAAAAAAGTAGACGAAAAAAATAACAAATGACTGAATTAACCGGTTAATTACGGTTTTAAAATCGTTTGTGTTTGTTGTTATGTAACCGGTAATCTTTAATCATTTGGGTTACAAAAAACAGTTCACTTGTTTAACCGGTAAATGGAGGAACGATATATTTACCGGTATTTACCCGTAGTTAACCGCTCTTTTTAAACCGGTTCCGAGCCCTGGTCCCTTCACAACACATACCTCGCGGTTTAGGTGTGCCTAGGCCTTTAACACTTTTACTGCCAAGTTAATAATAATAATAATAATAATATTCCACAACTATCACACAACGCCATCTAGTCCCAAGCTAAGCAGAGCTTGTGTTATGGGTACTAGACAACTGATAAACATACTTATATATTTCTAAATACATACATATTATAGATAAATTACACCCAGACACAGAACAAATGATCGTGCTCATCACACAAACATTTGTCCTGGGTGGGAATCGAACCCACGACCTCCGGCATAGCAGTTAGGGTCACTAACCACTAGACCAACAGGCCAGAATGTAATGCATATAATTAAATTGGCATGCAAAAAAATGTAAAGTCATTTTTAGCTAAATAAAGGAGGCGGGTTGTGGACAAACAAACGAATTATTGTTCGACCTATATGCTGGGTCGAGGCTGGGTCCTTGGCACCGCAAGTGTAGCAGTTTCTATTACTTACCTCTAATTTAATATCAGTTTTGACGAAGTTCGCTCTTAGCGTTAGAATAGTTGTATCAAACTGTGAACCCGCGATGATAAAATATCAAATAAATAACAGTAAGTAGGTCTAGGTACCTACTGAAAGAAAGTAAGCGCCTGTGGAAAAATATCAAGCAATACGCTTCCTCCCTGAATTTTAATTAAATCAATTGCTGTCATTACATACCTATAATTCTAAAGATTGCGTTTAAAAATGTTCTGATTACTAATACAAAAAAAAAACTATTTTGCCGTCTATTGTACATAGAAAAAGCCCGTAATTGCTTCATATAAAAAAAAACTTATCAATTCATATTTTCATTGATAACGCTTCTGAAATTAGAGGGTACTGTTCGCCGTTCATCATTATCTTATCATCGATCTCTTGTCCTTATCCCAATAGGGATGTTTAATACTTACTAAAAAAATATGATTCTAATTAGTCCGTCTGTTAGATTATCGAAAAATAATGGATACGTATTTTTTGTTTTATCAAATCTAAGAAATGTCATACTAATGTCTTAGAATATCACACGACGTCACACGAGTTTTCAAAGCACTAGGTACATCGTCTTCATTGTTGGTTTAGGTACGTGAAAAAAGAAAAATTATGTGTCCAATATTTTTTGAAAATCTATCTGACGGACTTATTAGATTTTTTTTGTTAACATCCCTATTCATTTGGAGTCTTTTGTCTTCTTCCATACTTCACTATTTCTCGTCCTCGCATCAGACACCATTGCCATATCATTCTTCACACAGTCCATCCATCATCGTTTCTTTGTTCTTCCTCTACTCTTATACCCCTCCACATTAAAAAACATATTTATTTAGCACAATATGCCACAAGTGCACAAAAACCGTGGGGCACGTCAATTGTAATTTCCGCAGCACGACAGTTCCGAATTGACGTGCCCCACGGTTTTTTCCCACGACTGTATCTATTTTATTATTTTTTGGTTTTTAGTACATTTATCTTAAACATTGCAATGTATGTTTAACATAAAACCGTTTAACTTAAAAAGTTTTTTTACCTATTTTTATTTTCTAGTTTTTAGCCGCCATCTTGGATTTTAATTTTATATAGTATATTGTAAGTATTCTGCTTGTTGAGCCCTTTCATTTGATACCCATATTGATGGGATTAATAAAACATAAATTATTCGCCATTTTGTAGCGGCGGCCATCTTGAATTTATAATGATAATGAATAAACATAATTGTATTGTCACCAAAATCCAAAGTGTATACAAAATTTCAGATTAATCGGTTGACAGGAAGAGGGTGAAATTTGAATTACTAAATTTGATCCAAGAATAAAACAAACGGGGTGAGCTAAATAAAACCGTTTAAATAAAACCGTTTAAAAAAAAGAGTGTGCATCTCACGGCTGCGCCAAATAGGACCGTTCAGCAAACTGCCGAGCAGCTAGTGCCCGACGCTGGTTTTCAACTGGCCCTGGGATGGTGATGTAACGAACGTAAAACTGTTTTAGTCCCTTGTTTAAATAAGTGTGTATGTGTCTGAGTAGATACGTAGATATATGAAATAGATGTATATAACGACTTTTTTCTCTTTTTCCGCATCACCACGATAACTAATTAACACACAACTTTTCAGTCACCAGCGCCACTTTTAGACCAATGTTATTTCTTCCAAATACGTTTAATAGTTTTTGCGTGAAGGAGTAACAAACATTTATTCATCCACTAACCCATCCATCCACACTTACAATCTTTTGTAGTGTAATACTATTTACATAGTTAAAATTTAGTAGTAAGGCGGCTGTAAATTACCTGGGTATTCTGAGTTAACAAACACTGACTTAACGACTAACAAAAAATATCCCCAGATAGGTATAATATTTGAAATAATCCAGCCTGCCTTTTTAGCCCGCTTTTAAATCCCGTAAATTAGGGGGAAATTAGATTTAACTTAAATAGGTGGTCATCGACAGACATAAAACACCCCCTGTTTCATTTTGGCCACCTGTATCCATTTGATTCCAGTAGTAATCATTTGATTAAATCCTGTTTGAAGTCCAACCAGGGAAACCTATTATAGGTACAATTTATTATTATTATTAATTTGAATCTATGCCATGATAATATTAATTAAAAACTATAAAATAAACTAAACTAACAATAAACTATAAAAAGGCATCGAAATACTGCTCCTCAACGCTGTCAGCCGGTAATGTGCCCAAAAGACTGGCGGCAATTATAGGTATAGGTACATGTACAGAAAATAATACATATAATGTGGTCCTGAATTAGGACCAAATCAATAGAGACCGGTTTATAAGTGCATTTTAAATGCTCAAAAGAAAAGGAAATACATATGCATCAAAGGTGCCAAATTATGCAATATAAAATTAAATTAAATACTGTAAATTAATGTTTTCCTTACAGTGGCCCATATTATAACAACAATCATCTTCCTGCCTTTGTCCTATTCTATAGGGTCGACGCAACACGTTTTATTCTTTCATTCTCTCCTGTCAGAAGCCACAGTATCATTCACTCCTTTCTCTTTCATATCATTCCTCATACAATCCTGGATGGATCTTTCAACACTATTGGGAAACAATCGTTCTACAATCTACATCCATAAAGATTAACTAATTGAATCACATTTGCGGTTACCATCTCTGGCACATTCTTGCATTTTTCCACATTTGTAATTTAAAATATTATAGTATTTCGGGAATCGGCCTGTAATTTTTTCTCCTTTTGATACTTGTACATACATATTAATAGTTCTGTAATTTGTAGTTTGTAAGTAAAAATCGTATTATCAATACACTAAAATTACAATAGAAATTATGCATAATGTGAACATGTATTAGCAATATTAGCATACAAACCTGTCTACTAACTAACAACGAAATGAACTTTAGAAAAAAATGAAAATATCCTTTGATTATTCTAATACAAGTTTTGTACAATTGAATATTTTGTTTACTTAAATAGGGTGTCGTTTGTTGTTTTTTTTATAGTGTCTTTTTATTTTTGCTAAGCATGTGATGAATGTGTGGAGTAACAAGACTGGATAAAGTAAAGAAGGAGTATATTAGAGGAAGCCTGAATCTAGCGCCTGCAAAAATTAAGTCGTCTATCTTGGTATGGTAATGAGGAGGGATAAAACGCATGAGACTGGGTTTGTGTCCAGTTATTGGCAACAGGTAACATGGGATTTGAACATAACTGGCGAAAGTTTGGTCGATTAAGCAATGGCTTAATCGTACACCAAACTTTCTATTTTCATTTATAATTATGGAAGAGGGAGAGGAATAAAAAGATTTCTCCCGACTCCCGTGTTAAGACTTGAAATATTCCTACGGAAACGTAATACTACTGCCATAAAAACAATTCTATGGATTACCCGACTTTAAAGCGTGGAAAGGAAGACAGGGAAAACTGATAACTTCGCGCCTAAAATATTAATAGTATGACAGGCATTCGATTAGGGTCACGTAGTAGCATGTAAAGGTATAAGACATCAAGTAAAGCTTTCGACAAACTCAATCAATTAAGTTACTCAACATTTTTTTTTCTGAAGTTATTTTATTAATTAGCAGCGTCGCGTTTTGTGATAAAACTTGCGTTGAAGTTAAATAGAATGTAGGTATGATTGATCATCAGAATGATTATCATAATTTCAATGTTCAATACAAAGGAGTTCGTCAAGGTAGAATCTTGAGCCTAACATTAACTTGAGAATTATTGATGTAATTTCTTAATTATTTTTAAATAACTAACAGATTTATAACTCTTCAAAATTATAGTATTTCTATCTCAGCTCTTATTTTGATAAATTACAACTATTTATGGGTTTTGCTATTCTCTCAAGCACAAATGTTTGCTAATCATCTGCCTAGCCTTTTACCCAACTATATTGGGGTCGGCTTCCAGTCTAACCGGATACAGCTGAATACCAGTATTTTACATGGAGCGACTGCCTATCTGACTCCCACAACCCAGTTAATAATAGGTAATACGATATAACGATACCCTTTGGTAAGACTGGATGTCAGAATTTCAGGTCACTGACTACCTGTAACGACTGCCAAAGATCTATATAGGTATATGGCAGCCGGGACCAACAGCTTAACGTGCTTTCCGAGGCACGGAGGAAACTCGGTATGTCGGGCGGTCACCCATTCACCTACCGCATATATATGTTTGCTAATAATACAAAAAAATCAGGCAGCGACCGTGTCGATGCTGCAGTGCAAGTACGTAGCACGATTCGCTATTTAAACACAAACTGCCTTTATCTTAGAGTTTTATGTTTTTAGAGCTTAAAACGTTTATTCTGTAAAGTTCACTTTGAATTTGAAACTTACAATTTGAAATCGAATTCTTTTGTTTGTTGCTAAAGTCCGGTTAATGCAGACGGCAACCTCCTAGGGTGAACACCGAGACACCACTCACAAAAAAAATTGTTTGTCTCGGATTCATACCTTGACACCGTTTAGTAAACGAAGTAGTGTTTAGTGAAATCTAGAGGATTATTACTCCAGGGTAGATTAGTAAGTACCAGGTGTGGTAAAACTAATGCAGACAAATTACGGACAAAGACATTGACAGAGATAATCCTCAACCGTACCTACTGCAAGACTAAAATTGGTATCACTTATTATTTCTCTAAATCGTACCTTGTCGTAACCCCGTCGGGACTCCGACCATACTTCTGCAAAATCCTTCATTAATCCTCTGCACATCATGACCAGCATAAAGATAGTTTTGCAGCTGTCTCTGGTTCTGCTGCAACCTTTCCTGAACGCTCAAATTCATCACGTCTTCATCAGCATTCGTCAAACCCAAAATGGCTGCGATGGTGAAAGACTTCCCCGCTAAATTTGTCCCTTTGCCTGTTAAATCTACGCCGAAAGCTGACTGACTGCTGTCTCCATCATCTAGGGTTGATACTGGTGATCCTGGTGATCTGTCTGCGTTTTCGGCGAAACGGTCGACAGTGTCGGTGTAGCCGTCGGCATTGTATTTGTCTTCGCCGTCGGAGATCGCTGACAGGCGGTCCACATTCTGTTGGTACGCCGACACAGCTAGCAGGTCGGTCAAATTCGACGGATACAAATTGGAATTCTGCCTTTGTTCCATCATTGTAATCTTCAATTGACTTCAAAGTATTTAAATTTCATTTTTCATTAATTATTTTAATCACTATTTTATTTTTATTGCACATTTCACTGTTATTATCCCGTCAGTTAATTTAAATGAGTTAATTTATTAGTTTAAATGGTTAATTAGGTAGTTAATTTCTTAAATAATGCGACTGCTCAGTTCGGCTTACTAGACGATATTGGTCTGTGGTTTTTGATTTAAAAAGGGGCACAATTTTAAATTTGTTAGGGCGTGGCTACGAGCGATCGGTTTGGCGCGCAAAAAATGACATCGTAAGCGGTCAATTGGGGAGAGTACTTGCTACCTCTGCGGGGGGTGAGTTTGTGGCGTTCTGATTGGCTGGTGAGGCGCATGCGTCGGTGGGGGCGGGACCAGATTGGAGGGGTGTGGTTTAGCAGTGATTTGCGGTCGGTAAAAGCCTTTGATTGACGCAGGTACGGCTTCGGGAGAAAGCATTTTCAGCTTTCAATAAAAGCTGACGAGATTCGTAAAATTGGTGCTAGGCAACTGGGCTTATCCTAGTTGTATACGTCACTTTTGTGTCTATTATAGCCTTGTTCTGTTCTGTCTCCTGCTGATATGGAGGGAAGTGGAAATTATGATTTTTCTACTCCTCAGCTATTCTTTTCTGATTAATTTCGTTGCGGGATCTAAGACAGTTAAATTGTTTCTCTGGGACTTCTTCGAATTCATTGTCTCGGTGCTTTTCTGGTGGTCGCTACTGTTGATTCTGGCTATCAAGAGTTACAGACACATCATTGGTTTGGGTTTGGGTGGTAGTTGTGTCTTTATTTCGACTCCTTTTTTTTGGAGTACCAAAAGAAAGGACATGAATGAAGAAACTTCTTTTATGCAACTTTTGCATACGCAAACTTATTACAAAGAAAACGCACTTGCTATTGTAATTTCGACCGTATACCGAGGGTGAAACGTACCTGGTCTACTTCCTTTCTCTGTACAAGTCTTTTGTAATGCTTTCGCTTATCTTTTGTATTCTTTTGTTAATGTTTTTGTAAATAAAAGGATTGTATAAGGGACAATACGACACTGCTAAAATGATCTCGAATACGTTTTGTGTGTCCGTAGACTTAATAAAAACCGGCTCAAATACCGCGAGGGGTCAGTCTGTTTTCAAACGAGACAACAAGTGATTCGAAGAGGCCAAAAAACCATCAAGACAGTCCCTTGGTAAGAATGCCTATATGACTTCTCGTACACTACCTGTAACGACTGTCGAAGATCTATTTAAATGACAGCCTGTAGGTACCTACCAACTGCCAACCTGCTTAACGTGCTTTCCGAAGCACGGAAGCAACTCATGTAATGGGTGGTCACCCATCAAAATACCAACCTAGGAGAGCACGGCTTAACCTGCGAAAGATCCGAGTAGCAGTTATTAGCCACGAGCTCCTCTCAGGTTGATTTAAGGAACTATTTTTATCGGAATTCCAGACGAAGGATAACTTTATTTACTAGCTTTTGCCAGCGGCTTCGCCCGCGGGAAAATGATAATTTTCCATACAAACTTTCATCCCCTATTTAACTCCCTTATGGGTTGAATTTCGAAAAATCCTTCCTTATTCCTTGTTTACGTTATAAAGGGAACCTCTGTGCAAAATTTTAGCTTTCTAGGTCTAAGGGTTTGGGCTGGGCGTTGATGAGTCAGTCAGTCAGAACTTCTCTTTTGATTTATATTGATCATCATCATCATCCACAGCCCAACATCACTCACTGGTGATTATAGGCCCCTCTTTGCTTGTTCCAAGCTCCACGCCCTCTTGTGCCAGCCTCATCCAAGCTATACTTGCAATGGCAACAATGTCGTCTGCCCATCTTACCGCCTGACGACCAACACTCCTCTTCCTATTCTTTAGACGCCATTCGGTCACAGCTTTACTCCACCTGCCATCACCACGCCTAGATTCATCATCATCATTTCAGCCGAAAGACGTCCACTGCTAGACATATAAGGCCTCCCGTAAGTGTCGCCACATTGACCAGTCCCGTGCGTTTCGTATCCAGCGGATCCTCGCAATCTTCACCAGGCCATAGATCCACCTAGTGGATCTTCCACACCTTCCAACGCAAGTCTTCCGGTTCGCGGTCGCCACTCCAGAAGTTTTCGGCCCCATCGGCCATCCATTTTGCGAGCAATGTGCCCTGCCCATTGCCACTTAAGTGTGGTAATTCTTCGGGCTACGTCGTCTAGATTATTTACCACTTAATTAAATTTTCTATTACCCTCTTCCCAAGTCCGTCCCTCATTGTGCCTCCTCCCCTCCCCGGGCCCTCCGCCGTCTCTCATGAAACAATTTAATATCATAATCTGCGTCCGATACTTGTGAAAACGAGGAGTTTTGGTACAAAATGGAGGAGGTATAGAACAATTTTGTTAAAAAAAAACGGGAATCTATCTGAAATTATTACACCAGCCAGATGTTTCAGAGGCTACCATTTTGAATTTTGTACTTTTTAGTTTCTTTAAGGTACAAGTTGGTAGCCGACTGCACGCAGCAGCAGCAGACGACACGTCGTTGCGTCATGTCGTTTCACTAAAGGGCATATCTCCTGTTGTTTCTGTTATCTATGGGCACTACTGATCTGCGGTCGGACGACACTACCATCTGCCGCTCGACGACGCGTCGCTAGCTTCATGTCGCTAACTACGGAGGGAATTTCATAGATATACGTAAAGAAACCAGTAGTGTCGATGCGACATGTCGTCTGCTGCTGCTGCGTGCAGTCGGCTACCAACTTGTATCTTTATCATTGTCCTACATTTATCCCAATTCATTTGGGGTCTTTTTCTTCCATACCTTTCTATTCCTCGTCATCTCAGCAGCCTCTTCAACATCTCTTTTAAGTTATTTTCTAAAATTACAAAATTAGTAGGTACCCACTATCCGATCCGATAGCGATCCGAGCAGCGGTGGCCCAGTGGTGTCGGCCCCGACTTACGAACAGTAGGTCGTGGGTTCGTGGCAGGTGCATTATTTTGTGTAATTTATTTCATCACCGCTGCACTCAAAACGGTGAAGGAAAACATCGTGTGGAAACCGACATGTCTTAGAACCAAAAAATTCGAAGACATGTGACATCTTATTCTGCCAACCCGCACTGGGCCCGCGTGGTGGATTATAGCACATCCCTCTTCTAGAGAGGAGGCCTGAGTCCCTTCAGTGAGAACTTTATAGGCTGATGATGATGATCTGATCCGTAGGCATATACCTAGATAAGTAAGTTGGGAGACGTTCGTGAAGAACTATAACTTGACTCAACTTTCGGTTATAGATTCTAAAATCTAATAAAATTTGGTTAATGGAAGCTACGTAGAAAGCTCTTAAAAATCCGAGTTTATGAATGATCTGACATTCTGTAGCACCCGTGGCTGCTACTGAAAAATTCCTTAAGGAAAACCCACTATCACTGTTCGACCCAATAATCGAACCCAGGACGAATTATTCCTCGTTGATACACTTTCCTTGTAGAGACACTTTTGGAAATTATTCACTTATGTTCCTGTAAGATACACTTTTTAAAATCCGGTACAGCTATTCTTCTTAGATACACTTTTAAGTACAGTTGTGCACTAAATAATTATGTTGATGATGAATTGAGAGGCTCGTAGCTGTATCTACGAGGAATAATTCCTAATTTATAACAGCCACTTGCATGGGTCGGGTCATGTTAAGCTACGTTGGCCGCAGTTTGTTCCGTGGATCGGCAATCACCCAGAACCCTCCGTGCCTCGGGAAGAAATCAATCAAATCAAAAAAGATTTGATTATTGGAATTATAAAATTAAGAATAAAAATAAATAAATAATAAATTTTGGATTGATTATTTTTCTTTGATTTTTCTTATATTTTTTATATAATTAATATTATTTCATTTATTTTCCAAGATTTGATTTTGATTAAGATTTGATTTTGATTTTTTTCGATCAATCAATCATTTTTAATTTACATTAACTATTTTCTGTTTTGCTGTACTAAACGAAAGTGAATCTATAGGGAACTGAAGCGAGTTTTTTTCAAAAGTGTCTCTGAGCTACGAGGAAAGTACAGTGAGTGCATGTTTCCGTAAAGAGCGGGGCGTCGCGCGGCGCGTGCTGCGTTTTTAATTCAAACCCATGGCCACAGATAATATAATACTAGCGTACCCATGGCGATGTATGAAAAAGTTAACGATTTCAAACGTCGATTTTACTAGAAGCGATTTTTCGCTCGTTACTTTAAAATGCAGCGTTTGTTGCGGTGGACCCGTCTCTCAGAGTCTCAGTAAATTAATAAAAAAGCACGAGACGAGCCTTCGGATCTGCACGCGCCGCGCGACGCCCTCACTCCCTCAGTCCTTTCAGGCTTACAAACTAATTTTTATCTCTATACTCCGTCTATGTTCAGCCACACAAATCTAGCTTACCCATGGTTTATCTTTATGGTAACCATAGAGCCATGGGTATCGATCAAAAAGTCCAATAACGGCAATCTCGTCTAGGTATAAATTCTAAGCCGCGTTGTTTTTAATATCCACTGATTTATAACAGTCCAGTGATTGCATTTGAAGATTACATTGCCGTGTTTGGTCCTGTGGGTATTGATGTGATTAAACTGCTGTAGAGGCGAGGTGATTGAGGCGAGAGAGCAGTGGTGGCTCAGTGGTGGTGGCCCCGACTTACGAACAGTAAGTCGTGGGTTCGAACCCAGTCAGCCGCATTTCATCACCGCTGCTCTCCAAACGTTGAAGGGAAACATCCTGAGGAAACCGGTATGTCTTCCAAAAAATTCGAAGACATTGTGACATCTACCAACCCGCACTGGGCCCGCGTGGTAGATTATAGCCCATCCCTCTCCTAGAGTAGGACTGAGTCTCGGCAGTGGGAACATTATAGGCTGATGATAATGATGAGATCTAGGAGATCTGCCGTTACCAAACCATATTCATGAAAACACTAAACCGGTACCACCACAGACTGATATAAAGGGTCCCATCGGGGCTGCAGCTTGTTCGAAAGAGATACCGCGGTCTCGGCACAAGGGCTAAGAAGGGACATGGGTGGTTTTTAGTCAGTAGAAGTCAGACACTAACTACCGCTCTGCCCAGAGCTTTAAAATTTGATGACTTACGACACTCCAAAAAAATACTAAGTACACACGGCTACACATCAAGCTATATAAAACCAGTTAATCTTGGCCTCACTTTACTAGATCTTTTCGCACAATGAACGATCAGATTATACTGGTTTTGTATAGCTTGATGTGTAGCCGTGTGTACCTTTTCGGTCTAGTGGTCGGAAACGATCCTGAAGTTCTGGGCTTGAGTTCCAGGTCGGCCAAATTTCATGTTAATGTGAGTTTTCTATCAGGATTTTCTCATTAGCAACCACGGAGTCTAGATTTGTGCCAGAACGATGGATATATAGACTCGCCTATTACATGGGACTTCACTAAAGATAACTGGAAGATTGTGGGTGTAGAGCTAAGTATTAGATACTCTTCTGCCTAACTATTCGGGGATATCAGGTGTTTTTTTATTTTTTTCATCAAAAGTTACATAAGTAGGTATCATACTTTTCTGCCAAACTGCAGGACAGTTTGCGTGATGTTATGCTTTGTTCTAAAATCTCAAAGTGTGGGTAACGAACGCGTGGAGTAGACGTTAGAAACTTAGAGAGAAAATTAACGATTATAATATGGGGCCTACTCATCATCATGTGCCTAGCCTTTTCCCAACTATGTTGGGGTCGGCTCCCAGTCTAACTGGATGCAGCTGGATACCAGTATTTCCAGTTTACCAGTAATCTGGGGCCTACTGTGTTTTTTTTTAGTTTTCAAGAACAAAGATAACGATTACTCTTCGAAAAAGCAGTTTGAACAACAAAGTTTATATAAAATAGATTTCGTAGTACCCTAATTCAATATTTTACTTTGAGAGAAATAGGCAGCGTGGCCGAGTGGTCTAAGGCGCTGGTTTTAGGCACCAGTCCGAAAGGGCGTGGGTTCGAATCCCACCGCTGTCAAAATTTTTTGAGGAGCTCGTGGCTTAAGGACGCATTTACGATTGATAAGTCAAATCATTACTTTTTTAAACAAAAGTATGTTTATTAAATACAATGCTTTGTATTTTTAAAATGTTTTTGCTACGAATTGTAGGTAGATGTGCAAGGTACAATTCTTAACTATAAATATAATTTTAGATATGTCCAGTTTCTCAATAAATGTACCGAAGTGAAAATTTTTTACTTCGGTATTTGACTTATCAATCGTAAATGCGTCCTTAATAATAACTGCCACTCGGGTCGATCTTTAGGTTAAGCCGCACTTGCCTAGGTTGGTCTGTGGATGGGTGACCGCCCGACATACCGAGTTTCCTCCGTGCCTCGGAAAGCACGTTAAGCTGTTGGTCCCGGCTGGCATATATATAGATCTTTGGCAGTCGTTACAGGTTGTCAGTGACCTGAAAGTCTGACAGCCAGTCTTACCAAAGGGTATCGTATTACCCAGTATTCATTGGGTTGTGGAGGTCAGATAGGCAGTCGCTTCATGTAAAGTACTGGTATTCAGCTGTAGGTACGTATTTTTTGTTTTATCAAATCAATAAAAATTGACAAAGATAAAACGCGTCAAAAATTTGAATAGGGGCCTGTGACGTCACTCGCCGGTAAAAAATGTCATACAATATTTATGACGGCATACGAGTTTTCAAAGCACTGTATCGTCTTCATTGTTTGTTTACGTGAAAAAAGAAAAAATATGTTTCCAATATTTTTTGAAAATCTATCTGACGGATTTTTTTTGTCTACCCTGTTCAATTAATTATGAATGTTCTTGTATGTACTTTGAGAGAAATGCAGGCAGGTCCCGCTAATTATACCATTTTACAAACGATCAAAAGCTCCCTGACCACTCCACCTGTCAAAAAAGGGCAACTAACCACTCAAACAAAATACAACCCTTATATTTTATTAAAAAATCATAATGTCAAACAAGACAAGTACGCAATAACGCAATAAATGCAAAAAACATCAATTGTTAATCTACCCTAACGATTAAACGCTACAATAATTGTCAAAGTCAATGACGTGTCCCCTAAAGCAGGGTTGTCAACGTTTTTTTAAAAGAACTCAAACTCAAAGCAATATTTCAATTATGCACTGTTGAATGTAAAAAGAAAAACAACGGAAGGGAAGCTACAGTCACAACACAAAGCTTTTGCAAACACTTTGGCACGGTACCGGTCAATGGTGCGACATTTTAGGAGCCCTAGGTCCAGCTGTAGTCGTCTTTCGTACCTCAAAAGGAAAAATATTTAATACTGATACCTATTCAGCTGCATCCGATTAGACTGGAAGCCGACCCCAACATACATAGTTGCCAGTTGGAATAGGCTAGGCTGATGTTTACGAGACTATTTTAGCTTATGACTTCGTTAAGTTAAAAAATACAAGCTTTTGCTCGCTGCCCATAGTGAAAGAATTTTAAGAATCGGATTAGGAGTTCCAAAGATAACCCCCATAAGTATACCAAAAAACTTTCAAAATGTTACCTCTTTATAATATTAGTACAGATTATAATATTTGTAGATATTTAATAAACTGTATAAACTTCTTCTTTCTTTATTTCGAGAGTTTTTATTCCGCACATAAGCCTCTGACTTGGCTTTAGATGCCGTCGAGCAATTTCTGTCAGCTAAGCAGGTTTCCTCACCATGTTTTCTGCCACAGAAGCAAGTGATCATTACAAAATAAGCACAAGAACCCGAAAAATTAGAGAACCTGCATTTTAACAATACTTTGTATTAGAAAAGGCTGCTCAACTCAAATGGGACTGGGCAGGACATGTCTGCCGCATGCCGGACAAACTGTGGGCCAAAATAGCAGGAAACTGGTGCCCTGAGACAGTGAGACGGAGTCGCGGCAGGCTACGAAGGAGATGGCGGGATGAACTGGATCGGTTCCGTCAAAAGTGAGTCATGAAAATTTCAGTGATTCCACATTGTTACCGCTCTACAGAGGTTGACCGGCCATCCTGATATCAGAATGGCCGGTCAACCTTAAATGTTTTATATCTTTTAACTTATCAAATAAGCAATTCTCTCGTCGTGATAAGCAAATATAAGCAATTGATAAGCAATGTTTAGGCATAATTTCAAAGCTAAAAACGTCTGTTGACCGGCCATTCTGACGTTCACAAAATTGGAAGGAGGACGCGCGGGTTCGCGAGAAGTGGAAAGAGTGGAGGGAGGCCTTTGCCCTACAAAGCAGGCTAGAGAAAAATTAAAAAAAGACTATGGTTGGATTGGTTGGCAACCCTACCAGTGAGCAAGAAAACAATATTAAAAGTGTGCCCTTCTGTTTCCCCTGGCTTTCCCCGGCAAATATAATGAATCCGCGACGGCAGGAGAGAGTGTAGTCGACAAAAAGTAGTCCGCAATCGGATGATGCGCTTTTTGATTGTGGCACCCCTGTTTTAGGTAGGGTTGGCAAGACATGGCAGACATAATGTCAAAAAATAACAAAGCAATTTAAACATTTGTAACATTTGTTAGTTGTTCTATATTTATTGTCTTTTTTATCATTTTTTACGTCATGTATCTGCGACAAATAGTTATATTATGTTTGCTTTCTTTCTTTAAATATACAATAACTAAAAACGATTGTGTTTGAGACAGGCTTTACATAAATGCTTTGCATATGTTTATTAAACTTTCTCGATTTTTCATACAATATGACATGTGTACCGCAGTACCGATAAATATTTCACCCATAGTGGTCTGTAACAGACACTAAAGAGCAGTTTTTGCCCTTTGCTTTGAACACTTTTATTCCACGAACCTAGAATCTAGCTCGCTTTTCACACCCAGCAGTGGTTTTTAAATCCATGGGTACTTTCTCTATAAAATGTATCTATTTAACATTAACCAAACATATACTAAATATAAAAGGTCTCTCTCGCGCCACCCCTACGTAACAATTCTTGTCAACTTTCCACTTAGGGCTGCACGCGGTGATTAAAATTCCTCTCTCTAATATCTGTGATCATATATTAAGTGCCCTAATCGGTGTAACTGACAGATCGACTATATTGCTTTTTTATAGTGAGTAGTGCATATTTGATTTTATCACTGCCATTTATTTTTATCTTGTAGTCATCTTTACGCTTTTTGAGTTTGGAGAAAGGAGAGATGGTTATATTAAATTGTTTACACATTTATAGACATCATCATCTGCCTAGTATTTTCCAGGCCTTAGGCCTCCCCCATGGCCTTCCACTCTAGTTCACTCTACTCTATGTGCGGTTTTCTCAGGCCAATTTCTCACAACTGGCTTGGTTCTGATGCATTCTGCAGACATCCCACTTCAACCCAGCAGGCTTAACCTTTTGACCGCCACAGTCAAGTATAGTGACTTCTAGTCTAACTGTATGCAGCTGAATACCAGTATTTTACATGGAGCGACTGCCTATCTGACCTCCACAACCCTTTTAGTGCCACGAGACCTTGGTAAGACTGGTTGTCATTGCCACTGGCGACCTGTAACGACTGTTAAGATCAAGAAATAACAGACGGGACCAACAATGCCAACGGCTGCCAATTGCTTTCCAAGGCACAGAGGAAACTTAGTCTTTTTTGTAGTGAATACAAATAGTATTGACATTACACATGGCATAATTTTATTATGACTACTCCGTTAGTCGCGAGTGTGACTGCTGAACTTGGAATCCAGGGTAAGTCTTAAGTGACCGTGTCGGCGGCGCGGTCGTGTTCCACGCGCGCCTCAAAGAGATGTCAGCAACATGGAAGGGGCCCGCAAGGGCTGACGCCCGTCGGGGCTGTGGATTATCGAAAGGATAACACAGCTCCGACACAAGGGCGAAGAAGGATCATGGGTTTGGTTTTTAGTCAGTAGAAGTCAGACACTCCCCTTCGCTCTGCCCAAGAGCGGGGGGGGTTATTCGATGATTTTCCACCCACCAAAAAAAAAGGGTAACTCTAAGGGTAGGTATAGTACAGTGGCAGCACCAGCCTGAATGAATGCCTAAATATCATTGCGCTGTTTGAAACTTCAAGATCAATCGAATGATAGGTAATGCTTTAGTACTGCATCAATGCAGCTTCACCTTTTCTAATGTCCATCGGCAGTTCGGCACATAATTGACCTCTTACTCAATCCTACTATTTTTTTATTTTTTTTTGGTGGGTGGAAAATCATCGAATAACCCCCACGCTCTTGGGCAGAGCGAAGGGGAGTGTCAGACTTCTACTGACTAAAAACCAAACCCATGTTCCTTCTGCGCCCTTGTGTCGGAGCCGCGTTAAGCTTTCGACAAACCACAGCCCCGACGGGCGTCGGCCCTTGCGGGCCCCTCCTTGCTGACATCTCTTTGAGGCGCGCGTGGAACACGTACGCGCCGCCGACACGGTCTGTTGCCGTCATGACGACGGCCGGACGGCGAGCTAGCCCGTTACTCACCTTCCACAGGCCCGCGTCTACGGTGGCCGGAGGTCATCGCGTGCCCCCCGACGCCCAGAGCGCCTTCCGCGGCGGCTGGGACGTTGAGAGGTTCTCTCCCTCTCTCGTTCCTCTACCTCCTTCGCTAGCATCACTGCTTCGCAGAAGGAGGCGACGGGCGTCCCATTCCTCTTCGCCCCGGACCATGGCTTGCACCAGGGCCGGACGCGAGAGGTCGCCGCCGCCGACCGCTACTCAATCCTACTTCACACTAATATTATAAAGGTGAAAGTTTGTGAGTGTGTATGTTTGTTACTTCCTCACGAAAATATACTACTTACTGAGTGACTGAACGGATTTGGATAAAAATTAGTACACAGAATAGTTTATAACTTTTTTTTTTTTTTGGTGGGTGGAAAATCATCGAATAACCCCCCCCCCCCGCTCTTGGGCAGAGCGAAGGGGAGTGTCAGACTTCTACTGACTAAAAACCAAACCCATGTTCCTTCTTCGCCCTTGTGTCGGAGCCGCGTTAACAATAGTTTATAACTTGGATTAACATTATACTTATGGATAGTTTTTTTATCTTCCCGTGGTATAATTTTCGAGTTATAGCGTGTAACGCTGGCAACACCTAGTTATGAATAAATCTGCCTTCCAGCCATCGTTTCATGGCAACTAGATTTTTAAGAAACTATAATTACCTACTTAATAGGTAAAGTTCTCTAAACGACACATACCACAGCTATATCGGCTGGCTATGTAAATCGACAAGCACAAGGTATGATCAACGTAACTAAGGCTGCAATAACCAGCTCACTATCTCATTATGTGGCGCGCGCCACCTACTGTATCATGACGGGAATAGGGAGAGGCGTGGAGTCGATGTTAGTGCGAATATTACCTACTGTCAGTGCCATGCAAATGATCCATATTAGTTTGATTGTTATATACCTAGAACAGAGTAGAAAGTGAACATGTAGAAATGTAATAAATATAATTTTTAATATTAATTACACAGAAGAAGAGAGGAGAAAAAGGAGCAGGAAAATAAATACATCAGGCATGCCAAAATCAGGCTTAACGATCAATGGTCCTGATACTTTTCGCCTTTTTTTTTGGAAGGTGAGAAATCATCAAATAACTCCTCCCGCTCTGGGCAGAGCGGTAAAGAGTGTCAGACTTCTACTGACTAAAACCAGCCATGTTCTAGCCCTTTGTGTCAAGGCCGCGGTACTTATCTCTTTCGAACAACCCGCAGCCCCGACCGGTCTAATAAGCCTGCATACCAACAAACAAGTCTAAAAACTAAAACCCGACTACAAACGGCGGACTAAAACTATCGTATAATATACATATTTGTAATGTGCTCGTCAAGACCTTTCATTTGATACCAAACATGTTATGATTATCTCAATTTAATTTTTTTCGATGTTATAATCTGACATTTAACTTCCGTCATAATAATATTTGATAAAATTTATATAGCCTATGACACCCGGGCTATTCTTACGAATCTATAGACACCTCATTTATTAAAATCCGTTTGGTAGTTTAGGCGCTACGGTGGAACATACATACATACATACATACATAGACTGCCAAAATCATTACCCTTCCTTTTGGCTTTGCCGTAGTCGGGTAAAAAAGGAAGACGACGCGCCACGAACATCAAAAGTGAAGCCAACTTTTTATCTATGTGTGTAGACAATGTCTCGTGAAGTCGTGACGTACTAGGAGAAATGCGTGTGGTTTTAGTGTAGGTGTGTGCGTGAGCTTGTATGTTTACTTGCTATAGGCGTGTGGTTTTGTGGCTTCACTGTTGGTGTTCGCGGCGCGACGTCTTTCTTTTTTCTTGGTCTGAGGCCTGCATCAACCGACTACTCGGGGCAGAAGCCGTTTCCCGTGACTTAGTGTTTCGATCGAAGGCCAATGTGGCCCACAAGTTGCTAGTCTTGTCACGATATGTTCTGCAAGCGAAGGGCTCCCAGTTCCTTTTCCATACAATTCTATTACCTGCTAATACATACCAATACTTTGCATCCCGATGTAAATTAGCCCCAAACTTTTAGCACTAATACCTCTCCATTCCATTCTTACTCCACAAATACGCCGCTACCCTTATAACGGAGCCCAATAAACCGTACCGCTTTGTCGTCAGGCAATTTGTCATCCATTGTGTCCCTCCCTCCCCGTACCTCCCGCTACCGGCGACATTACCCCGATAATAGGCGAAAACATGTTGCGAGAGTGGCAACACGTGTCGCGAAAACAATTACATTTTTAGTCTATGGTCAAGTGTCATGGCGGGATTTGATGACAGGATGATTTCGTTTTTAATGGGCTTTGATGTTGGTAATTAGGTATTGTTTTCTGCCGGTTATTATAACTACTCATGTGACACACACTTCAGTCGCTTCAGTTGTTTGTTAACTGAAGTTACTTCTTTTTTATCGTGTGGGTCGTGCCGCATGGGCCCTCTAAAATCATCATCATCATCATTTCAGCCGAAAGACGTCCACTGCTGGACATAGGCCTCCCCTAAGTGTCGCCACATTGACCGGTCCCGTGCTTCTCGCATCCAGCGGATCCCCGCAACCTTCACCAGGTCATCGGTCCACCTAGTGGGAGGCCTTCCAACGCAACGTCAATACTCAATACTTCAATACTCAATACTTTATTGCATTCCACATGTAAAAACTTAGGTGGTAAAAATTAAAATTAGATCACGTGGACCCTGTCGGGCACAGCAAACACAAGTGAGTTAGCGTCTTCCGGTTCGCGGTCGCCACTCCAGAACCTTCCGGCCCCATCGGCCATCCGTCCTGCGAGCAATGTGCCCTGCCCACTGCCACTTAAGCTTGGCAATTCTTCGGGCTATGTCGGCAACCTTGGTTCTCATGCGGATGTCCTCATTTCTGATTCGATCACGCAAGGACCTCTGACATGCCGTCGAAAAATTTCTTTTAGGTATTCTGGTTTCCTCACTATACCTTCCCTCACCGAAGCAAGTGGCAAATACAACAAAATGTGTGTTTTCAAATGCTAGGGCAGGACAGAATAATTAGAATAAGTACAGCTATTTATACCCGTCGGCCGTTTCTTAAATCCGTAGAATTATTTCCCTAGGATTCATTTGTATTTATTTTTAGTAAACTGGATTTACAGAAAGATTATAACAAAATGAAACACAGCATAATACAATTAAAAAATAATTCCACAAACAAAATACCTAAAATTGAAAACCAAAACCGTATTTCAATACAATAATTGAATGCCCTCAAATAATTTTCGTTGCGTAATTTGTAGCAATTTGTTAAATCTGGCTATTATCAACAAGCGTTATTAATTCTGTAGCAACATTATAATTGATAGCGCCATGGCGGCATGAACCGGTGGAGAGCACTGAATGAGGGCGCAGAGCGACGAGAAATGGAGGAGGCATTTTAAGAGACTAGTTCTACTTAGTTTGAAAGATTCGTGGCTATTTAAAAACAACCGCACTTGCCTAGGGTGGCCCGTGGATAGGTAACTACCGATTACATACCAATTTTTCTCCGTGCCTCGGAAAGCACGTTAAGCCGTTTGGTCCTGGCTGTTATTATGTAGATCTTATCAGTACTAACTGGGTTCTGCAGGGCAATTGCGTATCTTTTAAAATGTTAGAGGGCTATCATAGTGTACATCCATTAACTGTCAAATGGTGTCAAAGGCCAATCCGAATACCTTTAGGAAAAGGCTAGACGATGTTCTTTCCAATTTAAGGCTGTAGCCAATTTATATCGTTTGAGGAGCTCGGCGTTAGATAATAACATCCGTTCTGATCAATCTTCAGTTCAGGCTGCGCATAATTGCGTAGATTGGTCTGTGGGTGGGTAACCAGCCACCCATTAAGACATACCGAGTTTCCTCCGTACCTTGGATGGACGTCAGCGTACTGTCCTTTCCACCTATTCAAGCAGTTTTTAATCAAACGACAAAGTAACACCAGTTTACGTAGAAACCTAAAAAGTAAATAATAACCAATATAATAATTTTGCGGCATTGCCACAAAAGTACTTCAGCGACGCTCGTTACAAATCATATTGCCAGTGAATGCAGCCCGAATGCCGCGGAATGTAATAATTACCGGCCGGGGTTGCCACACGAGATATTTACTTGTAGGGGACTGGAGTTTTATGTGTGCTGTGATTGTGAATAGTAACATTACAGAATTTAATAGTCTGTATGGGTTCTAAATTAAGAACATAGTGGGATGAAAACCAATCCACGGACCTAACTAAGCAAGTACGGATCAACATAAAGATCGACCTGAGAGGCTGTTGTAATCGCCGATAAACCAAATGCTATGTATAATTGCAAAAAAAAAAGTAAAAGCACTATAAATATTAAAAAAAAACAATACTTAACTAAATCATGATGATGGCAACCCTGTGTTCCGCGGTATGCTTTGCCGCGACGCGCCCTGTTATTGGATATTTCTAGGGTTCCGTATGCTATGAGAAGAGGACAGCCTTCATGCCAATACCAAATTCAATAGAGGGATTAATACCGAGACGTTATGAACCAATCACAGAACGGCTCAAGTAGAAAGGTAATATTCAATGATTGAATGCATTGAACTGTACACCTCCGACCGACAGTATTTGTGGTACCTGCCGTCAGTAGCATTAGACGTAAACAACATAATTTTCAAATGGGAATAGGTACTCTTGGAACTAAAACAAATACTTTTTTTTTTCTTATCGCGTGGGCAGTAAGGTCTAACGACCCCACACACCCTAGTGCGAAATCTAAACCACCTCAAGACTCAAGAGCCTCTAACATGGTTTGACGACCGCCATTTGGCGGCCGGGACCACCGGCTTATACGTGCCTTCTGAAGCACATCATCATTTCAGCCAAAAGACGTCCACTGCTGGACATAGGCCTCCCCCAGGTGTCGCCACATTGACCGGTCCCCTTGCGTCTCTCATCCAGCGGGTCCCCGCAACCTTGACCAGGTCGTCGGTCCACCTAGTGGGAGGCCTTCCAACGCAACGTCTTCCGGTTCGCGGTCGCCATTCCAGAACTTTTCGGCCCCATCGGCCATCCGTTCTGCGAGCAATGTGCCCTGCCCATTGCCACTTAAGTCTTCTGAAGCACGGAATCATCCTTTTTGTCAGAAAATCAGCCTGCAATGTCCTAGCCAAACTGGGAACAACTTTACTAAGTATGCTTCCCGTGGTAATCGAACCCACGACCACCGGGTCATAAGGCAAACACCTAAACCACTCGACCACGGAGGCAGTTAACAAATACTTATGTAACCGTTCTACTTCAGGGGACCACAACAAAATTGAATTTCTTTCGCCGAAAACAATAACGATAAAATAAAAAAAGGAAAAGGGATCTAATATGGAGGCGAGAGACTTGAGGCATCGAAATGTGGGTGTACTTTCAGGTACACCTCTGCCTATAACCCTTCAGGGATTACAGGCGTGGTGTTATGTTAAATCAAATCAAATCAAATCAAAATTATTTATTTGCAAGAAAATACATAAAAATAACAAGGATAGATCTTATGTCCCAAAAGTCAATGTATACTGCCTGCATGCAAGCGTGCAAAATATATCCTTACAATTATTTGTGTCAAATTATCAAATTATCATGCAATTAGAATCATTATTAAATTATTATGACATCAATCATTCATATTCAATTATCATTAACATTATTTTTTAAGTTCCATAATAGAATTAACTGTACTTCTGTAGCCACTCTGTCAATTCTTTTTTAATTTTTATGTTATGTTTTATGTTATAATTTATCAACATTCTTTGTCATTGGTACTTTCAATATATGCACAAAATTATAGACCCACTTGTGTGTGGAACCCCCGCCAATAGCAGACTCGCGCTTCGCCCCCCACACCGAGATCAAAGGGAATCAGTTTATGAAATAATTTAATATTGGCTCTTTGATGTGAACTCCACAATAACTATGTTCAAATTGAACGAGCTTGTTGTTTCGACATTTTTGTTTTATGGCTATTTTCATTTTCGAGGTATTTTTCAATTGTGTTCCGTTATTAATTTTATGTTATTGTAGGTGTACTAATACAAATACTGGTTTATGTACTTTGGCGTCCTTCCTCGGTAGTCTAGTAGTTGGAGCGCGACTGGGTGGGTTCCAGGTTCGATTTCCAGATCGGGCAAAGGTGTTAAGATTTTCCATCAGGATTTTCTCAATAGCAGCTTCGCAGTCTGGATTTTGGAGCGGTTTATGGCAATAGGGACTTATGTAACTGGTAATGTGTGGGCAAACATGTTTTTTATATTTCTATGGGTGTTTAGTAATGTAAGTATTATATTATCTGTGTAATGACAACATCATGAAAAAACTAAATTCCTTCTGTTTTCACGATTCACAGAGCGCACATGTACGTCTCTTGTAATCTTATTATATTGAGTGTTTCTAAAGTGCATAAACAATGGTGTAACAGTGTCCAATAAACAATATTAGTAATACAGTGTATAGTGGTTTCTTTTCTATCAAGATCCCAAACAATGGGTACATCTCTGTCTTAGCATTCGGAGCTTACAGGCGTGAAGTTATGTCATGTAGATGTTAGACGATGATCTCTAACTATACTGGTGGGTGCTAAGTCCCATGTAGGTAATAGGAGGCAAGCCTATGCCATCAAGCGGGCACAAATATAGACTGCGTGGCTGCTACTGCATGACGAATTCCTGAAGCAAAAACCCAGTAAGACTTTGCCCGACCCGGGTATCGGATCCAGGACCAGTAAGATACTTATACTCAGTAAGCAAGGCAGTCAAATTAACACGAAATAACAAGTTATTATAGTAAACATCATAATAAAAGTTCCCTCACATAACACTTACCATAACCTCCCGTCCGCTAATAAATCTCCAGGAAATTTATAACAATGACTTTTTAATTGTTTCTTTAATAAGGCGTATGAGCTCATAATAAGGCGTATGAGCTCATAACAACACGCCTGTAAATCCCGGAGGGGTAGGCAGAGACGTACCAAATAGTAGGTACACTCACGTTTTGCCAGTTGTTTAATTCCCACGTAATAGGGGGCGGCCTATTGGCATCAACCAGACACAAATCCAGACTGCTACTACGAAATTCCTAATGAAAAACCCGATAACACTTTGCTCAACCCGGGAATCGACCTCATGCTCAATACAATGTTAAAATAACAAGTAAACCTCATAACAAAAGTTCCCTCTCAAATAAAAACCCATTATAATCTGTGACAATAGGCTCCCATCGTCCCCGTGACAGTGAAGTCAAAAGTTACGCAAACATGGGGCCGAATGAGACACCTGTTTTGCTAATAGGGGACTTTGCTGCTATAATAAGGGGAATATGTTTTTATTACACGCAGTTATGATTTGGGGGACTCGTTTTAATGTTAGTCATTTTGTGGTGTGGATGATTATTTAATAAGTTGTTTTTAGGGTTCCGTACCTCAAAAGGAAAAAACGGAACCCTTATAGGATCACTTTGTTGTCCGTCTGTCTGTCTGTCTGTCTGTCAAGACCTTTTTTCTCAGGAACGCGTGGAGGTATCAAGCTGAAATTCATATCAAATACTCAAGTCTATGGTCTCTTGGAGCTGTGAAAAAATCAAACTTCTAAGTCAACGCGATCAAAAGATACTCCCGTTTATGCCGCAAATTTTCGACACTCGCAAGGGAATCAAAACCTACAGGGTACTTCCCGTGAACTCAGAATCTTGAAATTTGGTACGAAGCAACGTTTTATAGCATAGATAAAGGAATAATTACGAAAACCATAAATTTTTAGTTACATCAAGATACTCCCGTTTATGCCGCAAATTTTCGACACTCGCAAGGGAATCAAAACCTACAGGGTACTTCCCGTGAACTCAGAATCTTGAAATTTGGTACGAAGCAACGTCTTATAGCATAGATAAAGGAATAATTACGAAAACCATAAATTTTTAGTTACATCACATAATATATTTTTTTTACGGAACCCTCGGTGCGCGAGTCCGACTCGCACTTGGCCGGTTTTTTTTTAAGCTATTGCATAGCTTCTATCGCAGGTTTTGAGCGTGGAGAGCGAATCCAGAAATTCCGTAACGAAATATTTCAACCAGGTTGCTATGGTTACGGAAAATAACAAGGTTGTCAACTGAGGTTGTCAAATTAAATAATTGATAAAAAATGCTATGCAATAGCTTTACCGCGGCAGTCTCCGAGTGCCACACGTTTTTTAACATAATTTCCTCATTCATTTTAATGCTTATAAACACGTTCTTACAGTAAAAAAAACATCTACTTACCAATGTCTTTCTTGCCTTGTATGAATTACTTAGGTACTCAACCACAGAACTAGGCCGTAGCCAGAGTGCTAAGCATCAATTCAACAGAACGTAAAAACTAGTTAGGGTCTTTAGAACCAACGCTTTGGAATGGGCAAATAAAGTACAATCACGAGTTATTATGCCTTATGACTGGGACTGTAGCTTAGTTTATTTAGCTTCAGTAGTTTACTGCCGCACTCGGAGAGCTTCAGTGGTTGCTTGGGACGTCGCTTGGTAAAGGTTTTTGGCAGTTTTGTCATACAAAAGTATGTCAAGCCTTTGCTGGGTGGCGGCTTGAGTAATCGTTGGATATCTCTGAGTGCCGCAGTTAGTTTAATTCGACTATTCAAAAGTGCCTGTAACGGCCTACTTGAAATAAATGCTTTGAATTTTGAATTTAGATAGCGCTGGCGCTGTAGTGACTTATTTTCAGTTTTAGTAATTTTTGACACTAGTCAATAATTATTCTGATAATAGTGCAACCGCTAAGTATGAGGGCCTGGGTGTTATTGGGGTTTTCAATCATTTCTAAGTAGCAAACACGGAGTCGGGATGCCTCCAGTAGGCCTATTGCGTATCTTTTTAATGACAGTTCATTAAAAAGATACGCAATAGCCCTACTGGAGGCATCCAAATTTCTAAGTAGCAAACACGGAGTCGGGATGCCTCCAGTAGGGCTATTGAGTATCTTTTTAATGACATTAAAAAGATACGCAATAGTCCTACTGGAGGCATCCTAATTTTCCTATCATAAGTTTCCATAGCTTAACTGTAAATTGGTTATGGTTTGGTACATTTTTTTTAAAAACTCACCATTTGACCGTTATTTGATAGACACTATAAGTTATCCACTGTCATTAAAAGATACACAATAGCCCTGCTGATCAGAAGGTCTATTGTGCCCAGTTGATGGTTGATCTACCAATCCGCACTGGGCCCGCGTGGTAGATTATAGCCCATTCCCTCTCAAAGAGAGGCCTGTGTCCCAGCAGTGGGAACATTAATAGGCTGTTGATGATGATGATTGATGGCAATAGGCTCGCATGGGACTGAAAACAGTCAAACTCATGTATGTTTTACCCTTATTTTTCTTGCTTGTTTATTTTTCTGTTTAGGTTTTTGTTGTGCGCACTTGTGGCGTGTGCCAAATAATTATCTTTTCTTTCTTTATTTTTCTGGAAAGTCCGTGCCTGAAAAGACACTGATGCAGGCTGATTATGGTTTTGTGGCGGTGTTGAAGCGCCATCAGCGAACAGGCATTATGTGCTCCTTTTGAGAAAATAGAATTATCTTATCTTAATTTATGGAAGAGCGGAGTCTCCTACTACAGGCATTATTTGCTTAAGAGCGTATGGTACCTCAAACGCGAGTTTTATAATGCGTAAAAGTATATGATTCACTGCAGTAATCAACATCAGAAAAATATATGATATTCTTCAGGATATATGCTAGTGCCATAGTGTTGTGAAAACATAATACAACTAACTTTGCTCGATAGAAAAAAATCGTGAAGATACCTCTAAAAATTTCTTTTAACGAGTAAAAACCATACTAAAATACATGTCATCGTTCTGATTTTTTTGCCAAATAATTCTACAAGCAACATACTAAAGTCATAGTGTTTTACTTTTTTAGTCCAATCAATAGATTTTTTGTAAATCGCAAAATACCACTAATTTTGCACTATTCGGCCGCAGCGAGACGTAACAACCGCTTTGTAGTGCAAGCTAATTAGAACTTTATTCTAACAGTATTTCAAGCGAAGTTTGAACCACCACAAACAGGGTTGCTAATCTGAGGTAGCATACGCTCTTAAAAGGAGACTCCAATTATCAACTAATGTAAGAAATATTGTTTTACGGAAATAAATATTTTGTATTTGTATTTTGAGCTGATCGGCTTATTCGTCAAATATCTTTATATAGTAGCCGGAATCAACGACCTAACATGCTTTCCGAGGCACGGAGCAAACTCGGTGTTAAACAGGTGGTCATCCATCAATGGAGCAACATAGGCAAGTACGGTTTTACCTAAAATTATAGACACAAGCAAGAATTATTATTAAGCCACACGAACACCTCATAAGGTCTCTCTCATGTCCCGTCGGGGTTGCGTAAAGGTCTAAGAAGGAACATGGTTTTAGTCAGTAGAAATCTGACACTCCCTTTCGCTCTGCCCAAGAGCGGGAGGAGTTATTTGCTGATACCCCATAGTCCAACAAAAGAAAGTCTCTCTCACGTAGGCCTATGTGAAAAAAAATCCTTTTAATTCTAAAAGTTAATAACTCGATCATTTCACTTTCTATTATCACCCCAGTGAACTATTATTAGTTAATAGTGGCTCCTGCAATAAAATTGTCTATTGGCTGCTACTTGCTACAGAGCGTCGCGTCGGGGCGCGGGCCTACATTACTGATGTTATAAATTTCTGTCTCCTTTGTGCAAGAGACGGATTTGGGGAGGGCTCATTGATATTTTATTTTATTGTAACTTGTTTTTATCGACGTCGTTTACCCATGCCATGAAGCATTTTGCTCCATGACCCATGCATTTGAACGTCTAGATCTTTTAAGATCAAATATAAGCATTCGTTAAACATATTTTAAATTTAAAAAAAAAACAGATTCTCCTCTTTCAATCGTTACACTATCATTTACTTTTTTTACCGGACTGCGGAGGGTTATGAATAGTTATGATTTAATCACATCACACTATGTGTGTACCTATGTTCATTTTTCTTTATACAGGGTGCAATTGAAGTCATGGGCATTATTCAAAACTAAGACACTACTCACGATACTAATTGCATTAGGGAATTTGCATAAGTACTATTTCGTAAATCAAAAATATTATTAATGTTAACTTAGTATGGAAAACCTTAAATTGTAGTAAGTCATACTGCAAAAGGCTTATTATTCTTGTAAATAAACACTAAAAGTAGTAAAAAAAAATATGTCCTTACAAAAAACGCCAATAAATCTTGAAGTATCAAAATCTTAACGCACAGTACAACGCGGAACGAAAAAAAAAGTAAACAAACATAAAAATATAATACTAATAAGTATAATTCCTCACACAATGCATCCATTGTTTTCTGGATGGCGAGGGAGAAAAAGACCAACATCTCACCCTCTCCTTCCATAAACATTTATCAATATATCCAACACTCTTTTAGTCGCATACGATTGGATTCGTCCCTTATCATCACAAATCAATAAAACGACAGTCGATGCCATTTCAACTTTTCTGTAATTCGCTCATCTTTTTAACCGACTTCAATAAGGAAGGGGTTCTCAATTCGTCGTAATCTTTTCAAGGATTTACTTGCACGAAAAAGAAAGAATAAAATTTTGTATTCCAATCTCAAATCCGTCCCGTTGTCTGTGGAATGCTCGGTATTTAAATTAATCGGAGCAAGGGGCGCTCGATTGTGACTGTCTTTATACCTCGCTGCCTTTGCCTCTTGCCTCGTGCCTCACTGAGAGTCACTTTTATTATGTTTTTCCGATGTTTATTCCTTAATCTCTATTTAGTTTTAATGTTGGAAGGATAGTCTAGGATTTAAATCTTATTTTGTGCTAGAATTATTTTTGAATGCGGAGAAATGGTGTGAGGAAAGTATTGAGTATGTAGATGGGTATTAGAGTAGAGGAAGACCATGGCAAAGAAACGATGGATGGACTGTGTGAAGGATGATATGGCTAGAAATGAGGTGACTGCTGAGATGACGAGAAATAGAGAAGTATGGAAGAAGAAGACATGTTGCGCCAACCCCAAATTGGGATAAGACCAGAAACCACATTGAAAGAAAGAAAACATAATTATTAGTCTTACACAGGACAAAACAAAATGATAAAATATTCATCATCATCATCATTTCAGCCGAAAGACGTCCACTGCTGGACATAGTCCTCCCCTAAGTGTCGCCACATTGACAGGTCCCGTGCGTCTCGCATCCAGCGGATCCCCGCAACCTTCACCAGGTCATCGGTTCACCTAGTGAGAGGCCTTCCAACGCAACGTCTTCCGGTTCGCGGTCGCCACTCCAGAACCTTCCGGCCCCATCGGCCATCCGTCCTGCGAGCAATGTGCCCTGCCCACTGCCACTTAAGCTTGGCAATTCTTCGGGCTATGTCGGCAACCTTGGTTCTCATGCGGATGTCCTCATTTCTAATTCGATCACGCAAGGAAACTCCGAGCATAGCCAAACAAAATGATAAAATATTACCAATAAAATAAAAAGTAATAAACAAAAGGAAAGCTTTAATTATGAAATGAAACTAAAATTGATCCAGTACGATGTTGTAACATTTAATACAAAAGAGAGAGATTTTTGCAATGCATGGCGTATGTTACGTAGTCATTAGCATTTTGTTCTTTTGTTTTGGCCTTGAAGTTGGGAATGGATAGGTATGTTAGATAAAATAACAATACCTTTTAAAGAAGCGCTAATTGTCAATCAATATTATTAAGCGTATCGCGGTATAGCGTTCTGTAGAATCTGTAGTATGACGTAGCGTTATGTAGCATGTCGTAGCATCTTGTAGCACGCCATAGCAATACGTAGCACGGCGTAGCATCTTGTAGCACGCCGTAGCAATACGTAGCACGGCGTAGCATCTTGTAGCAAGCCGTAGCAATACGTAGCACGGCGTAGCATCTTGTAGCACGCCGTAGCAATACGTAGCACGGCGTAGCATCTTGTAGCAAGCCGTAGCAATACGTAGCACGGCGTAGCATCTTGTAGCACGCCGTAGCAATACGTAGCACGGCGTAGCATCTTGTAGCACGCCGTAGCGATACGTAGTACGGCGTAGCATCTTGTAACACGGCGTAGCGTTACGTAGCACAGCGTAGCATCTTGTAGCACGTCTTAGTGTTACGTAGCACGGCGTAGCTTTGCGTAGCACGCACGAGAGTTTCGTAGCCCCCCACCTCTGTTTTCAGAACTTACCAATTTTGTTAACAGGTAGGTCCTGTATCTCCTTCTTACTAAGGTTGATTTTGAATACAAAAGCAGTTTTTATGAGAGGACAGGGGCTGATATTCTTTCTGAAAATAGTATTTCCCATTTTTTTCTTCAAAAACTGAGCCTTTTCAATATTTGTGATACAATCAGTCTGAGCCGCAGCTCCCTATCGGCTACGGGAGCCGGCTTGACGCAGCGCGGCGGCAATAATTTCTTCAAATACCTCGCAGCCTCTGTTCCTTCCTCATTAAATTCAATCATATGTTTACAGAGACTAAAAGGTTTCATAGTATATTTTTGATGAAATAAAGCAACAACAAAAACCATTTTACCATAATAACAGGGCCCAAAAGGAGATGGCGGGATGAGCTGGACTCTTTCTCTAAGGATTTGCCCACTATCGCACTAGATGGCGAAAAGTGGGGAGACCTTTGCCATGCAGTGGGACAGTATAGGCTTATAAAAATAATAATAAAGAACAGTAAGTAAACAGTGAATCTAATAACAGAAACAGATACAATCTCCGCTAATCATAAAGAGGGTCCCAAATGAGAGATATAATCCCCTTCTAAAGTGGGATACAACTGGACATTGGTCATTACGTAGATAATTAAGAGGAGGTCGGAGTTGATTGACGGAATGAGATAGTTACCATGCGACTGGAGCTCAAATAGGTTGTTTGAAATGGATAAAGATAGGAGGATTGCTAGTATCATCTACTGTGCCTAGATAAAATAAAATAAATAAAATAAGCCTTTATTACTGTTTTACAATAATTACATTAACATTTATCACTAACGATCGGTTTATAAACAACAGCTTGTCCTTCGACAAAGGCCTCCTCCAAAGACTTCCACCTATCTCTGTGCCTAGCCTTTTACCCAAATATGCTGGAGTCGGCTTCCAGTTTTACGGGTTGCAGTTGAATACCCGTATTTAACATAGTGCGTGGCTTAACCTTTTGAGCGCCACAGTCACGTATAGACGACAAGAAGCCGAACAAGCAAAACAGTACCTTAATTCTGTCGATTTAAGGTACTTTTTGGCTTGTCGTTATTCTTGACTGTGGCGGTCAAAACGTTAATAATAACAGCCGCTTGGGTCGATTTTCAGGTTAAGCCCCGGTAGCCTAGGTAAGTCCTAGATGTAGAGTTTTCTCCGTGCCTCGGTCGGTTAAGCCGACAGACCTGGCTATGATTGTAGATCTTTGACAGATCGGTCGCTCCAAGTAAAAACTGGTATTATCAAGAATCGGTAAACATACATGGGAGTATTTTCGTATGCCCCTCCCCCTGGGCATGGAGAATCTGTTTTTTATGACGCAAGTACTTGGACTGCCCTGTAGTTTTGACAAATAGTATAACTTGTTTAGTGTTCAGTAAATATTTCTTTTGATAGGTAACTGAGAGGTCTTGTCTGTTCATGAGATTCAAGGTTGGTAACTAAATAAAACGATCCATTTCAATAAATAATACTTTATTTATTAATAATAAGTAAGTACATTAATATAATCCTTATATACAGATATCATATAAGCGTGTACATTGATAAGATAAAGCATATCATTTAACTTATCAGCAATAATTAAGCTAGTAACAGAATTGATATGCAAATTACAATTATTATGAATAATATCTCTTGCACAGAGGATAGTTAACTCTACAAGATTTGCAAAAAAAGAATTCGGAAATTTCAAAAATTAATAATTATTTTGTCCTGAAATTTCAGGACAAAGTTTGTATTCGTTTTCTTAAAAAAGTTTTTGCCGTAAACAGTAAACAGGAATCAAACCTGATATTTTTACAAAAACAACCTCTCCTATATTATTGCCAATAATATGTATTAATTTGCTGACAATTTAAACAATATCTTACAAAAAGTGTGCGAAGAAACTCAGCTGCCGATAACATGCTAATAATAGTTTATTATATTTATAATAATTATTACCTACTTCTACAGCTATTATAATTCGTACATAACATAACGCCTATAATAGGGGATCGGACAGACTCAAAAAAATATGATTCTGTTTAGTCCGTCAGTTAGATTATCGAAAAATATTGGAAACGTGTTTTTTGTTTTATCAAATCAATAAAAATTGACAAAGATAAAGCGCGTCAAAGATCATGGAGTGGGGCTTGAAACGTCACTTGAAGGTACAAAATGTACTAGCATATGACGTCACACGAGTTTTTGAAGCACTGTATCGTCATCATTCTCCTGCCCTTCATCATCATCATCATCAGCCTATAATGTTCCCACTGCAGGGACTCAGGCCTCCTCTCTAGGAGAGGGATGGGCTATAATCTACCACGCGGGCCCAGTGCGGGTTGGTAGATGTCACATAACTTCGAATTTTTGGTTCTAAGACATGCCGCCTGCCCTTATCCCAATTTATTTGTGGTCGGCGCAACTTGTCTTCTTCTTCCATACTTCCCTATTTCTCGTCATCTCAGCAGTCACCTTCTTTCTAGCCATATCATCCTTCACACAGTCCATCCATCGTTTCTTTTGAAGCACTGTATCGTCTTCATTTTTTGTTTACGTGAAAAAAAAATGTGGTCAATATTTTTTTGGAAATCTATCTGACGGACTAATTAGTTTTTTTTTGTCCGATCGCCTATTCCCGAAGGGCAGAGGTGTACCTTATAGTACACCCACATTTCGCTAGTTATGTTATAGCCCCATGTAATATGGGGGGCGAGGAATTCGTACATAATTATCACTACATATTACAGTGAAATAGTCCGGTCAATTTAGACATCCGAGGTTACATTAATTCCCACCAGGCTGAAAAAAAGTTGTAAGAGATGTAATCTAAGCACGTAGTTTATATACGTGGTGCGTGGTGTACATATTATTACGACGCATGCAATGACGGTAACAACTCTTTCAACTTTTTGAATTGTTATATCTCAAAAACGGTGCATCGTAGGAATATAAGTGTTAAGACATTTTTATAGATTTTTATCTGATCTAAAATTTTGCCTTTGCAAATTTTATGATAAAACTTACCGTTTGGCTGAAAATCGCGAAAAACCCATTTTTGTGACCTTTGACCTCGAATAACTTTCTTTCCAAGTGGCGGATCGATGGGGACTTTTTACATATCATTTATAATGGTGTTTTGAACAATCCTACCAAATTTCAGCCTGGTGGGAATTAATGTAACCTTGCCCCTATTTTTTGGTCTAATTTGACCGGACTAAAACCTGGTTAAGTGAGACCTCAAGGGACCTGAAAATTTGTCTCACTTATAGAGGTAATCCACTTACCCAGTGTCTCAGATATCCAATATCTGTCTCATGGGACCTCAGCATGAGTTCCAGCTATAGAGGTTTCTCACTTATCCAGGTCCCACTTAACCAAGTTTCACTGTATAAAACAAAGTCCTCCGCCGCGTCTGTATGTTCGCGATTAACTCAAAAACTTCTGCACTGATTTTCATGCTGTTTGCACCAATGAACAGAGTGGTTCTCGAGGAAAGTTTTTGTATATAATTTGCCAAGTTTTTGTATACATTAGCTAAAGTATAATGATATTTGTGAGGCTAAAGCCGCGGGCATCAGCTAGTTGTTATTATTTTAGTAGTATCGTCAGGGTTAATCTCTTGCGGGATTAATAGAGGTACTTAGCCGGGTTTTTAGCTAAAAACTAATTATATAACATAACACCTACAACCCGCAAGGGGTAGGTAGAGGTGTAGCTATGGTGCATTAACATTTGGCCAGTTATAATTTGCGGTTTTAGCCCAGGAGTGGACGTTTTTCGTCTCATACAAGCTTGGAAATGAATTAAGTTTCAACAATTTTACGAATATTATTCTAAAGTTGTTAATTTATAGTTGTTATTTTTTAACGACTAAATCACCTGAAATGTTTCTTAAAACAGTCTAATCCAAATTTAACTATCTCACTATTATTAAGAGAGCCATACATTTGGCTAAATCTATCAGACCAGAGACATTTTAAAATAAGTTTAATCATGCTTGATCTTAAAAAATATATAACCCTTGTTTTTGTCACCTTTTAGATCATATTTGTCATTCAAGAAAAGATAACTGTAAGTCTCATCATTGTTGTGTTAAATTGACGCTCTTGAACGCGGTTTAATTATTAATATAATCAAACGCGGTTTAATTATAAAAATTACGCGGTGAAATTAGCCCTAGGACTATCCTTCTTTTCAAAGTTAGTCAATACTTTATATAAAATCAAAGTTTTATTATTACTCTCTAGAATTCTAGATGATTGGAATCAAAATTCATTTTTTCTTAAGTGTTTTTGCAATGGGGAAGAAAACTGTCAAATAGTTCCACGTAGAGGGCGCTGTACGTTGGCTACAAACAAACTGTCTAACTCCATAGAAATTGAACAATATCTTAATATTTTGTGACTTTTTTCAATATTATGGGTCGTTGTGTAGCCTTTGGATGCAAAAAAATAGGCGTTGTCGGATTTCCCAGAAATTTGCGCATGAAGAGAAAGTGGGAAAAGGCACTGAAACTAAAAAAATGTAAAACAAGTAATTTTTCGAGGTTAGGTGGGAAACATTTCAACGAAACAGACTACGAGACCACTTCTAAGAGTGACCGACCCGTGGTACAACTGCGATGTCCAACTGGTTGTACTACGGAGAAGTAAATTTACCCATGGTTCAACTGGGTTCAACTGGTTGTTCTATGGGGAAATATCTTTACCAATGGTTCAATTACAGTGAGTTGTTCTTTCCTTGGTCCAACTAGTTGTACTTCTGGGAATTGAATGTATGATCTACGGAACAACTACTGGTAATAAACAGGAAAAGGTTATCTATTAATGCTGAAGTGCAATGCAATTACTACCTCCTCTTTTAACCAAAATTATAATACGACCGTCTCGCGACAGTATCCTTTATGGGCGGCATGGGCACCGGGCCGTAGGCCGACGAAGGAGGCCGGCGGAGGCCCGGCACTTCGGGGACAGAAGACAATAGTGTTATGTAATATGCGAGCGAAGCGAGCGCGCGTCATGGAGTACAACATGCGTTGCATGTATGAGTGACGTCATTATTATTATTATTTCACATCTTTATTGCACCAATCACTTGCACCCATTTTTTAACCGACTTAAAAAAGAAGGAGGTTATAACAATAGCAATCGTTGTCAGATCACTTAACGATAGTCATTTGTTTTAGACGTTCATTTGTTTTACACGATCATCCTATCCCCGTGGTCCAACCAGTTGGACATAATTCCACAGTTGTACCACGGGTCATAATCATAAATATCAGAAAAAAGAGTTGAACCATGGGTAAATTTACTTCCCCGTAGTACAACCAGTTGGACATCGCAGTTGTACCACGGGTCGGGGTGGCTTCTAAGGCGACAGGTTAGTACGATACCTATTATTAATTCTGACTTTTATTAATAATTTGAATATGTGGGAGAAACAAGGGTCGAACGTTGACTCGGTTTCTCCTACTTCAAGTCAACGTTCGCTCATGGGGGATTTAAGCCGCACTGATATATGCAAAGTACCTATTTAACATTACCGAATATTGTTTCAGGCTTTCCACTCCAACGCAAAATTTTGAAGAAATCTGCTGTGCCTTCTATATTTTGTTGGAATGAATCATAGAGTGTCACCTCAGCTCGAACTGAGCGATTGCAACAGAGAAATGCAAGGCGTTGCTTATTATCAAGCCCTATAATATCAAACGAACCACTGCCATCTACCAGCTTTGATCTTATTCCAGACATAAGAATTGGTTGGATGGGGAAATGGGTTCTTTTCAAATAACTATACATTTTGTAACATTTTAACAAATGATGTATTACCACTAAGGTAATACATCATGTTTATTATTAGATCATTAAAAAGCAAAAAGTTAGTGAGTGAAGTTTATTTTACAACTTGTAGAACCATAATATTGCCCAGAAAACAGCTACAAGTCGATAAAATGTTAAATCTATTGTACTTTTCGACAAGCTCCGCTTTCTTTACTTGTTGCGTTGCTCCTCGTTTTTTCAATTCCTCCTTCAACTGGGTGATACGCCAGGTAGCATACATTGTGCAGCGACAAATTGAGTTAAAAAACCCGCGCAAATACTTGAAAAATCGTCCACACAATGCAAACGTTTATTTAAAAAAAATTTACATGTGTAGCCAAACACCAGCGCCATCTTGCGGCGAAGTTTCCAGGAAACAACCCCATTGGCAGGTCACAGTGTCAGGTTGTATGTTGATTAAAATACGTTTTACTTATGGCTTAGTGTAAAATAGCGTTTGATCATGATTATAAATAAGCCGTATTATGTTCAAAACAGAATAATAACTAACACTTATAAAATTAAATAATTTAGACTGCGTTTACAAAAAAGTATAATGGATTCATTATTGCACCACTTTTACTTCAAAATTTCTTGATTAATTTGACAGATTTTTAATGAGAAGTAACTTTCTAATTAATATCAAAGCAGTTGTTCAGTAAGGTACTAAAAAATTCATGTCAAATAATCAAGAAATCCTGAAACAGGTTTTGAAATAGACAAATAAACAATACTTTCTATGGAAGAACATGTCGTGTAGGTACTCGCCGAAAGAATGGTCAATGGGGCCAAAAAGGTTCTAAAGTGGCAACGGCGAACCGGAAGACGTTGCGTTTGTAAAGCCTCCCACTAGGTGGACCGTGCACCTGGTCAAGGTTGCAGGAACCCGCTGGGTGAGAGACGCACGGGACCGCGAGATGTGGCGACACTTAGGGGAGGCCTATGTCCAGCAGTGAACGCCTCTCGGTTGTAATGATGATGATGATGATGGAAGATAAACTTTATCCGCATTTTGACGCCTTCAGCGTTCAAATTAGTCTATCTATCTATAGTATAAATAAAGAGGGAAGTCCTGACTGACTGACTCATCAACGCCCAGCCCAAACCCTTGGACCTAGAAAGCTGAAATTTTGCACAGAGGTTCCCTTTCTAATGTAGACGAGGAATAAGGAAGGATTTTTCAAAATTCAACCCCTAAGGGACTTAAATAGGGGATGAAAGTTTGTATGGAAAATCGTCATTTTCACGCGGGCGAAGCCGCTGGCAAAAGCTAGTCTATAATAATTAGGACATTGCACTGTTAGACTCTCATGAGTCTAACAGCTAGTGCAATGTCCTAATTCATCATTTTCTATTTTTAATTAACTGTTAGACTAAGCTTCCAGAAATGTCTAATCTCAGTATCACTTCTAGACGAAGTATTATTTATTTTCTATCACAAAAGATCCTAAAATCCTTCAATATACCTCTCCTTCACTCATTCCCAATAACAAATCATTATCTCTATCTCTAAGTAGCATAGATCTCTGACTTCCCACTAAGCAGCACACACGGTGTTATCCAGTGGCATTAGTTCCAACTTCACGTCATCTGATTGCAGTTCAGTTACCAGCTCACGTAATCTGAGGGAGGAAAGGGTTTCAGTTAAATAGGGTGGTTATGCTTCATAAAATCTAAAATGATTTCAAGCGACGAGGTAGCCCGCGAAATTCGAATTTTCTTACGTTTCTTAATCAAGTTTTCCATCACCATTCAGTTTGACAGCTGTCATTTCCGACAGATGTCAAACTAAACTGATGACCGTTGGGTGGACGTATTCTTGAGTTAAGTCCGCACTGGTACATTGCAGTCACGCAAATCCATCTTTAAAACTTTACGAATACATTATATCGGTATTCAAAATATTTTTATTTAGGAAAGCCAAATCCATATTCTCGTCTAAATTCACTTCGTGAACGAACGAGACAGTATAAGGCTAAATTCCACTAAACTTTTGTACCTTGTATAAGATTTTACTCTGCTAATTTGACAGGTTTTCCTTATAAACACATCAGACAGTGTGCGGAAAATCATAAAATGACTCCTTCCACTCTGGACAGAGCGGTAGGGAGTGTCAGACTTCTACTGACTAAATCCACCAATGTGCCTTCTTAGCCTTTTGTGCCGAGGTCGCGGTATCTCTTTCAAACAACCCGCAGCCCCGACGGGTATGTTCAAATAAGCCGTTAGTTAACAACACTTACTTAGCTAACTGCGCCGGGGTCACGAAGATGATATCTTCCGTCTGCCCTGATGTTTGAGACGGGTATCTGATTGTACCCACGTCCACTGACTTTGATGATAGTACCTGTTGAATTAACGAGAACATTAATGAAAGTCGATTGGCACAACCAATCTATAGAAATAAATAAAATTGAAATGTCTGTATGTAATGTATGAATGTAAACAGTGTATTTAGTTAACGGTTACCGATACATTTAAGATCATATTACTAAATACCCATTTCTATCGGTCAATTCACTTTTATGCGAATGGCAGCCATCTTGTTTTTAAAATCATCTGTTCTAGGCTATGTCCATTTCGTTACTGGGAAAGATTTTTAATGTATTGAATGAGTGTAAACCATGCGGGTGTTTCGTTATATAACTGTACTCCTTCAAATTTCATTCCTTTATTGCCAAACTCAGTAATAATTTATAGTAAAATTAAGTTATGTGGGTATTTGAAAATTATGTTATTGCATTAGGCATTTGAAGTCTAGGTACTTTAAATAAAAAATCGAATACTTACAGCAGCTAGTTCTGGCGCCGGGAACTCTGCGAAGTCAGCCTCCACACAACGCCATGGACGATGCATCAGCAACTGTTGACGGACCTCGGCTTGGAGGTTTGCTAGACGGATCTGTTGAAAAATTGATCAATAGGGTATCGGACAAAAAAAAACTAATTAGTCCGTCAGATAGATTTCCATAAAATATTGACCACATACTTTTTTATTTTTTCACGTAAACAAAAAATTAGGACGATACAGTGCTTCGAAAACTCGTGTGACGTCATAATTATGTTAGTACATTTTGTACCTTCAAGTTACGTTTCAAGCCCCACTCCATGATCTTTGACGCGCTTAATCTTCGTAACTTTTATTGATTTGATGAAACAAAAAACACGTATCCAATATTTATCGATAATCTAACTGACGGAATAAACAGAATCATATTTTTTTGAGTCAGTCCGATCCCCTATAGCCTTAGTTCATCGCGTACAAAGGTATTTTTGTTAGTCATCAAATGGCTTTTCTCAACCATATTAGGTTGGCTTCCAGGCTAGCTTTGCTGGTTGGCCACCCATTACATACCTAATTCCCTCCGCGCCTCGGTAACAACGTTAAGTCTTTGGGCTCGGCTGTCATATAAGTCTATGGCAGTCGTTACAGTAGTCAGTGTCCTGAAAGTCTGACTACCAGTCTTACCCTGGGGTATCGTATTATTCAGTTCTAACTTGGTTGTGAATGTCAGATCAGAGAGGCAGTCGCTCAATTTAAAATACGGGTTTCCATCTACATCAGGTTAGACTAAAAACCAACCCCGAACATAGTTGAGAAATGGCTATGCAGATGACTAAGCTCCGACGGGAACTTTACCAGCCCCGAGCGAGCAACGAACATGCACTTAGCCACGAGCCCCTCACTACAGCGACTACAGCTGACAGTATAGCTCACCTCCAACTGTCTCCTGAGCTCCCTTTGCTTGTCCTTGTGCAACTGCAGCGCGTAAGCGTACTGCCCCGGCTCCGACGGGAACTTTACCAGCCCCGAGCGAGCCACGAACATGCTCCTACACTTAGACACTACAGCTGACAGTATAGCTCACCTCCAACTGTCTCCTGAGCTCCCTTTGCTTGTCCTTGTGCAACTGCAGCGCGTAAGCGTACTGCCCCGGCTCCGACGGGAACTTTACCAGCCCCGAGCGAGCCACGAACATGCTCCTACACTTAGACACTACAGCTGACAGTATAGCTCACCTCCAACTGTCTCCTGAGCTCCCTTTGCTTGTCCTTGTGCAACTGCAGCGCGTAAGCGTACTGCCCCGGCTCCGACGGGAACTTTACCAGCCCCGAGCGAGCCACGAACATGCTCCTACACTTAGACACTACAGCTGACAGTATAGCTCACCTCCAACTGTCTCCTGAGCTCCCTTTGCTTGTCCTTGTGCAACTGCAGCGCGTAAGCGTACTGCCCCGGCTCCGACGGGAACTTTACCAGCCCCGAGCGAGCCACGAACATGCTCCTACACTTAGACACTACAGCTGACAGTATAGCTCACCTCCAACTGTCTCCTGAGCTCCCTTTGCTTGTCCTTGTGCAACTGCAGCGCGTAAGCGTACTGCCCCGGCTCCGACGGGAACTTTACCAGCCCCGAGCGAGCCACGAACATGCTCCTACACTTAGACACTACAGCTGACAGTATAGCTCACCTCCAACTGTCTCCTGAGCTCCCTTTGCTTGTCCTTGTGCAACTGCAGCGCGTAAGCGTACTGCCCCGGCTCCGACGGGAACTTTACCAGCCCCGAGCGAGCCACGAACATGCTCCTACACTTAGACACTACAGCTGACAGTATAGCTCACCTCCAACTGTCTCCTGAGCTCCCTTTGCTTGTCCTTGTGCAACTGCAGCGCGTGAGCGTACTGCCCCGGCTCCGACGGGAACTTTACCAGCCCCGAGCGAGCCACGAACATGCTCCTACACTTAGACACTACAGCTGACAGTATAGCTCACCTCCAACTGTCTCCTGAGCTCCCTTTGCTTGTCCTTGTGCAACTGCAGCGCGTAAGCGTACTGCCCCGGCTCCGACGGGAACTTTACCAGCCCCGAGCGAGCCACGAACATGCTCCTACACTTAGACACTACAGCTGACAGTATAGCTCACCTCCAACTGTCTCCTGAGCTCCCTTTGCTTGTCCTTGTGCAACTGCAGCGCGTGAGCGTACTGCCCCGGCTCCGACGGGAACTTTACCAGCCCCGAGCGAGCCACGAACATGCTCCTACACTTAGACACTACAGCTGACAGTATAGCTCACCTCCAACTGTCTCCTGAGCTCCCTTTGCTTGTCCTTGTGCAACTGCAGCGCGTAAGCGTACTGCCCCGGCTCCGACGGGAACTTTACCAGCCCCGAGCGAGCCACGAACATGCTCCTACACTTAGACACTACAGCTGACAGTATAGCTCACCTCCAACTGTCTCCTGAGCTCCCTTTGCTTGTCCTTGTGCAACTGCAGCGCGTGAGCGTACTGCCCCGGCTCCGACGGGAACTTTACCAGCCCCGAGCGAGCCACGAACATGCTCCTACACTTAGACACTACAGCTGACAGTATAGCTCACCTCCAACTGTCTCCTGAGCTCCCTTTGCTTGTCCTTGTGCAACTGCAGCGCGTAAGCGTACTGCCCCGGCTCCGACGGGAACTTTACCAGCCCCGAGCGAGCCACGAACATGCTCCTACACTTAGACACTACAGCTGACAGTATAGCTCACCTCCAACTGTCTCCTGAGCTCCCTTTGCTTGTCCTTGTGCAACTGCAGCGCGTGAGCGTACTGCCCCGGCTCCGACGGGAACTTTACCAGCCCCGAGCGAGCCACGAACATGCTCCTACACTTAGACACTACAGCTGACAGTATAGCTCACCTCCAACTGTCTCCTGAGCTCCCTTTGCTTGTCCTTGTGCAACTGCAGCGCGTAAGCGTACTGCCCCGGCTCCGACGGGAACTTTACCAGCCCCGAGCGAGCCACGAACATGCTCCTACACTTAGACACTACAGCTGACAGTATAGCTCACCTCCAACTGTCTCCTGAGCTCCCTTTGCTTGTCCTTGTGCAACTGCAGCGCGTGAGCGTACTGCCCCGGCTCCGACGGGAACTTTACCAGCCCCGAGCGAGCCACGAACATTGTCCATTCCTGGAGACCAAAGAATAAACATAAATACAAATGCGGTTGGTACGTTGGCCATCTCCGCATCTAGCAAGTCTACGAAGGAGCAAGGTTTTGAACAAAGAGCCTTTTTAAATATGAATACTGCCAAAAAGTCCCGGCCCTCAGTTCTCAGCAGCCCTGCTATTCCAAGTTCCTACAGCAGCTAAGATAACGTCGGGGTAGAGGGTGATAACAATTTCTGGACGGCAGAGTAGGTCAGGTTAAACAGTCTGCCAGCTGGAAAATATGATTTTCCTACTCCTCCTCCATTCTTTTCTGATTAATTTCGTTGCGCGATCCAAGACAGTTAAATTGTTTCTGTGAGACTTCGTCGAACTTCATTGTCTCGGCGGTTTTCTGGTGGTCGCCGTTGTTGATTCTGGCTTTCAGGAGTTACGGTAGTTTGGGAATAGGGTAGAGGGCCTATCCCAAAGAAAAATTGCGATGTGTTGATAGCTTTTTTAGAAACTTGGTATGAAAGACTTACCGTCTGCAACTTAGCCAGGTCCCTCTCCAGCTGCGCGGCAGCGTGTCTGCGAGCGAGCGCAGCGGCGGAGCCCGGGTGCTCGAGCGGGCGCAGCGAGCGTAAGGCCGCGCGCTCCGCCTTGCGACACGCCGACATGCGAGCCGAGCGCTCGCGTTCCACCGTCCTGTTAGGAAACAGATAGTATAATATGTATGTATGTTTTATTTTCTTATTTGATTGGTTTTCTGTGTTCTAGCAAATGACCATATTTTTGGAAATATCAGGCAACTTTCCTGTCCATTTATGTATTTGTAACGTAACGAAGACGAGCCAGGGCCTTTCAAATTATCAGTCAATACACTGCCTTAGTGACCGACAGATTCTATGCCGTAGAAGTAGTTAATTGGCTTCGGCCGTCTACGAAACCGTAGTTTCGTAACTGGTTTCGATAAAGGAATGATTTGTCCTTGTACGTAACTGGTTTCGATGGAGGACATATTTGTCTTTGTACGAAACCACGGTTACTTACAAGGAATTTTTCCAATCTAAAGTTAATGTAAGCTAAAGAATGTATTTATTTGTTTGGTTGAACGCGCTAATCTCAGAAACTGCTGGTTCGAATTGGAAAACTATTTGATGGTTGGATAGTCCATTTATAGAGGAAGGCTATAGGCTATATAACTTCACACTACTGCCAACAAAAGCGGAGCAGCTATGAAAAATGCTGCAAAAATAAAATGCAATTTCTAATTTATTTTTTGTACTCTATCACAATGCTGTCCTATTTTAACTGCTCAAAGCTACTCACCAGCTCAACACCTTGATCTGATGCTGCAGAGCATCATACACCTCTCCCGCCGGTACGCCCGCAGTCACCTTCACTGGCGTTTCCTCTGTATCATACACTTGGTTATAGAACATTCTGGAGGGTGGTAGAAGGGGGTGATGGTTGCGGATGGGAGTGAAAGATCGACTTTACATTGTTATATTACATCTGACTGACTATTAACATAAAGTCAGTTTCGAGACAATTTTGGTGATAAACAAAAACTGATGACCACTCTTGATCATATCATAATCTGCCTAAACACTTCTCTGCTTCCAGGTAAACCGGATGCAGCTGAATACCAGTATTTAACATTGAGCGAATGCCTATCTGACCTCCACAACCTAGGTTGTACTAGGTTGTCAGACTTTTGGGCCACTGACTACCTGTAAATGGCAGCCGGGACCAACGGCTTTACGTTATTTCAGAGGCACGGAGGAAACTCGGTATGTAATGCGTGGTCACATACCCACAGACAGAATTGAATTGGCTAGAATTGGTGTATTGTTACTGAGGTCCCTAATAATGGGAGACAAGAGGCAAATATCGCAAGTACGTCACTATATGTCATCCATTGTCTAAGATATTAGAGTTACAATCAATCACGGGTGTGTCCGTGACATGTACGTAATTAGGAGCGAACCTACGGGGGAGGCGGAGCCCTGGGCCTATTCCAATAGAGGACTTTGTCGCAGCTCCCATGTCGATGCAAGATTGTGTATCGTGCCTCAAAAAAAAATAATAAAAAAATCTAGGCAAGTGCGGCTTTACCAGAAGATTGATCCGAGAGGCTGTTATTATCTAGCCACGACCTCCTTAAGATTGATATTCTAAGAAATACATTTTAGACTAACAAAATTTTATTCAGTCTTTTTGTCTTTAATTTTCTTTGTCTTACTAGTCTTATATATTTTATTGCGACATAGCTAAAACCAAGTCGATCTTTCAACCCCAAAATGTAGGTATTAATACACTGAACAGCATTCGTGGTTGTAAACATGAAAAAGCACAGATTTTGACAAATTATAATTATGTTAAATAAAAATTAAGCTAAGGCTCGTAAAGTTGAGGTTGTATTGCGTTACTGTTGACCTAAAAGAAGAAGCAAGACTAGACATTTCATTATTTTTATTATGATCATAATGTGTACGACTAACGCCCAAATACTCAAACGTCACTCAATTATAAGAAACCCTCAAAACTCGTGCTATCTCTGTCACTCTGCGTTAAAGTAACAAAGACAGCACGAGATTTAAGTGCAACTTAAAATTGAGTGACGTTTGAGTATTTGGGCGTAGGCCATTGAAATTGCCTAAAATATTTTCATGACTGATAAGTCGAATATAGTGAGGTTAAAATTATTTAACCATCTGATTAACGCCCGAATACTCGAACGTCGCTCAATTTTAAGTTGCACTTAAATCTCGTGCTGTCTTTGTTACTTTAACGCAGAGTGACACAGATAGCACGAGTTTTGAGGGCTACTTATAATTGAGTGACGTCGAACGTCACTCAATTATAAGTAGCCCTCAATAGTATTCGGGCGTATGTCCCCTATATTCCTCCTATATTCTGGCATTTTATTTCACTTAAACAGATAGGTGTGTTGCTGGGAAGTTTGTTCCGCCACTTCTTCCCAGCTAAAACACTAGGTAGTGTCGAAGGGAGGTCATTTTCGGAGACTGACTAAAGTAATGTGCTGAATTGAAAGGCTTATATGAATAAATAACATAAAACATAATATCACGCCGAAGGGTTAGGCGGAGACGTTCTATTAGCCATTTAAATTTTATTTTTATTTTTTTAATTATAACCTGGCTACCCTTTAACTTCGGCTTCTAGTTAAACCTAGCAGAATGCCCATACTTTACATGAAGCATCAAGTTATAGAAAGCCAAGTTAGAGGCCCGTGGGCGCCATAAGTTGCAGTTGCAGGCCGCAACTGCTAGTGGTGCCAAGTGCGCGCACTAACCTGCTGGGGCGCGCACCGCTGACTCGTGCGCACTCTCAACACGGTGGCGGATACTACAGATATTTTTACTTGTACACTGAGTGAGTTCACAAGGGCCACATACCACATACTGTGTAGCATGTATATTTTAAGTTTCTTTGTCGCAATAGAACTATTTATCTGTAATGGCAAGAAAACATATTGTGTGAATAAATAAATAAGACTACTGACAATTATCAAAAAATAAAAACGACTGGGGGGAAAGAAAGAGGGATGGCCTATTCTTTGGCCAAAGAATCAGCATTGCCATCCATGCTGCCAGCCTTCTGGGCACTTTTCCTGTTGACAGCAATGTGGACGAATTCTTAGACGCCCTATAATTGTTCTCTTTTTGCTACTTGTATATATTTTATTGGAAGGCCTCCCTCTAGGTGGACCGATGACCTGGTGAAGGTTGCGGGGATCCGCTGGATGCGAGACGCACGGGACCGGTCAATGTGGCGACACTTAGGGGAGGCCTATGTCCAGCAGTGGACGTCTTTCGGCTGAAATGATGATGATGATGATATATTTTATTATAATTTTAGTTCTGTAAATTGTAGTTTGTAAATATTGTAAAGAAATAAATAATTTATATGTTATTCGAAATACCTACTTTAAAAGTTTAAAAAATAAAAACCACGAAGAAGTTTTAAATTGAAAAAAAAATATATATAAAAGTGGGGCAACAGTTGTACAACTTTCAACTTAACGAGCCTGAAAATAAGTACACAACATCCATTGTACAATCATGCATACAAACATATTATTGACGTAAAATTAATAAATTAAAATAATTAGTCACATTTATCTCAAAGCTTAATTTAGGAGGCATTCCCTTTACTTAAAAGTAACTTTTTTGTATGAAAAACTTTTTGAATCTGAATCAATCGTTAGTTTGTAAAATTATTGTGTTTTTTTGTTATAAATTAAATGATTATGTAAGAAATCATGATCTTTTGCTTTTAGAAGAAAAGAGTTACCAAAGCCGATTTTTTAAAGTTATAGAAATTATTAAAAGTCATAGAAAATTATTAAAAAAAATTAAGATTCAGACTCAAAAAGCTACCCTATTTCACTACTACAGGTACACAATACGAAATTAAAACAATTAATGAAAATAATAACTAATGTGCCTTCGCATAAGGCATTGATCTGCATAGGAGTTCATCGGACGTATAGGTATGTAGCGTAGGCGAAACGTATACGCAGTTTAGACGCTACGTATACGCAGCGTAGACGGTACGTAAACGCAGTGTCAACGCGACGTATCTTTGTGGCAGTCACGTCTACGCGACGTAACCGCTGTATCATAATGCAGTTTAAAGCAACATCTACCCAACTTCAAAAAAAAATCTGTAAGGTCAATACGATGTCTATGTATCTTGTCAAAAACAATTTAAAATGCAAAGACGGCTGTTGAAATGTGGCCCAATCGCTATGATAGATCGCAGCAAAACAACTAGTTGTAACTATGAAAACGCAATAATTGCAATTTCACCTACTTTTTTATTTAAAAAGCCCATGGAGTTTCTTGCCTATTCTTTTCTATAGAGATGTACACTTCAAAATGGGCAACTAAATGCCTAGTGCCTGTGAATGTGGATCATTCCCACTAGTTCTACTGCACAGTTCTACGATAGAACTAGTGGGAACTTTTTTTAAGCTTCGTTTTCTTTGTTTTTCTGACATTCAAAAGTGCCAAATTGAAATAAATGCTTTCACTTTGCGCTGCGTTGTCATGGAGTTTCATATAAGAATAAGCAAGGCGTATCACAATCGCCTGACACAGCGATTGGGCATTACCAGTGAGCGAGCAGTGAGCACCGTCAGAATGGTTTAATAACGCAGCGTCTACGCACCGTTTACGTACCGTTCACGCTCAAATAAAAGTGCGAAGACACTCAAAAAATAAAAGAAAATAAAGCCCATGCTACACTGAATGATATAACTTATATTTCAGTTTATCTTACGCAAAGGTTCCTTGGGAGGAGCCACGGGCGTCGGCACCGCTATAAATTTTGATTTTAGTTTAAATTTTGATGTAAAATTAGCCAATTGGTTTATTGGGGATTATATCTTCATGGTAGGTAGTTTTGTGGTGTGAGCAGAACTTCGAAAGCATCAGTTTTCCTCCTTTAATTCCACCGTTAAAGCAGATAAGGTATGCAGCACAATTCTAAAAATTATTTTCTAAACTTGCATTTTCAAATAAATTCATCTTAAAGGCGTGTTTTTAAGTTATCCTTTATATTTGAATTAATTTAGATCGTTGTTTTTTTTACTGTTCATGAGTATTTTTTATAACTTTATAAAGTTTCACAAACTACTTTAATTTGATTCTAAAGTCTTGCCCACATCAATTAAAACCATGAAGATAATTTCTACTATTCTACTGGATACAAGGGTTTTCAGCTAATATATTTAGGTAATTAAACTGCATACTATCTATCTTCAACTTATTTATGTATAAGGGTTTATATTTATGTAAAACCGTAGTTCGGACGGTTTATATCTGTGTAAAAAGACCTTTAACGAAGCCAGAAGGAGCTTGTTCTCGAGGCTGCGGGTTGATCGAAAGACATACCGCGGCCCCGGACACAAAGAGCTAAGAAGGAGCATGGGTGGTTTTAGTCAGTAGAAGTCTGACACTGCCTTTCGCACCGCCCAGAGCGGGAGGAGTCATTGACTTCTGACTTCCAACATTAAAAAAAAGGCATTTGCTCTCCCTGTCATTGCGATATCTTTCTTGTTCTGGATCAAACCTGGCAACCAAAAGGTGCATACAGGTTATATAACATGTTGTACAACTTTTGTTTTATAACAAGTTACGTAGCATTTGTAACAAGACATTACAGAAACATGTTGTGTAACAACGTTTTATAACATGTTATGTTATATGATTGTAGGATGCCAGGATCGTTTGATTTGATCGAGTTACGGAGGAGATATTGGAGGCCAACCTTTTCCCAAGTTTGTATTGACTTCCACGAACCTGTACTATTGAGGTGGAAGGGTTTGAGTGTGATACATTCATACCTATCGTCAACCGTGATTTTTCACCCCAAAAGAAAAAGTCGTTTGCCAGCAATGATGTTTGTGTAGGGTACTACGTTTTGCACACATTTTTTTTTTTATTTTATTTTTTTGATGAAGCGAAATGATTAAATTAAATTAATTAATTAATTTAATTAAATCAAATGACTCCCCCCGCTCTGGGCGTAACGGTAAGGAGTCTCAGTCTTCTACTGACTAAAATCCACCCATATTCCTTCATAGCCCTTTATGATCCGGGACCGCGGTATCTCTTTCGGACAACCCGCAGGCCTGACGGTAGGATATATTCCGGAGCTTTATTGTTTTGTCATCCTTATGTGTATCCATATTTCTTCGTGCGTCGGAAAGTAGATCCACGCGAGACGCAATAGCTTTTAAATTGTGTCTGTGTGAATGCCCTCACATTTTGAGGGCATGACGCACGAATGGATATTTAACCTTTTGAGCGCCACATTCACGTATAGACGACAAGCCGAACAAGCAAAAAAGTGCCTTAAGCCTATCGAATTAAGGTACTTTTTGGCTTGTCGTCTTACATGACTGTGGCGGTCAAAAGGTAAAGCAAAATAAATGATTTGATGTACAGAATACTTGGTTGACGGCTTCGTGAAGAGTCCATTTACACCTCGTATTACTATAAGAATAGTATATAATATATAAAATAGTATATATATGTTGCAAAGGGAATGCATGCGGTTATCAAGCGACGAATCTTACTGTAGTCCCGGACGGCCGGCGGAGTACTCAGCGCTGCACGCATATACAACATCGTTATAGACTATCATTGTATTGTTTATTTACAATCGAAATTTTAGTCATGACCTATTTAGGTGATAAATCGTTTGACAAAACAAACCGTCAAAATAACAAAGATCAAGGTCGTTACTATGGAAATGTATGTTTACGCGAATATCGACCTAATTTTATTTGAATGTCTGTAAGAAAATAAGCTTTTAATAGGTCATAATTAAAATTTGTCGATTGTACTTATGTTACACGTGGTTGATAGTGTGTTGGTGCAAGGGTGCTTTCAATTCGACATATTGTTAAATAATTTCCTTTCTTACAAATATTTTTGATTTTTAAATCAAACTCTAGACACACAGTATTGTCACAGAGACAGTAAATTTGAGCGTTATTTTCTCAAATCTGTACATAGATGGGCTATGCCCTCAAATCTACAGTCCTGTGACTTATTATACCCTTTTAAGTTGACCTCACAAATTATTGTCCTGAATCAATACTACATTTTAACTAGAACTCATAGGACAAACATAAAAAAGCCAACCTGCTGAACCGATTTTGATTAGTTCACTCCGGTTCATAAATAAAGTTATGAGGTAACAAACATAAAAAGTACAACTGAATTGAGAATCTCCTCCTTTTTTGGGCAATAACTGATAATTATGTTCCCATATAAAAATATTATTTAATATTCAAATTGAAAGCACTCTTCAATAATAATTTATAAAACCTTAATAGTATAGTAAATATAACATTCTGGTTACTGAACATTCAATTATGAACCAATAACATTCTGAAATGAAAGCTTTTTATTATTTGTTAATTGTTATAAATGGAATTTAAACTGATATTTGTCATTTGGATAAAAAAAATCCTAAAAGATTATAACTGGTCATCTGCCTAGTCTTTTCCGGCTTCCAGTCTAACCGGATGCAGCTGAATACAAGTATTTTACATGGAGCGACTGCCTATCTGACCTCCACAACCCAGTTACTACTAGGTAATACGATACCCTTTGGTAAGACTGGTTGTCAGACTTTCAGGTCAATGACTACCTGTAACGACTGCCAAAGATCTTTATATGGTAGGCAGGACCAACAGCTTAATGTGCTTTCCGAGGCTCAAAGGAAACACGGTATGTAATGGGCGGTCACCCATCCACAGACCATCCTAGGCAAGCACGGCTTAACCTAAAGATCGAGCCAGGTGGCAGTTTTTATTAAGTCACGACCTTTTACCCCGTAGACGTATTATAAAAAAAAAACTTATGAAAAATACTGATCAAAAGTTCAATTTAGAGAGGAGATTTGGAGGCCTATGTCCAGCAGTGGACGTCTTTTGGCCGAAATGATGATGATGGTGACAATTTAAATTCCATTTACAACGCGCCCGAAATCACTGAAACCCCGCATACAAAACTTACTCAAGAACGCCAAGTCTATAAGAGAAAATAATACAATTTAGATAACAACAAAACATTTATGTTTAGTTTATCTTCACATTACTAAGATAATAATATCAATTTTAACCCTTCTGAAATGATTTCTTTATCAATACCTGACAACTACCTAACGTCGCTGTAGAATGATAACCTCGTATGTCCAGAAATGAAATCTTTACATAAAACGAAAAAAATTGTTATTTCGTCAATGTTTTTGTAGTAACTATATTTTTTTTAGCATTAGTAGTCATGTATTGGCTAAACGGTTTCACCGTGTTACGTGGTTTTCATTCGATTATCACAAAAAAAAACAGTTTTTTTTTTTTTTTTTTTTAAAACGTTGCCCCACACTAGGAATTTCTCCTGTATCGTGGGTGCGTTTACAAACATTGAAACTCACATACACAAACACGCCCAGACCCGAAACAACTATCTGTTGGCCATACAAATACTTGTTCCGTGCGGGGATCGAACCCGCGACACGTAGCGCAGCAGTCCAATCGCTTAGCCACTGCGCCAACCGTGTGTGTGTGTGTGTATTTTTTGACATACGTGGCATTCATTCTACAGCGACGCTAAGTCATAAAAGTCACAGTCATAAAACGTGCGAGCAGCACAGCAAATATATAACACGAAATTTTATTAATAATTCTAATAATTTTTAATAAAATTAATATTAAATTTTACTAATTTAATATTAATTTAACGAAATTTTATTAATTGTTAATTTCAATTTTATTAAAAGTTCTAAAATATATATTTGCTGTCCTGCTCGCACGTTTTATGACTGTGACTGTCACCAACATTGGTGTTTACAAGACTATATTCCGAAAATAGTTGAATCTATCCGAAAAAACCCGACAACTCTACTATGTTACCGACTAACCCAGTTCTACATAAACTAAAGCATACTTGAACCACAAATTATTTAATGTATTAGTGCATATCGTATTTAAAACAGCGTTCTATTTCTGTCAATCATGGGGACCTTTCATAAGTAAAACTAAATTAATCAGTATCGACAAAGTACGCTAGATGTGAATTTGAGAAGCTTGAACTTGTTGCTTCTCAAATTCAAGCTTACTTTGTTGATACTGATTAATTTCGTTAATCAAAATTCAAGACAGTTAAATTGTTTCTCTGGGACTTCGTCGAGCTTGATTGTCTCGGCGCTTTGGTATGCTGGTTTATCTGGTGATCGCCACTGCTAATTCTTGCGCACAGGAGTTGCAGTGGTTTGGGAATAGGGTGGTAAGTTCCTCCCAATAATCACCGGGTTCACCAAAAGGAAAAATTATAATCTCTGTCTTCACTCAAAGCCAGCCAGATACGACGGCGGCGGCGTACGGTATGATAGCCAGTAGACTTGACTGTCTGTACATGGGTCGATGTATAAAGCCGCAATTATATTTAGCCCGCGCCGCGTGTCGCAACGCGTGGGTAAGCTATCGACACGCGGGACTAATGTAATCAACCCAATACTAAATGTATGTAACCGATAGCTTACTCCACGCGTTGCGACACGCGGCGCGGGCTAAATATAATTGCGGCTTTAATATTCACATTAGTATTGATACATCGATTCATGGGCCAGGCAGGGGGCGAGTAGATTAAACTTGCTTTACTAACAATAGTTATAAGTTATTGTACTACTAACAAATTATTTTATTTTTAATTTGTATTTTGTGCCTACTAACATAGTTTATAAGTTCTTTGTTACTAACCATTATGGATCTTTGTTATCTGAGAATAAATAAATTATTATTATTAAAGCCGTCATTTGCTAGAGCGACAGGCGGAGGGGTAGAGATGGCACGCGACAGTATCGACATTGCGCTCTACCGATTACTCGCTCTATTTCTCAATAGCAAAACAACAGAATATATATACTATTTGTATGTATTATAATATATATTAGTTTATTTAATTCCATCTTTATATATATGTATTAGTATGTACGATTTATGTAGGTATATTAATTTATATTACAAAATAGCATTCTCCTAATTTATTTATTTTTGTACTCTACCACAATGATGTCCTGTTTGACCCTAAGGTTGACTGGTAGAGAATGCCTTGTGGCATTAAGTCCGCCTATGTACCACGTTAGTGCATGAAGTTTAAATAAATAAATAAATAAATATATATGAGGTCTACTCTGTCGATGTTGCAGAGTTTCGGAAACATCGCCAAAAAGTCTGCTGATGTCAGAAACAGAATGTTGTTTTAAACACGTCAACTCCTAAACAAATTCAACAATTTATGGTCCAAACTACCCTTAAAAACTAACTAACCGACCCCTATACAAATATACCCCCAAAAAGCATACATACCATGATGCGATCCTCCCCGCTTGGCGTAAAGTTTGAGTTTCTCTCTGAGCGCGCCGCGTTCCGTTTCGAGTGAGTCTATGTCCTGTTGTAGGTGGTCCATTGTCTCTTCGAATTCTTTCTCTTTTCTGTGAAGGAGAGAGATTCGTTAGTACTGCGCTACTCGATCAATGGGCACTTGTGTACTAAAATGTATCCTGCATTACAGATCATCATACCCGTAGGGTTTAGCATTCATCATCAGCCTATAATGTTCCCACTGCAGGGACTCAGGCCTCCTCTCTAGGAGAGAGATGGGCTATAATCCACCACGCGGGCCCAGTGCGGGTTGGTAGATGTCACATGTCTTCGAATTTAGTGGTCCTAAGACATGTCGGTTTCCTCACGATGTTTTCCTTCGCCGTTTTGAGAGCAGTGGTGATGATATAAATTACACAAAGTAATGCGCCTGCCTGGGTTCGAACCCACGACCTACTGTTCGTAAGTCGGGTTTAGCATTATAGATGCCCAATTTCCATGACAGATCTTTCGTTATTAGAAGTATTAGACTTCCAACGAATAGTTGGTATATTCAGCCAAACGCCGAATATCGAATATTCGGTGAGCTTCCTGGCCGAATAGTCAAATATTAGGCAAAAGTATTCGGCCGGTGTGTGGCTCCAAAACTCTCTACGTTTTGATTGATTAGTTTGAAAGTAAAATTGCGTAAAATTTCTTTAATTTTACCATTTATCTCACTACAACAAAAATATAACTTCAAGAATTTGTTATTCGGCCGAATGCAAAGCAACCGAATAGGCCGAATACCGAATAGTAACCCAATATTCGTTGCCAGTCTAATAATTACCTCTTAAGCTGATTATGAGCATCCTCCAGTCTCCGAGTGAGTTGTTCTGCTCTTAGCTCGGCGTCTCTTGCCGCTGTAGATAACTTTCGTTCACCTAACTCGCGACGTATTGTCATCTCTGAAAGTTCTTCTTGTTTAGCCTGGAATTTAAGAGGAGTTTTATAGTAGTTCGTATTCATCATTATCATTTCAGCCGAAAGACGTCCACTGCTGGACATAGGCCTCCCCCAGGTGTCCGGTCCGGTCCCGTGCGTCTCTCATCCAGCGGATCCCCGCAACCTTGCCCAGGTGCAGGTCCACCTAGTGGGAGGTCTTCCAACGCAACGTCTTCCGGTTCGCGGTCGCCATTCCAGAACTTTCCGGCCCCATCGGCCATCCGTTCTGCGAGCAATGTGCCTAAATGCTACTTTAAGTTGCGTTAATATATACCTTGTGTGCCTTCCTTAGTTCTCTGATGTCAGCCTCCTTGTTCTCCAACTTGATGGTGAGACTCTTCGTCTCCTCCAACTGCTTCTTCACCAGCTGGGCTCTGATCACCACTGGTGGGATTGGCTGCAAGATTATAAAGAAAAAATAAAGTGTGGAATATGAGTTCGTACAGCAATACGTTCGGGTTCGCCCTTAATTCACGTGAGGTTTTTAGGACACATTTATCGCCCCTCTCCCTTATGATAGTACGTAGTGAATTCTTAGGCTACCTCTCTTTCCCCCTCCTAAAGTCACGTGTATTTTTCATCATTTAAAAACTCAGATAGTTTCACAAACACAAATATCAAACATTTTCACACAAATTCGTTTGCTGCATTTTTTTTTGTTAACAATTCTCTTGGGCTTGAGTGACACTGGACTCTTATACGTAAATACTAGTTTCTGACACATGTCTATGTATGTTATAGATTATGCCGTAAGTCAGTGTTGAATATTGCCGCCCCGAATTTGTGTTTACCACCCCTAAGAAACAATGTAAGTCATATACTATCCCACCTTCTCTACTTGCACGTTAGTAAGCGACATCATATCGTATTCCTTGTCCTGAGCGAACGTAGCGAGCTTGTTGACGTCTGCTGTCACCCCGGCCAGAGAGTGCTTGATGGTCTTCACTGGGCCGTGGTCGTCCTGGAAATAGAAGAGACATATTAGACACTAGGACTTCGCTCCTGACTTCGTTCACTAAAATTGTGATAGCACGGTTAATATCATCATTTAAGCCAAAAGACGTCCACTGCTAGACATAGGCCTCCCCTGTGTCGCCACATCTCGCGGTCCCGTGCGTCTCGCATCCAGTGGATCCCCGCAACCTTCACCAGGTCATCGGTCTACCTAGTTGGAGGTCTGTCAACGCAACGTCTCCCAGTTCGTATAAATATAATTTAAAGCCTATAGCATCTGTTGGTGAATTAGCGAAAAGGGTAAACAAAAAAAAGGTCGGTTATTGAAAAACGGACGCTTGAATTTAAAAAGTGGACTGTATTTCGACGGTTCCTACGTACATAAGGTCAAGTCAAAAACCGAGGTTTACAGGAGAGCGTAATTTGTGTTCAACACGCCCTAGAAATAATTCTATGAGCAATAATAAATATTTTCTTTCTACAATATTTTAGCAGTTTTAAGAGCTTTAAAATGCTATTTACACATATTTAATTTTTTTACGTTTTCTTGAAAAAACTGATAGATGACCGTTTCTACGCCAATAATAAAATAGAAGTATGTCAGTCATGTCTATGATAACGTTTTATACGCAGGAAACAATAAAACAGTATCTGATATAGAATTTAAATAAAATGTTTTATGAAAATGCAGGATTATTTTACTATTTTTAAATCAATACGTTAAACATCCTGAAATCGTCACCCATGGATATAAAAAGTACTATAATGAAGACATATCACTTTATACGTGGTTTTAGTCATTCGGGGTAGGACTATAGTTCTTGTAGAGTAAATAAAGACATGTCTTTTAAAATTATCAGGTTTGTGTTTTATTAATGAAACAAGGTTTATAATTTCAACATTATTTATTGTTAAAACACAATCTTCTTAGCATCTAAATAATAGGTACCTATAGACTCACTGAAGTAGGAACTAAACATAAAAAATCACTGTTGTAATAAGCCATTAACAATTTTAATTTTAAGCACGTGCCTCAGCCTAATCATGTCTAGCAATGCAATTGGCACCTAGTATTTAATAGTCATCACAGTTTTATAAAGTAGGCACCCAGCTTAATTAACTACCTCATCATTAACACCTAATTGGTAACATTTAACAAACAACACAGCTTTATTCAGAATGTTTCATCGTCACATCAATGACCTCCTTGTTCCTGGTATTGTTGGGTACGCAGATGACAGCGCTGTCATGGAGAGAGTTATACATCCAGCGCAAAAGCCGGTGGTGATGAAGTAAGACCGGCCGGTGGTGTGGTGGTCATTGGGAGAGGCCATGGTAGAGCGAACGAATTCAGCCTTAAGACTTGTCTCCGAGTGACAAGAATCTGGTTGATTTCAACGCCACCAAAACGCAAGTGTGGTTCACTGCCAAAAGGAGTCCGTTTAATCTACTACTTTAATTAATCTACTAAAGTAGAGGCCAGATTAACCGGGGAGTCCGTTTAATCTGGCCCCTGCTTTCCGGAGCGCGTCTGCACAAGTTACTGACAGTCTCGAGCTTCTTGACACGAAGTTGAGCGCGAATCTGAACTTCGGTGCCTACATTGAGTCGAAAGCTCAAACTGTGGCAAAAAAGCTGGGTATACTAAATAAGGTTAAGCGGTACATCAAGCCTGGACAGCTTTCAATATCATATAAAGCCCGGTCCGGCATGGAGTATTGCTGTCACCTTTGGGATGGCTCAGCCAAATACCAACTTGCCACACTTGACTCGCGCTCTTTCTTTTAGCGGTGAACCACACTTGCGTTTTGGTGGCGTTGAAATCAACCAGATTCTCGTCACTCGGAGACAAGTCTTAAGGCTGAATTCGTTGGCTCTACCATGGCCTCTCTCAACGAACGTACTTCATCACCACCGGCTTTTGCACTGGATGTATAACTCTCTCCATGACAGCGCTGTCATCTGCTTACCCAACAATACCAGGAACAAGGAGGTCATTGATGTGAGGATGAAACAGTCTGAATAAAGCTGTGTTGTTTGTTAAATGTTACCAATTAGGTGTTAAAGACGAGGTAGTTAATTAGGCTGAGGTGCCTACTTAATAAAACTATGATGATTATTAAATACTAGGTACCAATTGCATTGCTAGACATGATTAGGTTGAGGCACGTGCTTAAAATTATAATTGTTAATTACTAATTAGACAACAGTGATTTTTTATGTTTATTTCCTACTTCAGTGAGTCTATAGGTACCTATTATTTAGATGCTAAGAAGATTGTGTTTTAACAATAAAGAATGTTGAATTTATAAACCTTGTTTCATTAATAAAACACAAACCTGATAATTTTAAAAGACATGTCTTTATTTACATTACAAGAAATATAGTCCTACCCTGTACGGGAACTCCCGTAAATGGCAATAAGTCTGACAAGACCGCGTTCACACCGAGTGGCACGCATTTTAAAACACCGTACAAAAAGATATGTATAGATGTCCGCATCTACCACACTTATTCGTTGTATTTATAATACTTGTTCTTTTATACGATATGTAAAACAAGGTAAATAATTACAATAAAAATAAAAATCGTATGTCAGTATGTGCGCATAGATAATCTAAAGCCAATGATACAATAAAAAAAAATGCCATTTTCGACATGTCTTTTTATACGTAGGGACCGTCGATTTGTGAGAATAAAATTTTGAGAGGTATTTTCGATGATTGCCTCAAAAAAGGGGTTGATGGCTAGCTGAATGGAACTGATAAAGCGTATTTTAGTCAGTGAACAACAGGAAAGGGGTTTAGGGCGTGAAAGGATTGCAAAAACACTTACGATTGTCCAGTTTTCACCTTTAAAAACTTTCTTGCATAATGGCGGAATCTTCTTCCGCGTGCACGCGGTAACAAAACACCGAATATTGTCCTTGAGGGTTGTTTGAGCGTCCACCACAGCAATTACACTTCACAATTGTTATTTTAATTGCGAAAAACACTAGTTTAAAGTTAGATTTGTCCAATAACTTATTTAATACGATTTTTTCTTATTGCGCGCGCGCCATTGCAATCGAGCGTTAGGAGGCGAAGCGAGAGGGGGGGTGCGGGCGGAAGGATTAAGGATGGGACATGTCACTGACTAATAAATACGAAGAAAATAGTGAGGTGCGTCAAACAATATCGAACATCCCCCCCGCCTTGAAGGAACCCCTTCAAATTAAGTAGGAGAAAGAGTATTAAACTACGAAGTAAAGCTAAGGTTAATGAGGCAAAATTAATACAAATTATTACTACGAACTAGGTAAACTTTATGTATGCTGGCTGAGCAATTACTGAGTAGGTAATGGACACAACTTTACGATCGGTCTTTTAAGTACACCGTTCTTGGTCCTGACTTCAACGACGCGAGTTACTCCATCCCTTCCAGGGAACAACTTAGTGACAACACCAAGAGGCCACTGAAGAGGAGGTGCATTCTCCATGTTTAGTAGCACTATTGTGCCGACCAAAACTGGATTAGATGAGGTATTCCATTTCTCGCGACACTGGAGATTATGGAGATACTCAGACTTGAAACGAGTCCAGAATGACTGAACAAGAGAATCTAGTAGCGAAAATCGAGTTAGCAAATTAGCTCGTTCATTGCTGAGGTCAGCCGCAGGTAATAAAGGAAGTGGTGCGAGCGAAAGAAAATGCGCGGGCGTAAGAGCACTAGGTTCAGAAGGGTCTGAACTTAGCTGATAGAGTGGACGACTATTAAGAATTGCCTCAATTTGGATGAGGATTGTGTTCAACTCCTCATACGTCAGGATCTGAGTCCCGATGACTTTAAATAAGTGAGATTTAACGCATTTAATATTAGACTCCCATATGCCCCCGAAGTGAGGCGCACTGGGTGGATTAAGTTTCCAACCTATACGAGTGTTTGTCAACTCGTGAGTAAAAGTTTTAAAGTATTCCTCAGAATGCAGAAATGTATGTAGCTCGCTAAGATAAGCCTTAGATGCGACAAAGTTAGTACCGTTGTCGCTGTAAATACATTGACAAGGACCACGACGAGATAGAAACCTTTTGAAAGCATCCAAAAATGATGCCGAACTAAGCGAAGAAGCAAGTTCTAGATGAACTGCCTTGGTTACTAGACAAATGAAAAGGCACAGGTACGCCTTTTGGCTGCGTACACCGCGCTTACGAGAGAAAGTTATATTGAATGGCCCAGCAAAGTCTACCCCAGTGTGTGAGAAGGCTTTGCTTTGCTCGACGCGACATTCTGGAAGATCTGACATAACAGGAAATGTAGGTTTCGGACTGAGTCGAAAGCAAATATTACAGCGATGAATACGCATACGTACGATGCGACGAGCAGATAAAATCCAAAACCTTTGTCTAAGTATCGATAATAATAAATTGGGACCTGTGTGAAAGTGTTTAACATGATACGCGTCAATAATAAGCTCAACGATATGTCCATTCCGAGGCAAAAGAATTGGATGTTTTTGCGAGTAATCTAACGACGAATTAGAGAGGCGACCGCCAACACGCAATATCCCTTGATCTAAGAAGGGGGAAAGCTTGCGTAACGCATGTGAACATAATTTAGAATTTTTAATTTTTTCTATATCTTCGTAAAAATACGTGTGTTGTACAGCCTTTACGATTGTCAATTCTGCTAAATCCAAGTCTGACGCGGTTATACAATTATTGCGTGGGAGCTTTTTTATGAACCGAAGCATATAAACCACACATCTAAGAAATTTATCCCAGTTAGAGAACTTTAAACTTAGCGTTGTAAGGATATGTTCAGATTTATTTTTCGAAGTGAATACGGCTGACTTCTCCTCCGGCATTGGAGTAGAAGTGGGAGAAAGTACCGAAATAGGCCAATGATCGATTGGAAGCGATGCCCACGGTGGACCGGTTAACCAAAGTTCATGTTGAACTAATTGTGAAGGTAATAGTCCACGCGACAGACAATCCGCGGGGTTTTGAGTACCCGGGATGAAACGAAAATATTCCGACGAGAAATAGGTTTGGCACTGGGCTATTCTATTAGCGACGAACGTGTTAAACCGATGAGGAGAAGAATGTACCCAGCACAGAGCGACTTGTGAATCCGAAAAAGCATACACATCCTCGATAGGATGTCGTTTTGAAATAGTGTCATAAGCTACCCGTAGTAATTTAGCCATTAACAGAATACCACAAAGTTCAAGCCGAGCAAGTGTTACAGTTCTAATAGGAGCGACTTTAGATTTCGAACATAACAGCCGAACAATGGGCTTCTCGTTATTATTCAAACCGTAGGTATAGACAACGCATCCATATGCCTTTTCAGATGCATCGGAAAACGCCAAGAGATAAAGCCGAGAATGCGAATCAACGCCCAAATGGCGGGAAAATGAAAGATTAGAGATTAATGGTAGTTCCGAAATAAACTGCTTCCACAAACGGAGAACAGCTTCAGGAGGTTGGTCGTCCCAGTCGAGTTTGAGAAGCCAAAGCTCCTTGATAAGCAATTTCGAATAAAGAATAACTGGACCAACAAGACCAAGAATGTCATACAAGCGAGCTGTGACAGACAAAATCGCACGCTTAGTACCTTCGGGATTAGGTGGCGCGACAGTGAATTTAAACGAATCAGAAGATGGCAACCACTGAAGGCCGAGAATTTTGAACGATGTGTCTGTGTCGAAGGAGACTGATTCCGATTGGCGGTGAGTATCAGGAATGGTACGGAGCAAGTCAATAGAATTACTCGTCCATTTCACTAGCTCGAAACCACCACGCTTCAAAAGCTGGATTAGATCGGATGCCATTCCAACCGCTTCCTCAAGGGTAGAAGCGGAGGAAGCCAGATCGTCCATGTACATGTCGTTTTCTAGCACGCTGCAAGCGAGAGGAAAGCTATCACGCTCGTCATGAGCGAGTTGTCGCATAGTCCGCAATGCTAAAAACGGCGAAGAACGAAGACCGAAGGTAACACGATTAAATCGATAAGTCTCCAATGGAGCGTCATCCGAGAAACGATATAAGATTCTTTGATAAGAGCGCTGCGAAGGATGTACCTCGATGCAGAGGTACATTTGACGAACGTCAGCGAAAAAAGCGAATTCAAATATACGAACCTTTAAAAGTATATGAAAAATATCATTTTGCAAATTGCAGCCAGTATGCAAAACGTCATTAAGTGACAAACCGGAGTCTGTCTTAGCACTAGCGTCGAGCACGATACGAAGTTTAGTCGTAGATTTATCCTGACGAATAACGGGATGGTGAGGCAAATAAAATCCTGACTCGAGACAATTCTCTGGCGGGACGAGCGACAAATAGTTTTTATTAAGATATTCCGTGATAACGGCATTGTATTCCTCACGTAATCCAGGAGACCGCGCGAATTTACGTTCAAGAAACAAATATCTACGCTTTGCAGTTATAAAAGAATTGCCAAGCAAATCGACATTCTCCTTAAAAGGCAGATTAACAGTATAACTACCATCGGCACTTCGAGTAGTAGTAGATGTATAAATATCTTCGCAAACCTGTTCGTCAGGGCTTATAAAATTTTTAGAAGGCACTTCTTCTAATTGCCAAAATCTCTGAAGCGAATCATTAATTTGCTCATGTGTAAACGCGCAGAATGAACGAGTAGACCGAGGTGATGAGAGTAGGGTGGGTGCGTTTCCCATTAAAATATATCCTAAACTAGTTTCGATTGCTGTAGGCAAATTGTTACCAGGACTAATTTTATTAAATAACAAAATTTTGCAATATGAATTGACACCTAAAAGCATGTCAATTTGTCCGGGTGAATGATATTCATCATCGGCAAGCGGTAAATTATCTAAGTAATGAAGTGCGTTTACATCAATAAAAGCGTCTGGTAACTGTGACGTAATCTTGTCAACTACAAATGACTGCGAATTATACTGTGTTCTAGCGTCAAAACGAGATGTAAACAGAACATTAGTCATGCCCAATATACGTTGAGATGCACCACCGATGCCTTGAACTTCAACAAACCGGTTTTTATTCGAAATAAATAACGATAGACGTTTACAACACGAAGCTGTGATATAATCACTCTGCGATCCGGAATCAATCAAACATCGCACGAAATGCACACGATTATGTTTATCTAAAATCTTTATCTTAGCGGTACTCAACAAAGTAGTCAAACACCTGTTATCAAAAAGGTCACGAGCAACACCACAAACAGGCATATTATTGTTATTCGATGGCGAACTAGATTCCACTCCGCTTACGCTTAAGGTGCGGTCATCCTGTTGAGAGGTAGCGGGAGCGGTAGCGACAGCGGACAAACTTGACGCATTATTTTGCGAATCAGATGAACCAAAATGCAAGATTGAATGATGTTTCGACTTACAATGACGACAAACATTCTTTGAAGAACACGATGAGACCTTGTGCCCACGATTTAAACAGTTAATGCACAACGCATTCGATTTCACAAAATTAAATCTTTCGTGAGGGGTCATTTTTGTAAAATCCGAACACAAATATAATTTATCATGTTTGTCTGACTTACACAAAATACAATTATCGGCTGTCTGAGCGACAAAGGCCTTTGTGGATTTTGGTTTTGAATTAGACACGTTTTTAATTTGGCCATCTTGTTGAGGCTTGGAAACTAAAGGACTGGAGCGTACTATTTTATCTTGTTCTTTAACAAATTCAACTAAATCATCATAAGAAGGTATGACTTTTTTGCGATGACTCATTTCGAATAACTTAACTGTCTCGGAGTCTAACCTTTGCAATGCGAGATGTAACAAAATAAAGTCCGCAAGATCTCCCAAATGTACCTGCTTGAGCGCCCTAACGGCGGTATCAAATGTGTTTACAAACGACTCTAAACCGGTTGTAGATTTAGCAGGTTTAAATTCTAATAGTTGATTTAAATATGACGCGGCGAGAAAACGCGGATCATCATACTTATCCACGAGCGAGTTCCATAATATTTTATAATTCTCAGGTGTAGGTGGTATCCCTGCACACAAAGAAGCGGCGCTGCCAGTCAGCTTACTAACAAGAAAATGAATGCGCTCAGAGTCAGACAGTTGCGTGTTATCATGAACTACGCGCTTAAACTGATTATAAAACAGCGACCAATTACGAATATCGCCATCAAACGAAACTAAATCGATACGAGGTAATTTTGGGAAATTATTCTTTGGCGTTTCCTTTATTTGAGATTGTTCTATTTTAAGTGAATTTACGACACGTTGAACCCGACAGTACAGCTCCTCAAACGAAATCCAAGATTGGTAGCTTATAATAGCAGTAGGATCCACTTTAATAGAACACGTATTGAAGGCGTCTAACACGCTTTGAAATTCATTACGTAAACTTTGAAGATTTGCGACATTATTTAAAAATGACTCCCTACATGTTTCATCATTCATATCCTGTTTTGATAACTCGAATATATTTTGCATACGTTCGAAATGTGCATTTCGTTTAGCTTGTAATATGGTTAATTTATTTTTATTGTCGTCGTTCGACATGATTAAAACCAATATGTAAAATGCGAATGTGTAAACTAAAAAGGTGACGTAGATAAAGAAATACGTAATTGTGTCTTGCCGTTTAAATTAATGAAATGAGTAAACAATTTACCTATTTCCAACGCGAGAGTAACGAAAGTAAACGACAACGATAAATATGCGACAACAACGAATGGGGTTTTTCACACTTAGGTACCCTTTGTAGGTAGGTATGTGGGTGCAAAAAAAAAAACACCAAATAAGTAGGTAGTAGGCCACTCAATACGAACAACGAGATGCCCCCGAATAGGGCTCCCTAATACACAACCTTAACGACTTATAGGTATGTACTAGGACGAATATTATGTATGAGTAGACACTAATGTACCTACCTAATAGTTTTACGAATAAACGAACGAAATGAAATAAACGACGTTCAAGACACAACTATACAAACGAAAGATGTAGGTAGACCGTACTCACAATCAACGAATTTAAATACGAAACGAGTGTCAAGTAGCGGCACAGAAGCCACGGCTTGTATAAGGTAGATACCTACGTATATAACGGCGCGCGCTTTCGACTACGAACAATGAACGAACTAAGTAGACAACTTTTATTATGAGTAGGTAGGTAGGTAGTTAATTGACCAATACTACTTGTACTTAAAACACCGAATAAGTATATTTTCCTAGTTATGTGTCTTAGTACCTACGATATTGAATACATAAATCTGTAATACCACGGTAATAAATACTTAGTTACGAATTTAGGCTCAGCCAGCACAACAATGAATACCTAATGCAGTAATAGAATTCAACAGAGATGTGATCTGATTGAGTAGGTATTTGTTCGAAATACGAATTTTAATTACGAAAATATGAACTAGAATTATCCGGTTCGATTGGACCAAAAATATGTTGGTGAATTAGCGAAAAGGGTAAACAAAAAAAAGGTCGGTTATTTATTCAGTCCGGTCCCGACCGTGAACGCGTGCGCAAGCTTGATCGCGCATCTCGGTTGCAAAAATGAGTAACGTATCTAAGAGGCTTAAATGTGCGAGTTGTAACATTGTGATATGTAAGGTGTTAGCGTTTATCCAAAATAAACAGGATGTAATGGATGAGCAAAGCCTAGTTCAAATATGTGAGAGTGCTTTTAGTGCGGAGGACATTAAATCTGCGAAGTCGTTACTCTTTGAATCGTTGAGCCAGCGGCCGACGACGCGAAAGCGGACAGGAAGAACATTACGAGACTTGGACGACATCATTTGCTTGATTAAGGAGACAGATCCAGAAGAGATTCCGATTTTTGTGGCCAGAAGATTGGAAAAATTACCGCCCGTAACGTTCGATCATATCGACGTTACAGTTTTACTCAAAAGAATAGTTCTACTTGAAAAGAACATACAAGATTTTCATGGCCAGTATGCTACCAAAAGTGAATTAAATGATCGGATTCACGAATATTATAAGACATCATCTTTTGTAAATCAGGAGAGAAATGTAAACACGATTAGAAGAGAAGGTAGATTTAAAAACTTCGACAGCGGGCCGATGGCATTACCCACATTATGCGGTGATGAATCAGCGGTCGATCGCAGTGCGAGCTACCCATCTCTTTCCCCCGTGCAACCGCCGCCTGCGTCGTCGCCGGCCTCGGCGAGTGGACCTATGGGCCCTATGGCGGGTGTGAGTGAGAAAGATGGTTACGTACTGTCAACTGATAAAACGATGTCGTCGCATACCAGCGCACCGGGAACACAAGCACCACAGAGTACCATAAACCATCACGACGACGCAGCTAATGAATGTAAACAAATGAATGTGTCAAATGAGAAGCGCCCCTCGTTTTCTGAGGTTATGCAGAAGAACGTTGAACGACCAATATTGAATAATATGGAAGAGTGGACCGTTGTACAGAAGCGGAGACATAAAAATCGGTTTATTAGTCAGAGAGGAAGTGCGGCTGTTAATAATGAGGAGAAAAGTGTACAATTTAGAGCGGCGGACACGAAAGTACCGATATTTATATCAAATGTGCATAAGGCGGTGTCAGAGCAGGCTATTGTAGACTACGTGTATGAGAAAACTCGAGAGCGAGTTACACTAATTAAAATTAAAATGAAACAGGAAAGAGACTATAATGCTTACAAATTTTTTGTAACAAAGTATAAAATTGATACATTTTTAGATGGTAAGTTGTGGCCATCTGGAGTATCATTTAGGCGTTTTGTGCACTTTCCTCTAAGGCGAGTAAACAAAGATGTACATGAAAATATAGATATCAAAAATGGACAGCCTTAGTAAGATAGCAAGCTTTAATTGCAAGTCATTCAAGAGGTCTATGGAAGGCATAAGAGAGTTATGTCGGTCGGCGGACGTGATAGCCCTTCAAGAGACATGGTTGCTGCCACACGATCTGCCGTTGCTCAGCACGGTTGATGACAGCTTCGGGTGCACCGGGACGTCGGCTGTGGACACATCGGCGGGCCTTTTGAGCGGGAGGCCATACGGTGGCGTCGCGTTACTGTGGCGTAAAAGTGCGTTTGAGTCAGTGTTGCCGATTGAGTGCAATAATGTGCGAGTGTGCGCGGTCAGAATAACCGTAAGTACTAGATCTGTAGTCGTGTTTAGTGTTTACATGCCAACAAACTCGAGTGATAATCTTCCTGAGTTCACAGCCTGTCTTAGTGCTATTCGCTCAGTTATAGAAATAGAGGAAAATAAAGGAATTGAGGCTTTTTACATCATAGGAGACTATAATGCACATCCGAATGAGTTGTTTTATAATGAAATGATAAATTTTTGTTCAGATCACAGCTGGGTCTGTGTAGATGTGGAGATGTGTGACAGTGATACCTACACTTTCACAAGTGAATCACATGGCTGTAACAGATGGTTGGACCACTGCATCGTCACTAAATCTGCCCAGCAATCAGTCGCTAGTGTCACAGTACTGTATGACATTGTATTGGTCCGACCATTTCCCGATTGTGATTGAATGTGACTTGTTAAAAATTAATTGTAAAGTTGTAGAAAGTAATAATCATGTAAATCGAGCTGTGTGGGGTGAGAGAACGTCTGAGCAGATAACCGAGTACCACGACCTCTGTCACTCTAAGCTGAGACTTATTGATATTCCTCAGGAGCTGAGTGATTGTTGTGATAAATTTTGTAAACAAAAAGAACATTGTTCAGCTCTTGATAAAATGTACTCTGACATTGTGAATGTATTGGAACAGGCAGCCGTACAAACTTATAGGATAAAGTGTCGAAGGAAGGGTGGCTATGTCACGGGGTGGAACAAACATGTCGCGGACGCTCACCGCGAGGCCCGGCTTAGGTTCCAGGTGTGGACAATGGCTGGTCGCCCAGCCAATGGTCCTATATTTCATGATATGGCGGAGGCAAGCAGACATTTCAAGTCTAAACTCAAGTGGTGTCAGAACAGGCAGGATCAGCTTAAAATGGATCTCCTTGCTTTCAACCACGCGAACAAGGACTTTCGGCATTTTTGGAAGAATACGAATAAAATGAATGTGAGGCCGGGTCTCCCGGTGAGCGTCGGTGGTGTTACTGACCACAAGAATATTGCGGATAGTTTTAGGGACCACTTTTCTGTGCGGTCGGTCTTGGGCTCGGCGTCTCGTGGAGTGAACGGTACTGAGACCATTGAGACTGAGCGGAACACGAAAATACCTGCCAAGAGTGTGGCTTCAATTATTTCGGGGATGCATCGTCGGTCACGATGGTCTCAGTGTCGAACATTTTAAACATGCGGGAGTCCATCTGCCTAGAGTTTTGTCACTGTTTTTCACTTTGTGCCTTGGTCATTCCTACTTACCGGAACCACTTATGCGGACGATTGTGGTCCCTATAGTTAAAAACAAAACTGGTGACACATCCGATATGAACAACTATCGACCCATCTCACTAGCTACCACCATGGCGAAGGTGCTTGACGGTCTGATGAAGGGCTGCCTCTCAGAACATGTTAAAGTGCACGACGCCCAGTTCGGATTCAAGGCGGGCGTGTCCACCGAGAGTGCTATTCTCAGCCTGAAGCACACCGTCAAGTACTACACCATGAGGAGGACGCCGGTATACGCGTGTTTCCTTGACCTGTCGAAAGCTTTCGACCTTGTCTCCTATGATGTGCTATGGGACAAGTTGAGGGGCACGGGTGTGCCGGTGGAGTACACAGCGCTTCTCCGGTACTGGTATGCTCACCAGACAAATCGGGTGAGATGGGTCGGTACTCTGTCGGATGAGTATCGAATGGAATGCGGTGTGAGGCAGGGGGGGTTAAGCTCCCCCCTGTTATTTAATTTATATGTAAATGAGCTCATCGAGCGGCTGAGCAGCACTCATGTCGGCTGTCATATTGACGGTATATTTGTGTCAATAACATAAGTTACGCGGACGACATGGTGTTGCTCAGTCCCTCGATGAGTGGACTGAGGAAACTTCTCACGATCTGCGAGACGTATGCGGAGGTGCACGGCCTTAAATACAACTCAAATAAAAGTGAGGTGTTAGTGTTTACGGCACCTAAACAACAGCCCCGTCGTGTACCTCCAGTATATCTCAACGGCGTTGAATTAAATGTGGTGACTCAATTTAAATACTTGGGTCATGTTGTCACCAGTGACCTACGTGATGATGGAGATATAGAACGCGAGCGCAGGGCGTTGGCGGTGAGGAGCAATATGCTCGCCCGTAGGTTTGCTCGCTGCACGGCAGACGTCAAAGTCAGTTTATTTAAAGCGTTCTGTCAGTCCTTCTACACGAGCGGCCTATGGGTGTCATATACGAGCCGAGCCTACAACGTCCTGCGCGTGCAATACAACAATGCCTTCAGGATGCTGTTGCGGTTGCCGCGACGTTGCAGTGCGTCGGGAATGTTTGCTGAAGCACGTACGGATGGCTTTCACGCCATCATGCGTAAGAAAGCGGCTTCCCTACTGCAACGTTTGCGTAGCACTCAGAACAGCATCCTGAAAATGATTGTTAGCAGAGTGGACTGCCCCATCCAAAGGCACTGGGTAGAATTAGGTATAGGTTTATGTTAAATAGAATTAAGTACTAACAACACTAACATAGCATGTAAGCACAGTTTGTTACTAACCACTAACTACGTATGGACTGCTTAGGTCTGAAATAAAGATATTTTATTTATTTTTATTTTATTTTATTGAAAAACGGACGCTTGAATTTAAAAAGTGGACTGTATTTGTGAGAATAAAATTTTGAGAGGTATTTTCGATGATTGCCTCAAAAAAGGGGTTGATGGCTAGCTGAATGGAACTGATAAAGCGTATTTTAGTCAGTGAACAACAGGAAAGGGGTTTAGGGCGTGAAAGGATTGCAAAAACACTTACGATTGTCCAGTTTTCACCTTTAAAAACTTTCTTGCATAATGGCGGAATCTTCTTCCGCGTGCACGCGGTAACAAAACACCGAATATTGTCCTTGAGGGTTGTTTGAGCGTCCACCACAGCAATTACACTTCACAATTGTTATTTTAATTGCGAAAAACACTAGTTTAAAGTTAGATTTGTCCAATAACTTATTTAATACGATTTTTTCTTATTGCGCGCGCGCCATTGCAATCGAGCGTTAGGAGGCGAAGCGAGAGGGGGGGTGCGGGCGGAAGGATTAAGGATGGGACATGTCACTGACTAATAAATACGAAGAAAATAGTGAGGTGCGTCAAACAATATCGAACAGCATCCACAAATAATGTTGCTTTTTGATAGTGAAAGAACTTTTTGAATTGGATCATTACTTCCGGAGATTTCCGGAGATTTTCCTCTACATCTTAAAATATTAGTGTATACGATTTCAGGCGAAACTAGTTTGTCTTAGGCAAAACTAGTACTCATCACAAAATAACGAAAAAAGATCAAGCCGTTAAAAAGGGTTAGGTTAGGTAAGAACCGTGACCAACAACGCGCGAGTCGAGCGAGCGCAGCGAGCGTTGCCCTTCCGTGTTAGGTCCCCGCTCTGGGCGGAGCGGAAGGGAGTGTCAGATTTCTACTGACTAAAAACCACCCATGTCCACCATTCCAACACATACATACCTGCTGGTATATCTTGTCGACAGCCATAGCCCACAGTGTGAGCAGAGTGGAGTGCGGCAGTGGCGCCCCGTCGGCGCGCTCACCAGCCGTGGCGGCGCAGGCGCAGGCGGCGCGCGCGGCCAGCCACGTGGCGCGGGAACAACGCCACAGGGTCGACGCACACTCGCCGCGGAGACGTTCTACCAGCTTCGGAGAAAAGAGGGAGAGAAATGTTATTTCCAATTAAAAAAAACTGCAGTTCTTGGCTTCATTAAAACTTCGCTTGCGGCTCAGGTGTTAATTCAGCCTCGAATGCAATAATAAAGTTTCCCTGATGTTAACAAAATGTACTATTTCACCATTGCCACTCGAAAAGTGGCAGTTGATTCAATGATAACAGTAAAGGTCATGGCCCAAATCTGAGTCGGTTGGTCAAAGTCGTCGTACAGAAACCAAATAAACTTTAAATTACGGCCACATAAGCTCAATATAGTTTTAGACAAAAATTATCTACGGAGGACGCAGTTGTAGAATTAACCACCCATATTGTTAACCTAGAAGATTCGGGAAAGAAGTGTCTAACTGTTTTTCTTGATTTGAAAAAAGCCTTCGATACCGTCTCTGACCCCATTCTTGTGCATAAACTGGAAGAGATAGGCGTAAGAGGAAACCCGTTAGCACTACTAATAGATTCTTTACGGGATCGTAAACAAAAGGTAAAGGTAGAAGAGAATATTACTAAGGAGTCCTGCGTGACCTACGGCGTTCCGCAGGGTAGTCTGCTAGGCCCGACTTTATTCTTAATATATATTAACCACCTATGCAATATGATGGTAGAAAATGGTCGCGTTTTCTCATATGCAGATGATACTGTAATTGCTTTCTTTGATGACACGTGGGAATCCGTATACCAATCTGCTGAAAATGGCCTTTCTAAGATTGCTGACTGGTTAAACACACATCTTCTGACACTAAATATTTCTATGACAAAATACATCACATTTACAATTTACAACAACACTCAACCTGACACCTTGCTATTGTATCAAGTCAGGTTCTTCTAACCAACCTAACAGACAGATGTGTGCTGGGGTCGCTGGGGAGTTTGTTCCGCCACTTCTTCGTTCCAGCTAAACACTAGGAAGTGTCGATGGGTGGGCGTTTTGGGGGACTGTCTTATAAAAATGTAAAGTAAAGTAGAGTAAAGTAAATTTTTGACGTTCGAAAAGTGCTGATTATCAACCTAGTTTGAATAAATGACTTTTGAATTTGATTTTTGACCTAAAGCAACACTCAAAATTCACACTTGTCATAGTTTATCTCACGAAAACTGTTCTTGTGAAAGTATTGAAACGGTGACTTATATAAAATACCTAGGTATTATCGTCGATCAGCGGTTGTCTTGGCATACACATGCAGATATGGTCATGGCCCGTGTGAGAAAACTTATCTGGGTATTTAAGAACCTAAGACATGTGACAACTAAAGAACTTTTAAATGAAATCTATATCTCTCTGGCTCAATCAATCCTTGCCTACTGTGTACCCGTATGGGGCGGTGCTACAAAAAAACTTTATAACAAAAAATAAAACCGACTTCAAAAAAAACACACAAAAAAGTGAAAAATAAACTTTAGAAGAAAAATCAGTTTCTGAAGTCGGTGACTTTTGCTTCTTTGATGTCATTTTTATTGTGTGGTTTTTTTTTTGAAGTCGGTTTTATTTTTTGTTATAAAGTTTTTATTTTTCACTTTTTAGTGGTTCACATGTTCATAATGTGGACAATGTAGCTTTTTTTTTGAGTTTTGTTGATTTTTCAAAAACCGCTTGTCCGATTTCGATAAAAAAAATATGGGACCATTTTGGAAGTATACCCTTTCCAACAAAAAAAGATTTTTTCAAATCGGTTAGCAAGCGACGGAGTTATGCCCGAACAAACATAAAAAAAACAAACATCCGAATTGAGAACCTCCTTCTTTTTTTAGAAGTCGGTTAAAAACGAAATTCCTTGAACTAGAACGAGCACAGAGATCTCTTATCAAAGTCATGTATACCAAACCGTACAGATTTCCAACCAATGACTTATACTCCCTTAGCGGTATTATCACAGTCAGGAAATTGTATATACTACAGGCTGTCTTAAAATTACACTAAGTCCATAAAAAATAACAAATCCAGATTTTATAAGAGTGTTCATAAAGTTTCTTGGCCATTCTCCGCCATAAATATCTAGTTCCTGTAATGGTCAATTGAAATAAATGCAAACAATATGTAACAATGTATATGAGCAAAATTTCGATTTTATCGGTTGGGGATAACTTTATTTTTCCCCTATTTATTATTATTCAATAACACAGTTACAATCATTTTCTACACGGTTCTTGAAAATAACATTCCTATTTAAACAACAAAAGGTTACAAAAAAAGACTACATAAATAATGACCGCACCAACCTGAGGATCCAGTACAGCATGCAGCATGACTCCAGGCGGCAGACGTCTCCTCACAGACTTGAGCTGCTGCTGGAGAGTTGAGCAGGAGTTGCAGACGGCCTCGTGGAGCAGGCCTAGCTCTTGTGTGCGGTCAGATTGCTGTAACGAGAAGGTATTGTTACAGTGCGATCAAATTATCTTGGCAGGTCTGAACATAGGGTCTGCGAACTTTTACGCATGTAAACTTGTGAAGAAAACTGTTATTGCCTGATAAACCAATACTTAAACGATCAGAAAATATCTAATTTTAACAGTGAGAAATAATAGTACATTGTTACCTTAGGGGTGAAAGGAACTTATTTAGTCCCCGAGACGGGGTTTGGCGCCTGAGCGCAGCACGGGCGCTAAATAGTTCGAGGGACTAAATAAGTCTTTAACCCGAGGTAAACACTGTGCTTTTCATTACGAATACAAGGAAAGTTGATGGGAATAGGCTTGCGCCCAATTACCTAAATCGAAAGAATGAAGAAAGAAAAGGTATTTATTGGTTTCACAAAGGACACAAAAAATTGTCAAAAATAAAATAAAAAAGTAAACCTAAGAGAAACACTTAAAATCGGTTAAATCTAATCGGTGGATGGCAATAGGCTTGCTCCTAATTACATCGGTTGATGGCAATAGGATTGCTCCTAATTAGATTGGTTGATGGCAATAGGCTTGCTCCTAATTACATTGGTTGGTGGCAATAGGCTTGCTCCCAATTACATCAAATAATTTGACAGCTGTCAGTAGAAAGCGATTCTCCCTAGGGCTGAAAAGTAGTACTTTCAACCCGCTCCGCAGGCATGTTATGACCTACTTTCAGAGTATGAGTAATGAAAAATAAATATCATAACACTTTTATACATTAGTTGTAACAAAATGACCTGCACGAAGTTCGGACCTGCCAAGATAATTTGATCGCATTGTACGTGACGTATGTCATCTGGAACCTTAAAGAAACCTCATCATCATCAGCTTACAATGTTCCCACTGCAGGGACTCAGGCCTCTTTTCTAGGGAAGGGATGGGCTATAATCCGCCACGCGGGCCCAGTGAGTTTTGTTTTATCAAATTAATAATAATGTACAAAGATAAAACGCGTCAGAATCTTTTGACATCACTTTGCGCTAAAAAATGTACTGCTATGAGACGTCACACGAGTTTTCAAAAGTCTGACGATACAACATTCAATTCATTTCAACATCATTTTTGTTTACGTGAAAAAATAAAAAAATTTTTGGAAATCTAACATACAGACTAATTAGAATCATATTTTATTTAGTCAGGCATCCCTATTATGTAAATTACCTGCAGTATATGCGTGAGTGCAGACGCATCAGCGTGCAACGCGCGTGCGAGCGCGTCGAGCGCGCTACACGCGTGCAGCAGAGGCTCACGTGCGACACCCGCGCCCTCGAGCGAGCTCAGGTTGAGGGCAGACCACATGGCGCACAGGTATGTCCAGCAACGTTCGATACCTGTGAGGGAAGAAAACAAAATCTTACTTACATAATAATATATGCCACTAGCTTATGCCTGCGGCTTCGCCCGCGTGGAGTTCGATAATAGGGGACAAAAAAAAAACTAATTAATCCGTCAGATAGATTTCCAAAAAATATTCGTGACCGACCCATAGTCACACTAAACTACCACACCAGTGTGACTATGGTTAATTTTATTTATCCGTAGTCCCACTGGTGTGACTACGGCTGATCCGTAGTCACACTAGTGGGACTATGGATAATTTTACCTGATCCGTAGTCACACCAGTGTGACTATGGACATGACCACATATTTTTTCTTTTTTCACGTAAACAAAAAATGAAGACGATACAGTACTCCATGATCTTTGACGCGCTTTATCTTCGTCAATTTTTATTGATTTGATAAAACAAAAAACACGTATCCAATATTTTTCGATAATCTAACTGACGGACTAAACAGAATCATATTTTTTTGAGTCAGTCCGATCCCCTATTGCCCCAGGGGATCGTAAACTAGAATAAAAAGTATCCTATGTGTTAATACAGGTTATAACCTATCTGTATGTCAAATTTCATCCAAATCCGGTTAGCAGTTTTTGCGTGAAAGAGTAACAAACATTCATCATCACTTTTCATGTTTATAGTAATATTAGACGGAAGACGGATAGTAGGATTATAAATGCGAAAGTTTGGATGGATAGATTTTGTTTGTAACTCAATCACGCCGGCGCGGCTAAATGGATCAGGACAAAATTTTAAACAGAGATTTATTTTAGTCGGGATTAGTGCATCGGTCATCTATATAAATAAAAAGAGAAGTCCTGACTGACTGACTGACTCATCAACGCCAAGCCCAAACCCTTGTACCTAGAAAGCTGAAATTTTGCACAGAGGTTCCCTTTATAATGTAGACAAAGAATAAGGAAGGATTTTTCGAAATTCAACCCCTAAGGGAGTTAAATAGGGGATGAAAGTTTGTAAGGAAAATCGTCATTTTCACGCGGGCGAAGCCGCTGGCAAAAGCTAGTTATTCATTATAGGGAACAGTAATTAGTAATAAATTAAATGAAAAATCAGTCTTCGTAGGACTAACAAACTAAAACTGCCTCGTTGGTATAGCAGTCGCAATCGAGACAGCTGAGCATGAGGTCGTGGGTTCGATTCCCGGGTTAGGCTAATTGATTTTCTATCAGGAATTTCTCAAAAGCAGCCACCGAGACCGAGTCTGATGGCTATTGTTGCTTGTCGCCGATCCATTCAAACACGTTAATCTTGGATGAAAGATTACTCTTCCACAGACCGACCTCGGCAGGCGTTGCTTAACCTAGAGTATGTACGTACCGTCTAGCGAGCAGTTCTCGTCCAACTCGTTAGTCTTGAGCAGGTGTGTGAGCGCGTCCAGAGCCCGCTCCTGCTGCGCCGCGTCGGGCAGTAGCAGTTCTGTACGTAGTATACGTACGTACTCTTAGTTGTGTACGTACCGTCTAGCGAGCAGTTCTCGTCCAACTCGTTAGTCTTGAGCAGGTGTGTGAGCGCGTCCAGAGCCCGCTCCTGCTGCGCCGCGTCGGGCAGTAGCAGTTCTGTACGTAGTATACGTACGTACTCTTAGTTGTGTACGTACCGTCTAGCGAGCAGTTCTCGTCCAACTCGTTAGTCTTGAGCAGGTGTGTGAGCGCGTCCAGAGCCCGCTCCTGCTGCGCCGCGTCGGGCAGTAGCAGTTCTGTACGTAGTATACGTACGTACTCTTAGTTGTGTACGTACCGTCTAGCGAGCAGTTCTCGTCCAACTCGTTAGTCTTGAGCAGGTGTGTGAGCGCGTCCAGAGCCCGCTCCTGCTGCGCCGCGTCGGGCAGTAGCAGTTCTGTACGTAGTATACGTACGTACTCTTAGTTGTGTACGTACCGTCTAGCGAGCAGTTCTCGTCCAACTCGTTAGTCTTGAGCAGGTGTGTGAGCGCGTCCAGAGCCCGCTCCTGCTGCGCCGCGTCGGGCAGTAGCAGTTCTGTACGTAGTATACGTACGTACTCTTAGTTGTGTACGTACCGTCTAGCGAGCAGTTCTCGTCCAACTCGTTAGTCTTGAGCAGGTGTGTGAGCGCGTCCAGAGCCCGCTCCTGCTGCGCCGCGTCGGGCAGTAGCAGTTCTGTACGTAGTATACGTACGTACTCTTAGTTGTGTACGTACCGTCTAGCGAGCAGTTCTCGTCCAACTCGTTAGTCTTGAGCAGGTGTGTGAGCGCGTCCAGAGCCCGCTCCTGCTGCGCCGCGTCGGGCAGTAGCAGTTCTGTACGTAGTATACGTACGTACTCTTAGTTGTGTACGTACCGTCTAGCGAGCAGTTCTCGTCCAACTCGTTAGTCTTGAGCAGGTGTGTGAGCGCGTCCAGAGCCCGCTCCTGCTGCGCCGCGTCGGGCAGTAGCAGTTCTGTACGTAGTATACGTACGTACTCTTAGTTGTGTACGTACCGTCTAGCGAGCAGTTCTCGTCCAACTCGTTAGTCTTGAGCAGGTGTGTGAGCGCGTCCAGAGCCCGCTCCTGCTGCGCCGCGTCGGGCAGTAGCAGTTCTGTACGTAGTATACGTACGTACTCTTAGTTGTGTACGTACCGTCTAGCGAGCAGTTCTCGTCCAACTCGTTAGTCTTGAGCAGGTGTGTGAGCGCGTCCAGAGCCCGCTCCTGCTGCGCCGCGTCGGGCAGTAGCAGTTCTGTACGTAGTATACGTACGTACTCTTAGTTGTGTACGTACCGTCTAGCGAGCAGTTCTCGTCCAACTCGTTAGTCTTGAGCAGGTGTGTGAGCGCGTCCAGAGCCCGCTCCTGCTGCGCCGCGTCGGGCAGTAGCAGTTCTGTACGTAGTATACGTACGTACTCTTAGTTGTGTACGTACCGTCTAGCGAGCAGTTCTCGTCCAACTCGTTAGTCTTGAGCAGGTGTGTGAGCGCGTCCAGAGCCCGCTCCTGCTGCGCCGCGTCGGGCAGTAGCAGTTCTGTACGTAGTATACGTACGTACTCTTAGTTGTGTACGTACCGTCTAGCGAGCAGTTCTCGTCCAACTCGTTAGTCTTGAGCAGGTGTGTGAGCGCGTCCAGAGCCCGCTCCTGCTGCGCCGCGTCGGGCAGTAGCAGTTCTGTACGTAGTATACGTACGTACTCTTAGTTGTGTACGTACCGTCTAGCGAGCAGTTCTCGTCCAACTCGTTAGTCTTGAGCAGGTGTGTGAGCGCGTCCAGAGCCCGCTCCTGCTGCGCCGCGTCGGGCAGTAGCAGTTCTGTACGTAGTATACGTACGTACTCTTAGTTGTGTACGTACCGTCTAGCGAGCAGTTCTCGTCCAACTCGTTAGTCTTGAGCAGGTGTGTGAGCGCGTCCAGAGCCCGCTCCTGCTGCGCCGCGTCGGGCAGTAGCAGTTCTGTACGTAGTATACGTACGTACTCTTAGTTGTGTACGTACCGTCTAGCGAGCAGTTCTCGTCCAACTCGTTAGTCTTGAGCAGGTGTGTGAGCGCGTCCAGAGCCCGCTCCTGCTGCGCCGCGTCGGGCAGTAGCAGTTCTGTACGTAGTATACGTACGTACTCTTAGTTGTGTACGTACCGTCTAGCGAGCAGTTCTCGTCCAACTCGTTAGTCTTGAGCAGGTGTGTGAGCGCGTCCAGAGCCCGCTCCTGCTGCGCCGCGTCGGGCAGTAGCAGTTCTGTACGTAGTATACGTACGTACTCTTAGTTGTGTACGTACCGTCTAGCGAGCAGTTCTCGTCCAACTCGTTAGTCTTGAGCAGGTGTGTGAGCGCGTCCAGAGCCCGCTCCTGCTGCGCCGCGTCGGGCAGTAGCAGTTCTGTACGTAGTATACGTACGTACTCTTAGTTGTGTACGTACCGTCTAGCGAGCAGTTCTCGTCCAACTCGTTAGTCTTGAGCAGGTGTGTGAGCGCGTCCAGAGCCCGCTCCTGCTGCGCCGCGTCGGGCAGTAGCAGTTCTGTACGTAGTATACGTACGTACTCTTAGTTGTGTACGTACCGTCTAGCGAGCAGTTCTCGTCCAACTCGTTAGTCTTGAGCAGGTGTGTGAGCGCGTCCAGAGCCCGCTCCTGCTGCGCCGCGTCGGGCAGTAGCAGTTCTGTACGTAGTATACGTACGTACTCTTAGTTGTGTACGTACCGTCTAGCGAGCAGTTCTCGTCCAACTCGTTAGTCTTGAGCAGGTGTGTGAGCGCGTCCAGAGCCCGCTCCTGCTGCGCCGCGTCGGGCAGTAGCAGTTCTGTACGTAGTATACGTACGTACTCTTAGTTGTGTACGTACCGTCTAGCGAGCAGTTCTCGTCCAACTCGTTAGTCTTGAGCAGGTGTGTGAGCGCGTCCAGAGCCCGCTCCTGCTGCGCCGCGTCGGGCAGTAGCAGTTCTGTACGTAGTATACGTACGTACTCTTAGTTGTGTACGTACCGTCTAGCGAGCAGTTCTCGTCCAACTCGTTAGTCTTGAGCAGGTGTGTGAGCGCGTCCAGAGCCCGCTCCTGCTGCGCCGCGTCGGGCAGTAGCAGTTCTGTACGTAGTATACGTACGTACTCTTAGTTGTGTACGTACCGTCTAGCGAGCAGTTCTCGTCCAACTCGTTAGTCTTGAGCAGGTGTGTGAGCGCGTCCAGAGCCCGCTCCTGCTGCGCCGCGTCGGGCAGTAGCAGTTCTGTACGTAGTATACGTACGTACTCTTAGTTGTGTACGTACCGTCTAGCGAGCAGTTCTCGTCCAACTCGTTAGTCTTGAGCAGGTGTGTGAGCGCGTCCAGAGCCCGCTCCTGCTGCGCCGCGTCGGGCAGTAGCAGTTCTGTACGTAGTATACGTACGTACTCTTAGTTGTGTACGTACCGTCTAGCGAGCAGTTCTCGTCCAACTCGTTAGTCTTGAGCAGGTGTGTGAGCGCGTCCAGAGCCCGCTCCTGCTGCGCCGCGTCGGGCAGTAGCAGTTCTGTACGTAGTATACGTACGTACTCTTAGTTGTGTACGTACCGTCTAGCGAGCAGTTCTCGTCCAACTCGTTAGTCTTGAGCAGGTGTGTGAGCGCGTCCAGAGCCCGCTCCTGCTGCGCCGCGTCGGGCAGTGCGCTGGCGGCGCGCAGGAGCAGTTCTGGTGTGCACGCGTCTAGCGCGTACGTCCACATGCATACTATGCACTGGGGAAAACATATTTATTTAATTTTTTTTGAACCTTTTAAACGCCACGGTCGAGTATAGCCGAAAAATGAGCACATGTCTGACACGCAACAGTCTAACACTCACCGCCGCGCGCCGACTACAGTCGTCAAGAACACGAATTTGTTTTTAAACTTTGTAACGGTTATTTAAAACAACAAAGTGTCAAATAAAATTATGATGTTACGAGCAATATTGACGTGACAACATCTAATAAATCGATGAACGCCGCCTGCATGCACGAAAAAGGATGACTCATTGTCCCGTTACGCGCATTGTACACTTGCTCGCTCAGATATCTAGAAGAGTACAACTCGGATGGGCGGCGTTTGGTAAATTAGAGCATATTTTTCGGTCTAAAAAGATCCCTCAGTGCCTAAAAACCCGCCTGTTTAACCAATGTGTCCTGCCAACATAAACTTACGGTGCCGAGACGTGGACGCTCACAAAGGAGACTGACCATCGAGAACGAGTGGCACAAAGGGCCATGGAGCGAGCTATGCTCGGCATAACCCTCTTGGATCGAGTGCGTAACACCGAAATCCGCCATCGGACGAAAGTCTACGATGTCGGGGACCGGGCGGTGCGCCTCAAGTGGACGTGGGCAGGACATCTGGCTAGACGCGGAGATGGCCGATGGAGCAAAGCTTTGACAGAGTGGTGGCCCAGGTTAGGCCAAAGAAACCAGGGCCGTCCTAAAGCTCGTTGGGTTGATGATATCATCAAAGTCGCTGGAAACACGTGGATAAGGTACGCACAGAACCGGGAAGTGTGGCAGAAAAAAGGGGAGGCCTATATTCAGCAGTGGGTGTTTCCGGGCTGATATGATGATTATGAAAGACTACGAGTAAATCATAACAGCATCGACAAGCGATGTCGCTTGCGCCGCATCTATCTCTCTACCACTATATCAATGTTTTGTTATGACGTTGTCACGTTAAACTATCGTCCGTAAACCGACTTGACAGATAACCAATTTTTTTTTGTTTTTAAAAATATGGGACGAAATCAATGATTGTATCTATGTAAATAAAAGAAAGTCGTGTTAGTTACACTATACTGCTGCTGGCTGGACGGATTTAGCTGAAAATTGGTAGGGAGGTAGCTAAGAACCAGGAGAAGGACATAGGATACTTTTTTTTTTTTTTTAATGTGTTCAAATATATTAGGTAGGGTAGTAGGTAGGGTAGTAGGTAGGGTAGTAGGTAGGGTAATAGGTAGGGTAGTAGGTAGGGTATTAGGTAGGGTAGTAGGTAGGTAGGTAGGGTAGTAGGTAGGTAGGTAGGGTAGTAGGTAGGTAGGTAGGGTAGTAGGTAGGTAGGTAGGGTAGTAGGTAGGTAGGTAGGGTAGTAGGTAGGTAGGTAGGGTAGTAGGTAGGTAGGTAGGGTAGTAGGTAGGTAGGGTAGTAGGTAGGGTAGTAGGTAGGTAGGGTAGTAGGTAGGGTAGTAGGTAGGGTAGTACGTAGGGTAGTAGGTAGGTTAGTAGATAGGTAGGTAGGAAAAACGCATTGCAACGCATGCACGGGTTCAGCTAGTTATCAATAAGATGTTCTTATTCTTATTCTTTATTGCACACATAAAATAACAAATATAAACATAAATTACAAAGCTTATGTACAAAGGCGAGCTTAACCCAGAATTGGGTATATGGTGAACTAAAATTGAAATTAATATTTAAATTAAATTGAAATTTTAAACTTTCAGCTTCATTTAATGTCTTTTGTCATACGCTGTTTGAATCAAAATTACCTGTATCATATACAGCTGGTACTCCAATTGACAGCGGAAACTGTACTGCACAGCCGTATGCGTCTTCGTTACGACCTCTCTGTCCCACACGTTCACCGGCGGGAATCTAGAGGGAGATGGAAGATGGTGTTTATAAACTGCAATGTAGATTTTAAGTTTTGTCCTTTTTGGAACTAATAAATACTTAATGTTTCTTTTTTTGCTTTCATTTATTACATAGTTTACCATTTTAACTTTCCCCTGATTCATGCCCTGGCAATGCTGAATCTTTACTGGCATCGACACCCGAATGTGATTTGTTTGCCTCGAAGTGGGTTTAAGCACTTTTTCCATTTAATTCTTTTTTTTTGTATTATTACTATACAATATCTTGGATTTTTCTGTAAAATTGTCTGTTTCCCTTCAAATAAATTAATAAACAGCACTAGAGTATCAAGAGAGGAGTAAAGTAAGCATTAAGGAGAAGCCTCTCTAATGCATGCACAGGCATATATATGTGGCTGAGATGAGAAAGCTGGCAGCAGAGGGATGTGTGGTATTACTCGAACGGATCAAATAAGAAATGAGTACATAAGAGGAAGTCTGAAAGAGGCGCCGGTGACGGAAAGTTGTGCGATAATCGGCTATCGTGGTATGGGCATGTGATGTGGAGGAATGAGGAAAATGTCGTGAGGAAAGTTTTAAGCTATTGCATAGCTTCTATCGCGGGCCTTGAGCGTGGAGACCGAATCCAGAAATTCCGTAACGAAATTATCCTAAGCCTAGGTTGCTAGGTTACGGAAAATAACAAGGTTGTCAAATTAAATAATTTATAACGTGTAAAGGTGTAAAGTTTTCTGTTTTGTCACTCTGCTTTCTCCTTCTAAAATAATCTTACTCGTATAATTTGTGTGCAAAGTGTTATTAAATGAAAAACAAACTGCATAAATAAAATAAATAATTATATATAATTGCATAAGTTGATAAAAAATGCTATGCAATAGCTTTACCGCGGCAGTCTCCGAGTGCCACACGTTTTTTAGTATGAATGGAGGGGTATAAGAACTCCCGTCGGGGCTGTGGCTTGTCGAAAGGATAACGCGGCTCCGACACAAGGGCGAAGAAGGAACATGGGTTTGGTTTTTAGTCAGTAGAAGTCTGACACTCCCCTTCGCTCTGCCCAAGAGCGGGGGGGGGGGGGGGGTTATTCGGTGATTTTCCACCCACCAAAAAAAAAAGGAGTATAAGAACTGCGCGGAAGGCGCTCCGGGCGTCGGGGGTCACGCGATGACCTCCGGCCACCTACTACGCGGGCCTGTGGACGGTGAGTGTTGGGCTAGCTCGCCGTCCGGCCGTCGTCATGACGGCAACAGACCGTGTCGGCGGCGCGTTCGTGTTCCACGCGCGACACAAAGAGATGTCAGCAAGGAGGGGCCCGCAAGGGCCGACGCCCGTCGGGGCCGCGGATTTTTGTACTAGATGACGTGGCCTCGGCGCAAGGGCAAAGAAGGAACATGGGTTCAGTTTTAAGTCAGTAGAAGTCTCACACTCCCCTTCGCTCTGCCCAAGAGCGGGGGGAGTCATTTGATGATATTCCACCCATCAAAAAAAAAAAAGGGGTATAAGAACTGAGGAAGCCCAAATAAACGATGGATAGACTGTCAAAGATAAATATGGCAAGAAAGGAGGTGTCTTGTGAGATGTAATAGAGTAGTATGACCCCAAATTAATTGGGATGTTAACAAAAAATCTAATTAGTCCGTCAGATTTTGGACACAATTTTTTTCTTTTTTCACGTAAACAAACAATGAAGTCGACACAGTGCTTTGAAAACTCGTGTTACGTCATATTCTAAGACATTAGAATGACATTTCTTAGCGAGCAGTGACGTCACAACCTCCCACTCAAATCTTTGACGCGTTTTATCTTCGTCAATTTTTATTGATTTGATAAAACAAAAAACACGTATCCAATATTTTTCGATAATCTAACAGACGGACTAATTAGAATCATATTTTTTTTGTCAGTAAACATCTTTATTGGGATAAGGGCAAGAGATTGATAATGATGACACGTACCTTTCTCTAATCTGTCCGAGTATGATATCCGCTTTCGTGTTCAGTCTCTGCAGCAACAGTATCAATAGGATCGCGTCGTGATCACCTGGTGACAAAAATACATATTTTATTACTAGCAAGTCAAAGTTAGAAGTCAACGTCAGACATCCACGGCAAAATTCAACGTTTGACGTCATAGTCAGAAGTCAAAGTCAGAAGTCAAAGTCAGAAGTCAGAAGTCAAAGTCAGAAGTCAAAGTCAGAAGTCAAAGTCAGAAGTCAAAGTCAGAAGTCAAAGTTAGAAGTCAACGTCAGAAATCAAAGTCAGAAGACAAAGCCAGAAGTCAAAGTCACAATTTGAAGTCAAACGTAGAAAATACAGCTCTAAGCACACTTACCAGCAGTCGCCATAAAGTGGTCAGGTAGACAGGCAGCCAACATATCAGCCCGTGCCCTCGCCTGTGTCAACTCTAGCGCCCTTAGTTGCAGGTCTATAGACCTGGTGGAAGCTCTGGACGCGTGGACTAGGGATCCGAGGTCTACTGGCGGTGAGGTGCGGGCGGCTACTGGTTCTGGAGTCGATTCCTGTTCTGAGGGAGCTGGTGATCCTGGTGAATAAAGGAATTAAATGTGAGTATCAGTGGAGAGGTGTGAAATATAATAAAGGGGCAGCCGATAAAAAAAAAGGATATTTTGTATTATAGTTTTTTTTTTCGTTTTTTTAACCACATTTTCGATATCAGCGATTCCTAAAACCACGAAATTGACAGTGACACCCATGACGGAAAACCAGAAATAAATCGTAGGCGCCAAAAAGATCTTTTTCCATCATTTATCGTAAAGAATAAAATGCTGTGAGCACTACAACGCCACCAACTTCTAAAGCTAAAGACTTTTTTTATCTCGCTATTTTTTAAATTTGTAACGTTCAACCAACAAACCTAAATCTTAACTTACAATATCTCTTTATATAAGAACAAAGAAAATACCTATGTAGGACCTCTTGTAGCGCTTCCAGTTTACTGATCCGCACGCGGACGATCCGTCGCGGACGATCCGTTGCGGACGATCAATGTGGCGACACTTGTCCTATGTCCAGTAGTGGACGTCTTTCCGCTAAAATGATGATGTCAAGAACTCACCCTGCTTAGACTCAAGCTGAGCTCTCGTCTCGTTGTACTGCTCCGTCATCTTCTGCACCAGCTCTCTGAACTTGCATATCGTTGAGTCGCGGTCCATGATCGTTTCTAATGCTGCTTCTCTTTCTCTAATACCAACTGTTCGTGGACCTCTTGTAGCGCTTCCAGTTTACTGATCTGCACGCGGACGATCCGTCGCGGATGATCCGTCGCGGACGATGAATGTGGCGACACTTGTCCTATGTCCAGTAGTGGACGTCTTTCGGCTGAAATAATGATGATGTAACTCAAGAACTCACCCTGCTTAGACTCAAGCTGAGCTCTCGTCTCGTTGTACTGCTCCGTCATCTTCTGCACCAGCTCTCTGAACTTGAATATCGTTGAGTCGCGGTCCATGATCGTTTCTAATGCTGCTTCTCTTTCTCTTATAGCCTGCGGAAGATGTGTTAATGATTTTAATGTGTAGGAAATGGTTTGGAAATTGAGCATTAATGACGTAAAAAATTAAAAATTGTTATGCAAAACCCTACCCTGTGTCTACGCTAAATAAGATACAAATTTGTATTTCGCATGTTATGTTTAGAAGTTTAATTTATCTTTGACACCTAAAATTAGTTGTTCACGATACTTGTAGACAGCTTGTTACGGGAGAGGTGAACATTAATAGTTAACAATATACGGGGACGGGAAACAGAGTCGACGAGAAATAGAGAGGTATGGAAGAACCAAATAAAGTAGGATGAGGGCAGGAGAATGATGATGACGATGATACAAAGATACACCAACGGTGTCCTTTCTACTCTGTATATGTGGTTAAGTTAGTTTACAATTATTTATGAGTTTTATACAAGCAATATTTATGTAAAATCTTAGACAAGACATGTCGTTTATGATTACCACATTGCAGATCTATAATGCCACCGCGAAAAAGCCTATGCGGATCTGTCTGTTAACTTTCCACGACACATAACCCGCAATGCGGAGCGGTGTTCTTTGTCTGATCCGCACGCGGACGAACCGTCGCGGACGACCCGTCGCGGATGATCCGTCAAACAAAGCGACCGGAATATTCTACATACCTCTCTGGTGTTAGCGTGTGCCATCTCCAGTTCCTCTCGAAGGTCCATCTCGAGCTCGCGGTTGGACTCCACCAGTTGTTCGTGGACCTCTTGTAGGGCTTCCAGTTCGGAGACATCTTGTTTTAGTTGTTCCACCTGGAAAGGGGATGGTTACGTAATTTTTTAATGGAAAAATGTTGTTTTTTCTGTGAGGAACTTTTATCTGAGGAAAAAATAGGCTAGTTGACATTCAAACTGATATAAAAACCCATCGGAATTTATGTAGAAAAAATGTTAAATTTTCACTAGTCGTGGTCTTCTAAACCCAGCTTTTTCGCTGCGACCTGTTCCTACGCTCCACTAATTGTAGATCGCTTATCTACTCTAAGTGATGATGTTAAGTAGTTTTCTAAACCACCTCTTTCTACACATTACCTGGTCTTCTGGTGACATCTTCTCCACGACTATTATTATGATGACTATTATTTTCTGCCTCCATAGTTCGCAACAGACTCGTCTACTCCTATAGATAATGTCACTTGTCCTTCTAAAACCACCTACTTCAAACTCCTTACCATGTCTTCCAGCGCCATCTTCTTCTCAGCGAGTTGTTCCACCATCTCCTCTGCCCCTAGCGCGGCATCCACCTGCTCCCGAAGGTCAGCCACCTGAGCTTCGAGCTCGTCTACTCGGAAGGATAGCTTCTCTTTTGTGCGACTCAGTTCTGCGATTTCTGACTTGTATTGTTCCAGGTCCTGGGTTAGAGAGATGATATTAAGTTTTGGTAAAGATAAATAATGTACTCCGAGTTTGCTGACGGTCAGTGACGGTCGACCACTTTTGTTAACCTTATTAGGGCATGAGGGTGAACCGTTAGTGAACTCGATTGTTTTACGTTTTACCAAATGACCAAATAATATCGTAAATCGGTTACATACGTGAAATACATGAAAAAATACATTCAGCCGAACCTTCTTCTTTTATGAAGTCGTTTTTTAGGACTAGTTCACACTTTCTCTTATTTTCTTTTATTGCAAAATGGGCCTGCTCTTGGTGTAGATGCGCCTGGTAGAAAGTGATGAATGAGGTCCATGATGGAACGAGCGTGAGCTGCTTTGAAGGCAGACGTACGTCGTCACCGAGGCAGGCCCAAGAAACGCTGGTGTGGTAAAACACCGAGAGAAAAGGCAGAGAGTTGGAAAGGAATGGAAGAAGCCTTTGCCCAGCAGTGGGACACAATATGCTAATTAGCAGAAAAAAAATCGAAAGACAGTTCCACACTTTGGCTGTGCATAATAAATGGGGAGAAAAAGGGCTGAGTACGAGTAGTCGGGATAACAACCAAGTGTGGATGGTACGCTACAGTACGTCTGCTAGTTCGATGGTAAAAGCGGGATCACGATTCTCCTTCAAAAAAAACTTCAACCAACCTTATTCATCTTCTGCATCTCATGCTTATCATGCGCCGACAGGTCCCGGAGCCTCACCAGCGTGTCCCTCAGACGCACGTTCTGCTGCTGAAGCTGTCTCATCTCGTAGCCCGTGGCGCCGGTCTCTGCGTATGGGTGCTCTGTCACAGCGCCGCACACACAAGCGTTACTAACTACTGTCTGATGTACCTACCAGTACGTGTTTTAGCTAGTCTGGGACTGTTACTGTCACAGCGCATCCCCACACACGAATGTCTTAGGACACTGTGCCATCATGGCCCAACGTGTGCCATCATGGCCCACCGTGAGCCATCATTACCCTACCCAAATCCGAGCTACTCTAACCAACTCTAAATTACTCTACCCGGCTTTTACTAACTTATACACATCGATCGTAAGCAACCTAGCATAACCGGCTCCTGTTTCCCTAACGAACTCACTCGAACAAAGCTCTCTTACTCACTCTTACTCTTTGCTCAGCTTTACCAGTAAACTAACTAATCAGCCTGTTGTTCTAAATTGGTAAATGCTGTTGTAAGCTACTATAGTAAACCTATCAATTCGGTGTGCCTCTAGGTCGACGGGTTTCAAAGAGAGTCCTCTTCTCTTTTTTTTTAATTGAGAACTGCTCTCTCATATTCTGTTTTGTGAGTACCTAACTAAGTAATTATACTTATGACGTCGATTTTGATCACTCATTCATAGTGATACATATGAGTAAAGGGAGGCAATGACAATAACAGTTTGCATGAAATCGCTAGTTTTCGTTTAAATTTAGACAATAATGAAGTCTATGGGTAGTAGAAAACTGTGAAATATTCGCCCTCGAGGCAAAAATAAATGATACACAAGAAAAACAAACACAAACAATAAAAAACATGCAACACTTGACAAATACAAAGACTTAACACATTCACATTTAAAAATGTTCCCTTAAGATGCACGGTAGTGCAGAGCCAAGTTGATAATTTTATTTTTGTAATTAAAATAATTTTGGTTGCTGGAGTTGTTTATGTAAGCATTAAATAAAGTGATAGAGAGGAAAGAAATAAGAAAGTATTTTGATAGATACATATTTGAAAAGCAGTTTCTTTTTTTAAGTAATTTACCACCTCTACCCACTCCCTCTCATAGAGAAGAGGCCTTAGTCCCAGCATTGGGAATATCATAAGGTGATTATGCAATATAAGTAAATCCCATACTACTCGATTATTTAAAGTCTTAACGAATTACTATTTTAAATGCAAACATTTGGATGGATGGATGTTTGTTTCTCAATCAAGCCAGAATAACAGAGGTAGATTATGGCTGGAATAGCACATAGGCTACTCTTTGTAACCCGGAAGGACGATTCAATGGGCAATTCCCAAAATTGGTCATAAGCTAGTACCCCATAAATATCTCAAAAAGCAGTGAATGTGCCAAGTGCATGCTTTAACCAAATAAAAAACAAACAATGTAACTAAAACTGACATTAAAGTAAAAATATATACAGCAGAATGTCGGCTAAAGTGGGAGAAATAAACATAAATAAATAAATAAAATACCTACACGCATTAGTCGTGTATGTAACTCTATAAATATAGGAGGAAATATCAGTATAGACGAAAGTATAAAAAATAATATAAGTTTAAATAAAATGACTTGGCGACACTTCATTACACTTTTGATAAAGAAAAAAAAAATGTTTTTGAAACAACTCTTGAAAATATAAACATTTTATTGGACATTGATTAACCATCATAAATCTTTGAAGTCTCACCAAGCAATTTTATTTAAGTTTGTAATAATAATAAATAAATATAGCAACAAAAAATATAGCTGTACATTTCACGAACGCACGCCCATCATTGCAATTGGCTATTTGATTAATTTTAAAAACTCACGAAAATGTTATGTTATTTCAAAGAACTAACAAAAATACCACGATATGTGAAAAAAGTTATAAAATCGATTAAAAATGAAGTAGCTGCATGCTTTAGAAGTTTTTGGTGGGGGCACTTTCTATCTTTGTCGCGCCAAACGGCTATTTGTACTATGTAACTACGGCAGTATGAAATATGACGTCACATTTTTATAGCGCTGTCTTTGTCTAGCACGTCATTTACAATCAGTTAAAACTAAGCCATTGTTTCATCGATTAATTATTACTTTTTTCCATGAAGCACATAACCAGTGGAGAAAGTATGGGCACGTTTTTGTTCTAAATCAAAGTCACTAATATACTGCGGGGGGAGAGGTACGTTTCGGGCTCTGTGATTGGTTGACGAACTGACAACCAAATGACAACTCATTCTCTAGGGATTCCAAAAAAGTAATTGAAAAAGTATCGATATCGATAATTGTTTGACTTATTAGTATTATAACGATTTGTTTTTGTTTGCAATAGAGAGATTACGGGTTCGATTTTGAAATAAAACAGGTAATTACTAAACTTAGAATACTGTATTTAAAAAAATATAATATATTTACTGGTTTTTAAAATGGATTAGTTTTGAATATGTTTTTCTTATATAATCCTTTGAATTTGTATTATTTTTCGTATTATATGTCAGTCGAGTATCAATATATTTTTTTGGTACACATGAAGCTAAATCAATAGGGAGCCACACTAAAAGGTAGGAACAGATGGCGCTGCGAGCGACTGTACCTTGTTTACGTCTTTTAGCAAGTGTGTGGTTGCGATTTTCTGTGTTTATTTTGTGATTTACCTTACAAAATGTACACGCTGTTATCTTTAAGAGAACTTCGAACTGAGCTTCGACGAAGAAATGCGTCGACTGCTGGGAAAAAGGTCGATTTGATTGAAAGGTAGGCATTTTAAGTATTTGAGGTTATCTTTCATATTTCTTCTTTTTTTATGTTAAAACAAACTTATATTTTTTGTGTTCCTCTAGGTTGGAGGCATACGATCTAAATCAAAATTTTGGAGTCCACTTTGATCTTGAAGAAGACAGTTCATAATCCCAACAAAAACATTCTGTAAAAAACTAGCCAAGTCTCGATGGAGCTGCTTGTTTATCTCTAAAAAGTAATGAAATCTAGACAAAGTCGTGCCAAGTCTAAGGTTCCTTATTGCGATTTCTTTATTATTATAGTTATTGTTGTGTGTCTTGGCCGTTGAACATTCTTTATACGTTAGTGGGTACAAGTCAATTTAGTTTCTAAGTAATGTTATATCTGTTGTAACTACCTATGATTGTTAAGCGAGATAATAACCCATACTGGTATTGGTAATTGGACGCCAAGAAGAAAAATGACCGAACTAAACGAAACGAACAACGGCCAAGTCACACAACATTAACTATAATAATAAAGAAATCGCAATAAGGAACCTTAGACTTGGCACGACTTTGTCTAGATTTCATTACTTTTTAGAGATAAACAAGCAGCTCCATCGAGACTTGGCTAGTTTTTTACAGAATGTTTTTGTTGGGATTTCACTTCTTTTTGTAGCAACGTGGGCATATTGATTTACTTTATTAGATTTTCTTATTTAAAACAATTTTTTTTTGTAGTTTTTTTTTATTTTCGATTTTCCTACTTTTTATAGTTTTTCCTGTATGTGGCCATTAAACCCTAACTCTGTACCAAATTTCAGCTCTCTGAGTTCATGGGAAGTACTAGTTCTATTTTGATGATCATGAGTGAGTGAGTGAGTGAGTTTCATAAATGCGAAACTTTGCTTTCGCTTAACTTCGGAACTAAATGACCTACAGACTTGAAACTTTTTATTTTAAGTGAGATTGTATAGCTTACTGGATGACGAAAATTTCAGCGTTCTGGTCTTATCCAGAGGTTCTCAAATAGGGGCCCGAAAATGCGGCGAAATGGTTCCAGTAAAGGATGGTACGGCAGTGTTTGCTTCGCGCTCGACTCGGCGGGGGCACTGCCGTGCCCCCAGATATGTTTAGGAAAGGAACTTTGACAAAGGTATAGGTACCTGAAATTTTACATATGTGTAAGAATGACTATGGTGTAAATATTTATACATGTATTTGGAGAATAAATAAGTCACATTTAATTTACCTGTATAATTACTTCTTCCGAAATAATCACTTTCTCTGAAGTGCAAACTACATAACCTTGCTGTATCACTTGCCCTGAAGTTTTTAATCCGTAAAGCGCTTTCCCATTTGGGGAACAGATGAACTCCCCGGTTTTTACAATTTAAGGCACTGCATTGAGGCATTATTGATAAAAAAACGAGAAGTTTGGTCTTGTTTACAAAAAAATGTATAGGATTTGACAGTTCTTATGTCAAAGCAAGGTACGGTTGCCTGGACGCCACCAAGCGGGATAAAAAGGCAGTTTTCCTCCCCATTAAATGGTTAGTCGATTCTACGTCAAATTGGTGAAAAAAAAAGTAAAAGGACCTCAAATTAGTTCAAATTAATTTTGTGTGTTAAGATCATGGATATCACGGGGGTAGCAAAGGGGGGTTAAAATTTCGGTCATTTTTTGCCTAGGACGATCCGTTTTCAAGATATTATTTGTATTTAACTTATTTTGGTACAATAATTTAAAACGCCCATAACTCGGAAACGGTGCATCGTAGGACCATGCTTATCGGACCCTAAATGGTGTATATGGCGCAGGTTAACCCGATACTGCAATAAAATTGGTAATAAAAAAAATTAAGTCCTCGTTCCATAGCTAGGCTACACAATCCAACCAATTTTTTTTTATCCCTATCGTGTCAGTTTTTTCATAGGCCTTTGCCTCCGTTTTTCTGCACGCACGCCACTGCCAGCAATGACCATGCCGATGCGCGTATTGGCCACCTTTACTCCAAAACTAAAATTGATAACGTCTGTTCCATACCTACACTGGGCTATATAAAAACATATTTTTCTAGGATTGCAATGATTCAAATAGATTCCAAGCAACGCGTCTAAATTTTGTGTAAAAGGCAGGCAGAGATATCATACACTTAAATTTTTTACTGTTATGTACAAGTTTATGCCAGTATTATACACATTTGCGAGTAAAGCCAAGGGAATAAGCATATTTGAAAATATAGCAATAATGAAACTAAAAAATGTAAGGTATTTTAAGAACTTATATTTTAAATTATATCGATACCATAAACCGTCGCGATACTGCGAACTCGAACATCACTATCATGAAAGAAAGAGACAACTGCATTAGTGCACATCAGTGTACCAGAAAGAGACAGCAATTATGATTCTTTTTTCATTGTTTTGATCAAATTGAATAGAAAACCACATAACTGTGCAATGTTATCCCATCTTTTGTGTAACTTGAAGTTGTAGTACACTTTCCACACCATTTAATTGCACAACTAGGCATTATTTTTCGTAATAAATGCTTTCAAAACAGGAGCGCGTGACGTTCGTGCGTTAGCCTACAATGTTTGCGACTGAGCAAAATTTCGCCGCGTACGCTTGATATAGCATACGTTTGGCGCCCGCGGTAGCCCCCGCACGCGCTCTCCACTGGTTATTTTGCTCCATGCTTTTTTCACACATCGTGTTATTTCTGTTACTTCTTTGTAATAACATAACATTTTCGTAAATTTTTAAAAGTAGTCAAACGGCCATGCTATCTGTATAAGAATGACTTGGCGCGCTTTCGTGTATCACAAGAACATCAACTCAGGACTTGTGTGTATTGCTCTGTTTACATTAAAAAATACATAAAAAATGTCAAGTCTTTGTATATTTACCGGTCATTACGCGGGACGACTGGGAGGAATGCATATCAACTAAAACCATACAAATTAACGTTTAGAAGTTATTATAGTAATGCTTTAGTATCCAGTTATTGCGCGTAATAACCGCAGAACGGGATTTTTTTATTGAACACTAGCTGATGCCCGCGGCTTCACCCGCGTGGATGTCGTTCAAATTATATACTAAAACCTTCCTCTTGAATCACTATATCTATTAAAAAAAACCGCATCAAAATCCGTTGCGTAGTTTTAAAGATTTAAGCATACAGACAAACAAACAAACAAACAGACGCGACTTTGTTTTATACTATGTAAGGATTATATAAGGTGTAACATAATAAACGCAAGACTTTCCGTGTGGTGTCTCGTACTATGATACTGAACCGACTTTTGCTCTACGAGTTCGAGTTCTTGGGTCTTGACTGGCCTAGTGCAAATCGGACTTGTACAAATGACGATTTTCCATACAAACCTTCATCCCCTATTTAACTCCCGTAGGGGTTGAATTTCGAAAAATCCTTCCTTATTCCTTGTCTACATTATAAAGGGAACCTCTGTGCAAAATTTCAGCTTTCTAGGTTCAAGGGTTTGGGCTGGGCGTTGATGAGTCAGTCAGTCAGTCAGTCAGGACTTCTCTTTTTATTTAATAGATTCAGAGATTTTTCATGTTATTTTAGCACCATAGACTTCTTATAGGTTTTCCTGTAATCTATAAGTGTTGAACTAATTTCTGTTTTTTTTTTTTTTTTTTAGTTTCAGTAGTTTTGGAGATAAGGGGGGCGGGAAATGGTCGGACAGACAGACACACGAGCGAACCTATAAGGGTTCCGTTTTTTTCCTTTTGAGGTACGGAACCTTAAAAACCAGCACAGTGGCATTTTTCATAAATGTTACAACACCATACTGAGATAGCCTTTACAGCCTCGCCTCGTACGGAACCAATATAATATTATTATGATAAATATATTTTTGTGTTATTGTTAATTCTTTATTAATTTGTTTTGTCTTGTGTGAGAGCAATAATAGATGCTTTTTCTTTCTTTTCTAAACAAAAAGATATGGATTTCCAAAATTCACACAGTTTCAAAAGTACAATAAAAAACAGTTTCATAATCCAAGACAAGACACATACAATTGTGCGATTTTATATTTGTTTCAAACTCAAAACTCAAACTCAAACTCAAATTCTTTATTTCAATTAAGCCATTACAGGCACTTTTGAATGTCAGAGTTTTTATTACTAAATGGGCCTGCTCTTGACCTCAATTACGCCTGATGAAAAACGAAGGATGAGGTCTATGGAACGAGCCTCAAAGAGAGGTCAGCAACATGGAAGGGGCGACGCCCGTCGGGGCTGTGGATATCGAAGGCATAACGCGGCTCCGACACAAGGGCGAAGAAGGAACATGGGTTTGGTTTTTAGTCAGTAGAAGTCTGACACTCCCCTTCGCTCTGCCGAAGAGCGGGGAGGGTTATTCGATGATTTTCCACCCACCAAAACAAAAAAAGGTCTATGGAACGAGCGTGCCCAGAAGATGCCTGTTTACTCTTACTTTGAAGGTAGCTTTAAACGTTTATTATGCTACACCTTGTATAGCAAATTGGCTGCTTGCACTACAAATTACTAAGATTTTTAAGCAGATAAACTGCAGGCCTACCATGACGTCTTAAAACTATTCTTATTCCAGTGAGAATAAGAGATGGCGCTAGACACCCCATATAGTTCTGTCACGTTTCCACACTGGAATAAGTATTGTTTTAAGACGGCATAGTAGGGCCTCTGAACGCGATCAGCAGATCTTAATCCCGTTCAAGACCTGAAATAGTGATTCTGTCTCACCGCTGGACAAAGGCTTCCCATGGCTATTAAAAACGTGTCTTTTAAAAAAGTTGAAACATTGACCTCCGATAAATTAATACTACACGTAACAAGAACGTTCTAGGTTAGGTATGGTCAAAAACATAAAAATTATTGAAGACGTTATGGGTATTTTACTCTCATAGTGATTCGTGTTGCAAGCAAGCCTTAGAATTTTAGAGATCTTCTTTCAACGAATTTCAAGATTTGATAGAAATATTTCTGTAAACATCTTTATATTAATCTAAACTTAGAATTCCCTACAGCGGAAATACGAAAGAAACGAAACTCACGTATATTGCCGCCGGCCTCCATCTCCGCCTTCATGAGTTGCAGGTCTAGAGTAGCTTCCTCCAGCTTCTCACGGCATTGTTCTAACTCCATCTGTAATCAACGAATCATCATCATCAGTCTAATGAGATCATAGGCTTCCAGTCCAATGAGATGCAGCTAAATACTAGTATTTGACGTGGATCGACTATTTATCTGAACTTCAGAACTCGGTAACCAAATATCCCAAAAATATCTCTTCGTAAGATTGGTTTTCAAACTTTCGTGCTCCTAATTCTGAGCACACAAAATAACTGTTCTACAAATAACATCGGAATTGTATTAATGTAAGTGTACTATTAATGAATAAAATAAATAATTAATAATAAACGACTGATTATTACGTTTTTCTGCTAGACTGTGTGTAGAATAAAGTATAATTTGCGAACATACCACGTATGTGTTAACAGAGTAAAGTAGTTGACAGCCTAAAAAAATATGATTCTGTTTGGTCCGTCAGTTAGATTATCGAAAACTATTGGATACGTGTTTTTTGTTTTATCAAATTAATAAAAATTGACGAAGATAAAACGCGTCAAAGACCATGGAAAGGGGGCTTTTGACGTCATAGTCTGGTAAAAATGGACCAACCTGTGACGTTTCACGACTTTTCGAAGCACTGTATCGTCTTCATTTTTTGTTTACGTGAAAAAAGAAAAAAATCGTGTTCAATATTTTTTGGAAATCTATCTGACGGGCTAATTAGTTTTTTTTTGTGTCAACTACCCTATTAAAATCATTAAAATCAATATAACCCTCTAAGAGTATTTAGTAATCCCATTGAATTATTTCAACACCAGATTTTCATTCTTGGAAAGAATTAAACACCACGAAGTCAGGTTGCAGGAACCCGCTGGATGAGAGACGCACGGGAGCGGTCACTGTGGCGATGCCTGGGGGAGGCCTATGTCCAGCAGTGGACATCTTTTGGCTGAAATGATGATGATGAAGTCAGGTAGATTGTCAAATGAACTAAAGGCTATACCTGTAAAGCTTCAGATCGTTCTTCCGCCATCTCCTTGTCGAGAGCGGCCATCTCAGCCGCCTCCTGTAGTTCGGCTGTCTCATCATTGTGGGTCTCAAGAGCTTCTTGAGCCTCGCGGACCTGGAAACAAAGTAAGTTGATATTAAGAAAAAAAAAATATTTATATTTTGCTGTGCCAGCCCTTAAGACGCTGTCAATACCAAATGGCCTTGAGGATTTGTCACTGTCACACACACTGTCTATTTGTATCGGAGTAAACGAGAGCGCACTATCACTGTTACTGGGCCGGCCAGATTTTAGAAGAAAATAATGAATAAATATTGATTTAAAAAAAATATATGGATTATTTGTGAAATATGACTCGTCAGCGGTTTAGGTATGAATATGTTGACTTCATGTTTTTAATTGCAGACCCATACGAAAAAAAAATAAAGACATAGAACCGCTTAACGATGATTTTAAGACCAATCTTTGCAATTATTTTCTATCGAACCGATTTCGTCCAATTAATTATCGAGTCCATCCACGGTCTTTGAAATATGATGAATAATATTTTTTTTTTTTTATTGTGCTAGAACAAACAGTTTTTCTTAAAAAACTGCTTAAATAACATCAGTTTCAGCAAAATTAGGTGTTGTCAGCCCCTTAATAAATTGAGATCATTCATCATCTGCCTAGCCTTTTCCCAACTATGTTGGGGTCAGCTTTCAGTCTAACCGGATGCAGCTGAATACCAGTATTTTACTTGGAGCAACTGCCTATCCGACCTGCATAGCTATAAATGAATAAAATAAAATCCATTTATTTCAGGTTTCCCCATATTCAAATTACACGTTACAACTTGCAAGACACGAGATAAATATAAATAAATTGAACAGAAAATTAAAATAAAAACAATAATGAAAATAAATACAATGTCAACAAATCAGAAATACAATGTCAATAAAATTTTAATTATCGTCAAAGTCACATAAAATAATCGAAAATTTAATTGAATTTATAAACAAGAATAATAATATTAATAAAAATAACAACTATGCAGAACCACTCGATTGTCCATCGTATCCAATCGATCCATCGTAATATCGAAAATCGCTATTCACAAACCCGAAGCCGAATAATAGATTCGATTGACATTCAAAATGAAGATTTCAATCCTGCCGGCTATTTGCTATCGGCAATGCAATCTTCGTTGCAATCCATTTAAAATTAAAACCATTTTTATTAAATTTGTTTTTAATTATATTTTTAGTTACTCGACGAATATTCATAACAATCCATAGTAAAACTTACAGAAATACTGATTAAAGATAATTTACATATCTCTTGCTCTGTAAGTAAAACTTACACCCCTGAATGCCGGGGTGTATGACTATCATTACAGCATAGGTTTTGGAATTTGAAAAAAGAACTGTCATACTCATACTGCACGAAGAATATTTTTAAAAAGTTAAAAAATTTTTTCTCGGTATCGATTAATTACTCGAATCGGAATCTAGACAATTTATTTTATAAAGATTTTATTTTAAATATGGAACTATTTGTTTCCACATCGTATGTTAGATGGAATCGATTTAAAAATCAAACTGGCCAACAAGATTTGACGCGCTTGCGTGCGTGAAAAAAAAAAGGCAGTCTACTAGTACAAACTATAAATATACCTAAAAAGAACGTGACCATATCTCTTACAAATTGTAATAATTTTACTAATAATTTTAATTAAATACACATTTTTTTCTTCTTAATAAATGTTCATTGAAACCTGCTGTCTTGTTGTTTACTTACCTCACAATCGATATGTAAAGCAGAGTATTTATCTCGGGCGTAAGCATCAATTGCATACTCGGGTTAATTAGCGCCTTCGCTAAACCTCGTATGCAATTTATGTCATACAGCCCTTGGTTAATAATCACCACGAGTGTTTGTGTACGAATAGCATTAGAATCGAATCTGTGAGTAGCATTTTGCCAATCGTTTGATCCAAAAATCTGATACTCGAAAAAGTGTGAAGATCGATTCGACTTTGGTTCGATTGTTTATGAATAGCTATGCTGGAAGTATTTAATAGACTCCGAAAATCCGCTGAGGTGGAGATTCATTAACCTATTTTTTTTGTTTTTGGTGCGTGGAAAATCATCAAATGACCCCCCCCCCCCCCCCCCGCTCTTGGGCAGAGCGAAAGGGAGTGTCAGACTTCTACTGGCTAAATACCGAACCCATGTTCCTTCTTTGCCCTTGCGCCGAGGCCACGTCATCTCGTTCTATAATTGAGCGTTTCCTCCCGCCTGATTCGGTGCAGGTACCTCCCGAAACATCCGTGTCCGGTGAGGACCTGCGTCAGACGGAAGGTGAGGCGGCGTGGCTCCTCTCTAGCCACTCCTCAAAGAGGGGACTGGAGTGGAAATATGATGCTGTTCCACAAACAATGGGGCACTAATTTTGGAACCAACATGCCCTGTTGTTTGTTCATCACAGGAACTGATGGACGCTACAGAGAGCTCCAAACTAGAAGAGAAGAAGATATCTCACCTCCTGTTTAGCTCTCTGCAAGTCCCGTTGCAACTGAGCCTGCGACTCCATGATCTTGGCTTTGAACTCATTAGCCTGGTCCAGCTGCAGACGGAACCGCTCCAACTCTCGCAGCTTCTCCCGGTCTTCGGCGCGACGTACTTTGAGGGTTTCCAGCTTTTCTTTTAGGTCTTCTACCTCCGTTTTTAGAGTTGTGATCTGTAAAGGATTGATGAAAGGTTATTCAGAAGCACTTAAAAGGTCAGGCTACTTGGTTCTTCCCGTCGCAAAGGGCTAAGAAGGAACATGGGTGGTTTTTAGTCAGTAGAAGTCTGACTCTCTCGTCTCTCCGCTCTCTGGGAGTCTAACGGGCCATGGAGGTAATTTAAGTAAAGTTATAACCAGAAAACAGCTGTGAAAAATTTGTAACTTTGACCCCCAATATCTCCGTTAGGGGGTTCCCAGGTATGGTTAAGGACAAAAAAAATATCGCAGTGACGGGGAGAACAACTGACTTTCGGCTTCGTTAAGGGTATTTTTACACCCTTTATGTCTCTGCATCACCCAAAGGAAAAAAACCTCTATTCCCCTTCCCCATTTTGCCCTTCTCTTTCTTTCTCTCTTTACTTCTCTGGTAAAAAATGGCTATCGCATTAACCTTTCGTATGCCGGGAACGTAGATCCACGCGAGACACAATATTTTAATTGTGTCTAATTACACGGCATAGGAAAGGTTAAGTCAGCGTCTATACTTCGTGCTTGAAGTGTTAAATAAATATACCTATAAACCAGTTATTAAGTAAGTACCTCTTGCTGCGCCTGGATGTTGGCTATCTTGTCTTCCATGCTAGAACTAGCTGGCTGAGGAGACGTGATGCTCTGGCCAGGAGTGTACTGAGGTGTCAGGGTCTCCACGAAGCCGGTCTGGAAAATATAGCAAGAGTTCGTGTCAGTAACACGGTGAAATGTATAAAGATCGGGAGTTTAAGTAGCATTCATCACTTTAGCCGAAAGAAGTCCACTGCTGGACATAGGCCTTCCCCAAGTATCGCCACATAGATCGGTATCGCATCCAGTGGATTCCCGCAACCTTCACCAAGTCATCAGCCCACCTACTGAGAGGCCTTCCAACGCAGCTTGCGGTTCGCGGTCGCACACAAATGTTTATATTCAGTTATAATTCTGAACCACGTCGTTACCTCCACAAAAGCCGCCCTCTTCCCCTGCTCAGGTGACGCAGCTCTTTCAGTCGTCGGCGAGGCATATGACGTCAGACTCTGTCGACTGCTGGCCAACGAAGTCCGGGAGCTGGAACCGTCCTCAAATCTTAAGGGCGCTAGTCTGGTGGGGGCCGAGTTGAACCGACCTGATAGTCTGACAGTCCTCGTACTGGTTTTGAGGATAGAATTGTGGGTTTAGGTTTGAAGAGCAATAATGTACTCTGACGGGGGAATGTTAGAGTACGTTGTTGCTTGTATGGAGGGATTTTGATTGCAATGTAAAAAAGTTGTCAACTTTCGATCTATCATTGGAGAAAGTTGGATTTTGCAATGGAAATAAACCAGTGGTATAAGTAGCAGTTTAAAAAAAAATACCAGTAGGTAAATGTGCATTGATTTGTTAATGTCAATGCCACACTCTCTATCTAAATTAATTTAAAAAATAATTCAGATCAGCAAAAGAAATTTCGATTTCGCTTATTGATAGATAGAAAGCTAGAATATTTTCCATTCCCTTATTTAATTGAGAAAATTGTTTCTGTCATACATTTCAGGTTCGTTTCAACTCGGTAGGTCGTCATGCGATATACAAAGCGAAGCTCAGACAAGATGGCTTCCGGCATTTTTATAACGATTCAAGAGTAACCTTTATCAGATATACGGACTAATTGCTGACCGGTTGCGGACCCCGGACACTGACGGATAACTTGGTAAGGGATTGAGACGACTTGTCGCACAACCTGCCGCTTTTGATCGCAGAAACGACTACTCAAAACCAGAAAGAAAGTTTTATAGCTATTTTTATGGTTTAGGCCCGTCACTCCTGCAGCCAAAAGTTGTGCTCGTGGTCACGAGGTCCCTCAACATTTGTATGGAGCATTCAGTTAACGAAATATGTCAAAGAATGTCGAGAAAATGTCGACCGTCAGCCATTTTGTATGAGCTTTATGTCATAAGCGAGACAGATTTTCAAGCGGACAGTTTATTTCAATTTACTCATAATATAATCAATATTTCACGTATACAATAAGCTATCGTTTAATTAACTTGTCTTGGGCGACTGAATTAAATTGTGGACAGTACTAGTTATTTTTTGAAGTATGTTTTACCTACAAGGTGTTTATGACATTTCAAAAAGAGGCACCTTGAAAAAAGAGTAAAAGGTATCTTGCCAACAATTTCATTCGGTCGCCCAAAATAAGTTTTAAAACATAACATTCCACCAACTACAGACATACACCATAACATAACATAAATAGCAATCCGACCGAATAAAATCTTGTTTAAACATTATTAAAAATAAAAGTAAAAAAACGCAAATAAAATAAAATCTGCTGTTTCCTACTAAGTCCCATGTGACAGCAGGTGAGCCTTTTAGCCACCAACCAGGCACAGCTGTAGACTCTGGAACTACTGAAAATTTTCTGAAGTTACAAAAAAATAACGCTTTCACTGTCCTGAAAATCGAACCAAAGGCTTAATTTTAGGCTTGACAGCAACGAAAATATTGCACCTACAAGCTAATATTCGGTCGGTAAACAAAAATACAGAAAATTTTCATTTCACAAATATTTAGTCACAGAACATAATTTTCACATACAAAATCAAAATAACAAATAATATATAAAATAACGTAAAAATAATAAAGTGCAGCATGAAACGAAGCTGTGAAACTTAAAATTAAAATACATTTATTTAAATTAATGACATATACAAGGTGAATTCCGTATCAGTGACCAATAATAAAATAGTTCGCCTTAAAAATTGAATTATTAAATTATAATAAAAAATCAACCTGTATATTGGTCACTTATGAAAAAAAACACTCTGTATAACAATTTAAATGCAACACAAACTCTACGTTAATAAAAACCATTCTTTAGTATTTTAAATTATAATTAATTTCTTAAACACAGCATGCTGTTATTTAAAATAAGGAAGAAACTTAAAAATAAAAAATCGTGCAACTTATAATGAAAAATTACTAAAACTAATTAATTATTGTAGAATTTGTGTAATAAGGACCATGCCGACAGATATTTTTTGTACAAAAAAAAATCGCCATGTTTGACAAGGAATCCAAAAAATATCAGTCTGCATAGAAACTTACACCTTTTTTAATTGTTATTCTTTAGTCTATGATACTCCTTATAACCAGGCTACGAATAGAAGTTTTAAAGGAGGCTGTTTTTTTGTGTAAGCACTCATTGCTTCTTGATAAAAACCAAACAAAACGTGTTTCTGATTTTTTTTCAACATTAAGAAAACATATCACTCAAAAGTTGGAAAAAACAGCATCCTTTACAAAAAAATGGTCGTAATTTATTTATTTACTCAAAAAAGGCAAACAAATAAACAAATTACTTATGACTATGTTACATAAATTATATCATTACCTCGACATAGATAGAGTGCCCGCTTTGGTCTGCGCGGGGGATGCCTTCCGACGCACCCTTTGCAACCACCACAGTTAGTTTCACACACTTTTGTTAAACATTTTTATTAATTTTTGCAGGTAAAGTGATGGGAGGAACACAGGCAGGGTTAAAAAGGTATGCCTTGGTGAAAGCATTAATTAAGGTCCGTAAAAAAAAACATTAAAAATATAGTCATCATTAGGCACAAAATTTTAAATAAGTATTACTATTTTCGAGGCATACCTTTTGTCTGCCTCATTTTAAGTAAGTCGGAGACAAAATAATTTAAATAGAAAACTGTTTAAAAGAATCTGAATAACACATCACTTTACCTAAAATCAGAATAATTAAAACAAGACATATTAAATTATTAATATAACATTCAAGAAATTTTCATTTATACAAAAGTTATAAATATTTACAATTTTGAAAAAGTATTTTATAAAAGATAATTTACATACACAAATAATGATTATAGCATTCATTTGAATTATTATGTTTTAACCTTATAATATTCAAGTTCTCATGCAACTATCTACATCCCATATAAAAAGTTACTCGAAACGAGGCATAACTTTTATTTCATGCCTCGACGTTTTAGTACACATAAATACAAGAAACGAATCACACATGACAGTTGATGCCTTCTCAAAATGATTCGTAATTTAGTTTTCCATTTTGCTGAAATTGAGGCGAGGCATCTTTATCCTATTCAATGCCACCCCTTTTAAGATAAATACTAAACTACGATCAAAACACAAATGAAAACAAATTGGCAGTACAATAACTAAACTTCAGTGGTTCATGTTACTTTATAAAAGCGTTGGATCTGCAAAAAGACCACACAAAGAAGAGTATAAATCAAGCGAATAAAGCAATATCTGTTAAAGTATATAAGGATCTTAATGCGGTTTTGAACGGAAGGAATCTGGACAAAAATATCCTTAGAAAGAAGTAACAGGAGGAAGCTAGCAGTGGAAGAGATAGCTAACATCAGAAGATTTTGTTTTAAGGAAATGACCTCAATCTTGCCCTAAGGGCAGAGATGAGGTCGCCGATGCAACGAGCTTACCCAGAAGAAACCTATTTACTCGCGACTTAAGTAGATTGGGGTTATATGAACTCGGAAAAACCGACGCAGACAGGGAGTTCCACTCTTTGGCTGTGCGCATAATAAAAGATTTAGCAAAGCGTTTCGTTCAAATGTGTGAAACATAGACAATGTATGGGTGATAACACTGATAACCCGCAGTACGTCTACTCTCCCGATGGAAGAAGGGAGATGGTGGAATCAGCTCGTGGAGCTCCTGCGCACACTCTCCGAAGTACAGTCTGTAGAAGACCGACAGACATGCAACTTTGCGGCGGTGGGCCAGGCTACGCAAACAGCTTCCAAACAACAATCGAACAAATTCCGCAACCCTGGCAGAGACTAGACCCCCTGGCCCATAAAGCCCTGGCCATAAGGGAGTAGAAACACAAAGAATGATTACAATAGGCAAGCAAACAGTCAAGTACAGGTGGCCTACCATGACGTCTTAAAGTAGGATTGTTTTAAACTTATTCCAGTGTGGACAAAAGATGGCACTAGACACCCTGTATAGCAATCAATTTAAGTTAATTTGTTTAAGTCGCGAGTAAATAGGCTTCTTCTGAGTAAGCTCGTTCCATCGTCGACCTCATCTCTGCTCTTAGGGCAAGATTGAGGTCAAGAGTAAGCCCATTTATAATAAAAAATAAATAGAACTGTCGCTTTCCCATACTGGAATAAGATTAAAACAATACTGCTTAAAGACTTCATGGTAACTCCGCAAGTTTCAAAAGGGCTGGAGATAAAGCTGGACAACAATTTAAAGCAACAAGACAGACGGCACAACAAGAATTAATGTAAATTAAAACTTACACACTCGAAATAAGGTTAACATTTCAATGCTCGAAGGCAACAAGCCTGAAGTACTTGAAATACATACTTTATTCCAACTACATAAGCATCAAATTCTAGTAACATGAACCACTCCACCGCTAACAAAAAACACAAGTGCAAAAGCATCTACGGTGCGCTACAGTTGGCTACGTTGTGCTAGATTGCGGTGCGTACAGATCATATAACATAACATGTTTTGAAACATTGTTATAAAACTTGTTTCAGTAACGGGGAAACTCAATGTTATAAAATGTGTTATTATAACATGTTACAAATGTTATAAAATGTGTTATTATAACATGTTACAAATGTTATAAAATGTGTTATTATAACAAGTAACAAATGTTAGATTACATAAGCGTTCACATGAACTCGAGAGAAACGATAATTTTCTAAAACACTGTTACATTGCATTTTTTAATGCAATGTGTACAATACAGGGGATTGAAAATGGCCATTTTATTAACATATAAGCATAAAATGGACCTTTTATAATAGTGTTTGCGTCTGTGACCATTTAGGAAAATAGATCTTAATAGGAAAATAATATTTATTGCGTTAAAATTCGTAAAATGGTCACAGATGCAATTACTTGATAGGTCCATTTTACGCATTTTAACGAACGATTTTTATTATGATCTGCTCATTTCATTCTGCCCATTTTAGACCCCCTGTTATTATGTTGCAATGTTGAAAAAACAATGTAACTTAATGTGGACGTGTTATAAAACAAAAGTTGCACAACATGTTACATAATCTGTACGCTTTTCGCTACAGTGCAGTGCACTAAATTATGCTACAGTGCGCTAAATTAAGCTACGTTGTGCTAAGACTATACTCACGTGGTGGGCCTAGACCTCTGCGCCACTGTTATACTAGCATGGAAAGAAACACACTATCAGTTAGGCACGCTTTTTAGGGCGCGTTCAGATGATGTTTTTTTTTATTATTTCGGTGTACACGGATCCTTTGTGAAGCTCAACTAAGAATTCTGTACATCAAATTAAGTAACTCTTCTTTTTGTGAAAAATCACGTTCTACGTTCTCAATAATACACAGTCAACACTTTGTGCTGATGGATGCATAGTATGGGGGTCGTGACAATATATTATAATTATGTGATATATTATTAAATTATAATTTTGCATCATCATCGTCAATCCTCTCACCTTAACCCAATTTATTTGAGGTCTTCCACTTCTTACTAGAGCTTCAAAATATTATCAAAAAATAACTCAGCTGATTCAAGTCTATTCTCCAAAACACGAGTATGAAAATTAGATGGATACTACCAAATAATAATAAAATTCGTATATTTTTTTAAAGAATTTTCTTGGGGCTTTTAATTTTAAGTTTTTTTTTTTTTTCATATTCCATGCACCTGAACACGCCCTGGATATTGTTACGTTTCCAGAGAACTGAAATAAAATATTTAATGCTGTCCGAATGTTCATTTAAATCGAAATAAATAATATCTCTTCGACACAGTACACAGGCCACAGCCTGTATATTTAAAAAAATAAAATCATATTGACAGATTTTTTTTTTTAACTAAATTAAATTAAATAATTAAATATTTTTTATCAGTTCCCTAAAAATATGAAAATAGCCAATGTGATGGAAAATATTAGTATTTAAAACTAATGTATCACAGTCACTCAAATAAAGATTGGTGTTACAAGACTAATAAACACTTTCTACCACTGACAACACTACCTTCTAAATTACCCCATTTTTTTCCAATAAATCTTCATGCCTCTGTTTTTACATAATGAAATTACATAGTGCATAGAAACCTTTACCAAAGAACTTTGTTTTATTCTAGCAACTTCTTTTGAATACATTTTCTAGTATTTTTCTTGTTTAACTGTAGTTTAATACCAGCACTTTTGGTAGTAAATACAATTTTTTACTTGACAAGAACGTTACAATAATAATATAATCATAGTTTGCATCATAGAGCATAAGTATAATATGAAGCTCTAATATCATTTCATGAAGTTTTTGTTATTTTTTTTTTATTTTTTTGTTAAATTATGTTAGATTTAGATCATTTTCATCACAAGGCACCCATTTATTCAGGCGCCATCAAGACTTGCCGGTGTTGCTAATGTAGGACTTAAAAAATATTGGTAGTAAATATATATTTTTGTAGACTACAGACTTTCCAAGTTTGTTAATACTAAAATACACAACTAAACACATACTTTTTTATTGTTATGTAAAATTGCTTTTTTTAATTAGTTATTTCTAAATCTAATATTTAAACTCATGCTGTAACCCAATTATTTCCGAACACCTGTCTATTTGCTATTATAAATAGTGAATTTAAACTACCCCACTACAAGATGTGTGGACTCTTTGTAAATATATATTTATCTATTGAACATTGATAACAATAAAACTAAATAATATTGGGTGCAACTTATAACTAAGTAAGTCGTCTATTCCCCCACCCCTCCCGCTTGGTGAGATTTGAATTGACCCCCCTTATATCACGTGACACCCACAGTAGTGTTTTGACAGAGATTATTATCAAAGACTTTCACATAATCAACACATCTTGCAAAACCTTAATCGCCCCTTGAATTTATTCCCCCATTAATTTTATTTGCAACAATCATTGTTAAATTTTTATACAAAATTCAACCTTATAAGGTTTAAGTTTAGGTCATTATTGTATTATCATCGAACGGCACTCATAACGTTTAGTGTCATTCCATACCTGCTAAGCCGTCTATTGGTAGCAGTTGTCCGAGGCTCCTCAGACGGTGTTGTAATGGATGTCTCCATCGGGTTATCTTCAGGGTCCAGCAACTGGATCTGACTTTGACGTACAAACACTCCATAGTTCTCTTCGCACTGAAATTATCAGTAAAAACATATATCAACTTACCGTTTATTCTTCTTGCGAGAATTCATCTTGATCACTGTTTTTTTTTTCAATGAATCATCATTGGTTGAGCATTTGCCTTAATATGTTGGGGTCGGCTTCCAGTCTAACCGAGGGCAACTATTGCTATGCCAGTATTTTACATGGACCAAATCTGACCTACACAGCCCCTTGAAAAGAGTGATAGAAAGTCTGACACTTTTGGAGTTCAAATTACCCAAGACATTCAATAAAAGCAATTTTGGTCAATATTTATCGTCACTTCACACACGCAACTTTTAAAACAGTCAACTAAAATTAATGTCTACAACAATTTTTGCGTTACAAAAATATGAGACTCAAACAATGCTATTCGAAGTTTAATACGGTAATTAATGAATAGGTAACAGACAACGCATTATTTCCACACAAACCAGTATGGTGAGGATGTATGAAATCATTCATTAATTGTTAGTTATTAGGTAAGAAATTTCAGTTGATTGAAGAAATTGTGTTGTTTCGTTTGTGTTCAGTGTTGTGAAAATATAATTAACTAGCTTTTGACGGCTTTCCATACAAACTTTCATCCCCTATTTAACTCCCTTAGGGTTTGAATTTCGTAAAATCCTTCCTTACTCCTTGTCTACATTATAAAAGGAACCTCTGTGCAAAATTTCAGCTTTCTAGGTCCAAGGGTTTGAGCTGGGTGTTGATGAGTCAGTCAGTCAGTCAGGACTTCTCTTTTTATTTATATAGATTTGTGTTATAACATAACATCGCTCCTGTAATACCTGAAGGGTTAGGCAGAGGCGTACCTAATTTACACCCACATTTCTCCAGTAAATCAATCAATCAGTCAGTGTTTTAATTAATTAGTTCATGTGGAAGTTTTGATGTGCATGAGATAGAAAAAACAAACGATGGGTTATGTCATCCCTTTTCCCCCCGCTCTTGGGCGAAAAGAAGTGTCAGACTTCTACTGACTAAAAACCACCCATGTTCCTTCTTAACCCTTTATGTCGAGGCCGCGGTATCTCTGTCCATGTTGCTGACATCTCTTTGAGGCGCGCGTGGAACACGAACGCGCCATCGACACGTCTGTTTTCGTCATAAAGACGGACAGACGGCGAGCTAGCCGGCTATGTCATCCCTTTTGTTTTTTTTTTGGTGGGTGGAAAATCATCGAATGATCCCCTCCCCCGCTCTTGGGCAGAGCGAAGGGGAGTGTCAGACTTCTACTGACTAAAAACCAAACCCATGTTCCTTCTTTGACCTCATGCTCAGCAGTTGCGACTGTTAGACAGGAATTTCTCTTTGTGGAATTGAACCTGGTTGTTGGCAATTGGCTCAGCCCCTTTTTAAGGGACGTTAACATAACTGTGGTTGGGTGTAGGTGGTGTTCTATTAGGTACACCTCAGGAATTACAGGTGTGAATCATTAAATTTCAAAATTCTAGGTAGTATGACTGGGCAAAGAGTGAATCTGAAGGGCCTAGGCCAGAAGCTCGTCTAAGATACTAGGTATTAGAACCCAGCTGAACCCTGTCTTATAAATCTGTGCTGACAACCATCAGAGTTCAGGACTGCAGGTTTGTTACCAATTTCTTGAAGCCAGAGGAGTAGGAAGGTAGAGAGTTACTCCAGCTTAGCTGTGTGTTTTTTAGCTTAGCCATGTCTCTAATTAAAAAAATAACAAATACACGGGCAATCCCCAAAAGTTAAGGCAGAGGTGTACGAATTAGTATGTGATGTGTAGTTATGTCTAAGTTCCATGTAATAGACAGCAAGCCTATTGCCATGGACCAGGCACAAATTTGGACTCGGTGGCTTAACTGAGTAATTACTGATGGAAAAATACAATAACACCTCTCTAAACTGGGGAATCGAACCCAGGACCTATTGTTCAGCCATCGCACTTGCGCCTACTATACCAAAGAGACAGTCTTACATATAAACTTTAAATGACATAACAAATTGAAGTTCAACAGTCGTTCAGAAAGAGGGGGTATGTCTGGCAGTGTATAAGGCTCAACATATGTCTTAACTACATAGAAAATGGAGGCTTACCGTAAAATAAGCATGTCCTCTGACAGTACCATTGTTCTTTCCCTTCGGTTCGTCCAGAATCACACCAATCCACTTCCCTGTTGCGAAAGTCGGGTAACCCACATATGCGACCGATCCTTTCACATCCTTGCCTACTACGATCACACGCTGGCCCAGCGTTAACAGCTTATCCGACATCCTTACTTCTTATTGTCATATACTGCAATTTTACACTAAAATTAATAAAAATACCCAAAGAAACGAACTTTTTGTCGTCAAGTTTTACTACCTTATTTGACTAAAGAATTAAAGCTGTCGATTGATGAATTATTTTATGAATTACTGCATAGTTTTATCTTACGATATTCTGTTTATTTTGATCAGATTTTCTTATAAATCAACCAAAATAGTACTGCAGATGCAATGCAGAATTTCCGATTTTGGTGTTGTCAAATAACTGTCATTTTGGCAATTGCTCATCGACGAGACGTTTCGTTTTTGCTTTGGAGTTAGCATGGGATCAATAACAAAACGTTACAAAATAATTAATTATTATTGTGTGTTCAATACGAATATTAATTACAGTTCCAAACAATAATTATTAATAAGAAAAGAAATTTAGAAATGTGTATGAAGATCCTGTGTGATGTAAATAAATTATCTTTACGTTTACTAAAAGTGCATTATTCTTGCTTTTCCCTGCTTTATCTTTCACTACCTGATGCCCGCGGCTTCACCCGCGTGGATGTCGTTCATAAACTAAAACCTTCCTCTTGAATCAGTCTATCTATTAAAAAAAACCGCATCAAAATCCGTTGCGTAGTTTTAAAGATTTAAGCATACAGACAAACAGACAAAAATAGCGACTTTGTTTTATACTATGTAAGGATGATATTATTTATCAGTGACCAAGTGATATTTGGACATTATTCACTACTGAGGATTCTGAGGAAACCACACTGCTGTATTGTATTTCTTCCGCATCCATTACTTATCGTGTTCATTCCATTGATCTCTTTGATAAGCCTATGAGCCAATGTACACACAATCGGTAGCATTTTTAGGGCATCGTATGCAGTATTTGGCAACTGGCCTTGTATTGTTGTAATCTAAATACACCACCACATCATTACATTACTTAGGTCTTACTTTAGCTAACAAAAAGCAACCATACCTTTGTTGGAATTTTTAATACGTAATCATTTATTTTATACGTGCTGTCTCGATAACTGTCCCCGTTTAATCTAACAAACACAACAAATTAAGTATTGACGTCAAAAATACTAATATGTTGAGACAATTTTCGATGAACTGGCTGCTATGAATCACCCCGGTATGAACAATATATTTCTGATGCAATGCATATCCATAGCAGGTTTTTTGCCAAGCTAGCAGAATAATTTTACTGCTGCTGTGTTGGTAGAACTTACGTTGCTATTTATGTATAGTAAATAGGTTACGATATGAGAAAAGCAGTTTGGAGGCAACACGACATTGCTTTAGCCACTTAAGTAATAACATCATCACTCTTGCCCTTATCCTAATTCATTTGTGGTCGACGCAGCATGTCTTAGATAACGACATGCGACAGTGTTGGTCTGTTGGTCAGCATAATGAGTTAATGAGCCGTTTCCACTGCTTGGTACAATGCCTCTTCTCTTGAGTTGAGGGAGTGGGATACAAATCTGTTAGCCATCACGCGGGCCCAGTGTGATTTGGATAGGTACGTATATAAATCTACTGTACGTCACTGAACTCCTCCTAAACGGCTTGATAGATTTGGATGAAACTTTCTGGGGATATTTCAATGGGTTCTTGGATGGTTTGAAAACACGTAGGTGGCGCTGCTGTCTCCGGGCAGGACGTAGATAGAGAATGCTGGACGACGTCTGCCAGGTCCGCTAGTACCTAACCTGCCTACCCTTAGGAAAAAAATTGTTTGTATTTATTTCTATGCTACCTACAACCAGCTGGTCGGTCACAAAAACTGTAGGTATCTTACTGCCAGTTTTTGGTGAAATGTTTGTGTAATCTTTCAATAAAACTATTTAATTTTGACAGTTGAGTTGTAGAACAAGTTGTAGAATGACCGTCGATATTCCCTTGACCTTGCCTTGCCGCCTGTCTTACGATAAACTGTGTAGCACAAAGTATTAAGTTAAATTAAACAACAATTATTATATAGGTACCTAATTATGTGCGTGAAATAGACTCAAAATGGATTGGAAATTCCCAAAGGCATGTTGCCATGCGCTTTACAGACTACAATATTATTTCCTACGGACTTTACACCTATGTAGAGAGATGATAAACACGCAATAAACGAAAAATCTTTATATTTATCGTTGTTATTTAGTACAGTTAGCGTCGAGCGGTGACCTCACGGTAACAACCACGCTAAAAGGAGGACATGAGTCATAGTTTTTCCCTGTTTCCATTTTATAGCTCTTTCTTACTACCTTGTCATATGTGCTACAGTGACAAATACAAAACGTGTGAATAAAGCTCGATTCCTTCCTCGTTTCTCACAAGGGGCGATATTCTCGAGTTCTCGACGGTGTTATCGATATTGCTGGGATACCTTTTTGATGCGTTGCTACTAGCTAACTCGTTTGACAACATTCCTGTGCAGCAAGGCATGTAATTCGAAATAGTTCTTTGCACACCTAAAGGCGGGAGAAAAAGATAGATGCGCGAAGCCACCACGCTTATATTTTTTTCTAGTAAAAGAAATTAAGTCATTCAATATTGTTCATGCTCTATAGAATTCCCCGTTTCTCAAAAATTGTGCATCATTGTCAGTTATCTTACTAACATGCAGTTCTCAGGATTATTGATGAGTAATTTGAATGGAAGGAAAAGATAGTAGCAATGTAAATTGAATTTCTGTACCAAATGAGATCAATGAAATGCAAGATAATTGTAACGGTTTCAATGACTCGCGAAACCGCATGAAAAGGCATCGAGCCTACTTTCACTTTACCGTACACAGGCATATCCCGTTAGGTTACCTGTGCCACAACAGCACAAACAAAAAAAAACACCACGCTTACAAAAACATGTGTAATAGTTTTATTATTATTTGAATCATTACAGCAAATTTAAAAAATACAATGTCGTAAAAAACAAAAAGCGATTATTAATATTTCGTTCAGTTTATTTGCAACTAAAGACGTGAGACGGCGTCGTTATTATATATATAAACTTTTTACATGGGAGTCGCAAGGCACAGGGCGCGGGAGGCCTATGCGGCCGTGTAATTTCTTCTCTGTAAACGTCTGTGCTTTCTAAATACATATTCGATAGGGTTTTACGATATCGTGCACGCTCTCATAATCTAAGAAGACTATGTAAGGTGACCATGTTATGTGTAGGCGAGTGCAGGCTCAGAAACCGTGCACCTTCAGCTGCTCGGGCTTCACGAGACCCGATTTAGTCAGCCACTGGCAAATGTTTTCGCGCTGGTCACCTTGCAGCTGCAGCACCTCGCCGTACTCCGGATGCTCCACGACCGTTCCGTTGCACGCGAACTCCTTCTTGCATGCCCGCACAATTTTCTTCAGGTCATATTCCGACGAGAGGCCCTGCACTGTTGTCAGCGTCTTACGCCCGTTCCGCTGCTGGATTCGGACGTGGACTAAACCATCTTGAACGTCGTCTTCCGAGCTTTTGATAGCATCGGCGAATGGGTCGTATGTGTTCAGATTCTGGATGGACATACGATTGAACTTCGGGGCTCTTTGTTCCACGAAACACTGCGATACTACGCACGTACACGAATTAACTGTCACTGATAACGTTCGGTGATGTGTGCTCGCAAAGCTACGACCAATTTACGCAAACTCCAAAGTGTAATGGCGGACAAACAAGACCGAAAAATGGAAATGTCACGACGCGGAGGCGGAAATTATCGATCACTACCATAGACAAACGGATGTTGAAATATAAAGCCCCTACACACGTTATATTTAGTAACTTGTAACTATTTTTATGTCATTTTAATATTAGCCCTTCAATTTCGCGTACAATTTTGGCACATAGTCATCATATTTTGCAACGTAGAAATTACCAGCAATAGGGGTTCCAAGTTTGAATTGCTGAGCGAATTTAGCAATGGAAAACTTTCCTCTTTTGTCACCTGAATTATTCGGCAACTTCTGTACTTTCGAGAAATCACATTTCTCCGGTTGTTTGTAAACTAAAAATACATAGCGATGCAAACCCGTTCCTTTCGGTGGGCCTGAGCCGATGTAGTCAGATAGTACTTCACCCTTGCCTAGGTTTGAGCCTAGAATGTTTCCAACTAGCCAGTGGTGCCATTCACGGAACTTGGGTTCATCACGGCTAGGTGCATCAGGGTCCACCATAGCCATTAAATAATATTCTTGTTCTTTAGCGGCCCAAGTAACTGTAGGTGGATCTTTAACTTGAGTTGGAGTCAGTTCCTTGCCGGTCTCTACTGCAGTACCATTAGGATATTTTATAGTCAGTATCTCGGCTGGTGCTACAGTTATCACATCGGGTACAATACATTGTTCTTTAAAAAGATTTTGAAGGTTAGCCATGCCTGAGATTCACTGTAAAACTATGATAATGAGTACACAAAGAGTAACTTTAAATCGTATCTACGTAAAGTCTCCTTCAACTACCATAATCAACATCTCTGGCAAATAATGTTGCTTAGTAACCAGTTAACCACAGGCATCGACTACAAGTCTATGAAGAAAAACATAAAACCATATTTATTATTTAACTATATTTTACGTTATGCGTCTACCACACGCTCACACTTCACCACGGACTTACCTGCGCAAACTGGCTTGAACACGGAACACCGTGCGTGTGGTTGGGAAAACTGAATCACGCGCAAACCCCACGGCGCTGCCATATCGATATTCGACTTGCTAGAAATTATTTTACATGCGAGCCCGGCCGGCCTGCGCGTACTTGTAGTGTGCGTGTGGTGGGTGGGGCGTCGGCGTTCAGTGCTCACACCGCAGTCGAGGCTCGAGGTTAGTCGTCCGTCGGCCGATGTTACGTCGTACATCAAAAATGTTATTAAAAAATGGCAGACCTACGTACGTATGACCGCGTCTTTTTGAGTGAATTTTTAAGTCTATTTAAATCTTTACATTCAATTCTTTTCTGGGAAACATCGTTAACACGTCGACGATTTCGACAATAATGAGCCCTGCGCGTACTTAGCTGAGCGTGTGGTACGAGTTCTTTCACAGTTTATTTAGCGCTACTACGAGTAGCGCCGCCGTGAGCGTTCAGTTTTTTCGTGCGGTAAGCTCGCGCAGGCCGGGACTGTGGTGAAGTTGTGCGTGTAGTAGGCCCATTAGCTAAAGTGGAAAATGAATAAATATTATTTATTATTTTAGACACCGCAAAACTAAAACATAATTTATTATTGTAAAGACGTCTTAATTTAAAAGTTAAGTTTAGTTTGTCTATGCTGTAACCGGATCACAGATAAAAAATGTAAAACGATGTTAATGTTTATGTTCGGATACACAATGCAAAATATAATATTTATGGATTGAAATGGCAATTATTATTATAAGATAAATAAACAAGAGTACGGCTCATACGAGTCATACGGCATGCACTTTTATCCTTATTCATTCATAAAGGTATTTATTTTGGTCAGAGTAATCTATAGCTAGACTTTTTCCAAAATGTATCACTACATCCACGTATCCTGATATTCCTAATCTTTTCTATCTCTACTCTGGTCAAAGGAAAGAGTTAACAGTAATGACCAAATTATCATAGTCATGATGATGCAGGTAATACACACACATACTGGCTGGGTATTCAGCTGCATCCTGGAGGGTCCCATCATTGAAAACCATAGATACCAATTTCTGCTGAGAAAAAGAGCTAGATTACGCCGCAGTTGGGGATTAAAAGCTTCACTATGCCACAGTTGGGGGTTAAATAAAAGTAAAAAAACACACTATATTGAAGTTATGAATATATTTATTATTCAACATAATTATTTTGAATTACACTCTACATAATTTACAGCTTGTATGGACTCAAATATAAAAACTGCTGTCCCTATTGTTGACATTTTTAATCTAATGCAATACTCACACCGTCAAAGTTTCCACTGGACAGTAGTGCCACCTACCGGGTCCAATAAATTTGTAAATCTAAATCATTCTCGTTCCACTTGAACACACACAAAGAATTTCATCAAAATCGGTCCAGCCTCGGTTCAGTAATATTATACACACTTACAGTAGAATTGTATGTAAAGAAGATAACAAGACAAAACTTACAGGTGCCCTAACAAAAGGATGTTGGGCAGGTTATATGGCACGCCTTGGTACGCATATTTGTATGGTGACCATGTTATGTGTAGGCGAGTGCAGGCTCAGAAACCGTGCACCTTCAGCTGCTCGGGCTTTACGAGACCCGATTTAGTCAGCCACTGGCAAATGTTTTCGCGCTGGTCGCCTTGCAGCTGCAGCACCTCGCCGTACTCCGGATGCTCCACGACCGTTCCGTTGCACGCGAACTCCTTCTTGCATGCCCGCACAATTTTCTTCAGGTCATATTCCGACGAGAGGCCCTGCACTGTTGTCAGCGTCTTACGCCCGTTCCGCTGCTGGATTCGGACGTGAACTAAACCATCTTGAACGTCGTCTTCCGAGCTTTTGATAGCATCGGCGAATGGGTCGTATGCGTTCAGATTCTGGATGGACATACGATTGAACTTCGGGGCTCTTTGTTCCACGAAACACTGCGATACTACGCACGTACACGAATTACCTGTCACTGATAACGTTCGGTGATGTGTGCTCGCAAAGCTACGACCAATTTACGCAAACTCCAAAGTGTAATGGCGGACAAACAAGACCGAAAAATGGAAATGTCACGCGGAGGCGGAAATCATCGATCACTACCATAAACAAACAAACGGATGTTCAAATATAAAGCCCCTACACACGTTATATTTAGTAACTTGTAACTATTTTTATGTCATTTTACTAATTATTATCCCTTCAATTTCGCGTAAAATTTTGGCACATAGTCATCATATTTAGCAACGTAAAAATTTCCAGCGATAGAGGTTCCAAGTTTGAATTGCTGAGCGAATTTAGCAATGGAAAACTTTCCTCTTTTGTCACCTGAATAGTGAATTATTCGGCAACTTCTGTACTTTCGAGAAATCACATTTCTCCGGTTGCTTTATAAACTAAAAATACATAGCGATGCAAACCCGTTCCTTTCGGTGGGCCTGAGCCGATGTAGTCAGATAGTACTTCACCCTTGCCTAGGTTTGAGCCTAGAATATTTCCAACTAGCCAGTGGTGCCATTCACGAAACTTGGGTTCATCACGACTAGGTGCATCAGGGTCCACCATAGCCATTAAATAATATTCTTGTTCTTTAGCGGCCCAAGTAACTGTAGGTGGATCTTTAACTTGAATTGGAGTCAGTTCCTTGCCGGTCTCTACTGCAGTACCATTAGGATATTTTATAGTCAGTATCTCAGCTGGTGCTACAGTTATCACATCGGGTACAATACATTGTTCTTTAAAAAGATTCTGATGATTAGCCATTGTTTGAAATTTTACTCCGATAATGAGTACACAAAGAGTAACTTTAAATACCTATGCTTTAAATCGTGTATTTATGTAAAGTCTCCAGTAACTTTTTTCAACTACCATAAATCAACAACTCTTTCAAATAATGTTGCTTGGTAACCACAGGCACCGACTACAAGTCTATGAAGAAAAACACTAAACCATATTTATTCTAAAGGTAACAAGATTTTGAGTTACAATTTACTATGTGAAAAATAATATTTTTAAAACTAAAATATAATTTAGTTTGTCTATGCTGTAACCGGATCACAGATAAAAAATATCAAATGATGTTTTGTTGATGTTCGGATACACAACGCATATTTTAGATGAAGAAATGGCAATTATTTTTACAAGATAATTTATTTTAGATGAAAACCGCTTAGATCTGATGAAAAGAAAAGTCTTCACTTCACTTCAACAATTTCTATTATATTTGTTGATTGATAAAATGTTCTAAATAATTTAATAAGAGTAGAGTCTGTCAAGCGAGTCTAGTCCCATGAAAAAGGCGGCAAATTCAAAAATCTTTCAGGTGTCAACACTGATATAGCACGCTGAAACCTTATTGATAGAGTCTGTCAAGCGAGTCGAGTCCACCATGAAGAAATACCTATAACTTCATGGAGTCCACAACCCTTTTACTTTAAAATTCAAGTATCAATAAGTTTCAGCGTGCTATATCAGTGTTGACACCTGAAAGATTTTTGAATTTGCCGCCTTTTTCATGGGACTAGACTCGCTTGACAGGTATGAGGTAGCCTTACCCATTCATACAGGTAGGTACCTATTTGTTTTGGTCAGAATAATAGCAAGACTTTTGCAAAATGTATCACTAAATCCATGATAGACCTAATCTTGTCTATCTCTGGTCAAAAGGAGTAAACATTAAAATGACCCAATTACCAGTAAGTAATCATGTGGGAAATACACACACACAGTTGCATCTTTAGACTGAAAGCTAACAGCATACTTGGCGAAAGACTGGGTACATGATTGGACATGGAGGAAACTTGTCCCATCATTGAAAACCATATGCTTTTTCTGCTGAGAAAAAGCTAGATTATGCCGCAGTTGGCAGTTAAATAAAAGTACTACAAACATCTCTCACCCTAAACGCATATACCTGTTCCGTTTCGTCGTGGGTAAAAAATACACTGTATTGAAGTTATAATTATATTTATTAGTAAACATATTTATTTTGAATTACACTCTACTTAGTGTTGCATTGCAATATAAAATATCTATGATAATTCAGTCAATGTTGAAGTGATGGCAGATGGACTATTCAAACCAGGAGATGGACAAGACAAACAAGTAACCATAGAGTTTCTTGCTGGTTCTTCTCTATAGGAAACCACCAACCCGAACCGAGCACCATTTTGTCGACATTTCACCCATTTATGTGAAATAAAATATTTTGATTTTGGGCCAGGCAAAATAAACGTCACCTTTAGGGGCTGCGGGTTGTCCAAAAGAGATACCTCTGTCTCGACACAAAGGGCTAAGAAGGAACATGGGTGGTTTTCACCTAACACTCCACCCAGAGTGGGAGGAGTCATTTGATGATTTTCAAAAACACCAAAAAACAAAAAAAACAGAGACCCTTTATGAGATGGCCTGACATGATTTGGCCAGTTTGAGTCAACAGTCTGTGCTCCAAAATCAAGGGCCAAATCTTGCCAAGGACCATGAAAAGTGGAAATGATGGAGGAAGCCTTTACCCGGGACCTACATCACAAATCCTTACTAAAAACTAGGATAAATTACAGACTAACACAACTAACATTAATGATTAATTATTACCTAGTGTTAATAGGGTGTAAAATATCTGAGTTTTGAACAAAAAGGCTTTACCGGGACAAGCCTGCTACACTATTCCCAAACCACTACAACTCTTGTGAGCCAGAATAAACAGTTGTGACCACCAGAAAAGCACTGAAACAATAAAGATAGACCAAAGAAACAATTTAACTGTCTTGGATCCTGCAACGAATCAGAAAAGAATAGCTATTCCTAATTGGAAAAACATAACTTACACTTGGTTTTATTTATTTACACTTCAACCACACCTACAGGTTTTTCAGGTAAACCTCATAGTACTTTCTTAGCCTTAGCCTGTGCTAACATATTATCAGCAGTAAGAGGGGCCCGTAATTTCCTACCAATAACGTCAACATCTAGTTGCATGATGACTTCATGAGTATTTTTCAATTTTCTCAACACATCTTCAATTCTTCTCTGTTTTTCACTTATCTCAACGAATAAGTCGTCCAAATCCTTGCAGCTGTTTTCGTCGATATTAGGAATTGTGTTTTTAGGTTTAAAACGATAGTTAGATACAGTCTCGACTTGTAAATTCAATATTTTGTTCTCCATCAGCAACATTTTTTGATCGTAGTCAACACAAGCTTTGCCAAATCGTTTTCGGGATTCGACGACGATGTTCAGGAGGTTTTCGCATTTAGTTTCTAGTTCGAGGTCTTGGGAGTCTGTAAAGAGGAATAACATGAAGGAGTGCTTCTAAACAGGAACTTTGATCAATTTTATTGTTAGCATTTACCACTTACCCATTTCTGTATTTACACAGTTTCAGGGGAATGACAAATTTTACAGCAATAGTAAACAATGACTTTTAGTTATTAACATAAATGATTTAATTGTTGAGAAAAAATATGAAATTTTTAAAAATAACAGCAATACACCAACAGACAGCCAGCTTGGTTTGAAGCTTGACACCGAGTTGCTGTCAGTGTCAGTTTAATAAAATGTCAAAAACTTCAAACAAATTACGTTCTGTTGCATTGCAATGCGTTCCGGGTATTTTGTAATAAAACGAAGTATTTAAATAATTATTTTATTGGCTCACTCTTTCAACTATAAATAATAATAATTATTAAAAATAAAACAACACAATAAACAACACACGTACAATCGCAACAAAAAAGTTTATCGTCACTCGTAAACAGAAAAATGAACACTCAGAATATGACGAATATTATGCATGTGAGAATGCATGAAAATTATTAATTTTCTGACCCTTTTTGGACTCCAGTTACCATAAAGTGATAAATATCTACCATAATAATTATTTCTACCATATTATGGTAGAAATAATCAATTATTCAAAATATATTACGGTGTTACAATATGAACTGAATTTCTTATCATTCTCATGAATTCTTCCTGGCTCACCTGAAAAGAAAGTCAAAATAATACGTTACAATAATAAACACAAATATTAATTGAATTAAACCATAAATATAATACCGTACTAAAATAAAGCATACCAGTTTGTTTGTACACGCTAATCTTTAAAACATGAAAAAAACATTTTAGATTTGATAGCCCACTTCTTTGAGGAAGAATAATAGCATAGTAACGGGTCAAACTGCCGGACACAGCTACAGTTAAATAATAATTATGAGTAGTGTATTACCAGGGAATCAAAATCTTTATCGGCATCATCGATCATCTCATCTATTTGTTCATCCGTCAAATCAATTTCGAGGATCCGTGTAACTTTTTTAAGATTTTCAAAACTTATGTAACCTGAAAGTAAAACATATTTTTATTTGTTAAGCCCATACCTACATACTATGCAATGAATAGGGCAGGAATTGGTGATTGGCTATCACATTCGTATTTGCTGAAACTGTAAAATGACTGCCCCGTTGGTCTAGTGGTCATAAGCCCGATTACTGTGGATGAGGTTCTGGGTCGAATTCCCCAGGTCGTGCAGTGTTATTAAGATTTTCTGTTAGGAATTTCTCAGTAACAGCCACGGCGTCTTGGTTTGTGCTCGGTTGATGGCAATAGGCTCGCCACCAATAACATGGGACTTCCGACATAAACATAACTGACGAGATGTGGGTGTATTAAGGGTACACCCACATCTCGTCAGTTAGGCTCTGCCTCTTATCTTATCTTATCTAATAAGACACCTAGGAAATTGTGTGTTTTCGTTGATCTTGAAAGAAGGCGTGATCACGTTATGAACGCTTACCGCTGTCGTCCGTGTCAAAAAGCCGAAAGCTTTTCATGACATCGCCATCGCTATCTTTTGACATAATCTTTCTCATAATAGCCGTCTCAAAATTCTCGAAACTCAATCTTCCACTGTTCCCCTTGTCTACTGCATTTATCATTTTCTGCAATTCTTCTTTTGTTGGTTCATATCCTGAGAAAAAAATGAGGAAGGTTGTAAATAGGAATGTGGATGGGTATAAGAGTAGAGGAAGACCAAAGAAACGACGGATGGACTGTATTGTATTAAGAATTAAATGATAAGAAAGAAGGTGTCTCATGAGAGGACGGAAAACAGAGGTATGGAAGAGGAAGACATGCTGCACCGACCACAAATGAATTGGGATAAGGACAAGAGAATGAATGATGATGATATCCTGAGAAGTACCTAAAGTTAAATAACTTATACAAAACTGAAAAACCTTTGCAAGAAAGTTTGTGTTCAATTTGGCGTAGGTAAATCAAAAGTAAGCTTACAAACACAAAAAACATACGGGAAAACTTATATCCACGACATTCACGCCAACTAGCTATCGCTCAGTATGATGGTGTGTCGCCATCTCACCATGTGAGGCGAAGACAGTTCTTAGACTCCGTTCACAACCTCACGCGTTTGTAACACTTGCGATTGCGTCAAGTGTAAAGCGCGCGCGTTCCCGTCCGCAACAAACCGTTGTTCTAAAAACCTAGTGATAATATCTCAGCAGCACGTTCGTTTATTCAATTTTTTCCGCAGTCACTGTCGTCGGTATGCTTGATCATGTAGTTCTTATGCAACAGCCGCAGGCTGCAAGGCTTGGCTAAGTTGGGACACAAAGTAGACTATGGCCCGGAAGTACATGGGATAAAATATATCCAGTATTTCCGTTAGTACGTTTTCGTGAGATGATTTCCAACCGTCACGTGATTGAGGCTAGAGGCAGCTAGTTGGTATATAATTTGTACCTAGAGCTTTGATGACAACTCGAAAATCTTCTGCCTGAATTTTCCCTTCACCCGTGTAGTCTAGATGATTGAAAGCCTCGAGCAAGTCCGATTGCTGAAAAGAGTTGGAGAAATATTTAATCAGTATTGCTGTCACTTTCGACAAGAATTAATTAATCTACAATTCTACATAATCTAAAGTCTAAACTATGTCTTATTCGTTCAATTTTAGCTGGGCGTCACACGTACGCTTGCCGAAACACGGTCTCCCTTTACTCCAAAGGTCATGAGTTCTTCGATGAACGGAGTCAGCTTACTGTCACGCCAGCTTGCTTATTCTGCAAACTGTCGGTAACAGTAATTCTTTTTAGGATCTTTCAGAAAAACTGTGAGCACAACCATGATAAAGTACTAGGCTGTCTTCAAAAAGTTTGGTTTATTCTAAGCATGACGCCAAACTGATGCATAATGTTTAATTAAGGTTACACAAACGCGCATTGGGTTGACGAAACACTTAACCTCGCGGAAACACCTGAATGGCGGATGCACGACAGCAGAACCGAAAAGATGAAGAAAAGGGAGGTCCCGCTTTGGGCGGAGCAGAAGGGAGTATCCGACTTCTACTGACTAGAACTCATTCATGTTCCTCCTTAGCCCTTTGTGTTTCAGGGCCGCGTATCTCATTCGATCAGTCCTATGCCCCGTCAGGGTGGCCTAGTTACCTGGCTTTCAGTAAATGCGAACTTTGCCTGAACTTCTTTAATCTTTGGTGGAAGCTGAAACTCTCCAACTTCCTCCTCTTCGTCGGAATATTCCGCCGTTCCCGATAAAGTGCCGTCCATTTTGAAGTGTAACTAAACTAGTTGGTTTTTCTCGACTGATATTGATCTAACAACCGTTTGGGAACCATGACCCCCTGTGTTAGGTCGATGAACAAAAGAGGTAGGTAACAGGGTGTAAGTTTTGATCGGTGTTGCTATTATGATCAAAATATTTGGGCACACCAATTAAAATAGCATCACGATCAATACAATTAACCAGAAGAAGAAGAACGTCCAAGTACCAGAACTATGCATTTATTAATACATCATCATCAGCCTATAATGTTCCCACTTCAGAGACTCAGGCCTCCTCTCTAGGAGAGGGATGGGCTATAATCCACCACGCGGGCCCAGTGCGGATTGGCACTTTGGCAGATATCACATGTCTTAGAATTTTTTGGTTCTAAGACATGCCGGTTTCCTCACGATGTTTTCCTTCACCGTTTTGAGAGCAGCGGTGATGAAATAAATTACACAAAGTAATGCGCCTGCCTGGGTTCGAACCCACGACCTACTGTTCGTAAGTCGGGGCCGACACCACTGGGCCACCGCTGCTCCTCTTAACATATTAATACATAAGTACATAACATAAACTCACGCATTTTTCCCATGGGGGTAGGCAGAAACCACAGAACGCCACCTGCTACGATCCTTACATACTTACTCCTTTTGCCTCGTCCACATTCATCTGGTCATACACGCACGCCGGTGGCGAGTACTACGCACCTGTCCTTTCTGAAGAACATCACCAATAAGGTCAGTGTATGTCTTTTTAGGGCGTCCCCTCCCGGCGTTGCCACTCACATCTGCCTTGTAAATACCTTTCGTTAATCGACTTTTACTCATCCTCTCAACGTGACCAAACCACCTGAGCATACCGTTTTCAGTTTTTGTCACTACATCTTCTTATAAACCGCAACGTTCTCGTATAACCTCATTCCTCAATTTATCTATAAATATCGTTTTAAGACGCTGCTGGCGTGTCAACTGCAGTTGCCGAAAGAAGTCTACAGGATAGGAGTACCGCTGCAGCTCCTTTCATCGTCGAATAAGTGCTTTTCATCCTCGTTTATGATAAATGAGACATGCCAGCTACCAGTACCAAGCACCAATTTATACAAGTAATACAGGGTATAACTACTTGAAAAGTGTTGTGATAGTAAGTAAGTAGGTGACTATGCATAGATGATTAGTTGACAGCATGAGAGAGACTCAACGCCGAAAGGGAACTGTGGCGGCACATCACTAATTGCTACGCCCATCCTTATTTGCCGGAGCGAGGTGTCAAAAAGCGACACAAGTCTGACGCATGGATTTTCCTCTGCGGTTCTCGGTTTTTGTCTGAGCTATTAAATGTGTTTCTAGTGGAAGAGTCGTTTACTTTATTACACACGATTCTCGTGGACATCATTCCCACAATTGGTGACCCCGACGTGATCCGTCATGACGGACAAACACGCACCTAGATTGGACGAAGCCGACGGAGATTTTGTAGATGCAGCATCCGACGCCACAGTGAACAGAGTTGCAGTGCGTCTGCCGCCATTCTGGCCAGAAGACCCGGAGGTATGGTTCGCGCAAGCAGAGGCACAATTTAAAATTTCCGACATTAAAGATGACAGTACGAAATTTTACCATGTCATCTCTCAGCTTGAACATAAGTACATTCGCGAAGTAAAAGACATCGTGAGAAACCCTCCACCGACCAACAGGTACGAGAAGTTAAAGCAAGAGCTAACAAAACGGTTATCTATTTCTCGTCAACACCAAATTACTCAGTTACTTTCGCACGAAGAATTAGGCGATAGAAAACCGTCGCAATTTCTGCGCCATTTAAAAACGCTTGCCGCAAACGAGGTAACTGACGAGTTTTTGCGAAGTTTGTGGTCGAGTCGCCTACCTCCTCATGTTCAAGCAATTATTGTGACGCAAACCTCTGGTAGCCTGGAAGTCGTCGCGGAATTAGCGGATAAAATTTGTGAGGTCGCGGCGCCGTTACACCACCAGGTAGCGAGTACAAGCACGAACGCCGCCAGCGCCTTCAGTTTATTGAAACGTATCGATGAAATGATTACGTCACGTATACATTCAGAATTAAGCCAACAAATTTCGCAATTAAACATACGTTCGCGTGATCTCTCTCCCTCTAGAGGCAGATACCGATCGAGGAGCAGTAGCCGCAGCAATACACGTGGCGTATGCTGGTACCACAAGAGGTTTGGAGATAAAGCTACGAAATGCACATCTCCTTGTTCATACAAGTCGGTAAACTAGAGCGACAGTTCGTAGAGGCGACTAACGACTGTCAAGGTGCTACCAGTCGCCTTTTCATCACAGACCGGAAAACAAAGGTACAGTTTTTGATAGATACTGGTTCGGATCTTTGTGTGCTCCCACGTCGATTCCTGCGCCAGTCCAGACAACCTGCGGACTACAGTCTTACTGCTGCAAACGGTAGCATCATCAGCACCTTCGGTACCATGACTTTGCACCTGGACCTGGGTTTGAGACGAGACTTTGTGTGGAATTTCGTGGTAGCGACTGTGGATAAGCCAATCATAGGAGCTGATTTCATTGCGCATTACGGACTTTTGGTGGACTGTAAACACAGGCGTCTGATTGATAGTATGACAACTTTAACTGCACCTGGAACCCTCAGGGTTTGTAACCAAACCAGTATCAAAGCGATATCGGGTTCTACTGAATTTCACAAATTACTTTCCCGGTACCCTAATTTGACCAAACCTTTTGGAGTATTTCGTGAAGTTAAGCACTCAACCGTACACTACATAAATACTACACCTGGACCCGCTGTATTTTGCAGACCGCGTCGTTTAGCTCCTGATCGTCTCAAGATTGCCAAAGAAGAGATTAATAACATGATTCGAGAAGGCACTGCGAGACCATCAGATTCACCATGGGCGTCGGCATTGCACCTGGCTCCGAAGAAGAACGGCTGGAGACCTTGCGGGGACTACCGTGCTTTAAATGCGCGCACTATACCTGACAGGTACCCTATGAAGCATATAGAAGATTACGCTCATAGACTAGCTGGTTGTACAGCATACTCAAAAATCGACCTGGAAAAAGCCTATCATCAAATTCCAGTAGCCCCAGAGGACATAGCAAAGACTGCAATCACAACTCCATTTGGCCTACTAGAATTTCCGTTCATGTCTTTCGGTTTGCGTAATGCCGCACAAACTTTTCAGCGGTTTCTTGATGAGGTGCTCAGAGGCCTCGATTTCTGCTGTTTCTCTTACATTGATGACATTTTGGTGTACTCTAGAAGTCAATCCGAACACCTGGAACACCTGGAAATGGTTTTCAAGCGTCTGCATGACTACGGTCTCCGTATCAATGAAGGGAAGTGTGAATTCAGCAAAAGCGAACTAGATTTCCTTGGTTTCCACATCACCCAGTATGGCACGCGACCCCTGGAAGACAAGGTTAAAGCTATAAAGGAGTTTCCACCACCAAAAACCGTCAACGGTTTACGCAGATTTTTGGGAATGCTAAATTTTTATCGCCGATTCATTCCAAACGCTGCCTCTGATCAAGCACCGCTGCACGAGATGCTGTCGGGACCCAAAGTAAAGGGTACTCATCCAATCACCTGGACGCCACTACTCCTTGAAGCTTTCAACAACTGCAAAGCAAGTATTGTTAAATGCACTTTACTCGCACATCCGGTCATGAATGCACCTTTGGCCCTTGTGACCGACGCTTCTAACTCGGCCGTGGGCGCGGTACTCCAGCAATTGGTAGATGAGGAATGGCAACCCCTTGCTTTTTACTCAAAGAAGCTGAGCAAATCCCAACAGCTATATAGCGCTTATGACCGAGAGTTGTTGGCGATATACGAAAGCGTTAAACATTTCCGCTATATGATCGAAGGTAGACACTTTGTTATTTACACGGATCACAAGCCAATCACCTACGCTTTCTTGCAGAACAAGCAGAAATGCTCACCTAGACAATTTAATCATCTCGATTTCGTGTCGCAATTTACAACGGACATAAGACATATTTCGGGTAAAGACAACATCCCTGCCGATACGTTGACACGCATCGAAGCTGTAGCGTCACCTCCTACATTAGAACAACTAGCGCATTCTCAAGAACATGACACCGAGCTACAGACTATTATCTCCAATCGCTCAACTTCATTGAAGCTGGAACAAATGTCTTTACCAGGTACAAGCGTCACTTTATTCTGCGACGTCTCTCTGCCGAGGCCTCGACCTTTTGCTACAAAGGAGCTGCGTCGGCAGATTTTCAACTCCATTCACTCGATGAGCCATCCCGGAACGAGGTCGACTACAAAGATGGTAACTGATAGATTTATTTGGCCCTCAGCTCGAAAGGATTGTCGCGATTGGGTTCGTACCTGTGAAGCTTGCCAAAAGACTAAAGTACACCGTCATGTTTCATCTCCTCTAGGCAATTTCAAACTGCCACAATCACGCTTCAGTCACGTGCATATAGATTTAATCGGACCAATGCCATCATCTCGCGACTATAAATACTGTCTCACAGCGGTCGACAGATACACACGTTGGCCAGAAGTACAGCCGCTGCAGGACATTACAGCAGAAACAGTAGCAAAGGCATTCTATGAGTTATGGATTTCGCGATTCGGTTGTCCAGAGACATTGACAACAGATAGAGGTCGTCAATTTACCTCCTCACTTTTCAAAGCTCTTACAGATTTTTGTGGAGTCCAGCTGCGCCACACGACTGCTTACCACCCTGCAGCGAATGGGATGGTTGAGAGGTTTCACCGCACCTTGAAGGCTGCCATCATGGCTCACGGCGAGCAGCGCTGGACAGACGTTTTACCTGTCGTATTGCTCGGCGTGCGTACAGCTTGGAAAGAAGACCTGCAATGCTCCGTCGCTGAAATGGTTTATGGTGAGCGCTTGAGAATACCGGGTGAGTTCTTCCAATCAAGTAATAATAACCAGCTGAGACCGCCAGATTTTGTCTCGCAACTGAGACATAACATGTCATTTTTGAAGCCACAAGAAGCAGCTCGACATTCGCCAGCTTCTGTATTTGTGCACAAGGACCTCAAGACTTGCAAACACGTCTTTATTAGAAAAGGTGCACCTCGAGGATCTTTAGAACCACCATATTCAGGTCCGTATCCTGTGTTAGAGAGGACAGATAAGACCGTCACTGTAGAACTACAAAGAGGACCAGTTACAGTCACAATAGATCGTGTCAAACCTGCCTTTATTTTGTCCGACTCATCTGAAGATGCATCAAAGTCGGTAATAGAAAACCCAGATGGTCAACGTCCGGTACAAACCACAAGGTCCGGACGCGTAGTTAGATTTCCTAATTATCTTTCTGCAGGTTTTCCAAACTCCAAGGGGGGTGGTGTGGCGGCACATCACTAATTGCTACGCCCATCCTTATTTGCCGGAGCGAGGTGTCAAAAAGCGACACAAGTCTGACGCATGGATTTTCCTCTGCGGTTCTCGGTTTTTGTCTGAGCTATTAAATGTGTTTCTAGTGGAAGAGTCGTTTACTTTATTACACACGATTCTCGTGGACATCATTCCCACAGAACCCTTAGAAGAAGAACATACGTACGCTGACCTGATTTTTTTCGTTCATCAGAATTCAGAAAGGCCTGGGCCCTGTTTAATAAAAATTACAAGTCTACAATTTTGTAGATAACTGACATATTTGTAAAAAATTCTTACAAGTGCTGTATAATAAACCTTACAATTTGTAAAAATTCTACAAGTAAAAATTTTACAAATTTGTAGAATTGTAAATGCTGTTTAATAAACGTTTACAATTGTAAAAAACGCCTGTAGATTTTGATGACAATTTTGTAGCTACAAATTTGTAATTGTAAGTTACAATTTTACATAAAATGTAAGTTTTGTTGAAGATTCTTAAATCGAGAGTAATTTCATAAATTTTTTCATTTAGAAAATTTTAAAAATTTGGTTTAACTTCTTTTATATTTTTTTGATTCATAGCTGAGCTGGATTTCTCTTAAAATCGAATTTAAGATCATGTCCTATCTTCGTTATCAAATATTCGCCGGTATTTTTTTTTCATTAAACCTAAAATTTGACGATTCAAAAGTAAAGTTAACTCTTTATTAAAAAAAAAATACAAAATAGCACTTAATATTCATCATCACTTTTTCACCCATTTTTAAAGAATAACAATAAAATTTCTTCACTTATTTAAATGAGGTACTAAATTGTAAGTTTCTGACACACGGTGAGTCCACCTGTCGAAATTTTTCTACAATTTACAAATATGTAAACTTGTAGCTACAATTATGCGTTCAATAAAACAGTTTTCCCTACAAATTTGTAAATTGTCACCTGTAGAGAGAAAATGTTTATTGAACAGAAATATGTAGATTTGTAGCTACAAGTCTACAAATTTGTCAGTTTTCCACCATGGTAAAATTGTAACTTGTAGTTTTTATTAAACAGAAACTTGTAGAATTGTAACTTGTAGCCTACATTTACAATTTACAATTTGTAAGTTTTATTAAACAGGGCCCAGGTGGTTAGTACTTCGATCAGTCTTCAATACACGCACACCGATCGAGAATATCTCGGTCATAATCCGTGTGCGTAGGGTGAGGTGAAAGGATCAGTGTACCTACTGTACGAATACGAATCGTAGCAGTTCTGCAGTTTCTATCTACCCCCCCCTAAGACAGAGGTCTGAATAATTCATATATTATGTTTTCAAAACCCAATTAAAATTGATTACCTACCTGTTCGACTGTAAGTACCAATCGAGCGCAAACGGTCTTTTCCTTTTCTTCTTTTTCTGAACTTTCAGTTGAAGTGCGTCTTAGACTAAACTCACTAGGACCAGCACTAACAGCCATATTAACAGTAAGATAATTAAAGGAAACCACAATCAGTGATTATGCAGCGGAATATTTTATTTTCTTCAGTTTTCTTCTTGACTTCTGTCAAGAAGTCAAGAAGAAAACAGTGTCAATTCCAATGTTCGCACAAATTGGCAATGTATATTTTTTAAACGGTTTTATTTTTTAAATAATTTTGTCCGTACATTTGGCATGGCATCATACATTATTTTACGTATTGTACGGCATCGGCAATGGTAATTATTTATTTATTATCTAGCAACACTGTTATCCGGAGCGGAGCCGCCATAATTATTTTGGTTAGAATTTGAGGTTATTTAATTGACCGACGCCGCTTGTGTTTTTCAATAAAGTAAGCTAATAAAACCACAAAAATGAAACTCGTAAGATTTCTAATGAAGCTGAGCCATGAAACAGTGACTATCGAATTGAAGAACGGAAGTGTTGTGCACGGAACGATAACCGGAGTTGATGTAGCGATGAACACACATTTGAAAGCCGTAAAGGTAACGCTAAAAAACAAAGAAGAATTACAACTGGAGACTTTGAGCATTCGTGGGAACAACATTAGGTATTACTTGCTGCCCGATAGCTTGCCATTGGAGACGTTATTAATTGACGATACCCCCAAAGGCCGTGGAAAGAGGGAAGGTTTTCCCAGAGGTGGTGGTGGAGCGAGGGGCGGTCGAGGAAGAGGTCGCGGAGGCCGAGGAGGACCACGAGGAGGCCGCGGAGGCAGGGGCCGTGGGCGTCGTTAAGAATCCTAGCTATAAGTCCAAAATTTGTGATTACATTTTGTATTTAAGGTCTGAAGTGTTTTATTTTTGTCTCAATGTGTTTGGATACAAGCAATAATGCTTTTACACGTTGTAAGAAGGCATAAGAAATCATTAGTCAGTTAAAACAATTTGTACCAACCAATAAATTAGCGTTTTCGAGGTCTTAAACCTTGAAATTGTTGTGCCCGAACCTTAAAAACGAACTAAGTTCAATTAATGTGACAGTTACACTATTTGCAGGTCATCAAAATCTTGAAAATGACATGAATTGTTTCTAGTTCATTGTACAAATCATTCTAGATGCGATAGTATGTACTTGTAAGCATTTTTACCTTTGTATCAGGTATAGTCTGTAAAGTTCCAAAAATGTAATGCTTACTAGAACATAATGTGTTGTTTTAAGAATGGCCCATTCAGTAGATCATCATCAGCTTATCTGCCTAGCCTTTTCCCTACTATGTTAGGATCCACTTCCCATCTAACCGGATGCAGTGTTATTAATAGCATATCTTGCCTCAATATACAACCACTACTGGATTTACAACACTCATCATCATCAGCCTATAATGTTTCCACTGCAGGGACTCAGACTACAGGCCTCCTCGTTAGGAGAGGGATGGGCTATAATCCACCATGCGGGCCCAGTGCGGGTTGGTACAACACTGCTCATGCTCGAGTTGAATTTCAGTAATGCAATTATATTTAGTTGTTTTCTATGCTCAAAGTATAATTGGATTGGGTCTAGGATAAGTAAATGTTGATGAGCTGTTTTAGCAAATTATTATCCCCAATGAGTACTGTGATTTTGAATAAAAAATTCATGGCAATTGTGTTACTATTATACTGTGTGTTACAAGAAAAAACAGCATTTTGGTTAATATACATTCCTATTTCAATTCATACTCGGCTTAGTAGTAAATAAATGTTTTTGTTTTGTGAATACTTAGCAGACTTAAACTGTCTATTCTTTTTGAAATAAAGCTAAAAGGTGAATCCGACAAAGGAGTCCGCAAAAGTTAATTTTTGTGTCAGGTTTTATGTTAATTAAATTAAGATTTGCGCACATAATTCTAATTTCACGGGCTACCCTGTTGGATTCACCTTAATAAAAGGTAAACATTACAGGGCATACCTCTTTATTTAATTTGGGACTGATAAGACCTTAAATATCTCAATTAGGTGTTAGTACTTATAATACACCTACATTTTCATCTAAAATACTAGTTAATGGTAATCGCAAACTTTAACTAAGTCGTAAAATATGTCTAGTTATAAGTATGTACCTATCCTAAACATAAAGAAAATATATGTTTTCTAATGCATAAACTTGTTTCATTTTTTTGATTTATTATTTATTTATTATTTAGATTTATTATCAAACCAAAGTGAGTGGCAATGCCAGGACACCAGGGCAACAAGAATATCATCATCATCATCAGCCTATAATGTTCCCACTGTGGGGACTCAGGCCTCCTCTCTAGTAGAGGGATGGGCTATAGTCCACCACGCGGGCTCAGTGCGGGTTGGTAGATTCACACGTCTTCGAGTTTTTTGGTTCTAAGATATGCCGGTTTCCTCACGATGTTTTGCTTCACCGTTTTGAGAGCAGTGGTGATGAAATAAATTACCCCAAGTAATGCTCCTGAGTCCTGACTGGGTTCAAACCCATGACACTGTTTGTAAGTCGGGACCGCCACCACTGGACCATCACTGGGGATCTAGAATGGCCAAAAAAAAAACTTAATGGCGTTAAAAAGCGTAAATTGGACATTTCGTAATAGTAACTGCTTCGCAAATCATATTATTTTCCTAAATGGTCACAATTCTATTCTACCTTGCTCTAGCATTCGCTGAGTAATGATTCGGCTAATCGATTTTTCGTGGTACCTATCGTTCATCGGAGAACCATGCTTTCTGTAGACAATTAGATCGCTCAAGCGTAGGTAATTCTGTTTACCGTACGGGACTTACAAGAATATAGGTACACATGGCTCTTTATTTGCTATTTGAGTGGAGGTTCTTCAGTGGGGCAGTAAATTGTCTGGTATTATTATTTTCTACTAGCTTTTGCCAGCGGCTTCGCCCGCGTGAAAATGGCGATTTTTCATACAAACTTTCATCCCCTATTTAACTCCCTTAGGGGTTGAATTTCGAAAAATCCTTCCTTATTCCTTGTCTACATTATAAAGGGAACCTCTGTGCAAAATTTCAGCTTTCTAGGTCCAAGGGTTTAGGCTGGGCATTGATGAGTCAGTCAGTCAGTCAGGACTTCTCTCTTTATTTATATAGTACTGTATAATAATAGGTACCTAGATGTACTTATAGTCAGGAGGCATCCCTCTGTCCCAGCAGTGGTAAACTGTTGATGCTGTGTAAAAGGGCACTTTGTGTTGACTCTCTCTCTCAATCTCAATAATAGCGCCATGCCATGTATGTACCTACCGCGTTCATTATCATTATGGGCTTCCGGTCTTACCGGATGCAGCTGAACACTGAAAAATACCTGCGAAAAGTACAAAAAAATTACGTAAAAGGGGTTTGAACTTTTTTATATGGGAGCTGGCATATCGACCCACCGCCATTTTGTTTTTTTTTCGAAATCGCGGCCCACGATGAAAGTGTTAAATGGATAGAGGACATATAGACCAAAGAGTAAAGTATATAAATTGGTAATAAAGACGAACAAAAAATGCCCAGTAACACGGTACCCAAAGTGTCACGTTACCGAAATATTTGAAGGTAAAGATGGATATATGAGTACGTATGTAAACTTGTAGTTACAATAATAATAGGGTATTTTACACCATGTAAGAAAAAATGTAAAAATGCATTTAAGTGATAGATTTCGTAAAAAGTAAACGTGCAACGTCAATATTTATTCATAAAAATGCAATTTAGATTTTATAATTCAATTTAAAAAATCGTAATTTTTAATCTGTTCTTAAAATGTTTAAAACGCTATTCGCCATAATCGCCATATTGAATTACGACGTGACGTCATCAAGATATGTAATATGTACACAAACCATTTAGAATTTTGACGTGCTCTGTATTAATTAATTTCCAATAATTTAATTAGGTTTGTGAACATCCAACTATTACTTAAGTAAAATCGCACCATGGAGGACGGTTTCGTGAAAGGAGAAAGCACAAATCTACCGATGTTAAACACATTGATGGTGGCGAAATTTTTCGCTTCCAATCCTGATTTCTGTTCTGCTGAGTTAAGAAATGTTAAAACTGCTATGTAAGTACCTATCGTATCAAATTTTGTCTAACAATATGTACATTAACAATACTTAACATGATAATACCGTGTGTTTATTATTACAATTCAACATAACCTATTTTTTGTTATCAGGTCCGGAAGGGAATCTTACGGGGACGATGCAGTGGGCTATGTGCAGCTCAAGCGACTTCAAAACACGTGCATTGTTAAGTGTACGGTATGCCCGGAACACAAAGTCCGTACGAAGCCCTATGCAGTGACACTAATAGTGGATGAACAGGACGAGTGTGTGAGTAGTGTAAAGTGCCACGATTGCCCCTCGTCAGAAGGTGGCTGCAAGCACGCCGTTGCATTTTTAATGTGGTTACACCGCCGAACCGAAGCCCCGTCTTGTACTTCGGTTGAATGTTACTGGAAGAAATCAAATCTTGCTAAGGTGGGATCATCAATCAAAATTTTGTGTGCAAAAGAAATGACTAGAAGAAAACATAAGGAGATAGTTCCAGACAGCAGTGTTTTAAAAGAATTTGTTTTGCAGTGCAAGAAAAGAAAAATCGAGACATGCCAGTTTTTAAAGCATGAACCTGATTTTGACAGCAAGTCAACTCTGTCACTGCATCAATTAATTATTAATCATTACGATGAAGACTGTGACGTTTTTTTGTCTAAAATCTCTCATATTTTTACCGAGAAAACCATATCAGCCGTAGAAAGTGGAACTAGAGAGCAAAATAAAAGTGGCTTGTGGCATGAATTAAGATATGGTAGAATCACAGCCTCAAAATGCTTTGAAGTGAGCCGGTGCAAAACTGTGGATGGTACTCTGGTCTCTTTGATATTTGGTGCAAAAATTCCACAAACTCCAGCAATAGCCAGAGGTATAAAACTGGAGGAAGATGTTAGAAAAACAGTAGAAAAGAAGTTAGGAATTAAAATTAAAAAATGTGGTCTATACATTTCTCAGGCATTTCCGATGATTGCTGGCTCCCCAGACGGCATTAATAACAAAACTACATTTGAAATAAAGTGCCCGTCAAGTGACAAAACTGCACTAAATTACATTGATAAAAATGGTACAATATTAGAAAAATATTTTGCACAAATTCAAATGCAAATGTATTGCGCGAAAGGAGACAAAAGTTACTTCTGTGTTGCTAGTAGTGACTTTGAAAAAAATAATCAGGTCAATATAATTCCTGTGGAATATAATCACGACTATGTAATGAAGCTATTACATAGTGTAGTTAGTTTTTGGAAGGTTAATATTTTTCCAATTTTACACAAAAGTGTTAAAATTTGAAAACACACTGTGAAATAGCTTCATTACATTGTGGTTACACTTTACAATATTTTAATATACGTTTTTTTTTTTTCATTCCAATCTTCTTTTCTACAGTTTTTCTAACTTCTTCCTTCAGTTTTTTACCTCTTGCTATTACTGGAGTTTCTGGAATTTCAATTGAATTTCCAGCTCACTTCAAAGCATTTTGAGGCTGTGATTCTGCCATAACTTAATTCATGCTACTAGCCAATTTTATTTTGCTCTCTAGTTCCACTTCCTATGGCTAAAATGGTTTTAAAAAAAATTACAGTTTTCATTGTAATGATTATTAATTATTTGCTGCAGTGACGGACTTGCTGTCTAAATCGGGTTCATACTTTAAAAACTGGCTTGTGTTGATTTTTTTTTTCATGCACTGCAAAACAAATTCTTCTAAAACACTGCTGTCTGGAACTATCTCCTTGTTTTCTATTAGTAATTTCTTTAGCACACAAAATTTTGATTATGAGCCCACCACCTTAGCTAGATTTGATTTCCTCCAGTAACGTAAAACCACCGAAAATTTACTTTTCGTGTTAGTATAAATAACTGATCGTTTTTATCTCAGATTAAATTATAATTTAATATGTAAAAGTCAATGTTTGTTATGTTGTAACATAAGTTGATTTTTCCAATACATCCATTTTATAATTAAAATGCATTTAAAGCCAAAGTATAATCAATTTTTGTTTAGAGGCTTACAGGCATAAATGATAAGAATAGTTGATCGCTGAGTTGAACACAAGATGTTTATTTTCTCTTTCTCCAAAATTAGCTTCCTGTTATATTGTATTGTTTTTATTGATCATTTGTCTATGTAGTAATAATTAGTAATTAATGCCTTATTTGAATAAATGACTTTTGATTTTGAAAAGTTTTTGTTTTATTGAATTAATTTAATTTTTAACGACTTCCTTTAAATGCTTCTGTAACAGGAACCTGTCTTCCTTTCTTGTCACTCCGCACATCCATCTCAACATTCTCATCTCCACTACATGCAATCGTTTTTCATTGCATCTCTTTAAAGCCCAGCACTCTAATCCATCCAGTATGACAGGTCTAATCACGGACTTGTATATTTTCTCCTAGAGTCTATAGAGGATATATACATATAGATACGTGGATTACAAGTTGTTCCAGTGGCCTATCGCCATTTCATCCATCCTGAGGTCTTCTTTTGCGTTACGTCCCAGTCTACTTCGCAATCCCCTTGGACAAGGAAAACATGAGAATAATAAAACTACTTGTAATTGGTTTTGTTATAATTTTTATTATAATATGATAATACCTTGTATAAAATCAGTAGCCTGTTTAGGTCAAAGTCAAAATATTTTATTTCACATAGGCCTACATGGGCACTTATAAAACGTCTACTAAAAAAAAAGGTGCACGGTTCGGTGCATTGGTCGATTCCTAAGGAGAAGAACCAGCAAGAAACTCCAAAGGTTACTCTCTTAATCTTTTAAAATCGTTTCGGTTTACAATAAGTTCAAGGTAAGGACATAATCTTGGTATAATACACACATGAAGACTATGCAGATTAGTGTCTGAGATGGTCTTTTGAAGAAAGCTCCACACAGATTTGAGTGCACCCGTCCAGTCAGTGCAAGCATTTGTCAGTTATTGTGGAGCTTGACTTCTAACTCAAGGAGCTCAACATCACGACGAACAATACCAAAGAAAGGACATTTGGGTGGGTCGCTTATAATACTCAAACTGCCAGACAATAGTTAAAATTAGAGAAAGACCCACATGGTCCTCACATTCACAATATAAAAATAATAAAATATTTGTCATACTAAATAATCATGTCAAGTTATTAATAATAATAATATTCCACAACTATCACACAACGCCATCTAGTCCCAAGCTAAGCAGAGCTTGTGTTATGGGTACTAGACAACTGATAAACATACTTATATATTTCTAAATACATACATATTATAGATAAATTACACCCAGACACAGAACAAATGATCGTGCTCATCACACAAACATTTGTCCTGGGTGGGAATCGAACCCACGACCTCCGGCATAGCAGTTAGGGTCACTAACCACTAGACCAACAGGCCAGTCAAATGTCAATATACACTAAAACTAAATGAAAAATAAAATATTTAACAAGTAAATATTGATAAAAAAAGCAAAAAATCATATCATACTAGGTAATCATTATATCCGTAAAAAGCACTTGATTGAAGTCAATCAAATGCTTTTGCAACTGCTGACCTGCCTCAGCCTAGTACAGCTGCTGAACTAGGCTGAGGCAGGTCAGCAGTTATTTAATGAGGGCATCTTGTAAATTAATCAAGGCACAAGCTGTGGTTATACATAAATCTAAGATACAAATTTGTTTTAAACTAATTACTGAATGCATCTTTAACATGCCAAACTCTCTTAGTCTTCGAATGACCCTCTCGACATGGATTCTGAGACTTGCAATTTGTTTTGTCTGCCGGGCCTCAGCTTTTGTTAATTTAGAACCAGAATAAACACTTGGAGGCTTTAACAAAGTAAATCCTTTTTGAGCTAAAAAATGTTCAAGATGCTTAAACCCTCTGTCAGCTAAAATGCAAGCATTAGGTGGCAAACTATCTAAATATTTGCTGTGTTCAAGTAAGTTTACATCGCTTATCCTTCCTGCATATCCCGTAGACACAAAATTCACGAGACCATCGGGTGTACATGATATTAAATATTTTATGGTATTTGTTTTTTTATAGTCTGACCAGGTCAATGCTTGGTGCATGGCTTTATTGGGCTTCTGAATTTCTATTTCCAAGCAGTCTATTATGCAAGTAACTTTATTATACTTATGCCTAAAAGCAATAGGTAGGTTCTTTTTGATTGATTCAATTGAAAATTTTTTAATAAAGGGTGAAAGTACCTTCACAACTTCTGGCATTGTATTGAAAAATACATTGCTAGCTCGGGTTAATGATAAGTCAAAATCATCAGCCAGTTGAGCAAATGTCCTATTTAGTTTTATTCGCATCAAGCTTAATAGAATATTTTGTTCAGAAATTTTTGTGTGTTTTTCAATTATATTTACCAGAAAATATAGTTCCTTTGGTAGACCAATATATAATCGTGGTTTCCTTTTTATCTTAGACAAAGTACTCCTTAGATTTAATTTTTCAGCTTTTTTTAATTCTTCTTGAGAGCTAGTATCAGAAGTAGTTTTTGATATGCTTGATATTTTGTGTGGAGAGGAATCAAAATCTACCACCGAACCCGCTATTGATGGTGTGTATGACTCATCACTATCACATATTTTGTCTTCACGAAAATTTAGTTTCCTTTTAGTGGTACTAATGGTAGATACAGAAGGTTTGCTCATTCTTCCCTCAGATACTTTGAAGGGTGATGTTGCAGTACACACAGTTGTTTTGAAAGGTGACGTCATGCTGTCTTCTTTTTTTATATTCGTCTGCACATATTTACTTCTGTAGTGTGTCATCCGACAGACTTGAATAGCCTTATGTTCCCGGGCTTGTACTACTTGGACTGCTTTATGTTCCTGGGCTTGTATTACTTGGACTGCTTTATGTTCCTGGGCTTGTACTACTTGGACTGCTTTATCATCATACTTCTTAATTTCGGGTGTCAAAAGATCTGGAAATTATAGTAAAATATGCTTAGTCATAAATGTCCTAAGTAGTGAGTGTTGATAGTTAAAATTATTACCTACATCTGCATAAACTTAAAATAAATTACCTTGACTACAGGATGGTAATGATACAGCAAACTTCTCATTTTGTATGGTCTCTTCAATGTCCTTAACTATAGACATTCTTTGCCTTTTAATAAAGGCAGGCTGAGGTTCACTGGGAGTGGACTTTTGTTTCCTGCCTGCTTGGCAATAAAATCTGGATGGTACACAGTTTGGCCTCATCCGAATTTGTTTAACAGAACCCATTATCTTATACCTTATATAATTCTCCATATCATTTTCCAGCTGTAACATAATAATAACATAGGTAGGTACATAACATAACCTAAAAATACATTACAAAATATAAGGTTTGTTTTGTAGTTTTAACATGGAAGTTTCCTATTGTTTATTCGATAGTTAATTTACCATGTATAACGCATAGGTAGGTACTTACATCAAAGTGATCTTCACAGAAATACAGTTTAGTCTTTGTGGACAATGATCTTGGATCTCTTCTTGCCAATTCCAACCAAGTGTTTCTCATTTTGATATCCCATGGCAGTTGAATCCACAATTTTTGTGGCGTTTTCACACTAGTATTCTTGCATTCAGGCACAAGACACCAATGATACACATTAGAACTCATTATTTTTAGGTTAATATTTAGCTTTCGCTTTCACAGTTGTTGACAGTCGTATTGTTTGCTGCCTCGATGACGTCACGAGCCGAAACAGTATGGCGGCTAGCGTTTCCGCGCGAATATTCAAAATCGTGAATAAAAATGAGTTTTTTAGGCATTTTTCGATTATATAAAATAAAAATAAAAATTCTACGGGTTCATTACAACCTCCGGATTGATTTAAAACAGTAAAAAAAAAAGGGTGAAATACCCTATTGTAACTACAAGTTTACATAAATTGTAAACTGTTTTATTGAACGCATAATAATTATTATTATGCGTTCAATAGAACAGTTTTCCCTACTTTGAACCAGACAGAAATTATTATGAAGATTTGTAGACTACTGTAGGCACTGTAGCTGCTCTACAAGTCTACAAAGTCAGTTTTCAACCATGGTAAAATTATTGTAACTTGTAGTTTTTATTAAACAGAAACTTGTAGAATTGTAACTTGTAGCATACAATTACAATTTACAATTTGTAAGTTTTATTAAACAGGGCCCAGCAGTTTCCCTACCTTTTATCGTACACTAAAATAATTATGTAACTTGAAATTGGCTAAATGCACAAAACGTGCGTGCGAAGCCTGAGTAAAAAAAAAAAAAGTATTCTACTCTTTCTCTTTAGTCTTTGGTCATTGTTTTAAATTAAATGTCAAAAATTTTAAAGATCTATTTACTCCTCCCGTAAAATAATAAATGCAAGCAACATATTTATGTGGATGCAACTTTAATTGGAGAATATACTTTAACATTTCGTCGAAATTTATTGTGAAAGGTAAGGTTTTTTAAGTAGTTTATGTTCAAGCATTTTCAGTGTTTCTATAGTGGGATTTTTATGAATGAACGAATAGACAAGCTTATTTTTAGTAGTGAGGAAGGAAAATAACACAAGTGCAATATTTTCCCTCACTTTGGAGTACTCTGGATTCACGACTCGTGCCGAGGGAGATCAGGCACCAGTTTCCAACTTCAAACTACTGAGCATTCCGTGATTGAAATTCTCAGTATTGTTATTATACGGCTTAACTCCCGATTCGAAAGGGGGATTGCGTGATATGCTAAAGTGTGCCTCAAAGTTATTTAATCACATTTCGCCATGTATGTTTAGGTCCCGTTAAAGTAAGGGGGTGTGAGCCTTTTCTCATCCAATAGGGTTAAAATTTCCATTAGGACCCGCCGCTTTCAGGAGGAAGGGGTAGGGGGGGAGGTGGGCTACCCCCAGTACAACTTCCATTTCTCGGAGCCCCATGGTTTCCGAGATATCCATGGTTAAAGTTTTGAGGTTAGAACAGCGCTAAAACGCGAAACAGGTCAAAATTTTGTATCTTTTGACAGGAGAAGGGTGAGGGGGGGGTGCCCACTGTGCTCTGGCACCACTCTCATGTAAAGGCGACGCACCATTCTTGAGAAAAATCCATTTTTTGGAACCTAACCCCTTCAAGCCCAGTCGACGGAGCCCCGCTTCGCGGGGCTCCTACTTCTGGGTGGTTTTTAAAAAAAATTACCACGAAGGGGATGGCGGGGTCGATTGAGCGAGCGAAGCGAGCGAATAGACCCCGCCATCCCCTTCTAACCTAACCTGTCCGTGTCGGACTCTACTTTAATAAGGCAGCTAAAGAGTTAAAGGCTATAGTCCAGGAATCTACTAATTCGACGGTGGCAACAAACCTACAGATGATGTCACCTACGGGGGTTGGTGCAAATTCGCTCTGGAAGGCAACCAAAAACCTAGATAACCCTCAACAGTCATATCCTCCAATTAGGTCACAACTTTCCTGGGCAAGAACTGACTTAGAAAAGGCCGAAGTATTTGCAATGCATCTGAATTCTGTATTCAAACCCAACGAGAGTGTTGCAGATGAGCGTGACATTGATGCAATATTAGAACAAGATCTGCAGATGTGTCTGCCCATTAAACCAACAACACCTAAAGAAATCGCGAAGGAAATCAGACAGTTGAACTTGAGAAAGGCCCCGGGGTTTGACCTGATCACACCTTCAATACTCAAAAATCTTCCCAGAAAATGCATTGCCTTCTTGGCTAGTCTGTTCAACGCTATCTTTCGGACATCTCACATTCCTGACCTTTGGAAAATATCTGAAGTTGTCATGATCCACAAATTAGGTAAACCTGAACATGAAGCCTCGTCCTATCGGCCGATAAGCTTAACTCCTGTACTGTCGAAAACTGTGGGAGAGGATATTCCTTAACCGACTAAAACCATGCATGGACGTCAATGATGTTGTTCCACCTCATCAGTTTGGCTTTCGGAAATCTCATTCAACAATAGAACAGGTTCACCGAGTTTATGAAACAGGAAGACAGGCCTTTGAACGCAAAAAGTACTGCTCAGCGGCATTTCTTGATGTACAACAAGCTTTTGACCGTGTCTGGCACAAAGGATTACTGGCAAAACTGAAGGATAAACTTCCACACTCAATGTTCCTGCTCATCCGGTCGTACCTATCCGAACGCAGCTTCAGAGTTAAACAGGGCGAAGCGCGATCAAGATTGTTTGAAGTGGAGGCTGGAGTACCACAGGGTTCTGTTCTTGGCCCTGTGTTGTATAACATATTTACATCAGATTTACCCACATTAGACGACATAACAGTTGCAACATATGCTGACGACATAGCCTACTTGTCAGTTGACGACAACCCAGAAACGGCCAGCAATAAACTACAAAATCAGTTAGACGCGACACATAATTGGCTCTGTAAGTGGCGGATACATGCCAGTGCATCCAAGTCTAACCATATCACCTTCACACTCAGGCACGGAAACACCCCTCCTGTTAGACTTGGACCTCATACCTTACCACACACAGATTGTGTTAAATATCTTGGCTTCCATTTAGATAGGCGCCTAACATGGAAGCATCATATTAAGCAGAAAAGGGAGGAGATAAACCACAAGTTCCGCAACCTGTATTGGCTCATGGGAAGAAATTCGGTACTCTCTGTAGACAATAAGCTACTCATCTACAACTCGGTCCTTAACCCTATTCTTGGCACTGTATACAATTTGATACATTGAACTTTATGAAAATCTAGAGACGTTCCAAGACGTATTTTCAAAACATTTATTATTTTATATGGTAGAAAATATAATCCAAATTCTACAAAAAAATACTATTTTATCATTTAATAATCCAAAAATGCAGTAGAAAACAAAATAGTAAACCGACAAAAGGCGTCTTGGCGTTGCAAGATAAAAACACACAAATTTTATTACATTTAGCTCAAATTATTTTCAAAAGCTGTTTAATTCAAATAGGTTACTATATTTGCTACTTAGAAACGCTACTTTCGAGTACCAAAATGGACTGAAATCGTATGTAATTTACAGTTCTTTCTTAGTGTATCAGATATGATACACTGCCAGATAGCCGTACTTTTAGATAATGTTTCGCCTGTATCAAATATGTTACATTGCTTGATTTGTATGGTTTCAATTTATTATATAATTATTACAATATACAATATATTTTATATATATATTGTCAATATTATTGTTTATTTTTATTTTCTGCCACATGTGGTTCATCGTCTTAGTATGAAACAACAAAGAAGCACTCGGTAACTTGGAAATTACCGAATTTTTGTTCCGGAACCAAGAGCTAAATTGAATTTATTTGAAATTGAATGAACTACTGAGGTTGATTGTAGTATTGCTTATTCCCAACGGACTCCGACACCAGTTCGCTGCCTCTATCATTGCCATGTTCATCAGGAAATCTTAATTTTTGACCAAATGACGATAAACCAAGTAGTTGCTTCAATATCTTTGGTACTATACCCTCAGTCATTGCAATCAAACCCTTGTTTGCCATCAATTTTATTGCCCAATCAATTCGTATACAATATCTGTATAAAAGAAAAAGGAAAGAAGAAGGCAGCTTCATTGTGCTGAGCCTAGGCCATTGTGTCCGGTACCATCCTTGTAACTTCAAGTAAACTCACTGGGAACCTTTTTGTAAGTGGCTTCACGACTGGCAACCTCCTTGCAACTACCTTTACCATGAGCTAGCAACTTGACACGTTATAACCAGGTGCTGTAACCATTGTTTGCACCTTCTCTCTCTGCGGCTACTCATTCTAAAAGACTTAGAGTGGTCGCGATAAAGAGAAAAGTAATACCAGCTAAAAGATTACAACTTAACTGGCGTTGCTGTAAGTTTATAGGTTCTGGAAAAGTGCTATAACTCGTTTGACCCTCGTGAAGAGACGAGTGTCATTGAAAGCTGTTTTGCAGATGACTTTCTCATAGAACAACAAACAAATATCTATAGCACGCAAACAATTGGCAGCTCAATAAATACCACAGATGATGATTTTCTGAGGATCCTTTCATTTACGGGGGTAAAGTAAAAAAAAACCAAAAGGGCATAAAGCCTACGCAGTATACCTTACGCAAAATACACGCTTTGGACGTGGTCACGAGCCTGTTTTGCCAATAATTAAGATTTTATAAGGTCGTTACTACTATGATTTTTAACTTTTACCGACTAATACTAAAAGGGGGTTCTGTTTTTCAATTGTATGTTTGGAAGTACAATAAAAATGTGTCATAAATTAAATGTTTTTTTCACGTTAGCCAGTATTTTTTTATATTTTTGTTTTGATAAAATAACGTTGGAAGCCTGGCAGTGTAGCAAATATGATACATAGATTTTATAAGGTAGATTTCTAAGAGTCTGGCAATGTATCACATGTGATACATTCAATAAATCTTATAATAATATAAATAGATTTTTATTATTATTTTTTCTCCTCTCTATGAATACCTAAGAATGCATTCTATGTAAAAAATTTCAATATTTCAAAAAAAAAAATCTCTGCCAAGTATAGGGTTAAACCAATATGGACGTACGGAATCCAGTTGTGGGGCGTTGCCAGCAAATCAAACATTCTCTGCCTGCAAAGGGCTCAAAATGGTATACTAAGAGCCATAGTAAATGCACCTTGGTTTGCTCGGAATAGCGAAATTCACGATTTCCTGCAGGTGCCGCTCGTAAACTTTGAAATCGAGCGGTACAAATGTCAACACAAGGCACGCCTAACCATGCACCCAAACCCACTAGTGACTGAACTGTTAAACCCGACAGCGGTGGTAAAAAGGCTGAAGAGGAACCACCTTCTATAAGTGGGAGGCGCAGCACTGGCTGCTCCACCACAACGCCATGTAAACTGCAACAAATTCGCTTATGGTCTGACGACCGATTGCAAATGATAATAAAAAAAAAAAAAAAAGAAAAATGTAGCTGCATCAAAATTGTGTTTGTCAAATTTTTTATTTTTTATTTAGCCGTTATTGTCCCACTCCTGAGCAAAGGCCTCCCCCCATTCTTTCCACTTCTTCCGATGGTGTGCTTCTTCTCGCCAGTTGGTCAGAAAGCCATCCAAGGCGTCCCGCCATCTTCTCCTCGGTCTACCGCGACTCTGTCTAGCTGTGTCAGGGCTCCAGCGATATTTAGATTCCTGCGATATTCGGGCCCACAGCTGCGGCGGCATCCGGCTGACATGGCCTGCCCAGTCCCATTTCAGTCTCGCAGCTTTATAAGCTACGTCGGCAATTTGAGTTCTGGAGCGCAGTGTGGTGTATTTTATGCGGTCAGTTAATTTTACATTAAGAATGCTGCGCTCCATCGCTCGTTGGCAAACCTTGAGTTTGGACTTCTGGACGTTAGTCAAAGAAATAAAATACTTAGTACTCTCATGTGTGATTCGTTTCTTGTATTTATGTGTACTAAAACGTCGAGGATGGGAAGAGGGGGGGCGTCTTTTGCTGAGGTAGCTAGTCTTACACTCAGCGTGAATGTCAGTCAGAACAATAAAAAACGTTAAGACTAATTGACGACCTCCTCTATTTGAAAGTCGGTTAAAAGACTAACGGCGGTACTCAGAGATATTTGATGATTACTTTAGTAAAAATTTAACATTTTTTTGTATGACGAAACTGTCAAACCTTTACTAAGTGATGGCTTGTGTTTAAACGCCTACCAGAAAAGAACCTATTTTACTACCAAAAAAATTCGAAATGCCGACCAAAATGGATTAATGCTCACCAAATTGTGTTTCCTAAAGTATTGTAGGAATGAACCTATTTTCCTTTTTATTCTATACCATAAAGATTTATAAACGCCTAATTATAGTTAACTGCAGACCAAATATTTTATATTATCACTAAATAGATGTCACCAATATTGTATTTCACGACTTTCAATTTATCTCCATGACGCGCGCTCGCTACGCTCGCATATTAAATAACACTAATATCTTCTGTCCCCGAAGTGCCGGGCCTCCTTCGTCGGCCTACGGCCCGGTGCCCATGCCACCCATAAAGGATACTGTCGCGAGACGGTCGTATTATAATTTTGGTCAATTGATTTGGTGAGCATTAATCCATTTTGGTAGGCAAAAATAATATAAATACAACACGTACAATTATTCTGATGAGTGTCTAATTATTTTGGAACTTAAAATGTTTTTCTTTAGGCACCTCGGTATAGGGTGGGTTTATTTTATTTGAAGTTAAAATATTTTATTTGGTACTTTACTGTACTTTAGTCTAGGGTCTTAAAATCTTTTTTGGTGAGCATTTAAATTGTAGCCCTAAGTGATGGCCTTAGTAATCATTAACGCTGTCTGAGTGCGGCAGTTTAATGCTACCTAAACTGGCGATCTTAATACAAATATTACCGTATTAGTAACAGAAAGTCTTGCTATATTTTCCAGACCGGCTTCGTGGAGACCCTGACACTCCAGTACACTCCTGGTCAAACCATCACGTCGCCTCAGCCAGCTAGTTCCAGCATGGAAGACGAGATAGCCAACATTCAGCCGCAGCAAGAGGTACATAGTCACTTAATTCTTTTTTGCCTTGACGCGGATGGCCTTACACTCAATTAGTTTTTTTTTCATATTTGCCACCCTCAGAAAAGCCCAGTTAAGCCACAAATAACCTCCTGATTGATGACCTTCACAAAAAATATTTCTAAATCAGTCAGAACTATTACTAATGGTGAGGTGATCCACAAAATTACCACGTTATTTCTATCAGGAATTCCTCAGTAGCATCCTCGGAGTCGGGATTTGTGTCTGGTTAATCGTAATATACTCGGATATACCAGCTTCCATACAAAAAAGTTCAAACCCCTTCTGGCAATGTACTAATTGACCGCGACCGCCAACCGGAACGTTGGAAGGCCTCCCACTAGGTGGACCGATGACCTCGTGAAGGTAGTGGGGACCCGCTGGATGCGAGACGCACCGGTCAATGTGGCGACCTGGGGGAGGCCTATGTCCAGCAGTGTACGTCTTTTGGCTGAATATTGTAGTAGGTCGCCGTGCTGGCGCCTGCGCCAGCACGGCAAATCTAAATTTACCTTCCACCAATTATTAATTACAGGTCACAACTCCAAAAACAGAGTTAGAAGACTTGAAAGAAAAGCTGGAAATCCTCAAGATGCGTCGCGCCGAAGACCAGGAGAAGTTACAAGAGTTGGAGCGGTTCCGTCTGCAGCTGGATCAGGCTAAAGAGTCCAAAGCCAAGATCATGGAAACACGGGCTCAGATGCAACGGGACTTGCAAAGAGCTAAGCAGAAGGTGAGATATCTTCTTCTTCTTAGCGTGTCGATGACAATCTTAATAGTTGACAAAAAAAAATCTAATTAGTTCGTCAGATAGATTTCCAAAAATATTTATTTTATTTTTATTTTATTTTATTAATTTTAAGAAAACTTACAGCTAAAACATTTGTAGTCGAATTACCATGTAGAAGAAGGCCAATTACAAGTTTCCACACATAAAAAATTGGACACATATTTTTCTTTTTTCACTTTCACGTAAACAAACAATGAAGATGATGAAGTGCTTTGAAAACTCGTGTGACGTCATATTGTAACACATTAGTATGACATTTTTTACCGGCGAGTGACGTCACAATTAATAATGGTAACGTAACGACGGTAAAATTAATAATGATCAGGTGTGTGATGAGCTTGTGGCTCGGATCAATATTCAGGTTGGTCTGTGGATGAGTGACAAACCATTACATACCGAGTTTCCTTCGTGCGTCGGAAAGCACGTTAAGCTGTTGGTCCCGGCTGCCATGTATCAATCTTTGGCAGCTGTTACAGGTAGTCAGTAGCCCGCAGGTCTGACAACCAGTCTTACCAAGAGGTATAGCACTCGGCACGTAAGTTGAAACAAAATGGCGGTCGTTCGCGAAGCTACAATCATGAAAATAGTCGACTGAGACCCGATAATGTATTACAGATTGCATCCCGTAAGTTGAATTATGATCTTAAATGCTCAGTTGCACATTTTCGTTCGAATCTCACTCTATTTTTGTCATTTTACCTATGCGGACGACCGCCATTTTGTTTCAACTTACGTGCCGAGTGCTATACTCAGTATTAAATAGGCTGTGGAAGTCAGATAGGCAGTCGCTCCATATAAAATACTGGTATTCAGCTGCATCCGTTAGACTGGAAGCCGACCCCAACTCTATGTTGGGAGAAGGCTACGCAGATGATGATTAATGATCTCAATTTATAAAGGGTTGGCACAGCTAATCATCAGTCATTATATTTCTAATACCAACCTTCCTTGTTTCCAGGTCCGCGAGGCTGAAGAAGCTCTTGGGACCCTCAATGATGAGACAGACGAGCTACAGGAGGCGTCTGAGATGGCCGCTCTCGACGAGGAGATGGCAGAAGAACGGTCTGAAGCATTACAGGTACCATCTTTAGTGCATTTGGAACTATTTGGTGGTGTTATTCTTTTCAAGAATGCTAATAACTGCCTCAGTGGTCGAGTGGTTTAGGCGCTTGCCTAGTGACCCGGTGGTCGTGGGTTCGATTCTTACGGGAAGCAAGCTTTGTAAAGTTGTTTCCAGGTTGGCTACGACATGTCAGGTCTGAATAACCTGATTGTCTGATAAATATATGATTCCGTGCTTCGGAAGGCACATAAAAGCCGGTGATCACAGCCACCAAATAGCGGTCGTTAAACCATGTCAGAGGCCTTTGGTGGTTTAGAAAATCTGACACTGGGGTGCTTAGGGTCGTTAGACCTTACTGCCCACACGATAAGAAAAAGAAGATGCTTATGGTGGAGCTCGTAGCTAATTATACCACGCGGCATATAACTTGAACCTGCGCAGTAGTCGTTTTTTAGACGTCCCATACAAATCAAGCAGAGAACCTGCGCAGAACGACGCCATTTTTAAACGGTTTTATTTAGCTCACCCCGTTTGTTTTATTCTTGGATCAAATTTAGTAATTCAAATTTCACCCTCTTCCTGTCAACCGATTAATCTGAAATTTTGTATACACTTTGGATTTTGGTGACAATACAATTATGTTTATTCATTATCATTATAAATTCAAGATGGCCGCCGCTACAAAATGGCGGATAATTTATGTTTTATTAATCCCATCAATATGGGTATCAAATGAAAGGGCTCAACAAGCAGAATACAATATACTATTAAAATCCAAGATGGCGGCTAAAAACTAGAAAATAAAAATAGGTAAAAAAACTTTTTAAGTTAAACGGTTTTATGTTAAACATACATTGCAATGTTTAAGATAAATGTACTAAAAACCAAAAAATAATAAAATAGATACAGTCGTGAGAAAAAACCGTGGGGCAATTCGGAACTGTCGTGCTGCGGAAATTACAATTGACGTGCCCCACGGTTTTTTCCCACGACTGTATCTATTTTATTATTTTTTGGTTTTTAGTACATTTATCTTAAACATTGCAATGTATGTTTAACATAAAACCGTTTAACTTAAAAAGTTTTTTTACCTATTTTTATTTTTTTGTCAAGTTATTTTGTCTAGGAGTTTAATAACAGACATTTGGGTCTATCTTCAGATAAAGGCGGCACTTGCCTAGGATGGTCTGTGAATGAGTAACCACCCATTAGGTCAGGGATGCACAGACCGCGGGCCGCATGCGGCCCGCCGGTCATAATGTCAGTGGCCCGCCAGCAAAAATATTCCTTCGTGCATTTGAAGGAAATTATAGCTGAGGATTACAAAAAATATTAGGGAATTTGAATCACGCGCGTTACTAAGCGGGCTCGCTGTGCAGGTGCATGATGCGTACTCAGAAATGTTCTTGCAACTCAAAAATCCTGATTGGTTGTGTGATTTGGTGTTTTTAGTAGGCCAAAAATTTTCGAGCTCGCTCCGCTCGCTTTTGCATTTTAGTGCCCTTTTGTCTGAAGTGTCATGCATATTTCGTAAAAAAAAACGTGTAATTTTTTAACATTTTGTGGCAATTTTTAGTTTGTGGTTGTGCTGGTGGGTGGCCCGCCATTAGTTCATCATTTGCCCAAGTGGCCCTTGGTCTCAATAAGTCTGTGCATCCCTACATTAGGTATATAAGGTCCCATTAAAATAGGTGGACAAATTTTAACACAGCGTTCAGTAGGTCTAATCAAACATATCTAAACAAAAAAAAAAACATTAAATGAACTGTTTTTTTTTACTTAAAATAATAAATAGGGTAAAGATAAAGATAAAGATCAGTTTTTAACCGACTTCTAAAAAAAGAAGGAGGTTCTCAATTCGGATGTTTTTTTTTATGTTTGTTCGGGCATAACTCCGTCACTTGCTTACCGATTTGAAAAATTCTTTCTTTGTTGGAAAGGGTATACTTCCGAAATGGTCCCATAATTTTTTTTTTGAAATCGGACAAGCGGTTTTTTTAAAAATCAACAAAACTCAAAAAAAACTACATTGTCCACATTGACCCATGAACATGTGAACCACAAAAAGACTACGAAGAATATCAGACAATAATTACTTTCTTGTTTTCTACTTTTAAGACCGCGATTTTGTTAGTAGTCTGGTTCTAGATTTTTGAACTTAATTTTTTTTTGTTAAAAAGTTTTTATTTTGTCCAAACATGTCTATACATGCAAGTTAAGCATGCAGGATGTTACATTAAAAATATTTCGTACATACATGTTTCACCCGTAAGGCGTACTTATAAAATTAATAACAACGAAAAAGCAAACATTAAAATACAAAATAAACAAGTCAGTAAAAGTCAAAGAGTGTCACAAAAAATTAAGATAAATAATTGTCAAATATTGTACAAAATAAACTAGTCAGTAAAAGTCATAAAATGTGACAAAAATTGAAGAGAAATAATAAATGTCAAATATTGTACAAAATAAACAAGTCAGTAAAAGTTATAAAATGTCAGAAATATTGAAGAAAAATAATAAATGTCAAATAATGTAAAAAAAAAGAAGAAATTAAGTAAAATATATGCAAAATACAAAATGTCAAATAGTGTCACTCAATAAGTCATGTTTATTATAATAACACTTGTTTGTTAATAAATCTCGAATCTTTTTTTTAAATAAATTTACTGGCAATGTTTTATATGACAGAAGTATTTTATTATAAATTTTAGGTGCCATATAGAAAACTGCTGAGAAGTATCTTCTCGTCCAACTTACCCCAGTGTCTCAAGACGAAAGTCTATGACCAGTGTGTGTTGCCAGTGATTACATACGGGACCGAAACGTGGTCGCTCACAATGGGCCTCATCAGAAGGCTTAAAGTCACCCAAAGGGCAATGGAGAGGGCTATGCTCGGAGTTTCCTTGCGCGATCGAATCAGAAATGAGGACATCCGCATGAGAACCAAGGTTACCGACATAGCCCAAAGAATTGCCAAACTTAAGTGGCAGTGGGCAGGGCACATTGCTCGCAGAACGGATGCCCGATGGGGCCGGAAAGTTCTGGAGTGGCGACCGCGAACCGGAAGACGTTGCGTTGGAAGGCCTCCCACTAGGTGGACCGACGACCTGGTGAAGGTTGCGGGGATCCGCTGGATGCGAGACGCACGGGACCGGTCAATGTGGCGACACTTAGGGGAGGCCTATGTCCAGCAGTGGACGTCTTTCGGCTGAAATGATGATGATGATGATGATGATATAGAAAACGCTTTTACCCATTAAAGCAGCTTTTGACGAATGCAAACACAGTTGATTATTGTCACGTCTGTTTCGGGGGAAGGTGTCATCTAATCGTGGAAATAAGAATTGGTTTACCCTAACAAATATTGCAATTTCAAAAATATACAGAGATGGCAGAGTTAACAATTTATGTTTTTTTGTTTGAATAATGGCACACAGCTGTCTGTCGACTTTAATTTAAACATCGCACGAATACATCTCTTTTGGGCCTTAAATGCGATATCTTTATCCGTAGAATTTCCCCAAAATAGAATACCATAGCGCAATAACGATGCGACTAGACCATGGTAGGCTGTTACTAAAGCATCTGTGTTTAACTCTTGGGCCAGTTTATATAAGGCGTACGCAGAGGAGCTCAGCCGTTTACTTAGATGTTCGATGTGTGCCTTCCAGTTCAATTTAGAGTCAATGGTTATTCCTAAAAATTTTGTGTCGTCAACTTTATTAATTACAGTGTCCTGGTAAACTGCATTCACGTCACATATAGCCTGGGTACGTTGCCTAAAATGCATTATAGTCGTCTTGTCTAGATTTATTTGTAAGTTGTTCCTATTTCTTTCTTTCTTTTTGTCAGCTTATCGTATTGTTTTCTTTTCGGTACCTATATTTTTGGATAACTATGAGTCTATGACATACATTATTTGAAGTTTGTAACGACGAAACACTGTCTCCCAAGTCACAGGTGGAAACCTAGTTTGGGAGCCAGGGGATCAACTCTATAACATGTTACTGTATGTTGTAATAAGTGTAAAATATTGTCACTGTATTGAAATAAAAAAAAAAAAAAAAAAAAATTATTTAACCACGATATTATTGATGTCAAAGAATCATTTATGTCTCTTTCATATATTTCCTTATTTTTACATGTTATAGTCATAGTGCTGTCGTCGGCAAAGAGAGTCATGGGGTGGTCAATAGCACTAGGCAGGTCATTGATATAATATAATAAATAATAAAACTCCGAGTACACTGCCTTGAGGAACACCGTATGTGGGAGTGTGTTCACTTGATATAAAAATTTCCTCCTTCTTTGTCATAACATTAATTCTCTCTATTTCTGTATATTGTTTTCTATTAGTGAGGTATGACTGAATTAGGTTAAGTATGTTTCCCCTTATGCCGAAAGCTTCTAATTTCTGTAGCAAGATCCTATGGTCAACGTAGTCAAACGCTTGCGTCATGTCGCAATATATCGCACACACTGGGATTCTCCTGTCCATAACAGTGTATAAAAAATCAAAAATTGCCATACTGGTTGACATGTTTTGTCTAAACCCCTTTTGCTCTTCACTAAATATATGTTTCTTTTCGAGGTATGCGTACAGTTCTTTAGAAAAGTATTTTACAAAAATTTTGGGCATTATAGGAATTAATGCAATTGGTCTGTAGTTAGACATTTGTTCCTTATTATTTTTTTAAATAATGGTTTCACTTTAGCGACTTTTAGGGAATCTGGATATACACCTGAACTGATGCACAGATTTATTAGGTAGCTCAGATGGGTACAAATGGTATCAGGAACATACTTTACAACCTTTGTAGAAATACCATCATAACCTGTGCTATTTGTGGCCTTTAAAGACTTAATTATGTTTAATATATCTACTGGTATACTGGGTGCAACAAAGATTGAGTCTTTCTGTTTCATAATATTTACTGTTACATTGCCTCCCGAAACTTGACTTGGTTGAATTTTGTCTATGAAATAGTTGTTAAACGCGTTGGCTATTTCTAGAGGGTCAGTTACTATTTTGCCATCGATATTTAAATAGGTAATAGATTCTTTAGGTATAAAATTGGTTGTCTGTAAAGTCGGTTTACGGCGAACGTCATAACAACTGGAAGAAGTTAATCTTTACATAGTATAAAACAAAGTCGCTATTTTTGTCTGTTTGTTTGTCTGTATATATCTTTAAAACTACGCCACGGATTTTTATGCGGTTTTTTTTAATAGATAGAGTAATTCAAGAGGAATTTTTTAGTATATAATTTGAACGACATCCACGCGGGTGAAGCCGCGGTCATCAGCTAGTTAATTATAAAATACAATATTTGAGCTAACATATTGATAAAAAGAATTTAAAGTATATAAATCAAAAGAAACCTTCATAGACTAAGCCAGTAAGAAGCTGTGACAGAAAAATTAAAAGAAAAAGTATTGACAGACTGCACTTGCGTTGCTATAAACAAAAAATTGACACGCCGTTGCTATGGCACGCCTCAGAGCGAGGTAACGGCACATGACGTCATCTTTTTTCGTGCGTGCAGCCGGCCATCGAATTATAAGACGTTATCACGTCAAAAACGGTTTTGATTTATTTATTATGTTCCATGTCATTTTAGATTTATTTGTTGCAGTTTTAATTTCGTAATATTGTTTTGAGCCTGTCGAGTCAATCTCATAACTTTTTTAAACTTTTTGGTGTACGTCTTGAAAATGATTTTATTTGTCACATTTGGTTTTAATCTGAAACGCCAGAGCAATTGACGTTTCTTTTTGCTGCACAATTTAATGCCATTTGAGATCCATTTCGGTTTTTTAATTACATTTATCGTTGTCAGCATAAACGGAAAGCAAAGGTCCTAAAATAGTTTAAAATTGTCAAAAAATATGTCAAAAGCGATATTTGGATCTTCGGTTTCATAAATTTCCGAAAAAGTCAAATGTTTTAAGCAGTCCATAAACTTAACCAAATTCTCTACGTTGAAATCCCTTCGTTTTCTACGCCAGTATTTTAAGATACAAGTTTTTTTTTAACCGGGCACTTAATTATTTGTGCTGTGTGGTCTGAGAGCGCAAATTCAATAACGTCCGTTTTACATTTGGCTCTAAAATTATGGGCAAAATTGTCAATGCAAGTTTTGCTATGAACTCTAGTAGGTAGGTTGCTTTACCGCTAACTTGAGATTGAAATTTAGTAACAGACATTCGAAATCTAATATACCGGTTTTACATAAAAATAAAACCGATATTATGTGCCGAGAGGGAAAACATACAGCATTGTTTATGAAGAAGCAGTGTATACTAAGCCTTTTGCGCGGTCAATAGTACGGATACTTTAGTTTAATTTGAAAACGGCAGGTGGCGCAAGTATCGCCGATGTCATATTTAATCTATGCCAGCTAGGACGCGGGAACCGCTGTCACTTTTCGAATTCATAGTCTTCACCAGGAAGGACTTCCTACAATGCTGTATGTTTTCCCTCTCGGCACATAATATCGGTTTTATTTTTATGTAAAACCGGTATATTGATGTGCCTCCGGAAAACATACAGCATTGTTTATGAAGACGTGTTTGTTATCTGCTGGTGATTACTAGTAAGTAGTTATAGGTAAAGCACAACGCTATGATGATTATTAAATGTAAATTAAAAGAATTAAGTAGTTACAGTAGCAACTAACAGTATTTAAAAAAAAACTATTTAGATCTTCACCGATTTATAGCAATAATCTCGGTTTAGATGTTCTACATACAAACAAATTCAAGTGTTGTAAATAGCAGTAAATGTATTGAAAATGCATTACGATGGTCCTTAGGGAGTTCTACCTCGCAAAAGTAATGATTAAAGAAGGTATTGGACGATTTCCAATTACCCCGTGATAAGATTTCGTCAATTGGTTGATTATCTAACCAGTTTAAGGAAGCTACTGCTGACCTACAGCTTCCCGGAAATGCATGAATGCCCCTATCTCTGAGAACTATGAGTGTGTACCCAGTTCCCAATCACAGTGCGTGGGGCAGCTTTTGTATTACTTAATATAGTGATAAATAGATTGTTTAAATTGGCAACTTCATATCTTTTTGTTTTAGTTTTTTGCTATTAAGAGCTAATTAAAGTAACTACAATATATTTGTATCATTATGTTGTGAAAGTTTCCATGCGGACTGACGATAACAATATTTATCGGTGTCGACCCAAATGAAGGTATAAAATAGATATTGTCACCATCATCAAAAAGCTGTCTTTTGAAATTTTCCGTAAGGTTTAGTCGTGAACCCTACGGCCTGATGCCAGCAATAAAACTGTGGCTGTTCAACGTGCTAGATCGAACAATGTGTCTTTAGGTACAGTTGATGAGAGCCAGTTTAGTACGATACGTGGATCCCACGTGAGCGATAGTCGTATTTCTTTTGGTTTAGCTACTCCTATTGCTATAAGGGTTTATTTTATAATAAAATTAGAAAAGGTTTGTTTCTTTGTTGTACATGAGCGCCGCAAAAAGTTAAGGCTGTTGATTTGTGGACAAGAATATAAGTACTGTAGGACCAATTTTTTTTAGGAAAATGAAAATAATAAGAATTGAAAAAGAATTAGAATTTAGGAGAATTATGATATATCAGTAGGATTTGGACATTTCTCCTGTGTGGACCTTTTATTTGGGCACCCCCCCCCCCCCATTTTCCAGACTTTCAGGATCAATGTATGTACCTGTAGGGGAGGCTGTGATGTTATTATAACATGGACTCATACAGATTCAGGAATTCGTGTGGGTGGTCCAGAGCCCTGGATTTCAGGTCTTGAAGCCAGAACGTTCGATGCCACTCTGGGGCTACTACTAACTAAATTCCAGTTGCATTGTTCAGCTGTGCCAGAACTCTTGGCAGAAAGCTGGGTGGAGGAAATACCCACGCTCGCCCATTATGCCATGGTCTGTTGAAGGCATCTATATAACTTGCGGATCGATCTCTGCAGTCTAGAGATACGTAGTTGTTTACTACCGCGGTTTCTCGTGTCGCAAACGAGTCGATTTCTGGAAGCCCCCACTTTCGAAAGACTTCCACAGTTCCACTATTGCTCGAGATAGAATATGTCATTCCACTGGTTGTTTCCCCCGTGATAGCCTGTTCACTATTATATTGTATCTCCCCAGAAGATAATGGGCTTGTTCCTCCCTCCTTTCGGATATATGCAATCAGGGTTCGGTTGTCTGATTGGACCAGCACGTGCGAGTTCTGCAACTTTTTCGCATTAATTCCGATTGCCGCTATTACTGCAAACAGTTCCTTTTTGTTGCAGTGCCATCTGTTTTGGTAAGTTGCCCATGCACCTGATATTAGACTTACGTCCATGTGGGCAGTCCAACCCTAATCCGAAGCGTCCGTCGCAAGGAAGTGGGTAGCAGGCTTTTTTGTGTATAGGCAATACGTGACTTGTGGCTCCGCGCCACCACATTATCTCTTGATACACAACTTGAGGCAACGGGTGTTTTTAACCGACTTCTAAAAAAAGAAGGAGGTTCTCAATTCGGATGTTTGTTTTTTTTTTTTTTTTTTTTATGTTTGTTCGGGCATAACTCCGTCACTTGCAAACCAATTTAAAAAATTATTTTTTTGTTGGAAAGGGTATACTTCCCAAATGGTCCCATAATTTTTTTATCGAAATCGGACAAGCGGTTTTTGAAAAATCTACAAAACTTAAAAAAAATACTACATTGCCCACATTAGGTGAACCACTAAAAAGTGAAAAATAAAATCTTTTTAACAAAAAATAAAACCGACTTCAAAAAAAAGTCAAAAATAAATCAGTTTCTGAAGTCGGTGACAAAAAATGAAATAAAACAAACAGAAGTCACCGACTTCAGAAACTGATTTATTTTTGACTTTTTTTTGAAGTCGGTTTTATTTTTTGTTAAAAAGATTTTATTTTTGACTGGGCCGTGTTTTGTTAAACTGACCCAGTCGACTTTGCTGCTCTCTGAAATTTATGCGACTTTTCACCAATGACCGGTCTAGTAAATAATTTATTTTATGCTTTGCCTCTTTTTTAAATGTTTTTGTTCCAATAAAATATTTGATTTTATTTATTGGCAGGGACTTTGTGATTACGGCGGGTTTGCCAACGATGCCAACGTATTCCAAGTTCCAAAATGGAACCAAAACAGTATTTTGGTGCCTAGCCTAGGTGTTCCAAGTGTCTCACGACTTCCGCAGCCTGAAGACATAACTTGGATTGGTCTTGATTGACCAAAAGGAAGTCGTCTAGGTAGACTAGCACTCGACATTCCTTCGCCCGCAAGGTCTCCTCGACCCAGCAAGTTACGGAGGAAAATAGGTGTAGCACTGAAGCCAGTTCGAAAGTCCCGAAATGAAACCAAAACAGATTTTTGGTAGTTGATTTGCCAGCCCAGGTGTTCCAAGTGTCTCACGACTTCCGCAGCCTGAAGACATAACTTGGATTGGTCTTGATTGACCAAAAGGAAGTCGTCTAGTTATACTAGCACTCGACATTCCTTCGCCCGCAAGGTCTCCGCGACCCAGCAAGTTACGGAGGAAAATAGGTGTGGCACTGAAGCCAGTCCGAAAGTCCCGAAATGAAACCAAAACAGAGTTTTGATAGTTGATTTGCCAGCCCAGGTGTTCCAAGTGTCTCACGACTTCCGCAGCCTGAAGACATAACTTGGATTGGTCTTGATTGACCAAAAGGAAGTCGTCTAGGTACACTAGCACTCGACATTCCTTCGCCTGCAAGGTCTCCGCGACCCAGCAAGTTACAGAGTAAAATAGGTGTGGCCCTGAGGCCAGTTCGAACGGTAGACATGTAATCACGTATAAAAGGCGAAATGCCTGATGTGTCTATTTTTATCATCCAGTAAATCTGGGACAGAGGCGTGAGAAATAAAACGAATATGTAAACTGTTTTGACGAACCTGTTCGATCCTCGAAGATCGAAAACTGACCGCATCGCTCCATCGCTTTTCTTCCGTAGAAAAAGCTTGGAGAGAAAACCGGGCGTTTTCTTAGACTAACTAGTCTCAAAACATTTTGATGCGATAGATCCTTGATTATCTGTGACATTGCAGGGGATGGTTTGGCAGGGTAATGTGTCATGATCCTTGTTGTTTTTTTTTGTAAAGTGTATGTGGAACCCCGGAACTCCTGAGATTATGAATTTATTGCACCAAGTGCTTGCCAACGGTTTTTGAACAGAGATGACCTCCCCTGAAATGTGTCGATTATTCACTTTTTCCGTCTGTTTCAAAATGAATAGAAGGTTTTTTTTTTTTTTTTTTTGTATCCAGAAAATTATTATTTCTATTATTTTGTGCCTGAAGCCTGTATTTGTTTTGAACTGTTCCTTAGGTTTTTGAACCTGTGGTGGTGAAAACTAGAAATGAGGCCCTCCGAGGGACTAGTGACATAAGTTTTGTCATGTCAAATAAAAATTCATAACTGGCACAGTTTTATCCGGAACATTCAAATTATTCTTTTACTGCAAATTATTGGCAAGGTTTGTTCAAACATTTTGTAAACCGATTAATTACCGAATGTTTCAAAATTTTTATTAAATTTTTATGGCCCTGTAACTCAGTAGGGTTATTGTGAACCCAATCATGATACCCTGTAAAACGGATTGTAAAAGCTCCCTTTGATGTAGTGAGGCGTTGGTGGTTGCAGCCATGATTTCTTCCGTTGGTGCCAAGAAATCTTTTCCTTTGTTAAGACTACACAGTTCGTCGTTAATTTTTAAATTGCAAAATTCCAGAAAAAGCGGGCTGTTCTACCAATGCCTAAAATAACGGATATGTTTCCACGTAGGAGTGTTAAAATGTTGCAAACTCCAACAACCTACGCGTTTCTGTTGAAGTATTATTCAAACAAAAAATATTGTTGATAACATCCGCTGTTACGTCACTTGTGTTCACATTAGTATTCGGTTCGTAATTTTGGTGCATTATAAAGTTTGTAAGAAAACTGACCTGGTTGTATAACGCGTCGATCCGAGGATCGACGGTTACCTGTGAATCCCGCTTTTGTTTCATTCGAGGAGGTTCCTCTCGTTCGGTGTCCGATGAACTGCTGCACGAAGAGTCCTCCTTTTCTTGATCCCTCTCGGAAGTCGGCGAGTTTAAAACGATCGACCGATTGGCCCCGGCGGTGGCCTCCTCGGGTTCGTCACTCGGCCCGGGATTCATAACGATAAAACCGTTATTTTAAAGTTAAGATTGAAAATAAATCAATAGTTAATGCACTACTAAAATGCCTAACGCAGTGGTAAATAGATTTTTTTAAAAGGTTATACGATTAACCGAATTTTTTTGGATTTCGACCGCACGCGGCGAAAGTACACAACGCTATGAATTCGAAAAGTGACAGCGGTTCCCGCGTCCTAGCTGGCATAGATTAAATATGACATCGGCGATACTTGCGCCACCTGCCGTTTTCAAATTAAACTAAAGTATCCGTACTATTGACCGCGCAAAAGGCTTAGTATACACTGCTTCTTCATAAACAATGCTGTATGTTTTCCGGAGGCACATCAATACAACATTATTTTTCTTCATAATATCAATGTTAAAATCTCCTGCCATTATTAAATGCTCATAGTTTTTTTTACATATTTTTTGCAATATTTTTCCTTCTGTTTCGTAAAATACATTGAGGTTATTTCGTTTAGGTACTCTGTAGACACATAAAATAATTTTATCTACCCAAATATCATAAACCCTCTCTAATGCGTTCAAAAACCATAGGCAATGACCAGCATTACCAACCAGCAGAAATTAACAGAACTGTAATGAGCTCATAACCTACTGAAAACAGTAGGTTATGAGTTTAAATTTGGAACATTTGTCAAATTCAAGTGAGTGTGCTATTCTAGTATCTATATTAAAACAGATACCTATCGATACGAAACCCCAATTCAGTATGATTTTAATTATAAATCGCACGACATTTTGATCTCGAGTGACACAAGAATAGTGACTTTGTTCGTTTGCCTATGATTTAAAAAAAATGACAGATATCCGAAACGCCGCCATTTCGAGCTGTCATTTGTTCGTTAGCTTTTTATTCCCTTTCATTGAGTAGACAAATTTTCTGATAAGTTCTTTATTTCTGTCGAAAATGAGTGATAGTGACTCAGAAATTAACATGAACACTCCGCCAGATATCGTAAATGCAGCGACGAATGCAACTAATAACATGTTTATTTTTTGTTGCATTACATACTGGTAACAATGCTGGTCATTTCCCTATGGTTCCTGAGCCCATCATAGAGCCCTTATGATATTCGGGTAGATAAATTAGTGTATGCAACTATACATAATTAGGCATTACAACACTCGTGTGATGCTATTAAGAAACTCGCCTTCGGCTCGTTTCTTAAACCCACACTTGTGTTGTAATGCCCTTCATTATGCACAGTCGCATAAACTACTAATATTGCATTGTGTGAGCTCCAAACCACAACATTCCACTACACCAGTTATAGATGCCCCAGTTATATGTGGGACTTCTTTCCATTGATGCCCATTTCTAATCAGTATACAAGCCCCACCTCGTTTGCTATCTTTCCTACAGAAGATTGATGCTAATGTGTAATTGGGGATGTTTAAATGACTTTCGTATCCTGACATTATGAAGTGCTCGGTAACGCACAACACATCTACACTACTGTCCTTTCCTGACAATTCGTCTAGACAGACATTTTTAGAGCATCCGCCTTATTTAAAAGCCCCGCTATATTTTGATGCATCACATAGTCTTTTAGTTACGAAAAAACTGCTTTTATGTTTCTAATACATGCGTAGGATTGTGCGACGTTAATGTTATAAGCGGAGTGTTTACAGTATTATTATTATAAATATTGATACATTGAATGTCATTAATTAAAGCTAGAAGATTAACAAAAATGGTATGGAACCCAAAATTATTTAGTTGGCCAGATTGCCTGAAGAATGTATTATAGTCATAATCAAGATTGCTATTTGAATCAAATACATGTGCATATTTGTGCGTCCAGATATATTGATACAAAGAATAGTTAAAGTTCATGACTCGCCAATTATACATAATTATTTGAGTTCATGTTAAATTTATATGTGGGTAAACAAACAATAATATTGGTGTGAGTTAATTCACTTAGAGTCTTCCTTATGTCTGATATAAGTTCAGAGTAATTTTTGGCTATTTTAAAGTCCTCTTCACCAATTAAGATCACACAGTAGTCACTCATAGTGTAATTAGTAAGTTTTGTGTTTATCCCTCGCAGGAGGTCACAATCATGTAGCTCCATCTGTTGTGATATAGTGACAAAATTCAAATTGTTTTTGTTTGTAAAGTTGTAATATTTTTTGTTTTTTTCGGTGTGACGGTAGTTTCATACACTGTATGTGCAGGAGGAGATGTCATTGTGTGTTTGTTTTTTGTAGCTGGCCTTGTACTGGTTCTTTTGTTTTGGTTGCGTTTCTGTTTCTGAGCAGTTAGTGGTGTACCATTTTTGTTATCCGTGATACCTAAACTTTTATAGGTGTCTATGACTTTCAAATATTTTTGTACATCTGATTTTAGGCGAAAGTTTTCAGAGTTGAGATTTTCAATTTCCTGGTGTTAATAAATGGTCAGTCAATTTTTTTATTTTGTCGTTCTGGTCAGTTTGGCTTGAATTTAATGATGTGTTAGGTAAGCTCATCATAGTCGTATCAAAAAGCACCGAACTGTCATTGGTGATATCGTTCAATGAACTTGTACGGCGAACTTGACGGTAAGTAATATTACTATATTCCTCCATGTTTAAATAATATTTCGTTTTATGCTATCTGTGAGTAATGGAACGCAATCTCAAAAGACCGGTATTCAAGTAGCAAGTATGTATATTTATTCCCTGCTGTCTTAGAGCCAAATGGCTTGGCACGCGACGATGGCAAAAGACCGGACGGCATGTCTTTGTTTCCTTGGAAGATGGGTAGGCCTTTAGTATGGGACGCAACTTGCGTCGATACTCTTGCGCCATCGCATCTTCCAAGCTCTTCGTGTTGTGCTGGCGCTGCCGCTGCGGCTGCGGAGAACCTCAAGCGGCGTAAATATAGTAACCTTTGTGGAAACTATTTTTTCGAGCCGTTTGGGGTTGAAACTTTAGGGCCATGGGGTCCTAGTGCACACAACCTTTTTAAGGATATTTCAAAACGCCTTGTTGACGCTTCCTCCGACCCAAGGGCTGGCTTTTTCTTTGGCCAGAGGATAAGTGTTGCCATACAACGCGGCAACGCTGCCAGTCTCTTGGGTACTTTACCCGCTGACAGCGTTGAGGATTAGTTTTTCGATGCCCTTTTATAGTTAGTTTGTTTTTAGGTTAGTTTAGTTTATATATTTAGTATAGTCTTACAATAGTAGCAAGTTAAGTTTCTAGACGAAGATTTTGCTGTCCAATTGATGAGCTGATTGTTGATTGGTCGAATGAATGAGTCATATGTTCTTTGTTTACGTTGAAAATTTTCTGTCTTTGAATTTGCAACCGTTGATTATGGTGTAATTTTTGTTGATTTACGGTGGAGAGCCGTGTTGTATGGCGTACTGTCAACTTATTGTGTAGTGTTATTTATAGCCAACCTGATTTTTGGGTGTTATTACTGATGCTGGTCCTTAATCAATGATGAGGTCACTCTCACCCTGACACCGCCTTATCCACGAAAGTTCGATGATTCAAGCTTAGATAACACTGTCACTATGCACTCCTTTCAAGTATAACTATTGAATTTCAGGGAATATTAATAGAAAAATACATTAATCCGATGATATTCAGTGAGATGTTTATCGTTTGACAGCTGTCAGTCCCAGGGTAGTTGACTGATTAAAAAAAATATAATTCTGCGAGCTAAACCATAGTTTAGCTCGCCAATATTTCGCGTAGTTTGTATAGTTTCCTTCGTTCGCTTCGCCCACCCGCCTAGCCCGCCCGCCCGCTAGCTGGCGGTGTGGCCTGCGCTTAACTGACGGACTAACTTTAACTTAACTTTTTTTTTGTGAACCCCATAGGGTTCACACCAACAACTACGGACAGAAAAGCGACGGGCGAAGCGCGCGGAGCGGCGGAAACGGGCTAAGCGGGCGAAGCGGGGGGCGCGGATGGGAGAGCGAGACTCCTCGAGCCAGACGAGTGTGAGCGAATTATCATACCAACATTCGAAAATTATCATACCAGATGCAAAATTATCGTAAAACTGCCAAAACCGCGCGAAATGCGCTATTTTGCAAAATTAGGAATAGGATAGGAATTTTAGGAAGTTGTTAAAATTAGACAACAATAAAAAAAAAAAAAGACGGGTTGCACTCCGGGAGTGCCGGCAGAAGTGAAAACTTGATTATTAACGTTGAGCATGTTTGATATTTTGGAATGGTTAGGGAATAATTTTGCACCAATTGCTTTATCAGTATAAAAGTACTATCATTTATGTGGTAGAATACAATATTCATTTATTGCGCTATCGTACACAAACATGACAATTTATATTACATTAAAAATTTTATCTACCCAAATATCATAAACCCTCTATAAAGCGTTCAAAAACCATAGGCAATGACCAGCATTACCAACCAGCAGTAATAAACAGAACTGTAATGAGCTCATAACCTACTGAAAACAGTAGGTTATGAAGTTTAAATTTGGAACAGGTGTCAAATTAAAGTGAGTGTGCTATTCTAGTATCTACATTAAAACAGATACCTATCGATACGAAACCCCAATTCAGTATGATTTTAATTATAAATCGCACGACATTTTGATCTCGAGTGACACAAGAATAGTGACTGATTTAAAAAAAAAGACAGATATCCGAAACGCCGCCATTTCGAGCTGTCATTTGTTCGTTATTTTTTATTGCATTACACTGGTAACAATGCTGGTCATTTCCCTATGGTTCCTGAACCCATCATAGAGCCCTTATGATATTTGGGTAGATAAATTAGTGTATGCAACTATACATAATTAGGCATTACAACACTCGTGTGATGCTATTAAGAAAACACTTGTGTTGTAATGCCCTTCATTATGCACAGTCGCATAAACTACTATAACACTTTAAAACTATTACAATTATTTTACATTAAAAAGTTTATCTCTCCGAAAAATCAACTTTCATCCATGAAATATCGGTTGAAGAGGCTGCAGATTTGCATTTTATTGAGAAAAGCACTCTTATTAATGAAGATGTTATTATTATTATTAATTATATTCTTATTAATTATATTATTATTATTTTGTTTTGACATTTTTGTTCCTCCGGCTAGCCGGGAATTTCTGATGGCACGGGCCTAAGCCAAGTGTTCATCAGTTGGGTTGAGGGTGGGTATCATCATCATCATTTCAGCCAAAAGACGTCCACTGCTGAACATAGGCCTCCCCCAGGCGTCGCCACATTGACCGGTCCCGTGCGTCTCTCATCCAGCGGGTTCCTGCAACCTTGACCAGGTCATCGGTCCACCTAGTGGGAGGCCTTCCAACGCAACGTCTTCCGGTTCGCGGTCGCCATTCGAGAACTTTTCGGCCCCATCGGCCATCCGTTCTGCGAGCAATGTGCCCTGCCCATTGCCACTTAAGTCTGGCGATTCTTCGGGCTACGTCGGTAACCTTGGTTCTCATGCGGATGTCCTCATTTCTGATTCGATCACGCAAGGAAACTCCGAGCATAGCCCTCTCCATTGCCCTTTGGGTGACTTTGAGCTTTCTGATAAGGCCCATTGTGAGCGACCACGTTTCGGTCCCGTATGTAATCACTGGCAACACACACTGGTCATAGACTTTCGTCTTGAGACACTGGGGTAAGTTGGACGAGAAGATACCGCGCAGCTTCCCGAACGCTGCCCAGCCGAGTCGGATTCGACGATTGACCTCTTTCTCGAAGTTAGATCTACCCAACTGGACCGTTTGTCCCAGGTAGACATAATCGTCCACAACTTCGAGCGTAGAGTCTCCGATCTTGATAGGAGTGGGTGTTACATGAACATTCGACATAACCCTGGTTTTGTCCATGTTCATTTTAAGACCCACTCTTTCAGAAGCTCTACTGAGGTCATCGAGCATTTTACTGAGGTCTTCCATGGTCTCAGCCATGACCACTATATCGTCGGCAAACCGAAGGTGAGTGATGTACTCGCCGTTGACATTGATGCCAAGTCCTTTCCAATCCAGAACCTTGAAGACATCCTCCAATGCAGCGGTGAACAGTTTCGGAGATATGACGTCTCCCTGTCTCACACCGCGCTGCAGAAGGATAGGTTCCGTGGTCTGGTCCTGAAGTCGGACTGACATGGTGGCGTTTTTGTACAAACACTTCAACACCTCGATGTACCGGTAGTCAATTTGGCACCGTTGGAGAGACTGCAGTACAGCCCAAGTCTCGATCGAATCGAAGGCTTTCTCGTAGTCCACAAACGCTAAACAGAGAGGCAGGTTATACTCTTCGGTCTTCTGTATAACTTGCCGCAGCGTATGTATGTGGTCTACGGTACTGAAGCCTTTTCGGAATCCGGCTTGTTCGGGAGGCTGGAAATCGTCGAACCTGCGTGCGAGACGATTCGTGATGACTCTTGAAAACAACTTGTAGACATGGCTTAGAAGTGAGATGGGCCTATAGTTCTTCAACCGGGCATTGTCACCCTTTTTGAAGAAGAGCACCACCACACCCCTGCACCAAGCCTGCGGCGTTTTCCCCTCGAGTATGACGGAATCAAACAACTTTTGAAGGGCCTTAAGGACCGGTTTGCCACCCGCCTTCAGCAGTTCGGCCGTAATTCCGTCATCACCCGGCGCCTTGTTGTTCTTAAGCTGTTTCAGAGCCATCCTAATCTCGTACAGGCTGACATCCGGGATGTCTTCGGTATAGTGTCGGGTCAGTCTAGCTCTGGGGTCTTTCGCTAGATTTTCGACGGGTTGACTAGTTGACGTGTACAGCTGCCCATAAAAACTCTCGATCTCTCTCAGAAGCTCCGGTTTGGCGGACACGATCCTGCCATCGTCGGTTTTCAGTTTCGTGAGCTGGCTCTGCCCAATAGCCAGATCTCTTGCAAATACCTTGGAGCCTTTGTTCCGTTCAATTGCGTCTTTAATACGCTCGGTATTAAAGCGGCGGAGGTCGCTCTTCAAGGATTTGGAGATCCGTCTATTGAGCTGCCGGCATTGCCGAGCCTCGTCCGAAGACTGCAGGATCATCTCACGCCGCTCCTTCATGAGCTGGAGAGTGTGATCTGAGAGTTTTTTGATCTTATTTGCACGACGTATCTTAAAAAATTTAGACCCAGTCGTATGGACAGTTTCCACGAACCCGTCGTTGTAATCGTCCACTGAGCTTCCTAGGCATTCGAAGCGATTCTGAAGTTCAAGCTGAAAGCTCTCGGAGTTATGGATTTGGATCTGTGCTGGACGGAGCGTAGACTTCATCAGTCGTGACCTTTCCAGCTTTATATTGATGTTCAATGTGCCTCTTACCATTCGGTGATCGCTTCCGGTTTTCACCGAATTGATCACAGAGACATCATTGAACATTTGCTTGTTGGTAGACATGATGAAGTCAATCTCATTTTTAGTCGCACCATCGGGGCTCTGCCAGGTCCACTTCCTGTGCTCACGTTTTTTGAAGAAGGAGTTCATCATAAAGAGGCCCTCCTTCTCCATAAAACTGGCCAGTTGGTGACCCCGGCGATTCCGCTGTCCAATTCCAAATTGCCCCACCTGAAGTTCATCATCGCTTCGTTTGCCCAGTTTCGCGTTGAAGTCCCCCATGACAACGGTGAAGTAAGTTCTGAAACCATGCATGGCTTTAGAAATATCCTCATACAAGGTTTCTACTTCATCGTCGGGGTATGCCGAGGTCGGGGCGTAGACCTGTATGACCTTCAGCGAATATCTTGCGGATATTCTGAGTATAAGGTACGCCACCCTGTTCGACACACTCTCGATCTTCACCACGTTATTCACGAGAGACTTGTGGACGATAAACCCAACACCACCCTGTGACTGCCGGTCTCCCTCTCGGAAGTAGAGCAGGTTGCCGGATTTCAGGATTATCGTGTCCTCCCCCTCTCTTCGGACTTCAGATAATCCGACAATACTCCATCGCAGCCTGCTTAATTCTTCCTCGAGTTCCGCCAGCTTCTCGTCGGCCCGGAGTGTGCGCGTGTTGAATGTTGCCAGGTCCAGTCGTCGGTATGTTTGGTAGCCGGATCCCGTCCGGGGATTCTTAGCACCCCTTGCCACGCCGTTGCCTCGACCGCTACCGTAGCCGAGGGTAGACGGGCTGCCGGGTACTAGGGGCCTTTTCTGCATTGCGCTCATCATTTTTGGGGGGGTTTGCCATAATCGCCACGCTTGGCAGGCGGGTAGCGATCGCAGTATGGTTGTTACAAAGGCACAGAGAACGCTGCTGCCCATTCTCTGGTAAGTCCCTTAGAGGGTGGGTATGGACATATTAAAATCCACGCGATTGTGCACAGACTGTCCGATATTGTCTTATTATTAATTATATTATTATTATTCCCTTTATTCATTATATTAACAAATTTGATACATTTTTAAATATTTCCTATAAAACAATAATAAAAAAAAACATTTAAAAATATAAAAAACTGTAGCCCACCGGTATCGGGAACAGGGTCCAAGCTACCGGCGGTCAGGGCTCCAGAGAAAGGAACCTCCTAACAATGCGAGCCGTGTCCAGGAGTACCGCTTTCTGCATCAAGCCCTTGATCCAGCTGCCTAACGAGAGCCTCCTCAGGTGTTGGTCGAGGCTCTTGGCAATTAAGCCATTGGCTGTTACGACTATCGGCACAATGATCGCTGAGTCCACATCCCACATGTCGACAACCTCGCGAGCCAAGTCAAGATACTTGATTTGTTTATCTTTCTCGGCTTTCACGAGGTTCTCGTCATGCGGGACGGTTATGTCAACAATCATTGCGCGCCGCTCTGATCGATCCACCACCACTATATCAGGCTTATTAGCGATAATAGTCCTGTCAGTGATGATGGATTGATCCCAGTACAGTGTGATACTGCCATTATCGAGAACTGGGTCGGGCACATACCTGTAGTACGGCACTTCCGATTCCACAAGGTTGTATTTCAGAGCAAGTTGCTGATGGATAATCCTGGCTACAAGGTTGTGTCTATGCAAGTATTCTCCGTTAGCCAGACGAGAACACCCGGAGATAATGTGACGGATTGATTCGCCCGGACGGTGGCATGCCCGACATATGTCAACCGTACCGTCCTTCACAATAAATCTCCGGTAGTTATTCGTCATCATAACTTCGTCCATAATTGCACAGACAAAACCTTCGGTTTCTCCAAAGAGTTCCCCGGAACGTAGCCAGGCTACGGACGCTAGGAAGTCTACATCGGGCCCGTGTAGGGCCCGGAAAAAGCGCCCGTGGAGCTCCTTGCTCTGCCATACCCCCATGCGGTCTTTAGTGTCAAGCACTACAGGCTTGCGCCAGTTCTCTTTAGCCAAGGAGAGCGGGGTGAGGCCCTTGTCCACCGCGACAACATCTCGATGCATCCCCACGTCGGCTTCCAGGAAATATTCCCTGAGACTGCATATCTCACGATTGTGGAGAGTCTTAGCATTTAAAAAGCCTCGACCTCCACATTTCCGTGGGATATACAGTCTCATAACCGAAGAACGTGGGTGATGCATTCGATATGCCGTCAACAATTTACGGACCCGTCTATCCAGGGCGTCTAGCTCTGTTTGAGTCCACTTGAGTATGCCGAAAGAGTACGTCAAAACCGGCATGACCCAACCGTTGAAGGCACGCACCCTATTTCCGCCTGATAAAAGACTGTTACATACTTTTCTCAGGCGACCAAAGAAGCGCTCCCTCAACGATTGCTTCATGTCGGCAACGTTAATACCCAGCGCTTCCGACATACCCAAATACTTGTAGGTTTCGGTTGCTGAGAGGGATCTAAGATTTATGGAATCTGTGAGCTGGGTTCCCACAGACTCCACAATCATCCCTCGCTTTACATGCATGACCGCACACTTATCTACACCGAATTCCATTCTGATGGCGCCACTGAAAGCTTCAGTAACCTTCAGTAGCTCCATCAGGTGCAACTCGTTGGTGGCAAAAAGTTTTAGGTCATCCATGTAAAGGAGGTGAGATATAATCTGACCACCTCTCCTCAACCGATAGCCCAGACCTGAATCCTCCAGCAGCGTGCTAAGAGGATTCAAGGCTAAGCAGAACCAAAGTGGACTCAAACTGTCGCCCTGAAATATACCCCGCTCTATCCTTATCGGTTCGCTATTCCTCTGAATCTGCCGACATCCTGGATAGCGAAGGACTGTCCTCCATTGCCCCATACACGACATCAGGAAGGTGCGCAGGGTTGTATCAATTTTATACAACTCTAGCACCCTCATGAGCCATGTATGTGGCAACGAGTCATAGGCCTTCTTATAGTCTATCCAGCATGTCGACAAATCCTTTCGGAAACGGCGAACCTGTTGGCTAATGGCCATATCAATGAGGAGTAGCTCCTTAGTACCACGGGACCCGTTCCTACATTCATTTTGAGAAGCAGACATAACAGAATTTTCGTTAATATGTTTATTAATTTTAGCTCTCAAAATGGAGGTAAGAACTTTATAGACCGTTGGAAGACACGTAATCGGTCTATAATTTTTGGGTTCCGCAGTACTACCCGATTTATGGAGCAGGTGGGTTATTCCAGTTGTCAAGAATTCTGGTAGCGACCCTGACTCTAAGGCTGACTGGAATAGGGCTGCCAAGCAAGCATGCGATCTTGTAAACCATTTAATCCAGAAGTTGTGCAGTCCGTCCGGCCCTGGTGATTTCCAATTAGGCAACGGACGAACTGCACAACTTACATCTTGGGAGCTGATCGTTATTGCCCCCATTTCTGTTATTGGATCGCATGCTCGCTCGACCTCCCGAGTCCATTCACCCTCGGAATGACTGACAGGTACCGACCAGATGTTGCGCCAAAATGAACACATGGCGTTGTCATCCGATAAGCACGTAACGTCATATTATTATTATTATTAATTATATTATTATTATTAATTATATTATTATTATTAATTATATTATTATTATTAATTATATTATTATTATTAATTATATTATTATTATTAATTATATTATTATTATTAATTATATTATTATTAATTATATTATTATTATTATTCCCTTTATTAATTATATTAACAAATTTTATACATTTTTAAATATTTCCTATAAAACAATAATAAAAAAAAAACATTTGAAAATATAAAAAAATTGTAGCCCACCGGTATCGGGAACAGGGTCCAAGCTACCGGCGGTCAGGGCTCCAGAGAAAGGAACCTCCTAACAATGCGAGCCGTGTCCAGGAGTACCGCTTTCTGCATCAAGCCCTTGATCCAGCCGCCTAACGAGAGCCTCCTCAGGTGTTGGTCGAGGCTCTTGGCAATTAAGCCATTGGCTGTGATGACTATCGGCACAATGATCGCTGAGTCCACATCCCACATGTCGACAACCTCGCGAGCCAAGTCAAGATACTTGATTTGTTTATCTTTCTCGGCTTTCACGAGGTTCTCGTCATGCGGGACGGTTATGTCAACAATCATTGCGCGCCGCTCTGATCGATCCACCACCACTATATCAGGCTTATTAGCGATAATAGTCCTGTCAGTGATGATGGATTGATCCCAGTACAGTGTGATACTGCCATTTTCGAGAACTGGGTTGGGCACATACCTGCAGTACGGCACTTCCGATTCCACAAGGTTGTATTTCAGAGCAAGTTGCTGATGGATAATCCTGGCTACAAGGTTGTGTCTATGCAAGTATTCTCCGTTAGCCAGACGAGAAAACCCGGAGATAATGTGACGGATTGATTCGCCCGGACGGTGGCATGCCCGACATATGTCAACCGTACCGTCCTTCACAATAAATCTCCGGTAGTTATTCGTCATCATAACTTCGTCCATAATTGCACAGACAAAACCTTCGGTTTCTCCAAAGAGTTCCCCGGAACGTAGCCAGGCTACGGACGCTAGGAAGTCTATATCGGGCCCGTGTAGGGCCCGGAAAAAGCGTCCGTGGAGCTCCTTGCTCTGCCATACCTCCATGCGGTCTTTAGTGTCAAGCACTACAGGTTTGCACCAGTTCTCTTTAGCCAAGGAGAGCGGGGTGAGGCCCTTGTCCACCGCGACAACATCTCGATGCATCCCCACGTCGGCTTCCAGGAAATATTCCCTGAGACTGCATATCTCACGATTGTGGAGAGTCTTAGCATTTAAAAAGCCTCGACCTCCACAATATTATTGTTATTATTATTATTAAGCGCCCTGCGCTGCCTAAACGAAACAGTAGGCCCAGGCATACATTTTCGCCGCGCCGTAGAGAGGGGATAGCTGTCTACTCTCCATCCGTCTTACGCTTTTTCGATCAGGTCACGTGTCCTGACGCGAGTCCTGACGCGAGTTTAAGATTTTATACCCATTACAGAAAAAGTGCTCAACGCCGCTAAAGAAGTTTTCACTTCAAAAATATTAAATAATTATAAAAGAGTGGGATCATCGGAATCATTATTATATTCAACCTCTGCAGCAGCGTCAGTAGTTTTTGAATAAATGACTGCTGAAGTCATTCTAGACAGCATTTTATCAGTTGGTTTGAAACCTTAAGGTGGATGTTCACGGTAGCCCGCGAAATTCAAATTTTCTTACGTTTTTATTCCTCCAAGTTCATGTACCTAACTCTCAAGAATGATTATTTCATCAAAAGGTCTTTCTTGAGAGTTACATGAACTTGGAGGGTTGTAATGATGATTTTGATGATTATAATTCTGTAACTGCTTATGTCTTACACCCGCGAATCATATTTTCACTAACATACAACCTAGCACTGGCCTGCAAATCGCTAAAAACCGTAAGAAAATTTGAATTTCGCGGGCTACCGTGAACATCCACCTACATCAATGTTTTGACTGGTTTTTTGCGCATTGCCATATCAGAAAAATTACGCTCACTACGCAGTCTACGCACGCGTTCAAAAAAATACTTGATCTGATAAGATGCGTTCATAAATCACTATCAAAAAGTAACTGGGCGTATACCTAGAAATAGGAAGGTTCAGATAATGTTGGAAATTATCATACTTTGGCGTATGATAATGCATATTGTATTATACATCTTACCACTGTCGAAATTATCATACATGTATGATAATTATCATACGTCTGGCATCGCTGAGCGAGAGGTTAGGTTCTATCTGTCCATTGTCATTTGCGCAGTGTTGCCAACGGACGAACGAACCGGGCGAGCGGGCTGGCGGGCGAGCTAAGCTAGCGAAACGCGGGCGCGCCAACGAGGTGAACGAGTAGCTTCGCTGGAATCGTCGGATGTTTCGTTAGCTTAGCGCGTTAGGTTAGTCGGTAGCTCGCGGTGTGAACCGAAGTATGTAAAGAGGTGGAAACGATGTTCGCCCGCCTAGCCCGCCCGCCCGCTATCTGGCGGTGTGGCCTGCGCTTTAGATTAACGAAAAATATTGAATACATATTTTTTGTTTTATCAAATTAATAAAAAACTGGCCAAGTGCGAGTCGGACTCGCACATGAAGGGTTCCGTACCAGAACGGTATGCTATAATTTATACAAATTTTTTCTAAGGGCCAATGAAACTTAACCTCTGGATTGTATAGGCGCTCATACGATTCAGGGACCAAATTATATTGGTTAACTGCTGTTTCCATCTGTTGTTTCCATCCAAGTTCAAAATAATTCTACTTTTCAGATTTTTTTAATACATATTTTCTAAACTTATGGTTCAAAAGTTAGAGGGGGGGGGGGGGGGGATAAATACCTTTCCAACAATATTTCACACGTTAGGGTTGAAATTAAAAAAAAAAATCACTTCCCACTTTACATATAGGGGGGCTACCCTAATTAGGCCGCTTTCACATTAGGGCGTTAGCAGCGCGACAGTCGCGCGACTATAAACAAATACTACCGGGTTGTTACGGCTGTTCTAATGTGAAGGAATGTGATTCTGCCGCGCGACTGTCGCGCTGCTAACGCCCTGATGTGAAAGCGGCCTAAAACATTTTTTTCCAATTTTTATTTTACCACTTTGTCGGCGTGATTGATACACATATTGGTACCAAACAGCTTTCTAGTGCTAACGGTCACAGAGATTAAGCGAGGACGGACAGACAGACAGACAGACAGACAGACACACAGACATGGCGAAACTATAAGGGTTCCTAGTTGACTACGGAACCCTAAAAATTGACGAAAATAATGCTTGTCAAAGATCATGGAGAGGGGGTTTTTGACGTCATAGTCTGGTAAAAATGGACCAACGTGTGACGTTGCAAGACTTTTCGAAGCACTGTATCGTCTTCATTTTTTGTTTATGTGAAAAAAGAAAAAATACGTGTTCAATATTTTTTGGAAATCTATCTGACGGACTAATTAGATTTTTTACCCGACTACGGCGAAGCCAAAAGGAAGGGTAATTTTGGCAGTCTATGTATGTATGTAGGTATGTATGTATGTATGTTCCACCGTAGCGCCTAAACTACTGAACGGATTTTAATAAATGAGGTGTCAATACTGTCAATAGATTCGTAAGAATAGCCCGGGTGACATATGCTATATTAATTTTATAAATTCTTTTTATAACGGAATTAAAATGTCAAAAACTTACCTCAAAAAATATTAAATTGAGATAATCATAACGTGTTTGGTATCTAATGAAAGGTCTTGGCGAGCACATTACAAATATGTAAATCATATTATAGTTTTTCGGTCAAACAGTTCTCGCGGTCTAGTCTGTGTTATTTACTCGTATTAGGTAAATAACAAATCAATATTTTATTCGTAGTCGGGTTTTAGATTTTTAAACTTGTTTAGTCAACTACCCTATCGCCGGCACTCTAGAACAAACTCATCCTTTATGAGTAGGTAGGTACTTAAATGCGTTTATACTACACCTGCTTGGAAAGTACCTTGATACTTTATCAAATTTACGGTAGAAAGTACGTCATTACGCATCTGTGCGGGAGAGAATGGATTTTCATACACTTTTCTCTCCCGCTCAGATTCACTAACTGCGACAATTTGAAAAAAGAACATGTGAAAATTTAGTTTTTTATTTTCTCGTAGGTGTAGTATAAAGCACTATGTATCACTGAGAGAAAGTGCGATTCCCGATCTCGGGTGTTTTAAAGCCCTCGCCTACGGCTCCGGGCTTTAAACGACACCCTCGACGGTAATCGGTCACTTTCTCCTCTCGGTGAACAATGTACTATTTTCTTATATTTTTTTTTACTGTCGTCCTTATTTTGGTGGTCTGAATGATTTCTGAAATTTTGTCCACCTATTTTAATGGGACCTTATATACCGAGTTTCTCCGCTGTGGTCCCTGCTGTCATTTGGAGATCTTTGACAGTCGTTAAGTAGTCAGTGAGCCAAAAGTCTGAAATCCAGTCTTACCAAGGGGTATGTATTACCCAGTACTAACTGGTTTATGGGGCTCTGATAGGCAGTTGCTCCACGTACAATTCTGATTTTTAGCTGCATCCGGATAGACTAGAAGCCGACGCCAACATACATAGTTGGGAAAAGGCAAGACAGAAGATGAGATTCTGATAAATTAGTAGTATAATTTATTTATTTATCCGACTACAACAAGTCTAAAAACTAAAACCGACTACAAACGGCGGACTAAAACTATAATCCTTACATAGTATAAAACAAAGTCGCGTCTGTTTGTTTGTTTGTCTGTATGCTTAAATCTTTAAAACTACGCAACGGATTTTGATGCGGTTTTTTTTAATAGATAGAGTGATTCAAGAGGAAGGTTTTAATACCTTTTTTGTACCCGTGCGAAGCCGGGGCGGGTCACTAGTATAATATACATATGTATTTGTAATGTGCTCGTCAAGACCTTTCATTTGATACCAAACATGTTATGATTATCTAAATTTAATTTTTTTCGATGTTATAATCTGACATTTAAGGCGCGGCTAAAGGGGCACCGTAAAAACGACCAGTTTTTCGTCGCAGAGTTAGCCGTATTGCTACTTATTACAATTCCAAAAAAAATACAGTGTATAGTCAAATGTATAGGTAAAAGACTTATGCAAAAATATTTTCTAAAAGTAATCAAGAACCTCGAAAAAAAAAATCACAAAATCACAAAAAAATCACACGAAAAAACTTTTTCGTCTCGAAATGCTCAATATTTTGAGTGACAACTGTTATTTTTTTTTTTACTATCAGAAAGGAAATTTAACCAACTAAAGACATATGTAAAAATATTTTAACATTACAGCGTATTTTTTTTTTTAATAAATTAAATCTGCGAACTATCGTTGATTTTGGCAGTCACGAGCATCAAACGCATCGCCATTTTCAACCTTATTTGTTTAGGCGATGAGTTAAACGCGCGCTCAAGGTCGCGGGCAGCTAATGTCGCCTTAAGAGGAAACGTGAGCGGAGAGACTTTAGAAAATTAGGTATTTGAAGAAACTATCGCTGTCTCTCTCCGTCCTCCTGCCCTCAAATTCGTGCGATAAGGACAACTGCAGATCCGATTCAAAAGCCTAAATAAAAAGTTATAATTCGAGGTTTGGCTCTCGCCTATTTCCTCTTCCAATATTGAACCAATTTAAAAGATATTTTAGACAATGAATAAGGAGGATATATACTACGCCGCTATGTTTTTCTTTTTTCGTTAATAGTTGTCAAATTTGTACACTAGGACTCTGTTAACAGCGATCTAAACAAGCAATTTTGAGCATTTTTTGAGGGTTCTAGTGCTTATAAAAATAATTTATCACCAAAAAGGAAAACATAGGGGCACAGAAATAGGTAATATTTAATATTCTGTAAAAAATCATTGCTCTAGGGTCATTAACCAAAAAGAAAACAGGCGACTAGGCGAGAGCGTTTGTATGGAGAAAAGACCACTCGCACTTCCTCTTAACTTCCGTCATAAAAATATTTGATAAAATTTATATAGCCTAGCCTATGACACCCGGGCTATTCTTACGAATCTATAGACATCTCATTTATTAAAATCCGTTTGGTAGTTTAGGCGCTACGGTGGTACATACATACATAAATACATAGACTGCCAAAATCATTACCCTTCCTTTTGGCTTTGCCGTAGTCGGGTAAAAATAAAAGAAAAAAATATATTATAATAATCATACAGGGATCATAAAATATTACGACTTGGGTACGGTGACATAATTATGTCTTTTTAATACAGTTGCTCAAAAAGTGGCGTATTGCAGGGACGTATAGCGTTCGGGATGTGGGCTATTACGTACTCGTGCTTTTTCTTTGCCATTCCCGAACTCGTGCGTTCTCTTTCCCAACTGTCAAAATAATGTCCATTAAAAAAAAACCAACCACGAAGTTTTTACTAAAAAAAATCATAGAAGTTTTTATGATTCATGCAATTTTTTCTAAAGAAGCTACTAATTTGTTTCAATATCAGATTTAATTATTTGATTCAATGAGTTAAAGGTTTAATTCCATTTCATCTCATTAAATTTCATTTCATATCAATAAAAAAAAATCTACTGAAGACTTGGCTGTATGGGCATAGTTCCCTTTGCCTACCCAGAATGGGTGAAGAAAACAAAAAAAATCTCTCTTTTACGGTTGGCACCATTTTTCAAAAATGTTCTTTGCGAGTTTAATTACGGTTCTAATATTTTATTAAATTGCTTCATTTTTTCGCAACTGTATTAAAAATAGTTGTTCAGTACACGTGCGGAACCGTCATTGCAACTTGTTCCGACTGTCAACCCTCGCCGTCGGCGTTGCCTAGGCTCGGGTAGACATTTGTCGGAACTCTTTGCAATGACAGGCTTTCCGCACTTATAATGAAATATACTATTTTTAAACTTTGCGATTTTGCATGTAATATCCACTTCATGCATTACGCTTCGATACTTCGTTATACCGCCTACAGAGCCTTGGCAAAACGGCAAAGTGTCCGAGGTTTGTTTTGGATCGCAGCACATGGAAAAGGTTATAGTTACATTTGCGTGGCAAGCGAGATGGTGCGCTTATCTGCAGATTTCCCAGAAGCTCGATACAGTCAACAACCCCATTGAATAGTTTGTGAAGAAATGTGAGATCTAGCACCTGTCTTCTATCTAATAACGAGGACATTTTATATTGTTGTAGTCTCAAGTCGAAACTCCTGATATTTTTTTTGCCAGACGGTCTTTATAGCACAGATGGTACAGAAAACGTCTTTGTACACTTTCCAGGCGTTTAGTGTAAATGTCATAGTGAGGATTCAAAATCAAAATCAAAATCAAAGCATTTATTTCAAGTAGGCCGTTACAGGCACTTTTGAATAGTCGAATTAAACTAACTGCGGCACTCAGAGATATCCAACGACTACTCCAGCCGCCACCCAGCAAAGGCTTGACATACTTTTGTATGACAAAACTGCCAAAAACCTTTACCAAGCGACGTCCCAAGCAACCACTGAAGCTCTCCGAGTGCGGCAGTAAACTACTGAAGCTAAATAAACTAAGCTACAGTCCCAGTCACAAGGCATAATAACTCGTGATTGTACTGTAGTTGCCCATTCCAAAGCATTGGTCTCATGAGAAGAATGGCAAGAAACTTCATGGACACTCTTTTAAAATCGTTTGGGCTTACAATATTATGTTCAAGGTACAGACATAATCTTGGTATAATACACACATGAAGACTATGCAAATTAGCGTCTGAGATGGTCTTTTGAAGAAAGCACCACACAGATTTGAGTGGACCCGTCCAGTCAGCGCAAGCTTTTGTCAGTTATCGTGGAGCTCGACTTATAACTCAAGGAGCTCAACGTCACGACGAACAATACCAAAGAAAGGACACATGGGGGGGTCGCTTATAATACTCAAACTGCCAGACAATCGTTAAAATTACATAAAAAACCCACACGGTCCTCACATTCACAATATAAAAATAATAAAATACATGAAGACTATGCAGATTAGTGTCTGAGATGGTCTTTTGAAGAAATCACCACACAGATTTGAGTGGACCCGTCCAGTCAGTGCAAGCATTTGTCAGTTATCGTGGAGCTCAACTTATAACGCAAGGAGCTCAACGTCACGACGAACAGTACCAAAGAAAGGACATTTGGGTGGGTCGCTTATAGTACTCAAACTGCCAGACAATCGTTAAAATTAAAGAAAGACCCACATGATCCTCACATTCACAATCCTTACATAGTATAAAACAAAGTCGTGTCTGTTTGTTTGTTTGTTTGTTTGTCTGTATGCTTAAATCTTTAAAACTACGCAACGGATTTTGATGCGGTTTTTTTTAATAGATAGAGTGATTCAAGAGGAAGGTTTTAGTATATAATTTGAACGACATCCACGCGGGTGAAGCCGCGGGCATCAGCTAGTATTAAATAATTAAATATTAAGCATATGAAATTATAATGTCAAACTATTAAAACATGTCAAAAATACGCAAAATTAATAAAAAAATAAAAATATTTAACAATGTTAAAATTCATCAAAAAATAATAATATCATACTTGAAAAAGTAAATAATGTCAATTTGTGTAAAGAAAATTAATAAAATGTCAAATTGTAAAAGTAAAAATAAAAAATAAAATAGGTATTAAGTCAATTCAGATTGGAGCAGTTCAATCCCAAGCTTTTTTGTCCTCTATATAATCTTTAACAGCATAAAAAGCTTGAAGCATATATAAAAATAAGAAGCTTGACAAAGTTTTCGTTTTATGAAGGATTTGAATTTATTTAGGCTTAAATTTTGAACGTGGCTTGGTAGTTTGTTATAAAAACGAATACATTGGCATTTAAATGATCCACCTATTTTCTTGAGCCTTGTTGTGGGTACAATAAATTTATGCTTATTTCTAGTATTTATATTGTGAATATCACTATATTTCTTAAACATCTTTATATTTTTGTGAGCATACATACAATTTTCATAAATATACTGCGAAGGAACAGTCATTACATTAATTTCCTTAAACTTTTCTCTGAGTGAGTGTCGGGGGCTCAATTTATAAATCGATCTAACCGCCCGTTTCTGCAAAACAAAGATAGTCTGAATGTCGGCGGCATTCCCCCACAACAATTCCATACGGTGCTGCTGTATTCAAGGAGCGGGCGAACTAATGCGTTATATAAATGAATTCTAGTTGACGCTTTAGAAAATTCTTTGCTGTTGCGTAAGACAAATCCGAGCACTTTGAACCCTTTTGAGGTAATATTTATTATGTGCCTATCAAATTTCAGTTTTATGTCAAACACAATGCCCAGGTCACGAACTTCGTCTACCGTTTGTAGTGTTTGCTGGTGCAGTGTGTAATTGTGGGATTGCACTGTTTTATTGCGAGAGAAATGCATAATACAATATGTTGTGATTGTAATCTGAGTTTCTAAATAAATATTGTGGAAATAGCAAAATGAAAAACACGTTGTACGATGGTTGCTATATTTGAACTGCGAAGATCTTTTTACTTGACATTATACTTCGTTGCTTCGTCCTTTGAGATTAGGATAACATTGTAGTAATACGTCTAGGTACCGCCTTTCACCCACTAAGTTTGAATTTTTATTTTTTATTTTTGTGGGTACTTTGTCTTCCTTATAGTTATGCCTGCACCGTCACTCATTCGCGTTTTAGTGCGTCGCCGATCACCACATTATTTTCTTCCTTTTATTTGGACATACAAAATAGATGCCAAAATATAGTCACAATAAACGACGGCAGTGATTTTAAGAAAGAAGATTCGAAAACTCGAAAAGTAACTTATTAAACGCGACAGTCCGTCGTGTGTTTCAAATAGTTCCGAGTGTAGTACCTCGTCAACGAATATTATTATGGCGCCATTACTCTCGGACCATGAAGGTAAGCTAAAGTGTTCTTTTTACAAACGGAAGATATTGTGAATAGTTTTTCGGACTATATCCGTATCACAATCTGACATGATGTCATAAAAATATCTTAAATAGTGTTGTGTGCATCTTATGGGGATGTTACCTTCACATAATTTTGGATTCCCAATTTATTGGTCATATTTTAGTGATTGTGTACATTTGAAAGGAATGTTACCTTCACATTATTAATTTAATGACCTACTTAATAATAATTGCATTTTATATCCGTACAGCTTTACGGACTAACACATAGTGTTGTGTACCTACATGTTATGGATTAATTTGGATTCCCATTACATTGGTTACAGTCATAGTGATTGTGTACATTTGAAAGGAATGTTACCTTCACATTAATTAATGGCTTAATTATTAATAATTGCAATTTTATCCGTACCTACGGACCAACATATAGTGTTGTGTACATAGATAACAGAAACAACAGGTTGTGTACCTACATCATAGGGATAATTTTGGATTCCCAATACATTGGTTACATGGTGATTGTGTACATTTGAAAGGAATGTTACCTTCACAATAATTAATGAGTTAATTAATAATACATAATTGCATTTAATATCCGTACGGACCAACACATAGTGTTGTGTACCTACATCTTATGGATAAATTTGGATTTCCATGCAAAACATTGGTTACATAGTGATTGTGTACATTTGAAAGGAATGTTACCTTCACATTATTTAATGACCTACTTAAGTTCCGTTTTATTTCCGTACGGACAAAAACATAGTGTTGTGGATAGTTTTAAGGACTATCGCCGCTCTAAAACCACTACTTATATACTAGGAGCACTGGTCGTAGCACAGTGATCATATTCACATACATTACAAAATGTAATCACTTGACGGGTTATAAACTTGGTGTTGTGGATAGTTGTAAAGACTATCGCCGCGCTGTTTTTTCTATTCGATACCTACATTTGATACATTTATATTCCTGCTGAAATGGAAGTCAAGCTGATGTCGTGTCATTGGCGTTATTTGACTCAGATGAGCCACAACTGGGTACGTCTACCTCGACGATACATGATATCCCTACTACAGACGCAGTACAGACAATGCAGTCGGAACTACCTGTTAATGTAACGCAAATTGAGCTGGACGAAGAGATTTTGATTCTCTTGGGTGAAACTCCATCAAACGAAAAAAACTATGGGAACACATTGCAACGACAGGCTTGACAAAGAATGACAAAAAACAAACTCTTTGAAAAGCATCTTGTTCCACAAAATTGCACAAATATTGCTGCTTCGAAGTTAATAAAAACAACAAAAAGGTCCAGGTCCCAGCAAGTAAGTATATCTTGTAACTTGTAAGTGAGCGATGCCTTCACCATACGCTTTTCATTCAGTCGGTAGTAAAATTACTAATTGAAGCCGGTCGACTGATTTACTGTACTGATGAACTCACAACACAGTGAGTCCATGACACGCCGTACCTAGTTAAATTAGTTCAAAAAAACTCAAGGAATTAATACAAAATCTATAATTTTCTATTTGGTGAACATCTGACCGATACTTATAAAAGCTGCAAAAGCTAAGTATATCAAAATCAGGACCTGCACCAGCGCAGAGACCGAGACAGACCCCTGTACAGACTTTAAACCGGACGCCTCCGTTCCCAACAGCGCGACGCGGAGGACATCACCCGCGCCGCGCCTGCAATCTGTGCAGCAGCACCAAGCTCCGCGGCGCTAGACCCGGTAGGTACGTTCCGCAGGTCGGTTATCCTACTCTTTATGATCAATGACAATTGATACCAATGACCATATTGTATTATCCTGGTTATGAGGTTACAAGATACCGTTTACAAAACCTGCCTATCCAAAGTTACACGAACCAAGTTTATCTGCGTTAGCTTCATCTGAGTCCTTAAAATACAAGGTGGCCATCACTGATCTTATTCACAGTAATAAAGCCATTTCACATTGAGAACCATGTGAAGGACATTTTAATTCTTTCTAGTTATTTCCTGATTAAAAAACCCAATTTAAAAAAAACGGATTTATATAAAACTTAATGTCTTAAACAAGTACATCATAAGTAATCATAACAGAATATTTCATAAAAAATGAAGATCTAAGTCCACCCCTGAATAAAAGGATGTTGTGTATTTTCTCGTACCTATACAACCGATGTACAAAAGGTACCTACGAATAGGTACAGGGGAAAAATGCATTAATTTTATGTATTACCGTTTGGTTTAAACAGCCCTATTTGTGTTCACTTATGTGAACCGGTAATTTGTTTACTGAAATCATTAGGCTATTTAATTTTGTCATCTAGGTATCTACTTCGATGACATTAATTAACAAGATTGCGATTTGATAATATTTTAAAAAACAAAACATAAATATTTTGGAGTCCTTAGGATCCATAATAAACATTAAAAGAAGTTTATGAATGATTTCAAGTAATGTTTGCAAATACCTTGGTTTTGTGACAGATACAAGAGGTTTTCATGTTAGCCTACCTAAAGAAAAACGAAATTTAATTAAAAAAGAGTTACAATGATTTAAATTGAAATCTCGTTCTAAAATAAGACATTTTGCCCGCTTGGTAGGCCTCCTCACTTCACCCTGAATCGCGATTCAGTACGGTTGGCTTTACACCAAGCAGATCGAAAGATGCAGATACCTTACATTATGTAAAACAAGTAATTACGATAGCCACATGTCATTACCACAGTAGGTATTTGCAGGACGATTTTACCTGGTGGTTAAAATGTATTGATACCGCAGTCGATCCCATTAGGCAAGACTGCTAATGTCTAAGAATATTTTCACGCTAGCAAAAAAAAAAAAAAAAAAAAAAATGGGGGGGGGGGGCAGCATGCGGTGAGGAGACTGTCAGTGGCCAGTGGAGTAACACAGAGTCTGACAAATATATTATTAATTGTCTAGAATTCCTGGCTGCTTTCTTGGTATTTACCACGGTAATTACGAACTGGACATGAATTCGTCATGTTTGTGTTATTTGTTACGCGTTGACCAAACAACTGCTATTTCGTAAATCAACCTCATGGGTGGAGTAAGATAGGTACCTATCTACATTTAACTAAATCACAAAATGTTTATGGCAGTGATGTTAAACTCGCGGTATATTTGTATTGGCTTCGATACCACTCCGATACCGATAGACCATTTAAGATCATGCTTTTGAATAGATTCTATGGCTAGCCTTTAGGCAACAAAAATTAATCTTTTCGGATCAATGTTGAATAACAAATGTGCTAAGTTCGTCTCATGGGATAGAGACCCAGGAGCATTCACTGTAAACGATTTTACTATAAACTGGATAAAAACTTTGTTTTAACTAAGCATTTCCATCTTTTGCGGTTATATTAGAAGTATTAAGAAAACTAATATATACATGATACTAACAGGTAGAGGGTATTGTTGTGGTTCCATTTTGACCAACACAACCCTGGTCTCCACTTTAACAAAAACTTCTCTGTTCAGAATTAGTTCAGTTTAGACCCTCTGATAAAATGTTTTTATCTATTTCCAACAGTGTCCCCGAGCTCACGTTGATTGCATGAAAGTTACGAAATAGAAGAGTCATCTTTAGAAATTATGATATCTATCCTTTAGATGAAAAGTCAATGATGTTACGATGTTACAATTCGACGTTTGAGTTAACTTTTGTAAAACTCACAATATTAAAATACATAGGAGTATTAAGGTCTGATGAACAAGTTGCTATGCTATTCAACGCTGTTGAAATTCAATAACAGTCTTCGTCCTCCAGCCTCAAAATATATTATCGCTTTGGATTCGTCAAAACTTTTAGAGTTCCTATCGAAATGGTGTCAAAATAATAATTTAAGTTTAACAGAAATGGTCGTAACTTTGCTCATACTTGTAACTGCACACAAGGTGCAGACCATTAGCTTTTTGTTTTAGATAACACAAATATACACAAATACCATCATTCGGTGGATAAAAGATTATATTATCAATAAACGGAATTGACACGTCAATATTTTCTGCCCACTTCACCAGACACGCAGCCACCTTCAGCAGCTCATAGAGCTGGTGTCAACATTGACACGATACGAAAAGCGCTGCTTTTCGTATCGTGTGTGGAGTGGCAGCTCCAATGTTTTCACTAGATACGTTCAATCATTTTCATAGATAATATGTTCAATGTTAACAAACTGATAAATTTATCTTATTAATCTCAACCTCTCATTGATGTTAGATTTAATTACTTAAATTAGTAACTTACTTTATTTATCCACCCCTAATTAAAGAAAACTATACTATAATTACAAGAAAACAATAATTTAATGTTAGATTCAACATGAAATTACATGTAGGTAACTAAATAAAAATTCCGTGTTTAATATTTCACCATCTTTCAAAATCTACAATGTTATCCTAATCTCAAAGGACGAAGCAACGAAGTATAATTGGAGATTAAACGAACTTACCTGAAGTGAAGTTCTATCCAAATTATACGAGTTGCTTCGTCCGAAGAGATTAGTTCCCTCCCAACCCTATAAACCCATACTTATGTGAAATATTAAATTAAAAAGGTTCCAGGCTCTCAACTAAATGAGTGACGGTGCAGGCATAACTATAAGGAAGACAAAGTACCCACAAAAATAAAAAATAAAAATTCAAACTTAGTGGGTGAAAGGCGGTACCTAGACGTATTACTACAATGTTATCCTAATCTCTTCGGACGAAGCAACTCGTATAATTTGGATAGAACTTCACTTCAGGTAAGTTCGTTTAATCTCCAATTATAAAAACATATTTAAAACCCAACAAAAAGGTTTCACAAATAAGTAGGTTTTACAACATCCGCCCTTAATGGAAATAAAAAGATAAAGTAGTAATGCTAAACATAATAAGATAAAAGAATAAAACATTACTACCAGACTAAACAGAAATACCAAACTTATACCGACGAAAAATAAATAAATAGAAAATTATTCTACCTATTTATAATTAAACCCATATTAACAACGCACCTAAGATGAGCTATGCGCCTTAAGGGCTTAGTTAAAACATCGGCTGTCATTTTATCCGTAGGTATAAACTTTATATCTATAAGACCCTCAGTAACCTTTTCACGAATAAAATGATATCTCGTATCAATGTGTTTGGTTCTATTGTGGTGGACTGGATTGAGCACAAGTTTCTGTGCACTTTGACTATCATTGTATAGCAACACCCTATCAGCAAAACCAGTAATGTCACACACTAACCGTCTGAGGAAAATAGCCTCCTTTGCAGCACTGGTCAAGGACATATACTCAGCTTCTGTAGACGATAAGGCTACCGTCGGCTGCTTCTTACACTCCCAGCTAATAGGTCCACCTGCTAGCGTGAAGTAGTAACCAGTGTACGACCGACGGTCATGCACACAGTTCGCCCAGTCAGCATCCGTGTATCCATACAGACGTCTACCGACTTTCCTGTAAGTAATACAGTAATTCATAGTACCTTTCAAATACTGTAACACCCTTTTAGCGGCCAACCAATGCGTCTTATCATAACAGTTATTAAACTGACTTAAATAGCTTGTGGCATAAGCTATATCGGGTCTCGTATTCACAGCTAGGTACATGAGACATCCCATCAAGTTTTGGTAAGGATATTCACCAAGAGATGTTGGATTACCTTTCTCCAACTTGTTATTCTCCAAAGGCGTAGACATCTCCTTGCAATCTTGCATATTAAACCGCTCCAACACTGCCTGGATATAGGTCTTCTGACTGACCACGATTTTATCGTCAACACGGTTAATATTTAAGCCTAAACAATACGATAATTCACCCAAATCTTTAAGCGAGAAAAATTAATTCAAGTCATTTTTGACAGCGTCAAACGAACTTTTTTCTTTGTAAAAGACAATTAGATCGTCAACATAGACTGCAAGTATTATCGTTTCATTACCAAACTTTTTCAAGTAAACACATGATTCCGCAGGTATTCTTGCAAAGCCAATTTTTGATAGAATTTGATGCAATTTGATATTCCAGGCTCGAGCTGCCTGTTTCAAACCATAAATGGATTTTCTGAGCAAACAGACTTTACCTTCTGCCCCATGCTCAGCAAATCCCTCAGGCTGTTGCATGTACACCTCCTCCTCTAAGTCCCCATTGAGGAATGCGGTATCGACATCCATGTGTTGGATCTTTAAATCCATTTCTGCCGCCAATGCTATAAGGGTACGCAGAGATGAATTTCGAACCACAGGGGCAAAAGTCTCGTTATAGTCAGTCCCCCAAACTTGACTAAAACCTTTCGCAACTAGTCGCGCCTTATACTTGACTATTGCACCGTTCGCGTCCCTCTTCATCTTGAACACCCATTTACATGGAATAACCTTTTTATTTGGTTTATCCACTAATGTCCAAGTCTGCTTATTCAATAAGGCATTGTATTCATTCTTCATTGCGGAGATCCAGTTATCTTTATCATCGCTATTAATAGCTTCACGATAACTATTTGGATCATCACACAACAAATCAACACCGTGAGTGCCGTATGAATAATAATCTGGAGGTTTACGTACTCTTTCAGGATACCTTCTCTCTGGACATACATCGTTGGGTTCATCTGAAGGAACCAGGGACAGATCACGTTGTTCACTCGAATGTAGAGACTCCGTGTCAACAATCCCACCAACTTTATCATTCGCGTCCACAAAATCGTCAACTTGCTCTACCTCCATGTCCACACCTTCTGAAGTAGGTGAAGAAGTAGAAGTAGATGAGATAGAAATCTCCTGTGGCGATGTGGTATCTGAAGAAGTTTGTGAAAAAAGATTAGAGATATTAGGACTCACAACAATTTCAGGCTGAACAGATTTATCCTTCAATCCTGAAAAATTATTTTCAAAGAACGTAATATCCCTTGACTTAATCAACCTACGAGGGTTTTCCGCGCTACGGAAATAATAACTCCTTGGATCGTCTGAATATCCAACGAAGATATGTTCAGAAGCTTTCATATCTAGCTTAGTTCTCTGGCATGAAGGCACGTGAACTAAAGCTCGGCAACCAAACACCCTTAAATGAGACAGGTCGGGTTTGCTACCACACCACATTTCATATGGCGTCTTACCATCAAGTGCACGATGAGGTGACCTATTCTTTAAATAAACACTGGTCTCAACAGCATCCTGCCAAAAAGCTTTCGACAGAGAGCTCTGTGCCAGCAAGGAACGGGCCTTCTCCACAATACTACGATTGCAACGTTCACTTACCCCATTTTGTTGAGGGCTGTATGGTACAGACGTTTCATGTCGAATCCCTTGAGCCTGCAAATAGTCTGTCAGCTCCTTGTTGACATACTCAGTACCATTGTCTGACCGAAGGGTTCGAATCTTTGTGCCAGTCTGTCTCTCAACAAGTGCTTGGAAAGCACAAAAATACTTCTTAACTTCTGTCTTAGATGACATACAATAAAGTGATATAAAACGTGTAAAGTCATCTACAAAAATAATAAAATATTTATTACCTTTAAAAGATTCAGTGGTCAGGGGACCACAAACGTCCGTATGGACCAATTCTAATGGTGACGAAGCCTTCTTATACTTTATCACTTTGAAAGGCTTCCGGGCCTGCTTACCCTCTACACAAGGTACGCATGGTTCTTTGTCAACCTCAGTATACTTCACACCAACAGCTAGACCTTTTTTGAGTAGAGCCATACCAATACGGCAGAGATGTCCTAGACGCTTATGCCAAAGCTGAAACTGGGACAAATTAGTGTGAACATTATAAGCTGAAACACCTTGCGGTTTTACTGTACAATCTAAAGTGTACAGTCCACCACAAACAGAACCATGTAAAACAGGATCACTTCTAAAAGAAACATCATTAGAATTATAAAAATTACAGCCATTCATATCAAAAACAATCGAGAAACCTTTCTCCACTGCCTTTTTGACTGAGAGTAAATTACAATCTAGGCCAGGAACATGTACAACATTAAAAATCTTCTTGAAATGGGTTTTTGTGTCAATGGCAACATCTCCTAAACCCACAGCCGGCAAACTTTTACCATTTGCAACAGTTATCTTCCCATCACAGGGTCGGTAACTATTGAACCATTCAGCATGTGGAGTCATGTGAGTTGACGCACCAGAGTCGATAATCCACTTCTCAGACATCTGAACACTTGGTGCAGACAAAGCCAATTCCGTGACACCATCCAAAACAAATTCCGTGATACATGCATTCATATTCCCTGAACTAGAAGCAGTCTTTCCCTTATCTTTAGAACAACCTTCTGTAGAACAACTCGCCTTTGCCTTTTTCTCCTTCTTTTTGAGAGGACAATTAGGACTCTTGTGCCCTGGCTTCTTACAACGAAAACAAATAACCTGCTTGTTAGTATGCAACGCAGCCACATCATCTTTAGTCTCCTTCGTCATTTCGCTCAACAACTTAGTCCTTACCAAATCTGTTGTGACTTCAACGCTCCCATTCTCAAGCGCCATTATCAAGGGCTCGTAGCGAGACGTTAGACCTCCCAATATAATAGCTGCTAAAGAACTATCTTCTATGGTTTTGCCAATCTCGGCCAGGTCTAGTGCTGTTGTAGTTATTGCCGTTAAGTAAGCTTCTAAATCAGAAAAATCAGATAAGGAGTACCTGTACAACTTACGTTCCAACGACAGTTTACGACCCAAACTTCGATCCTCGTAGGATTTTATAAGAGCATCCCACGCTTCTTTTGCGGTCTTAGCTGGTCGAACAATCGAAATAGCAGCGCCATCCACAGTAAGGCATATTTTAGAAAGAGCCTTTTCATCCTTCCGTACATCGTCGGGCGTCTTTTTCCCTTCGACAACTACTGCGCTTACGGTTTCCCACAATCCTTCATGGATTAACAACATGCGCATTTTAAATTTCCACACAGTGTATCCTTCTCTATTACAAAGTATCGGAATACCATTAATTAGAGACATACCAGAAAACGCAGACGACATATTAACGAGGTATCGAGGTATCTAAAAATTTCACCACCAATCTTCTTTTAAATTCGATTGTAGATAAAATATACAGAGCTTCGTGCTGATAACGTGTTGTGATTGTAATCTGAGTTTCTAAATAAATATTGTGGAAATAGCAAAATGAAAAACACGTTGTACGATGGTTGCTATATTTGAACTGCGAAGATCTTTTTACTTGACATTATAAAAACATATTTAAAACCCAACAAAAAGGTTTCACAAATAAGTAGGTTTTACAACACAATAACATTTAGAAACGTTAAGCGACATTCTGTTTACTGTACACCAATCCGCCATTCTATCGAGATCAGCCTGTAACAGTGCGGCATCTATGTCTGTCAATATTGGTTTCATGATTTTGACGTCATCAGCAAACAGGTAGAAACTAGAGTGCTCGAAACATACCGTAAGATCATTGATAAAGATGTTAAAGAGGACAGGGCCCAAGTGCGAGCCCTGTGGGACTCCTGAAGTTGCTGGAAAGGTGTCAGAATGGTGACCGTTGATTACCACTTTTGAATTTCTACCAACGAGGTAAGAATGGAACCATTTAAGCAATGATCCCCCTATTCCGAAATGATTCAGTTTTTTAAGCAGAATATTATGAGCAGAACATATTCCCGAGAGCGAGAAGAAATGCGGAATGATAGCTAAAAACTACACAATGATACATAATATGGTGCGTACAAATTATAAAACTACGTTAAACAAATTCGTTTCTAGCCATCTTAACTGGTGAGTATACAAAATAATGATCAAAATTGGTCTACCTACTTAAATATTATTACACAATGTTAACACCGATTTACGGTTACACTATTGTGTCTTCCACAATAAAAGCAATATTTTGATTGCCTGTGTTCATATTTTTGTCCCGTTTGATCGCACTATAGTTCGCGCTAGGCCAGCGTTTGGCATAATTTTGTAAACGAAAACTGGTTTCACTTTTATCTTTAAGATCACTGGCACTGAGCACTTCACTATATAATTCGTGTCCTCTGGTTGGTTTCGGTGTCAGCGGAGCTGCTGCAAGCTCCTGTTTGCAGCAACTCACGCTGCAGCGTCGAGGTCTCGGAGGCGGCGGAGTCACCGTCTGCTGACGGTGAGATCCCTCGCCACGCTGCCCAGCAGCTGTTTTGCAGCGCAAGCGACATCGTCTGGTCTGCCAGAACCAGACAGCTGCTACGCATAGAGCGATCGTCATCAATACGTAACATATTGCGTATTGGTGGATATCATGTGGCGATATGTCGTCTATTTCTGAATTGCTTTTCTTCAGTTCTTCTATTGCTTCCCCCAGACTGGTCATGGATATGGTTAGGTTTCTGTCGTCACCAGTCTGTCTTTTATCAGGGATTTCGATGTTGATCAAGTGGTTAATTTGGTCGAATTCAGGCACATAAATGCTTGGTGTAATGTTCATTTGGTTGGATTGATGCCGTATTGAATATAACGAGAAGTCCTTTCCTTTGATGACGCACTCTTGACCTATGGTAATGACTCCGGCTTGGCTCAGCTGACGAACTGTCACATGATCGCCGCATATTATTTTTATTGTGTAGGTACACAACAAAAGTAAAAATGCTGAGAACTCAAATGTAATTCAAGCCATACGTTGGTGCAGTTGGTTTTTTCTATTTTACATTTATTTGTTGCCGAGTTCTTGTTGCAAAAACTTTCGTCATTTTGCAGGTCTGTTATTGGCTTTAGCAGCTGACACATGTAAGTAGTTCCGTGGTGCCGACATGCCGTTAGTTACTGTGTGGACATGCTGCAGAAAGAATCCTTCTTTATGGAAAAATCTGTATAAAGAAACTTAGGAGAACAGTTGCTATGGTTGCAATATTTGGTCTCGGTTTTCTTTTCCTTTGTGGCAATCTGGTTGTTTGCTTTGTATCTGTTGGTTTTGGTGTCGTAACATTATTTTGATTAACAGGCAAAACGGAGAGTTTCACACTAGGGCGTTTCATGATTCCGTTTTTGGTTTTTAACGAAAACGCTCTGGTTAGGCCATCATTTCCTGGGTGTGTGTCGACCACACGTCCAAGAGCCCATTTTCCTGGAGGCAGATTTTCATCATAAATCACCACTAGATCTCCAATTTCGATATTTTTTTGTGGGTTCATCCATTTACTTCTTGAAGAAAGTTGTGTCAAGTATTCGGTCTTCCATCGTTTCCAAAGACCTTGGAATAATTTGCTGGTTAGATGCCATCTGGTTCTAGCATCTTGCTCTGTTTCAATAACAGTTGTTCCTGGTCTTCCCGATAAGAAATGAGCTGGTGTGAGGAAGTTCATATCGTCTGGATCTTCAGAAAAGGCGCAAAGAGGTCGCGAGTTGAGGCATCTATTTTAGCTAACAATGTAGTGTACTCCTCGAAGGTTAGTCTTTGTTGACCAATGACCCTCTTCGGATGATGTTTTAGACTGCGTACTGCGCGCTCCCATAAGCCGCCGGGGCGCGGCGTTGGGCCAGCTAAGTACTTTGAAGTGCCATTCTATGCCCATCTCCGTTATTTCGGTTATGAAACTTTCACTGAAGCCCTGGTGCAGCTGGTTAATTTCTTCTTGTATCATCCTGTTTGCTCCCACGAAGTTAGTGCCGTTGTCACTATACATTTGTCGTGGCGCCCCTTTTCTGGCTGCCATTCTGGCTAGAGCTGCCAAATGTTGTTCGATTAAAACTCGAACAACACTTGTGTAAGTTCTTGTACTATTTGAAACTTTAGGTAGGTAGTATAATTATTAGCATGGCTTCGTTTTTTTTTTGTCTGATTAGAAAAATAATGTTACGAACAACTAGACGTTGTTCGTAACATTATTTTTCTAATCTGATGGACCTTGGATTTGTGAAAGTTACACTAAAATTCACAGGACTTCTATTACTATGATTAATCTCAAGATTCATTAATTATAAATATTAACAAAAAAAAACTAATTTCAGATATTTTTGGGTTAGAAACTTTTTTTTTTGTCATGGAATTGATAGCAAGCAAATAATATGAAAAAAATGCAGAATATAGACCATCTAAGTTCCCAGTATCTGTGTAAAATGTATTAAGTCAGAATTATTCAGTCTGTTGGTTGCAATAGTGTAACTGCTGAGTTCTGGGTTCGATTCCTGGATCAGGCAAATTGTTTTGGGTTTTTGCAACAGGAATTTCTTTAAGGATTGTGGTGAGCATAAAACATAACTGGCGAAATTAGGTTCAACTGCCTAACCCTTCAGGGATACTAGGCTTGACCACTAAATCAGTACTTTAACCTTTAACTACTGACGTGGGGGCCTCCCAGGCCTTCAGAAACTAAAATTGTTGAATTACTCTCTTCCCTCTTGCACTACACACGCGGACCTTTTAGTACCTTCGAGTTTAGTTACGTGGAGACCGTCATCGGCTTTGCAAGTGTTTGCACGCTCAATTTCAGTAAGTAAATTCAATTTGAAATTTTTCGAGGGCCTCTCAGACACCACCTCAGTATTTACGTAACTTTTTTTGGAAAACTTTCGACTTAATTATTGTCTTTTTTTTGCGATACCGTAAAACTTTTATAGCATGGAGGCCAATACAACGTCTAAGACAAAATGATGTCTCGGAAACAAAAAAAAAAACCAACTTGTAGCGATAGAAGAGTCGTCGTGCCGGGGAACAGCGATTTTGGTCGTGGATAGATCGTGAAGACTCCAGCGGTTTGGAGGTTGAAAATATTGATGGCACCGAAGCTTCACGAGCATTATTCAGATACTTCTTTGAAGAGTCAAAGAAAATCTACCCACATTCAATGTGCAAAGCAAGTTTGCTCAGACTGTGTGAAATTCGTAATAAATGATGCCAGTAAATTTTTGTTTCCATTATAGTATTATACTTACTGATGATTGTCATTTGATAGAAAAGCTATTTAAAATTAATATTTTAAGTTACTTAGTTGATTTTTTCATAATTTTAATGAATACTTTGTGATTTACGATCTCATGTCATTTTTGTCAAAAAATGCTTAGTGTTTTCCAAATTTTAAGATAATACTTAGTTATAAACAAATAAATTATACCAAAATAATTATAATTTATTTAAATATATCAACTGAAACTAATTATTAAACATTAAACCTTAAAAAACCTATAGATTTTTAAATATTAGCACTTATATGTACGGGCCTCTGCGGCCCCCACGTCAGTGTTTACGTGAAATTAAATCCACCTCAGTAGCTAAAGGTTAAAATGGACATTATTTTTTTTTGTCATTTTTGATTATAGGAAGAGCCGGAGCATTTACGGAAGTTATTTATTGGTGGCCTTGACTCCCGAACCAATGAGTCCACATTGAAGGAGTTCTATGAACAATGGGGCGAGATTGTAGATGTTGTAGCTATGAAAGATCCCAACACCAAACGGTCAAGGGGCTTTGGATTTATCACTTATTCCCGGGCGCACATGTTGGATGAAGCTCAGAAGAATAGACCACATACAATAGATGGAAGGTAATATAACACGTTTGATTATAAAATGCAATTTCGAAAATACGTTTTTACTTAGTATCTTTTCCTATTTTCGTATTTGTCAAGTATGAAGCTCTAAACATTACTTACAGAGTGGTAGAAACAAAACGGGCTGTGCCTAGAGAAGAAATAAAGAGACCAGAAGCTGCGGCTACAGTAAAAAAACTCTTTGTTGGAGGACTGAGACTAGGTATAGACGAAGAAGATTTAAGGAAGTATTTTAGCTCATATGGGAGTATTGTCTCCGTGATCATAATGACTGAGAAGGATACAGGGAAGAAAAGAGGCTTTGGATTTGTAGAGTTTGATGACTATGACCCGGTTGACAGGATATGCTGTAAGCTTATACATTATTATTATAATAATACCAACTTTAATTAACTATTTCATGAAATTTCACACTTCTAATCCATTTAGTTTACGCTATATACTAGAACTAATGTTATAAATGTTTGTTCCTAGTGAAAACTGACCACAATGTCAAAGGGGTTCGCTTGGACGTCAAGAAAGCCTTGCCTAAGTCTGAGATGGCGGCCGGTGGACCTGGAGGTGGTGGCGGTGGTGGCGGTCGGGGCAACCGTCAGAACCAGGACTGGGGCAACTCTGGTAGAGGTATAGGCATATGAGTTGAACATGCGCAGTAGTCGAATTTTAGACGTCCCATACAAATCAAACAGGGAACCTGCGCAGAACGACACCATTTTGTTTCAACTTACGTGCCGGGCATTCTACTTATATTTTGATTGCAGATGCACTTACACTACTACATTTGAAAATTAACTAACTTCCATCTATTTGGAGTCCAAGTACTTTGCTGTTACATGAACTAATTTGATATTTATATAGAGTGAAACATACAAGAATAGCTTGATTAATATTCATTGCTCTTCTTTTTGTGTTGTTGCAAAACATAACAACACACATAAATTAGATTTTATTGTTTTCTGAATCAATAAGAACTTTGCTTTGATTGTAAAATATCTGTATTTCAATTCTCTTGTCTGATACAGTCTAGATAAAGCTGACATTAATTTGATATGAATGACTTTGAAATAAGTAATTTGTTGTGAAAACCAGATGGCGGTGGCTACAATTCAGGATATGGACAAGGTGGAAGGAGCAACCAAAGTCCATGGGACTCTGGCAATTCTGGAGGAAATAGGAGCAACCAGGGTTATGGGGACCAAGGAGGCAGGAGCCAGCCCAATAGCAATTTTGATGGAGGATACCAGCAGGGATACGGAGAAGGCCCAATGAGGCCAAACTACAATACTTCCAGACCTCAGCCTTATAATAACTCAGGTTGGTACTCTTATCCAATCAATCAGTTTTTTTGGCCTAGGTTGTTTTTACCCGACTACGGCGAAGCCAAAAGGAAGGGTAATGATTTTGGCAGTCTATGTATGTATGTTCCACCGTAGCGCCTAAACTACTGAACGGATTTTAATAAATTAGGTGTCAATAGATTAGTAAGAATATCCCAGGTGTCATAGGCTATATCATTTTTATAAATCCTTTTTATGACGGATTTTAAATGTCAAAGTTTGGTTTCAAATGAAAGGTCTTGGCGAGCACATTACAAATGTAATACATATATTATAGTTTAAGTACACACAAAAATAAAATCCAAAAAAAAAAAAAATAAGTTCAAAAATCTAAAACCCGACTACTAACAATATCGCGGTCTTAAAAGTAGAAAACAAGAAAATAATTCTTGTCTGATATACTTCGTAGCCGCATGCCGCCTTGATATTGGCAATTAGCAGCTGACTTCTGTATCAATGAGAACGCCATGAAGGAGAATCAGGTATCAGTGGCATGCGACTACGAAGAATATCAGACAACAATTATTTTCTTGTTTTCTACTTTTAAGACCGCGATTTTGTTAGTAGTCGGGTTTTAGATTTTTGAACTTAATTTTTTTTATCAAACAGCCTAATATTTTTTACCTGGAAAACAAACAATTTACATTTGTCACTAAATACTTAGTAACGTTTGCAAAATTATTGTGACTAAGATTTAAAAGAAAGTTCATAATTGATGCTTTTTGTCTGTTTGTTTAAATTAATTATTGGAAAGATCAAAGATACTAAAGTATTGAGAAGCAGATGTTGTTGGGTTCGAAGGTAGCGGTGGCGGCGGCTCTTCTTCTTCTTATGTAACCGCAAGTGGCGGTACCTAGCAGAGGCGCCGGCGCGGGTGGCGGCTACAACAACATGGGTGTTACATGAACTAATTGGGCATGCCAAATTTTATTTAAGGCGTGCTAAAGAAAAAACCATTTGGAGATTTTTTTAATTTGATGCTTTATTTTGTTAATTTCGATTCATAAAAGTACAAGATTACAAAATAAACAGCAATAATAACTATTGACCTTCATTTGACCTGATGTCACGTGACGTGACGTCACATGTTCACATCTTTCATTATCTGTGGACTAAAAATATTATAAGGATTTTTAGTGCTGCCAGACTTCGTAATAGGAAATACATACATTCTGTTTATTTTAAACCTTATTTAGATAAATTCGCATTTTACGTTACGAATGTTTATTGTTTCTATGTGGTTATATTAAAATATAATCACATAGCTTTTTAAATATTTGTAAATAGATATATGTACAACAATATTAAAAATCGACTGCTTTTAGATTAAAAACCGTCCAAATTTGACTATCAGAACTAGCAATACTGACTGGTCCGTTTGACGTTTGGACTTTGGTTGGATAATGGTTTGTTCGTTTCGTTGCTTGAGCACTGAGGAAGTTTGTTGTTTTGTGGATTGTTTCATATTAAGTTTTACTACGATCTGACCTATTTATTGGATTTGATTTGAGAGATAACTAAATAAGCACTAGAAAAAATATCAACAATATGACATTCAGTGTTGCCAACTGCCAGCTTTACCCAGTTGCTAGACAATTTTAAAAATGTAGCTAGATTGCCATGTTTTGCCCCAAACAGTTGCTAGAAGTAGTAAAACAGCTGTGTAAAACAATGTGTAAAACAGCATCAATGTGTAAATCAGCAATGTGTAAAACAGCTAAGGATGCAGAACAGCTACAATAAAATGTGAATTTCTGCAAATTATTTTTATTTTAATTTATTCCAACAAGATTTGATAGCTATATAATTATAGTCTTGTGTATGTCATTGAATAAAAAAAAAAACAATCAAAAGGGAAGATAATCGATGGCTGGGGTTCAGTATGTTTCTTTGATTTTAAATATTTTTCAGCTGTGTCCAATGTTCATTTTATGCATGTACATCTTTAGGCAAAACACAATATTATAGCTGCATGTGACACTATTCCCGAGGGCTCATGATGAAATGAAAAGTTGCTAGAAAAAGTAGCTAAAAAGTTTAGCTACAAGTTTCATTAAATTGTAGCTGGCTGTCACCAAATAATAGCTAGATTTAGCTATAAAGTTGCTAAGTTGGCATCACTGATGACATGAGGCACCTATCTGCAACTGACATGACACTGACAGCTGCAGTGAGCTGCATGTTTTGAGTTCGTTTAGAAACTAAAATTGTGAACATGTGACGTCATCAGGGATTAATTTTCAAAAAATTATAAATAAATAAATAATGATCTAAAAATTAAAATAGCCAAATTAGTTTCTTAAAATAGTTTAAATTTACGAAAAAAAATATAAAAAAAATACACTTTTTTTTTTAAGCATGCCCAATTTGATATTTATATAGAGTGAAACATACAAGAATAGCTTGATTAATATTCATTGCTCTTCTTTTTGTGTTGTTGCAAAACATAACAACACACATAAATTTAATTTTATTGTTTTCTGAATCAATAAGTACTTTGCTTTGATTGTAAAATATACTTATCTGTATTTCAATTCTCTTGTCTGATACAGTCTAGATAAAGATGACATTAATTTGATATGAATGACTAAAGGAAAGGAAAAACAAAAGGAAGCAAAAACTTTTATTTCAAATAAACATAAATTAAAAATGTATTTGATTAGTAAACCTACTATTCAATTCATGATTATTTAAATGATAAATGTAATTAAATAATGAATTTATAATGTTATGTAAGGAAATAACAGAGACTGACAATAAAGTCATTTTTTTAAACGTTGCCCCACACTTGGAATTTCTCCTGTATCGTGGGTGCACAAATATCCAGACCCGAAACAACTATATGAAGACCACACAAATATTTGTTCCGTGCGGGGATCGAACCCGCGACACGTATGTGTAAAATGACAATTGTTTATTATTGTTACGAGCTGGGTATGGGATAAATAAAAACACTACCAAATAAACACACGAATTAACTTTATTAATCGCAAAACAGTATTCACAATCACTTCAACAGTACTGAACACTTTGTCGCACTAGATAACTCTTCGAACCTTTCGTTGTCTCGCTTAAAAGTGAACTGAACCACTTCGTCCTCAATCGGTCCTTTTATACCCACGCAAACAAAAGATATTCGAGATAATTCACCATTATTCAAGAAAGCATCCACAAAAAAACATTAACAAAAAATAAATTTAAAGATAAAAGAACCGACAAGGAAGAAGTTACTTTACGTCGTCGGCATACGGTCGAAATTACAATGACAACTGCCGGCGACTCCCGGCGCCTGACCTTGAATACAATGTAAGTTCTATACCTACTACGGAAATAGGTACCTAAAAAAATGAACTCGTATTTTCTAGGTACTACACAGTTATTAGCGCGGTTTCTCGAAGATTCTAGATGACCGTCGTCGTAACACTGCCCCCTCCTTAGACATGCTCGTCCCGAGCATCATTAGTCCCGTAATATCGCGCCAGTCGGTCCACATGCACAACCTTAGGCGCACCTCGCGGACCCTTCTGTATTCGGTAGGTGACATCGTTGATCCTGGTCACAACTCTGTATGGTCCATCCCATTTTGCTTGCAATTTCGGAGACTTTCCCTTGCTCCGCACTGGGTTATGCAACCACACCAGCGAATTTTCATCGAAACCACGACTGTTTGCCTTCCGGTCATAACGAGTCTTCATCTTCTCAGACATCTGTTGCCCGGATTGCCTGATATGCTCATACACATCATTTAACTTGTTACGCAGGTCATTCGCGTAATCCGTTACACTGCGTGGGACATCAGGGGGAGTTCCAGTAATTAAATCTGCAGGCAACCGTAATTCCCTTCCAAAGTTCGCGAAGGCTGGAGTTACAGTCGTACTTTCGTGAACTGCACTCCGATAGGACAGAAGAAACGGCTGTATGTGCTTGTCCCAATCCCTTTGCCTGCTTTCCACGACTTTAGCCAGATATCTCTCCAACGTCTGGTTGAATCGTTCCACCATTCCATCAGACTGTGGGTGGTAAGAGGTGGTTCTGGTTTTGTGGGTACCCATCAATCGACAAGTCTCCTGAAAAACTTGCGATTCAAAATTCCTCCCTTGATCGCTGTGAATTTCTAAGGGTACTCCAAAACGACAGAAGACTTCCTGAACCAATTTATCTGCGACTGTTGTAGCTTCCTGGTTAGGAATGGCGAAGACTTCTGGCCACTTTGTGAAATAGTCCATGACAACCATGAAGTACTTGTTTCCGCTGTCACTTTCCGGAAATGGTCCCGCAACGTCCAGTGCTATCCGCTCCCAGGGAGCTCCAACGTTGTACACTTTCAATGCACCTCTGCTTCGTGTGTGGGGTCCCTTCACAGCCGCACAGCAGGTACATTTGCGACACCAGTCTTCCACATCATCACGACAGTGGATCCAGTAAAAGCGCTCTCTGATTTTTAGTAGAGTCCTTTTTACCCCCATATGTCCTCCTGAGCATCCATCATGGTAGAGCCGTAAAACATCCGGTACCTTAGCTTTAGGGACAACCATTTGTAGATGACAGCTGCCCCCTCGAGCGTTTTCCCATTTACGGCACAAGACTCCATCCTGGATCACCAAGCTGTTCCATTGTGCCCAATAACTCTTCGTGATGGAACTCATCGCAGCCACATCACTCCACTTGGGCTTCGGAGCACCAGCTTTAATCCAGCCGAAGATTGGCTTGATGTCCGAGTCATTTTGTTGTGCCTGTTGTAGAGTCTCCTTCCATTCATCGCTGAGATCTGTTCTTAGCCTCCTCACAGACACGACTTCCTTAGTTTCTTGTCTGGAACTCTGCATACAGTCTTCACGCCAAGGTCTTGAAAGTTCATCATTGTTACCGCGAGTTCTCCACTGTTGCTGGGCAGTCATATCAGTCGCCTTTTCCCGCTGTGATCGGTCTTCCCTCGATGTGCGTCGCTTTTTACAATTCGGCCGTAGGTGGCCATTTTCTCCACAAGCGTAACACCTAGGGCTGTACTTTCGCGGACGCTGATGTACAGGTGTTACCACAACTTGCTTTGGACAGCTTGAGCGGAGATGATCGCTTTCTTTACCGGTGTAGCAGCTGGGACTGTACCCTTGCGGACGGTCGTCTGTAGGTGATGCCACAACTTCTCTGACGTAGTGTGTTCGATGGTCTTGTCTCACTGCTTCTACTTCCAGAGCATGTGCTAAGGCGTTCTTCAGCGTCTTATGATGTCCGAGTCTCACAGCGGCTCTCACTTCCAAGTCACGTATTCCGTCGACGAACGCCTGTACCAAATTTCCATCGATGAGTGCAGGGGCAGACCGGTATGCTTTCCGAACCAGCTTTTCAACTTCCAGGGCCCACTGCTGTAAGTTCTCGGCACTACGTTGAACGCGATCCCTTAACTTGGCACGAAAAACATGCTCCAGGTGCGCGTCACCGTACCTGGACTCTAATGCCTCCAGCAGCTGTTCGTAGGTCACATCCTTGCCGAGGGCCTCAAGAATGTTAAGGGCCTGGTCTCGGAGACCCAAGGTGAGCGCGGTCATGGCTTGCGCTTTGGTCCACCCATTCACTTTCATAACGGCCTCGAATTGGATTTTATAGGCCGACCATGAAGATGTTCCGTCGAATGGAGGCACTTTAAACCCACGCACCGAAGTGGCAGCAATCACTGAAGTTACAGACCCGTCTCCAACCTTAATTTCACTTAAGGCCTTCTTCACATCGGCGATCTGAATTTCGGCCTTTGCGATACGGTTGTCGTGCTGCTGTACCTGCTCCTTCATCACGCTCAGCTCTTTCCCAACTGATGCGTGAAGATCCTTTATCAGAAGCATCTGTTCCTCTTGGCGCCGGACCTGCTCTTCTTGACGGCGAGCCTGTTCCTCCTGAAGGCGAGCTTGCTCCTCCTTGTCTCGTCGCAACTGTTCTTGCAACTGGAGAGCCTGCTCCTCTTGACGACGAGCCTGGTCTTGCAGCAGCGCCATTAAGGCAGACAAGTCTGGTACTGCTGGTGCTGGAGAAACGCCAGATGAGCCAGCGACTGGCTCTGACGTAGGCTGGACACCACCCGGTGTCTGTGTCGGGGAGTCTCCAAATCGCCTTTGGTCCATACCTTGTTGCCGCTGACTCCTCGTACGGATATTATCCGTGTCGTCCTTCGGTAGAATCGGCATTATTTATCCCCGCTTCTGACACCAAATTGTTACGAGCTGGGTATGGGATAAATAAAAACACTACCAAATAAACACACGAATTAACTTTATTAATCGCAAAACAGTATTCACAATCACTTCAACAGTACTGAACACTTTGTCGCACTAGATAACTCTTCGAACCTTTCGTTGTCTCGCTTAAAAGTGAACTGAACCACTTCGTCCTCAATCGGTCCTTTTATACCCACGCAAACAAAAGATATTCGAGATAATTCACCATTATTCAAGAAAGCATCCACAAAAAAACATTAACAAAAAATAAATTTAAAGATAAAAGAACCGACAAGGAAGAAGTTACTTTACGTCGTCGGCATACGGTCGAAATTACAATGACAACTGCCGGCGACTCCCGGCGCCTGACCTTGAATACAATGTAAGTTCTATACCTACTACGGAAATAGGTACCTAAAAAAATGAACTCGTATTTTCTAGGTACTACACAGTTATTAGCGCGGTTTCTCGAAGATTCTAGATGACCGTCGTCGTAACACTGCCCCCTCCTTAGACATGCTCGTCCCGAGCATCATTAGTCCCGTAATATCGCGCCAGTCGGTCCACATGCACAACCTTAGGCGCACCTCGCGGACCCTTCTGTATTCGGTAGGTGACATCGTTGATCCTGGTCACAACTCTGTATGGTCCATCCCATTTTGCTTGCAATTTCGGAGACTTTCCCTTGCTCCGCACTGGGTTATGCAACCACACCAGCGAATTTTCATCGAAACCACGACTGTTTGCCTTCCGGTCATAACGAGTCTTCATCTTCTCAGACATCTGTTGCCCGGATTGCCTGATATGCTCATACACATCATTTAACTTGTTACGCAGGTCATTCGCGTAATCCGTTACACTGCGTGGGACATCAGGGGGAGTTCCAGTAATTAAATCTGCAGGCAACCGTAATTCCCTTCCAAAGTTCGCGAAGGCTGGAGTTACAGTCGTACTTTCGTGAACTGCACTCCGATAGGACAGAAGAAACGGCTGTATGTGCTTGTCCCAATCCCTTTGCCTGCTTTCCACGACTTTAGCCAGATATCTCTCCAACGTCTGGTTGAATCGTTCCACCATTCCATCAGACTGTGGGTGGTAAGAGGTGGTTCTGGTTTTGTGGGTACCCATCAATCGACAAGTCTCCTGAAAAACTTGCGATTCAAAATTCCTCCCTTGATCGCTGTGAATTTCTAAGGGTACTCCAAAACGACAGAAGACTTCCTGAACCAATTTATCTGCGACTGTTGTAGCTTCCTGGTTAGGAATGGCGAAGACTTCTGGCCACTTTGTGAAATAGTCCATGACAACCATGAAGTACTTGTTTCCGCTGTCACTTTCCGGAAATGGTCCCGCAACGTCCAGTGCTATCCGCTCCCAGGGAGCTCCAACGTTGTACACTTTCAATGCACCTCTGCTTCGTGTGTGGGGTCCCTTCACAGCCGCACAGCAGGTACATTTGCGACACCAGTCTTCCACATCATCACGACAGTGGATCCAGTAAAAGCGCTCTCTGATTTTTAGTAGAGTCCTTTTTACCCCCATATGTCCTCCTGAGCATCCATCATGGTAGAGCCGTAAAACATCCGGTACCTTAGCTTTAGGGACAACCATTTGTAGATGACAGCTGCCCCCTCGAGCGTTTTCCCATTTACGGCACAAGACTCCATCCTGGATCACCAAGCTGTTCCATTGTGCCCAATAACTCTTCGTGATGGAACTCATCGCAGCCACATCACTCCACTTGGGCTTCGGAGCACCAGCTTTAATCCAGCCGAAGATTGGCTTGATGTCCGAGTCATTTTGTTGTGCCTGTTGTAGAGTCTCCTTCCATTCATCGCTGAGATCTGTTCTTAGCCTCCTCACAGACACGACTTCCTTAGTTTCTTGTCTGGAACTCTGCATACAGTCTTCACGCCAAGGTCTTGAAAGTTCATCATTGTTACCGCGAGTTCTCCACTGTTGCTGGGCAGTCATATCAGTCGCCTTTTCCCGCTGTGATCGGTCTTCCCTCGATGTGCGTCGCTTTTTACAATTCGGCCGTAGGTGGCCATTTTCTCCACAAGCGTAACACCTAGGGCTGTACTTTCGCGGACGCTGATGTACAGGTGTTACCACAACTTGCTTTGGACAGCTTGAGCGGAGATGATCGCTTTCTTTACCGGTGTAGCAGCTGGGACTGTACCCTTGCGGACGGTCGTCTGTAGGTGATGCCACAACTTCTCTGACGTAGTGTGTTCGATGGTCTTGTCTCACTGCTTCTACTTCCAGAGCATGTGCTAAGGCGTTCTTCAGCGTCTTATGATGTCCGAGTCTCACAGCGGCTCTCACTTCCAAGTCACGTATTCCGTCGACGAACGCCTGTACCAAATTTCCATCGATGAGTGCAGGGGCAGACCGGTATGCTTTCCGAACCAGCTTTTCAACTTCCAGGGCCCACTGCTGTAAGTTCTCGGCACTACGTTGAACGCGATCCCTTAACTTGGCACGAAAAACATGCTCCAGGTGCGCGTCACCGTACCTGGACTCTAATGCCTCCAGCAGCTGTTCGTAGGTCACATCCTTGCCGAGGGCCTCAAGAATGTTAAGGGCCTGGTCTCGGAGACCCAAGGTGAGCGCGGTCATGGCTTGCGCTTTGGTCCACCCATTCACTTTCATAACGGCCTCGAATTGGATTTTATAGGCCGACCATGAAGATGTTCCGTCGAATGGAGGCACTTTAAACCCACGCACCGAAGTGGCAGCAATCACTGAAGTTACAGACCCGTCTCCAACCTTAATTTCACTTAAGGCCTTCTTCACATCGGCGATCTGAATTTCGGCCTTTGCGATACGGTTGTCGTGCTGCTGTACCTGCTCCTTCATCACGCTCAGCTCTTTCCCAACTGATGCGTGAAGATCCTTTATCAGAAGCATCTGTTCCTCTTGGCGCCGGACCTGCTCTTCTTGACGGCGAGCCTGTTCCTCCTGAAGGCGAGCTTGCTCCTCCTTGTCTCGTCGCAACTGTTCTTGCAACTGGAGAGCCTGCTCCTCTTGACGACGAGCCTGGTCTTGCAGCAGCGCCATTAAGGCAGACAAGTCTGGTACTGCTGGTGCTGGAGAAACGCCAGATGAGCCAGCGACTGGCTCTGACGTAGGCTGGACACCACCCGGTGTCTGTGTCGGGGAGTCTCCAAATCGCCTTTGGTCCATACCTTGTTGCCGCTGACTCCTCGTACGGATATTATCCGTGTCGTCCTTCGGTAGAATCGGCATTATTTATCCCCGCTTCTGACACCAAATTGTTACGAGCTGGGTATGGGATAAATAAAAACACTACCAAATAAACACACGAATTAACTTTATTAATCGCAAAACAGTATTCACAATCACTTCAACAGTACTGAACACTTTGTCGCACTAGATAACTCTTCGAACCTTTCGTTGTCTCGCTTAAAAGTGAACTGAACCACTTCGTCCTCAATCGGTCCTTTTATACCCACGCAAACAAAAGATATTCGAGATAATTCACCATTATTCAAGAAAGCATCCACAAAAAAACATTAACAAAAAATAAATTTAAAGATAAAAGAACCGACAAGGAAGAAGTTACTTTACGTCGTCGGCATACGGTCGAAATTACAATGACAACTGCCGGCGACTCCCGGCGCCTGACCTTGAATACAATGTAAGTTCTATACCTACTACGGAAATAGGTACCTAAAAAAATGAACTCGTATTTTCTAGGTACTACACAGTTATTAGCGCGGTTTCTCGAAGATTCTAGATGACCGTCGTCGTAACATTATTATTAACATCCCATTTACTCGTGTTTTGTTTTAGATTTTTATTTTGATGTATGATCCAATTTTGCACACCTGTTAGGGTAGGATATGGTTTAAAGGTCTATTATTTGTATTTTTTTCATCCATATGTGTAGTGTGTACCCATATTTAATGCAATAAATGATTTGATTTGATTTTTGAAATAAGTAATTTGTTGTGAAAACCAGATGGCGGTGACTACAATTCAGGATATGGACAAGGTGGACGGAGCAACCAAAGTCCATGGGACTCTGGCAATTCTGGAGGAAATAGGAGCAACCAGGGTTATGGGGACCAAGGAGACTGGAGTCAGCCCAATAGCAATTTTGGTGGAGGATACCAGCAGGGATACGGAGAAGGCCCGATGAGGCCAAACTACAATACTCCCAGACCTCAGCCTTATAATAACTCAGGTTGGTACTCTTATCCAGTCAATCAGTTTTTTTTGGCTTAGCTTGTTTTGTAGCAAACAGCCTTATTTTTTTTACCTGAAAAACAAACAATTTACATTTGTCACTAAATACTTAGTAACGTTTGCAAAATTATTGTGACTAACGCCCGAATACTCGAACGTCACTCAATTATAAGTAGCCCTCAAAACTCGTGCTATCTCTGTCACTCTGCGTTAAAGTAACAAAGACAGCATGAGATTTAAGTGCAACTTAAAATTGAGTGACGTTCGAGTATTCGGGCGTAAGATTTAAAAGAAAGTTCATAATTGATGCTTTTTGTCTGTTTGTTTAAATTAATTATTGGAAAGATCAAAGATAGTAAAGTATTGTGAAGCAGATGTTGTTGGGTTCGAAGGTAACGGTCGCGGCGGCTATGGCACCGCGAGTGGCAGTAGAAGAGGCGGCGCGGGTGGCGGCTACAGCAACATGGGTGGCCAGGTACACGCAGTCTCCAGCCAGACAGTTATTTTTTCTTTCATTTATTCTTTGTTTCAATTTTGTTAGTGCATTTTGATTTTGCGGTAGGTATAGTCGACCAAGAAATTGGTTTACCACTCTAAGGTTGAATATCATTTGCACGTACAAAACATCAAGTGCTATTTTCACGTCAGAATCTGTCAATCTGTCATCCTTAGCGAATAATTATGTTACTGGGAGATGTCATCAAAAGTGGTAAACCAATTTCTTGGTCGACTATACTTCGATCAATAATAAGTTGCGGTATCATAAATCTCTGTAGTTACATGTAATTAGCGTACTAATACGTACCGAAACACATTAACAAACAATAACTTTACATTTTCGCTGAAAAAAACCGATAGTTTTCAATCGTGGCAGAAGAAATGAAACCTAGCGGTGGTGGTGATTACTACTTGAGTAATTTTTAATCAAGGAATTTTATTTGTATGATTAAATTGTGATCTAAAGATTCTAAACGATCAGTTATTGATGTAATGAATTGCTAAAGTACTATGAGAAAAAGTTGAAAGTAAAACATTTGTGCAAGTTCTTGTACCTACTATTTGAAACTTTAAGTAGGTAGTATATTAGCATTTTTGAACACCGTGGCATGGCTTCGTTTTTTTATCTGTTTCTCTCTTCGTGTAGTTGTTCGTATTTCGTAACATTATTTTTTTAATAGAAAGAAAGAAAAAATATTTATTTATTTCATTTTTTTTTAATTTTTTTTTTTAATCTAATGGACCTTGGATTTGTGAAAGTTACACAAAAATTCACAGGACTTCTATTACCATGATTAATCTCAAGATTCATTTATAAACATAAAAAAAAAACTAATTTCAAATATTTTTAGGTTAGATACTTTATTGTTTGTCATGCAATTGATATCAAGCAAATAATATAAAAAAATGCAGAATATGGACCATCTAAGTTCCCAGTATCTGTGTAAAATGTATTAAGTCAGAATTATTCAGTCTGTGGGCTGCAATAGTGTAACTGCTGAGTTCTGGGTTCGATTCCTGGATCAGGCAAATTGTTTTGGGTTTTTGCACTGGGAATTTCTTTAAGGATTGTGGTTAGCATAAAACATAACTGGCGAAATTAGGTTCAACTGCCTAACCCTTCCGGGATACTAGGCTTGACCACTAAATCAGCACTTTAAAATGGACATTAATATTTTTTGTCATTTTTGATTATAGGAAGAGCCGGAGCATTTACGGAAGTTATTTATTGGTGGCCTTAACTTCCGAACCAATGATTCCTCATTGAGGGAGTTCTATGAACAATGGGGCGAGATTGTAGATGTTGTAGTTATGAAAGATCCCAACACCAAACGGTCAAGGGGCTTTGGATTTATCACTTATTCCCGGGCGCACATGTTGGAAGAAGCTCAGAAGAATAGACCACATACAATAGATGGAAGGTAATATGACACGTTTGATTATAAAATGCAATTTCGAAAAATACGTTTTTACTTAGTATCTTTTCCTATTTTCGTATTTGTCAAGTATGAAGCTCTAAACATTACTTACAGAGTGGTAGAAACAAAACGGGCTGTGCCTAGAGGAGAAATAAATAGACCAGATGCAGCGGCTAATGAAGGAGGACAGAGACTAGATATAGAGGAAGAAGAAGAAGATTTAATGGAGTTGTGAGAAGCACAGCTTCCTAGATATGATATACATACTGTTTTGAATCAATAATAACGAAAATTGTAAGTTTAAGGCCTATACGTATCCCGTCGGGGCCGCGGATTTTTGTACTAGATTACGTGGCCTCGGCGCAAGGGCAAAGAAGGAACATGGGTTCGGTTTTTAGTCAGTAGAAGTCTGACACTCCCCTTCGCTCTGCCCAAGAGCGGGGGGGGGGTCATTCGATGATTTTCCACCCACCAAAAAAAAAAAAAAAAAAGGCCTAGGTATACGTACAAGACGACCGATCAATAAATTGGCTTATATAAAGCCAATTTATTGATCGGTCGTCTTGTTAAGACCATAATAATATATAGACAGAGTACTAATTACTAAAATCATCTCCATATAGGAGAAATATAAGAGGTAATTTCAAGAATATGTAGTAAAGTAGCTAAAACCAGCATTTATAGGTACCTACCCTGTAACTTAGGGCATCATATGTGTAAATAATAAATGCATGATATAACATTAAAACCAGAAATAATAGCTATTTACTGTAGAATCTGTTAAATAAAGTTGCCTTAGTTGGTTTGACAAAGTTCCAACTCTTACCAAAACAAACTCTGTGATTGGTCGAGAGCCGCCTTTGTTCTCTACATCCGGGTTCGTTGGGCGAGTCCATTTGGATTTAGGTCAGAGGGGTGAAGAACGAGGGTCGGGAGACGTGGAAATGTCGGCTTCCGAACTACTCATAGGTTTAACCCTTATAGAATCACGAGCCCCTGTGGATATTTAGGAGAAGACGAGGTTTGTTTCTAGGTAATTAGGGGCTGCTGATTTCATTTTTGATGAAAAAATAACTAAAAAAGGGGAGGGAAAGGGGGGGTTTTTCGGTGGTAAATATCTTACCATTATCCATTATCGACTTGTAAAATATTACGATGGTGGTAAAATAGTTACCATTATCCAACACGATTTGAACGAATTTCTATACTTACTTGTTATTTTCCCTGGATATGCTTGTGTAATTTAAGTAATACAAAAAAATATTGGTACTTATTAACATTTTTTCGAATGTAGATATGAATGTAATGTCTATTTGTAGTAGGTAAATAAAATATAAGTACTCGTGTTCATAATAAAAATAAAGTTTTATTAATTACTGGCTTTTGCCAGCGGCTTCGCCCGCGTGAAGATGACGATTTTCCATACAAACTTTCATCCCCTATTTAACTCTCTTAGGGGTTGAATTTCGAAAAATCCTTTCTTATTCCTTGTCTACATTATAAAGGGAAACTCTGTGCAAAATTTCAGCTTTCTAGGTCCAAGGGTTTGGGCAGGGCGTTGATGAGTCAGTCAGTCAGGACTTCTCTCTTTATTTATTAGATAAAAAATTGGTTGTCTGTAAAGTCGGTTTACTGACGGATAGTTGAACGTGACAACGTCTTGAGAAAATACTGATTTACATAAAATTCTTCATTCAGAAAATCATTTTAAATTTAAAAAATAAAAATACATCAAAATACTTGAATAAAAATTGTTTAAATTTCTACTCAATTGTTAAAATTAAAATTTTGATTTATTATTAAATTTTTTCAATCAGTTAGCTTTAGCACTTGATACTCGATCAAAACATGTAAATGTACTATAGTATAGCAGCTGTCCACGCAGACGCATCGCTCACTCAAGTAGGAGAGAGACGGATGTCGAACGCTGCCGGACGCAAAGGCCGATTGTGCTTCTTTGTCGCTCGTTCCGCGCTCTCGCTTGCACTTCAAGCCTTACATGAAACGCCTCAGAGCGAGGTAACGCCTCAGAGGTAACGCAGAGGTAACGCAGAGGTAACGCCTCAGAGGTAACACCTCAGAGCGAGGTAACGCCTCAGAGGTAACGCAGAGTTAACGCCTCAGAGGTAACGCCTCAGAGGTAACACCTCAGAGGTAACGCCTCAGAGGTAATGCCTCAGAGGTAACGCCTCAGAGGTAACGCCTCAGAGGTAACGCCTCAGAGGTAACGCCTCAGAGGTAACGCCTCAGAGGTAACGCCTCAGAGGTAACGCCTCAGAGGTAACGCCTCAGAGGTAACGCCTCATGAGTCATGTTTTTTCGTGCATGCAGCCGGCTCTATCGAATTATAAGACGTTGTCACGTCAAAAAGAGCAGTGGTGGCCCAGTAGAGCAGTGGTGGCTCAGTGGTGGCGGCCCCGACTTACGAACAGTAGGTCGTGGGTTCGAACCCCGTCAGGCGCATGACTTTGTGTAATTTATTTCATCACCACTGCTCTCAAAACGGTGAAGGAAAACATCGTGAGGAAACCGGTATGTCTTAGAACCAAAAATTCGAAGACATGTGACATCTACCAATCCGCACTGGGCCCGCGTGGTAGATTATAGCCCATCCTTCTCTTAGAGAGGAGGCCTGAGTCCCAGCAGTGGGAACATTATAGGCTGATGATGATGATGAATTATAAAAAGTAGATAATAATATGTATTTATTCTCCTTGAGCTTTCTCCGGAGTGTGAAAAAGCCTGAAACATGACTTAGCACACAGAGTCACATAAATATACATATTAGTAAATCCAATTTACAGTTAGACACGATTGCACAATGGCATATAATTTACCACTATTACCCATAACTTCACACGATAAAAAAACATGCATATATTACCGGATTTTTCAACCTAATGGATGCAAAACAACAAGAATATAACATAGTTTATGAATCTGAACGCAAAAAACACTTACCGGATTTTTTGTTGAACGTTTTACTTATTATCAAATTCAAATGTTGCCGGTGCAAGAAAAATACTTTTTTAAACAAAAAACTTAAGTGGTAAGCATTATACCTTTATTTTAAGAAAGGTTAAGGGCGGTCGTCATGTATTAGACCAGCCACTAATTGTGCCTATATGTAAACGTATAAACCAGGCACTTTTTGGCATTTTTAGTCGTAGTCTATCACAGTCTTCATACAAAGTTTTCAGCAAGAAGTCCTCAAGCATACTTATGTCCTTACTCTGTTCAGTTGTACTAGTATTTAAATTCAGTGTTAATCAGTATATTTTTGTCTCTAAATCTAAGGTGTTTCTCAGTTAATTGAACGCGCTGGCCGACCTCTTTTGAAGGCGCTGGTTGCGCGAGTACCTGCCGACGCATCAACGACGTAACAAGTGGTCTAGTGACGTTCCAAACGTAAAAGTGGGGGACGTGGTAGTGATTACGGACGCGAGTAAACCACAAAACCAGTAGACCAAAGGGGTCTTATAAACTGTGTATCCTGGTGCGGACTCTATAATAAGAGTGGTAGATGTAAGAATCAATCATGGGGTCCTGCGTCGACCTGTTGTAAAGTTAGTTGTGCTTCCTACAGACAGTAATGTAGTCGGATGAACCCTTAAAAGGGGGTCGAAACTGGAAATGTTGAGAAGCACAGCTTCCTAGATATGATGTACATTAAAACCAGAAATAATAGCTATTTACTGTAGAATCTTTTAAATAAAGTTGCCTAAGTTGGTTTGACAAAGTTCCAACTCTTACCAAAACAAACTCTGTACGTTGGGCGAGTCTATTTGGATTTAGGTCACAGGGGTGAGTAGCGGGGAGTCGGGGGACGAGGAAATGTCGACTTCTGCGCTACTCATAGGTGTATGGGCGGTCGTCATGTATGAGACCAGCCACTACTTGTGCCTATATGTAAACAGATAACCCAGGCACTTTTTAGCATTTTTGCTCGTAGTCTATCGCAGTCTTCATACAAAGTCTTCAGCAAGTAGTCCTCAAGCATACTTACGTCCTTACTCTGTTCATTTGTAAACTATTCAATTCAGTGTTGTTCAGTATAATTGTTGTCTCTAAATCTAAAGTGTTTCTAAGTTTAATTTAAAAGTATTGTGTAAATATCAGTGCTTAATTAAGTCAATATAGTTTTTATTAATCCTCATCTTCGACATTCTTCGAGTTGTTCTATTATTCAACCTTTGCGGCCCTGGATCCATTAGAACAGTAATGAAATCTAGACAAAGTCGTGCCAAGTCTAAGGTTCCTTACTGCGATTTCTTTATTATTATAGCTAATGTTGTGTGACTTGGCCGTTGAAGGGTACACAAGGGTACAAAACCAGGTGCTCCATGACACCACTGCACCAATCGGTCGCAAAAACATACCAATCGAATTGAGAACCTTCTCCTTTTTGGGAAGTCGGTTAAAGAAGTAGGCGGTAGCGTATCTTCTTTATTCTTCTTTATGGGGTTATTGGTTTCCGCACTTAGTCCTTAAGGACCATTGTGCGTGAGCCGTGGCGGCCGATTACTCCAACCAGCCCACCTCCCTCCAGAAGCAGATCAGACTTCCCGGTCTCCTCAGGGCATCCGCAAGGGATCGTGGTGTTCCCAGGGTCTCCTCACGAATCTTAGTAACACCTGTGCACTCAAGGAGCACATGCGCCACAGTTTCCTCCGCCTCCATGCATGCCCTGCACAGGGGACTATCAGTGATTCCTAGGGTGTGGAAGTGTTTATTCAGTGAACAATGTCCGGTGATGGTCCCCGCCACCAGGCGCAGGCTATCTCTGTCCAGGCGCAGAAGGCGCCTGGTCAGTTTTATATCCAGGGATGGCATAGCTTCCCTGGATTGCCTACATCCTGGTGTCGAGCTCCACCATTTCTCCGCTTGTATTCGAGTATGATCTTTTAGCCAGCTTCTTAGCTGCTTAAAAGGGATGGGCACAATGGGTTCGGGTCCGTAAGGTTTTGTGCTGGATCCTCTTCTGGCAAGTTCGTCGGCCGCATCGTTTCCAAGTGATCCGCTGTGACCTCTAATCCATTGCAGCGTTACCTTGTTGTGATTTATTTCCGTTATTCGTTCCAGGGCTTTGTGACATTCCAGTATCAGTCTCGACGTGATCTGATTACTTTTCAGGGATTGAAGGACTGAGGCACTGTCGGAGAGTATCCGAATATTAGTATCCGTAACCTCCCTGGCCTCTATAGCGTGTGCCGCTTGGATGATACCTACACACTCTGCTTGGTAAACAGAGTTAAGTTTTCCAAGTGGTTTGGATATCTTGATGTTTAGGTCGTCGGAGAACACCCCGACGCCTGTCCCATAGTCGGTTTTTGATCCATCGGTGTAAATCCTAAGCTCATTTGTACCTGAGTAGTCACACCACTCCTCTATGAGCTCTATGTTGTAATGTTTTTGGAAGCAATGGGTCTTCAGGGTTCTATCGATGGGTGATGTCATCATTGGCTGTTCTTTGATTGCATCTTCTCTGATGCGTGTGTGTTTAATTCTCGAATCATTTCTTAGGATACCGGATACTTCGAGTCTGAAAGTCGCTAGGGCCGCCTCCTCTCTTATGACGAGGTGCAGGGGAGGTAGCCCCAGCATCACCTGTAAGGCAGCAGTGGGAGAAGTTCTCATGCTGCCGGTGATTGCTACGCAGGCCAATCTTTGTAGTTTCTCGAGATCCTTTTGGGTTGTACTTAGGTTGGTCCTAGGCCACCAAACTAAAGAGCCGTATGTGATGATTGGTCGGATAACTGTGGTGTATAGCCAGTAGGTTATTTTGGGGCTTAAGCCCCAATTTCTTCCCAGGAGTCTCTTACATTGCCATAGAGCTATACTGGCTTTTGTGATGGTGTAATCAGTGTGCTTTGCCCAGTTCAGCTGTTTGTCCAAAAAGATGCCCAGGTATTTGGTTTCAGTCGATAGGCTTAGGGTTGTCCCAAAGAAGCTTGGCAATTGTAACGTTGCCAGCTTCCTTTTCTTTGTGAAGAGGACGAGTTCCGTTTTGGTAGGGTTCACAGCTAGTTTGTATTCCTTGCACCAGTCCTCAACTATTCTTAGTGCTTGGCGCATAAGGTTGCATAGTGTGTTTTCGTGTGTGCCGTTTAATATTATGGTCAGATCGTCCGCATAACCCACCGTGTAGTAGCCTCCGCTATTTAGACGTTTAATGAGGCTGTCTACTACGAGGTTCCACAGTAGTGGCGAGAGGACACCTCCTTGGGGGCAGCCCTTGGCCACTATGGCTCTAGTAGTGTCGTTTACCGTAACTTGTACGGCTCTCAGTCTGAGCATGTTTGTGATCCATCCTCGCAGTGTCGAGTCCACACCGTGTTCCTCGAGGGCTGCGTTGATGCTATGGAAGATGGTTTTGTCAAAAGCGCCTTCTATGTCAATGAAGACAGCTAATGACGAGCATTTGTGGTCCACTGCACATTCGATCTTGGAGATCACATTATGCAGCGCAGTTTCTGTTGATTTACCTGTGGAATACGCGTGTTGTTGTTTGTGGAGTGGTCGTTCCCGAAGAGGTCCGTCCCGAATGTGTCGATCGCAGAGTCTCTCGAGGGTTTTCAGTAAGAAAGATGTTAGGCTTATCGGTCTGTACGCCTTGGGTTGTGTGTAGTCTGGTTTTCCTGGTTTAGGGATGAAAATGACTTTCACCTCTCGCCATGCTAATGGTATATATTTCTGTGCTATGCAGGCTTGGTAGATGGCGGTCAGCCATGGCGTTAGAGCTTCTACTCCCCATTGCAGTAGGGCGGGGAAGATTGTGTCTAAGCCTGCGGACTTGTATGGTTTAAAGGTCTTTATCGCCCATTTTATTCTTTCTGCGGTTACTATGGTGCGGGCTCTGGCCCAGTCTTGGTCATCCGGGATGTGCGTTGGCTCACTTGCCCAGGTTCTGTCCTCGGATAGACTGCAGTCCGGGAAGTGGGTTTCCAAGAGAACTTTACTTGTTTCGTGGTCCGACTTGGTGTATGTGTTGTCTGGGGTTTTCAGCGACCCGAGGGTGCGATCTTGATCGGTGGATAGGATCTTTCTCACACGCGCGGCTTCGCTGTTCGATTCAATTTCTTCGCAGAACCTCCGCCAGGCCGCCCTGCTGGCGTTCCTGACTTGTTTTTTGAAGATGTATTGTGTTTTCTTAAATGTGTCCCAGTCTTCTGGTAGTCTGGAGTTTTTGGCTCTGTTAAATTGTTTACGCATAGATTGCCTGAGCTTACTAAGTTCCGCGTTCCACCAGGAGTTGCCCTTGCTCTTGGTGTTTGGATCTCTTAGCTTGCAGCACGCGTGGTAAGCTTCAATTATAAATTCCGAGAGTTTTGTTACGGTTTCTTCAAGTTGTTTGGGGTCCATTAGAATTTGGGGCGTTTGGTGCTGTGTTAGTAGGGAGGCCAACAGCCGTTTGTAGCCAGGTACATTTGTACGGCGTGGGTTGCGTCTAGGTTCGGGTTTTTTTTATTAGGCGGTAGCGTAATGCCATACATACTTCTCCGGTGTGTTTTACAGCCATACCGTAATAGTAGTACCAATAATTATATAGTGCACATTAATTAAAACAAAAAACAATTCTTAACCATTTGTACCAGGCTAATTTTTGCGCAGCTAATCGTCAAGTAACCATTCACGAAAATCACCTTGCGATACTTTTCCCATGGTTCACAATGGCCGCCAAACCACCACAAAGGAGTAATTTTTTTTGCTACCCTCATTTTCGTTTTTGTCATTGCGTAATTATGGTACAAATGACTTAATATTTTGTGTCACTATCTCCCGGTCTAACTGTAAGATGTATATTAAAGCACAGTCGAACGGTCACGTACAAAATGTATGCGAGCGATATTTAGAGGTCATTTGAAGGTATATATTACATCCCATAGTGAAAAGGCGGCTTTAGACTGCTGCGCCGCGTGTCGCGGGTTCGATCCCCGCACGTAACAAATATTTGTATGGCCTACAGATAGTTGTTCCCGGTCTGGGTGTTTGTGTATGTGAGTTTAATTAAATGCTTGTAAACGCCCCACGATACAGAAGAAATTCAACGTTTATAAAAAACTAGCTGATGCCCGCGGCTTCGCCCGCGTGGATACTGTAAAAACAATCCTTGATGCGGATTATATATCATTCTAAAATATCAGCTCGATCGGTGGAGAACTTTTTTTGAGTTTTTGAAGCCTACACAAACTAACATAACATTTTTATATATATACTAGGTGTTGCCAGCGGCTTCGCCCGCTACAACTCAATTTTTTATTTTTTTTTTTGATAAAAAGTATCCTATGTTACTTCTAAACCTTCAAGAGTATAAATGTACAAAGTTTCATGATGATCGGTTAAGTAGTTTTTGCGTGAAAGCGTAACAAACATACTTACATTCGCATTTATAATAGTAGGGATAGATAATTTTAAAAGACCAAGGAGGTCGATTTTGGTATAGACGTAAGTGGTTGACTATGGCTGCCAAAGTCATTGTTTCCTTTCGGCTTAGTTAAGTATAATATTCTATTCTTTGGTCATTGTTATAAGCGTCAAAAAAAGATTAAAGATTTAATTAAGTACTCCTAAAAACCCGTAAAATAATAAATGCAAGCAACATATTTATGTGGATGAAACTTTAATTGGAGAATTTAACATTTCGTCAAAATTTATTGTGAAAGGTAAATTTTTTTCCGTTTAGTCTAGAAGCATTTTCAGTGTTTCTTTACTGGGATTTTTATGAACGAATAGACAAGCATAATAATCAGAAGATGAGAACAATTTAGTAGTGAGGAAGGAAACTAACACAAGTGCAATATTTTCCCTCACTTTGGAGTACTCTGGATTCACGACTCGTGCCGAGGGAGATCAGGCACCAGTTTCCAACTTCAAACTACTGAGCATTCCGTGATTGAAATTCTCAGTATTGTTATTTTATGGCTTACTTCCGATTCGAAAGGGGGATTTCGTGATATGCAAAAATGTGCCTCAAAGTTACTCACATTTCGTCATGTATGTTTAGGTCCCGTTAAAGTAAGGGGGGTGCCGGGTGAGCCTTTTCTCAACCAATAAGCACAAATCCAGACACCGCTTGGAAAACCATGTTTCTTTTTACGGGATGCTTACTTACATTTTGAAACTTGACAGTATGTAACTGCATCAAAATTGTGTTTGTCAAATACTCTTCAGTAAATAATTGAGCCGGGACCTGGTGATGGTTGCGGGGATCCACTGGATGCGAGATACACTGAGATCGGTCAATGTGGCGACACTTAGGGGTGGCCTATGTCCAGCAGTGGACGTCTTTCGGCTCATATTTTGATGATGATGAAATAATTGAGCAAATTGTATTGGCTCAATGACTTGCTCTGTAAAAATTGTCAGGCGTCAGACGAGTCTGACCACATTATAGCCCAGACAGCACTCCATATTCATACTTTTAAGAAAATAAGAATCTCATACCTACATTAATTCCCAAGTTACTCCAAGGAATTATTATTATTTGTTATGAATTGCACAAAATGTCAGAATATTTTTAATGTCGCGGTCGCGGGCTACCTTGGCGCTAACCCCTTAGGAAAATTTGTCTGGAATTTTCCTTATCGAAATCCTGAAACAATAAATTTATTTCTTCACTGACAGTTTCAAAGAAATAAAATGCCTAATTCCATAAAAATCAAACAAAATGACGTAATAAATCAGAACTGTGATGCTGCCGTACAAACTGCGTTAACTGGAAACACAGTGTACTCGCTACCCAGGTGGACAGCCAAGCGGAATATGGTGGACATCGTGGATGAAGATGGACCTGTTCCTATGGTGGACATGAGGCCTGCGAAGGTACAGTTTTGGACGAAACTTTTTGCGCTTGAATAAGATGGTCTGTCAGTAAAACGCTGATGGTATAGTATAGGGTGACCTGTCCAACAGTTAACCACTCGTACACAATCAACCATGCCTATATTTGGCAAACGTGACGTCAATATTTCGTGCAACCGCGCGATTTAGATGTCAAAACGGCCCCGCTCCCCTCTCCCGAGTTTGCAGCGAGCTAGCGCGGGCGTCAGTTGTGTGGCATCAAATTAGTGTTTTTAATGAAAAAAGTTAAAAAAAACCGGCCAAGTGCGAGTCGGACTCGCGCACCGAGGGTTCCGTAAAAAAAATATATTATGTGATGTAACTAAAAATTTATGGTTTTCGTAATTATTCCTTTATCTATGCTATAAGACGTTGCTTCGTACCAAATTTCAAGATTCTGAGTTCACGGGAAGTACCCTGTAGGTTTTGATTCCCTTGCGAGTGTCGAAAATTTGCGGCATAAACGGGAGTATCTTGATGTAACTAAAAATTTATGGTTTTCGTAATTATTCCTTTATCTATGCTATAAGACGTTGCTTCGTACCAAATTTCAAGATTCTGAGTTCACGGGAAGTACCCTGTAGGTTTTGATTCCCTTGCGAGTGTCGAAAATTTGCGGCATAAACGGGAGTATCTTTTGATCGCGTTGACTTAGAAGTTTGATTTTTTCACAGCTCCAAGAGACCATAGACTTGAGTATTTGATATGAATTTCAGCTTGATACCTCCACGCGTTCCTGAGAAAAAAGGTCTTGACAGACAGACAGACAGACAGACAGACAGACGGACAACAAAGTGATCCTATAAGGGTTCCGTTTTTTCCTTTTGAGGTACGGAACCCTAAAAATAACGTGAGTACTTTTTCTCTTAACTTTATTTGGTTTGATTTTACAATAATCATTATTTGTCGGCCGTGTAGACTGACTAAACATGTTTTATTTGGTATAGGTATTAGGTGTGTAATGACGCTTATTTAAAAGTGAGGTCAGCTCAACGGTTTTGTGAACAGGGTAGTCTACAATTAACCAAATGCAGTTGGTACACAATTAACCATGGTTAACTGTGTACCAACTACGGTTAATTGTGTAGGTACCATACCTGTATAATTTTATCTTGTTTGTTTTTTTGTAAACTCTTTAATGTGTTGCAGGTATACAAGTAAATGTTTACCAAGATTACCGAATTTTTATTTTATTTGTATTTTAGATTGGGCGTACTAAACAACAAGAAAGAAAAAAAGGAGGGCACTCAGCAGACGCTATTGAATTAGTCTAATACTAGTAGTTAAATATATATTCATTATTATTTATTCATATTTCTATCTAGTTTAATTCCAAAGTTGAAAAAGTCTAAGATTTATAGTTAAAAGACTTGTTATATTTTTATTTTATTAAACGTCATAAGACTGATTACGTGCCAATAAATAATAAGTAGGTATAATTTAAACTAAATGGATCTCCCTAGTTGTACCTATGTGCTGATAAGCATAAAAATGTTTCAATTTATATTATATTTGAGAAGTATAAAACTTAATAATAGTTACCTACATAATTATAAAAAACCGGCCAAGTGCGAGTCGGACTCGCGCACCGAGGGTTCCGTAAAAAAAATATATTATGTGATGTAACTAAAAATTTATGGTTTTCGTAATTATTCCTTTATCTATGCTATAAGACGTTGCTTCGTACCAAATTTCAAGATTCTGAGTTCACGGGAAGTACCCAGTGGCGTGCAGTGGTCTCCCACGGTGGGTAGGCCACGAAATATTGACAGCAAAAAAAAAATTGTCACATTTATAAAAATAAATAAGCCTGTAAAAGTTATAGGTACCTAAATACAATTCAAAAACTCATCACATTATTCAAGGGTGCAACTCATGATTTTCTAACGATGCAAACAGAAGAAAGATTCGGCCACCTTAAATATCTCATCCAAGTGAGTGGGTGATAGTTACAAAAGTACAAAACACGTCACTTGCAAGATAATATCCGAAGTGGCTTTCACACATCTACCTTTAGATACAATTTGCACCTTATCATTACATTACTTATACGATAATATCATAATTGAGAAAACTTATTACCTTTATCATCTAGCAAACACACATTAACAGCACAAACTTCACTTTGTTATTATTTGTGGGAATAAACAAATAATACACAACAAAGCTAATATTTACCTACACTACTGTTAATAATGTTATCTAATACTGACAATATCTGTACGTTTTCGGTTTCAAAACAAATCGCGCTATAAAACAACAATGAAACAATAAATATTAATGGCTTCCTCGCGTAAAATATAATTTCTAATTTGCCGATAGCAAAATACTACCAAATAAAATTGCATAATTTTCATATCGAGTTTGTTCACAACAGCGGTCAACAAAATTTTGCAGGATTATACGAAAACGATCAATGAGAAATGTGTTGGCAGTGCTGCACTCTATCTGTGGACGGAAGAGCGAAGACCGCTAAGCGCGAAATTCAAATTTCTAAATTTCCTTACATTTTTGCAATTTGCAGGCCCGTGCTAGGTTGTATGTTGATTATTAAAATATGATTCGCGGCTGTAAGACGTATGTAGTCAGTATTCAAGCTAGCACTGGCCTGCAAATTGCAAAAAACGTAAAAAAAAAAAAAACAAATTTGAACTTCGCGCCGGAGTTCGCGGGCTAAAGATGGCCGCATGACGCATCCAATCGTAGCCTTGTGTTGTTGCAGCCAATCACAGGCCGCCTCCACTCGCAGGAGCTGGCATGCATGTGTGCGGTTCATATACACGAAAATATGCACCGATCATTCTCCGATGTGACGCTGTGTGCGTAAAATTATGAATGGGTTTTAGGCTAGTCGAATGCTAGCCTAAGCAAGCCTGTAACTAAAAGATTCGTACGCGAAAAATTGCTCTAAGTATTTTAACAGGAGTTTGAACTTTTTTATTATTATTTTGTACATGGTGTTATTTTATTACATGGTTATTAGTTATAAGAAATGCTCAGTTGGTAAGGTAGGCTAAGCCTAAGAGCCTTAATAGAGCGCACGCCACTGGAAGTACCTACCCTGTAGGTTTTGATTCCCTTGCGAGTGTCGAAAATTTGCGGCATAAACGGGAGTATCTTGATGTAACTAAAAATTTATGGTTTTCGTAATTATTCCTTTATCTATGCTATAAGACGTTGCTTCGTACCAAATTTCAAGATTCTGAGTTCACGGGAAGTACCCTGTAGGTTTTGATTCCCTTGCGAGTGTCGAAAATTTGCGGCATAAACGGGAGTATCTTTTGATCGCGTTGACTTAGAAGTTTGATTTTTTCACAGCTCCAAGAGACCATAGACTTGAGTATTTGATATGAATTTCAGCTTGATACCTCCACGCGTTCCTGAGAAAAAAGGTCTTGACAGACAGACAGACAGACAGACGGACAACAAAGTGATCCTATAAGGGTTCCGTTTTTTCCTTTTGAGGTACGGAACCCTAAAAATAATGCTTTGAAAGCCTTGCTTGGATATAAATGTATTATTTATTATAATTATGTCTTAAATCGAGAAGTCTGATTGTTATTGTTGTAAACATTTTAATTTGTTCGTAATTATTATAAGGAAAACATAATTATATTTTGTGTTAATTTTGAGAATAATTTTCTCAAAATTAATAACTAATAAAAGGTCAATTTAATAACATATGGTGTTGTTATTTAAAAATAAATAATTTATTATATTTAGTGATTAATTGTGTACCCCCATGGTTAACTGTTTCATACCGCCCGGTTAATAGTGTACTATAGTGTGGACACAGTTAACCAATTCTCATTTTTAGTAAAAGCATTTTTTTCTGTAAAATCTTTAGGAAAACGAACAGTTCTTCAATGCCAATATGTAGCTAATTAACCTGCCTTTTGACCAGAATAGAAGTTAACATGTTTTGAATGAACAATTATGAGTTATGGTGGTTTGAATTGAATTTTATGTGGTTAACTGTTGAACAGGTCACCCTAGACATCATCTGCCTAGCCTTTTCCCAAGTATGTTGGGGTCAGCTTCTAGCCTATCTGACCTCCACAACCCAGTTAATACTGGGTAATACGATGCCCTTCTTAAATAAATAAATAAGAATTAGTTTACAACTTTATTTTTTTGATATTATTTAGAGATTGCGGAACGCAGCGGAGCAGTTCCACGACGATCACCAAGGAAAGTACGAGGCTATGGGTCAGCCACAGTCCAGTCGGGTCAAACGGGTTCATGTTCACAACAACGCCTGCCCGAAGATGTATGATGAGCTGGACAGGAGGCGGTCTATAGCACTGGTACCTTGTTTTAAACCTATATCTTCTATACTATAGGGTAATTGAGTTTAGAAGTTTCTCAGGAGTAGCTAGAAACTTGGAAGTTGGCAGTAGGATACCCCCGTGATTCGAAAAACACAGCAAACTGTTGGACCTTTTTTTTTTGGAGGGTACGATATCTCCTCGGTTCCTCCCGCAGAGCGGTGGGGAGTGTCAGGCTTCTACTGAATGAAACCCACCCATGTTTCTTCTTAGCCCTTTGTGTCGAGGCTGTGGTATCTCTTTCAAACAACCCGCAACCCAAAAACCGTTAGTCCTGCACCTGATATCTCTCCGGTCGTGTCGGAATGTCGTCCCATTTGGACTATGAGAGTAAAGGAACATAGAGTGCACCTGTACCTATCTACGGACACACTTGTGCACTATAATATCTCCCGCACAGATGGCTTCTAAAAGATTCTTAGCGGAGATTCCGCTAAGAATCTTTTAGAATCATTTGGGATGAGACCATGAGACCAACGCTTTGGAATGGGCAACTACAGTACACTCACGAGTTATTATGCCTTGTGACTGGGACTGTAGCTTAGTTTATTTAGCTTCATTAGTTTAGTATGTGGTTGCTTGGGTAAAGGTTTTTGGCAGTTTTGTCATACAAAAGTATGTCAGGCCTTTGCTGGGTGGCGGCTTGAGTAATCGTTGGATATCTCTGAGGGCCGCAGTTAGTTTAATTCGACTATTCAAAAGTGCCTGTAACTGGCCTACTTGAAATAAATGCTTTGATGATTGATTTTTGATTTTGATTTTCCGCCGTGACCTAAAACGGTCAGGAGGACTTTACTTTCATCATCATCATTGCCCTTATCGCATACTATTAGGGGTCGGCGCAACACGCTTTCTTTTTCCATTCTACCCTAGACTTCCCGGTGGCATTTACTCGCCACTTACACCCGTATTTATAAACAAGTCATAGTGATTACTTGAGTAAAAGTCATTGTTTAATATACGATTTTTTTTCCCTGTAGTTTAGTAATTCCTTGATGTTACAACTATCAAAGGTTAGAATTCTTAGCTTTGCTTTCATTGACGGTTCTAACTTCGTTTAAATTCTTGCCCATTGCATAAAAATGTTTGCGTAATTACTTAAGAACAAGTAATTACTTGAACTTTACTATAAATACGGATGTTAGCGATAAAGCTGAATGAATCCTGGAAAACAAACAATCTATTTAAGTCGCGAGTAAATAGGCTTCTTCTGGGTAAGCTCGTTCCATCGTCGACCTCATCTCTGCCCTTAGGGCAAGATTGAGGTCAAGAGTAAGACCATTTTAAATAAAAAAAAAAAAAAAAAACAACGACACATTCAAATTTGTCACGATCAGTCCTCGGACTGGACTGGACTCTTTCTTTAAGGATTGGCCCACTATCGTATACTAGATCGCGAAAAGTGGAAGGAGGGAAGGGAGGCCTTTTCCCTGCAGTAGGACAGTAAGGCTTTTAATAATAATAAATGGGTCCTTCATAGTGTCCCAGTTGAGGTGATATTTTATCTAAATGTAATTTTATAACAGGTTGGAATGACTGGGTTGGCGTATCAAGCAGCAATTAAAGTGGTAAGTGTTTTCCTTATACCTTTGGTCCTTAATTTTGATAAACGTGGTACTTAACCAAAAATAAGTTGTGGAGGTCAGATAGACAGTCATCATCATCATTTTAGCCGAAAGACCTCCACAGATGGACATAGGCCATCCCCAAGTGTCGTCACTTTGACCGGTCCTGTGTGTTTCGCATCCAGTGGATTCTTGTAGCCTTCACCCGCTCATCTGTGCATCTAGTAGGAGGCCTTCCAACGCAACGTCTTCTGGTTCGTGGTCGCCACTCCAGAACTTCTCGGACCCTTCGGCCATTCGTTCTGCGAGCCTTGTGCGCTGCTTACTGCCACAGTGCAACTTAAGTTTGGCAATTCTTCAGGCTACGTCGGTTCATGTAGAATACTGATATTATAGTCCGGCCAATTTAGACATCCGAGGTTACATTAATAATTCCCACCTGGCTGAAATTTGGTAGGATTGTTTAAAACACCATTATAAATTATATGTAAGAAGTCCCCATCGATCCGACACTTGGAAAAAAAGTTATTCGAGGTCAAAGGTCACAAAAATGGGTCTTTCGCGCTTTTCAGCAAAACGGTAAGTTTTATCTTAACATTTGCAAAGACAAAAATTACACTAGTTAGGAAATTACAGTAGTAAGAATAGATAAAGTAAGGAATGAATATATAGCGGAAGTATGAAAGTGGCTAAGTGGCTAACCTAACCTAACCTTTTTTTTTTTTTTTTTTTTTGCGCTGGGAAAAAATGCATTACGCATACCCTCCCATCGGGGGATGGGGGGCTATGTGGGACTCCCCGGTCTGACCCGGTATACCCACTAAAACGACCCAGCGGCATTCCCGCTTCGTCTGAGTGGCGAGGGACTGGGAAACTGGCACAGCCTTAACGACCAGTCCTCCGCCGACGATTGCCCTTCAGGGCGGACCCATCACGCCCTCACCCCACTCCCGTAGGGGGGGGGAGGACGGGTCCGGGAATGACTGACGAAGGTGGTGATGGGTGCAATGCGGGCGCAGGCACCCCCGTGCCTGCCACCCGCCCATCGCCACCATGAGGAGGGAGAGGACAGCCTAGCGCCTTCTCCGACCCCTTCTTCGTCTGCGGAGTGGCGCAGCGAGAGGGTCGTCCTCCCGCGCGCGCTCCGCCTCCTCCTTTTGCGAGATTACATCCTCGCAAAAGGAGGCAACCGCTGCCCAGGCCTCCTCGCTCCCCAGCATGGCGTTGACTACGCCGGGAAGCGAGAGGTCCTGTCCAACCACCGCGGTCAGACCGCGGCGTAGCTCGGACCAAGCCGGGCACACCTCGAGGGTGTGCTGTGCCGTGTCCTCCGCCGCCCCACAGTCGTGGCACGCCGGGGTCTCCTCCCTCCCTAACCGGTGCAGGTACGATCCGAAACAGCCATGGCCGGACAACACCTGCACCAGACGGAACGAGAGGAAACCGTGGGACCGCTCGAGCCAGCCCTGCAGGACCGGACCGAGCGCGTCTAACGTCCGGCGGCCAAAAGCGGCTGCGGCGAGGTCCTCCGTCCAGTGGAGGACGATGGCGTCCTTCGCCTCCCGCCGCACGGCCTCCCGCTCCTCGGTGACGGGGCGCTCTCCGAGCGCCTTCCGTTGCGCAGTCCACTCGTACACTCTGGCGAGCACCCAGGCCTCCAACTCCCAAGGAGGAGTGCCGGCCAGAGCGCACGCCGCCGAGAAGCCCACCGAGCGGTAGGCCCTTGCCACCCGCTGTGCAATGGCCCTTTGGGGCTTGCGGATGGCGGTCGCATTCTCCCTCCTGTGAAGGGAGTCTGCCCAGATGGGGGCCCCGTATAGGGCCATGCTCCGCAGAATGCCGGCATATAGGCGCCGGCATTTCGCCTTAGGCCCCCCTAGGTTCGGGAGAAGCCATGAGAGGCCGTCCGCGGCTTTCAACAGGCGCGTCGACAGCCCGCTGAAATGCGGGCCGAAGCGCCACCTGTCGTCCAGCACCAGACCCAGATACTTCATCTGGGGCTGGACCTCCACTCTGACGCCCTCCACGACAATGTGAGCGTCGGGAGGGCAGCGCTGCCGAGGCCCGCGAAAGAACACGGCCTCGGTCTTGTGCAGCGCCACTTTCAAACCCAGGTGGCGGATCCTCTCCGCAACCAAGGACCCGCCAGCCGAGGCCAGACAGGCCGCATCTTCAAAGTTCCTCCCCCGGGCAGTGAGGAGAGTGTCATCCGCGTAGCAGATGACACTCGTGCCCTGGAGGAGGGCTCCCCGTAGGAGCCAGTCGAACCCGATGTTCCACAGGGGGGGCCCCAGCACTGACCCCTGCGGAACACCGGACTCTGCGCCGTACCGCCTTACTGTGGCCGTTTTGTCCACGAGGAGGACCTCTCGGCCCTCCAAGTAGCTGGCCAGGAGGTTCCGCAGGTATTGGGGCACTCCGTGATACCGGAGCGCCTCCAATATCGTCGAGTGGGGGACGGAGTTGAAGGCGTTTGCAATGTCGAATGACACCGCCAGCACTCCGTCCCCCGCCTCCACCGCCTCCTTCACTTGGCCCTTGAGTAGGGCCAGCGCGTCGATTGTCGAACGCCCACGACGAAAACCAAATTGGGCATCCGACAAATCCGGCCCTACCCCCCGCAAAAGGCTATCAAGCCGGGAGGCGACAATCCCCTCGAACAGTTTACCGACCTCATCGAGCAGGACGATGGGCCGGTATGCCGATGGGGAGTCCACCGGGCGTCCCTCCTTTCGGAGGAGGCATAGCTGCCCCTCCTTCCACAGTTTCGGGAACCTCCCAGCAGTAAAGCACGCGCTGAAGAGGTCCCGAAACCTGTCCTCCATTTGGGAGGCGGCGATCGCCACCACCCGTGCGGGGACGCCGTCTGGTCCAGGGGCCGTCTTCTTCGCGCGGAGGCTGAGAACCCCCGCGTAGAACTCCGCCGCCGTCACCGGGGGGACCTCCTCATCCGGCGAAGCCGCCCCTTGCGGGGGATCCATCGTTGGTGGGGTGAAGTCGGCCCTGCGCGGAAACAGCGACCGGACCACCCCGTCCAGCAACGCTGGCTCGAGGGTCTCCGTCAGCGGGGGACCACAAGGGCGTAGCTGGTTCCGCGCCGCCCTGTATGGTCTCCCATAAGGATCCCTGTCGAGACCCTCCAGCATCTCGGCCCTCGCCGAGTCTTTTGCAGCGCCCATTGCAGCTTTGAGGACCGTCGTCGCCTCTCGGTAAGAGGCGTATAGGAGGTCCTCCTCTGCCCGGACTCGGTTTTGGGTGCTGCGCCGTCGGCTCCGCGTGTAGGCCCTTCTGGCCGCCACGCAGGCGGCCCTGAGCCCCGCCAGCTCCTCCGTCCACCAATAGACGGCACGACGGGGAGGCGGACGGCGAGACCGAGGCATGCTGGAGTTGCACACCTCTGTCAGGGATCCCCTGAGCCGGACCGCTGCGGCGTCCACGTCCAGGACCTCGACGGGGGGCGACAGCCAGTCTTGAAGAAAGGCCGCCTCCTTAGCTGCCTCACGGTCCAGGCGGGTGAGTGCCCACCGTGGGAAGGGAGATTGCTCAGCGCGAGCCATTCCCCCTCCCCGGGCGGAGATGTCGAACCGCACATATCGGTGGTCCGACAAGGTCTCCACCGTCTCTACCCGCCAGTTGACGACGCGGGCGGCCAGCGCGGGCGTGGCAAACGCGACGTCCACCACCGACCCACCCTGTTGCCGCACACACGTGTGGACCGCCCCCCTGTTGAGGAGGGACACACCACATGAGGCCGCCCAAAACTCGACGGCGCGTCCCCGGACGTTGCACCCGGCGGCCGGGTTGCCCCAGGCCACCGACTTGGCGTTCAGGTCACCTAACACCACGACCTGGCGCGGCGCCGCCCTCCCTACGACTGCGGTGATGATTTCGAGAAAATCCTCCTCGCTCTACATGGGAATTAAAACATTACTGACAAAATATAGGTGGTAAATTAGGTATACCTCTGCCTAAGCCTTCATCCCTGAAGGCTGAAATATATATATAAACATCCGAATTGAGAACCTCCTTTTTTTAGAAGTCGGTTAAAAATAACATTATGCTTTTGTATTGAAGTCCGAGAGAGGGCGGTTTGGAGAGAAATAGACCCCCACCAGGGCCATGTCTCCCCACGCGGCGGCCACGTATCCCGGTCCCCTCTCTAAGAGCGAGAGGAGAGGGGAGTCCGTGGAAGGCCGCGACACCAACGCCACCAAGCCGTCCCGGTCGCCCAGCCAACGGCCAGGGACAGAGTAAGGCTCGGCGACCACCGCCAAGTCCACCAACCACTCAGCCATGGTCTGCATCAGCAGATCCTGGGCTGCTCTGCAGTGGTTGGTGTTCGCCTGAAGGATGCGATGTTCGACTCTGTCCATCAGTCGGACATCGCACCCCCCTCTGCAGCCGCCGCAGGAGCGACGGTGCTAACTGTAGCAGCAGGCCCGGTCGGCGCCTGCGCTTTGCCCCGCTTAGGGGGAGGATTGCAGTTCCTCCCCTTCATAATATGGTCTGCCGGGCAGCCACTGGCGGCACACACCGCGCAGTGCGGCTTGGCGGCCTCGCAGGAGGCGGCTTTGTGGCCCTCCTTGCCGCAGCGGTAGCATGTGTCCGTCCTGTCCACAGTGGACGGACACAGGGGCCGGGTGTGTCCGATGCCGAGGCACCGGAAACACCGCAGAGGCTGGTCCTCGAGTGCACGAACTGCGCCCGAGCTGAACCCAACCGTGAGACGTCCCTTAGCAAGGACGGCTTTGGCAGCGGCGATTGGGCACTCGAGGCGAATGGTGCCCATGCCGCCACGGCCGGGCCTTATGTCCCGGCCTTGGACCGCTGCGACGCCACAGCCCCCTATCGCTGCGACCGCCGCCAAACCTAACCTAACCTAACCTAACCTAACACCATTATGTAAATACCTATGTTTAACAAATAAAGATTCTGATTCTGATTCTGATTCTGGCCCAGCTGTTACAGAAACATTGAAAGGAAGTCGTCTTGTCTCGGTATGGTCATGTAATGAGGTACATGTGACTAAAAAAGAGATGGATATTGTAAATGTAGATGGATGGAGGGGCAGAGGAAAGCCAAAGAAAAGATGGATGGATTCTGTGAGGAAAGAATGGAAAAAGAAAATATGTTGCGCCGACGCCGCCGACCCCAAGTAGAATGGGGTAGGAAGATGTTTAGTTTAGTGAAAAACAGGTGAAAAATAAGTTATAACGAGGCTGACTTACCTTTAAGGATAAAAGCCTCTGTACACACCGGGACTTACAGCTTATAGTACGGCCGGTGTTCCAAGTGTGCACGATGTGACTACGTTTGAGATAATTGAACCTGGATGTGTACCTAAAGCCCAACTGACGCCAAACCTAGCCCTACAATAACTATACCTAGCACCCCAGTTATCCTAGCCCTAGCCTACCATATACAAACCACACCAAACGTAGGTTACGTTGGTTATACGAGAGGGAAGTCTGTCACAAGGAGACCTACGGTGACAGGCGGAGTTTGGGTAGGAAGAGGGTTTTGTGTACGTCGTGCAATGTACACAGGAAATGGTTTTCTTACTGCCGATCCCACAGACTCATAGGACCGATGATGGCTAAAGGTGTCTTGGCCACAGTAAGAGGAAGTAAGGAGATAAATCACACTCGACTCCAGCTTGATGACTAACTTTATTACAATAATGAACTTAATTATATACAATTTTTGTGGTAAATACACATTGATGGCTATTTACATGTGTGTCGTGTGTGTATCGAGCCGATGAAGCGAAGATCTCAGTAGGCCACATCTTAGTGCTGACGGTGTGCTGGTGTTGCCGGCGCGTGGACCGTATGTGTGTCGCTGACGCTGTGATGCTATTGTTGGCGCGTGCAACTATAGTATGTTCACGGTTGAACAGCCTCCATTAAAATAAAAATAATTAAAAAAGCGGACAATTTAATAAGGAAAAGGCTATAATATGAGTCTGCCAGCTATAACTGTTTATTTCTCTTGGTAGGTATTCCCTCATGTCATTCTCAAGGAAAAAAACAGTTTTAATTATAAATTATCTCACGTTATTAATTAGAGACAAGTATGACATGAATTAATTCTTGTACTTATTTATTTGTGAAATTGTATTTATTTCAGAAGGTTTATTACCTGTTTTGTTATTCATGTCGAGATTGCATAGGAAATAAGTAGGTAGGTATGCCTGGGAACTGAAGTATGTGCAGCTGATCCGAGCGATGGTACAGTCAATGCAATACCCAAGTCCGGTCTACAGCGGACACTACCGGTAGCTTCAAAGTGGCTGTCACCAAGGGGCGGCTCTAAGCCCTTTTATTTGGAGGGTGGAAAATCATCAAAAGACTCCTCCCGCTCCGGGCAGAGCGGTAGGGAGTGTCAGACTTCTACTGACTAAAAACCACCCATGTTCCTTCTTAGCCCTTGTGCCGAGGCCGCGGTATCTCTTTCGAACAACCCGCAGCCCCGACGGGAGCCGGAGCCCCGACGGGCGGCTCTAAGCCCTTTACTCCTCTTGGTATAGTAAGGAAGCTCTCGTGAAGTAGTTAGATGAAAAAAGATTGCATGTAGCTGAGATGAGAATGTTGAGACGTGCGGCTAAATGAGTGAAGAATATAAATGACGATGGATGGAGAGTCAGTGGAAGACCAAAGAAACGATGCATAGATTGTGCGAGGAAAGAAATAGTACATTGTTACCTTAGGGGTGAAAGCAACTTATTTAGTCCCGAGACGGGGTTTGGCGCCCGATCGTAGTGAGGACGCTAATAGTTCGAGGGACTAAATAAGTCTTTAACCCGAGGTAAACACTGTGCTTTTCATTACGAATACAAGGAAAGTTGATGGGAATAGGCTTGCCCCCAATTACCCAAATCGGTGGATGGCTATAGGCTTGCTCCTAATTACATCGGTTGATGGCAATAGGCTTGCTCCTAATTAGATTGGTTGATGGCAATAGGCTTGCTCCTAATTAGATTGGTTGATGGCAATAGGCATGCTCCTAATTACATCCGTTGATGGCAATAGGCTTGCTTCTAATTAGATTGGATGATGGCAATAGGCATGCTCCTAATTACACCCGTTGATGACAATAGGCTTGCCCCCAATTACATCAGTTGATGGCAATAGGCTTGCTCCTAATTACATTGGTTGATGGCAATAGACTTGTTCCTAATTACATTTGTTGACGGTAATAGGCTTGCACCTAATCACATTGGTTGGTGGCAATAGGCTTGCTCGTAATTACATTGGTTGATGGTAATAGGCTTGCTCCCAATTACATCAAAAAACTGAATCAAGAAATTAGAATTATTTCATACGAATATAATACGATCTCTTGTTAATTTTCAGCCACCACAGCATTCATCAAGTGAGGACAATACAGGAAAATTCGACCCGACTTGCCCCAAATGTATCAAACGCAAAAAGAGAATCGAAGAAGAAAGAAAACGTAGGAAGCGACTTTGTAAGAAGTGTCGAGAAGAACGAAGCAGACGAGAATCGAAAAACAAAATGGGTCGGGTTGCTAAACAAAAAATCCCGAAGACGAAAAAACAGCAAAGAAGATGCAGATCTTTTTGTAACACTTCTAAACCTTGCATTATTAATAGCTCGAGTAAAGGTTTCCAATGCCATCTAGCGGCCGAAACGAAAAGCGTTTCGACATGCAATTCTTCTGACAATTTATTATCTGTATCACAAGACCCTGTAACTCCGAATGCATCTGCCAGTGAAAAGGACAATATAAACCAAGAAAAAAATGACTTAAACTCTAAATTTTCGCACAAGAAAAGGGTTGGAAATAAGAAACCTACTTCCAAAAAGTCTGATGAGATTCCTAGACGTCCGGATTCGGAACCCGAACCGTCTGTGACTAGTTACAATAGTTTTATGTCAATGGGACACGAACCGATGGTCGAATGACATTTTTTTTTTTGGGAAATCGTGAGAATGTCTTGTTTGATGTCTATGGAAAACTGAAGGTTAATCGTTTCGCGCCAGTTTTAACGGCCCTACCATAGAGATGTTGGTTGTGTTTTTGTATGTAATAAATTATAATTGTTGGTGGTCAATTTATTCTTGGATTTTATTTGGTTTATTCACGCTTGTAATCCCTGAAGGATTAGGCAAAGGGAGATTCACCTTTAGTACACACACATTTTGCCGTCTGATGCAATAGTGTTCCTATTGTCTCTAACCAGACGCCAGACGTCGATCACGGAGTCATCATCAGCCTATTGCAATCCACTGCTGGTTACGCCACTCAACTCGATTTTCGGCAACTCTCATCCAGTTGTTACCAGCCACTCTGCGAAGATCATCGCTCCACCGAGCCTGCGGGCGTCCCACCTTAGTGCATGTTTACGTACGCGCGGCGCGGCGTGCGGCGCGACCGGCGACGCGTCGAGCGACGCGTCGAGCGAATTTTGTGTTCACGGACAGGCGATGCGTGCAGCGGCAGATATCATCGTTCGCGCAAACACAAACGTATGGCAATGTACGACGGTGTACATAGAGACGCGGCGCGGCGGCCGCGGCGGCGGCCGCCGCGAATTTTCAAGGCCAAGTTCCGTCGCGGGCATCGCTTCATCGAGAATAAACCGCCGCGTGCATCGCCGCGTCCGTCGCCGCGGCCGCCGCCGCGTTCGCCGCCGCGGCCGCCGCCTCAAATTCAAGCAATCGCGTATAAATTCGCTTCTCCGTGAACGCACTCATACACCGCCATACGTTTGAATTTAGTGCGGATCGCGTCGCCGGCCGCGCCGCGCGCCGCGCCGCGCGTACGTAAACATGCACTTACGCTTGCCGATTCGCGGTATCCACTCAAGAACTCGTCTACTCCAACGGTATTCGGTTCTGCGACTAATATGGCCGGCCCACTGCCACTTCAGCTTAATTATTTTGTGAGCTATGTCGACATCTCTGGTCCTCTGTCGGATCACCTCATTTCGGATGCGATCCCTGAGAGAGACCCCTAGCATAGCTCGCCCCATATATAGCTCGCTGATCGACTTTAAATTTATGGACCAACCGTATCGCTAGGGTCTTGGGTCCACGTTTCAGCCCCGTATGTCGTAACAGGCAGGACGCGATCACGGAGTATTTTCACGAAATCAGTATGTACAGTCGAACAAGCTAATAAGTATATAGCCAGCTAACTTGTATTTACTTTTAAGATTTATATTTATAAAACAAAATTGCAACCAATATTTTCAGTGTACAAGAATTTTAAAGATCTCTACCTGTATACTCATTAGCTTGTTCGACTGTACCTACCTAAATATAACGTCGTCGGTCGCATATTATACGACAAGATTTTAAGCTTTACCTTTTTACGAGATATTATAACATGACCGCGGTTTGAATAGGTTTCCCGTGCAATAAGAGATCCGCATAATGATTTAGTATTAACTTGATTGGTCGTCCTACGTACGTACCACAAAAAAGTTTGAAGATATCTGGACGATAATTTTAATTAAATAAGTACCTATTCTTAACTCGTTAAGACTTCCCAGCATAATTAAAAGTAATTAAGAGTTCGCATTAATAAATCGTTAAAGTTGGATAATTAGGTAATCTGTAGAAAATTAACGTAGGTATGAACAATTACAATTTATTCTTTCAGTTTCAAGAAAACTATAAATCACTCTAGATTCCGGGCTCAAATCCAGCTTGTCCCTTCGCTACTGTCCCCAGTGAAGCCCTACTAAGCCGAGGTCAGTACCCTACAGCCTATAGGCGTCTTAGCTTAGCCTATAGTTATTTTTGCCCCCGACTGGAAGTCTAAGGCGCTTTGCACATGGAGCAACAAGGTGAGGCAACTATCAACTTTTTAAAAGTTTCCTGTAACTAGTTGATAGTTGCTACAACGAATACGGTTGCCGCAATTTTATGGCAATCTGTGAGCAACTTTCATTGCCGAGTTGCTCAATCTACACAGCGAACAGCGTTCAGTGTGACGATAAATATCGAAGAAGCAGCAATAGGGGATCGGACAGGGTCAAAATAATACAAATCTGTTTAGTCCGTAAGTTAGATTAGCGAAAAATATTGAATACGTGTTTTTTGTTTTATCAAATCAATAAAAAATGACGAAGATATAACGCGTCAAAGATCTTGGAGTGGGGCTTGAAACGTCACTTGTGTCGTCAAAATGTACTATCATATGACGTCACACGAGTTTTCGAAGCACTGTATCGTCTTCATTTTAAGTTTACGTGAAAAAAGAAAAAATACGTGTCCAATAATTTTTGGAAATCTATCTGACGGACTAATTAGTTTTTTTTTGTCCGATCCCCTATAATTGCTCTAATTTTATTACGTCGTCGCCGTCGATGTTATCTTTAAAAATCGGTATAATATTTAACAGTTACTAGTTGCAACAATTAGGAACTATAAACTTAGTCATCGATTGCAGCAACTGAAAACTGTTGACAATCACCGGAACTCGAAACTCGAGTTGCTATGTGTGTGCAGTCCAATTGAAATAAACAGCTAGTTGCCAGCTAGTTGCCAGTTGCTGCAATAGTTGCTCCATGTGCAAAGCGCCTTACACTCGGCATACAGGATTTTTAGTCAGTAGAAGTCTGACACTCCCTACCGCTCTGCCCAGAGTGGGAGGAGTCATTTGATGATTTCCCACCTTCCAAATAAAATAAAAAAGTATTTAAGTAGGTACACACGGCTACACATCAAGCTATACAAAACCAGTTAATCTTGGCCTCACTTTACTAGATCTTTTCGCACAATGAACGATCAGATTATATTGGTTTTGTATAGCTTGATGTGTAGCCGTGTGTACGTGTTACCGGCCAAACTCAATTTCAGGCCAAACCACTTTTGCCTACTAATTATGAGCTTTTGGGGGGGGCTGAGGAACAGGGTGTAAAGTTCCTCATCCCCCGTTGAAAAGGGAGGATCCTCCGACCACACGGGTGTTGTGTCCGGCGGGCTAACTGCCCGACATTACATTTGTAAGTCGGGAACTCCTATATAGGCTTATGTCGCGGATAATGTTGATAGCGCGATGTAGGAATTTCTGTCGATCGTTTGTTAGTACGCAGGTGTTGCGATAGATGTCGCTAGTCGCCACATCACTCCCCTCCGAGACCGGAGGTCGAAAGCAGGTTAAGTCTTGGCGCTTGTCAGCCAGTGGAAGGTTCCAGTGAGTCGGAACCGGATGCCGCATAGTTCACGGTGAGTCGGAACTGTCTGCGGTGATGCCCCAGTGAGTCGGGGTGATGCTGCATATTAGCTCCAGTGAGTCGGAGTGATGCAGTGCTTGCCGTGATGCTGCGTATGCTCCAGTGAGTCGGGGTGTGCAGTGCTGCGTTGTGGCTGGCTGCTGCGTCGACCAGGAGAGAAGTGCGTCTCTTGCTGACCGGCCGAAGTGCAGTGTGCTGTGCCAAAGTCGCTGATGAGGCTGGGGGTGATGTCCAGGAATGCGCTTCCGCTGCATGCTGGTGGACAGGATACCCCATGAAGCCGTGGCTGCTGGCTGACGGTATGACTCGCTGCTCGAAGGCGAAGGGGAAGTGATGATGACGTATGAAGTTGTTGCACGAAGGCTGCGCTGACGTTCATGCTCGGGGTCACCAGTTTGGGGGGGATATGAGGAACAGGGTGTAAAGTTCCTCATCCCCCGTTGAAAAGGGAGGATCCTCCGACCGGACGGGTGTTGTGTCCGGCGGGCTCATCAACTTGGGGACTACCTTTTCCTCAATACAACTCGGTGTGATACATTCTTGGGGATTTCCTTTTCAATAAAATACAAGTTTCAGTATATTATAATTACTGGCTGTATCGGTTCAAGTACTGTCAGTGGCCAGTGTTACCTGACCCCTCGTTTAAAGAATAGGAGAAGCTAGTAGTGTGAGAAGAGGGGTCAGGTAAAGCTGGTCGTCTGTTTAAAGTGCGTTTGCTACATTAGGCTAGTTTTAAATAAGATTTTCCTGGAATTTATATGACACAACATTTGGCGGTGGCAATTTTAGGCTAAGCGATTGGGCTTTTCTTGCGCTGCCTATATCGCTGGTTCGATTCCCGCACGGAACAAATATTTGTATTGTCCACTGGTTGTTCTGGGTCAGGCTATAGGGTATGTGAGTTCCCGTCGGGGCTGCGGGTTGTTCGAAAGAGATACCGCCGCCTCGGCACAAAGGGCTAACAAGGACCATGGGTGGTTTTTAGTATCGCGGTATCTCTTTCGAACAACCCGCAGCCTGTGACCCTGTTCATCTCATCAAGCTGATGGTGTCTAAAGTCTAGCTCCATAAATAGCCTGGCAGCTAAGGAGAATTTCTTTGATCTAAAAGCTTTCCGCATACCCTGTTTGTCCTTCTCCCGATTAGGTTCAAGTGGACCTGGGCAGGACATCTTGCTAGACGCGGAGATGGCCGATGGAGCAAAGCATTGACTGAGTGGTGGCCAAGGTTAGGCCATGGACACCAGGGCCGTCCTAAAGCTCGTTGGGTTGACGACATCGTCAAAGTCGCGGGAAACACCTGGATGAGAGACGTACAGAATCGGGACTTATGGCGGAAAAAGGGGAGGCCTATACCCAGAAGTGCGTGCTTCCGGGCTTAAAATATGATGATAATGATCCCTACGAAGGTAGCTGGACCCAGAGACTCCAGAGGGCCATAACTGTGTTAAACTTGATAAAAAATCTAGGTTTTATTATAAGTATTTGAGGATATTCGATAAGCCATACGCGACCTAATGACCGATTGGCGGTCATCAAGAGGGTCATTATCTAAATCGTTGCTTAATGATATCCAACCAATTACGATTACTAATTATTCACGAAGAATTTCCAAGAAACGAAGTACCTGTTTAATTTAGTCGCGTTATAAAGTATGCCTATGTGTATATTATGTGGGCAACAAAACCTTGAAGGCTCAGTTCGCGCGAGATTCATTTACACATAAGTCGTTTCCGTATAAAACGCACAGCCCGGGTGCCGAGTGTAATCGAATTTATAACAAAAAACATGAATTAAAAATTAATACAGACCATAAATTGAAAAGTTTTGACAGCAATTTTGGCGCGAATTGGCGTTTAAGGTTATGATTTTATAAAAAGTTGTTATTTTGGAAAGAAATGTTTTCCAAAATGAGTTTGAACGTGTGCCTAGTTTTGTTTTGTTTTATAAAAGTTGTGTTGTTACAAGGAACTGGTTCGGGCAATGACGGAAACTGTAAGTACTTTGTCTCTGTGATACGTTTTTTTTTTTCTGAAGCAAAGTGCTGAGCAAGCGAATAACCTTGTTGAGTCTGAGATAGAATAAATATTTTTTGTTTGTCGAGTGTCTGCATGAATTTGTGTTAGTAGCTGGTTGAAACAATTATCGGCCACAAAAAATATGATTACAAAGCAGATGGCTTATCGTTGCGCAAAAAACTTGCAAAATCGACCTCAGTCATGAAATAATGACATTGAACTTATTGTGATTTATTTTATTATGACCGTGATGTGTCCCACTGCTGGCCAAAGGGACATTGAACTTATTTACTTGAAACTTTTTATGCTTTTTTTTTTTGATAATACCTACCAGAGGTAAACTTTTTTCTGTTCTTTTTTTTATTCTTCTTTACTTTATATTTTTGGTTCATGATAAAAACTAGCTCCGTCTAGCCCAATGGCAGAAATGATTAAAAAACCAAGACTCTACCTTTTTTTTTAATTTTTTTTTTTTTGGTGGGTGGAAAATCATCGAATAACCCCTCCGCTCTTGGGCAGAGCGAAGGGAAGTGTCAGACTTCTACTGACTAAAAACAAAACCCATGTTCCTTCTTCGCCCTTGTGTCGGAGCCGCGTTATCCTTTCGATAATCCACAGCCCCGACGGGGCCAAGGGCCAAGACTCTACCTTCGTCTTAGTTTTATAGGTCATATTTTATAGACCTTCAATATATCTTTTGTGAGTGTACTAATAGGTACGCCTCTGCCTAACCCTTCGGGGATTACAGGCGTGATGTTATGTGTGGTTTAATACATCTTTAGAATGATAATAAATAGGTATTAACTAACAAATCCTGAAATAGTGACAACCAAAAGCTACAGCGCGCAGAAATAGCAAAAAATAAGAAAAAAAGCTTGTTTTATTTATAAAACACCATAATAGTCCGGTCAATTTAGACATTCGAAGTTACATAAAGTCCCAACAAGCTGAATTTCTGTGAAATTGTTCAAAACCTAATTATAAACAATGTCTAGAAGTTCCCCATCATTCCCGTTTAAGGAAAAAAAAATATTCGGGGTTAAAGGTCAAAATTTGAGATTTTTTGATTTTTTCTCGAAAACGGTAAGTTTTATCAAAAAAAACCTCAACCCAAAGTTGTAGATCTTAAAATTCTCTACAAAAATGCCTTTCATTATTATTTTCTAAGAGTTACCATTCCTGAGATATCGCGATTCTAAGAGCCTTTATATAAAAGCAAAAGGTAAGTCACTCCTCACGAAATCTCGAAAACCGCTGGACGTATAAATATGATTTTTGGCAAGGAGGTAGTTTATAGTTAGTAGACGTCCGCTAAGAACGGATTTTGCGATAGGGCCGGATTAGGGTGGTCTAAGGGCCCACGCAAGTTTGTATGAATCAGAACTTGCAAAAGCTCATAGACCACCCTAATCCAGCCCTGTCAGAAAATTAATGCATAGCAGACGTCTACTGACTATAAACCACGTCTCTGCCAAAAATCAAGATTGTAGCACAAAAAATGAAGGACTTTCATACAAACTTGCGGGGGCCCTAAGATCACCCTAATACGGCCCTGTCGCAAAATCCATTCTTAGCGGACGTTTACTAACTATAAACTACCTCCTGTCCAAAAATCATCTTTATGCGTCCAGCGGTTTTCGAGATCTCGTGAGGAGTGAGTAACCTTTCGCTTTTATACATAACTAGCGACCCGCCCCGGCTTCGCACGGGTGCAAATGGATGTTATTATACATATAAACCTTCCTCTTGAATCACTCTATCTATTTAAAAAAACCGCATCAAAATCCGTTGCGTAGTTTTAAAGATTTAAGCATACAAAGGGACATAGGGACCGAGAAAGCGATTTTATTTTATACTATGTAGTGAAGAATAATGTGACTGTTAGAATCGCGATATCTCAGGAATGGTAACTCTTAGATAATTATAATGTAGAACATTTTTGTAGAGAATTTTATGATCTACAACTTTGTCTGAAGCACTTTTATGATAAAACTTACCGTTTTGCTGAAAATCGCGATAAACTCATTTTTGTTACCTTTGACCTTGAATATTTTTTTTTCCTTAAACGGGAATGATGGGGAACTTCTAGACACTGTTTTTAATTATGTTTTGAACAATTTCACAGAAATTCAGCTTGTTGGGACTTTATGTAACTTCACTCTCATTTTTTGGTCTAAATTGACCGGACTATAATAATAACAAGCTTTTTATTATTACAAGCCAGTCTGTACACCTTTGCGGTATAAATAAAACAGTTCTGTAACTTAGCAAATCTATGTGTCCGGAGCTCCGGAGGGAGGTCCCATCGGTGTGAAGAATTTCGGTACAAACTTTGATCCCCTATTATGGAAGGTTTTTTGAAAATTAATCACCGAGTCCATTAGGGGCTGAAATTTCAAAAAATATGTTTTAGTGACTTTTCACTTAACGGCGACCACGACCTACCGTGAAACGGGATTTTTTCCCCACGAAGGGTCCGTTTACCGTCGGGGCTGTGGGTTTTTCGAAAGAGATATACCGCGGCCTCGACACAAACGGCTAAGAAGGAACATGGGTGGTTTTAGTCAGTAGAAGTCTGACACTCCCTACCGCTCTGACAAAAGCGGGAGGAGTCATTTGATGATTTCCCACCCTCCAAAAAAAAAAGCCCATTTACTTATATTTTTTTGTAATTAAAAATGGGCTTGCTCTTAACATTTACTTGTATTAATTACCAGATTTAACATTTTTACTTAAATAACTCTAATCTCTTCATCAAATTAACACAAAAACATTGGACTTTTTACACAAGACGATTAAAAACTTAAATCTCACAGCTATGACGTAAGGCGTAGTTCTTCAAAATAACCGGTTTCTATATAATAGGTCGTTGAAAAAACCCAATCAACAATGGTCAAGTTCGTAGATTTATTTCATACGTGTAGGTACGATTGATTTCGCGAATTCTGTCTTGTTTCTTAGAATACTGTGGTGTTTTCCTTGATCGGAGGGGATTGTTTAAGGTTCTTTAGGACATACTTAACGCCTATAATAGGGTATTTCACCATCGTCAGCCTATAATGTTCCCACTGCAGGGCCTCAGGCCTCCTCTCTAGGAGAGGGATGGGCTATAAATCCACAAGTTCCACAACGCTATCGCCATCTAACACGCGGGCCCAATGCAGCTTGGTCTAATTAGTGCGTCAGATAGATCTCCAAAAAATAATGGACACATATTTTTTCTTTTTTCACATAAACAAAATATGAAGACGGTAAAGTGCTTCGAAAAGTCGTGTCAAGTCATTAGTACCTACTTTTTTACCCAGACGTCACAGGCCCACTAATGATCTTTGACACGTTTTATGTTCGTCAATTTTTATTAATTTGACAAAACAAAAAACACGTACTTATCCAATATTTTTCGATAATCTAACAGACGGACTAATTTTTTTTTGTTGGTGAAATACCCTATTGTCAGACTTCTACTGACTAAAAACCGAACCCATGTTCCTTCTTTGCCCTTGCGCCGAGGCCACGTAATCTAGTACAAAATACCGCGGCCCCGACGGGCGTCGGCCCTTGCGGGCCCCTCTTTGCTGACATCTCTTTGAGGCGCGCGTGGAACACGAACGCGCCGCCGACACGGTCTGTTGCCGTCATGACGACGGCCGGTCGGCGAGCTAGCCCATTACTCACCGTCCACAGGCCCGCGTCTACGGTGGCCGGAAGCCATCACGTGGCCCCCGACGCCCGGAGCGCCTTCCGCGCCTTCCGCGGCGGCTGGGACGTTGAGAGGATCGCTTCCTCTCTCGTTCCGCCACCTCCTTCGCTAGCATCACTGCTTAGCAGAAGGAGGCGACGGCGTCCCATTCCTCCTCGCCCCGGACCATGGCTTGCACCAGGGCCGGGTCAGATCGACCCTTGAGGAGGAGGACCCTTTCCATTTTGAGGAAACACATTTGCACATCTCTTTGAGGTACGCGTGGAACACGAACGCGCCGTCGACATGGTCTGTCGTCATAAGACGGACGGAAGGTGAGTATTTGGTACGGTCCTGCCGTATCAAATACACAATATAATAAATAGACTTATTAGTCCGATTACCTAATAGCTTGACTGATAAAATATGTGTAGGAGGGTACTTTCAACTGCTCTGGGTAGAGTCGCTAAATGTCCACAATTTTCGCAGTGCCCAAAAGCTTGGCGAACTCTAATGCGCCTTCCACACGCTCACACTTCCCCACAGTCTTGCCTGCGCGATTACACGGTGCACACAGTACATCGCGCGTGTGGTTTGTAATGGTAATACAGTTTTACCAACCATACGCGCGATGTACTGTGAAGTGTGAACGAAAAGTGTGGTGAAGCTTAACCGTGTAGTAGGCCCATAAAACGTCTGAAATTGCTAAAAATAGTAAAAATGTTAAAAGCAAAAACAACATTACATAACATAACATCACGCCTTGAAATCCCCGAAGGGTTAGGCAGAAGTGTAGGTAAGTAGGTACCTAATAGTAAACTGATAGTTCACCAGAAGTCGCATGTAATAGTGGGCGAGCCTATAGTTATAAACCGAGCACAAATGCAGACTCCGTGGCTGCCACTGATGGAAAACCCAATAGCACTTTGCTCGACTTGGGAACCAAACTCCGGACCTCATACTTAGTAGGCGCAGGCGCTCTTGCGACCACTAGGCCTGAGGCAAGCAGGAGCCATTTAGTCTCCTGCATCGTATATGCAGATCCACGACGTCTAAATGGATAGAGCCTTCTAAAATTATCATAAACTTTAGAATTTAAGACGCAACTGGATATACTCCAATGCAGTTAGGTAAAGGTTAAGTATACTGACGGCATGACAAGTTTAGGTACAAACCAAGTAATTTTAGTAGGTACCTGTGTAATTGTAGTAGGTACCTGCAAAATTGCATGGATACTTTTAGTCTTTATTACTTGTGAATAGAGTTCAGAACTGTCCATGCATTTTTGAAGGTGACTGCATACATACATATCATACATAACTTCAGGCTTGTAATTCCTGAAAGGTGAGGCAGAGGTGTAGGAACCTAATTACACACACCTTCGCCAGTTAGAATGTCACTTACGGGATATCTTCCGTGATTATCATATGTTTTGAGTTCCCGATATTTCGACGCTGTTGCAAGCGCCATGATCGCGGGTTAACTGGAGAATGCGGGTGGATGGAAAAAATTCCAGTTAACCCGCGATCATGGCGCTTGCAACAGCGTCGAAATATCGGGAACTCAAAACATATGATAATCACGGAAGATATCCCGTAAGTGACATTTTAAATATAGTTATGAACCGTGAAAGCTTAAAACAGTGTTCGCCAGTTAGGTTTGAGTCAAATGTAATAAGGGGCGAGCCTATTGCCATCAAACGGTGTGGGTAAGAATGACGGGTGTATTGTTGCAGAAATGAATATGTTATTTATAAAAGGTTAGTACCAGCAATGTACCTGAATGTATGTACCTTTAATGAAATTCAATGTACCTCCACGAAACAAGAACAATTTATTACAAATATAAAGTGAGCCGCGGTCCTGACAGTCAGAATGACGGGTGAATCTGATAATGAATGTGATAGGTTTGTTATTGTTACCTAAAATATTTACCAGAGGATAGTACCTTCAACGTACTTCATAAAAATATAATCTGAAATTATAATGTGACGAGTAATTAACGAGAAAATCAAGAAATACAAATACAAACTCCGTGGTTGCTGACTAAGAAATTCCTTCAATAGCACTTTACCCGGCCTGGGAATCAAATCCAGGACCTCTTGCACAGCAGTTGCGCTTGTGACCACTAGGCCTACGAGGCAGTCTTTAGTACGTACAGTCACGAGCAATAACATCAGCCTAGATTTTCGAACCACCGACAACTTAACGACTTTGAAAGATCTACAATGAACAGCCGGAACCAACCGAGGCACGGAGGAAACTCGTTATATAATGGGTCATAGACTAACTTGGGCAAGTGCGACTGAAAGATCGACCTAAGCAGCTGTTATTGAGCTCCTCATTTTTTTTTTTTTAAAGTAACTTGTGTCCCACAGCTGGGCAAAGGCCTCCCCCATTTTATTCCAGCTCTCTCGGTGTTGTGCCTTCTCTGGCCAATCAGTCACGAACGAGTCCAGATCGTCACGCCAACGTTTCTTGGGTCTGCCTCGGTGACGACGATCCTCTTCAGGCACCCAGCTCCTCATAGCAAAATGAATAGGTCGTATTGTATAAATCTCAGCAATGTGTATTTGTAATAATCATACAATAATATCTTAAATTCGCAGACGAACAAAAACGTGTAGACTAACTCGAGTCCTAGAACAGTTTTATGAATATTTTGACATTATAACAAGTTTTGAAGGTCTCCGTAGTACTGCGGTCAAACTGCTCGCTTGAGAGGACATCAAATAAGATGGGAGGTGGTTTTAAATTGATATTTACTTATTATATAGCAACCTTTACTTAAGAAGCTAAGATTTAAATCAAGTAATACTAGTGACTGCCCGCGGTCTCCCTTGCTTTATGGTTGGAGTTTATCAGATTATATCAGGACAGGGCTTTCGGGGCTGCTATTCGTTAGTAACTGCGTCTGTGAAGACCATTATTACAATTCATAATAATTATGATAGTCTGCTAAAGTTGCCATTTTAAACCTCCAGGTGTAAATTTTAGCTCTCCTCTCGTCTCCGCTCCTCCCCGTTTTGGTGGAAACCGGGCCTATGACGGGCTGCGTTCACACCTACTGATTTCCGTAAATAAAAAACCTACCCATTTTACTAATGATTCGGGTCGAGAATCATTAATATTATATACTTAAGTAAAACCTTAAATTTGACGCGCAGTGAGAGCGTTGGGTTGGGTCCCTGAGCATCGGACCCAGGCCCCTGATCATCGGACCAAGGCCTCCACACTTAGCAGTCGCCCTTATGGCCAGAAGATGAACAGACAAGTCAGTCCCGTTGGTCAATTCCGCGTACCTATATATTTCTTAATGCAGACATGATGCAAACAATTAAAACTCATCGACTGACCTCCGTACAATTTCCTGACTGATAATAATCTTACGAAAGGCGTCAGTCGGGAAATCCCAAACACGTTAAAATATCCTTATATACTTAAAAGGCTTTATGAGAAGTGCAAATAAATAAAAAAAAAACGTATACCTACTCACTGACTCATGATTCATGAAGAACACAGTTTAAACGAATAAATAGAGTCGGAGTGGTGTCTGTTTGTTATTTCAAAATAATAGCTTTAATTACTGAATGTGTATGACATTCATAACAAAAAATCATTGTGTCTTTCTGTCTGTTTGTCAAGGCTAATCTCCGAAACGGCTGGACCGATTTTGACAAGACTTTTATAAAAACATACCAATCGAATTGAGAACCTCCTCCTTTTGGGAAGTCGGTTAAAATGCTTCTGATCAAATGGGTTTTTTTTAAAAGATGGAATACAAATACTATTAGATAAATAATTTATAAACGGTTTTCTTGAAAAACCACGTGCTTTAATTAACTTCGTGTCAGAAATGCCATTGTTCTGTAATTGTGACGATTTTCAAGAAATTATGACTCGAAAACTAAAACAAGAATCGCGGAACATACCTACTTTACTTGAGGTATTTTCATTTACCCTATAAAATTACTAAAGTATGGGCATGAGTTTTTTTTATGACGTCACTATAATTTGGACCATCTACACCCTTGATAAACCCCATCCCCATAGATCTCAATGTAGGTAATAGGAGGCCAGACTAATTGTCATCGACTGGTCACAGAGATAGAATCTACATGATGTAAACTGATCTGGCTGGAGGACTTACACTCAAGGCCCCAAAAATAAATGCCATTTTTAGAGAGTAAAACCACAGTATTCAGCTGTATTTGGTTAGACTGGAAACCGCCCTCATCTTCATCATTTCCCTGCCCTCATCCCATGTCATTTGGGGTCGGCGCAACACGTTGTTTTCTTCCATTCTGCCCTGTTAGTCGTCACGTTATCATTTATTCCTCTTTCCTTCATATCACTCCTCACACACTCCATCCATCTTCTTCGGAAGCCGACCTCAACAAAGTTATGAAAAGGCTAGGCAGATGATAATGATTTGCAAACTTAATAGTTCTAGAAACACTAAAGTAAGTAGATACATAAATAATCTCTACAAGGTCGCAAAACGGACTTGAGCGTCTTTTTTTTATTTGTGTAACTTTTTAAGTGACTGTCTATGTTTTAGTTTGTTTTGTTTTTGGTCTGTGGTTGTAAAAATAGATATTATGTGTGTTTTTCGGGAAGGATAAGGGTAGGTAACTCTTTCGCTTCCTGGGTTTGTGGTTGAAAGGAAAGACAGATATGGGAAAGCTATAAGGGCTATATCCATGTTGGCATGCATGTCCAATTGTCCAGTCCAAATTATCCTGGTATGGTCATGAAACTTTCTTTAAATCCACCTTTAGGTCATTTTCAACCAGAGTCATCCATACATACATATGATTCACTCTCGCTTTCAACTCAACCAGTTTTTTTGCCAAAATCGTAAAGGGAAATGTCAATATTGGGGGCCATCTTGTAATTCTTGGATTCCACTGACGGAATTTTGTTTACGTTACAATTAGTTAATTTTGTTTAAGTCACTTTGACGGCACGGTTGACGCAGTGGCTAAGCGATTGGACTGCTGCGCTCGGTGTCGCGGGTTCGATCCCCGCACGGAACAAGTATTTGTATGGCCTACAGATAGTTGTTTCGGGTCTGGGCGTGTTTGTGTATGTGATTTTCAATGTTTGTAAACGCACCCACGATACAGGCGAAATTCCTAGTGTGGGGCAACGTTTTTAAAAATACAAAAAAAAAAGATGTTGGCATGCATGTCCAATTGTCCAGTCCAAATTATCCTGGTATGGTCATGGAACATTCTTTAAATCCACCTTTAGGTCATTTTCAACCAGATGCATCTTAATTCAGCTGCATACATATGATTCACTCTCGCTTTCAACAAACAACCAGTTTTTTTGCCAAAGTCGTAAAGGAAAATGTCATTAATGGGCACCATCTTGTAATTCTTGGATTCCACTGACGGAATTTTGTTCACGTTACAATTTTTATGTCATGGCTTACTTACATTACAATACAACATAACATTATGCTTGGATCGCTACGGGTTATGCAGAGGTTTCCTCCATGCCGGTTTCCTCACGATGTTTTCCTTCACCGTTTTGAGAGCAGCGGTGATGAAATAAATTACACAAAGTAATACGCCTGTCTGGGCTCGAACCCACGACCTACTGTTCGTAAGTCGGGGCCGACACCACTGGGCCACCGCTGCTCTCATCATCATCTCAGTATTATCCCACTGCAGGGCAAAGGCCTCTCCCGATGACTTCCAGTTATTTCGATCTAAGGCCTATGTGGACCACTGTTCGTCTTGTCCAGATCGTCACGCCATATTCTACGAGGTCTACCGCGACACTTCACTATTACATCGTTTTAAAACCAAGAATGACCCATTAAGTAAAGTAGGAAATAAATCAAGCCACTCAAGAAGACGTTACTAAACAATGGAGTGATGACATCAGGTGCGAACTTACCTTGACACGAGGACACGCCTCGAAACCGCATCGGAACTGGTTCAGACGTTTTTGAGAAATCACGTGACTGATGTGCATACATATTGAATGAAGAATGATGTATAATGATGACTAGCTTATGATCGCGGTCTCGCCTGTGCTGAGTTTGATAATCGTCCCACGAGCAGAGGAAGACCAAAGAAACGATGGATGGACTGTGTTAAGAATGATATGGTAAGAAAGGAGGTGTCTCATGAGATGACGAGAAACAGAGAGGTATGGAAGAGGAAGACATGTTGCGCCGTCCCCAAATGAATTGGGATATGGGCAAGAGAATCATGCCTATAATCTTCGAAAAGCTTAGGCAGAGGTACCCTCTATTACATAGAGGACCTTGTGGAGATTACATGTATTATATGATGGTATCCTACTTAATATTATAAACGCGAAAGTTTGTAAGTATGGATGGATGGATGTTTTTTACTCTTTCAAGCAAAAACTACTGAACGGATTTGAATAAAATTTGGTACACAGATAGTTTACAACCTGGATTCACACATAGGATAGCTTTTATCCCGATTTTATCGTCCCGTGGGATAATATTCGAGTTGTAGCGGGCGACGCGACGCCCGCGCCGCTGGCAACAGCTAGTGTTTTAGTAGATTTGTCCTGTGTCGGGTCAAACATGTTGATTCTATGCTTGCCATAACAAATTACGATGGGCGTAAAACAGGCTTATAATTACCTGTCCATACGAAGTAAGAAACCTGTAATTTTCCTTGTATATGTAAATAATTATTGTATTGATTTGATAGGTAATGCTCAATGTATCCCTATGTAATATAGTAAAGCTGAAGGGTTTCAGTGTCTCTATTCTTTGGGATTATCAGTTGCATTTAAAAAGATTTTTTTGCTTTATATAGTAGGCTATGCATTATTAATGGCCTTAAAAGAACTACCTTGGTTGTATAAGCATCTCCAATAGGTGTACCCAAGACAGTTAAATTGTTTGTCTGGCTAGGACTTCGTCGAGCTTCATTGTCTTTTGCGTTTTTCTGGTGGTCGCCAGTTTTGGAGCACAAGAGTTTCAGTGGTCTGGGAATAGTGTCGCGGCCTCGAGGACTTGCCCGAAAAAGAAAATAAGCCCTGCATTCGTTAATTCTCAACCTTCACGGAGCAAAGTCGAGCTCAAACCCTAGTTTTTTCCATGACCGACCCATAGTCACACTAAACTACCACACCAGTGTGACTACGGATCAGGTTAAATTATCCGTAGTCACACTGGTGTGACTACGGCTGATCCGTAGTCACGTCACGTCACGTCATGATTACGGATAATTTAACCTGATCCGTAGTCACACTGGGGTGCGTTTAAGATGGCCGGCGAAATTTTCGCCGGATAAAAATTAAACTAGCGAGGGTTCGCTGAACGGAGTCATAGGTTTATGTCAATTTTATCTGTCAAATTCAATTGACAGCTCATTTTGTCAAACAAATATTAAACAATCTAGATTGTAATCTCGATTTTGCTTGTGATCTCGAAATTATTAGTCAGTAAAAATGGACCGGAACATGAGGAATCAATTTGCCGATATAATATTTGTACCTAGAGTATTTTATAATATTATATTTCTACAACAATTTGTATTATTACTTCATCCATGATAATCCACAAATAAAATTGACGGAGAGTCGGAGACGTTTAATACTCGTTTCAGAAATATTCGTAAATATGGCGCGATTCTAGCAAATTAAACAACAAACAGCTCAATGACAAAGTCAATCTGACAGCGGGATAAAATTTAGCGAGCTAAAAAGGGCGCTAAAAATTATCCTAGATAAGCGAAAACTTATACCGGAAGACGGCCGTGAACGGGGCAGATTAAATTTTAGTCAGGTTAATTTTTCGCCTCGCGGTGTGCTTGAACGGGGTGTTTAACGTTTAGTCAGGTTAAATTTTAGCCTGGTTAAGCATCTTAAACGCACCCCTGGTGTGGTAGTTTAGTGTGACTATGGGTCGGTCACTGTTTTTTCCTCATTAAATATTTCCACTTTTCTGTATCAATTTTTAGATTTTATTTACCTAATTTACTAATAATAGAGTACCGGATGGTTAGATGATTATTGGCTCAATTCACCAGTAGATAATAATATAATGCCACTAATAAGTTTAATAATAACACAGTCTCTGCAAATATTGTTTTTCCTAGTAACTACAATTTCAAGGTATTATCGTTTAGACAAAGCATGTTTTTTTATGTGATTTATCCTGTTATGTGCCAATCAAAACCATAGAAATCAATACCTAACAATTGTTTCGTAATAAGCATAATAAGTACTATTATAAATTTATGACACAACCCTTCTTTCTATCAGAGGGCTGTAAAATTATAATCCACCACGCGGGCCCAGTGCGGGTTGGTAGATGTCACATTGTATATCTACGAATTTTTGGTTTTAGGATATGACAGTTTCCTCACGATGTAGTCCTTTAAATCGTAATTTTTCGTATGGGTGCCACCTTTTCTTTTATTTTATTTTTTTGGTGGGTGGAAAATCATCGAATAACTCTCGGGCCACGACTCTTGGGCCCGCAGCACCGACCGACCACCTTACCGACCGATTCACCTTATTTGCTTATTTGCCACCTTATTTGCCACAACTTGATCTTTCCCAAATCGGATTCAGCAAAACGCTAGATCCAATTTGGGACGTGACATAATTGTCTGAATTAAAACCTATATCGAATCTGTTCAAAGATTGCTCTCTTTCAAATTGTTTTCTCTTTTTCTTATTTTTAAAAATCCATCAGCAAATATTGTACGTCCTTTGTTACACGTCATACAATTTGGTGTGTCTACTTTTTTATATTTGGGGGTTGCGTTGCGTTGCATTGGAAGGCCTCCCACTAGTTGGCCCGATGACCTAGTGAAGGTTGCAAATGCAGGCATCCGCTGGATGCGAGACGCACGGGCCGGTCAATATGGCGACACTTAGGGTAGGCCTATGTCCAGCATTAGACGTCTTTCGGCTGAAATGATGTGAAGGTATTAATTGGGGGTTGAAATTAAGGACACAGGGTGCATTGTGCGAAGAAAATTTCACCACTCAAGAAAGTTATTTTTACTGCGAAAACGGCTCAATAAAACTCAAAGTTTGCACCTAACTTGTATTCAAAATAAGACGTATCCAAATGAGGCAATATGTCATTAAAAACAACCGGTTCAAGTTGATGTAACGTAATACAAGACCACGACCCCCACGCTCAAGCGATACGCGAGTTGGGGACGCGCGGGCGTCTGCTAAGAAAATGAACAGATTAAAAAAAAACTGCGTCGTTGGTCTAATAGTGGTTTAGTGGTCGCGACTGCTGAGCATGAGGTCCTGGGTTTGATTCCCGGGTCGGGCCAAGAGTTAGGTATTGTTTTTTTTTCCAGTAGCAGCAGTGGATTTGTGGCCAGTTGATTGCAATAATTGGTCGTGACTCGTGGTGGATTACAGCTTATTCCCTCTCATAGAGAGGAGGCCTGTGTTCCAGCAGTGGGAACAATATAGGTTGATTACAGATGGCAATAGGCTGGCCCCCTTTTACATGGAACTTAAACATAAGTAACGAAATGTGTGTGTACTATTAGGTACACTTGTGCCTAACCCTTCGGGGATCACAGCCGTGATATTACTCATCCATTCCCTGTATAAGCTGAGAAACATACTACCCTCGTAATGTGTTTGTCTGCCTAAACAAAGTGGCTGTGGGTTATTCGAAAGAGATAGGTGCCGCGACCTTGAACACAAAGGGCTAAGAAGGAACATGGGTGAATTTTAGCCAGTAGAAGTCTGACACTTCCTACCGCTTTGCCCAGCGGGAGCGGTAGTAGTCATTCGATGATATCAACCCTCAAAAAAAACTAAATGTCTTTGCGCGATTCGCAGTAGACCAAACCGCGCGGGAGGTCGTGAATGGGGCCTTATGGTTGTGATGTGACAAAATTGACGTAATCTTCGCCCGCGTGGAATCAAGGGCGTTGGTCAGACATGACAGTATGTCAGTATGTTTGTATTTGTTATTTGCATCTCACGAGTTTAAGGGACTTTCTTGGTGTGTTAAATCCGCTTTTATTTGATGACTAGCTAGTAAATACCTTTATCGAATCTTGGATTTTTACATTAACTGATCATCATCATCAGCCAGAAGAAGCCCACTGTTGGACAAAGGCCTCCCGCATATAATGCCACTACGAACGGGAACCTGCCGTAAAAAAATTCGTATTCAACGATTTGGTCCCCAAAATTCGCAGTTTTTCTTTGTTTTTTTTTTATTTTTTTAATGTAGCAAAATCCATTCATCCGCTTAGGAGTTATGACGAGTTGAGGGAACAAAGAAATGTACATGCATACAGGTCAAACACATACCGTCCTTTTGAGCTTCGCCCCAGTCGGGTAAAAAGGTCTTACTTACTTTTGTACCCAACTGTACCTCGCAATTAATCTTCTTTTGTTAACCGACTTCAATAGTGAAGGAGGTCATTAATCTCGTAAGTTTTGTATTGTTTATTTTTTGGGTCAAGATCAAGATGTCATATTTTTAATCTTTAACTTTTATCGAGTGATTTTTGAAAGGAAGGTTTTTCTTTTTGTTTAAGATGCTACTTAGCCTTGCAATTCGGGTGTGCAATTGGTTTAGTCAGTAAGAAAGATTCTTACACTCCCCCACTCCCCCACACACACCACCACACTCACACCACACCCACACACACTCCTCTTCTTATTCTCCCTCCTGCTCCGCCCACAGCATTAGGAGTCATTTGATGATTTCTTATCATTAAGAAAGTGACTTGCAATGCTAAGGATACTGAGGGTCTAAAACGGCCACAATTTAAAATTCATAAAATGGACCGCTCATTATATTGACTGCGTCAGTGACCATTTTACGAATTTTCATGCAATTCATATTATGATCCTATTATGATCTGCTAAAGTCATTCATTTTAGACCCCCTGTTGGTGCTACCCCCACACCCTGTGCACCAAGAAACCGCACCTTTTACGCATAGCGGCATAGTTGCGTAAAGACAATCCATATGCGCATCTGCGAACATCCCCGAGGCCGTCCAGTCCATTTTACATTTAAAACGCTACCCCGAAGGATTCCAAGAAGTTACCGATTGGAAATCCCATCAGGGCATTTGGTACACGACTGATTTACAAGGAAAGGTCTGAGCAGAAATTCTACGAAACTGTTCAAGGATTTAATCAAGCTGCATACTGTGACCTATATGACTAATAGCTTTATGACAGTATGACACGTTAATTAATAATGGCTTTATGAAAACAATAATAACAGCAGAAGCAGGTAATATCTACCTATTTGTTTTTTAAAATTCGGGTCAAGAACGCGGCGTTAAGTCTTAGTAGGTGGTAAGGTGGTTATCAATGGTTTCTTCTTTTTGAAAAGCTTTGTTTATAAATGTTACTTAACAAACTAAAAACTTATGCGGTGATTAAATAAATTGACCAATATAATGACAATGTACATGGACCTCAATATACGGACAGTAAAGCAACAAATAGGTCAGCGTCATCATCGGCTACCTAGCCGTTTCCCAACTTCGTTGGGGTTGTGACCCCCCAGTTCCAGTCTAAACCGATGCAACTGAATATCTATCCGACCTCCACAACCCAGTTGTCAGACTTTCGGACCACCTGTGACGACTTTCAAAGATCCACAATAGGGGATCGGACAAAAAAAAAACTAATTAGTCCGTCAGATAGATTTCAAAAAATATTGAACACCTATTTTTTCTTTTTTAACATTAACAAAGAAAAATAGTAGATTATTGCATCGAGCACAAAGTAATTTATTATTGCACCGAGTGCCTGATTTAGAGCCTGAGCGTTAGCGAGGGCTCTAATCTAACAGGCACGAGGGCAATATAAATTACTTAAGGCGAGGTGCATAATCTACTTTTCTTTCAACTATTAGGTACATAAAGGAATAGTAGATAAAAGAAACTCATATCAAACAGTTAAAAGATTTTCTATACTTAACACTGTCGTCTTCATTTAGAATGTTTTCCGGAGTTAATGTGTCGCTAAATGATTCCATTTTAATTCGAAGCCGAAGCACTCAAAATCAGATAGTATCACACTTTATCGTTTCCAAAAATATTGTCAAGCAAAATTAACAAAGTTCCCCAAAATGTGCCCGCCAAATTACTTTTTTAAATTTCTTTCATTTTATAGTAACTAGTTAGCAACAATCATTTTTTAAATTTGGAACAAGTAGTAGGATAGAAACGAATAATACTTATGTAAAAAAAAAGTATTGATATCGGCTGGCTGAATAGAGCTAATCCATTGAGATTGGCATCGGTGCGATTAAAAAAAATAAACTGTGCAATAATGAAATTTCATACATTTTTATTGCTCTAGAGCACTAAAGACTCGCTTTGTGCTGAGTTTTTAGTGTGATTATGATGAAATTAAAGCATAGTTGGAAGAAAAAATAATAATGAAGACGATACAGTGCTTAAAAAAACTCGTGAACTCCTCGAAATCGTTACATGTCAGTACATTGACACCCACAAGTGACGTCACGACGCTTTTTATCTTCGTCAATTTTTTTCTGACGGACTAAACAGAATCATATTTTTTTGACTCAGTCCGATCCCCTATTAACCGCCGCGACCAACGGGTCACGGCGTAACATGCTTTCATGCGGTATATTGTAGTAGGTGGTCAGTGTGTATGTAATGCACGGTTACCCATCCAAGAACAAGCTAGGCCACCGCGGCTTCACCTGAAGACCGACCCCAGCTGCTGTTATATTTAGCCACAAGCACCTCTGTTCTGTTTTTGCTATTTAATTAACTATAATTATTTCTATCTTCCACAGTACGGCTCTGCATCGTGGAAGGCCGTGGGCTGTACAAACGAGCTCCCACGCATTGCCCAGTGCTGGACAAAGAGAAAGCTGGCGTGGAGTGCGTGTTGGGTACTGACAGGTAATTAGCCATTCATTCAAAATGCTTGTCGAAGATTTTTAGCAAGACCAGAAATTGTTTTTCTGGGACTTCGTCGAGTTTCATTTCTCGGCGCTTTTCTGGTTGGCCACTGTGATTCTGCATGGCGCATAGGAATTGCTGTGGTCTTGTCTCTATAAGATAAGCGCCGAAATTGAAGGAAGTATTTTTATTTGTTTTTTAACTTCTGTATTATTTAGGGTCATTAGCTTTTTCAGGTAATTAAACCTTTCTAGCAATTTGTTCGGCGTTTACCTTGTAATCAGTTCTTTTGCTTGTTGCTAGGTCTCTATGTTTCAAAGATAGGTACTAGTATTTCTGTGAGCATACCCTAGAATTGATCAACCGATCAGTCTAATCAAAATTAACGTTTTATTGGGTGTTTGCTAGTTTGACCAATTTAGAAATTGAAATATAATCTAAATCGATATTAAATTGATTGAAATCGATTTATTAATTACTCGGATAAGGATTTTCTTGATGACGACTCAAACTGATTGTTTTGCCATTATTTTCTCTTTGTTCTTAATTTTTTAAATTCCCCATAAATATTGTTAATTACTAATTTATGGGAAGGAGCAAGACAACATTGACACAGCACAGGTATTATTAATTTGTACAAGGGCTACGTGCGTACCTACGCGACACACGCTTTCAAAAGCGAAAATACGTACCTAAAAAAACGCCCCAAGCGTGCAGTTTGTGAGCATGTTTTTTGGAGAAACATTTTATTTATTTTTCTTAGTCTATATTGTCCTACTGCTGGACAAAAGCCTCCTCCATAGCCTTCCACTCTTCCCTCTGTGCGGTTTTCTGCGTAAAATTTGTCAAAAACGCTTCTAAATCGTCTCGTCAGCGTTTTCGAGGTTTAATTCCTGTAATATCATTTGTTTTCAGGTTAGATTGCCTCCGCCGCATCAGCAAAGGCACGGTGGACTTCGGAGTGTTCAGTCCTGAGGACTTGGTGGCCGCGCAGTGGGCCTCAATCGACGTGCTCGTCACTAATGAGCTTCGGTTTAGGGACAGTGAGTATCTACTTACCTAATTATCATCTGTTTGAAGGTTAAGCAGCTTTTGCCGAGGTTGGACCAAGGATGGTCAACCATCTATTCCATGCTGAGATTCCTTCACGTAACGTCTCGCCTGTCATTCCCGAAGGGAAGCAGAGGCGTATCTAATTAGTACACCCAACATTTCGATATCAACCGGGCAAACATCCAGACTGTCACTGCTACTAAGACATTCTTGATAGAAAAAATCAATAATACTTTGCTCGATCCGGGAATCGAACCCAGGACCTCTTGCTCAGCAATCGCGCTTGCGGCCACTAAACCAACGAGGTAGGTATCGTAATATTGTTCACTTTTAGCCAATATTGAACTGACACATTCAAAAGTCGACCTTTTGTAGGACATGCAGTAGTATAATAAAATATCGTTGTTTCCAGGGCCCTTTGCTCGTAACATAGTCGCAGTGGTGAACAGACGTATCCTGCCAGATCACTCCTCAACGTTACATGCTGTGCTGAAGAACAGCACTCTCTGCCATCCTGGGGAGACCATGGACGATTTGCGGCCGATCAGTGAAACTTTGTCTGGGGTACGTTGTTTTTTTTTTATTACCCTATTTTGTCCCACTGTTGAACAAAGGCTTCTCCCATTCCTTTCCAACTCTCCCGGTGATATGCCTTCTCTTACGAATAAATTGAGGACCGAGTCGTTAGGCCAGTCTCGATGATGACGATGCACCCACGTCTGGTCTTTAGGAACACACTGTGTGACAATTCTGGCCCATCTCACGTCTGTCTTGACCCACCCTGGAAATGTGACTCGCTCAGTCCCATTTTAATCTCGCAGACTTATCACCAACATCGGCGATGTCTCTTCTGCCCCCGTAGCATGGCGATTCTATCTCTATTCTACCAAGAATAGACAAAGTTTTTTCCATACAATTTGACATGAAACCTCGCTACAATCTGTCATTTTGTCGATACTTCTGTCGACAAAACCCGTTTCTTTGGTGGTCATGCTAAGCCGGTTGGAGCGTATTTTATGGAGTTGCGTATTCGATCGGTGACTTTGGTGTTTAAAATGCCACGTCCCTGGAACGATCTTTGGCAAACCTTGAGTTTGGACTTTTAGAATTTTTTAATTTTACTTTTTAAACCTCAAACCTAATCTTAATCTTTAATTTCCAGTACCTAGAGTCCCTGGTGCTGGAGCGTTCGTGCGACCCAACCAAATCTAACACTGAGAACAAGTTGAAGGCTCTCGCCGACTTCTACGGGAAGGCCTGCAAGGCTGGACCCTGGGTGCCTGACAAGTTTCGGGATGCTGAACTGAGTAAGTGGAATTTTTATGCTATTTTAGCGACTTTAACAGGGTGTAAATCGACCGTTCGCGAGGCCGTCAACCAAGCATTGGCTCTACGAAAATAATATTTCTACTGGAGTTAAAAATCACGTTTTACTGTTTTAATGCAATTTTCCGGTCAGTGTCGCATTATTTCACCAGTTATGTTAAAGTCCCATGTAATAGGGGGTGAGCCTATTGCCATCAACCGGGCACAAACCCAGACTCCATGGATGCGACTGAGAAATTCCTCATGGAAAAACCCAATAATATTTTACCATATCACGGCAATCAAACCCAGGACCTCATGTTCAGCAGACACACTTGCGACCACACGACCAACGAAGCAGTCCAGATGGACCAGTCTCCATGTTAAAGTTGAATCGCCAGGGAACCACGCGAGATTCAAATACTCTTAGTTTTTTTCTTTTCCCGGATCTCGGGATCTTGGTGTATTTTTTTTTATGGGACATGCACGCCATATTTTTCCCAAACCACTGTAACTCCAGTAAACCAGAAAGAACAGTGGTAACCACAAGAAAAGCGAAGAGACAATGAAAAAGTCCCAGAGAAACGATTTAACTGTCTTGGATCACGCAACAAAATGAATTCTTAAAAAATCTTGGCGTATATGCACGATAGCGCCATCCTACCAAAACATAAAACAGCAGATTCCTGACATCCAATTCTTCCTCTTATTCGCAGAGCGCATGTACCCGTCCCTATGTGCTGCCTGCGCGAGGACCTGCACGGCTGGAGACCTCTACTGGGGCAACACGGGGTCCCTCACTTGCCTTACTGACGGAGTAGGAGACGTCACGTGGGGGGAAGCTGATGATGTCGCCGCTTACTTCAAGGTAATATAACATAATAGGTATCCTTAACGAAATCGAAAAGTACTTTTTGTCCTGAGGGCAGAGATGAGGTCCACGGTGGAACGAGGCAACGAGCTAACCCAAAATTAAATAATAAACCGACCATCGTCTAAACTTGGGAGCACCGACGCAGGCAGGGAATTCCACTCCAATTTAATTGTATTTTTTTTTATTGGGACCCTATTCCCAAACCTCTGTAACTCTTGAAAGCTAGAATCAGCAGTGGCAACTATAAAAAACCGCCGAGTCAATGACACTCGACGAAGACCGAGAGAAACAATTTAACTGTCTTAGATCCGGCAATCAAATTAATCAGAAAAGAATAGCGGAGGAGTAGGACCAACATAATTTCCACTTCTCTCCATATCAGCAAGAGACAGAATAGAACAAGGCCTATAGGCACAAAGGGACATACACAACTGAGATAAGCCCAGCTACCTAGCGGATAATTTAATTGGACATTCCGTCATCCGCTTTCCAATTCCTCAATAGAGAGATGTTTCCTGACTAAAAAAGTGTTAAGTCCGTCTGATAAATAGATTTTCAAAAAATAGGTAATTAGATTTTTTTTTAGATTTTCTAGGTAATTAGACTTTTTTTTTGTCAACTACCATAATAATATTACAACAATAGCTATTATTCCAGATCCACCAAAGTGAAGCCCTGACGGGTACAGACAACTTCGTGTACCTCTGCCGCGACGGAACCTGGCGGGACCTAACCCAGGAGCCTTGCATCTGGTTGCGAAGGCCCTGGAACGTCATTGTGGCTAAGAGGTATGAATGACTACCTACCTATCTTATTTTATGTTTTTACCAAGCGGTCGCACGGAGTAAATGTTGCGTAAATTCTGATCTTTATTAAACTAGAAATAGTAAAAAAGTAAAATTAATGAACTAAGCAGCATTTATAAGCATAATCAGCTTTTTATCATGCTGGGACACAGGCCTCCTCTATGAGAGTATGAGATGGAAAGGTCTATAATTCACCACGCGGGCTCAGTGCGGGTTGGTAGATGATAATCTGCCTTCGAGATTTTGGTACTAAGTCATGCCGGTTTCCTCTCGATGTTTTCCTTGACTGTTTTGAGAGCAGTGGTCAAGAAATAAGTAAATTACACGAAGTAATGCGCCAGCCTGGGTTCGAACTGCTCGTAAGTCGAATCGGGGCTGCTACCACTGGGCCACCGCTGCTCCTAATGAAGTAAACGTCACCAAAATGACAACCAATCAATACCATACAAATACCAAATTCTATATCTCTTACAGAAAAGCCTCAGAAGCAGTCAGCAAATTAGCCGAAGAATTAACCAACAGCTCCGTAATTGTGGACCATCACTGGCGAGGAGCCCTCTCCGCATTACTGGAGAACAACCAGGCTTTGCCCGAACCGCTGCATCCACCACGAGCTCCTATGGATTACTTGGCGAGAGCTGAAGGGTTCAGGGAAGCGTATAGTCAAGCTGGTTGTGATCCACCAAGGTAGCTTTGGAATTTCTAGTAAATTCTCCCCTATGTTTGACAATACACCATTCTCCTGCCCTAATCCCAATAATTTACTCGCCATCTCCTTTCTCGCCATAGCCAGGTTTTATTCCTGCATCTGTCAAGTGGACAGCCTTCTACTAGATTTAGGCCTTCTCCCGTGTCGATGGGTGGGCGTTTTTGGGGGACTGTCTTATATAAATGTAAATACAGTGAAACCTGGTTAAATGTGTCTCAGATGTCCAAATCTGTCTCATGTCTCAGTATGAGTTCCAGTAAAGTTATAGAAGTTTCTCACTTATCCAAGTCCCAGTTAGCCAAATTTCACTGTAGTAAAGTAAATTTTGACCTTCGAAAAGTGCTGATTATCAGCCTAGTTTGAATAAATGAATTTTGACTTTGACTTTGACTTTGACTTCCCAAGTACCTAATAACACAAAATCTGGGTCCGTATTCTGTATGTATTCTATCTGTCTCAGTTGTTTTTTGGTGTCCCCTTTTTGGCTTCGTTATGGGTATATTTACAGTATTTTACAGCGATTACTTTTTTCTATTTCCATAATTATATTACCTATTTCTCGTGTATTTAAATGTACTCTTTTTGAGATTCTTTTTCTTCTTATTTCCAGACACATAAACTTCTGTACGACCTCCCTGCTAGCCAAAAACAAATGCGACTGGCTATCCGAGGCGGGCGCAGTGTACGGCATCGCGCCCCCTCTCCAGTGCGTCATGAGGAACAGCATCCAGGAGTGTCTGAAGTCAGTGCAGACTGGAGAGAGTGATGCTACTGCCGCTGGTAGTGACTGGCTGGTCGCTGGGATCAGGTTCGTTCTGAATATTTTAGCGATACCTGGCCTGTAAACGTGCCTCACCCAGAACCAGAATAGTTTGGATTTCCCAACTATGTTGTTCGGTTTCCAGTGTGCTAAGCCCCTTATTAACAAATGCTTCGACTCGATTTTAATTCAACAAGAATGTCTATCATTTTTTGGCATTACGAATGCGAGGAAGATAGAATACGACTTTCCGAATCGAAATCGAATCGAAGCGTTTTTGATTATGGGGCCAGATGCAGCTAAATTCTAGTATTTTGCATGGAGACTGCCTATTCCAACGACGCGACGCGGCGATCAGCTCACCGGGAGAGCGTCTTGGTACTACTGGAGGGTTGCATTTCTAGGATTTATTCCCGCATATATAGACTGAAGAGTCTATGTTGAAAGGCTCCTAAAGCTTTGGAATAAGGCTCCTAAAGCAGTTGATTTAGGAGCCTCAATGCATCTTATCGGGTTGTCTACCAGCACTAGTTTTCACTACAAAAGTAATAACCATCGATTCGCCTAACCCTTTGTTTTCAATTCCAGAGACTACTCCCTAACACCACTCCTCCACGAAGTCACACCAATTGTAGAAAAAACCAACACAATCGTTGCCTACATCAACAGTGACAGCCAAATATCCAAGATGGCGGATTTACGCGGCAAACGCGCTGCTTTCCCGCGCTACGATGGCTCCGCTTGGCATTCTGTCAAAAACTATATCCAAGTACATGAAAAAATATCATGTAAAGAGTTCATGGATGACTATTTTAGAGAAATATGTGCTCCTGGCTTGGATGGGAAGAAATGTTATGAAGAAGGAGAGGCCGAGGCTTTGAAATCGCTAGTTGAAGGCAAAAGTGATGTCGCTTTTATTAGTATGACGACTTACAAAGCTTTTAAAGGTGAGTTTAGATGTTTTTTTGTATGTATAAACATAGTCAACCTATAATGTTCCCACCTGCTGGGATTCTAGGCCTCCTCTATCGATTTATTGTATAAAGCTGTTCTCGGTCAAGAATGCTAAGGACGTACGAAAGAAAGCTGGTAGCCGGCGGCGAGCTACCAGCGCTTAAAGGAACCACCGAGAATTTGTCGGCGCTTATCGTCGCTTGTTACGGCTTTTTCATATTAAATGCCAGCGCCGGTTACCTGCATGCTGCATGGACCGGTTCAAAAGCGCTGGTAGATCGGCGCCGTCTACCAGCTTTCTTTTTTTATGCGGCCATAAGGACTCTATCTTAGTTGATTCATATTATCTATTATCTGATCCACTCCGTAGTTGATTCTATTACTTACTTACTAAGGGTTACGCCTCCTATCTATACTTCTGTGTCTAGACACTAACATAGTTTTTTTTTCAGAAAACAACGATACATCAGCTGAAAACGCGAATAAAATCGTCCCCCTCTGCCCCGAAGGAAACCAGAAATACTGCTTCGTTAGTTGGTCCAACCTTGGCCACATATTTGCCGCCAACAATCTGACAGCCATTCGCAAACACGAAATCGTAAACGTGTTTACAAAGTTGGACCAATTATTTGGCAAACATCCACCTTTCCACAATCCCATGTTCTCAATGTATGGGTCATTTAACCACGAAATGGAAGTTATTTTTCACAGTAATACTAAAAGTCTAGCCACAAGTGCTGTTTTAAAAACTCACCCGTACGATAAAATTCCTTACAATCTCGAGTTGTATGTTTCAAACATGACAGATTTCTCTTGTGGTTTTGGCGCCAAAACGACGCCATCTTTGGTCTTGTTGGTGGTAACTCTAGTCGTATTTTTAATTAGTAGTTAATGTTTTTAAATTGACTAAGCGCTTTGTGATATCTGATAATAAATAAATGAACAGTCTTTTTTTAATTTTTCTTTGTTGTTTTATTCATTCCTATCGTAGGTATTGCTTATTTATTAGTATTGTAAATGAAAATTTTTGATTGTTTTCAAATAATACCGATAGTTAACTCGTTTATTAATCGAAATCATATGATTTTGTTGATTGTGTTTCAAATATACCTAAATAAGTTTATTTTTTTCCGTCTTAACCTATGGTGCACAGACTTGGTCTTTGACAAACATCCAGAAGTCCAAACTCAAGGTTTGCCAAAGAGCAATGGAGCGCAGTATACTAGGTGTTAAATTAACGGATCGTGTTCGAAACACAATATTGCGCTCCAAAACAAATATAGCTGACGTGGCTCAAAAGGCTGCCCAACTGAAGTGGGACTGGGCAGGACATGTCTGCCGCATGCCGGACAAACTGTGGGCCAAAATAGCAGGAAACTGGTGCCCTGACACAGTGAGGCGGGGTCGCGGCAGGCCACGAAGGAGATGGCGGGACGAATTAGACAGGTTCCGTCAGAATTGGAAGGAGGACGCACGGGTCCGAGAGAAATGGAAGGAGTGGAGGGAGGCCTTTGCCCAGGAGTGGGAAAGAGCAGGCTAGAAAAAAAAAAAAAAAAGTTTCTTTGAAAGCAGTGTCCATATTTTTTTAAAGAAATGATAACTCGAAAAATATCTATAAAATATTACCGGCCAAACCCGATTTCAGGACAAACTAGTTTTGCCTAGGCTAAACTAATTCTTCCTTCACGTTCAGGGTTAGCGTTTTCGTCGTTGGTTTTTTATGGCATCGATATTTGGGCCACACCGTATTTTTTACAGGGGATTGCTAGTCTACAGTCTAGTTACAGGACATCTTAATACAATGTCGCATATGGACTACTCTACCTATTCACAAAATGGTCACAAAGAACATTCATTTACTTTCATGGTCGGTACCTATTTTAAGAGTACCATTACGATTCGAAGTAGGTAAAATATAGAAAAATATCCGAGGCCGTTCCGGGTGATAAGAAAGTCAGCTCAGGCGCCGACGTCGATATACATAAGTACCGAAATTGCCAGTCCCCGTCTCAACGTTGGCCAGTTGACAAACGTGACTTCACTTTTTTCGCTTGTTTTCTGCAACAGTAAAGAAGTAATGAGAAAATGAATTAATGGATGCCTTAATTTATTCCTAAACTTACCTTCCATGATCTGTCAGAAATTGGGCAGCATAATGTTGCACCACCTGTTGTCGGCCCCTGATGGAATTATCCTACCTACCTACATCGCCATTCATATAAAAGTTCCTCCCAGTTCTTCTCCTCTCATCAGTCAATAGTTTAAATAATCTAAAGATTTTAGTACGGTCACGCACATTATTATTATTATTTATTTATTTCAGACACACAGTCCATAAAAATTAAAATTACACAACACACACACACACACCACACACACACATTGCATTTAAAAGTCTGCGTACGCGGTCTCTAGTTATTGAACAGCTGAATAGAGATGGAATAAAGCCTAAATTCCGTCGGTAAGATCGACTGCTAACTTTTCGAGCTGTTTTTTTTCTAATAATTATTTAAATGTCGTCTTTCCACTGTCTTTCCACAAATATCAATTATTCGAATTTTAAAGATTTTGAACGCAGTCATTTATTCTGTCAACCATTATGACATGTCACAAATCACAATGTCATAACTGTCTTAAGTGTCAACATTGTCAAACAAGTCAAGACGTGAATTTCCCAGTGTTTTCCCGCGATAGGTATCAAAAGTTGTAGCAAAACAAAGTCAGCAATTCTCCAAAAATATGACTTCTACTGACTTAAACAACTTTATAAAAGCTCTGGACACAGTGAAAAGGGATTACACATGTGGCGTGTGCGATGAAATAAGCAAAGATCCCGTAGTTTTGAAGAAATGTTTCCACATCATCTGTGCAGTTCACACCGGCTTGAAGCAATGCCCGACCTGCAAAATACATCTTGACGACTGTTCTACGTACGTCGACGATAGAATACAAGTTTGCATCGACTCTGCTACAGAGTTAGGCAAGTTATTCGAGAAATTTAGGCCTAAGGAACCTAGTATTACATCGACTAAGAAAACTAAGGCTAATGACGCTGTCCCTAGGTCAAAAAGGAGTGCTACCGCTGAATCTAGCTTCAAAAAACCTCTATCGGACAAGACAAACTCCCGCCAGGAGTTGAGCGAGACTATCAATTCAAATGTGAGTTCGAAATACAATAAAAACAATGAAAAACGTAATAATAAGGGTGAGACAGCTCTTCATATCTCCTGTCGTCTTGGTAAGATTGATAGAATTAAGGAATTGCTTAGTCTCGGAGCTAATACTAACACTAAAGACAACGCCGGCTGGACACCGTTGCACGAAGTGGTGCAAAATGGGCGTTTAGACCTTGTCACATTACTTTTACAGTACAACACATTAATAGACGTACCTGGGCAAAGCAACGAGACACCACTACACGAGGCTGTGAGATACAACTACATAGAAATAGCTGAAGAATTGATTAAGCATGGAGCTGATATGAACGCAAGAAACTGTAAAGGGGAGACTCCATATCAACTGGCTTCGGTTGATATGAAGAACAAGTTACGTACAGCCGCTGACAAGATCTTACATACACAGAGTGTAAATGTCTCCCACATAGCTGCATTGTATGCTGAATTAGAATCTGACGATATCCACCTTTACTGCGTTTCTCAGTACCGCACCATTCATAACAAGCTGAAAGTTCTAGCAAAACATTATTCAAACATTACTATGGAAGCTAAATTCACTAAAAAGGTCACGCATTTGGTTGTAGATACCGAAGATGGAATTTGTCAGTCCAGTTTGGATGTCCTGCAAGGAATTGTCAGTAGCGCCTGGATTATATCATCAGAATGGGTTACTAAATCTACGGAAGAGAAATTAGAGCCTTTTGAGACCTACGAAGTCAGAGGCGTTGGTACTACCTCCAATGAAGGTCCCCGAAATGCTCGGTACGTCAAATACAAACAGTTACCGGGCATTTTTAATGGCTGCCATTTCTACTTCCACAATTTTAATACAAAATATGAGATTTCAAAGTCCATCGTCTTAACTAAAGCTATTTTGACGAAGTTAATAACGGATGCGGGTGGTATAGTTCTAAGAAGAGTACCAAATCCAGAATCCATACCGGAAAGTGAGAAATTAGTGCCGTACCATGCGAAGAAAGATGGAAAGTTGATCAACTGTTCCCATTATATTATTTTTAAGGATATGTATGAGCCGATGTATAATATGCAGCATTTAAAGGCATTGCCTATTGGTTGGCTGATAGAGTGCCTTGAGAAGTATGAATTGTGTGAACCGTGGTAAATTATGTATACTAAATGAACAGGTATAGATAGGAATACGGATATCATGGAAGAATTAATTTTATGTTAGCTCTCTAATAACTTTTATAGTTCATTCAAATAGTGCGACCTCAAGTTCAATTCAGGACAAAATGAACCCCATCTTCCTGTAATTACTCCTGTATCGTTGGTGCGTTTACAAACATTAAAATTGACAAACAGCCAAACTTAGAACAACTAGGCACCTATGGTCCACACAAATAACAACGACCAACGACCATTAACTGGCCTGTTGGTCTAGTGGTTAGTGACCCTAACTGCTATGCCGGAGGTCGTGGGTTCGATTCCCACCCAGGACAAATGTTTGTGTGATGAGCACGATCATTTGTTCTGTGTCTGGGTGTAATTTATCTATAATATGTATGTATTTAGAAATATATAAGTATGTTTATCAGTTGTCTAGTACCCATAACACAAGCTCTGCTTAGCTTGGGACTAGATGGCGTTGTGTGATAGTTGTAGAATATTATTATTATTATTAAATATTTGTTCCTTGTGGGAATCAAGTACTTAATATTAAAAGATTAAATTATGACATCACAACACTCAAACAAAAAGCCATATTTAGTTTATGTTAGTATTACTCTGTAAAAAAACTAGATATAGAAACTAGGATAAATAAGAACTAGGTTCAGAAACTATAAGGCTGTTTTTCCACCAGAGATGTGGGAAGAGGCGTTGCAAGTAATGTGTTTGTTAGGAACCAATAGAATCACTTCATTTACCTTCCTTCATTTACCTATCCTCGCAAAAAAAATTGGCACCGAATGGCTTCGCTGAGCGAGGTCATTGTACATACAAAACAAGGGAAATATGTGTTGCGCGGGACGGACATAACTGAAAAAATAGCAGTCACTAAATGGTGCTTTCAGAGGTAGATCAGAAGAGTATAGTGTACTGAAAACATGAATCAGAGGAAAAACCACTTCTTTATTAATCTATTTGCGATAAACAAACGCATCCTCGCTCCGCCTCGCACAGCTCTGAGGGTCTAATGGCCACTTTAGCAGAATCATAATTTATACAAATAAAAAGAGAAGTCTGACTGACTGACTGACTGACTCATCAACGCCCAGCCCAAACCCTTGGACCTAGAAAGCTGAAATTTTGCACAGAGGTTCCCTTTGTAATGTAGACAAGGAATAAGGAAGGATTTTTCGAAATTCAACCCCGAAGGGATTAAATAGGGGATGAAAGTTTGTATGGAAAATCTTAATTTTCACACGGGCGAAGCCGCTGGCAAAAGCTAGTAGGATCATAATATGAATTGCGTTAAAATTCGTAAAATGGTCACAGACGCAGTTACTACTAAGGATGGTTCATTTTACGAATTTTAACGCAATTCATATAATATGATCTGTGAAAGTTGCCATTTTAAATCCCCTGGTGGAAACGCAGCCTTAGGGAAAAATATAGGGTACACACGGCTACACATCAAGCTATACAAAACCAGTTAATCTTGGCCTCACTTTACTAGATCTTTTAGCACAGTGAACGACCAGATTATACTGGTTTTGTATAGCTTGATGTGTAGCCGTGTGTACCTGGTCTATTATAATTTTAAATTGTGGCCTTTCGTATTTTTAATTTAGGCTTGAAATGATCATTGCTAAGACAAAAAATTGTTTTATTTATTTCACTACAGATAATTTATGTTTTTTTTTATGGCTCAATGAAGAAAAATACAATTTAATTATGTTTAATCTTCAATAAGATGAACTGAATGTTCTTATTATGTTATTTTGTTTTATTTATTAGATATTGAAATTAAAATTAAGGTACTTGCCTACCTATTTTATCAAAACTTTTATTTTATTTTTTCAAAACTCATTAAACACAAGTTTCAGTCAAAATAAAAAGATAAACTATACAGTCCCAGTAAATTGTGAAACTACTACTGTACTGTAGTTACTAATTTCTGTATTTTTTTCAAAAAAATAGGCTCAGTAAGGTAAAGGGGGGGGGGGGGGGGGGGGGTGTCCCCCAAAATCATTAATACAACTCTCCGAGCTCATAAAGGTTCCGGAATGAATTTTTCAAGTATTAATGATTTTGATGATTATAATTCTGTAACTACATAATTATTATGTCTTACAGCAGCGAATCAAATGTTCATCAACATACAACCTATCTCTGGCCTGCAAATTTCAAAAAACTTAAGAAAATTTGAATTTCGCGGGCTACCCTGGAACATCAACCTTAAAGAAAGAACAATGTCTACGGGAGCTAAATAATTCCCGTCGGGGCTGCGGATTATCGAAAGAGATGACGTGGCCTCGGCACAAGGGCGAAGAAGGAACATGGGTTGGTTTTTAGTCAGTAGAAGTCTGACACTCCCTACCGCTAAGAGCGGGAGAGTCATATATTGATGATCCCCCCCCCCCCCCCCCAACCACAAAAAAAAGGAGCGATATAATTGTATGAAGAAATAAAACAAATACGTATATAACAGAATAATATTTATTAAGTATTCAAAATAAACTCTACATATTTACAGTAGGTTGTACAGTACCTTTTAATTACATTAGGACTCATTAGGTACTTAATAATACTTTAGCTAGCGTCCTAAAAGAAAGTTCAAAATACAGCTAACTTAAAATTTGAACAGAGCTTTTAAGTTTTTGTTGCCAATAATTAAAATTAACATGAATTTGTCAAGACTTGAAATTCTATTTGCCTTCTGAAAAAAACCGGCCAAGTGCGAGTCGGACTCGCGCACCGAGGGTTCCGTAAAAAAAATATATTATGTGATGTAACTAAAAATTTATGGTTTTCGTAATTATTCCTTTATCTATGCTATAAGACGTTGCTTCGTACCAAATTTCAAGATTCTGAGTTCACGGGAAGTACCCTGTAGGTTTTGATTCCCTTGCGAGTGTCGAAAATTTGCGGCATAAACGGGAGTATCTTGATGTAACTAAAAATTTATGGTTTTCGTAATTATTCCTTTATCTATGCTATAAGACGTTGCTTCGTACCAAATTTCAAGATTCTGAGTTCACGGGAAGTACCCTGTAGGTTTTGATTCCCTTGCGAGTGTCGAAAATTTGCGGCATAAACGGGAGTATCTTTTGATCGCGTTGACTTAGAAGTTTGACTTTTTCACAGCTCCAAGAGACCATAGACTTGAGTATTTGATATGAATTTCAGCTTGATACCTCCACGCGTTCCTGAGAAAAAAGGTCTTGACAGACAGACAGACGGACAACAAAGTGATCCTATAAGGGTTCCGTTTTTTCCTTTTGAGGTACGGAACCCTAAAAAGTGCTTTAAATCTCGAAAAAGGGGTTTGAACTTTTTTGTATGGGAGCTGCCATATCAACCCACCCCCATTTTGATTTTTTCTCGAAATCGCGGCCCATGATGAAAGTGGTATGTCTGGCTAAAGGACATATTAGACGAACAAAAAATGTACAGTGACACGGTACCCAAAGTGTCACGTTACCGAGATATTTGAAGGTAAAGATGGACATATGAGTACAAAGACCACATACAAATTAGATCTTTTACGTGTCTTTATGCGTTGATTATTATTATTAACTGGTTATTGAAAGAGAGTAGGTACATTACATACTACTAGGAGCACGAAAAAACAATTCTATGACATAAAATAGCGTTTCATTGCAATGCGAAGCGAATTTATTGTGCGAATACTAATAATCATCCTGGGAACTATTATTAAGATACATTTTAACGGGTACACACGTAAAAAGCCAATTTTTTAAAATATTTAATGATTTTCGTTGTACTCATTTGTCGATCTTTAACTTCAAATATCTCGGTAACGTGACACTTTGGGTACCGTGTTATTGGACATTTTTTGTTCGTCTATATGTCCTTTATCCATACATTCCACTTTCATCGTGGGCCGCGATTTCGAAAAAAAAACAAAATGGCGGACAGGTTGATATGCCAGGTTGGTTCTATCCCCTTTTGTTTGGGTAAAAGTCATCTAGAATGCGTCTTATGGTTTCTATCAAACTTGAAGGAGAGCGCAGTTGGCAGAAAACTGTGAAATTGTGTTGAAAAGTCATCATCCGTCATGATGTCATTTGTTCAATACAATTTAACAATTTTTGCGAACCTTGGCGCTCTCTTTAAGAAGTCAACATCAAAAAGGATAACCCGCATTTTTATTTAGACATTATTGAATTATTGACTTTTATGTCCCAATTATAAATCCCAAAAGAAAATATATCATTGCACACAAGTTTACAGTTGTAAGTATTAGATTAAAACTTGGAATTTATTGTTTTAAAGGTTTCTAAAGTACTTACTACTTTAGAAACCTGTAGAACAATAAATATAAAAAAGTACATAACGTTTCCTGCACAACCATTTTTCGTAGACAAATTGTAATATCACTAAAAAGAGAGATCAGAATCATCTGACTAACCTTTGCCCAACTAAGTACTACGTGTGGGTCAGCTTCCAGTCTATCTGGGTACAGCTGAATACCTTACCAGGGTATCTTATTTACTACCAACTGGCTTGTGGAGGTCAGAAGGCCCACCATGACGTCTTAAGGATAAACAAGCCAACGGCACGAACTAGTTGGTGGGCGGGGCTAAATGCATGCTATTTCATCCGACATAACGAGCGAAATGCATGGAGCGAAAGAGAAACAACTAAAACGGGCGCGCGATTGTTTCTATACAGACCTTTGGTAGTATGGATACCATGAAAAATCCATTGAATGTATCTGTTTAAAATAAAATTATTTTAATTCTTTAATAACTAATCTATGTCTGTATGGTTTCACTTTTTTCATTTTCGTACTATATACGTAACTTATTTACGCCCAAAGATGGTTAAAATTAGTGCTAAAATATGAAAGTTTCGACGCTCATAACTTCCAAACCAATATTTTTTTTCCAATTCTGCTTCCATACAGACCTAGATAATGATAAGACCAGTTGATACAATTTTTAATTTTGAACCTACACCGTCAAACAGAGGAGTAATCACCATACTACGTTTGTATGGAAGAATGACTGGCTTGTTCAACCTTAAAACAGTTCTTATTCCAGTGAGAAAAAGCGATGGCGCTAGACACCCTGTATAGTTCTGTCACGTTTCCACACTGGAATAAGAATTGTTTTAAGACGTCATAGTAGGGCCGCAGGTCGGCTGTTGCTCCATGTAAAGTATTGGTAAACTGGAAGCTGACCCCAGCATAGTTGTATTGAGCCGAGCACTGTAAATTCAACATGGTTGGTGTTTGTTGAGTTTTCAACTCTCTGCGTTAAGCAGTGGCTCCAAAATCCAGTGCGAGTTAAAATAAAAACTTCAATGTTGTTAGGACTAAAGAATTGATTGTATGAAACATAATATTATTTTATATACATGTTATTATAATTTAAAATATTGACTTAAATGCATTAACGAGTATGACAGAGGTATATTCATTAATTGGGCACCCCACGTATTAAAATATATAGGCCAAAAGGGTGACCAATAAATTATACAGGATAAACTTAGTGACCACACGTATCGACGCGGAATGTACATGAGCCGATTACGTATTACCAAGTTTGTGGCGTTTAGTTCTAGAGTTGCATTGTCCAAACCAAAATGTGGCGATAAACTTATTTTAGCTTATATTACATAGAGATAAGGCTTTGTCTGATTCACTCAAGCCCATTCCGCGTCGACAAAGTGTGGTCTCTAAAAGTACCAGTTACAAGAAAAATACAATAAAATAAAATATCATTGAGACATGAAAACTAAAGAATACTGTGTTCAAGAATGTGTAGTATTAAAACTTATTAAATTTTAAAATTAATCTAAAACAAAATTGTATTGTAGGTATTTACATTTTTGCTTTTCTAAAATAAATATTGTCTCTATTGTGAGACCGTATATTATACAGGATAATTCAATTCCTTATTTGGATAATCCTGTACAATATTCCCATTCTTAACCCATTATAGTATTTACATTTTGTGACATTTTAAACCCCTGAAAATCTTAGTTTTTACTACATCAAGAGCCCTATACCATTCCCAAACCACTGTAGCTCCTGTGCGCCAGAATCAACAGTGGCGACCACTAGAAAAGCGCCGAGACAATGAAGCTCGACGAAGTCCCAGAGAAACAATTTAACTGTCTTGGATCCCGCAACGAAATTAACCAGAAAAGAATAGCGGAGGAGTAGGAAAAACAATTTCCACTTCCCTCCATATCAGCAGGAGACAGAACAGAACAAGGCCAATAGGCACAAAAGGACACAACTGGGATAAGCCCAGTTGCTTAGCACCACGGATAATTATTATAACCTAACCACAGACATATTATACCTAGTTAACGCAAGTATCACGATCTGTATGAAAACTAAGCGCGTCATATTTTTACCACCTATATACCTATAACGTCATCACTACATAATAAAAAATAAATTCCTCCGCCGCGTCTGTCCGACTGTTCGCGATAAACACAAAAACTATAGCATCGATTTTCATGCTTTTTTCACCAATGGATAGAGTGGTTCTCGAGGAAGGTTTTAGTATATAACTTTACTATAGCAGGCGAAGCCGCGGGCATCAGTTACGTATAAAATACTTAAGCCGACTATTGCGTTATCTACATATATTTAAATCTGTGGTCCTATCTACCCTAACTTTTGTATAACTAATTCAGCCATCAACCTATATACAGCTTAGATTTAAACCCTGAGCAACCACTACACCCTTGCATCAACCCTGAGTCTGCCTACAAAAGGCCACCACGACCAAATACACAGTAAACGCAGGAATATAGTGGCAAACCAATTTCATATGCTAACGGTATCAGTCTCATTAGTGTAAGTGTGTGTTTGGAGTTCATGTCAGGTGTCGAAACTACGCGGCATGTATCTGAAAAGGAAATGATGAGTATAATAGCCAGGGCTGGGCAAAATACATGCTCTGCTTTAATTGAAATACAAATTACAAAATACAGTATCGCAAGTAATTAAATTACAAAATACAAATTACATTTAAGTAAGGTATTTAAAATATAAAATACAAAATACAGTATTTTAGCAATTTTTAATTGAAATACAAAATACAAATTACAAATACTTTTTCAAAATAAAAATAACCGTATTCAAAAACCATCAGAAAAAAGTGTAAAGTAACTTTCTTTCGGAAGTCGGTCGCAAAAATGAATTAAAAACAAAATAACCAACTTAAAAGTTTTTATTTTAACCTTTTTTGTTCAAAAATTTAACCCAAAATCTTGTCAACAACCAAATTTTTTTACACGTGCAAAACTAAACCGATATGACTTGCCATCTTAGCTTGACAAGTTGACATTGACAATTCAACGTACATTTTTTTTGCGTTTCGTTGGCCAATTTTGACCTACAGTCATATCGTTCAGTATAAAACAGGTGCAGTGTTGCTAGCTCTAATAACTGCTTTACCATCATTCATTGCACTCTCGCCTCGCACTCGTACTCACGATCGCTAAATGAAGGTATAAATGTATTTTTGTTAAAATGTATTTTGAAGCCTCAAGTATTTGAAATACTAATTACAAAATACTTCGTCGTCAGGTATTTGAAATACGAATTACAAATTACATTTTAAGGAAGTAATTGAAATACAAATACAAAATACGTATTTGTATTTCAATTACGTATTTTAATTACAAGTAATTCAAATACTGCCCAGCCCTGATAATAGCATACTTATTAATATAAATAGTAATATTACAAAGAAGTAAAAGGTGATATAGCACTCGGCACGTAAGTTGAAACAAAATGGCGGTCGTTCGCGAAGCTACAATCATGAAAATAAGTCGACCGAGACCCGATAATGTATTACATATTGCATCCCGTAAGTTGAATTATGATCTTGAATGCTCAGTTACACATTTTCGTTCGAATCTCACTCTATTTTTGTCATTTTACCTATGCGGACGACCGCCATTCTGTTTCAACTTACGTGCCGAGTGCTATATTTGATTTTAGGCTACAGCTATGTACACACGGCTACACATCAAGCTATACAAAACCAGTATAATCTGATCGTTCATTGTGCGAAAAGATCTAGTAAAGTGAGGCCAAGATTAACTGGTTTTGTATAGCTTGATGTGTAGCCGTGTGTACAGTCGACCAAATTAATAAGTATACAGCCAGGCTAACTTGCACTTGCTTTTAAGATTATACAGATACATTTAGAGACTGATGCCAAACGCTTTATAAAACAAAATAGCAATCAATATTGTCAGTGTACTAGAATTATAGAGATTTCTGAGTGCATGCCAAATAGCTTGTTCGACTGTACACTACATAGATAAATAGGTGAAAAATAGGGGAATTACATAAAATACTAACAAATTAATTTGAAGAACAGTACAGGTGTACAAAAATGATCATTTGTAAAGTTTTTTTTAGTAAGATAACCCTATTTTTAGAGCAGCCATGACAGTTGTGTTTGACTTGAAGTTTGACAGTTTTCAGGAAGTGAAAGTAGGTATACCATAATGTAGTTAAAATATCAGTTTTATGAACAATCGGTAGAAATGAATGATACTACTATTTGTGTAGTGATAATTCCTGCAACTTCACAATATACTCGAAAAAGTATGCCCTTCGGTAAACTTCATTGAACACTCGAAAGTTCTCGCCACGAGTAGCTAGAAATTCCTAAATCCTACCTCAACGTCACTGTGGTGGGCCATCATGAGCTACGTAGGTGGGCCATCGTGGGTCACGTGTGTCGGTCACCATACTGGGTCATTTAGGTGGGGTACACTTACCTCACGCTGTAGTCATGAACATTGAACACGGCATATTCGTCGTTCCTGAACACTGGGTAGAAGTGTTCCACCGGTTCTGTGAGGAGAGTATGGCACATTGTAGACTTACCTCACGCTGTAGTCATGAACATTGAACACGGCATATTCGTCGTTCCTGAACACTGGGTAGAAGTGTTCCACCGGTTCTGTGAGGAGAGTATGGCACATGGATGGATGAGACTTCAGCCAGGGCGCTTCTACGTCCCATATGTCTTTGAAGTTGCAGCCGGTGCTGTAAAAGAGGGAATTCAAATCATTAAATGAAATTAAAATTTCTTCATCATCATTCATCATCATTTCAGCCGAAAGACATCCACTGCTGGCCATAGACCTCCCCCAAGTGTCGCCACATTGACCGGTCCCGCATCCAGTAACCTTCACCAAACCATAGGTCTACTTGGTCAACTTGGTGGAAGGCCTTCCTACGCAACGTCTTCCGGTTCGCGGTCGCCACTTCAGAACTTTCCGGCCCCATCGGCCACCCGTTCTGCGAGCAATGTGCCCTGCCCACTGCCACTTAAGAAAATACTTTTATAAAAGTGGCTGGTGTCATCAATATTCAAACTTGTGGCATGTGACTAGTTGAATGCATAAGATTTTAAACATTAGGAGATATTTCTCCATAACTAGAAGGCTCCCAGGTATGGTCTAAATTTCTAGAACAACCCGCCAAAGGGAGTCCGTTTAATCTGGCCCCTACTTTCCGGAGTGCGTCTGTACAAGTTACTGACAGTCTCGAGCTTCTTGGCACGAAGTTGAGCGCGAATCTGAACTTCGGCGCCTACATCGAGTCGAAAGCTCAAAATGCGGCGAAAAAGCTGGGCATCCTAAACAAGGTTAAGCGGTACTTCAAGCCTGGACAGCTTTCAGTATTATATAAAGCTCAAGTCCGGTCTGGCATGGAGTATTGCTGTCACCTTTGGGATGGCTCAGCCAAATACCAGCTTGCCACACTTGACTCTGTAGAGCGCAGAGCCAGGAGGCTAATTGGTGACGAAAAGCTGGTTATCAAGCTACATAGCCTGGCCCACCGTCGCAAAGTCGCATGTCTGTCGGTCTTCTACAGACTGTACTTCGGGGAGTGTGCGCAAGAGCTCCACGAGCTGATCCCACCATCTCCCTTCTTCCATCGGGAGACTAGACGTACTGCAGGGTATCACCGATACCTAGTCGACATTCTACACATTCGAACGAAGCGCTTTGCTGGGTCCTTTATTATGCGCACAGCCAAGGAGTGGAATTCCCTGCCTGCGTCGGTTTTTCCGAGTTCATATAACCCTAATATATTTAAGTCGCGAGTAAACAGGCTTCTTCTGGGTAAGCTCGTTCCATCGTCGACATCATCTATGCCCTTAGGGCAAGATTGAAGTCAAGAGCAAGCACATTCATAATAAAAATAAAAAAAAACAAAACAAAAAACTGACCGCAATACCGGGGAGAACAAATGCCTTTTGGCGTTTATTATTTATTGGTCGTGAGGTAAGTGCAGCAGGAGTAAAGAACAAATCCCGAGTGACGGCTATGACGCGTCTCTCTTCATACCACCAAAGGGACCCAATAACTTTTGCGTCAGCGCTCAAGAATCGTGCCGATGACTATACAAGTACAAAATGGCCTGACTGAAGTCTGACAACCAGTCGACAGTCGTATCATGGGGATTACCCAGTCTAACTGGGTTGTGGAAGTATTCAGCTGCATCAAGTTGCAGTGTAACTTGATGCAGCTGAATACTTCCACAACCCGACCCCAACATTTATTTCAGGTTTCACATGGCGACAGAACGCCTGTAGAATCAACGCTGTATATGAGTAAGGATGCAGAGGCCCTCACCGCAGCTAATTGTTTTCTTCTAAAACTTTGCATATCTTCTGCTTTTATACGGGTCATACTTTAAGATTTAACATGGTTCGTTCATTCCTAAAGGAACTGACTGAGTAGATTATTATAGTACAGAAAAAGGCTAAGCTGGACTAAGCTATGATGGACTTCCGTACCTAAAGATATTTTTCTCCAATGACTCACCTACTCCTGCCATAGCAGTAGCTGTTCTCCACGACGAGGTACGTCGCCTTCAGTTTGGTCAACTCCTGGTAAAGTTCCTCCGGTGGAAACTTTCCGTACAACTTGAACACGGCGTATGCACGCTCTCTGTAAAGAAGATATAAGAAAAATGTATGTTTCATATAAGTAGGGAAAGTTTGTTATTAAAATTAGTCTCGCACATGGCAAAACAGAAAACTTAATACGGTTACAATTTTTTTGTTGTTTTTGCCAATGGTTTATTTATCCAGGAGGAATCGCCGCATGAGTACCAAAAATTATTCCACCTCAAAGTTTTTATGCGATCCTCTTTAAATTGCCCTACTGATGATATAAAATGCTTGTTGCTATGGGGCAAACCCGCGTCATATTGTTTAAACTGAAATTGTTTAAACAATAGGGGATCGGACAAAAAAAAACTAATTATTCCGTCAGATTGATTTCCAAAAAATATTGACCACATATTTTGTTATTTTTTCACGTAAACAAAAAATGAAGACGATACAGTGCTTCGAAAACTCGTGTGACGTCATATGCTAGTACATTTTGTGCCTTCAAGTGACGTTTCAAGCCCCACTCCATGATCTTTGACGCGCTATAGCTTCGTCAATTTTTATTGATTTGATAAAACAAAAAACACGTATCCAATATTTTTCGATAATCTAACTGACGCGCGGACTAAACAGAATCATATTTTTTTGAGTCAGTCCGATCCCCTATTGTAAGGACACAACCGCAACCGCAACCGGCGTGCGTGTATGACCAGGGCCCCGAGTCTGCTATTCAATAGTGTCAGAATGGTCGATCATTGATCTCATAATGGTTGATTTATGACAAGCCAAAAAGTACCTTATGCCTGTCGACTTAAGGTACTTTTTGGCTTGTCGTCAATCAACCATTATGAGATCAATGATTGACCATTCTGACACTATTGAATAGCAGACTCGGGGCCCAGATGTATGAATGTGGACGAGAGTACGTAAGGATCGTAGCAGGTGGCGTTCTGTGGTTTCTGCCTACCCCCATGGGAAAAGGGCTTGAGTTTATGTATGTATGTGTTTATTGCAAGGAATTGTAAAATGTCTGTGTGCATGGGTGCCTGCCCACTACATGCTGAGTTTCCTCCGTGCCTCAGAATGCACGTAAAATCGTTGGTTCTGGCTGTCATTTATAGATAAAGATCTAATAATGACAGTCAGGACTAACGATTTTACTTTGGGGTATCGTATTACCCAATACTAACAGGGTTGTAGAGGTCAGATATGTAAGGTAGTCGCTCCATGTAAAATACTGTTAATCAGCTGCATCCGGGTAGACTGGAAGCTGACCCCAACATAGTTATTAATATTTATTTATTTATTATAAACACACTATCTTTACAGGTAGACCCAATTAATACAATAGTGGTTTGAAAACACTGACAAGATACTTGAAAAATAACTAATACTATAACTAAAACACTAAACTTTAAAAATAACTTGTAAAACACAAACAAACAACACAAAAACAAAAAATTTAATGTAAGAAACAAAATTCAACAAAACTCTTGCGAATTCACTCAGTTGGGTAAAGGGTAGGTACCTATAGGTGATTATCTGTATATCTACTTACCGTGCTTCCAAATGCTCGTAATGTGGGTGCGACACTATTGTGCATCGCGTGACCATAATAATAGTCGCTAGGACAGATAGTCATGAATGTCAATGACGATTTATCCGATCGTCATTTGTCACTTTTCCGAACATAGCCGATCATAACCGAAGCGCAAATAGGGTATTCCACCAAAAAAATCTAATTAGTCCGTCAGTATTATTGAAAAATACTGGATACGTGTTATTTGTTTTATCAAATTAATAAAAAATTACTAAAATAAAACGTGTCAAAGATCATGAGTGGGGGCTTGTGACTTCTGGGTAAAAAAGTACTAATCTTGTGACGTCACACGACTTTTTTGAAGCACTGTATCGTCTTCATCTTTTGTTTACGTGAAAAAATGTGTCCATAATTTTTTGGATATCTAAAACCTCCTTCCTTGGATATCTTTTTTGGATATATAAATAACCTATTTTCCTAGGTGATATCTACTTACCGTGCTTCCAAATGCTCGTAATGCGGGTGTGACACTATTGCTCGTCGCGTAACCAACATGATAGTGGCTAACACAGGCATGGTGCCAGCAAATGCGGCCCCCACAGGGGTGTCAGTTCGAATCCATTCTAGTAACTGTTCCTGGCTTACGTCACTGAATTCACCTGGAAAGAAGGATTTTATTTTGAGCTAAGGTATCCCATCGTGGCTCAAGAGCAGCGGTGGCCCAGTCGTGGCGGCCCCAACTTCCGAGCAGTTAGCCGTAGGTTCGAACCTAGACAGGCGCTGTACGCAATTTATTTCGTCACCACTGCTCTCAAAAACGGTGAACGAAAACATCGAGCAGTGAGAACATTATAGATGGAAAAAATACTGCCCGACCTGGGCCTGCAGTCTCTACACTAATAACAGCGCTACGAATGTCTCTACGTCGTATCGATGTCAAATTTTTTTAATAGATTTTCAACCTTATTTCAACAGCATAAGATTGAAAACCTATTAAAGAAAGTTTTCGATTTTTCGACTTAACGACATTCGTAGCGTCATTGTTAGTGTAGAGACTGCAGGCCCTGGGGCCCTATACTATGACGTCTTAAAACAGTTCTAATTTCAGTGAGAAAAAGAGATGGCGCTAGACACCCAGTATAGTTCTGTCACGTTTCCACACTGGAATAAGAATTGTTTTAAGACGTCATACTAGGGCCGCTGGGAATCAAACCCAAACCTCATATCATTTATATCGTAAGGAAATCATTATCCTACTATATAATATTAAAAAACGCGAAATTTTATAAGTCTATATGTATGGATAGATGTTTGTCACTCTTCCACGCAAAAACTTATGAACGGATTTGGATAAAATTTGGTACACAGATAGTTTATAACCTGGTTTAACACATAGGATAGTTTTTAGGCCAATTTTATCTTCCCGTGGGATAATTTTCGAGTTGTAGCGGGCGAAGCCGCTGGCAATAGCTAGTCCTGTATAAATCTATATAAACTCACCAACATGCGACATCTCATGTGTAACGCTGTAGAACATGTCATGTAGCAACGGATACATGCACACGATCCAGAACAGAGGCAGGAACCGCTTGTATGATGGACGCACTCTGGAATGATACGGGATATCTATATAAATAAAGAGAGAAGTCCTGACTGACTGACTGACTGACTGACTCATCAACGCCCAGCCCAAACCCTTGGACCTAGAAAGCTGAAATTTTGCACAGAGGTTCCCTTTATAATGTAGACAAGGAATAAGGAAGGATATTTCGAAATTCAACCCCTATGGGAGTTAAATAGGGGATGAAAGTTTGTATGGAAAATCGTCATTTTCACGCGGGCGAAGCCGCTGGCAAAAGCTAGTGTTTAATAGAAAGAAAACATACGTTTAAGGCAGCTCGTGGCTTCGCAATAACTGCCACGCGGATCGATCTATAGGGTAAGCGGCCCTTGCCTAGGTTGGTCTGTGGATGGGAGCCATTATATACCTGTTTCCTCCATGCCTCGGAGCCTTAAGCTCTTGGTCCCGGCTGTCATATATAGATCTTTGAAAGTCGTTACAGGTAGTCGTGACCTGAAAGTCTGACAACCAGTCTTACCAAAGGATATCGTATTACCAAGTATGAACCTAGACTTTTTGTTTTCAAATAAATATAATATAATTTATAAATGACTTTTAGTTTCTATCATGAGTGTACACATTTAAAAAATGACTTTTTGCTAAATAGACGTTCTGCTATATAGACCATCTGATAGTTGGACGTTTTGGTACATGGACATTTTGCTAAGTAGACTTTCTGCTCATTAGACATTTTGCGCTGTTGGACATTTTGCTACTTAGACCTTCTGATCATGATGCGTATTAATTGGGTTGTGGAGGTCCGATAGGCAGGCAAATCAGTCCAGCCGTTTCGGTGATTAGCCAGAACTAAAACACAGACAGTTCAAAACTTTGACAATTTTTTTGCTGTCATAAACATTCAGTAAAAAGTTGTTATTAAATACTCACGAATAATAACTGGTATTCATCATCAGCGAAGAAACAACACACAATTGCGTTGTAAACAATAATTTCAATCTCATAATCAGTAACGCCATTACTCCAAAAACAACCATTTGAGAAATATTATAAAAAATCGCTGGTTCCGCCTTCAAATGACGCAAAAACATCAAGAATAAATCTTCATTTTCATCTTCGCATTCCAATTTAGACTTTATTTCCTTATCTATATCGTCCAAATCTGTAATCGTCTTCTCTTGACGTTTGCTGTCAGAATTGTCGACCCCTGAGTCGGATTCGTCAGAAATGGTGTCGTCTCTTTCTATTGTAGGCATTCGATCTTCTATCTCTTTTCTACAGTCTTCGACTGAGTCGGTAGCCCAACGGGTACAGACATTTACGATACTTAGTACAGCGAAAGGTATTAAAAATGATTTAAAAAGTTTTGCCACAGAACTCCAAGGTAAAAATCCAAAGACTTCAGAACACGTATATAATAAAGTATGAAAACTTTTATAATTCGTGAATTTCGAATACAAAATATCCCATATGTGGGAATCCTCTTGGACTTCCAAAAAATTACTGATCAACTTCTTTAAATAGAACGCAGCTAAAATAGCTATAGAGATTCTAAGAAAAATAAGCCATAGCTCCACAAAGAAATCCACGCGATTTCGAACCTTAACGCGTAAAGAGCTGAAGAACAAACAGTAAGCAGAGACTATGACAAAGAAGGATGCGTATAAGGATGACTTTAGCATATCATTTCCTTGGAGCAGCAAAACTGCCATATGTAACCCACAGAAATGTGAATGTAAAAATATGCAAAGAGCTTTAATATCGATTATTCTAAATTGTTCCATTACAAAGAAAATAGCGGTTTGCGTTAAGAATATAAATTGGCTGAATTGCCAGAATAGGAGACATATGCAGTTTAGTATGAAGATTGAGACCTGAAAAAAGAGAAAAATAATATTATATAACATAACATCAAGTCTGTAATCCCCCGAAGGGTTATTTTTTTTGCGATAATCCAACCACTGTAACTCCTGTTAGTCAGAATCAACAGTGGCGACCACTAGAAAAGCGTCGAGACAATGAAGCTCGACGAAGTCCTAGAGAAACAATTTAACTGTCTTGGATCCCGCAACGAAATTAATCAGAAACGAATAGCGGAGAAGTACGAAAAACACCTAATAGTTAGGCAGAGGGAGGTGTACCTAATACTACACCCACATTTCGCTAGTTTTGTCCTATTGAATAGAGGGCAAGCCTATTGCCATCAAACGGAAATAGTACATTATGGTACAAGTTTGTAATGTTGGTGATTACCGCCGAGGCGCCATTGAGACCCGAGCCGTCAGGTGAGGGTCTTAAGATAGCCGAGGACGGTAATCATCAATACACACGTGTATCATACGACGTTTTTCAACACACTTGTGAAGAAAATAATACTAAAAAGTCGTCTTCAACAGTTAGAGCGAGTACTGAATTTTTTTTCACAATAGCGGGAAAGAATTATCGGTTTTCCTATGCGCGCGCATCTACAGTTCGACCAACTTATCTGTGCAGGCGGGAAAACACGGAACTAAAATAAATGTACTAAGTTTGACCAGTGGCGCCACCATGAAATTCAAACTTAAAATGGTCATACTCATACTGTAACAATGACGATCGACCATAGACTAAAAGAATGAGGTTAATTTATTTTAAAAAAAAAGTTATATTTATATTACAAAAGTTATTTTATTGGAGTGAAAGTTTCATTTATTAAAAACGTACAAGTTAAATTTGTTGCATGAAATGAGCAAGCACTAGGTACCTACATTAATTTATTTTTACTATTGAACACGATCTTTTTTGTATCGAAACTTTTTTAAGAACATAGCAACTCAACAAATGATAGAGCATTTGTTGAGTTGCTATGCTACTTTACTCGCATAAAATTTGCAGTAAGGTACTAACTTTACTTTGTAGTGATAATTCTATTATGCACTAGTGTATAATATTATTATGCACGTGTTAGTTATAGTTCGGTTTATGGCCCTAAGAACGATGTAATAAGGCTCACTTTACGAGCAAGTGTGTTGAAAAAAATATTTTCGAAATGTCTTATTAAAAATTTGAAAATTTAAAATGGATCTAATTTAACTGTTACACTATTTTTCAAAAACGTTTTCAACGAATTATTTAGACCTATCTTTCCTGCTTTGAAGTGTGTGAAGTTTTATTAAATTCGGTTCAGCCATTTTGAAAAATTAGGAGTTGAAAATTTATACGAAATGCCGTAGGGCGTAAACGAGCCTAACCTAAAAAAATCTCATCATTTTTCATACCTGCAACTGAAAAGTAGTCCTCCTCTGCCGATCTCTTAACTGCATGGAAACAAGCCAGGTCTGCAGCAGCAGGAACGGGGCTGCAAAGTTCTCCCGTTCGTTGGGGGCCCATTGTACCCTGGTACACTCGCAGTGGTTCGCGAAGTATTGTGCCACGGCTAGTAGACCTCCACAGATGCTTTGACTGGAAATAATATAATTAACGTTCATACAAAAGTTTAAAAAAAGGTTAATAATAACTGCCGCTCGGGTCTATCTTTAGGTTAAACCCCGCTTGCCTATGTTGGTCCCTGGATGGGTGACCACAAACTACATACCGAGTTTCCTCCGAGCTTCGGAAAGCATGTTAAGCCGTTGGTCCCGGCTGCAAACTCAAACTCAAATATTTTATTTCAATTAAGCCATTACAGGCACTTTTGAATGTCAGAAGGACGGAAGAAGAACGAAACTACGAGTGCAATACGTCATTCCGAAAGTCACCACGCCGAACCACACGCCACCGAATGCCCGCAACAACGAACACTGCGAGCACGAAAGCACGCAGCGACGCAAACCGCAACAATGAATGCTCGAGACCCCGAATCACGGAACAACGAATGCACGCCGCAACGTGCAACCACCGCCCCGCGGCCTCAAGCCCCGCACACCCGCCGCCACGGTACACGCCGCCGCGCGCCCCCGCACCCACAGCACTCGCCGCCGGTAACATCCGGCGCCGCGCAGCCCAACGCAGCAACTCCCGAAACGACGCATTGCACTCCTACGCTGCCACATATAGATCTTTGGCAGTCGTTACAGGTAGTCAGTGGCCTGATGTAACACTGCTGGACATAGGCCTCCCCCAGGTGTCGCCACATTGACCGGTCCCGTGCCTCTCGCATCCAGCGGGTCCCCACAACCTTCACCAGGTCATTGGTCCATCTAGCGGGAGGCCTTCCAACGCAACGTTTTCCAGTTCGCGGTTGTCAGTCCAGAACTTTTCGGCCCCATCGAACAATGTTCCCTCATCATCATTTCAGCCGAAAGACGTATGACGACGACGCACTTCTCTCCTGGTCGACGCGGCAGCCAGCCACAACGCAGCACTGCATAACTCCGGCTCACTGGAGCTAATATACAGCATCACGGCATTTCACGGCAAGCACTGCATCACTCTGACTCACTGGAGCTAATATGCAGCATCACGTCGGGGTCACCAGTTTGGGGGGTATGAGGAACAGGGTGTAAAGCGAGGAGATTTACACCCTGTTCCTCATACCCCATTGAAAAGGGAGGATCCTCCGACCGGACGGGAGTGATGTGGCGACTAGCGACATCTATCGCAACACCTGCGTACTAACAACAATCGACAGAAAATCCTACATCGCGCTATGAACATTATCCGCGACATAAGCCTATATAGGAGTTCCCGACTTACAACTGTCGGGCAGTTAGCCCACCGGACACAACACCCGTCCGGTCGGAGGATCCTCCCTTTTCAATGGGGGATGAGGAGCTTTACCCTGTTCCTCATACCCCTCAAACGTACACTGCTGCACATACCTACTGCCGATAACCACATGATAAAGAAAAAGAAGAGTTACCTTAACGCAGTGGCATGTAGAAACAAGGCAGCGACAGTCAGCCCCGCCAACCACCAGACAGCCTCCAAATAGAAAAATATCGGCTCTCCCAGCCCTACGCAGCTTTCGATTGGGGCTAGGCCTTCGCCCCTGTCCACCATGTGGCATTTACGGTGAGCTGTCGTGTTCAGAATGGGCTCGAAATAACGATATACGGCTCCAATCATCACCTGAAACGATAAAATTAAATTCCTGTAAGTCGTTAAGTTGGGTAATATATCAGGACAAGCCCGTTAGTTCGCCAAACTATTCCCACACCACTGCAACTCCTGTGCGCCAGATTCAACAGGTGATCACCAGAAAAGCGCCGAGACAATGAAGCACGATGAAGTCCTAGAGAAACAATTTAACTGGATACTTTGACAAGGATGGCTGAAGTAGAAGGCAACATACATATACTTAGGAAGTACCTTATTCGAAGTTTCGCCAAGTGTGGTCAAGAAATTCTAGGATCCATTTGGTGGGCGATTTTCACTTGATGCCAATGACAGTCCACCCAAGTTCAAAAATCGACTTAAGACGGCATGGGTTAAGTACACGTAACATCACTTAACACCAAAAGGCAAAAGGAATGTAGGAAGGCAGAAGAAAAGATGGTCTGATGACATAATAAACACAGCAGGAATTAATTGGATGCAAATGGCTAAGGACAGGGAAAGGTGGAAAAGAATGGAGGAGGCTTTTACCCATAGAGGGGCCACTTAGCAAAAAATAAATGGAAACAAAATAATTGTAATTTAATTTGATATTTGATTTATTTTAATTTGAAATGTAATTTAATGTATAATAAATATTTATGTAATTTGTTAAATGGAAAATAAAGCTGTAATAATAATAATAACATCACTTATTATTTTTTATTTTTTTCGGACACAAACAGATCCATAGAGTGTTAGTTAGTACACGCAAATTTAGCCAGTTATTTTTAGGCCTCATGTAATAGGGGATGAGCCTCTTGTCATCAAACGGGTACTTATTAAGACTCTGTAGCAGCTACTAAGAGATTCCTGATGGAAACACCCAATAACACCTGGGAACCTGGGAATCAAACCGAGGACCTCATGCTCAGGCAGGCATGGGAGTAGTGCGCTTAAAGTCATCATCATCATCATTTCAGCCGAAAGACGTCCACTGCTGGACATAGACCTCCCTTAAGTGTCGCCACATTGACCGGTCCCGTGCGTCTCGCATCCAGCGGATCCCCGCAACCTTCACCAGGTCATTGGTCCACCTAGTGGGAGGCCTTCCAACGCAACGACTTCCGGTTCGCGGTCGCCACTCCAGAACTTTAGTAGCGCTTAAAGTATTGAATAAATAAATAGACTTACCTCTGGATGAATATTAAAACGATTAAATGCATTCACATCTTTAGGATACTCCACTAATTTATCATACATCAACTTGGATATCCCCGCTATAAACGGCCTCTCTTCAACCACAGTTTTGAAGTAAGAGTAGTAGAATCCCATCTCTGTACGTAGGGACATCTCCCTCTCTAACTCTGAGAGGAGAGAGAAGTTTCTGTCGTTCTCAAAAAGGTGAGATACGTAGCGGTAGTGAGTGTAACCGAGAGTCAGGGCTGGAAGAAATAAAAATTGTGTTTTATTATTGAAACCTTTGTCACTGGTCCAGTCGAATTGAGGTTGGGTACCAAGCCTTGTGAACATAACCTAGCATCACGCCTGTAATGCCTGAAGGGTCAGGCAGAGGTGTACTATTTACTACTTAAGTCCCATGTAATAGGGGACGAGCCTGTAGCCATCAACAGGGCACCTCAGCTTAAACAATAACATGTCACAAAGAACTCCGGTACTTTTGAATTCAATCAAAATTGAAAGGCTCATCATCAATCATGATGATGTAATTGCAAACCTAAGCAAACTATCAAGTAATAACACTCATTGTTTGTTCATACTTTCTTCTATAAACATAAACCAAACGAGGTAGTATTTACACAACAGGACAGACTGATGTCAGATGGATGGATGGATTATGTGAGGAATGATATTTTGAGATCAACCCAAAGTCATCAAAGGAGATTTGAAGAGAATAAATTGGATACAAAATGTTCATTCAATGTAATTCTACATATTTTGTCACCACTGTCCAGTTGATGTCAAAAGGCCTCTATTACATGAGAATTGTAACATAACTGCAAAATGTGGGTAAACATTCTCTCCCTCTGCTTAATCCTTCAAGGATTATAGCTCTAATGTTAGGTAAGTTATAAATAATAACAAATTAATTATACAGTGGTTGTGTTATCTAAACCTTGATTGTAATGAAAATAATTTAATCCGCAGAAAGTTAATAAGCACAGCCAATGATTCCGTAACTTTATAATTAGTTTTTAGATCTAGTAAGTAGGTAGAGGTACTTTCAAAATAACTTTGCAAAAAACATCTGATTTGAAATTTTTGCCAACATACATTTGCTGTGCATAATACGATGTTTTGATGACATAGAATGATCAAATTGGTGGAGACAACGTATTTAAAGTGTTCAAGTATTAAATACAGACCATTTATTTAGCATTTGAAGTAGAAAAACAAGGAAAAAATGCTTAAAAGTTACCTAAAGCAGCGATGACACAGAATCTGGCAATTTTTCTCTTGGAAAACCTGCGTTCTTTGGCAGTGTTCGTTTCTACTTTATTCTCCTCCATTTTTCTTTTATATTTTTCACATTTACATTCGAAAACAATATTTTTCAAATGAAATTTCGCAATTTACAAACCCATAATTTGACACTATCTTGACTGAATTGACAATTTGACATGTTTGTGACAGCATGAAATGTCAGTACCTAGGCCGCGTTCCGTATTACAAAATAATCGCTCACAGCGCTCACGTCGATATTTTGCGTTCCGAATTAGATATCACGATTATGACAGCTAAGACCTGTCATCAATTCGGAACGCTCGATATCGCGCTTACAGTGCTCACTCGTCACGTGATAACAAAAACATAACCTGCATGAGAGAAATTCGTCGCCCGTTAGGCTCGTCTTGTATATTTACTTGAATACTCATGGTTAAGAGACTCCAAAGAGATTTCAAAGAACTAATTGAATGTATTTGTGCGACTCCAGCCAGTGAACCTCAGCTGTGAACACACGCACACACCCAGCCTCACACACACACGCATCAGACATCTGTCACTTTTTACTTTGATTTTGACAGCGCTCACGGTGATATTTATTTGGGGCATGGTCGGTGTAATCGCTGTCATGACGTCATCTATGACGATTCAAGGGACATCGTTAGCGCGCTCACAGTAATTCGGTACGGGTTTATGGACGCTCAAATCGATTACAGCGTAATTCGGAACGCACCCCTAGTGAAGGCAGTTTTGTTACTAAATTCTGTAGATAGTAGAATGATAATTTAGTAAGCTTTGTACTTAACATCACGCTAGTAGGTTTTTCACGTAATAGTCCAAGATCCTAGAGCAATCAGACATACCTAACTTATTTTCACACGGATGAAACCTGAAGTTTTCAGTAGCGTCTCGTGTGCCTTGAATACCTACGCGCTTTGTGGAACTTGCCGAGTGACACGGGCAGGTACCAAGTGAGAAAGGTAACTAAAAATAAGAATTACCTATTTAACTTAAATTCACATGGCTGATTTTTATATATGTCATGAAGAATATTATTATAAAGTGTCAGACACTTTTGATGGACCAGAGCTTTTGTCAGACGCTTTTAAGTTTGTGTCTGGGAGTAGAAAATATACGTAAAAAAACAGCTTGAAGAAAATACGTGAAGCATTTTCTCCAAGCTGTTTTTACGTATATTTTAGGCAATATCCTTAAAAATAAGTCGCAAATACTCCCAGACACTTTCCGTCGGCCGTATTGCTTAACAGACGCTTTAAATAATACTAAACTCCTTATGATTTAATACTTAAAGCTAATTGATCGGGATATTGCCATGCTATATTGGTCAGGCGCTCCAAAATCCAAGCTTAAAAGCGTCTGACAAAAGCTCTGGTCCATCAAAAGTGTCTGACACTTATGATATTACTTTAAAATAATATTCTACATGACATATTATATAAAAATCAGCCATGTGAATTTAAGTTAATAATTCTTATTTTTAGTTACCTTTCTCACCTGGTACTGCCCAGGTATCACTCGGAAAGTTCCACAAAGCGCGTAGGTATTCAAGGCACACGAGACGCTAGTGACGCTACTGAAAACTTCAGGTTTCATCCGTGTGAAAATAAGTTATGTCTGATTGCTCTGGGATCTTACTCTATAATATTGAGCAAGACAAGACAAGTGTATAACTGGATAATCTGTTCTTTTCAAAGTCCAAGTGAATCGGTTACCTACTTCTAGGAAAGCGTGCTCCAACCTAGGCTGTATCATAACAAACATAACTTCACACACATCAGGCGAGTTATCCTATAATAATAATCTTACATTTTAACGAGCCTATTGCCATCAACTTGGCACGAATTCAGACTTAGTGGCTGCTACTTAGAAATTCCTATAAGAAAACACTTTACTCGGACCCGGGATTCGAACCCAGGATCTCGCACTCAACAGTAATTGTTCTTTCAACCATCACTCACCGCCTTATTAATAAAAATAGTTAAACCTGGTTTAACTATTTTTATTAAAAGGCGATTAGAGTCTAGAACTCTAGACTAACGAGGCAGTTTTGCTAGTTAAACGTTTTATAACGTCCACTGATATTTTAGCTTTTCAGTAAAATATAGCAAATGAACCACTGATCTTAATAATATTGCGTAGCGTGTTCAATGAATAAATTAACTATCACCGTTTTTGTGCTCACCAGTTGGCGCCACTGGCGCGTGAGGTCCCGATCTAAAGAACTGTCAAAGTTGGTTAAATAGTAATAAGTTGTTTTGGCGTCAAAACAAACTTTTCTTACAATTTTAAATAATTTAATGAGTATGCCGCAGTGTTGCGCGGTAATATTCACTATATCCAAGTCAGGTGATACACTTTTTGCCATTACACTGTTGTACAAACTGTCTGCAGGCCACTCGACATTAAAATAACAAATCGTTATGTAGTATTTCATATTATAGTTTCCATTAAAGTTATTATTTCTGTCATAGTCTTGAAGTCTTTTAAAAAAGAAAAACATAGCTGTAAACTCGGTAAAGAAGCTTAATTTCGACAAAAATATTTTGTTTGTAAACAGTAAACAAACCTCTGAATTAGCTTTTCTTTCAGTCCGCTTAACTTTGCACCTCTTTTTCTTAGTGCCACTTTTAAAGCACTGATATTCATTGACCCGTAACTCGTATTTGCCATAATTGTAATACCTCAAAATTAAACTTTCGCTTTAAATAAAACCGCGCAGCCCACCCATTATAGTGACAAGTGACATTTTGGACCTCACGCTACACTAGCGCCTCTAGCGGCGAATTCACACGCGTTAGCCCTCATTCACTCGATTACTAACTTGTTTTATGATTTAGTAACTTCTGGGATATCACTTCAAGTCACGTTCCATGGTTCCTGTTCCTGTCATATCGTAGACAGAGAATGGTATAGACAAGCTATTAAAATAATAAGAATTACGAAAGTGAGACAACACTATGGCAAAAAGTGTATGTGTAAACAGGACATAGCATCGTTTTTTCATCTCTTTTTGCGTATCGGTTTTATGTTGTTTGCCATCACTAGCCATGATGGCAAACAATATTTGTGATGTCAGAATATTTTCTTAGATAAAAATTGTTATACGCTTATTTTGTGTAATTTGCAACTTAGTGATATTCCAGAAAGTAATATTAAGTGTGTAGTGATGGTGAATTGCTGTCTAAATGGCTGTAAAAGCCGTAGTGAACGAAATCAACCAAACATAACCTTTCATCGGTAAGTGGCATTTTCCATCTATTACATCAAGTAAATCAAATGATTATTGTACGTGCAACTATTTTCTGTCAATAACAAGTAAAGATAATTGATAATTTCATCTAGTACGACGATAATATTATCTTAAGGCGAATGCTCACATCCTGCCCGCGAAATTCAAATTTTCTTACGTTTTTTGCAATTTGCAGGCCAGTGCTTGGTTGTATGTTGATGAACATTTGATTCGCGACTGTAAGACGTATTTAGTTACAGAATTATAATCATCAAAATCATCAATACAACCCTCCAAGTTCATATAGATCGAGGAATAACTTTGACCTTGAAAAAATAGTTTCTCGATCTATATGAACTTGGAGGGTTGTGTTGGTGATTTTGATGATTATAATTCTGTAACTAAATACGTCTTACAGTCGCGAATCAAATGTTCATCAACATGCAACCAAGCACTGGCCTGCAAATTGCAAAAAACGTAAGAAAATTTGAATTTCGCGGGCAGGATGTGAGCTTCCCCCTTAACTTGTTTGTTTATATTACCCGACCAAAGTGTGTAGCAATACAGGTTAGGTGGTTCTCTTCGTCAGTTCATGTCATTTGTCATTAATCGGATAATAACTATCGCTGTCTCTTACCGAATACGCTGATGCCTTGTCTATACCTATTCTCTGTCTACGTGTCATATGAGTTGACAGAATGACAGTCAGTAGTAAATACTTGCCATACCTACCTACCTTCTTGGATCTCCCCGTTTTATGGCAAAATTAATCCATTTTGTGTTTTTTTTTTTATTTAAGATGGGTCAGCTCTTGACCTCGAGGCTTGCCTGAGCAAGGATGAGGTCTACGATGGAGCGAGCCTTCCCAGTAGCACTGGCTCTCAAAATTCAGAATATTTAAAGGAATAAAAAAAACTCAACGGTAGAATACGTAAATAGAAAAGTATCAAAACATTTATTTCATCACACGAATCACAACCATTTCATTCAGACTGTCGTTTTGCATTCACGTCAAATTCAAGGAGGTTACCTACTTACTATAGGTAGGTACCTACAAATGATTCCCGACCCGAATCAATAGTAAAATGGTTGAGTATTTCTTTTTTTTCTTATAATCGGAAATCGGATATTGTGAACCGGCTGTATTAAAACGCAGCCTGTCGCATTCTATATATCCACACTATTACACTTTTAACAACAAAAAACTGCGTCATATTTTTATTAGGTAGCTACCGTTAATTTTTATTTTTTTATTTTTTTTAAAACATTGCCCCACACTAGGAATTTGTCCTGTATCGTGGGTGCGTTTACAAACATTTAAACTCACATACACAAATACCCAGACCCGAAACAATTATCTGTACGCCATACAAATATTTGTTACGTGCGGGGACCGAACCCGCGACACGCAGTGCAGCAGTCTAATCGCTCAGCCACTGCGCCAACCGTGCCGTCAGATAATTACTAACCGCCGTTAATGACTTATTTCTTTTATGAGAATCCCCTGAATTTTGACGAGGATGCAAAACTGTACCTTGTAACGTCTTTTCGTTCTAACCTAAAGATACTCCTTGACAAAATGTTCATGTTTTATAATCTGCGTGAACGTAGTAAGCGTGTTACTATTACAAAGGTTTTCATTATTCGCCGCTGTGGAGACTATGCCTCTGAGGTAGTACCGGTCCGTGCCTCGTTCGGACTCAGGGAATGCTAGTCCGCCGCCACTGTCTCCTTTGCATAGTGCCGTCCCTGTGAAAAGAGGTGAAGAGTAAAAAGTTTGTATCTAAAGGGTGTAAACATATCCATAAAGAAGCCGAAAGACACAATCATCTCCCCGTCATTGCGATTTTTTTTGTACGGGCCCATGCCTGGGAACCTTCTTGTTACGGAGATCTAGCCCGCAAATCTGACAACCAGTCTTACCAAAGAATATCATAATTTATCCTGTTTTAACTGGCTTGTGGCAGTCGCTCCAAATAAAATACTGTTATATAAATCAGTTGCATCCGGTTAGACTGGAAGCCGACCCCAAAATGAGTACTTCAGAAAAAGCTGGGTAGATATTATAAGGCTGAAGAGTTTGTATGTTTGATTGAACGCGCTAATCTCAGGTACTACTGGTTGGAATACAAAAAATCTTTTTGTGTTGGATAGTCCATTTATCAAGGAAGGCTGTAGGCTGTACTTATTTCATGCGAAGGAAGTCGCGCGGGCAAAAGTTAGTAATGGGATAAATCTCACCATTCCCATACCCAGCACAGATCTTGTCACTAGTGATGTACTCTCTGAAGCCAGGTGGAGACTGCGTGATGCATTGCTCGATGTCCACGTAGGGCAGTTCCACGACCTTCAGGATCTGGGAGGCGTTGCCGTTTTCTGATGTGAGACCCCAACCTGCCACCTGGGAGGATTCAAAATATTAAAACAGCTGGTACAAAGTGGATGAGAGTTACCGAGAATCGAGTTAAGACGATGACAATAGCTATTGACTTCTGATGTTTCAGTATTTTTGGACACGCCCACAATTTTTCCGATACCCTAGCGCCATACTACCAAGTAAGAAACAAATAGTCCAGGATCCGCGGTCCATTTTTGCACTTGATTACTATCAAGCTAATTTTGACGTAATGTTGACGCCCAACAATTTCCTGCACGAAACTCTCGAATTCTCGATTGTGGTGAGTAATAGGGGTAGCAGGGATAAAATATGTTGGTTTGATGATTCTCAAAAGTGTTAAGTACAAACACTTTCGAGAATCATCAGCTGGGTTTTTTTTGTTAAATCTGATGATAATTATCTAAATTATTTGAAAAAATATTTGTCCTACAAAATGTATGGTTTGATCAAAGAGTCCCCTTCCTTCCTTCCAATATATCGATAACGAAGTCATTAAAAATGATTACTTACTAACTGGGTTTTGGGGATTGGATATTTTCTATTAAACCCACTCTTTACAAGTTGCCTACAAGATTCTAAAAATTATATTAAGTGTTTGGCACTTACTCCACGCACCATCAATACTCCTGTACATCATAAACAACAGGCTAATACACTTTCTGGAGCCACAAATTCCAGAAGAGCAAGCAGGTTTTGTTAAAGGCAAAGACACGCGGGAACAAATCCTGAACGTTCGCCAAATTATAGAGAAAAGTCGGGAATTTAACAGCCCTGTATTGATATGTTTCATAGATTATACCAAAGCATTTGATTGCGTGGAGTGGGGCAAGCTGTGGGGGGTTCTTAAAGACATGGGAACGCCTCAACATCTTATTGACATAGTCCGATGCCTCTACCTACACATCAACAACCGCTCTTTCGTCAAAATAGACACCGACTGTTCAAATGCGTTAGGCAGGGATGCATCCTCTCACCTCTGCTCTTCAATATGTACGAAGAGTAGTATCATTCAAGACTCTTTAGGGCTGGGACAAGGGGTTTACTGTTGGTGGAAAGTGGATTTCCAATCTGAGGTACACTGATGACACCGTTCTCCTTGCTACAACATTTGGCAACATGAAAGAGATACGGCACAGATTGGAAGTGGAAAGTGGCAAAGTAAGGTTTGCAATAAATAGGCAGAAAACCAAGCTTATGGTGGTAGATCGTGCGGGAAACCTATCGGGCGCCTATAACATCTAAGGCATCTATACTGTGGACAGCTTCGATTAACTGGGCTCCAATATAAGTAATGAAGGTAGCTGCGTCACAGAAATAAAACGGCGGATAGCCATGGCTAAAGAGGCTATATTACGCCCCCGGAACATCTGGGAAAAACGTGGTATAAGTTTTAAAACGAAGGCCCGTTTGGTCAGAGCACTAGTTTTCCTGATTTTCCTCCATAGAGTTAATAATAATAATATTTATTTATTTTCAGGCTACTTTGGCCCATAGATAAATACCTTACAGACTAACATACATACGATATAATTGACAGCTTGTGTTAGTAAACAAAACCTTAAAACTATATTAGTATCACTGTGCGATCATGTGGCACTTGCCCGCGGAAGCGTCGAAACACCACCCCCTGCGGCCAAAAGTCCTCTTCCAAGACGAGGTGCAGGTAGCATGTCGGTACTCGCACCACAAACGCCTTAAAGTTGACGTTGCGGCGCGACTCGAGCAGCTGCACTCTCGCCACGTACTTGATCTTCTGGCGCACGTACTCCACGATGTCCTCCGTCGTAGTGGTGTAATGTAGACGGGAGAGGTACAAAGGAGTGTTCGGCTTTGCGGCACGAATATGCACATTGGGCTCCGATGGAGCCGTGCCGCAGCGGTTCTTGATGGTTCGCTGACGGCGCTTCCTCCTCAACACCGTCACGAAACCATCATCAGCCTGGATCGGTTCCTTTTCAGGCACAGGCTTCTCGGAAGGAGCATTTTTCCCCACAAGTTAAGACATGGACAATCCAAACAAGAGTAAGACAGAGGATAGACGCATTCGAAATGTGGTGTTTTAGGCGGATTCTCCGAATTCCATGGACGGCCAAACGCAAATGTGTCTATCCTTTACCAACTCGATATCAAGACTCGATTGTCAACAGTTTGCCTACAGCGTATTTTGCCTTATTTCGGCCACATAATGCAAAGAGGAGATAGCAGCCTTGAAAAGCTGGTCATTGTTGGCAATACCGAAGGCAAGCGACCGCGAGGCCGGTCGCCATTTTACAAATTTGGAAGTGTCTGTCTTCCAAACGATTGGCTTTGAGAAAAAATTGTTTGTTGAACCTCAATGTCATTTTTAAAGACCTGTCTAATGTCTATAGACACCCCCACACGTAGGTATAGGTTTGATGAAAAAAAAAAAATATAGTTTCAGTTCCATGTATGGGGCGACCCCCTAAATCCTTTTTTTTATTTTTGTATAAAAATCGTAAAGCGGTTCACAGAATACTTGTAGAGTTTCAACTGTGTAGTCTCAATAGTTTCCGAATGAAGTGGCTGTGACATACGGGTGGACAGACGGACAAACAGACATGACGAATTTAAAAGGGTTCCGTTTTTTGCCATTCGGCTACGGACCCCTAAAAAACAGCTGGTTTGTAGTAATTTTTGATGAGGTCGTTATCAATACATGTTGGATTTAGATAATGATCATCAGATAAAAATAAAATAGTTAGTAATAGATTTTTGAAAATCATCAAATAAATAATTATAATAATATTATAATCAATATATATTTTATCCCTGCTGCCCCTATTACCTACCACAATCGAGAGTTTTCGTATAGGGTAATGTTGGCTCACGGAAAATTAGCTTGATAGTAATCAAGTGAAAAAATGTACCGTGGATCCTGGACTAACATTGTGACGCGGTCAATAATAATTAATAGATGAACGGATAGCTGTCAGTGGGGCGCAAAGTGACATACGTCCGTCTAGCACCGCGCCTAAGCGCTCACTGTCGGATTGCATACGTAAGAAAGAGAGCGCGATGACGCAACGCTCTGTTATATCCTGGATATGACAGCAGAATAGCTGACGATGGCAATCATGTCTAGTCAGCATAAATGGCTCAGTCAGCAAAGGCACGGATGCCTGTCGGTTCGGGAGTCAGTCCATCTTAACACTCGGTACGGGTCGGAGGTCCCAAAAAAGATCATTGTATTAATAATTATCTCTACTACTATTTCCTTTTACTAAATTCATTAAAGTATTTCTTCCAGTTTAACAATTAAATCTTTTTTTTAAAAACCTCTTCACGGACTCCCGCATAATATTTGGTGGCAGCGGTGGGATGCGAAAATCCCCTACCCAAATACGCTTTCCGGAAAAACTTTCTATATCCTACTAAAACCCAGTGAAACTAATAAATAAGTGTTCTAAAAAGTGTTGAAGGTCAAGTGCTAGAATTAAAGTGTAGTGCTGTAAAAGTGCGACAAATCTAAAGTGCTTGATCGATTTCGTCAACATCTGTTCCTGTGTGTTGCACCTTGCAACCGAATCCAGCTTCCATCCTCTGTTCACACGGAGGTCCTCGGCAGCAGCTGTTCCAGGTCTGCGGTCCACAGTGACCTGTGGATATGATGCTGATCATCGTCATAACGACTACGTTCCTGTGAGTGAAAACTACTATTTCCTTGTGCGATTACCAGAATTAACTCAGAGCCTTTATTTCTAAACCCATATTTAATTTCTCTACAGACTTTTAATTAATTTCATCGTGCATACATTGTTATTATAACTGATAAGATTCATTGAAATTTTGTTTAGACTACGCATCTATAATAAGTTAGCTTAAGGAGGATAAGACTTCTTTATAAAATATTCTTACTTGTGTTTACTCTTCGTTATTAAATATGACTTCTAAATCCGACGCCAAAGAGGAAGGTTCCAGTGGCTCTAAGGGTCCTAAACTGGAAATTGACGAAAAGATAGAACTTGGTATTCTTTTCAAGTTTATAAAACCATTCGACGGGTCAAGGGAAAAATTAAATCCCTTTGTTACGAACTGTCAAAGCGCCTTTGCTATCGCCACAAAAAATCAAAAACCTATTCTATTCAAATTTATCCTAAGCCAATTAATCGATAAAGCTGAATCTACATGTACCGTCAAAGAATTCGATTCCTTTGAACAGTTTATTGATTTCATTAAACAGCAATTTGGAGAAAGGAAGCACTATGCTCACCTGCTCACCGAGCTCCAAGACTGCAGACAGAGTTCCACCGAAACAGTAAACCAGTTCGCGCTAAAAATTGAAACATGTCTAGCAAAATTACTCACGGAGATAAATATTTCAATCCCAACTAAGAAAAAGACGGAGCTAGCAGGACGTGTCGCTGCAATACAAGATCTTTCTCTTCACACTTTTATAATAGGACTTCATCCACGAATTTCACAAGTGGTTAGATGTCGCAACCCAGACTCATTAAATTCTGCCGTAAACTTTGCAGTAGAGGAAGAGAAAATTATCTCTAGTATTCACAAAAAAATAACCTCTAATACACCTTCCTACAATGACAAATTCAGAAATACGAACTCTCGCCGTGAGTCCCAACCGCCACAGTTTACGGGTTCACGAAATTATCGTCCCGATCATTCTAAAGCAGTGAACACTAACGACATGATTTGCCGTTACTGTAAAAACATTGGGCATACTATCGAAAATTGTCGTAAGAGACAATACAACAACAGTAGGAATCAATCCACCCCTTCTACTTCGTATGGTCGCCAAGCTAACCCTACTCAAACTCATAACTCCAACCCAATGCGCAACGTTAATTACATACACCAAAATAACGAAGAGGGAATTGACGAAGTTGATCGTAACGATTTAAACGAGTAAAATTTCCCGATCGGCGTCGCCCGGGAAATTACCACTTCTATATCAAAGACGATGCCTCTATCCCCACTGTATCCCCCGAATCATCTACAAAATCTACTAAATCCACTGTATCCTCTGAATCATGTACTAAATCTACTAAATCTACTAAATCCACTGTATCCCCTGAATCATGTACTAAATCTACTAAATCCTCTGCTTCCACTGTTTCCACAAAACCACCTACTAAATCCACTACCTCCACTGCTTCTACTAAACCAATGATTAAATTCACCGAATCCACTGTATCTACCAACTCACGTAACAAGCCATGCCAGCCCACTGAGTCTGTTCCATTATCGAATCAAAGAGTTTCTTCAGATATCCCACAAAACCTGAAAAAAAACAATAACATGAAAATATATAAAATAAATAAAAATACTGAGAAAAAGTACTTACCTTATGTAATAATCCAAACTTCAGTCGCTGATAGACCTCTATCCTTCCTAGTTGACACTGGTTCTTGTGTAAGCCTCCTGAAATTAGATTCCATGACCAAAGTCCCAGAACTGAGTGATGAAATTATACTTCTTAAAGGAATTGATCCTGGAAGTGAAACAACTTCAACGCTAGGTAGTTTCAAACTACAAATATTTCAAAAACCAAACTTACCTTACCTTGACCTCAGTCCTGATAGTGCAGATCTCAATCTTGACTTTGACTCACTCCAAATCCCTTCGCCAGACACGCAAACAAATCTAAACAATGACAACTATACGCAATTCCTGAAGCCAAACCAAAATAAAAGAAGTTATAATACAATCTTAAAAGAACATAACGAAAATCTTTTGAAAACAACTTGCAAAATTATAATAATTCCTACATCTATAGATTTACACGAATCCAATCCCTATGTCTCTGAAATTGTCCCATACTCTGAAAACGTAGACGAAATCTACGAATCCGAAAAAGAGCTATATCGTTTCCTAAAATCTAACTACGAAAACAAGACAATTTACTTCATCTTTACTAAAGTTCACCATTTTGATGAATCATCCTATCCTGCTATTTATGACACTCTGAAACAGGTCAGAGATGAAATCCTGAAATCTGAACAAACAACAGAGATTGCCATCTCCGATTTCCGAAGCCCGTTTGATCACCATTCCTATACTAAAATCTACAATATTCTAACTCATATTTTTAACAACACAAAAATCCAAATCCACGTTTACCTAAATAAAACAATATACCCTACCTTGAGTGAAAGACCTAAAATAATGCGTGAAAATCACGATATTCCTATATCCGGACATTTAGGATCAATACGGATGTACAATAGAATACGAGAACAGTTTTACTGGAAGGGCATGAGAAGCGACATAGAAGACTATGTTAAGAAATGTAAACTTTGTCAAGAGAATAAAGCACTTAGAAAACTAAACAAAGCTCCTATGGAAATCACCACTACATCCACAGCCCCGTTTCAAAGAGTGGCACTAGATATAGTAGGACCCTTACCTGAATCCGGTACTGCCAAACTCAAATATATCCTTACCCTGCAAGATGACCTAACAAAGTACTCAACTGCCTACCCTATACGAAGTACAACTGCTGAAGAATCTTGTGACTGTCTTATCCACTTCATATCCCTCTTTGGGATTCCTAAATCTATTCTTACCGATCAAGGTACTAACTTCACATCCGATCTATTCAAAACAACTTGCCAATTTCTCAAAATGAAACAACTCTGGTCATCACCCTATCATCCTCAGACACAAGGAGCCCTAGAACGCAGTCATTCAACCCTTAAGGAATATTTAAAATCATTCGTTAATCAAAACCAAGATAATTGGCCTACCTATGTATATACAGCTATGCTAACATACAATACAACAACACACTCTACCACGAAATTCACTCCTTATGAACTTGTTTTCGGTCACAAACCTTTTATCCCTAATTCCTTATACGAGGGCGAACCTAACACGACATATTCCGACTACTTAAGAATGTTGCAACATAAATTCAAATACACCAGAGAAAAAGCTCTGGAGAATATACTAAAATCAAAAGAATCCTCCAAGTCCTACTATGACTCTCACACTAAGTCACCACCACAATACAAGGCTGGTGACTACGTCTACCTTAAAAATCATCTAAGGCTCAAAAAAGCTTTATCCCCTATCTGGAAGGGGCCGTACAAAATTATAAAAGTACATGATAATAATACTGCCACACTCTTAATCAATAGACGCCACATAACTCATCATTTCGATCAAATGAAACCGGCAGAAGTCAAAGATCTTGTATTATAGTTAGTTATAGTTAGTTAAGGTAGTTACATTAGTTAAGTAATCATATTACTTCATTATCGTAGTCAAACTAACTTTATTCATTCTATTTCAGTGCGCTGAACAATGCACAGCAGGACTTTATCAAGCCACTTCCTTCTAGTTCCGGCATATATTTCGATAGCATAGGAAAACTTAAAATAGTCAAAGGAAAATTGAGTATTATTAGCCATGTAAACATTTCATTTGTAAATCCTCATCTTACTAACCTTAATGATATCTTACATATAATTAAAAACACATGCCAAAAATCAAACAACCTCCAATGTGAAAACATAATATCCCCACTCACAGTCCGATACAATGATATCAAACGTGAGTTCGACTCTATTTCACATTTAATATCAAAACGTAATAAACGTTCAGCATGGTTCGGAGGAATCGGCACTGTTTTCAAACATGTTTTCGGCACGCTAGACGAAGACGACGCGCTTAAATACGAATCTGCAATAGAGTCCATTCAAAACCACGAGAAAAAGCTCGCGGAATATATGAAAGAAAATATCCTAATTACCACTACTACCATGGAATCTTACAAACAAACAATTAATAAATTAAAAAGTAATGAAGACTCCCTTAACCAGGTGTTAAGTCAACTTGTATTACAAGTAAATAATATCACAGAAACGAATAACATCCTAATATCTGAAACAAAGGTTCACGCCTTAATTGCTAGCCTTGAAAGCTCACTACTAGCATTATCATTTCAGCTCGAAGACATAACAAACGCTATCATGTTAAGTAGTCAAAACATCCTACATCCTAACATACTGAGTCCGGCTCAGTTATACAAAGAACTTGTTGATAACGATAGGTACTTACCTAGAGACACTGGAATCCCTATAACGCTAAGTCTAGATAATATTCATTTAATATTAAGCATTTCTGATGTCGCATGTTACTATTATAGAAACAAACTTGTGTTTGTTTTACAAATTCCTCTAGTTACTAATGATGAATTTAATCTGTACCATAACTTAGCATTACCTACTCCTCACGGATCAGATAATCCGAATACTTTTAGTTTAATTTTACCTTCTAGTTTGTATACTGCTATTTCTAAGGATAAGTTAAACTATTGTAATTTAGATAGCCTAGATAAGTGTAAAACGATAAGCTCTGAGTTCTTTCTGTGTGAGATACCTACGGTATTGCTGACGAGCGGAAACCCTACCTGTGAAAGTGAATTACTTACAAAATCAATTAATACTATTCCTATACTATGTGACACAAAGACGATTGTCGGTGAATTAGACATTTGGAAACCACTTCTCAATAATCAGTGGATTTTCGTGCAATCACAGTCGAGTAAGATATCAATTGACTGTATTAACTCCGAATTACGCGATATCATAGTGTCCGGTACAGGAATACTACAAGTTCCGAAACAGTGTACGGTATACACCAGAAGTGCGAGACTCATATCATCTGGTGATGAAATCAACATAGACGTTCCTATTCCTAGTTTAGATTTTAATATTATAAATGACTCGTGCTGTAAAATAGATACTAAGACTAGTAGTTTAAGTAATACCATATCCCCTATTTTACTAAAAAATATTGATTTAGATGACCTTACAATAAATAAACAAAATAATCAATTAATTTCAAACCTCAACAAGGTCATCAAGGAAGAACCTATCCTAGTAAAGTATGGGACACATTACTCTGTATTTACTATTTCTATTTTAATAATTGTAATCTCTTTTATAGTGTTTAAGCTTTGTAAACTAATTTGTAAACATAAATCTAAGTTTTACATATCCTGTGTAAGGCCGACGACCCATACCGATACTCGTAGTAACAATGAAGAAACCGAACCCGAAAACCAATCAATTCCATTACCCAGATTAAGGGAAATTGTTTAACCTTCCGAAATTCAGACTTTTATCCCCGAATTTCAGTCTTCTGGGGGGGGCTGTTATATCCTGGATATGACAGCAGAATAGCTGACGATGGCAATCATGTCTAGTCAGCATAAATGGCTCAGTCAGCAAAGGCACGGATGCCTGTCGGTTCGGGAGTCAGTCCATCTTAACACTCGGTACGGGTCGGAGGTCCCAAAAAAGATCATTGTATTAATAATTATCTCTACTACTATTTCCTTTTACTAAATTCATTAAAGTATTTCTTCCAGTTTAACAATTAAATCTTTTTTTTAAAAACCTCTTCACGGACTCCCGCATAATAGCTCGAACTTCTTACAAACCATATAATGATTAATTATAAAATAATAATTTATTAAATAATCAAAAATTAAAAACAACCAAATTTTGTATTTAAATATGATACGTTATTGTTATAAATTTTACCAACGTACGTTCATCAGTAATACAGATATTTTTGTTGGAAGATCATTTTAAGAGGTTAGTTTACCATTTTTTTGTATCGAGAAAACTTTTCAAAAACGTGTTTTGAAAACAACGAAATTATCAGAAATATGTTCAAGATTAACATATATTTTTTCCGCCGTGTCAAACTGTATAGATTTGGCTAAAAAATTGTTCAATACAAGCCTATTTGGCTCTTGTCAGCGCCTTAATTTAAGTGGCGTGTGATTTAAGAGACCACAGCACAGATGCTACTGTTAGCATCGGCGATCGGCAAACACACATGACGAATCTTTTGTATAACTGTGACTTGTATTGTGTATGTGATATCCTTTGTTGGAAATCCAAATAAATTACTAAAATAAGTTCCTAAATTAAATTGAGTTTCCCTATCATGTTACTGAGTAACAGGGTTGCGGAGAGTGATGATTCAGACAGTTCGTTGACAAATTGGAACAGCCGCAAACTCAAAGCAGGCACTTTTGCCGAAAAAGAAGTACCTAAGTAACAGGTTATCAGTGGTGCAAAAGTCTGAAAAACCAGTCTTTCCGGGGGTATCATATTCTGTACTATTGGGTTGTGGTCTGTATTGGATGGGCAGTCGCTCCAAGTTAAATACTGGTATTCAACAGCATCCGGTTAGACTGGGAGCCGACCCTAACATAGTTGGGTAAAGGCTAGGCAGATGATGATAACCTCTAGGTACTTACTGATGTGCTTCCAAAAGCTCGTCATGGGGTGTGACACTACTAACGCGTAACCAACATGATAGTCGCTAAGACAGGGATGGTGCCAGGCCCGTCGGGGCTGTGGATTATCGAAAGGATAACGCGGCTCCGACACAAGGGCGAAGAAGGAACATGGGTTTGGTTTTTAGTCAGTAGAAGTCTGACACTCCCCTTCGCTCTGCCCAAGAGCGAGGGGGGGGGGGGGGTTATTCGTTGATTTTCCACCCACCAAAAAAAAAAAAGTGATGGTGCCAGCAAATGTGGCCCGCACAGGGGTAGGCCAGTTTAAACCCATTCTAGTAACTGTGGATGGTAATAGGCAGGTGTTGATGGAAGTGTAAATGCGGAGCTGTTCCTCAAACAATGGGGCAGTTAATATCGTGCCCTGCGTCACTACAGGAACTGATGGACGCTACCGAAACGAAAGCGCCAAACTAGCAGCCCAATTCTGGGCCGACACAATTTAGATTGCCATCGACACGCTAAGAAGAAGACGGAAGTCGTAAGTGTCACAAACCTTGCCCAACTTCCCAGGCTGCAGCTGTCTCCTATCAAAGTTGACTCCGAAGTCCAGGCAGACGGGTCTGACGTACGTGTGGTACACGAACAAAGTCTCCACGATGACAATAGCTATATCATCCTGGAAGTTCGCTGCACTGCCTTGAAATCTGACTGGAATCTTGATTTCTTTGACCTGTTGATTATAAAGTAATTTTAGGAAGAACGAATTTATCATCAATAACTTTGTTTTTATTTTGTTTATATTGAGAGATTTTCATGTTATTTTAGCACCATAGACTTCTTATAGGTTTTCCTGTAATCTATAAGAGTGGAACTAATTTCTGTATTTTTTTTCAGAATTTTAAGGCTTAGTAGTTTTGGAGTTATAGGGATGAATCGAAAGGGGAATGGTCGGACAGACAGATGGACAGATACACGAGCGATCCTATATGGGTTCCGTTTTTTTCCTTTTGAGTTACGGAAACCTAAAAATGAGAAGGAGCTCTTACATCCGATTTCTGAGCGTCGACGTCTCGATCGTTATTCCAAGGTCGGTAAAGCTTGCCGACGGCCACCGCGTACATGGAGGCAGGCTGCTGCTTGCTGACATCATTCCAGAAACAATGGGCAGCTGGGAACAAACAATTTAGTTTTTTAATTAACTTAAAGTACTTAATGTTAGCTAAGTATATGGGACTGGTTAGGCCACATCTGGCGGTAAAGCTGTCGGATCGAAAAACTGGAGCCGTGAGACTGCAAGACGGTGGTGCGGCAGTACGAGAAGAGGATGGTGGGACGCCTTGGATGGCTTAACTTTAATGAGCAAGAAGAGGCGCAAGAGCGGAAAAGTCGTGGCTCCCAGCGGGTCATCAACTGCTATGAACCTGGAAGACTCTAAACCGAAGCCATGGTGGGTCGCTGCAGGTACAACTTGATCCGGTGGGGGTATAAAACTGTTTATGATTGATACTCGTCCCGAACTATGGCTCACCTCATGACCTGCTCTTTGTGCAACTCCACCTGCACTTAAGGGCAACCGTCCGAAGCCTCAATACCAATGCCCTTCATGTGGCTGAGTTCTGGTCTAAACTAATCCATTAAATAACTAGAATCATTGACATGCAGAAGATGAAAACTATTTAATTAATCTGCAATTTTCCCGTATCAAATTGGCTGATGAGATTAAAGTTGGGGATGTTACTAATATAATAGGCTACAACTAACACTGTAAGCAGCGTAGAAGGGGCCTGCTTGGGCCAGTGGAATTAGTTGGAAAGAGTCACCGCGGCCCTGGATTACAAAGGACATTAGGGGGAACACGGATGGATTGTAGCCCAGAGCGAAGAAGTCATTAGATGATTTACCACCCTCAAAACAACGGTATAACACTGGTTCCTGGTAAGGTCTGGTCCCAAAATTGTAGATTATACTCACCAGAAATAACAACCTTGTTGGTGACAAGTGATCCGCCACAGATCTGCATATAAGGTCTGGTGGTCTTTCGGTAGATGCCGACGTGCCACGGCAGCTCTCCTCGCTTCGCTGGTCTGCCGTCAATGATAAGGTCTACCCCGTCTGGAGTTACTCGACCACATTCTGTAGGGGAGGTACACACATCTTCAATTTGACTTCCTATAACATCTTCAATTTGACTTCCGCTACTATCTACTTCCTACTAATCCTAATTATAGGTCACTAGCCGATGCCCGCGGCTTCGTCCCCGTGGATGTCGGTTAGGCCTCGGCCTCGAATTTTGCGGGCAGCGGGGCGGCAGCGGCGGCGGCGCGGCTTGTATGGAGTGCACCGCACGTTGCCCGCCCCCGCGCCGCTGTTTTCGAGAACTGGTCCATTTGATTGTACGTATAAGATCCTGCCGCTCCCGCGCCGCCGCCGCCGCCGCCCTGCTGCCCGCAAAATTCGAGGCTGAGGCCTTATAGCGACCAAAAGTAATCTATTCACCCTCCCCTTTCAACCTCAAACATTTTTTTTTGCATGAAAAAGTAGCCTAGTATGTCCTGTCTTAGGCTCTAGGTCTAGACTATTTGTGTACCACATTTAAATCGGTTCAGTAGTTTTGGCGAGAAAGCGCTACAGACAGGCAGACAGGGTTATTTTGCATTTGTAATTTTTGTAAGTATTGTCATTAACCGGGCACCAAAACCAGACCCCATGGCCTCTACTGAGAAAATTAGTATTAGCTAGTAATAATCATACTATGTAGCAACGTCGGTCTATGGGTATGCCACACCATATTAATTTTTTTTTTTGTAGCAGCTTGTGCCCAAGGGTTCACCTGGTTCCATATTTTTTGTGCTTTAAATTGCTCCTGGGAACTACAGTTTATTCCGTGCCTCAAAGTGACACCAAATCCTTTTCCATAACACACAAGCTTTTTTTCTAACTCTGGATTGTCACTCCTGTTGGATTTTCGCATGATCGACCGGTGTAGATAGAGGCTAAAAATAGAGCATGTGGATATTTTGATCTCAAATAACATATTAAATTATTAATTTAGCTCTTGCAGTCTACTTCTTTTGAAACTTAACATTGCCAATAAGAAGTCGACCAAGTAAGTCCTATAGGTCGAAATAATTCTAAACTGTTCAAGGCAAGGTGTCAGAAAAAAAAAATCGAGCTCGCTTCGCTCGCGCCATTTGAGAAGCGAATCGAAATGAACCAGAAGTGCGATATCTAAGTGAATAGTGATCAGTGGTTGTGTTATTGTGATGTGAGTGTTTTGTCATTAATAAAAATATTTGGTGTTTTATAGGTACCTACCTATAGTGTTTTAAATTATCCATACCCAGCTCGTAACAACATATTAAAAGGATGGAGGATTAGGTGGCTTACCATGACATATTAAAGCAGTGTTATTTTAATCATATGCCAGTTTGGAAAAGAGATAAGACACCCTGTATAGCTCTGTCTCTTTCCCACACTGGAATGACAAAACAGTACTGCTTTAAGACTTCATGGTAACCCCACAGGTCAAATTAAACAACATAAAAATGGAAATATAAATAAGTTTATTGAAAATATAAAGAGTATAACAATTATAGGTGATTTCTCCATCCTGTTAACATTATTAAATACTATAATTATATACTTCTTAATAACAATACTTCTATACATAATCAGATATTTTTCTGTATAACAAAGATTTGAATCGATAGATAAGCCTTCTACGCACGACGACCAATTCAACAAAACTACCTACCATTTTATACATGGTTCTCATTGTACGGGAAATATAATAATATACAAAGCCAGGCCTTACAATGGAAATGCACAGTTCGATGTGTTTTCGTGTGTACCTACCTAAGTGCATGTTTACGTACAGGCGGGGCGTCGCTCGGCGCGTGCTTCGTTTTTAATTCAATTTCAAACACATTGCGATCTATGAAAAAGTTAACGATTTCAAACGTCGATTTTACGAGAAGCGATTTTTCGCTCGTAGTTTATAATGCAGCGTTCAACAAAACAACAAACTCTCAGTAAATTATTAAAAAAAACACGAGACGAGCCTTCTGCACGCGCCGCGCGACGCCCCGCGTCTCCGTAAACGAGCCCTAAGGCAAGCGAATAAGTGTAACTTACATTGAGAAAAGGGCCTCGCGCATTACGTTTACGAGTCTTTTGATCACAGAAGCGACTGTTGGTCCTAACCAGAATAAAAAGTCGCTCGACCGTGCGATCAGCTTTGTGCAAGATAGTGCCCAGTCATGCGACAATACGTGATCGTTTGTGATCCTGTGAGGTCTCTCTCGCACATAACACATGAAACGATACACTCTATCGTTGCTGTATGAGTGAGCGAGACAATACACAAATGTCATTGTCAGAAACGTGATACGGTATCACTGAGACACTGATACCTAATTTTTGACTTGATAGGAGGAATCGAACGATTTAAATCTGTGCGTGTAATAAAATATATGCTATTAAATGTATTAATTTAATTATAATTATGCTATATTAAATAAACATAATGTACCTATATAATATTAAGTCATGTTAAAAATGTTAATTCTATCGTATACAGCCTAAAAATAGAATAGGAATATTTTTTTTGTACATAAATCAATGATAATACCGACTGATTCTTTGGTTGTTTCTAATAATCTCATAAAGCGACATCTATCGTTTTACGACCGAAGAGAATTGAAGCGGGTATCGATAGATGGCGCTGACAGAATCGTCAAGATGTTAATATTGAGTAGACGACGAAAAGGGAAGAAACCCAGAATAGATTTTTAAATTATTATACACTAGCTTTTGCCAGCGGCTTCGCCCGCGTGGATGTCGGAAAATATAAAAAATGACGATTTTTCATACAAACTTTCATCCCTTTTAAGAGGCCTTGTACAGACAAGACTTGCGGAACTTTAGGCAATTTCGGTGCGATGCTATGTTTGTGTGCAGCGATAACACCGACGAACGCACACACGGGCATTTCGAGCGTTGAACTACGGTTGAAAAATTTGATCATTTAGACGATTATTATTTTAAGTGACATAATTTTATAGTAAGTAAGTACACTTTGAAAAATAGTCTGGAATGTGTGTTGTGTATAGGTACAGTATATCAATCAACATAAAAATGGTTCAATTTGGTGTTAGATGAAATAATATTCATTTAATAAATCAAAAATTATGATATCTATTTTAATCACAGATTTAAATTTTGTTGTAAATTGGTTGCAAAAGCACTACAACACGTCAAAAATAAATAATGTTTCCGTCTCTTTTTAACCGACTCCTAAAAAGGAAGTAGGTTCTCTATTCGTATGTTTTTTTTATGTGGTCCGCGCATATCTCTTGTGGACCGATTTTCAAAATTATTTTTTTGTTTGAAAAGGTATACTCCCAAGGTGGTCCCATTGTCACCAAGTCAGTTACTGATGATGGGAACTCTGAGAAATTGAGGGCAACCCTCGAATATCATAGGTGCACATAACGTTTTCCATACATTTTCAGAAGCTGTTCAAGTATTTGCGTCCGATAATCATAATTTCATGTGGCGGCGCTGCGCTGATGACGGAAGGTGCAACTCCTCAACGGTCAGGACTTGAAAGAAAATTCCTTCAAAATTATACGTACTTATGGATCGATAGTTGTATTCTTTCAGGCTATTAGGTTGAACTGATGATAGACGGTAAATCTCATTAACCGACTTAATAAAAAGGAGGTTCTCAATTCGTCGGCTAGGAAAATTTTAGGTTTTTCCGTCATGGGTGTCGTTTTCATGGTTTTTGGGGTCGCTGATTACGAAAATGAAGTCAAAATGAAAATCAAGATGGCGCCAACGAAAATTTTTGGGTTTTCCGTCATGGGTGTCGTTTTCATGGCTATAGGGGTCGCTGATTACGAAAATGAGGTCAAAATGAAAATCCAAGGTGGCGGTCAGAAATTTTTTAATTTTTTCCGTCATGGGTGTCGTTGTCATGGTTTTTGGGGTCGCTGATTACGAAAATGAGGTCAAAATGAAAATCCAAGATGGCAGCCTGGATTTTTTTTGGTTTTTCCGTCATGGGTGTCGTTTTGATGGTTTTTGGGGTCGCTGATTACGAATATGAGGTCAAAATGAAAATCAAGATAGCGCCAACGAAAATTTTTGGTTTTTCTGTCATGGGTGTCGTTTTCATGGTTTTTATGGTCGCTGATTACGAAAATGAGACCAAAATTAAAATCCAAGATGGCGGCAATTCACATTGTATTTGAAATCATAAAAATAATAATAAAAAATAATAATAAAACACATTCATAAGTCATAATTAAACATTAACAACAAAAATTACAATACCTACACATAAAATACAAATTTAAATCATAATTGAAACAAAAAATAATCAAAAATACAAAATAATTAAATTATTAGATTGTTGTAAAATTCATGTCAGCCATATACAAATAGTAATTTTAAAATTAAAAACTGACAAACACAAAGGACAAATTATATCAGTTGGCGCATTATCATAATTGTATTATATACCTTAATATTACATATCGTCAACGGAGTAGAGACATTTATCCAGTAGGAATGCTTGAAGCTTTGATTTAAATGAAGACGTATAGATTAAGCTTTTTAATTCTAATGGTACCCTATTGAATAATTGCACTGCTTGATATTGTGAACTATGTTTCACAATGTTAAAATGAGGACTTATCTTATTTTTCAAATCTTTCCTACGTGTACTCTCCCTGACTAGTCTTTCCTCATGCGTCTCATATTCATGTATGTACTTTTTTAAATTAATCAGAAGTACAAGAATGTAGAGACTGGGAACTGTAAGAATTTTTAAGTCTAAGAAATGCGGACGACAACTCTCTCTTTGTGAGATACGGACAATGGTACGTATAGCTCTTTTCTGAAGGACAAAAGCTCGTTTACAGTTATAATTATAGCTGTTTCCCCAGAATTGTATACTGTATCTTAATTTGGATTCAATTAGTGCGTGGTTTACGATTTTTAAGTGTTCAATGTCAATTTCGTCTCTATATAAGGGTTCTTAAAGCATAACATGTGGATGATATAGATATGCATCAATGGCGGCTAATTATTTTTCCAGTTTAATGGGTCATCTATGTGTACTCCCAGGAATTTAGTTTCTTTCACGAGTTCAATATTACCATCATTTAGTAGTATTGTCATAGTGTCATTATTTCGGGCAGTTGTTTTAAATAAAATTACCTTAGTCTTTGCACTTTGCAATTGGCGAATATGCAATGCGAAATCAGGGGTGTAGTGTGTACTCAGTTTACCCAAAAACCATGAAAACGACACCCATGACGGACGAACCTAAAATTTTCCTAGCCACCACCTTGGATTTTAATTTTGGTCTCATTTTCGTAATCAGCGACCCCAAAAACCATGAAAACGACACCCATGACGGAAAAACCAAAAATTTTCATCGGCGCCATCTTGGATTTTCATATTGGTCTCATTTTCGTTATCAGCGACCCCAAAAACCATGAAAACGACATCCATGACGGAAAAATCAGAAATTTTCGTCGGCGCCATCTTGGATTTTTATTTTGGCTTAATTTTCGTAATCAGCGACCCCAAAAACCATGAAAACGACACCCATGACGGAAAAACCAAAAAAATCCTGGCTGCCATCTTGGATTTTCATTTTGAACTCATTTTCGTAATCAGCGACACCAAAAACCATGAAAACGACACCCATGACGGAAAAACCAAAAATTTTCCTGGCCGCCATCTTGGATTTTCATTTTGGCTTCATTTTCGTAATCAGCGACCCCACAAACCATGAAAACGACACCCATGACGGAAAAACCAAAATTTTTTCTGGCCACCATCTTGGATTTTCATTTTGGCTTCATTTTCGTAATCAGCAACCCCAAAAACCATGTAAACGACACCCATGACGGAAATACCAAAAATTTTTGTCGGCGCCATCTTGATTTTCATTTTGACGTCATTTTCGTAATCAGCGACCCCAAAAACCATCAAAACGACACCCATGACGGAAAACCCAAAAAACCTGCCTGCCATCTTGGATTTTCATTTTGACCTCATTTTCGTAATCAGCGACCCCAATAACCATGAAAACGACACCCATGACGGAAAAACCAAAAATTTTCCTGGCCGCCATCATGGATTTTCATTTTGGCTTCATTTTCGTAATCAGCGACCCCGAAAACCTTGAAAACGACACCCATGACGGAAGAACTAAAAATTTTCTAGCAGACGAATTGAGAACCTCCATTTTTTAAGTCGGTTAATGAGATTTACCGTCTATCATCAGTTCAACCTAATAGCCTGAAAGAATACAACTATCGATCCATAAGTACGTATAATTTTGAAGGAATTTTCTTTCAAGTCCTGACCGTTGAGGAGTTGCACCTTCCGTCATCAGCGCAGCGCCGCCACATGAAATTATGATTATCAGACGCAAATACTTGAACAGCTTCTGAAAATGTATGGAAAACGTTATGTGCGCCTATGATATTCGAGGGTTGCCCTCAATTTCTCAGAGTTCCCATCATCAGAAACTGACTTGGTGCAATGGGACCGCCTCGGGAGTATACCCTTTCCAAAACAAAAAGAATTTTGAAAATCAGTCCACAATTGACGGAGATATTCGCGGACATACAAACACGAATAGAGAACCTCCTCTTTTTTGGAGGTCGGTTAAAAATATATATCGAAGTACAATCGACAACAACAAACGATCGTGAAATTCGACTTCGAACTGAAGATGAAAAAAAAATAAGCAATCTTTACAAACTAGCAAAATAAACATGTTTGATCAAAATTAATAAGTGTATCAAATTGTGGTAATCGGTGTACAATCTCGAAAATATATGCACGAAAAACACGGGAGCGTTTGTGACACAAAGCGATACGTCCGTCCTCTGGCAGTGGCCGATTCGTACTGGCGAGATAGAGTTTGCGCGGTCGATAATATAGTTAACTTTAGATTCAATTTACGAAATGAAATTATAGTTTATTGATAAAATAAAAATACGATTCTGTTAGAAGGTTACCTTAAAATTAATACGTAGTTTTTAAATTTTCTTTAACGTGATTCTAAGGTATAGAAAAAAAATCTTATTTGTCGAGACATTTTGTAAAAATTGCGATGTTTTAACATTTTTTTTCTGCTATATTTTGTATTGAAGTCGAAAATGTGGCAAACTGGTCCCCTAGTAGACCATACGGTGATGTTATTTATATTTTTTTTAATGTTTAAAATCGTTTGTAGTGTTATGTTCGGCTAAGCCAAACGTAACTCGATCGGTATTTGTGCGGAAAAGGGCTTTTGAATACGGGTGATTGTCATTAATATAAACATTATTTTGAAAATTCTTCAAACCCATCCACCTGAAAAAGAACTCGTCTCTTATAATAGCCAAAAGGAAGCATCAAATTCTTCATAGATTTCCCACACCAAGCGATCAAAATTGATCAAAATGAGATGATTTTGTGGAAGGAGCCTTAACTCCCTTAGGGGTTGAATTTCGAAAAATCCTTCCTTATTCCTTGTCTACATTATAAAGGAAAGGAAACCTCTGTGCAAAATTTCAGCTTTCTAGGTCCAAGGGTTTGGGCTGGGCGTTGATGAGTCAGTCAGTCAGGACTTCTCTTTTTATTTATATAATTATAAAGGTATATTATAATAGATCACGTATCAAAAAGGTGTGGTCTTTGAACGTGAGAGTACTTATCTACTTCACGTGTCCGGCTTAAGTAGTTTAAACTTAACGAGGTTACTGTCGCAAGCTAATTTGTTTAAAACAACAACGTTACAACACAGAACACACTAAACTTTTACTGAACAAAAACCATAGTCTATTTTGTTTGTATAGTAACTAAATATAAGTGGTTATAAAGTTATTATGTAGGGTGTGGTCATTGTTAGGATAAGGTGGCAACACTGTTTATAGAGGAGGAGAACGAAGATGGCGGAATTATAGGACGCACGTAATTTGTTACCTACAAATGATTTTTATTTAAATTGCATATAAATATGTCTCTTATTAGTGAGTCTTTTAGCTCCTTAAATTCACAACTAGCAGCTAACTTCTTTAACTTAGTCAAAAATACGTCCAAAGAATCATCTCCTTGCTGTTGACTAAAAAATTATGTCTTTTATTAATAATTTATGTCTTTCAATAGCCAAATTTTTCGTTGGTATATAATATTTGTCAAACGCTGCTACTAGGACCGATTCATAAGTCTGTCTTTCTTCATCAGAGAAAGCGTTATAGACATCAAAGCATTGCTCGCCCATGAAGTGCAGTAAAATAGCAATTTTTCAGTCTTTACTCTCCTTGTCATACTTCATGGCAATTGAAAAGTTGTCAAAGATCTGCTTCCATTTTACCCATGTCGCTACAGTATCTGAGTTGTTGACATCAATTTGCTTAATAGTAACTAAATATAAGTGGTTATAAAGTTATTATGTAGGGTGTGGTCATTGTTAGGATAAGGTGGCAACACTGTTTATAGAGGAGGAGAACGAAGATGGCGGAATTATAGGACGCACGTAATTTGTTACCTACAAATGATTTTTATTTAAATTGCATATAAATATGTCTCTTATTAGTGAGTCTTTTAGCTCCTTAAATTCACAACTAGCAGCTAACTTCTTTAACTTAGTCAAAAATACGTCCAAAGAATCATCTCCTTGCTGTTGACTAAAAAATTATGTCTTTTATTAATAATTTATGTCTTTCAATAGCCAAATTTTTCGTTGGTATATAATATTTGTCAAACGCTGCTACTAGGACCGATTCATAAGTCTGTCTTTCTTCATCAGAGAAAGCGTTATAGACATCAAAGCATTGCTCGCCCATGAAGTGCAGTAAAATAGCAATTTTTCAGTCTTTACTCTCCTTGTCATACTTCATGGCAATTGAAAAGTTGTCAAAGATCTGCTTCCATTTTACCCATGTCGCTACAGTATCTGAGTTGTTGACATCAATTTGCTTAATAATGTTAATTTGACCTTCCATGGTGCCCCTTTCACTTCGCACAGCTAGCGGTTGACTAATGACTTGAGTGAGTAGACTAGCACGTGGTAAACCAGCATGCAACGCAATACCTTTGTATCATTATTCACGACGATTTTTTATTTTTAAAACACTAGGTACTTTAACAGTTTACTTGTGAAGACTTTTCCGCTGCCACCATGTTTTTTATTTGGTGATTTAAATAAAAATCATTTGTAGGTAGCAATTACGTGCGTCCTTTATTTCCGCCATCTTCGTTCTCCTCCTCTATAAACAGTGTTGCCACCTTATCCTAACAGTCCTGATTAAGGGTTAGAGACGAACAACGTTCTCCTTCGGACAAAGATCATAATATGTTAACTGTCTATTACATGCCGAATGCAAAACTGACACATTTTTATTCTTTAGACAAAAGATATAAGATTTATCAGTTTCCTGCCTTGTCCCATGATATTTGGGGTCAGTCCACATGCTTTATTCTTTAATTCTCCCCTGTCAATCGTCTCTCTATCATTTACTCATTTTTCCTTCACACACTCCATCCATCTTAAAATTTATGAACGGTAAGACATTGTTAGAAGACAGGTAGAAATTGAGTAGAATGGAGTCAAAATTACAGTAAGTATTTTAAAATTCTTAGGCATCATTCTTTAATTGGCTATCTAATTTATTGTTTTAATTGTTAGAAATAAAATTATGCTACTAAAACTAAATGCAGACTAAGGAACTAAATAATATGTGCATTATTTTTTCGTATACGTGTACCTATGTTAAAAGAATGTTACCAAATGGTTTTTTGTGATTCCATTCGAATACCGATTTAACTTAAGTAAATTAATAAGAAGGGCCTTTTTCACGATGTCCGAATAGCCACTACTTACAAAATGGAACAGAATTCGCAAAAAACTATCTGCCTAGTAAGTAACGGAAACTTAATCACAGATGGCCCTAAAAGTAAGCTTCTAGCAACTGGGACACTTCTTTTGTATATTCCAAATATTTTCCTAAATATCATGGCCCCATAATTTTTTTCTAGTAAAAATCTACGCCTTTGAGTTACGACTATGTTTAGATCTTACAACCTAAAATCTATCTTTGAATATAGCACTCTATTACTGTGAATTAACAACTACACTACTATTATAGATATTAAAATTTATCCCTGTACTATTCTTCTTCGTTATAGAATTAGGTCTAATCTTTTTTACCGGCCCCATCCTCCAGTCATCTTCACTAATCTCATAATCCAAAGGATTTTCAGTAGTATCATCAACATTATTCGATTCCTCTTCACTTTTCTGAGTAACGACCTCTACGGTCACATTAGCACTATGATATTTCTGACCACTGGCGTACAAGAAATTATTGATATACACTTCAACAGTATCTTTGATAAGTATAGTGATATTTGTTCCGTTTCTGGTCAAACCTGGGGTGCAGACCGCGACGTAATCCCAGCTCCCATCGATGCATTTCATGTAGGGCAGAGTGACGGCAGAGTAGTAGTTCGGGGTGTTACATTCAGGAACCACGGATGTCCCCGAAGGTTCGTAGTTGTTGCACTCGCGACGGCCGTCGAAGAGGCCGGTCACGAGACAGCTGTAGCGGACGGATGGGTTGCTGTCCAACTTGCAGAAACCTAGAAAAAAGGGAAGGGATTTTGATACTGAGTCTGAATACAAAAGTTGAGCTTTACCCTAGCTTGGATACTGCATTACAATTTAATAAAAAAGTTATACGCTCTTGTATAAAGTATGTCGATGCTGATTTAGTAAGGGCGAAATGTCGCTCCTTGAGGAACACCTTACAAAATACTTGGTAGACAGGCTTGATTTTTAAAAACTTTATTTGTATGTATCATATGCTACATAGACATACACATTCTTAGCGTACGTGAAATACCATAATTTCATACCATTAGTTGTAGTTTCTTAGCAAGTATTACATACACACTCTATCAAAAGCTTTGCTTATGTCAAAAACTTAGCTAAAATTTCAAAACATTTTAATCCATTATCAGTGTATACTTACGGACGCATTTAGGAATAGCATGAGACCAGGTCCCACCCTGGCAGAAGACGATATCAGTCCCCACGACACCGTATCCTTGTCGACAGGTGACGTTCAGCTGGACAGATTCGAAGCCCTGTCCAGGCTGTGCGTATGGTGCGTTTGCTACGACGTATGTGCCGTGGTCTGGGTACGGCGGTAGGACACATTTGCCGGATTGAATTGGTGGTCTGAAATTAGAGGTCGGTTTAGTACTTAAGTTCTAGCGAGTTTAGTTTAGTTTAGCGAGTCTTTTAGATATCGCCTGACGAGGTGAGACAACAGCATGAGCATGACCACTTCTCATGAGAATCCACAAAGAAAATTAATCATCATTAATTGTATTTTCTTTGCTTGCGCCTTGACAATACTTTGTACTGTCATTTTATCTTTCTTTTCATCTCGGTTTTGGTCATGCCACGCGATACAAAGATATACAATTTCTAAATCATATGAGAAAGGTATGTTTGATATATAGACCATAGCCAAAAGAGCTCCTGGCTAAATTTTAATCGCCACTTGGATCAATCTTTAGGTTAAGCCGTGCTTTCCTAGGTTGGTATGTAGATGGATGACCATGATCCCTTGCATACCGAGTTTGCTCCATGTCTCGGAAAACATGTTTTAAGCCGTTTTTGCCCATGGAGGATCTCTCATTGTACGATAAATCTAAAATATGACTGGACCTTTCTGATACATGAGTTTTAGCATCTTTAGCTCTTTACCTTGTAGTAACTGTTGGGTTCGTTGGCAGCTGTCGGTTGCACAGTTCATCAGCTTCATCAGATCCATCTGCACACTCTCGTTTCTATAAAAAAAAAAAACAATCATTTAGTATATCAAGCAATAATTGACTTCCGCTAGCAAATAATTGACTTCAGCTAGCAATAACTGATCAAACGAAGGCTTCTGACTGACTGACCTGTCTCCACTTACGACTCGTTCACTAGTTTGAGTGAAAGCAGGCATAAAACAAGTAGCATAAAAGTCGGACAGCACGGTTGGATGGAGCAGTGGTTAAGTGATTGACTGCTGCACTGCATGTCGCGGGTTCGATCCCCGCTCGGAACAAATATTTGTATAACCAACAGTAGCGTAAGACTGTTTGTGTATATGAGTATAAATGTTTGTAAATACAGTAACGATACAAAAGAAAATCTCAGTGTGGAGAAAAGTATAAAAAAATATTTGAAAATACTTATTTTTTCTAATGTCAGTGTTTTTACACCACCCTATGGCCTCTAACTGGGCTTTACATGCTGTGAAGTAATATCTCACAGGCATACTATAGTTTCCTCAAAAAGTTTTTTTCTTTGAAATACTTCAACATCATTTACTTGCCCTTATCCCAATTCATTTAGGGTCGGCGGCCGGCGCAGCATGTCTTCTTCTTCCATCATCATCATCATCATCAGCCTATAATGTTCCCACTGCAGGGACTCAGGCCTCCTCTCTAGGAGAGGGATGGGCTATAACCTTCCACCACGCGGGCCCAGTGCGGATTAGTAGGTTTCTGTGTGATGTCATATCTTCGAATTTTCTTCGAATTTTTGGTTCTAAGACATGCCGGTTTCCTCACGATGTTTTCCTTCACCGTTTTGAGAGCAGTGGTGATGAAATAAATTACACAAAGTAATGCGCCTGGCAGCGTTCGGGAAGCTGCGCGGTATCTTCTCGTCCAACTTACCCCAGTGTTTCAAGACGAAAGTCTATGACCAGTGTGTGTTGCCAGTGATTACATACGGGACCGAAACGTGGTCGCTCACAATGGGCCTTATCAGAAAGCTCAAAGTCAGGGCAATGGAGAGGGCTATGCTCGGAGTTTCCTTGCGTGATCGAATCAGAAATGAGGACATCCGCATGAGAACCAAGGTTACCGACGTAGCCCGAAGAATCGCCAGACTTAAGTGGCAATGGGCAGGGCACATTGCTCGCAGAACGGATGGCCGATGAGGCCGAAAAGTTCTCGAATGGCGACCGCGAACCGGAAGACGTTGCGTTGGAAGGCCTCCCACTAGGTGGACCGATGACCTGGTCAAGGTTGCAGGAAACCGCTGGATGAGAGACGCACGGGACCGGTCAATGTGGCGACGCCTGGGGGAGGCCTATGTCCAGCAGTGGACGTCTTTTGGCTGAAATGATGATGATGATGCGCCTGTCTGGGTTCGAAACCACGACCAACTGTTCGTAAGTCGGGGCCGCCACCACTGGGTCACTACTGTCTTCTTCCATACTTCTCTGTTTCTCATCATCTTATGAAACACCTCCTTTCTTACCATATCATTCTAACACAAATACCTTTAAAATACTTACTCCATTACAATCGGAACCTTGGTCTACACAGGCGCCGTATGCACATTGAAACAGGTACGACGGACAAGTATTAGCCGCGCAAGCCCGGACAGTCTCGTCCGAGCCGTCCGGACAATCCGGGTTCCCGTCACAGCGATCAGATGAGGGAATAGCACTGCCGTCTAGGCAGCGGAATTGGCCTCTGTAAAAAAATTAGGATTAATTAAGTTATTAAGTTGACTTGTTGACTAGTTGAGTTGAGTTGTTGTTTGTTGTTTGTTGTTTAGTTTTAGTTGTTAGGTTGTGTTGTTATTGTGTTAATAGGCTTCTTATGGGTAAGCTCGTTCCATCGTCGACCTCATCTCTGCCCTTAGGGCAAGAATGAGGTCAAGAGTAAGCCCATATTAAATATAAAAATTAAAAAAAAATATTAACCCTTAAATTGGCAAATGAAATTATTTCTAAAATTTAATGTTTTTTTGCTATTTCCTGGTTTATTATGATACCAGAAGACTGAAAAAAATTGTGAAAAAAATCTGAATATTGCAGTTTTCGCGAAATTCGATGTACTACCGGGAGTACATTGCCAACTATAGTGTGAAATATGTTTTCTTGTATTTGTACTACATGGAGCAAAAAGTGAAGATTGAAAGCTACTTGCGTTTAGATCTAGAGATCGGCACAGGTGAAGATTCCAATGTGCTATGGAACTGGTGACAGTAGAAGTTCTACAGATGGAGTAGATAATGGTTTAATTTGATTCCATGTTGGCAAGGCATTATAATATTGATGGATGAATACGGAAAAACCTCTTGAAGCATTGGTGTAAGGAGTACGTTACAACGTTGTATGTGTATTTGACTTTGAAAGACTGAACATTCTAGTGGGTGAGAGTTGAGCTTGGTGGAGGAAGTGTGATTCATCATCAAAACAAGAACTGTCATCGAATCATGCATTTTCTTTCGCGATCAAAGCTTGAATTTATATGATTGTGTCAGGTTCAAGTGCTGCAGGAAAAGAGAAAATAACATGCTATACGACATAAAATCGATATCATTTTATATCAAAAAACAAACAAAAAAGGCCTTTTGTATTTCTTTGTAAACTTGGCAATGTACTTTGTGTATACCGAAGTCTATTTTGCGCGTACTTGGCAACGGTATTCAGGGAGTACACACAAAGTTTCAAACTCATAAAATTGCAATTACGTAATTTACACATTAAATTATGGACGATTGATGTTGTTTATAATGTCCCTGTGCAATGTAAAGCCTAATAACCACAAGTCCTAACCAAAAAAGCGCAGAAAAACTTAAAAAGGTTTCATGTGACACTGAGACGTCAGACCGCTTCGAAGATATTTTGAATTTGACGGATAAATATTGATTTCATCACATCCTAATATTTTATCTACTAAAATACACCATTATTGCAAGCTAAAAATGATAATAACAGGTATTTTTTTTAGATTACTACCACAATTGACGTTTTCAAAGTGTATGTCTTTGGTGGAGTACAATGCCAATTTAAGGGTTAAAAGAAGATGTAGTGATAAAAATTGAAGAAAGTATTCTAAGGTGGTTCGGTCATGTGGAGAGGATGAGTGAAAGTTGATTAACGAAAGGTATACAAGGTAGATGTGAGTGGCAACACCGGGAGGGGACGCCATAGAAAGACATACACTGATCTTATTGGTGCCGTTCTTCAAAAAGACTTCGGGATTAGTTTAAACTTACTGGAATTCATCAGTTTCATTCCGACACCTGGGCAGCAGTTCGTCAGACTGGTCTGCACACTCCACGATGTTGTTGCAAGGAGCTGTGCCGTCCACGCAGGCTCCGTAGGTGCACCTGAACCAGTTTGGTTGGCATCTGTGGAAGTAGGAGTTGGTTGTAGTGGAGATCCGATTATATGACCCAAATCTACTTCAGTCGCGAGTAAATAGGCTTCTTCTGTGTTAGCTCGTTCCATCGTCGACGTTCCTCTGCCCCTAGGACAAGACTCAATCTTGTCCTAAGGGCAGAGGAACGTCGACGAGACAAGTCAAGACTAGGTTTATTTCGGGTTATATTTAAATGCACATCTGTTTAATTTTTCAGCACACTAGGTAACTCCACTAATTAACTGAATGCATACCAAAAAAACCAATTGATTTCCTACAAAAAAGTCTAAAAAATCACACAAAACGAGATGACCTTTTTTATCGAATTCACACCAAAAATGTAGTTAGTACATCGGATATTATGATTTGTAAAACAAAAATACTAATTGCTTATCAAAAATACTAACTTGCACTCTAAATTTATTGTACTTACTACGGAATTTTTAAAACTGATATCTAATACGACCGTCTCGCGACAGTGTCCTATATGGGCGGCATGGGCACCGGGCCGTAGGCCGACGAAGGAGGCCGGCGGAGGCCCGGCACTTCGGGGACAGAAGATATTAGTGTTATGTAATATGCGAGCGAAGCGAGCGCGCGTCATGGAGTAAATCAGGTGTAGGTTTTCCTTAAAAAAGTTTTAAAATGTTTGTTAGACTAAAGAATTATTAGATATACTATTTTGATAATAGTTATTCGTTCAGTAAAAGAGTTCTGCAAATGCCATTAAAAAAGATACTAAATTTGGTTTCTTTAGTGTGCATAATTTGAGATAATTTGTGTGCAAGTCAGTATTTTTGGTGTAACTTTAAAATATTTTGTTCGAAAAAAGGGAATACAGATAACGGTTTAAATACATGCCGTTTATTTCATGCAAATAAATGTTAGAATATATGATGGCATGATGCGTATTTTACCTAAAATCGTGCATTTTTAGGAATAGTTCCATCTGTCCTTCTTGTATACTAATATTATAAAAGTATGTTTACAGACAGAAATCCGGACAGGTGAAAGTAAGTAAAAGCTTTTAAGAGGAAACGCGAGTGGTCTTTTCTCCATACAAACGCTCTCGCCTGTTTTCTTTTTGGTTAATGACCCTAGAGCAATGGTTTTTTACAGAATAATAAATATTAACTATTTCTATGCCCCTATGTTTTTCTTTTTGGTGATAAATTATTTTTATAAGCACTAGAACCCTCAAAAAATGCTCAAAATTGCTTGTTTAGATCGCTGTTAACAGAGTCCTAGTGTACAAATTTGACAACTATTAACGAAAAAAGAAAAAAATTGCGGCGTAGTATATAACCTCCTTATTCATTGTCTAAAATATCTTTTTCACTTCTCATGCTCTGAAAGTGCTTATTTGTGCAGGATATAGGCTGCACAAAATCGAATTTTGTGCACAAGGGCATTAACGTATCTACTCATAAATGTGTCTTTATTAAGGCAAAGAAAATGAGCCATACAGCCAAACACAATAGGAAGTTCAAAGATAGAATTTGTTATTTTATAATATTTACTTTAATTTATTTGCCACGTGTTTTTTAAGACTTAACAGATATTAAAATTTAAATTCAAGTACGGTAAGTTATTTAATTAATTAATGAAAATTATTGTTACAAAATTAATTTAATAGTTGGCTGTATAGGTCTGCAAGCCTAATATCAATTTCGTAAGATTAAAAAAAAAACAATTTCCTTCAGTATTCAAAACTGTACAAATTTTACTTTGAATTTTAATGAATTAAAGAAATATGTTATACTACTGTTTTATTTCCTCGCATTCGAAGTGAAAAGCAGAGTTTATAACTCGTCCACAAAACCATTTTTATCCTCGACATTACTATCAGCCCTCGCCTTCGGCTGCGGGCTGCTAAAAGTCTCGGATAAAAATGGCTCGTTTTGTGCACTTGTTGTAAAATCTACTATTAAATTGGTTCAATATTGGAGGAGGAAATAGGCGAGAGCCAAACCTCGAATTCTAACTTTTTTCTATAGTTGTCCTTATCGCACGAATTTGAGGGCAGGAGGACGGAGAGAGACAGCGATAGTAGAAAGAGACAGCACTCGCATTTCCTCTTAAAAAGGTACAATTTGATTTTAAGTAACTGCCTTGTTGGTCGAGTGGACGCAAGCGCGACTGCTGTGCTTGAGGTCCCGGGTTCGATTCCTAGCTTGAGTAAAATATTATTGAGTTTTTCTAAAATAATCTCGCTAAAAAATACTTAACCCGGGAATAACTGTGGTCACTACATATAAGACAGATAAATGATGGGACCGGTCAATGTGGAGACACCTGAAGGAGGCCTATGTCCAGCAGACGACGTCTTTTGGCTGAAATGATGATGATCAAATGATAACTTACTTGGTCTTTCTGCACAAAGCGTGGGTCTCATCACTCTTGTCAGGACAGTCCACCACACCATCACATTTCCCGTCGAAGGATATGCACGTTCCATCACGGCACTGCCATTGGTTCCTCCTAGAAATAGTCGGAAAAAAGATTGATTAGCGAGATGCTCATTGAAATTACCATTACCACTAAATACAGGATTAAAACGCGCCAAAAATGAGTTACATTCGTGTTCGTAGTTAGGTAGGTAACTAGGTACCATGTAGGTACGTTAAAATAGTGCATTTCTGTGGATAATAATTTCTGGTGTATGGACAACTTACCGACATTGGCTTACTTGTCTTCTTGTTCTATGTATCACTAAATCGTCGGACGAACCACCTCTGAAAGAAAAAAGAGAAAAAAGATTTATTATTTGAACTAAGTAATAGAGTGTGTAAACGGAGAAACTTATTTCACGAAGCCGTCAACCAAGCGTTATGTAGGTACATCAAACTAAGTGACCCTACGCAAAAAATATTGCTGGAAATACTTTCTTTATGGGGTGACAAATCACGATTACGGTAAAACTCAACGAAGCTCACTCAAAACGTTGTGCCGATGGATGTTTTGAATAGTACGTAAACGTGTCGTGGAGGTAATTAAAGTAACTTTAACGTATTAAAATAGAGAAGCTATATCCTAGAGAAACTTATAATAGAGTCACGCAACGAGCCTTGGAAATTCGCCGAAGAATCAGTCTCACCGACTTGGCCCTCAGAATATGCAAGTTGAAGTTGCAATGGGTAGGCAACATCGCTCGAAGAACCGACAACCAATGGGGAAGAAAAGGTTCTCGAGTGGTGACCACGAACCGGAAGACGTAGCGCTAGCGTTGGTAAGCCAGTCCACGTAGACCGACGACATAGTGAGAGTCGCGACTCGCGGCCGCGGGCAACCGGTGCCGGTGGATGCAAGAGGCCGGTTGCCGTTTGTTATGGCGTTCTATTAGGGGAGGCCTTTGTCCAGCAGTCTTCTGGCTGATGATGATGATGATTTTTAGAAGGTATACTTACGAGCTGCCAGTAAAGCAGTTGGCTTCATCGCTGCCATCGAAGCAGTCTTTGTTCCCATCACAGAATTTGCCGAAACTCACACATGTTCCATCTCGGCAGCTGAATTCATTGGAACTGGAAAAAGATTTACATAATTAGTATAACATGATGCTAAGGATGCCACCTAGCCGATGTAAGGAGTGGTACTCCCTACCTGCCTCGGTTTTCCCTATTATAGTTCATAATATAACCCCAATAGGGGATCGGATATAAAAAAACTAATTAGTCCATCAGATAGATTTCCAAAAAATATTGGACACGTATTTTTCTTTTTTCACGTAAACTTAAAATGAAGACGATACAGTGCTTCGAAAACTCGTGTGACGTCATATTATGATAGTACATTTTGACGACGACAAGTGACGTTTCAAGCCCCATTCCAAGATCTTTGACGCGTTTTATCTTCGTCATTTTTTATTGATTTGATAAAACAAAAAACACGTCTTCAATATTTTTCGATAATCTAACTTACGGACTAAACAGAATCATATTATTTTGACCCAGTCCGATCCCCTATTATTTAAGTCGCGAGTAATTAGGCTTCTTCTGGGTAAGCTCGTTCCATCGTCAACCTCATCTCTGCCCTTAGGGCAAGATTGAGGTCAAGAGTAAGCCCATATAAAATTAAGAATTTAAAAAAAATCTGTCTAGCCTTTTCCCAATTTTATTGAGGTCAGTTTCTAGTCTTCGGATGCAGCTGAATACCAGTATTTTACATGGAGCGACTGCCTATCTAAATAATATGAGCTACAAGGGTCGATCTTCAACGTTAAGCTGCGCTTGCCTAGGTCGGCCTATCGACGGGTGACTAACCATTACAACATACCAACTTTCCTCCGTGACTCGAAAAGCACGTTAAAACCGTGGTCCCGGGCGATATTAATTGTAAATTTTTGACAATCGTTACAGGTAGTCAGTGGCGCTTAAGTCTGACAACCAGCCTTACCAAGGGTCATCGTATCACCCCTGTACTAACTGGGTTTGGAGGTCAGATAGACAGTCACTCCATGTAAAATACTGATGTTTAGCAGAGTCCGGTTCGACTGGAAGCCAACCCCAAAAACAGTTGGAAAAAGGTTAAGCAGATTATGATGTAAGTACTGGATATTTTAAACTTTAGATTACCTGCAATAGTTGCTTCTGTCTTGCACGGTACTAGGTACAGCTGGTGATATGGCTGAAATTGATAAAAAGGTATATTAGAGTAGCACTAGAATGGTTCACTACAAGGTGTAAACGAACTACCTATTTACGAAACCGTCAACCAAGCATTCATAAGTAGGTAATTATTGCTGAGAATCGACTTTATTTGGAATGATAAATCACATTCTTCGGTAAAAGTAAAACTCAACGAAACATCAATATTTTAATGTAAAAACCAGTGCGTGAGGTGGTATTAAATAATAATTGAGTAGGTATTTCATTTAAATTAATAATAATTGACAAATAATTATTTAACCAATTACCATAATGATTGAGTTTAATTATAGACATATCTAAATGGTTTTTGCTGGCCGGTATTTAATCAAATACCAGAAAAATATGACGTCAAAGGCGTATGGATAAATACGAGCTTTTTTTTTTTTTTTTTTTTTTTTATTGTTCACAAATTTAGGGTACACATTTTTGTTAAGGCTCCTTCCACAAAATCATCTCATTTTGATCAATTTTGATCGCTTGGTGTGGGAAATCTATGAAGAATTTGATGCTTCCTTTTGGCTATTATAAGAGACGAGTTCTTTTTCAGGTGGATGGGTTTGAAGAATTTTCAAAATAATGTTTATATTAATGACAATCACCCGTATTCAAAAGCCCTTTTCCGCACAAATACCGATCGAGTTACGTTTGGCTTAGCCGAACATAACACTACAAACGATTTTAAACATTAAAAAAAATATAAATAACATCACCGTATGGTCTACTAGGGGACCAGTTTGCCACATTTTCGACTTCAATACAAAATATAGCAGAAAAAAAATGTTAAAACATCGCAATTTTTACAAAATGTCTCGACAAATAAGATTTTTTTTCTATACCTTAGAATCACGTTAAAGAAAATTTAAAAACTACGTATTAATTTTAAGGTAACCTTCTAACAGAATCGTATTTTTATTTTATCAATAAACTATAATTTCATTTCGTAAATTGAATCTAAAGTTAACTATATTATCGACCGCGCAAACTCTATCTCGCCAGTACGAATCGGCCACTGCCAGAGGACGGACGTATCGCTTTGTGTCACAAACGCTCCCGTGTTTTTCGTGCATATATTTTCGAGATTGTACACCGATTACCACAATTTGATACACTTATTAATTTTGATCAAACATGTTTATTTTGCTAGTTTGTAAAGATTGCTTATTTTTTTTTCATCTTCAGTTCGAAGTCGAATTTCACGATCGTTTGTTGTTGTCGATTGTACTTCGATATATATTTTTAACCGACCTCCAAAAAAGAGGAGGTTCTCTATTCGTGTTTGTATGTCCGCGAATATCTCCGTCAATTGTGGACTGATTTTCAAAATTCTTTTTGTTTTGGAAAGGGTATACTCCCGAGGCGGTCCCATTGCACCAAGTCAGTTTCTGATGATGGGAACTCTGAGAAATTGAGGGCAACCCTCGAATATCATAGGCGCACATAACGTTTTCCATACATTTTCAGAAGCTGTTCAAGTATTTGCGTCTGATAATCATAATTTCATGTGGCGGCGCTGCGCTGATGACGGAAGGTGCAACTCCTCAACGGTCAGGACTTGAAAGAAAATTCCTTCAAAATTATACGTACTTATGGATCGATAGTTGTATTCTTTCAGGCTATTAGGTTGAACTGATGATAGACGGTAAATCTCATTAACCGACTTAAAAAATGGAGGTTCTCAATTCGTCTGCTAGAAAATTTTTAGTTCTTCCGTCATGGGTGTCGTTTTCAAGGTTTTCGGGGTCGCTGATTACGAAAATGAAGCCAAAATGAAAATCCATGATGGCGGCCAGGAAAATTTTTGGTTTTTCCGTCATGGGTGTCGTTTTCATGGTTATTGGGGTCGCTGATTACGAAAATGAGGTCAAAATGAAAATCCAAGATGGCAGGCAGGTTTTTTGGGTTTTCCGTCATGGGTGTCGTTTTGATGGTTTTTGGGGTCGCTGATTACGAAAATGACGTCAAAATGAAAATCAAGATGGCGCCGACAAAAATTTTTGGTATTTCCGTCATGGGTGTCGTTTACATGGTTTTTGGGGTTGCTGATTACGAAAATGAAGCCAAAATGAAAATCCAAGATGGTGGCCAGAAAAAATTTTGGTTTTTCCGTCATGGGTGTCGTTTTCATGGTTTGTGGGGTCGCTGATTACGAAAATGAAGCCAAAATGAAAATCCAAGATGGCGGCCAGGAAAATTTTTGGTTTTTCCGTCATGGGTGTCGTTTTCATGGTTTTTGGTGTCGCTGATTACGAAAATGAGTTCAAAATGAAAATCCAAGATGGCAGCCAGGATTTTTTTGGTTTTTCCGTCATGGGTGTCGTTTTCATGGTTTTTGGGGTCGCTGATTACGAAAATTAAGCCAAAATAAAAATCCAAGATGGCGCCGACGAAAATTTCTGATTTTTCCGTCATGGATGTCGTTTTCATGGTTTTTGGGGTCGCTGATAACGAAAATGAGACCAATATGAAAATCCAAGATGGCGCCGATGAAAATTTTTGGTTTTTCCGTCATGGGTGTCGTTTTCATGGTTTTTGGGGTCGCTGATTACGAAAATGAGACCAAAATTAAAATCCAAGGTGGTGGCTAGGAAAATTTTAGGTTCGTCCGTCATGGGTGTCGTTTTCATGGTTTTTGGGTAAACTGAGTACACACTACACCCCTGATTTCGCATTGCATATTCGCCAATTGCAAAGTGCAAAGACTAAGGTAATTTTATTTAAAACAACTGCCCGAAATAATGACACTATGACAATACTACTAAATGATGGTAATATTGAACTCGTGAAAGAAACTAAATTCCTGGGAGTACACATAGATGACCCATTAAACTGGAAAAATAATTAGCCGCCATTGATGCATATCTATATCATCCACATGTTATGCTTTAAGAACCCTTACTTATATAGAGACGAAATTGACATTGAACACTTAAAAATCGTAAACCACGCACTAATTGAATCCAAATTAAGATACAGTATACAATTCTGGGGAAACAGCTATAATTATAACTGTAAACGAGCTTTTGTCCTTCAGAAAAGAGCTATACGTACCATTGTCCGTATCTCACAAAGAGAGAGTTGTCGTCCGCATTTCTTAGACTTAAAAATTCTTACAGTTCCCAGTCTCTACATTCTTGTACTTCTGATTAATTTAAAAAAGTACATACATGAATATGAGACGCATGAGGAAAGACTAGTCAGGGAGAGTACACGTAGGAAAGATTTGAAAAATAAGATAAGTCCTCATTTTAACATTGTGAAACATAGTTCACAATATCAAGCAGTGCAATTATTCAATAGGGTACCATTAGAATTAAAAAGCTTAATCTATACGTCTTCATTTAAATCAAAGCTTCAAGCATTCCTACTGGATAAATGTCTCTACTCCGTTGACGATATGTAATATTAAGGTATATAATACAATTATGATAATGCGCCAACTGATATAATTTGTCCTTTGTGTTTGTCAGTTTTTAATTTTAAAATTACTATTTGTATATGGCTGACATGAATTTTACAACAATCTAATAATTTAATTATTTTGTATTTTTGATTATTTTTTGTTTCAATTATGATTTAAATTTGTATTTTATGTGTAGGTATTGTAATTTTTGTTGTTAATGTTTAATTATGACTTATGAATGTGTTTTATTATTATTTTTTATTATTATTTTTATGATTTCAAATACAATGTGAATTGCCGCCATCTTGGATTTTAATTTTGGTCTCATTTTCGTAATCAGCGACCATAAAAACCATGAAAACGACACCCATGACAGAAAAACCAAAAATTTTCGTTGGCGCTATCTTGATTTTCATTTTGACCTCATATTCGTAATCAGCGACCCCAAAAACCATCAAAACGACACCCATGACGGAAAAACCAAAAAAAATCCAGGCTGCCATCTTGGATTTTCATTTTGACCTCATTTTCGTAATCAGCGACCCCAAAAACCATGACAACGACACCCATGACGGAAAAAATTAAAAAATTTCTGACCGCCACCTTGGATTTTCATTTTGACCTCATTTTCGTAATCAGCGACCCCTATAGCCATGAAAACGACACCCATGACGGAAAACCCAAAAATTTTCGTTGGCGCCATCTTGATTTTCATTTTGACTTCATTTTCGTAATCAGCGACCCCAAAAACCATGAAAACGACACCCATGACGGAAAAACCTAAAATTTTCCTAGCCGACGAATTGAGAACCTCCTTTTTATTAAGTCGGTTAATGAGATTTACCGTCTATCATCAGTTCAACCTAATAGCCTGAAAGAATACAACTATCGATCCATAAGTACGTATAATTTTGAAGGAATTTTCTTTCAAGTCCTGACCGTTGAGGAGTTGCACCTTCCGTCATCAGCGCAGCGCCGCCACATGAAATTATGATTATCGGACGCAAATACTTGAACAGCTTCTGAAAATGTATGGAAAACGTTATGTGCACCTATGATATTCGAGGGTTGCCCTCAATTTCTCAGAGTTCCCATCATCAGTAACTGACTTGGTGACAATGGGACCACCTTGGGAGTATACCTTTTCAAACAAAAAAATAATTTTGAAAATCGGTCCACAAGAGATATGCGCGGACCACATAAAAAAAACATACGAATAGAGAACCTACTTCCTTTTTAGGAGTCGGTTAAAAAGAGACGGAAACATTATTTATTTTTGACGTGTTGTAGTGCTTTTGCAACCAATTTACAACAAAATTTAAATCTGTGATTAAAATAGATATCATAATTTTTGATTTATTAAATGAATATTATTTCATCTAACACCAAATTGAACCATTTTTATGTTGATTGATATACTGTACCTATACACAACACACATTCCAGACTATTTTTCAAAGTGTACTTACTTACTATAAAATTATGTCACTTAAAATAATAATCGTCTAAATGATCAAATTTTTCAACCGTAGTTCAACGCTCGAAATGCCCGTGTGTGCGTTCGTCGGTGTTATCGCTGCACACAAACATAGCATCGCACCGAAATTGCCTAAAGTTCCGCAAGTCTTGTCTGTACAAGGCCTCTTAATTAACAATTTACTCGCCAAACTTAACAGTTTGTTGGCGAGAAGCGCCTGTTTTTAAATACATAAAACCTGCTGAGCTTGCTGAGTTCTTTAGAAAGGTCAAGTGCATTGTACTCGCAACCGATCCATGTATGAACATAGACGAGGTTCAAGGAGTATGAACCTTAGGGTAGATACCGCGGCCTTGGACAAAGGGCTAAGAAGGAACATGGGTGGTTTTTAGTCAGTAGAAGGCTGACACTTTTCGTTCCGCCCAGAGCGGGAGGAGTCATTTAATGATTTCCCACTCTCCAAAAAAAAAGGATCGTAGCAGGTGGCGTTCTGTGGTTACTATATTCGGCTGGCCCGTGAACATATTTGTATGGCCTGCATACAGGGAGGCCATACAAATATGAGCCTCCCTATTTTCTAAATTTTGTAGTTCAGAACTAGCTAAATCACAAAAAGTTTCGTTAGTGGCTACCAAAAAATTAATAAAGCACCATTGGCTTTTCATACGCTTACTTTTTTTTTTTTGGAGGGTGGCAAATCATCAAATGACTGGATGATGGAGCCCAGTGGGCAGAGCGGTAGGTCAGAGTTCTACTGCCTAAAACCACCCATGTTCCTTCTTAGCCCTTTATGTTGAGGCCGCGGTATCTCTCTCGAACAACCCGCAGCCCCAACGGGACTTTTCATATGCCTTAAAGTGTATATTTACCTGTGAACGTACTTATTTCTGAGTAATGTATCAATCATGTATGACAAATGTCTTGTATTCAGGGATTTTTAACCGAATGGTTTTTCCGGTAAGTATCTTAGGTTCCTCATACGAACAATGCACGACGAACTATAAAGAATTAACCTGATGTCTCATTGTACGGAAAGCTCTTACAATACAACCCGTTTCCGTGTGGACTTCGTACATGTTTACGTACGGGCGGGGCGTCGCGCGGCGCGTTTTGCGTTTTTAAAGCCGCAATTATATTTAGCCCGCGCCGCGTGTCGCAACGCGTGGGGTAAGCTATCGGTTACATACATTTAGTATTGGACTAGCTGTGCCCGCGACTTCGTTCGCGTGGTTGTCGAAAACTAAAATGCGTCGCTTAGTACATTAAATCGTTGCCCTGCGTTATCTTACTGACGCTTTAGAAAATAAGAATAGGGTAATGCAAAGCACTGACTATGTCTAAAATGAAAGTTAGATGTATGGATGTTTGTTAAATGTTCCTTCAAAGCCCTTTTTTTTGTTTTTATTTGTGGGTGGAAAATCATCGAATAAACACCCCCCCCCCCCCCGCTCTTGGGCAGAGCGAAGGGGAGTGTCAGACTTCTACTGACTAAAAACCAAACCCATGTTTCTTCATCGCCGCCCCGACGGGTTCCTTCAAAGCCCTTGTGCCGAGGGCGCGGTATCTCTTTCGAACAACCCGCAGCCGCGTGGTTTAGGTAGCCTGACTTGAGTCTTACAAAATTTGCACTTTATATTTCACAATCGAATCCCTTGATCCGAAGTGTTTGAGCAAACTCACAATCTTTTTCAAAGACCTAGGTATCTAACGACACCCCACACTATGGACTTCGCAAGAAAAACATCCCCTCTTTTATGTGTACCCTAAAAAACTATTTTTTGCGGGATTTTATTTTACGGCGTAACTCATCTGTATATTATTCAAGCTAACTTACAGCTTCCTAGTACTACGCTAGTATTTTAATATCTGTGACCGCGGTAAATGAACAACGCCATCTATCGAAGACGAAGATAAACTGCTAAAATTGAATGCATGGAAAGCGATCAATCACACTATAGGGTTTAGGCTATGTAGACTTTGAAAGCAGCGTCATTTAGACTACATATCTACAGAGTACCTATAGCTATCATAACTTTTTTAAAGTTATCTTTTGAAGGCATTTATTAATAAGTACCATATGCGTTTAATAGATGTCGTTACATGTCTCATTCTTGATCATAATGATAAAGTTCTTCTTGAAAACTATAAATTGAAATATCTTTTGATAGAGAGCACCGATTAAGATGAAACAAAGACTAAGTAATACCCCAAGTTACGCACAATATTTATGTATAAAAGTTACCTACATTAGTTACGTAAATTTCATGTGATGCTTAGTCATCGAAACAGACAAACAGATAAACAGACAAACAGACAAACAGACAAAAATTCCAAAAATGCTGGAAATGAGTTCTGTTGGTTATACTATAACACCCTGACAATTTTTTTTTTAAATATTTTCAATGTACAAAAATATTTTGTCTACAGATTTATTATATGTATAGAAGATATAGATAGATAGATAGATAATATTCCACAACTATCACACAACGCCATCTAGTCCCAAGCTAAGCAGAGCTTGTGTTATGGGTACTAGACAATTGATAAACATACTTATATATTTCTAAATACATACATATTATAGATAAATTACACCCAGACACAGAACAAATGATCGTGCTCATCACACAAACATTTGTCCTGGGTGGGAATCGAACCCACGACCTCCGGCATAGCAGTTAGGGTCACTAACCACTAGACCAACAGGCCAGACAAAAACAAGATTGATTACATTAGTCCCGCGTGTCGACACGCGGGACGGGACGGGACTAATATAATCAATCCAATACTAAATGTATGTAACCGATAGCTTACCCACGCGTTACGACACGCGGCGCTGCCTGACGCAACGTGCGGGTGATTACATTTGCGTGTCGTGTCGCCACGCCGCCTCACGAAAAATCGTCTCAGTCAGTACAGTGTCGTTCGTTCTACGTCGCCACTCGGCTGTCTGCGCGTGCCCACGCGCCGATTACACTAGACCCGACTGAACTGACGCGTCACAACCCCCACCACCGACCCCACGCCGATCGAAATCGCTCGGTCCGCGTGGCGTCGGCTGGCTCTGCGACACGCGGGACGGGACTAATGTAATCAATCCAATACTAAATGTATGTAACCGATAGCTACCCCACGCGTTGTGACACGCGGCGCGGGGTAAATGTAATTGCGGCTTTAATTCAAACGCATGGCGATGTATGAAAAAGTTAACGATTTCAAACGTCGATTTTGCGAGAAGCTATTTTCACATGTTAGTTTAAAATGCAGCGTTTGTTCCGGTGGACCCGTTGTCTCAGTAAATTAATAAAAAAGCACGAAACGAGACTTTTGTACGCGCCGCGCGACGCCCCACGTCTACGTAAACGAGCCCTTAGACTGGCGCAGTGTCTGAGATGGTCATTTGAGGAAAGAAACACATGTCATAGGTTCGAGTGAACCTGTCCACATTGCAGTCATCATCTTTCTGCCTTTTTTCTATTTGGGGTCGGCGCAACACGTTTTCTTTTCTTTCATTCTCCACTGTCAGATGTCACAGCATCATTTTCTCTTTTCTCTCCCATATAATTCCTCACTCAATTCACATTTTCTTTGGCCTTCCTCTCCCTGTCTATCCATCAACATTCTCATTTAGTCACTTGAGAACTTCTTTTCAAATTTTTCTTACTTCGCAAAAATTATGGAAACCGTGTCAATAACGGGTTGACCCAAACGGACAATATTAAGGTGGAAGCGACAGAACAGTCCACGAAATTAAAATGTTCAAATACTGGTATTCAGCTGCAACGGGTTAGACTGGACAAACGTAAAAAAGGAAAAGGCTCCGCAAGGCGCAAATGATGGTCTTTTAGACTAAAATAAATAAACTAACAACTAACTATAAAAGGACATAAAAAAAACGCCCCTTCGACCCTTGCTCGCGCAAGCCTGCGATGCTGAGCCAGTAGTGTTAAATCAGGCCTAAATAATTTCACTCAGATCCAGCCTGTCCCTTTGCTGCCCTCTCCAGTGACGTCCTAAGCGACTTAAGCGAGCTGTCACTTAGTCCATAAGTTTTAGGCCCGGTATCCACCAAAGCGGAGACGAGCAGAGCGGAGAGATGTGCCAAATTCGAGATTTCGAGCCATCATAGGAAGGGCTATAATAGACCAGATGTAAATTTTGAAACGGTGAAAGAAAACATCGTGAGGAAACCGGCATATCTTAGAAGTTTAGAACCAAAAAATTCGAAGACATGTGGCATCTACCAATCCGCATTGGGCCCGCGTGGTAGATTATAGCTCATTCCCTCTCAAAGAGAGGAGGCCTGTGTCCCAGCAGTGGGAACATTAATAGGCTGTTGATGATGATGAGATTGGGCGATTTCCGCACATCTCTTCTCGTCTCCGCTCCTCTCCGCTTTGGTGCGAACCTTACGCCCTGACTGGAGCCTGCCTGCCTGTGTATGCCTGGTTGCCTTACATTCCAGGCATACACAGGATTGCCCGGTTTAGAATCTAGCCCTTTTGGGTTGAGCTACCTACGAGATGCCGTGCAGAAAAATAGAAGTGCGTATCTGACTCGCACATGAAGGTTCCGTACCATCACAGTAGGGGTTAAAAAAGTTAAAGGGGGCTCCCCCTTTAACTTTAGTACCTATTTGTTGTTATAGCGGCAACAGAAATACCTACATCGTCTGTGAATATCGCAACTGTCTAGCTATCACGGTTCATGAGATACAGCCTGGTGACAGACAGACAGACGGACAGTGGAGTCTTATAATGGAGTCTTATAGTAATAGGGACCCTATTACTAAGACTCCACCCTAGTTAAGGGTACCGTTTCTCACTTTGGGTACCTACGAACCCTAAAAAACACCGGTGTTTTTTTTTGTGTTTTTTGTTTACCAGTTGACAGAGCGTCGTCAGCTGGCAATATACCCCAGAAACTGGCGAAGCAACGTTGTATGGCAACACTTAACCTATACCAACAAGAATAATATGACGTCATCCGCGGTTCTTTATGTTTCCCGAAATCAATGTTTTATATACATACCCACACGCATAGCAAAAAATACGTTCCACTCGAAATACTATAGTACTCTGCGAACAGGAAAATGCCTCAAGATTATTGTACAGTCGCCTTCAAAAATGCATCGGACAGTTCTGAACTCTATTCACAAGTAATAAAGACTAAAAGTATCCATGCAATTTTGCAGGTGACTGTACCTATAATAATTATCAGTTGGTAAAGACCTAAAAAACTATGTAAACAGAATCGTTAGTTTTGTGACGAGTTGTCGAGTCTTGTGTTTTAGTCCAGCTGTCTATACGTTATGATTTTATAGCATTGATAACCATTTTTTGGGGGGTGGGATATTATCAAAAAACCCCTTTTTTTTTGGGCTGTTGATCATCAAATAACCCCTCCCGCTCTTGGGTAGAGCGAAAGGTAGTGTCAGACTTCTACTGACTAAAAACCACCCATGTTCCTTCTTAGCCCTTGTGCCGAGGCCGCGGAATCTCTTTCGAACAACTCGCGCAGCCCCGATCGACGGACGGCATTGATAACCCTGAGGAGTACGAAGGTCTTCAATACTGGAAATCGTGTTCATCATCTGCCCAGATGCCTTTTCCCAACTATGTTGGGGTCGGCTTCCAGTCTAACCCGATGCAGCTGAATACCAGTATTTTACATGGAGCGACTGCCTATCTGACCTCCACAACTTAGATTGTACTGGGTAATACGATACCCTTTTGGTAGGACTCGTTGTCAGACAAAAAGGTCACTGACTATCTGTAGCGACTGCCATAAGATTATATATGGCAGCCGGGACCAACAGCTTAACGTGCTGTCCGAGGCACGAAGAAAACTCGGTAAAGTCCATTTCACGAAAGAAGTCCCGCAGACGCAGCGCTGTATTCGCGCGACATAATGTTGCTACCTCTCTCTCTCTCTCCATATCTCCCCATCTGTCAAATTTAGTTCCACAATTGTCCACGGGACTTCTTTCGTGAAATGGACTTTACGTAATGGGAGGTCACCCATCCACAGGCACCTAGGCAATGAGGATCAACCAGAGTGGCTCGTCGTGTTATTGAGATATTGAAGGTCAAAGTGCTAACTTTTTCACACACGTTTTTTATTGTTGTGAGTAAATACAGGTTTTAAAGTTATATTATTTAAGTTCCATGTAATAGGGGGCTAGTTTATTATAATTATATAGTTTAGTTGTCACAGAATCTTGTGCCCGGTTATGGCATAACCGGGCACAAGATTCTGTGACAACTACTGAGAAATTCCTGATGAAAAACCGAAAAACCCAATAACGATTTACCCGGCCCTGGAATCGGACGCAAGACCTCATGTTCAGCAGTCACCACTTGCGACCACTCTAGACCAACGAAGTAGTACAAAGTCAATTGACTGACTATTTCATGATAAACTCATTTAAAGGGTTGTATTTGTATGGATCAATTTTAATGACTAAAACTCTGTGACTCCATATTTGTTATGGTCGCGAATCATATTTTTATCGACCTTGGTAAAATATTTCTTTTTCGGGTGTCAGGGGTGTCAGTTAGCAAAAAAGTCTAGGTATAAAACAAAACAAAGTCACAAACTTCCAAAATTCAAGTTATTTTAGACTTTTTTAGTGATTATTGGAAGGTGATTTTTTCGCAAATCAACATACAACATGACACTGGCCTGCAAATTGTAATAAAGAAAAATGGCGGGCTACCCAGGCGCTTCTGACTTACAAATAGTCAGATCTAGTTCTCTATCATAGTGTGTGTGTGTGTGGTCATTGAACTCAATCACAAGTGACTCTGCACACTCCAGTAGTGTAAATGTGGTGCTGTTCCTCAAACAATGGGGCACTTAATATCGTGTCCTGCTTGTCCTGTTGGTTTTATTGCTACAGGAACTGGTAGACGCTACTGAAAGCGCCAATCTACCGACACAATTTAGATTACCATCGACACGCTAAGAAGAAAATTGAACTCATTGCCATGCAGGGCATCACAACCGACCGGGTGCTTGTTTAAGCTAATATTCTAAAGAGATAAAGTTTCTGTGTTTGTGAGTTCGGCTGTAGGGTGTAATCTAAGAAACTACAGAACCGATTCTGATAATTCTTTCATTAATGGGTATGGGAAGAGCCAACATTAGCTCCAAGTGTTCTATATTATTGAAAACATCCCTGCGGGCTTATTTGCAACCATAACCCAACCGAAGCTGCGGGTAAAATATAGTATGATAATATTTGTATAGTACGCTACGCTACTACAACTGTGAAATTTCTTTAATCGATTTTCAACTTAATTGCTAACGCATTAGGTTCAAGGTCGACTGGAAAAATTTGATCAAGTTCACATATTTCAAGATTTATTCTATTCATAATTAGTAAGATAAAGTATCGTATTTTAATTGTCGTATGGCCCGCATAATTATCAAAACAATGATTCTTTTATTACGTATACAACAAACGGTATCGATAAAAAACAAATAGTTTTTTAAATTACCTCATAATTCACATCAAAGCTAAAGTAACATTGATCTTTATAGTTATTGACATAAGGTAACAGCTTCCTTTGCTGTCTGAAGCAAAAAAATAACTGTACATTTCCCGAAAAAAACCTGATTTGAAACCCTTTTTTTAATTCTATAACTTGACATAGCAAAGTAAATACCACTATTCAGCCAATACTGTCATTAATTAAATAAAATAAACATTGAAGTTGCACTTACCAACAAAAATTAAAACTAAATACACGTACATTTTAGTTAGTTGACTAGTTTAATGGCAAACAGACAAACACGAAACACACAACATTTCTGTATATTATTTTAGTGATACTGATTCAATAAATAATGTACGATGAATAGACGTCATCCTGGTAAAACCATCTGCGCAGTGTTGTCAGTATAGAATTTTAATCTCCCATTTAAATGTATTTATTTATTTAAAGTTCTTGTTCAATAGTGATATAGCGGACTTACTGCCGCACTCAGAGACGTTTAATGATTACTTAAGGTTTTTTATGTCAAATCTTTACTAAGTGGCGGTTTAAGTACATAACATTAAAGTTTGAGTACCGCAGTTAATGTTTTTGCGATTGGGTTAAAAATAACATCTAAAAAATAACTTCTTGGTTTAAAGACAATGTGGTGTAGACCCATTGATGTATTAAAACACTATAATAATTATCATGAATAAATATTTTAAAATAATTATACCAAAATAATAAACGAAAAACCTACCAATAATAACTTCGACTTGATTCTAATTGAGAGCTATGTAGTTTATTAAGTTAAGTGGTTGCGAACTTTTCTTTTAAAAGTTATATATATTGGTGAATGGCGGATAGAATATAAAAATACCTGTTGGTTTGCATTTAAAACATCACACATGTGTGTCTAGAAATGGTACATGGCGGAATATCTTTGTACGGCAATTAAATCAGTTAGCTGACCGACCTTTGCGTAAATGGTTGAGATTTTTTAGAATAAGACTCGAGAAATTTATTATTATTTTATATTTTTACCATTTGAGTAAAGTACGTGTTTACTCTTTACCTATTATAAAATAAAGTCGCTCCAGAGGACCGCTGTTTGTGCGCTTAAATATTTTAAATTATGCGATGGGTTTTGAATTTTTGATGCAGTTTTCAGCAATAATTAGTGAAATGTCACTTACGGGATATCTTCCGTGATTTTAATTCATTTTGAGTTCCCGATATTTCGACGCTGAAACCGCTGACACTGATATCGGGAACTCAAAATGAATTAAAATCACGGAAGATATCCCGTAAGTGACATTTTAAATATAGTTATGAACCGTGAAAGCTTAAAACAATAATTAGTGATTCAAGAGCATTATAATTATGATACCTTGCACCCGTGTGAAACCGGAATAATGGTATTCTACAACAACTTAACCATTAATGCAAAGGTGTGTCCGCTAATTGCTATAATTGACTGCACAAAAAAAACACATAGTAAATATTTATTCGGCAAAATGTGGAAATCCTTTTTTTTTTTTGGTGTGTGTGAAATCATCAAATAACCCCTCCCGCTGTTGGGCAGAGCGAAAGGGAATGTCAGGCTTCTACTGACTAAAAACCACCCATGTTCCTTCTAAGCCCATTATGACGAGGCCGCGGCATCTCTTGCGAACAACCTGCAGCCCAGGCCGCAGGCTGACGGGACTGTCACCTAATAACTGGAAAAGTGGCGTAATGTCCAATTAGTTCTCCCACTGCTGGGGTACAGTCCTCCTATCGATTAGAGCATTTCTCCCAGTATTTAGGCAGAATTTGAAACATGGCAACCCAAAGTTAATGATGGACAAACAGGTTACAAGAGGTTACCATAACAAACAGATAAAAACCGCAAACGCTTGGATTCGGTTATTTTTTCGACGTATTTTGTTTACAATCACGTAATACAGGTTTGCAGATTTATCACCTACCTAGCCTTTTCCCAACTATGTTGGGGTCAGCTTCAGTCTAACCGGATGCAGCTGAATACTAGTATTTTTAATTGAAGCGTCTGCGGTATCTGACTTCGGCAACCCAGTTAGTGCTGGATTTCACAACTGAGCCGCAGAATAGGATGATAAAGAGCCGAAAACTGCAGTTACAAACGTTATATTTGCTCAGCTGAGGCGGTTGCGGCCGTGATTCGGCAGGGAATGGAATACTATATTCCATTCTCCGACATACCGCTCGGTCACAAGGCCCGTCCATGGTTTAATGCGGACTGTGCTCGTGCTGAGGCCCGAAAACAGTCTGCATACCAAGCCTGGGTGCAAGCTCGTGACGAAAAAAAGAGCTTTCAATTCTGCCGCAAAGTCCTGTAAGCGGGTGATCCGAAAGGCGCGTTTCGACCACGTCAGTCGCATAGGGGCCAAACTGGCGTCCTACCCTTCTGGCAGTAAACAGTTTTGGTCCCTATCAAAATCGGTCGAATCTAATTTCTGCCGGTCCTCACTCCCCTGCAAAAACCGGAAGGGTCGCTGGCTCACTCCGCTACCGAGAAGGCAAATTTATTTGAAAAAATCAAAAATCAAAATCAAAGCATTTATTTCAAGTAGGCCGTTACAGGCACTTTTGAATAGTCAAATTAAACTGCGGCACTCAGAGATATCCAACGATTACTCAAGCCGCCACCCAGCAAAGGCTTGACATACTTTTGTATGACAAAACTGCCAAAAACCTTTACCAAGCGACGTCCCAAGCAACCACTGAAGCTCTCCGAGTGCGGCAGTATACTACTGAAGCTAAATAAACTAAGCTACAGTCCCAGTCACAAGGCATAATAACTCGTGATTGTACTGTAGTTGCCCATTCCAAAGCGTTGGTCTCATGAGAAGAATGGCAAGAAACTTCATGGACACTCTTTTAAAATCGTTTGGGTTTACAATATGTTCAAGGTACAGACATAATCTTGGTATAATACACACATGAAGACTATGCAAATTAGTGTCTGAGATGGTCTTTTGAAGAAAGCACCACACAGATTTGAGTGGACCCGTCCAGTCAGTGCAAGCATTTGTCAGTTATCGTGGAGCTCGACTTATAACTCAAGGAACTCAACGTCACGACGAACAATACCAAAGAAAGGACATTTGGGTGGGTCGCTTATAGTACTCAAACTGCAGACAATCGTTAAAATTACATAAAAACCCACACGGTCCTCACATTCACAATATAAAAATAATAAAATACATGAAGACTATGCAGATTAGTGTCTGAGATGGTCTTTTGAAGAAAGCACCACACAGATTTGAGTGGACCCGTCCAGTCAGTGCAAGCATTTGTCAGTTATCGTGGAGCTCAACGTCACGACGAACAGTACCAAAGAAAGGACATTTGGGTGGGTCGCTTATAGTACTCAAACTGCCAGACAATCGTTAAAATTAAAGAAAGACCCACATGATCCTCACATTCACAATATAAAATAATTAAATATTAAGCATATTAAATAATAATGTCAAACTATTAAACATGTCAAAAATACGCAAAATTAATAAAAAACAAAATAAAAATATTTAACAAGGTAAATATTCATCAAAAAATAATAATATCATACTTGAAAAAGTAAATAATGTCAATTTGTATAAAGAAAATTAATAAAATGTCAAATTGTAAAATTAAAAATAAAATAGGTATTAAGTCAATTCAGATTAAGTCAATTCAGATTGGAGCAGTTCAATCCCAAGCTTTTTTGTCCTCTATATAATCTTTAACAGCATAAAAAGCTTTCTGGCAAAGTTTTCGTTTCATGAAGGATTTGAATTTATTTAGGCTTAAATTTTGAACGTGGCGTTAAATGATCCACCTATTTTCTTGAGCCTTGTTGTGGGTACAATAAATTTATGCTTATTCCTAGTATTTATGTTGTGAATATCACTATATATTTGCATCTCTGTTTGCGAGCAATTCGCGTCTAGATACTGGGTCTAAACAGCCACCAACGATTCCTCGCTGTGATTCTTCGATGCCGGAGATCGCAATACACTTGAAAGAGGTTCGTAGAGTACTTCAGACTTTCAGAGCCTAGACGTGAATAAGGCTAGCGGTCCGGACGGCATACCAGCAAGGGTCTTAAGGAACTGTGCGCCTGAGTTTTCTCCTGTGTTGACACGCTTGTACCGCCTCTCTCTCAAAACCAGAACGGTGCCGAACTCCTGGAAGGTTGCTAATGTACAACCAGTGCCCAAGAAGGGTAGTCGTGCCGACCCCTGTAATTATCGACCAATCGCCATCACCTCCATACTGTGTAAAGTAATGGAAAGGGTACTCAACGGTAAGCTGCTGGCGCACCTTGAAGCGAACGACCTACTCGGCGACCGTCAGTATGGTTTTCGCCGGGGACGGTCAACTGGGGATCTTCTGGTGTTAGCTACGCACTGCTGGGGCGAGGCCATCGAGAAACACGGCGAGGCCCTTGCCGTGTCGCTGGACATCTCGAAGGCTTTCGACAGGGGTTGGCACGCAAGTTTGTTGAGCAAACTTCCGTCATACGGCATCCCCGCTGACTTTTGCTGCTGGATATCTGACTTCCTGAGTGAACGGTCGATCCGAGTGGTCATTGATGGCTGCTCCTCTGACCTTATGGCTATCGATGCCGGAGTTCCTCAGGGGTCTGTTCTCTCCGCGACACTTTTCCTGCTGCACATCAATGACCTCCTTGTTCCTGGTATTGTTGGGTACGCAGATAACAGCACTGTCATGGAGAGTTATACATCCAGCGCAAAAGCCAGTGGTGAGGAAGTACGTTCACTAAGAGAGGCCATGGTAGACCGAACGAATTCAGCCTTAAGACTTGTCTCCGAGTGGGGTGACGAGAATCTGGTAGATTTCAACGCCACCAAAACGCAAGTGTGTCTGTTCACCGCCAAAAGGAGTCCGTTTAATCTGGCCCCTACTTTCCGGAGTGCGTCTGTACAAGTTACTGACAGTCTCGAGCTTCTTGGCACGAAGTTGAGCGCGAATCTGAACTTCGGCGCCTACATCGAGTCGAAGGCTCAAACTGCGGCGAAAAAGCTGGGCATCCTAATTTCCTAAACAGGGTTAAGCGGTACTTCAAGCCTGGACAGCTTTCAGTATTATACACACATCAACACGGTCTAGGGATATTTCATACTCAATTAAATAACTCGAAAAGTACTGGCCGCATTGAAATCTTTAATACACCGATTTGTTTGTAATTTATCTCAGACTAATTCCAAATTCAAATTTTTGAAAATTCTTTTGTTTCGGTGGCATAAAAATGTCTTGATGTATAGGAGAGGGAATTTTCATTTGTGCGAAATTTAAAAAACAATACGAATTACGTTTAGTTACAGTTTTTTTTCATTTTTAAACGAAAGATAAAGTTAAAATTGAGGTATTGTAGCCATGCAACGCCGACATTTGACGAGGGCGGAGATGTTACGAGCTGTGGGAATGCTGGAAGCTGGATCTGTTCAGCGTAATGTTGCTGAGGCCATAGGGACCCATCAAAATCGAATTTCAAGATTGTGGACACGCTATCGTGCCACAGGTGAAGTAGCGGAGAGGCACCGGAGGCCAAGTCGCATCACTACCCCCAGACAAGACCGATTTTTGCAAATTACTGCGCGAGCTCAACCAAATGCAACGGCGACTAAATTGGTCCAAAGGCTGCGAGTGGAACACCAAGTGCTTGTGAGTGACCAAACTGTAAGAAGGCGACTGCATGAAAGCAATCTACGCTCTCGTAGACTACTCCGGGTCCCACCTTTACGGAGAGGCAATCGTGGACGACGATTAGAATGGGTTCGGAACCACGTGGACTGGGGCCGTGAGCAATGGTCCAATGTGCTGTTCACGGATGAATCCAGGTTCGGCTTCCATCCAGATTCTCGAAGGACGCGTGTTTGGCGAGTTCCTGGACGATGGACCCGTCTCCAGAACCCTCAGGAAGTTCACCCATACCAAGGAGGAACAATTATGGTTTGGGCAGGAATTCGTCTTGGAGGACGGACGGATCTCGTTTGGGTGCGGGGCAATATGACGGCAGAACGATACGTCCAACAGGTGCTGGGGCCCGTAATCTTGCCCCACAGAACACAAATGGGGCAAGATTTCCTGCTCATGCACGACAATGCCCGGGCACACACGGCGAGAACGGTAGCAGCTTGGTTACATACACATAATGTTAGGGCCTTAGACTGGCCTGCTCAATCTCCAGATCTAAATCCCATTGAGCATGCGTGGGATATGCTGCAAAGAAGAGCTCTGAAGGAAGTTCCTGTAAATTTGGCTACAGAAGATCAACTTTTTGCGCACCTCAGAAGGACATGGGACAATATTCCGCAGCAAGACATTGACAACCTTGTTCTGAGCATGCCGAATCGTTGCCGATGTGTTATGAACATCATGGGCGCTTTCTCAGACTACTAACTTCAAGTTTATAAACACAAATTAAATGATTTTTCTATTTTTTTCAGTTTTTACTCACAAATTAAAAGTTAATATTCATATACGGTTTCCGTCTATGCTTCATTTTTTTCTCCATAAAATCCTGAAATTTTAATCAGTACCTTAACCATTATTAAAAAATGGTAGAATATTAAATAACGTATATTTTAAATATATATGTCGCCGCAAGAATGTCTTTCGGCTGAGATAATTATTCAATCTCATTGATAACCAGCTCATATTGATGAACCTGCCATCTCGTGAGATGTTGGCACAATGGGTCTGACAAACGTTTTTTACTTTACATGCCAAATAAATGTTCAAAAAATTACGAGAAAAACTGTGTTTTTACTTTTTTCATATCTTAAAAAATGGCTGAGATATTTACGATCAAAGTGCGTATTTCCGGCCGTAGGTTTTTAAAAACGCCGGCGGGCGCTCACTACCCGATGACGTCACAGCCAGTGTCAGCGCTCTCGTTTGCACGCCGGTGCGCAGTAAAAATCAAAATTATAAATCTCTCTGTGGTAAAAATGGAAAAAAATACTGTATTATGCCTCGGTGCTTCAAGTCAACAGTTTAAACACCTGATAAACTCTTTTAGGGTTCCGTAGTCAACTAGGAACCCTTAGTTTCGCCATGTCTGTCTGTCCGTCCGTCCGTCCTCGCTTAATCTCTGTGACCGTTAGCACTAGAAAGCTGAAATTTGGTACCTACCAATATTTATGTGTATCAATCACGCCGACAAAGTGGTAAAATAAAAATTGGAAAAAAATGTTTTGTTAGGGTAGCTCCCCTATATGTAAAGTGGGAAGTGATTTTTTTTTAATTTCAACCCTAACGTGCGATATATTGTTGGAAAGGTATTTAAAAATGAATAGGGGTTTACTAAAATCATTTTTTGATAATGTCAATAATTTCGGAAATAATCGCTCCAAAAGTAAAAAACAATGTGTCCCCCCCCCTCTAACTTTTGAACCATAAGTTTAGAAAATATGAAAAAAATCTGAAAAGTAGAACTTTATAAGGACTTTCTAGGAAAATCATTTTGAACTTGGATGGAAACAACAGATGGAAACAGCAGTTAACCAATATAATCGAATCGTATGAGCGCCTATACAATCCAGAGGTCAAGTTTAATTGGCCCGTAGAAGAAATTGTATAAATTATTATAGCATACCGTTTTGGTACGGAACCCTTCCTAAGCGAGTCCGACACGCACTTGGCCAGTTTTTTATGTGCCTGAGGACCCAAAAAATGAAGAAAAAGTGGATGACAGCCGTAAAAAAGAGTTGATTTAATAGGCCCTAAAACTAAAGCGCTCTGGTGTGAAGATCTTTTCGATTTTATTTTCTTTTCATTTAGAAATAAAATTAATCAAAAATATCTGGTTTAGTACTTATATAAATATAATAATAGGTAGGTATGTACTAACTAAATGAAATATACATTTTCAGTTAGGTTTAAGTTTCAATAAATACCTACCCAGGAGTCGGTAATGCTTAGTTAGAACATACATACTTTTTCATCGTTAGGTAGGTACTCCACGATTTTCGGCAACCATAAAATCCTGATTTTTCATGAAATAATTCACCACCAAACTATCCAGCAGGCAGATTGTTAGGATGATATTTTAGAAAACCTTCTTCATTCTATACAATAAACGTTTCACTTTTGAGTAATCGTATGTAAAGGATAATATTATTATTACTTTGAAATACAAGCACACTATACCTAAGTACGACGACGAGGCAAAAGGAGTATTATTAAGGATCGTAGCAAGTGGCGTTCTGTGGTTTCTGCCTATCCCCATGGGAAAAGGGCGTGAGTTTATGTATGTATGTGTTTGTATAAGTACATAATAGGAAAACGAAGACGATCAAAACAAAATGAAACGAGACGCGCCTAATTTATAATGTGACCATTATAAATTAGGCGCGTCTCGTTTCATTTTGTTCACGCACCGGACTAAGTACCGCGCCGTGTCGCGGTCGCGGGCTGAGACGGGTCGTGACGTAAGAGTACGAGCGCGCGTAATCTCCGAAATTCAAAAAAATACTTTAACTTCTCGGCGTTATAACTTCGGAAATACTGCATGTATCGGAGTAAAATAAAAACTTATGTAATGTACACGTTCTACGCTCCGATTTTAGATGTATTTAATACTAATATTTTGACCCTTTTGTGTTCCCCATTATTACAAAGGTCAATAGTGCGACAGTGCCATCTATTGACTTTTCTGCTAAAACCACCACTTAAATAGATGGAATGTAATTAAATGTTCCACAACTCGAATAGTAATTTATTAAACAGAAGTCTCTAACTAGAACTATAGTTAAAATTAAGATAAGTTAATGTTTTATGAATATTGGGATTTTAATGATTGCCACACTTGGAATGAGGCTGTCTATGAGACGTCATCGCACAATGTTGTGATGATGGCGGCGAATACGATTTTAATGGTCAATAACTCAATTTATAATCTGAAACTACAACTAAATCAGTTTCTTTAAGTAATTATAAACTAAAAAGTCATAAGATCATTTTGTAGAGCAATTCAATAATAGAAAACCCTTTGTCTGTTTTAAATCCTAAATCAACCGGAAATGCTTTGTAACATTTTGTTGTAAAGAAATGAACCTATTAACTAGACATTAACGCCATTGCATTAATAATGGTATTGTTTTATTGTTAAATAATTAATAGAATCAATTGTGAAGCATTTTAGTAATGATTGTTAGTTTTAACTAATTAGGACATTAATTACTATACTGGTTTTGTGGTACTTCCGCTAGAGACTACAGACGCATGCGACGAAAAGTTGAGACGCTAGAACAAGTTATGTCGCGTTTAGCGAATAATTGCAATTCAAGTAAATGAAAGTGGTTTGTGATGTGATTAATGATAATTAGTGCAAATGATAATTGTAACATGATTTAAAACAGTGTATAAGGAGTTTCTTTGCCTATTCTTCTCCTAAAAGATCAACCATGTATTCGAATGGGCGATTCAAACCGCAAAGTTTTTAAGTGCCTGTAAATGAAGTAATGTAAATAAACGTTTGGTGTTTGAGTCAAGTAATGTGTGTGATTTCAAATACCCATTTACTTATCTGCCACGAAAAGGAATCTAAGGCGACGACAATATGGCGGAGCCCATTGATATTTAGGAACAGCGTCCCTCCAGAGGGTTTCCCGCCGCGTCATATACATGTCATATAAATAATTAACACATTGATAGTAATTCGCTTTTTTAAAAATATCCCTAGACCGTGTTGATGTGTGTATAATGCTCAAGTCCGGTCTGGCATGGAGTATTGCTGTCACCTTTGGGATGGCTCAGCCAAATACCAGCTTGCCACACTTGACTCTGTAGAGCGCAGAGCCAGGAGGCTAATTGGTGACGATAAGCTGGTTATCAAGCTACATAGCCTGGCCCACCGTCGCAAAGTCGCATGTCTGTCGGTCTTCTACAGACTGTACTTCGGAGAGTGTGTGCAAGAGCTCCACGAGCTGATCCCACCATCTCCCTTCTTCCATCGGGAGACTAGACGTACTGCAGGGTATCACCGATACCTAGTCGACATTCGAACGAAGCGCTTTGCTGGGTCCTTTATTATGCGCACAGCCAAGGAGTGGAATTCCCTGCCTGCGTCGGTTTTTCCGAGTTCATATAACCCTAATCTGTTTAAGTCGCGAGTACTCGCGAGTAAACAGGCTTCTACTGGGTAAGCTCGTTCCATCGTCGACATCATCTCTGCCCTTAGGGCAAGATTGAAGTCAAGAGCAAGCCCATTTATAATAAAAAAAAAAAAAAAATATGGGCCTTAACATACTAGCGAATTGCGAACGTCTTCAAAGCGGAGCGGGCGCGCAACGGGATCGCACCGGACTGTGTAGGTATGTGTAGTGTATCGTGTATCGACAAAAACGTAACGAATTCGCCTCGCGTCCGCGACGTCTTCGCTACGCGTCCGGTCCGCCCCGCATCCGCTTCCAAACCGCTAGTGTGATAAGGCCCATAATGTCAAATGTTTTATTTTACTTTTTCTGCGATTTTCTATTGTGGGTTGAAGCCTTGAAGGAGAAGCAAAAGTGTGAATCGGCTGAACAGCCTAACATAAAAAACAGATTCAAGTTTAAATGCGAAAAACGTTTCTGAAAACATTGATAAGTTAATTAACACCAGCGCCGTGTTATTCGTAATGAGCAAAGCGTTTGACTTCATCAATCATAATATTTTGCTCCAAAAAGCATAATATACTTACATTATGGTATTCGAGTTTTAGTATAAAATGGTTTTAGTTATCTCACAAATCAGCAAGAATATGTAGAAATCACCCGTATTTATAATGGGAATTAATAATAGAGTTGGAGTACCACAGGGTAGCATATTAGCCTCCGCTTTTTCTACTCTACGTCTTTTACTGATTTTTGGAGATCAGATATATAGGAAAAAATCTCAGCTGCACCATGGCTGCACCCGGTTAGACAAAAAACCGACCCCAGCGTAGTTGGGAAAAGGCTAGGCAGATGATGATTTCAATATTTCAAGTAGATAAGGAAATATAAATAAAACACATAAATATAGTTACCAAAGTAATATAATTATTTATTCATCATCAAAGATGTTTGCACTGTTAGTAGTACCTAAGAGTTATGTTATTATTTTTACAAAAAATAAAAAGTTTAACGAACTGTTTATTTATGGACAACGGATCCCGGGATCCGTGGAAACAACTTTTTTTTTTCTTTTTTGTAGAAACGGATCCCGGGATCCGTGGAAACAACTTTTTTTTTTCTTTTTTGTAGAAACGGATCCCGGGATCCGTGGAGACAAATCGCGCGGATCCGTGATACCTCAAATCGGATCCCGGGATCGGTGGAGACAGACCCCATAATTAGGACGACTTAAAATTAATAACAACTTGAGCAATATAAGTTTTTAAACTGACATGGTCACTGACACTACTATTAATGAGAAAGAGGGTAGACCGTTTTGTCTGCTCATAAACATCAACCCGCAATGACTTCAGTAAATCCGTGATCATGTGCTTGTAACAGCGCCGAAATATCGGGAACTCGAAACAAAAATCAAACATGGTAATTATGGTAAATATCCCGTTTATGATATTAATAGTAACTTGAGCAATGTATTCCGTTTCTAAATAACATAACCTGTCATTCCCTAAGGGTTAGGTATATTTGTGTCCTCCCTACCTAATAGTAGACCAACATTTTGCCAGATTTAAGTCACATGTAATAGGGCAGTTGGACAATATGTATAGGCTAATACTAATAAGAAATCGTCAGAATGTCCTAGAACCAACTATCCGAAGGCTTCCAACATCCACCATCTCCCCGCTCCCTTTGATGGAGTGACTTGAGCCCCAGCACTCCCAGCTATGAGACCATTATTATTTCCTGATTATGCTTCATTTTAAGTAGTTTGCTGCAGTCTTATTTAACTCTGTCTTGGTAGGTGGGATATCATCAAATAACCCTCCCGCTCTGGGTGGAGTGGCATCACCTCAGTGTCAGACTTCTACTGATTTACAACCACCCATGCTCCTTCTGAGCCCTTTATGTTCCGCGACCGCGTCTTCTTCTTAGCATGTCGATGACAGTTTAAAAATTGAGTCGGACCAAAATTGGGCGACGAGTTTGGCACTTTCAGTAGCCTCCATCAGCTCCTGTGATGTGCAAGTAACAGGACAGGCTGGACACGATATCAAGTGCCCCCATAGTTTGTAGGGCAACACCACATTTACACTCCAGGGCAGAGTCATCTATGAATCTCCACCTGAACAGGTTTTCCTTGCTTCGGCCTACCTGTGTCCGGAGTCTGTTTAGAGACTTCCAGGTCAGCCATAGCAACTCGTGTCCAGGTGAAAGATTTTTGCCAAGTAGCACAAATGAGTTGAGTAGGGAAACGCAATTTTGCCACAGCTTAAGTCTTTCCTTAGAGCGTTTGCCAGTGAGTCCCCGGTACACACTTCAAGAAGCTGTTGTGGATTTTCAGCCTTTTGCGGCATTATGATATCTCATTGTTCATTGTTTCATGTAACCTCCGAAAGGGATTCCTCAATAAAATCTTTGTGTTTGTAAATGTGGGTGAATGTAGTAATAGACCGAGTATTACATGCGTCGTTATTGGTCGCTGCTGTGGATACGATGCCTCTGAGAAAGTTTCGAACGATGCCTCGTTCTGATGAGGAGAACACTAGCCCACCCCCACTGTCGCCGGGGCATGGGGAAGTACCTTGAAAAGATAGAAAGAAAAGTATTATAGCTTTACTACACCTTTCATTATGCGTACAGTGAAGCGTACAAAATTAATTTTGAATTTTTAAAACAGTTATCAACGTCATTCATGACTAAAATGAACAGCAGAGGTCCCAGAATGCAACCCTGCAGTACTCCAGAAGTAACATCTACAGTGCTAGGGCAAAATCCATTTATTACAACTCTCTGTGTCCTGTTGAACACATATAAGTAGAACCATCTCAGCAGGTCCCCACGTATCCCATTAAACGCAATTTTCTGCGAAAGTAGTTCATGGTCAACCTTGTCAAAGGCTTTCTTGAAATCAGTGTATATCGCATCAGTTTGAACACGGACATCCAAGTTGTTAAATAAATAATCTGCGAAAGTCACCAGGTTCATCGCGGTTGACTTATGAGCTGTAAGTCGTAGATTACTTTATGCAGTTTTTTTTTATCACAACAGCTCTCAAAGCGGTGAAACGAAACCAAGAGCAGGGAGAAACTAGGCAGATGATGGTGGTGGACCGTCAGTTCCTTTATTATTAGTTATTTTCCTCACCATTTCCATAGCCAGCGCAGATCTTATCACTGGAGATGAACAGAGGTGATGCCTTGATGATGCATTCGTTGATGTCCACGTAGGGCAGTTCAACGACCTTGAGGATAGGTGAGGCGTACCCGTTTTCTGATGTGAGGCCCCAACCTGCCTCCTAGGAGAATTCAAAATATTAAAACATTTAATCACAGTCGTTACAGGTACTCATTGGTACGAAAGTCTGACAACCAGTCTTACCAAGGCGTATCATATCATAATACCCAGTGCTAACTGGGTTGTGGAGGTCAGATAGGCAGTCGCTTCATGCAAAATACTGGTATTCAGCTGCTCTGGTTAGACTGGAAGTCGTCTCCAACACGTTTGAGAAAGGCTAGGCAGATCTCTTTGTAAAAATATCGCGTCACTTACCTTCCCTAAATTACCAGGCTGCAGTTGGTGTTTGTCAAAATCTCTGTTAAAGTCCAAGCAGACGGGACTGACGTACATGGTGTACTCGAAGGCAGTCTCCAAGATCACAAAGGCAATATCATCTTGGAAATTCATTGAACCGCCTTGGAAACGAGGTGGCATCTTGATTTCTTTGACCTGTTGATCATAAAATAACGTTTAAAACCACAGAGGTAATAGATGGGTAATTTCCAATTTTGTTGGGTGATTTTTAATTCTGGTGGTCACACTAAATTTGCTCTGGAAGATTCACTCATTTATAAAACGAGTTGAGAGGGAATGGGGCCTGTCTCCTTAGAGTGCGATTGATATTGATTGCAGCTCACACCTCAAAAACTGGAGTAGCTATAGCTACAGCGTGTAGGTAGCTATAGCTACTCCATTTTTTGATGGATTTTATTACTTTTTTCACACATACACGTATCATTTCTGTTAGTTCTTTGAAATAACATTTTCTTAAATTTTTAACAATAGTCATATTATACCCTATTGGGTACATTTTTTTTGGAGGGTTGGAAATCATGCGGCAGGGAGTGTCCAGTCTTCTACTGACTAAAAACCACCCATGTTCCTTCTTAGCCCTTTGGGTCGAGGCCGCGGTATCTCTTTCAAACAACCCGCAGCCCCGACGGGACCCTATTCGGTACTTACGTTAGATCTCTGGGCGCCCGCTTGGAGGTCCCTAGGGTTATTCCAAGGCCGGTAGATCTTCCCCACTGCCGCGGCGTACATGGAGGCACTTTGTTTTTTGCCGATGTCAGTCCAGAAGCAGTGGGCAGCTGGAATCGACGTTACTTTGATTAGGTACAGACTCAAGAGATAAGATTTTTATTTATTCAGATTAAAAATGTATCATGCATGAGTGACATATTTCTCAAGCCTGTAACTGCGCTTTTCCCAGTTGTATAAGTTCATTTGTGCCTATTGGCCATATGAAGGGAAATGAAAAAAGTTCCCCTGGGATATTTTACGAGTTCTTGTATAAAATAAGCTAGTAACATAGTCCATAGATCTGAAGAAAATAGAACATTTACCAGAAATAACTGCCCTGTTGGAGATAAGCGATCCCCCGCAGATCTGCTGGTAGGGGTTGGTGGTCTTCCGATAGATGCCAACGAACCAGGGCACCTCTCCTCGCTTCGCTGGTTTGCCACCGCTGATGAGAGCTAGGGAGTTTGTAGTTCGGCCACACTCTGAGGATAAAAATTGAATTTTAGGTCATGCAATACTAAAAGCGTGATAATGCAAAAACTACAACATAGAATTTGTTCAAATCTTGCACAAATATTTTTTACAGGCAAAGTATTAGGGTTCTATTCAAAACAAAGAAAAACCCCTTGAAATAGGTAAACAAAAGTCGACAGACCTGCGGTGCATTCCACGACGCGGTCCCAGTTACCGTCAACACAATTCATATAGTGAAGGATGCTGACAGAGTAGTAGATGGGGCTGTTGCACTCGGGTTTGACGACCGTCCCCGAAGGTTCGTAGGTACTGCAGCTGCGGTACTGGGTGGAGCCAGGTGCCCGACACTGGTAGCGGACGGATGGGTGGGTGTCCAACTTGCAGTAACCTGAAAGATTGAGATGGGTGTTGTCGAGAAACAAATAATTAGATGGTAGCATCCCCTAGCTAGGATCTGTCGCTCCCTAGGTTGGTGCACCCCTGTCTAACCCTTTGGGGTTTACAGGCGCAATGTTATGAATATATTGAGAATTAAAAATTCTTGCAAATATAGATTAGGTTAGGGATCAATATAGCTCCTTGTGGAACACCTTACTAAGAACTTCTAGAAACGGCTACATTTTCGGAAACTTACGTAAATTCAAATACAATTTTAATCTTATAGGTTGAATCGTCCATTATATTATATTATACCAACATGTTGTACTTATGTAGTAGTAATAAACATGGACACACCCTATCGAAAGCTTCACTTACGTCAAAAACTCCTCTAATCCACGAATTCAAAGAATTTTAGACGTTCATTTCATAATTTAAATTTTATAATCGCTAAATAGTTAATTCTACTGGATTAAATGTAGATTACTATAGAAGAACCTCACCAATGGGGTCAGTCCTATAGATCAGATACTCATTTTTCTCCTACAATTTCTGCATAATTTCGTTGCTAGAACCAAGACAGTTAAACTATTTGTTTGAAACTTCGTTAAGCTTCATTGTCTCGGCACATTTCTGGATGCCTCTGTTCATTCTGGCTTTCAGGAGTTGCAGTGATTTGGGAAAAAAGTGTAAATATTATACTTACGAATGCATTTGGGGATAGAGTGAGACCATTTTCCATTTACACAGTAGACTGCTTCGGGCCTCAAGGCTCTATAACCGGCACTACAGTTCACAGTCAATCGTAATGCTTCGAAGGTCTGACCAGGAGTTGCGTTTGGGGCATCCGTTATTATGATGAGACCATGCTCGGGGAAGGCAGGCAGGACACACTTGCCTGACTGCTGTGGCCTGCAATAGATAAATGAGAAAGTAAGTAAGGAGGAGCTCGTGGCTCATTTATAGTGCCGCTGCTGTGGTCAATCTTCAGGTTAAGCCGTGCTTACCTGGACTGGCCGTGGATGGGTGAACACCCGTAACATACTAAGTTTCCTTCGTGCCTCGGAATCTACGTTAAACCATTGGTCCCTGCTGTCATTTGTGCATCTTTGACAGTCGATTTATGTAGTATTTGACCTTCTAAGACTTGTGGCGACTAGCGACATCTATCGCAACACCTGCGTACTAACAACGATCGACAGAAAATCCTACATCCCCAAAGACTTTTGGTCTTACCAAGGGGTATCGTATTACTCAATACTAATTGGGATGTGGAGGTCAGATAGGCAGTTGCTCCATGTAAAATACCAGTATTTCAGTTGTATCTAGTTAGGCCCGAAGTCGAATCCATATGATGCAATAAATGTCAAAGTATTTTACATAGTCGTCATAGTCGTCCAAATAGACAAACGCTCTAGCTAGCGTCTGCCTATTTGGAAGGATTATGAGCGGTATTGTTTTAATGTCACTGCAGTGTTGGAAGAAGACAGGATGTCTAACACCATCTCTTTCCCACTCTAGATTAAGATAAAAACACAATACTGATTTATCTTAATAGGTCACACACGTCCACAATCGAGTTACTAAAAGATGTTGTTGTTGCTAATGTTGTTGCAGTTGTTGAGTTGATGTTTTTTTGTTAATTTGGTTTTGTTTGTTGTGTGTGTTGTTGCTTCGTGTTGTTTTTTGTTACCTTTCAGTCCTTTCTTTTGGCTCTCTTGATAGTTGTTTAGTGCTTTCGTCTGAATCGGCAAATCTGTTTGTAGACGCCGTTTTCTGTTTAACAAAAACAAGTTATTAACATAAATCGTTGTTTACAAAAAGAAGTAGTGTCGGACTAGGTCAATAAGATATTGAACTTATCTTACTGACTTAGTCCGATGCCTCTACAATTAATTCTACATCAACAACCGCTCTTTCTTCAAAATGGACACAAACTGTTCAAATGTGTTCTCCATCAAGATAGGCGTTAGGCAGGGATGCATCCGCTCACCTCTGCTCTTCAATTTGTGTGGAGAGTATTTAATATCTTTCGAAAAACTCTTGAGGGCTGGGACAAGGGGTTTGCTGTTTGTGAAAAGCGCAATTTCCAATCTGAGGTACACTGACGACATCGTTCTCTTCACACAGATTGGAGGTGGAATGTGGCGGATTAGGGCTTGCAATAACGTGCGGGAAAACTATCGGGTGCCTATTCATACTGTGGATAGTTTCGTTTATCTAGTATTAATAATAATGAAGGTAGCTGCGTCTCAGAAATAAAACGGCAACCACAATTCTTAGTAATGAAGGAGAAATTGAAGAAGACCAATGGGGATGGAACCCGGAGTTCATACACAGCAGTCGCCGAGGCAGTTCGAGGGACTTCGTTTAGGAATTAGATATATTTTTTTATTTGGGAAAAGCCCGCCACACTATTCCCAAACCACTGTAACTCCTGTTAGCCAGAATCAACAGTGGCGACCAAAAGAAAAGAGCCGAGACAATGCAGCTCGACGAAGTCCCTGAGAAACGATTTAAAACTCTCTTGGATCCCGTAATGAAAAGAATCAGAATAGAATAGCGGAGGAGTAGGAAAAACATAATTTCCACTTCTAGGAATTAATATAATACTTACCATTAAAGTAGCAGCTTGCTTCTGTACAAAAATATACACGCATAGGAAGACCAGTCCGATCGCAACGCCCAATCCTAAAAGTGCCATAGCGGCGTTGATCATCGATAGACCGAAGACACTAGTAGGAGAGATCCGTCTGCGCTGAGAAGCCCTCTGTCTTCGACGAACAGGCCTACATCTTCCACGCCCAGCCGACCGTCTGTGCTGAGCATCCACCCCAGCAGCCAAGGTCATCACCATCTCCTCCTCGGATAGCTGGGAAGGCTCCGGCCAATTTCGCAGCCCGGATGTGGCCATCCAGACTGCGAAATTGGCCGCTGAAAAAGGAAAAAGGTCTGTAGTTAGTTTTGTGCATTTGTTATCGTAATTAAAATTTATAAAAACTAGCGGTAGTGACCCGCCCAAGCTTCGTACGAGTGAGAATTATCTGTATATATTTAAAAAGCTGACTGTAACGCACAGGCCAAACCCTTAGGGCCAGAAGCTTAAAATTTCGCACACATATATTCCTCTTATGACGTAAGCATCCACTAAGGAAGGATTTCTCAAAATTCAATCCCAAAGGCGTGAAACAGGGAATGAAAGATTGTATTGAAAATCGTCATTTTTGATATTTCCGATACTAGCTAATGCCCGCGACTTCGTTCACGTGGAAATTTTGATGAGTGAGTGACAGTGAAATTAGTGATAGCTTTGATTTCCACAGCAGCTGTTCCAGATCTTCAAATATATGACAACAGAGAGTGCTTATCAGGCTGAACAACTCTTGCTAAGACGTCATTCCTATATATGTTATAGTGTAGCTGGGCTCTTGGACTTCCACATCAGCTGTTCCAGATCTTCAAATTTTATACGACAACAGAGAGTGCTCATCAGGCTGAACAATTCTTGCTATAATAAGACGTCATTTGTATATATGTTATAGTGTAGCTGGGCTCGTGGAGTTCCACATCAGGTGTTCCAGATCTTCAAATTTATTCTCTGGGCAGAAAATGCTCATCACGTAGAACAATTTTTGCTATGGTACCATTTTTGTATCTCTTATAGTTAAGCTGGTCTGTTGCAGTTCTGCATCAGGTGTTCAAGTTTCCAAGATAAATTATAGCCTATATGTTGCCCAGACTTAATAACTATACAACAACAAAAAAATCATTCAAATCCGTCCAGTAGTCCCGAAGATTAGCGTGTACAAACAAACAGACATACAGACAAACAGACAGATTTTTTTTTTTTGATTCGTGCTCTATTACTGTTTCTAAACCCTCCTCAATTATTATTTTTTTAATATATTCAATGTACAGACACAGTTTTTTTACTGTTTTATTATATGTATATATATAGATTTTCGAGGATTCATCCTCCATCATTCAAGGTGGGATCCTTCATCCATCCACATACAAGACGAAGCACGGGTGGTTTTTAGTCAGTACAAGTCTGACACTCCCATAGTCCCATCTGCTCCGCCCAGAGCTGGAGGGGTCATTTAATAAATACCCCATCAAAAATGCATATGTTAAAAAAATATTAATAATTAATAATTTGAAATATATCCTTCCGATAATAATTGAAATATATCCTTCCGAGCCTACTTAGGAAATGTGTAAAATAATGTTTCAAAGATTCCTTAATTACACACCGTTACTGGGAAATGTATGTATTTCCTAGGAATTGTATACAATTCCGAGATGAGACTAAGAAATATACAAAAACCGGCCAAGAGCGTGTCGGGCCACGCTCAGTGTAGGGTTCCGTAGTAATAATTCTTTTTTTGTTTGAAATATGGGCCAATGAAACTTGACCTCTGGATTGTATAGGCGCTCATACGATTCAGGGACCAAATTATATTGGTTAACTGCAGTTTCCATCTGTTGTTTCCATCCAAGTTCAAAATAATTTTCCTAGAAAGTCCTTATAAAGTTCTACTTTTCAGATTTTTTTCGTATTTTCTAAACTTATGGTTCAAAAGTTAGAGGGGGGGGGACGCTTTGTTTTTTACTTTTGGAGCGATTATTTCCGAAATTATTGACATTATCAAAAAATGATTTTAGTAAACCCCTATTCATTTTTAAATACCTTTCCAACAATATATCACACGTTAGGGTTAAAATTAAAAAAAAAATCACTTCCCACTTTACATATAGGGGGGCTACCCTAATAAAACATTTTTTTCCAATTTTTATTTTAGCACTTTGTCGGCGTGATTGATACACATATCGGTACCAAATTTCAGCTTTCTAGTGCTAACGGTCACAGAGATTAAGCGAGGACGGACAGACGGACAGACAGACAGACAGACAGACAGACAGACAGACAGACAGACAGACAGACATGGCGAAACTATAAGGGTTCCTAGTTGACTACGGAACCCTAAAAAGTAATGCTTTCTATGACTAAAATAAATAAAACCCGTTTGTAAACTGTAATCAGACTTTTTACAGGACCAGTCCACGGAGCCCCGCTTCGCGAGGCTCCTACTCCTGGGTGGTTTAAAAAAAAGTAACCACAAAGGGGATGGCGGGGTCTATTTGCTCGCTCTTCTAACCTAACCTGTCCCAGTCGGGGTGCCCCAAGTCCCGAGCTCGCTTCGCTCGCTCTTGCATCCAAGTTTTCCTAATAGCGGGTTCGCAGGGTATGTCGGGTCTCAGTACACATACTCAGAGGAAGGAGGAGTACTATCCCCGCTATACTTACAAACAGCAAGAATGTTAAACATTTCCGATTGCTATTTAGGAAATGTATAGATTTCCTAGGAAAAGTGCATATTATTACAAAATACATCATAGATTTCCTATCTATTTTAGGAATTGTACACATTTCCTAGGAATTGTATACAATGAGGATTACACACTTTTCCGTTAACACATTGTATAATACAAAGTTGCAAAACTTGGAACTATCATGTGAACATTCTGATCTTAAATTTTGCATCAAACGAAATAACCTTGCAAAAATAATTGCTGGGCAACAACATTTTTTGTTTTTTGCATAACGTGTTTAGTTTGGATGACAATGCTTTGCTTGACGTCATTCCAATTATAGCTGACTCCAAAGATGGCAGCTAGGCTAGTTTTTTTGATACCGGTCCGTATAATTAATTCCCATGTTATATGGTTATCAATTAATGATCTATCATATTATTATAATATAAGAAAAACTTAGAGTAAAGTAATTTTATTTGGTTTGGTTTTATTGTTTTTTGTTTTCATGAAAAAGTCATTCAATGGGATTAAATGAACTTACAGGGGTTCTATCGATGATCTGTAAAGCCATATTTCACATTTTAATCATTGTAGGTACAAGATACATAGAGACATGCAACTCCTGCAAGATGCGTAAAGAAAATATGAATTTGGCCAGCTGTCGTTTCTGCAAGACTCTTCCACGAATAAAAGTAGGTATACCTATACAGATACAAGGTTGTCTGTAACGTATCACTATTTATAGATAAGAATTCATTTAAATACCGATAGGATTAACAATATTGTAGGGGACCCTTGTAAAGTAGCTATTTATCCGTTTTGGTGAGCAATAAGACGTATAACTATCGAATGTGGCTGAATTTTTTTTCTTTTTTTTTGGTGGTTGGATCAAATGACTCCCCCGCTTTAGATGGAGCGGAAAGGAGTGTCATACTTGTACTGACTAAAAACCAACCATTTTCCTTCTTAGCCCTTTATGTTTTTGGGTCGCGGTATCTATTTCGAACAAACCGCAGCCAAAATGAGCAAAATTTTAAATTGCACTTACTGTTTCTCATGAATCTTAAGCAGAAATTCCTCGGTCTGGGCCCCTCCTGTGGACCCTCAATAAAGGGCTCCACCTCCACCACACTATTATGCGATCTTCCTCCATTTTCGAAGTCCCCATTGTCATCTGTAAAAATAAATAAAGTGTTAGTACTTATATCTCGATGAAATTGTATTTATTTATTAACCCAACACTTTTACACTTTTTTTTTGGTGGATTAGTTGAAATCATCAAATTACTCCTGGTCAGAGCGGTAGGGAGTTTCAGACTTCTACGGACTAAAACCACCCATGGTCGGCTCTTGATTGACCCTTTCATGTTGCTGACATCTCTTATCGTCGTCATAAGACGAACGGAAAATTGTTTTTTCCTACTCCTCCGCTATTCTTTTCTGATTAATTTCGTTGCGGGATCCAAGACAGTTAAATCGCTTCTCTGGGACTTCGTCGAGCTTCATTGTCTCGGCGCCTTTCTTGTGGTCGCCACTGTTGATTCTGGCTAACAGGAGTTACAGTGGTTTGGGAATAGTGTGGGGGCTTGTCCCAATTAAAAAAAAAAAGACGAACGGACGATGAGCTAGTCCTCCCGCATGCGAGAGAGAGATATTTCTAGACGGAATATCAGAGGCCTATGCGTGGCATAAAAAGTGTGACACCAGGTTGGACAATAAATACATAAGTAAGTATACCTATTACTACACGATAAAAAAGTCAATCGCTTTAAAAAAAATTCGCTAGCTTTTAGATAGTTTACGTGGTTTAGGCGCAAAATGCCAAATTCTCAAAATGGCAACAGAGTCGCAAAAGGACAAATTCTCAAAATGGACAATTCTCAAAAAGCCAAATTCTCAGAATGGCAATACCATTTTTTTTAGTCGGGAAAAGGCAACGACCATACATAATAGTCGTTGGGAAAAGGCTAGACAGATGGTCATCTTGCCTTTTGACTTGTAGTCAACAGTCACACAATCCATCCATCGTTTCCTTGGTGTTCTTCTCCCTCTCCATCCATCAAAATTTACCAAAACAGTGATGAAAGTACATCACTTTTTAAATGACATATATGCAATTCGTTTGAAAGAGACTGAAAAGGTCGCCCTAGGATTAGGTGGGTGAATATTTGAAGATAAGCATATTCAGGATTCGTAAATTAAGGTCAATTATTGCTTCCAATTAGAACTTTTATGGATTTAACCTAAAGTTTATAGTGTAGCTTAACCAAATAAATCAAACGCACAGTATTTGAACTGCTCTATAGGTCTGAATTTACAGCTGAAAATTTTCGTCGAACGGTGATGAGATATGAAACGTACGGTAATTAGCATTTAAAAAATGGTAATTATGCTTCTTGATTGGTAATTAGAAATAAAATGAACAATATACTTGAATCACATATTTATTAATGATTTAGGTGACAATATAATAGTAAGACATCAAACTTAACTATTTAGCGACGTGATTGAATAAAAAAAAATAACTCAAAAATCAACCGGTTTTCCAAAAAATCAATAACTTTATTGTCTAGTAATTCAAATAAAATCAAACTCAGTATAAATAGAGCGTATATAAGTGTAAATTACCTTATAAGTTCCATCTAAGATAATTATTTCTTCAACTCGATGAGATCTTATATAAAAACTTTAAAAATATTTATAAGTCTCACTTTCATGACCAGAAACTGCTCATGTAAATACGCCAGCACATCAAGCTACAGCAATCTGTCAAATGTCTTTAATAGATTTTCAACTTTATCGCTAAAGCATTAGGTTCAAAGTTGATTGAGAAAATTTGACAGTTTCGGGTAGCTCGTTGTGCTGGCGCGTCTGTACTAAATCATAAAATAATTTGGTCTTAAGAAGATCTGCAAAATCATCAATCGGCAAAATGATAAACAGAAAAATACAAAAGATTTGCTGTTTCTATAAAAGAAATTTATAAAATTTAAATTTTAAATATATATAATTTTTTAAATTTCTATTTTTATTTAATTAAATTTATTTTTTTTTTTTTTAAATTAATTTTTTTTTTTTTTAATTAAATTTAAATTAAATTTATATTTAATTAAATTTAATAATTTAAATTAAATTGAAATTAATAAAATTTAAATAATATTATTTTTTTAAATTTCTATTTTATTTCTATCTGTTTTTATATACCTATTTTTTTTCTTTTTTTTTCTAGGTATGTAGGTTTATTTTGTTGCGGAAGTGCCAGTTCACACCGAACGATCAACAATCGATCAGGCGTTGGTAGTAACAATTCGATCTTACGCTGGCCTAGCGGAGTAAGGAGTTTCAATATAATAAGAGGTCCGCTTAAACTGGTACTAATTACCATTTCAAATTGCTCATTACCGTTCGCCAAAATACGAACGGGAAAAATGGTAATTATATAAATGGTAATTAGGTATTTGTACACTTTTTCACATTATACGTTCTTTGCTGAACTTAAAAAATTGGGAACATAAACCAAAGAGTCTCCTATGGCGACTATTACAATACATAAAAATGATAAATAAAAATGTTAGACAAGCCAGGGGAAACTCGAACGGTAAGAAGATTTTGTTTGCCAAACACGATTTCTGGGCGATTAAGGTAGGCTAGAGTTGACGCCAAAACACTTTTTGACGTGTGACCCGCACGAGTCGAGGCGCAGAACTGAGCGCGACCGCCGAGTTACTCTTACAGATAGCAATACACTTCGCAGAAAAAAGTTACCCTGCGACTGTGTGAACAAATGGTAGTGAGTATAAAGGGTTGGGACAATTTTCAAAGTCGTTACAAACTACCTAAAAGTGTTCTTTAATGTGTATATTTTTGCTAATTAGTAAAGCATGTTGTGTACTATCTAAATTACTTCTTAAAAATACGATCTTTAGGGTATTTTTATAACTTTTATAGCATGAACTGCTAACATTTGGAAATTGGGACACGAATGGTAATGAGATTTGAGAAACGTTTATGAACATAACTTAGTTGTTTAAAACCATAGGAATATATTATGTACATCTGTATATAGTGCTCGAACTATGTTATAAGTGAAATAAAAAAAAACATAACTTTATATCTAACTAAGTAGTTATTCGGGGAGGGCCGCGTGATATGCACATGTTCAAATAATCACCCAGGTACCCCAAATAGGGTGTGATATCGAAAAGGCGATAGGATATCAGTACTATCAGTAGGTATGATGATAATAATCCTAACTTAATATTATAAATGCGAAAGTAACTCTGTCTGTCTGTCTTTCTGTCTGTCTTTGCTTCACGCCTAAACTAGGTACTGAACCGATTTGTGTGAAATTTGGTACAGACATAGTTTGGAACTTGAGAAAGGACATAGAATAGTTTTTTTTTTTTTTTTCGCGAGATAAACCAAAAATCTGCCGGAAGTCACTATTCCACGCGAACGAAGTCGCGGGCAAAAGCTAGTATTATTATATAGACACGTTTTTTCAGAATTTTAATCAAAGACTAGGTACCTACATTGAAAGTGGGTTAAATTATAATGACGTTAGGAAAGTGCAAGTATTCTCACATATATACAACGTGTTTCTCTTTTAAAATGAAAGTCATGCTCTCCGAAAAAAATTGGCAACTGTTCTATAAACAGGCCAATTATTACACATGCAGTTTACAAGAAGTAAAAGCCAATGACATTTTATTACTCGAACATGGAATAATACGTGATTTATTTAATCAATTAAAGTGTGACTGGGTAGGTCAAATAGGGCTATCACGTACAGACGGCTACAGATCAAGCTATACATTTCCAGTTTACGCTGATCTCGCACTGTACGGAAATCCTATACAATGCGAGACCAGCTTATACTGGAAATGTATAGCTTGATGTGTAGCCGTGTGTACTAGACCATTTCCGAACTGCTTTTAGTCAAATGCAGCTGCTCTATTTTATATGGAAAAACTATACCCATGTGTCATACATACATATAATTAATGGTTTCATTCGCACACTTATTTTTAGGTCATGGCCACGTGCTCCGACCGCACAGTCCGATCAATTGGAATTTGGACTATGTAAACTTTTTTTTTTCAGTTGGTTCAATTAATCGAACCACGTGTTTTTTAAATTCCTGATAATCCGATCAATCGGACTACGTGAACTTTTTTACAGTTGGTCCGATTAATCGAATATGCAGCGTGCAATGAAACTTCTATTTCACGATTCGGGCCGAAAATATCACGTTATGTAACACTGTACCTAACTCAAAGAGTTGCAGAACCTGAGGTATCAATTAAAGTTCTTCTTTCTCTTTCGAAAGTCCCGCAGCCTCGGCAGGCATCTACCCTTGCCATAGATCACAATAAACAAGGCCCTGGGCCGGCAGTCTCGACAGAGATAACGACAAAATCGCTTCGTTAGTAATAATGATGCTTACAAGTAAAGCAAGTCTCTACATCCAAGATGCATATCTCGCAAGCATCATTATTGCAACCGAATTTATTCGTTGGTAATTAGCAATCGAAAGTTAGCGATTTTGTCGTTATCTCTGTACCTATAGAGACTGCAGGCCCTGGCGGACCCTTTCATTAGGCTGACATCTCTTTGAAGCGCGTGAACACGAACGCAGCGTTGTACGACCTGTCGTCATAAGACGGACGAACGAACGGCGAGCTAGCCCATTACTCACCGTCCACAGGACCGCGCCTACGGTGGCTGGGAGCCACCACGTGGCCCCCGACACCCTGGGCGATGGCGACTGGGACGTTACACTCTCATCCTCGTACGTTCCGTATCCTCCTTCAGTAGCATGACTGCTTTGTAGGAGGTGGTTTTCGCATTCCCTCTCGCTTCGGAAAAATGCAGGAGGCCTATTGCAATACTCAGAAAAGGAAATACCCAGGCCGCCATTGAATGAATGAATTAATAATTGACGGCTGAATGAAAATGGCGCCGGTGAACGAAAATGAAGATATATATAGATAGGAATGATATGACAATATTGAAGACAGTTCTCAGCATGGAAATATAAAAAAAATATATGACGAATTTGAAGACAGGTTTCTGCTTCTTTATTACCTATGTCTATGTTTTTAACCTTTAAGTAGGTACCTATTGCACATGGCTGAAAGAGCTAGGGAAGACTGGCTTTGATAAGATATTCGGTGACACGAATCAATCAATAAAGATAAAACCGTCACAATATTGATATGAATGTACTTATCTGACTTAGCTATTATTACTTATTCAATACTTTTATCTTTGAAGTTTTGTTACAGAATCACTTATGCCATTCATAAACCCTGAAAGTCTGCCAATCTTACCAAGGGGTATCCCAGATAGCGGGTAGCGTCGGACAAATAGGCAGTCGCTTAAAATACTGGCTTGTATTCAGCTGCATCACGTTAGATAGGAAGTACAGTGTAACTTTTGAGGGCAGTTTCGGTCAATAAATCGGTGATCAACCCACGGGAACGTACTACCCAGGAGAAGACACCCTAGGGCAGTTAATGGTCTACCATTTAGTTAAATTTTATCAATATCCGTACAGCCACACTGTCTGTCTGTCAGGCCTAAACGACAGGCAGTCAGAAATAAGGACCGAGAAGATACAAGCAGAGTTACTTTCGCATTAAGTATAGTAAAAATATAATTTGAAACTTACTTTGTGACACTGTTACACTTGACTAGCAAATAATAATAAGTCACTAATAAAAAGCGTACACATATTATTAATTTTTCACAGCAACTATATTTAAAAAAAAAAACAAAATATTTAAACTCAGTATTTCACAAAAACGTGTGCTTTCTGTAGTAATATTCTGTACTGTACAAAGACTGACTGACTACAGACCGGCAAGTGTGTCCTACTGATCGCAATTTTGGCGGGCTAAATAGACCAATCACAGACAAGACAATGCATAGATTCAACCAATGATTAACATTATTGACGTGTCCATGAAGGTGATGTAATAATGTGCCCAAAGAGAACAAATTCTGTGAGTCAGAATTTGAATTTTAGAGGTGTCGTCGGGGGCGAGGGGACGGAGGGGTACCTAAATGACGTCAATGAACGTACCACAAACTGCGCCCGCGACTGTTACAGAGCCCAACTATCAGGTCAGCCACCTTTTTGAGGTTGAATCATGATGCACGTGGTACTGGCTTTCAAGGGTGGATCCTGCAAAGACGGTTATAGAGTTCCGACCACAGTACTTCCAAATCAAATGTCGGTGACTTAAATTTGTTTGCTTCATTGACTTTTTTGCCATCGACTTCCGAAAGTAAAGTAATTATTCTAGTTGCTTTTTTTTTATTTAAGTAAGTAATCCGTAATTTTTTTTTTACTTTTATTTTTGAAATTATTGCCGGCCTGGCCCATATGCCCCCATGTGCTCAGAAAAGAGTCCCGGATCCGTCCTTGCTGTTATTTGTAAATCTTTGACAGTCGTTACAGGTCATCAGAAGCCCAACAGTCTGACAATCAGTCTTGCCAAGGGCTAATTTATTACCCGGTAAGTTCTGGGTTGTGTAGTCAGATCCGATACGCAGTCACTGAAAATAAATATTTATACTGTAGGTACTAAATAGGTATGTTTAATCAGATGTAATGTATGTATGGTGGAACCGCCAGACAGGCGCATTGCATTACCTTGTATAATTTATTTCATCACCGCTGCTCTCAAAAGTTCAAAACGGTGAACAAAACATCGTGAAGAAAACCGGCATGTCTTAAAACTAAAAAAATCGAAGACATGTGACATCTACCAGCACTGGGCCCGCGTGGTGGATCCATCCCTCTCATCTCATCAGCATGGTCCATCGCTCTCTTAGAGAGGAGGCCTAAGTCCCTGCAGTGGGAACATTATTATAGGCTGATGATGATGATCTATATGTAAGTAATGTGTTATGGTAAAGATCGCTAGATAACCGAACACAACTTCGGGAGCCATCAGGGCATCGACATACCCTCGTCGACCCCGATGACGCTACCACCTTGCTCCAGGAGCGCAGTTGGGAAACTAGAACGTTCAAGAATCGCAGATGCAACGCCGTTTTTCCGTCGCGAAACCAGCCTTCTTGCCCTTCCCCAACCCTCGCTCAAGCCAAGAGTGGCTGAGCCTTTTTTGGGTTCAGTTCAAAAGGAAAAAACGGAGCCCTTAGAGGATCACTCGTGTGTCTGGTCCGACCATTCATCCCCCACCCCTCCTTATCTCCGAAACTCAGAGCCTAAAATTCTGAAAAAAACTACAGGAATTAGTTCAACAATTAATATAGATTACAGGAAAACCTATAAGAAGTCTCTGGTGCTAAAATAACATGGAAAATCTCTCAAGGAACCCTTCATGTGCAAGTACGACTTGCACTTGGCCAGATTTTGGTTTTTTTGGAGGGTGGGAAATCATCTCTCAATCTCGCTCTGGGCAGAGCGGAGGGAGTGTCAAACTTCTACTGACTAAAAAACACCCATGTTCCTTCTTACTCCTTTGTGCCGAGGCTGCGGTATCTCTTTCGAACAACCGACGGACGTCGGCCCTTTCGGTCCCCTTCCATGTTGCTGACATCTCTTTGAGGCGCGCGCGAAGAGTGGCTGAGCCTGCACTCCTAAACCAGCCCCTAAATAATTATAGCATTCAGATCGTACCCCACAGAGGGGGCCCTTAGCACCCACTCACAGAGTAGTCCGGTTAATTCAATCTCTTTAGGAAAAGCTATTATACCTATACGGTACTTAGTATAGTTACTATGTCAGAGGCCATTTTTTTTTTTTTGGCGGTTTGCATATCATCAAATGACTCCTCCGGCCTCCCACTCCCTCCCGATCTGGGCAGAGCGGTAGGGAGTGTCAGACTTCTACTGACTAAAAACCAAACCCATGTTCCTTCTTCTTCGCCCTTGTGTCGGAGCCGCGGTAACCTTTCGATATCCCCAGCCCCGACGGGCATGTCAGAGGCCCTTGACTCGGTTTAGAAACTCTTACCTCCTCCCCTTCTTATCCTTATTGCCCATACGATAAGAAGATAATAGCGAATGGTAAAATTCTTGGTCTGAGGGTAAAAATATACCGATCTAATTGAGAACCTCCTCCTTTTTGGGAAGTCGGTTAACAAAGATGGAGAACGCGGGGAAGGGTCGCATTCTAGCGAGGTGCACAGTTAATTCGTACGGGTTGTACTTAGTCGCAACTCGTATAGCCCGTATTGTGTGAGTACTATGTACTATAAATAGCTATCATACACTGAAAACCTGCGTCTTTTCTTGACTTTCATGTGACCTGACGATTGAGTGTGTCATGCTCACTCAAACAAATGTCGCGCTGATAGTGACTTAGGCCCAGATTCAGAGACCACACTTTGACTTTACTTTGATGGAAAGATCTATTTCAAGCTGTTCTTTACTTAGTAAAGGCGAAGTAGTCGATAATCATGACTTTGGCCTCAAAGTAAACTTTGCATTATTATGCGTTTAAATAATGTAGTCCTTCGTGTTAAACTAATTTCCTACAAAAGAAAAGTGTAGTAAAGTCAAATTAGTGTGGTCTCTGAATCTGGGCCGTAGTGTTTGTCACATTATTTCATTCCGTTCAAAATGGTTGAGTGAAATGGTGCTGATCCATGCGTCATGCTCGTGAACGGGTGGGTTCGATGCTCGAGTCGGGCAAAGTGTTATTGGGTTTTTTTCAACAGTAATTTATCAGTAACAGCCACGGAGTCTGGATTTGTGCCCGTTGATGGCATTAGGCTCGCCCCCAATTATATATGGGACTTAAACATTGCTGGCCAAATGCGGGTGTACTATTAGGTACTCCTCTGCCTAACCCTTCGGGAATTACAGGCGTGATGTTATCTGGTTTAAATTTCAACTTGCTAGGTCCATCCGTTCCTGAGAAAATCGGTGGTGACACATGGACAGACGGACAAGAGAGTGATCTCATAATACGCGTTCCTTTTTTGAGGTACTTACAGAACCCTAAAACGATAGCGGAAGTTAGGCGACCATTTCATTCAAACCCCTATAAGGGCTGCATCCGGTGACACCAGAAGTCGATGACAGAATAGTTGGGAAAAGAAACAATAATTTAAATGAAATACCAAAAACTCAATTCAATTCAATTTAATACAAAAATAATTTAATTGGTATTGACTTTAACGCAAACACGTCGAGGCATGCTCATTCACATAAATCATAGGTAATTTTATAAAACTAAAGGACTTCGATTCTTTACTACAACTTGCACATAAGTATTAAAGATATCCATAATCCACTAAACGTAACATCACGACTGTATTCCAATAAAAGGTAAGCATAGAACAGTACATACGGGTCAGCTCAGACAAAACCGGGACAAGAGTAGAGGAGGAAGACCAAAGAAACTACTACAGGCACAGCTCTGTCTACCTTTCAGGAATTACAGGTGTAATGTTACCACAAGGATAATATTTAATCTTAAAATACTCAAATTGGCACATACAAAATTGTTTTTTTTTAAACATTACACAAAAGAAGTATTCATAATTCCTTAATTTTATAATTTAAATATTTGCAGATTTAAATCTCAAAAAACACTAGTTTGAAAATTTGAAAAAAAAAATGTTTGTTTTAATTTAGAAGATTTTTTTTTTACTTGACGCTATTTGTGTGAAGTATTTGTATATTAAGTATGTTGATTTCAAGTAATACATCAATGCATTTATTCATTTGAAAACATCAATTTGTATTTTATAAGAAATAATAATATATTTTTAAAATAATTAATTAGCTAGCAGAACACATTTTAAAGAAATACACTGCGGTCGTTATACTATAATAAATGACAACAGCCACACAAGTCGGTTTCTAGTGTTCAGCAACGCTTAGCTAGGTCGGTCTATGGATTGATGGCTATCCATCTTTTACTGAGTTTCCTCCAAGCAACGGGGAGTAGACCTTTGGGGCCCGGATGTCATTTGTAGATTTATGACAGTCGTCAGTCTGACAACACTACTATTAATATCATAAACGGGATATTTACCATGTTTGATTTTTGTTTCGAGTTCCCGATATTTCGGCGCTGTTACAAGCACCATGATCACGGATAAACTGAAGTCATTGCGGGTGGATGTTTATGAGCAGACAAAACGGTCTACCCTCTTTCTCGTTCGTTTTTTGCGTTCGGCACCACTACCATAAAAGTAATAGTAGTGTAGTGTGTGTAGTGTTAATAGTAGTGTCAGTGACCATGTCAGTTTAAAAACTTATAGTCTGACAACAAGTCTTACCAAGGAGTATTACCCAGTATTAACTGGGTTTTGGAGGTCAGACCCGCAGTCGCTTCATGTAAAATACTGGTATACAGTTGCTTCTGGGCCGACCCCAACGTATTTGGATAAAACATAGACACATGATGACTACCGCAGTTGGGCAAAACTTTATCAAATCATTTAAGTTTTTCATGCTTAGCTAATTTAGCTTGACCCCTAATACATCAAAAAAGAATTTTCTTAAAATTTTAATGTCTTATATCTTACTCAGTTTAATATTTTACCTATCTAGCAATATTCAAAGGTTTTAAGACTTGTCTAACAAATCACAGACCTCAGACAACTATTTTCCAATCAGTCGACTAGAAAATTCACATACAAAAATAATTAAATTGAGCCTAATTCTGCCAAAATGTATTTTCCAAAGTAATGATTGCATGGAGCCAGTGCTCCATGAATGATTGCCTTTGCCCAGCATCTCCCACTGTTGGGAACTTTGGAATTATTGTATTTATTAAAGGCAAATTAAAAAGTAAATGTGGGCTTCCGATAGTTGTCGCTGACTAATTTTAAATCTGCTTTATGAATAAAATGTTTTGGATGTAAAATGTACTTAGATAAATTTACTGACTAAATTAGTTTAAAGTATTTAAATTAATTACTTAAAAAGATATCGGTTGTGTCATTTTGGCAGAACTAAAATCCATTACAAATAAAAAAAAATACCACATAATTCTATTACAAATAAAAAAAATTACCACATAATTCTCTGGGGATAATCAAAATCTTGCCAAACTATTTGTCTTTTAAAAAACACGTAGAATGCTGCAGCGTTAATGATGAGATACCACACAAATTCTGATATGACTATGGGAAACTCTGGTCGAGCAAATCTCAACCTTAATATTATATACGGTATTAAGAAGTAACGAATTTCAATCAACCTTTGCAATGCTAGAGCCAGAAATAAGCAGATACTATACGGTAATAGAAAAGAAATACAGTTTTGATCTTTTAAATTATCGTAAAGACTAAAAAGTAAGAAAACATATATTGGCACTGTAGAGTAAATAGCATTCTCATATTTTCCGTACCAGCGGTTCCATATGTAAAATGTGAAGTGTCGGTTGTCTGCGAGCAAGTACGGATGAACTAATGTGTTATGGTGGACTATTAAAGTAAAGATGACTCCACATAATAATACTAGAATCTTCTCTCTCCACATTAGTGCTAGAGTTGTTTCCAGCTTGGCAACGACATGTGGAAGACCGAATACTCCATAAAAGACAAGAAAATATAAAAGCTGTGGCAAGTGTATCGTAGCTTCATGAGCTGTTTTATCACCTACTACTATAGCACCGTTAACATATACAAAAGCTGCAAACCCGCTAAGTATTATCAAATGGGTCAGCAGAATTGTAGCATCATGAAACGTTAAGAACTTGAAAAATGTGGAAAGACCAGTTGAGAGATGGTACTTCGCTGCACAGTACACGTCCCACAAACCGTAGAACCGTTTCAATTTGGACTTGTCTACATCCTTAGATATCATTGAACGCTTGCTGAGTTTCACCTCACTAATATATTGGTTACCAAACACCCTTGAGCTTTTTATCAGTAAATCTAGTAACTTGTGACCGAAAATCATTGCAACCCACACAACATTAGTTTGTCTCATTATTATAGAACAAATACCACAAATTAAGATTAAAATCAGGTACCTATTTGATAGACATAGTCTTGAATACATTAAAAGAAATGTTACTGAAAGCACATCCGTGTAGTATACATGAGAAAAGAAATAAAGAGGTGGTAGAAGTGTTAAATTCAAAGCCTGCCAAATGAGTTTCATTGGTTTTCTGTCGGCATAATACACAAATTTTAGTATACTAGAGAAGAGAACTAAGTTCACGCCTGATGCGATGAGATTCACGAGGCGTAGGTTGTATATGCTGCATTCAGCAAATAGACCAACCACAGATGACACAGCATACAAGCCAGGTAGCGTCGTTATCTTAGGATCCCAGTGTGAGAAGTTGCCGTTGCAGTACAATATTCCTTGGGGAATGTGGAAGTGTTCATCAATGACCGTCTGCGTAGCATGGTGAATGCTGTCGAAAATAAATTTTGAGACTAAGAAGTAGGCGAAGCATTGTAGATATAGAAGGGAGTAGTACATGTTGCACCTCCTGGCTGCTCCAGCTGATTCCTGGAAATGGAAACAATAACTTTTATTAATTACGTAACCTCACTCCAGCATCGTAAAAAGAAGACATGTGACATCTACCAATCCGCACAGGGCGTGTTGGATTATAGCCCATCCCTCTCCTAGAAAGGAGGCCTGAGTCCCTGCAGTGGGAACTTTATTTTTTGTTTTAATAAAACAAAAAATATGTACATATCCAATATTTTTTATTATCTAGCAGATGGACTAATTAGAACCATATTTTTTTGATCAGGATACATCCCTATTGGGAGCAAGCCTATCACTGGCCACAAATCCAGAGTCCAAGGAGCTTTCAGGAACCGGGGTTAAGATACGTTTCATTATAGAAACCAAATCATGTTGGAAAATTTTGTAAACACAACTTTTATTGGTTCTTATTGGAATAAAGGAATTATATTGAGTTCCTTATTAAGGAGGCCTATGTCCAGCAGTGGACGTCTTTTGGCTGAAATGATGATGATGACTTATTAAGTACTAGTAAATAGCTACATTGGGACACTTGATATTGTTTCCTGTCCTGCATGTTTGCACATTACAGGATCTGATGAGACGCTACTTCACTCTACTGAAAGTGCCAAACTCGTCACCAAATTTTGGGCTGTATTAATTTCAATTGCTAAGAAGTAAATAGCTGTTGGGTTTGTGGGTTAATTATACACCTCTGCCTACCCCTTCAGAGCGGAAACACCGTAATATGTTACTTATACAGGTACTTCCATGTTTACTTCTTGTAATATTTTTGAATTCATGTTTTTTTTTCTTTTCAAATACTTGCAGACCTTTTACTTGGGATTGTCCCAGGGATGATGTGATTTAAATCATTTGATTAAAATCAGTGATTTAAATCGCGATTAAAATCAAATGATTTATTTAAAAAAATCGATGATTTAAATCAGTTCTTTTTTACTGCAACCAAAACAGCCAAAACGTGTCAAAGGACTTCCCGCGACATAAACTACGGCGCACACATACACGTGTGCATCGCTAATATGCCCATACCATTATACTGAAAGAACGAAATTCAAACAAATAGGTTGAAATAAGTGACTGCGACTGCGGTGAAACCCAAATGGTTCTATGTTCATTTTTAAATGTTGGCTATTTTATTTTAATTAAGTATTAATTTTTGTTATATATTGCAAAACGGAAGTGTTTTTTTTTAATTACCTTTAGAAGAATATAATATGTTTGTTGATTTTCGTTAATGTATTTTTTTCAATATTTTTGTTAAATAAGCAAATAAATATGCTACTTCGTTTTTTTTTAATAAAATAATGACTTACTAAAAGAACTGATATGTTGATTTAACAAAAATATGTTCGTTTTTTTAATAAATAACTGATTTTCATACTGAAACCGATCAGATAATTAAAAAAAAATCAAAAAAATCTGATTTAAATCAAATAAATCCGATTTAAATCAAATTAATCCGATTTTTTTGTTTTTTTTATAAAAATCATGATTTTTATCAACCCTGGATTGTCCAGAAGACTAGTCCAATAGATACATTGTACCAATTATTTATAAGGATGCCACGAGACTTAATAATTATAAAAAATAACATAAAAATGCATGTATTCTAACCTATCCATAATGTTGTTATTGCTTCATAAAATAGGTCAGAGGGTAGTTTTAAAAGGGTAAATCATATTAATTTACCAGACTAAACAACTAATTAACTTAGCAGTAGGTATAGTTTAACTTTCGCAGCACCATGCGTCCCGGTAAATTACAATAAATCAATAGTCTAATAAAATGAACTTACCCTGCAACTATAGAATATACTACAGCGTTTATTTAGACTATCTGCGCTGCCTGAAGATATAAGGTTACTGGCTGCAAATTATCTTCTATACTTATTATGTTAAAGTCGATTCCGTCGATTCAATAATAAATTCGCCGGAACGCAAGTCAACATGACAAAAAATTGCTAACGAGAAGAGAAACGAATCGAATGGCGGCTTTTTTGACGTTAGACAAAACGCACTCACTTGATTGATAACAAAACGTTTTGTTAATTATCATTTTTATCTTTATCTACGTAACTACTTGATTTTTTTTTATTAAAACGTTATATTAAATTTTACAAATAACTGTGAGTTGTGCACTTCAAAAGTTCCATTCTCCAATAATATTTCAGGCCAATAAAAAAATCTTGATGTTGTCAAAACAAAACGTAAAATGTTGTTCCTTTTCACGTAGCTGGTGAGGTCATTCTACCTATGTTATTTCATTTCGCTGAAGAGTGTAAAAGATTCGATCAATGCCCAAATGAACAAGTTATTTGAGCATGCATTTAGCAATAAAATATTTATTTGATTTTATGTCACCCTTTAGAGTGGGGGATTTTCTAGAACGAAAACTTTAGAAACGGACGATCAAAAACACCTTGACAAGTCACAAGTGTCATTAGCACCGATTGACATTTGAAATTGTAACGGCCGACGACCAATTTGAATATATTCCCATTTATTGTACTTTCTCGACAAAACATTGTGAATACGGTGAATACTTACAAGCAAGAAAGTTAAAAAGTGTGTGATGTTCGAATAAGCACTTTATCAAGATGGAAGCAAACGATTTCTTAGTGAAAATCAAAGCGAATGGTAACGAAAAAGACTTGACTGATCTGGCCAAAGTTTACAACGATTATAAAACTATTGCATCCAAGTTAACAACGAAGGAAAAGGGTTCTTTTTCGTTAAATGTGCTTTGTTTGTTGTGCAGGTAAGTCTTAGTACCTAAATCTCAAGTCTTACATATAAACTTTATAGTTTTATCTGTCGAAAATCATTTTATTTCGATGTTTTTGTATTAATGAAAATAGACTTCAACTTTTGTTATAGCCTAGCCTACCATAATGGGGCTTTAGAACCAGTAACCAGATACGTGGTTCCGAAAACCTGTTCAACCTATCAATGTATCCTGTTAGTCTATCAATTTAATCTGATAAGTGATATTGTTCCATATAAAATACTGTTTACTTGCATCCGGTTAGACTGGAAGTTGTCTCCTACATATTTCGGAAAGGGTTTGACAGATCAAGTAAAAAATGTCATGTCATCTTTACTATTAGTTTGTTCTTATTTTAATTTAAGTTAGCCACTGTTTTAATTTCTGTAAAATGTATTGGCTCAACAAACTCCCTAGCAACATTCATTCTGCTCTGTTTTATGAAAATAAAGGTAACAGATTATGTTGAATAGTACAGGGTGAGGTAACTGGGTACATTATATAAAATGAATGGGTGATGCTAGACCTAATTTGCAACAAGTTAAATCCTGAAAATTTTGTTCATACCAAGTTGTTTTTCATTTAATTTCATCCAGGATGTTAAGATGATACTTTTCTGATAGCTCATAAATAAATGAACAAAGGAATCCCTTAAAAACCAATTTGTCAAAAAAGTAGGTACCTACATAAATACCTTTGGAAATTAAGCACTGTAAGGATCATGTTCTGAATAATCCTTTGAAACTTTGTCGTCTGTAGCAGTTGTGGGGATAAACATCATTATTGTAAACTAACTGTTGCCAGCAGCTTCACCCGCTGCAACTCAAAAATTATCCCACAGGAAGATAAAATCAGGATAAAAACTATCCTATGTGTTAATACAGGTTATAAACTATCTGTGTACCAAATTTTATCCAAATCCGTTCAGTACTTTTTGCATGAAGAAGTAACAAACATGCACACTCACAAACTTTCGCCTTTATAATATTAGCATGGTAATATTAGTGTGATTTTTCAGAAACCTAGACAAGGTGCCAACATGGAGAGACAGCATAGACACCAAAGACTTGCTCACTCTGACCATAGATTGCGTCAGAGAGACGAGAGGACTGAACAAACCCGAACAGGTCAAGACGCTGGCTTGTATCTACCATATACATAGATATGTTGTGAGAAAGGTATGTTCCACTTCCTTCATTAATTTTTATCAGCCTAGTCTGTCCCACTGCTGGCCAAAGGCCACCCCCGTGGGGTAAGCCGTGCTTGCCTAGGTTGGTCTGTGGAATAGTGACCACCTGTTACATACCGAGTTTCCTCAGTGCCTCAAAAAGCACATTAAGATGTTGGTCCCAGTTATCATATCTTTGGCAGTTGTTACAGGTGGTCAGTGAACAGAAATTCTGACAACCAGTCTTACCAAATGGTACCTATCATATTACCCATTCCATGTAAAATACTGATATTCAGCTGCATCTGGTTCTACTGGAAGCTGACCACAACTTAGTTGGGAAAAGGGTAGGCAGATGACAGTGGGTGCATGAAGACAGGCTTAACACAAGCTGCCGAAACAATTTTGGAAGAGACATTCTTCATATTAACCACATTAGCAGTTACGGCCCGTTCACGACTTTGGTCTTAGCGGTGAGCGGGGCGGCATCGGCTTGCGGTGCGTTTATCACGCCACGTACTCTCAGTAGCGTTTAGTTGCAGCGGCCAGAGTACGTCACTCCCACACCGCTGTCCGCGCCGTTCTGTTTCGTGGCGTCGCACTCATTCACTAGTACATTTATTCCTGCCGCTCCCCACACCGCGCGCCGCTGTAGCGATTCGCTCGGACAAAGTCGCGCGTGAGCGGCGTCTCGTGGCGTGCTTCAAAAACGCACCGCTAGCCGATGCCGCCCGGACCGTTACACTCCAATTTCATCTGAGAAATTGCTATTACAAAAACTGTCTAACATTTATCAACTTAAGCATTGAGCAAAGATAACCTAATCTTGGTTCCTCTTTCAGAATACACCAGTACCTCCAGAATTGATACTCAAACTCTCATTCATGGCTTTTGAAGCAGACTCAAAGAATCTCCTAAAAGAGTATTGTAAAACCTACTGGAACATTGTCGCAGACAGACTGATTTATATAGAGAAACTTAAAGGCAAAGCAATACACAAGTTGCTACCGAAACTAAGCGAGGATATGCTTAAAACATTAGATATATACGATACAGCACAGTTTTGCATAAACATTTTAGTGTTTTTGGTGAAAAAACTGCATTTTATATACAGCGAATCTTATGCGGAACAACTGAATGTCCTATATGGGGAGATATTTGAGAAACTGTCACGGAAAACCGATTTGAGTGCCTTCAAGAAATTAAAAGATAATGATATGTCAGATTTGTACGTGAAATTCAGCGATGTACTCTACGTCGTTGCTGAGAACTCAGCGAAGAATGGTTTTAAGGGGTCAGCGTTGACTGTTGCTGTCAGGACTGCTATTACGCTGCTTGGACATCGATCAGACATATTCCATTGCTTGCAAACCTTCTACTTGAATTCCTTTTGTGATATATTTGTGAATAAAACCACATATGTCGACGCTGTGTTCAAAAATCTTGCAATCTCCTGCGAAATTACTGAAAAACTAGGATATAAGGATACAATGAAAGCTACATATCCCTTCATCAGTCAATTTCTAAGACTTTTCATCGAGTATTCAGTGAATAATGCAATAAAAATCAATTTTACGCAAGCAATACAGGAGAATTGCTTGAATTTCATGATAAAACTACTGAATGAGTTGAAAAACTGTGATCAATTACTAAAATGTGAAAACTGTAAAGTCAAATCGGGGCTCCATGATGCGTTAAGACTCTCATTTTTACTAAAACATTTTATAACAAATGCTGTACAGAATAAATCAGATTTAAATACTTTGTTACCGTTATATAACTCAGTTATAGACAAACAATACAACATAATGGATGAATTAAAAAAACTAAGATGCGTAAACCACGAAAAATGCTATAGAAAATTGCAAACGGACACGCATAATACAGCCATTTTACTAAATAAAAACCAAAGATACGAATTCTCAATTAATTTATTCGAAATTTATATAAAAAATGAGTTGAGCATAAGCAAGAATGAGTTCGAGCATAAAAATGTTGCTCGAGCATTCTACAATAAAAGCATTTGTGAGTTGGATTACAAAAAACATGAAATTGCACTTTTGGACGCTTTTTTGAGCTTAGTTTTTTCAAAAGAACTGAATTCTGATAAGTATATGAGTTTGGTAATGGATATCAAAGCTAAAGCGTTAAAATGTGATGATAAAGGTGATGAGAATGATGATGATGATGACAAGAATGATGATTTACAACTACTATCGGTGACAGAAGCGTGTAAAACGGTGATGGAAACGAAGATCTATGGTGATTTGACACCGTTTTTGAAAGATGTTAGATTCAGGTATATTTTTTTCTTTTTATACAATCCTGACTGTACTGCCTTGGTCTAGTGGCTGACTGTTAACCCGCCACGGTCAAGTAAGACGACAAGCCAAAAAGTACCTTAAGTCCTGACTTAGGGCACTTTTTTGCTTGCTCGGCTTGTCGTCTATACGTGACTGTGGCGCTCAAAAGGTTAAAAGCATGAGGCCCTGAGTTCGATTCCCAGGTTTTTTTTTACTATTTTGTGTTTTTCATCAAAATTCAATTCAATAATTTTTTCATGGGACTTATGTGGATGTTCTATAAGGTACACCTCTGCCTTCCCTATTAAAGTATTTATTACATTTAATTTACAGTGTCCTACTAAAACATGAGTTTGAGATGTACTGCAAACTGTGGCCATCTATCGTTCCCGTGGCTGGAGTTTGGCGCTCCCTAAACAACTTACTGAATGGCCGACAAGAGAAATTGATGACAGGTATTAAAATAAAACAGACATTAAATCCTGCAAGCTTTCCATGACAAGCAAATGTTCATAATATAACTATAAATAGTTGGTTTTCGTCTTTCCTGTTATAATGTCCCACTGCTGGTCAAAGTCCAAAAAATATCAAAGCCCTGAAAATATATTGGTTTCACGGTTCATACCTATATTTAAAACTAGCGGAGGTCCCGCTGTTTCACCCGCGTAGATCCCGTTCCCGTGGGAATACAGGGATAAAAAGTAGCCTATGACACTCAGCAATAATGTGGCTTTCTATTGGTGAAAGAATTTTTTAAAATCGGTTCAGTAGATCCCGAGATTACCCCTTACAATTTAACAAATACACAAACTTTACCTCTTTATAATATTAGTATAGATTATAATATTAGTATAGATGTCACTTACAGGATATCTTCCGTGATAAAATAACCACGAATATTCTTCCGTAATAATCACGGAAGATATCCCGTAAGTGACATTTTAAATATGATTTTGTTTACCTTTTGAGGTAAGAAACCATAAAAAAATTCGTTTAGTACAGCATTTTTATTATAATTTTCAGTTGAAGACCCGGAGTCACTCCTGTGGACCCTCATAGAGGTGATATCCCAAACTCCTGCGGCAGTCAGGACAATACACAGTGATTACTTTAAACTTGTCGTTGATGAACTATTGGAGAAGATTGATAAAATGCCTGTAAGTATTTTTTTTTTCATGTGTCCCACTGCTGGGCAAAGCCATCCCCTATCTCCTACTACACTTCTCTATCTTGTGTGATATCTGGGTATGTTGGTTTTTCCGCTGTTAGTATACAACTTAGGTGTTCACGAAGCCGTCAACCAAGCATTCTAGACATTAATCTACCACACGGGCCCAATGCGGATTGGTAGATGTCTTCTTTTTGGTTCTAAGACATGCCGGTTTCCTCACGATGTTTTCCTTCACCGTTTTGAGAGCAGTGGTGATGAAATAAATTACACAAAGTAATGTGCATGCCTGGGTTCGAACCCACGACCTACTGTTCGTAAGTCGGGGCAGCCACCACTGGGCCACCGCTGCTCCTGAACTTTATGTTATGATATATTTCAGGAGCCCACATCTTCAGATATCAGAGTGGCGCAGACAGTACTGCTGTTCCTTAAAGCTGAATTCGATATAGCTGAAGCTAGCGCCAAGTATGGATGGAAAGTTACTGAAACTGTAAGTTAACATTACTATTGAAACAATAAACTCTTTAGGGGCATCCATAAGTAACATCAATCCAATTTCGTGATCTTTTGACCGCATTTCGTGCTTGTCGCAGCTGGTCACCGCCAATAGACGTCACACTAGGGAGGGAAGAGTGTGAGACTCCCTAGAGTGTAACGTCTACGGTACTCTCATACAAGCCTAAAAGCTTGGCATGCCCTTATAACTCTTCGTAATGTTAGGATTTCTGAACAGTCTGCTTTCGTTATGGACTTTCCGTTTGGTTGGCCCCTAGGCACACCACTGGTGATGTCACATATTTGCAAAGTTACGTGTAGATTGAGTAAAAAAAAAAAAGTTCTAACGTTTTTTAATACTTAGATATATTAGATTTTTAAATGTGACGTCACGAATATTGAGAGTCCCTCCCATCTTCAAAGTGTGGCTTACTTAGTGAAAATGTGATGTGTGTGTCCTATACTCGACTGGCCTGTTGGTCTAGTGGTTAGTGACCCTAACTGCTATGCCAGAGGTCGTGGGTTCGATTCCCACCCAGGACAAATGTTTGTGTGATGAGCACGATCATTTGTTCTGTGTCTGGGTGTAATTTATCTATAATATGTATGTATTTAGAAATATATAAGTATTTTTATCAGTTGTCTAGTACCCATAACACAAGCTCTGCTTAGCTTGGGACTAGATGGCGTTGTGTGATAGTTGTGGAATATTATTATTATTATACATCTCTACCTACCCCCTCATAAAGCCATGGTGTTATATTACAGAGCATAGACCCGGATCTGACGCAGTCAATGCGTACGATGGCACAGGAGCATGTAGCGTTGCAGAGAGCGTTGCAAGCTGTGGAGATATGGACGGAGTTGGGTGTCGTTGTTGATACAGGTAATTTTATTTAAATCATCAAAACAGCATACAATTTGAGTGTTATTTGCAGCGTTATCGGCTTTTAGAATCAACCCTCTCATTTCATATAACTTTGTTGAATAGGGTATTTTACCAAAAAATTCTAATTAGTCCGTCTGTTAGATTATCGAAAAAAACGGATACATGAAGTTTTCTCAAATTAATAAAAAAATTACGAAAATGAAACCTGTCAAAGATCATGAGTGGGGGTTTTTCACGTCACTTTGTGTGTAAAAAAGTACTAACCTTGTGACGTCACACGACTTGACACGACTTTTCGAAGCACTGTATCGTCTTTATTTTTTGTATTCGTGAAAAAAGAAAAAATACGTGTCCATTTTTTTTTGGAAATCTATCTGACGGACTAATTAGAATTTTTTGGTGAAATACCCTATTCCTTTTTCATAAAATAGTCACTCAATGGAATTAAATCAACTCAAGAGGATTGTATTCATGATTTTAATGATTGTAATAATATATCTATAAATATTTATACTCAAGAACTTAATTCTAGACATTTAAAGAACAAAAAATAAAATGTGGCACTCGGAGACTGCCGCGGTAAAGCTATTGCATAGCATTTTTTTTATCAATTATTTAATTTGACAACCTCAGTTGACAACCTTGTTATTTTCCGTAACCATAGCAACCTGGTTGAAAATTTTCGTTACGGAATTTCTGGATTCGCTCTCCACGCTCAAGGCCCGCGGGCCGCGATAGAAGCTATGCAATAGCTTAAAAAAACGTAGCCTATTTTTACCCGACTGCGGCAGAAGGAGGGTTATGTTTTTGTATAAAGTAGTGTCATAGCAGGTAGACAAAAAATGGCACGCTTGGTTTACATGCTGATCGTAATACTTGCGTTATCAATGAATATCTATATCTATGAGTAAATCCTTTGTTTTCAGTATCAAACAAGCAACTCCTCGGTCCAGGCCTGCAACTAGCTCAGATATTCGTGCAGCATCTCCTGCACTTCAGCAGGATCGCGCACGCGCTGCAGCTTGCGCACGTATGCTGCCAAGTCGCTAAATATGTTGATGACAAGTACGTATTCTATACACAGTGACTCTTTAGTCGTCTTACAACGGCAGCCCACTTCACCTATCCAAAGAGTAGAAAACATTCATCAAGAGTGGTACCATACCACCCATTTTTGGGATGGTGAGAAATCATCAAATTACTCCTCCCGCTCTGGGCAGAGCAGAAGGGAGTGTCACTTCTACTGACTAAAAACTATCCATGTTCCTTCTTAGCCCTTTGTGTCCGGGGCCGCGGTATCTTTTTCGAACAACTCGACGACTTTTAAGACTTTAGTTGTCTTTTTTTGCTATTATAAATTGCTAGGGCTCTGGCTTACCCACTCAAATATTTGAAGCGTTGTATCTTCTTCAATTTTTATTAATTTGATAAAACAAAAAACACGTCTCCAATATTTTTCGATGATCTAACTGACAGACTAAACAGAATCATATTTTTTTTGGTCTTGAAACATCCCTATTGTTGTTGGCCAAATAAATAAATAAATAATCTGGGGGCACGGCAGTGCCCCCGCCGAGTCGAGCGCGAAGCAAACACTGCCGTACCATCCTTTACTGGAACCATTTCGCCGCATTTTCAGACCCCTATTTGAGAACCTCTGAATAAGACCAGAACGCTGAAATTTTCGTCATCCAGTAAGCTATACAATCACACTTATAATAAAAAGTTTCAAGTCTGTAGGTCATTTAGTTCCGAAGTTAAGCGAAAGCAAAGTTTCGCATTTATGAAACACTCACTCACTCACTCACTCATGATCATCAAAATAGAACTAGTACCTACTTCCCATAAACTCAGAGAGCTGAAATTTGGTACAGAGTTAGGGTTTAATGGCTACATAAAGGAAAAACTATAAAAAGTAGGAAAATCGAAAAAAAAAAACTACAAAAAAAAAATTCATTCAAAATAAGAAAATCTAATAAAATAAATCAATATGCCCACGTTTCTACAAAAAGAAGTGAAATCCCAACAAAAACATTCTGTAAAAAACTAGCCAAGTCTCGATGGAGCTGCTTGTTTATCTCTAAAAAGTAATGAAATCTAGACAAAGTCGTGCCAAGTGTAAGGTTCCTTATTGCGATTTTTTTATTATTATAGTTAATGTTGTGTGACTTGGCCATTGTTCGTTACGTTTAGTTCGGTCATTTTTCTTCTTGGCGTCCAATTACCAATACCAGTGTGGGTTATTATCTCGCTTAACAATCATAGGTAGTTACAACAGATATAACATTACGTATAAACTAAATTGACTTGTACCCACTAACGTATAAAGAATGTTCAACGGCCAAGACACACAACAATAACTATAATAATAAAGAAATCGCAATAAGGAACCTTACACTTGGCACGACTTTGTCTAGATTTCATTACTTTTTAGAGATAAACAAGCAGCTCCATCGAGACTTGGCTAGTTTTTTACAGAATGTTTTTGTTGGGATAAAATTTACAGTAACTTATTTTTGTCCACAGAGAGACCTACCTCCGTAACGCAGGCGTATTACTCTCCGCTATAGACAAGCCGTGTGCAGCACTACAAGATATAATGTCTCAAGCTACAGAGTATTGGTCCAGCGTGATACAAGCTGTAGACAGCTTGGAAACTGCTGTTGTATACGTGTGTGATGCTGCCGTGAGTAACTAAGCTATATGATATAATGTCTCAAGCTACAGAGTATTGGTCCAGCGTGATACACGCTGTAGACAGCTTGGAAACTGCTGTTGTATTCGTTTGTGATGCTGCTGTAAGTAATTAAGCTATTTAATATAATGTCTCAAGCTACAGAGTTCTGGTCCAGCGTGATACAAGCTGTAGACAGCTTGGAAACTGCTATTGTATTCGTGTGTGATGCTGCCGTGAGTAATTAAGCTATATGATATAATGTCTCAAGCTACAGAGTATTGGTCCAGCGTGATACACGCTGTAGACAGCTTGGAAACTGCTGTTGTATTCGTTTGTGATGCTGCTGTAAGTAATTAAGCTATTTAATATAATGTCTCAAGCTACAGAGTTCTGGTCCAGCGTGATACAAGCTGTAGACAGCTTGGAAACTGCTGTTGTATTCGTGTGTGATGCTGCCGTGAGTAATTAAGCTATATGATGACTTTGAGATTGCTTGAGGAGCGCACTAAGCTTTTTTTTATTGGGGCAAGCCCGTCACATAGAGGCGGATCCATATATATTGAGCTGCAGCTCAGGGCCCCGTTGATATAAAGGGCCCATTGAAGACAGTAGACAATATTGTGAAGAAAAAACTAAAATGTTATAGATTTTTATTCTACAAATATTTAGATAGAATATACCATACACCTCACAGTTTAAAATTGGGACAAGCCCGCCACACTATTCCCAAACCACTGTAACTCCTGTTAGCCAGAATCAACAGTGGCGACCACAAGAAAAGCGCCGAGACAATGAAGCTCGACGAAGTCCCAGAGAAATGATTTAACTGTCTTGGATCCCGCCACGAAATTAATCAGATAAGAATAGCGGAGGAGTAGGAAAAAACATAATTTCATTTCACCCTCCATATCAGCAGGAGACAGAACAGAACAAGGCCAATAGACACACAGGGACGTATACAACTGGGATAAGCCTAGTTGTGTGGCCGTCAGTTAATTAGGTATACAAGTTGGAGCCTGTATAATTAACTAATTAATTGCCATTTTAGTATTAGCCTAGGGCCCACACACTCACGGTCCGCCCCTACTACTCATTCGCGGACCGACCTATAGGTACCTGGCATATGCGTGGCTTAACCTTTAACATCGACCCGTTCGGCTGTTATTCTTCAGCCTCGAACTCCTACAATTGATCGTGCTTGTCGAGGTACAGAAAATTTATTATGTACTAGCTTTTGCCAGCGGCTTCGCCCTCGTGAAAATGTCGATTTTCCATACAAACTTTCATCCCCTATTTAAATCCCTTAGGGGTTGAATTTCGAAAAATCCTTCCTTATTCCTTGTCTACATTATAAAGGGAACCTCTGTGCAAAATTTCAGCTTTCTAGGTCCAAGGGTTTGGGCTGGGTGTTGATGAGTCAGTCAGTCAGGACTTCTCTCTTTATCTATATTTATTATAAATATATAAAAATGTTATGTTGGTTTGTGTACGCTTCAAAAACTACTTCACCGATTTTCATGCTGTTTTCACCAATGGATAAAGTAGTTCTCGAGGAAGGTTTTTAGTATTTAATTTAACCGACTTCCACGCGGGCGAAGCCGCTGGCATCAGCTAGTTATTTATATAGATAAGGTGGTCAGAGCAGTGGTTGTCGAATTCGATTTCGACAAGTCGTATGCCTTGTCGAAATCGAAATCGTCTCGCTCACTTTAGTATTGCCAAAAAAAGATAGACTTCGGATTAGATTCGATTGTTTGTGAGAAGCTATGCAGGTTACAATAACCACACGCTAAAGAAATAATACTTTTATGTTTGCAGATATACTACAATAAAATCGGATCAGTAGGTGTCGCCGCTAAACTGTTGCAGTTGGCTCAAACTAGGATATTGAAATCATATGAGAAATGTCCGGATATTAATTGTAAGTATTTTATTTTAAATAAAAAATAGGAACTGTGACTACTCAGAAATTTCTGATCGGAAATTCCAGTACCAAGCTTTTTTTTTTTCTAGCCTACTCTTTCCCACTCCTGGGCAAAGGCCTCCTTCCACTCCTTCCATTTCTCTCGAACCCGTGCGTCCTCCTTCCAGTTCTGGCGGAATCTGTCTAATTCGTCCCGCCATCTCCTTCGTGGCCTGCCGCGACCCCGTCCCACTGTGTCAGGGCACCAGTTTCCTGCTATGTTGGCCCACAGTTTGTCAGACATGCGGCAGACATGTCCTGCCCAGTCCCACTTGAGTTGGGCAGCTTTTTGAGCCACGTCAGCTATATATTTGTTTTGGAGTGCAATATTGTGTTTCGAACAAGCTTGTTATTGGAATTATCCATCAGACATTTCTAGACTACGGCCATGCCATAATCTTCTCCCCTCATATTTCCAGTGGACTTAGCAGTGGGTAGACTGATGGAGGCACAAACCCTGCTCTGCCGCGATACAGGACTTAGCACCATGAGTGCCGTCAACGGATCACAACGACATTATCTGTCTGTTTCTAATACTGGTGAGTTTTACATATTTGCTGATTTTTATTCTACTACTAGCTGTTGCCAGCGGCTTTACCCGCTGCTACTCGAAAATTATCCCACGGGAAGATAAAATCGGGATAAAAACTATCCTATGTGTTAATCCAGGTTATAAACTATCTGTGTACCAAATTTTATCCAAATCCGTTCAGTAGTTTTTGCGTTCAGTGGTTTTTATTATTATTATAGTTCTAAAGCCGAAATACAGTAACTCCAGTCGAGTAATACTGGCATTGTAATTGTTTTTAAGACATCGAATAAAGAAGTTAGAAATATTTATCACCTTTTCTGTAATTAGAGTCAAATCTTAGTAACGCGTCCACTGTCTATATCTTGGGTACCATCTATCTGGCAGAAACTTGATGCTCCGAAATTTATTTGGCATACCACACTTGGCATATTCTTCTTTGAACGAATGTGTTTATGGCAGAACAATCCTTACATAGTATAAAACAAAGTCGCGTCTGTTTGTTTGTTTGTTTATTTGTTTGTTTGTCTGTATGCTTAAATCTTTAAAACTACGCAACGGATTTTGATGCGGTTTTTTTAATAGATAGAGTGATTCAAGAGGAAGGTTTTAATACCTTTTTTGTACCCGTGCGAAGCCGGGGCGGGTCACTAGTTATATAATAGAATACTCATTTCGCAGAATGTTTAAATAGCTGAATTTTCAATGGCATACTTTTAAGATGGCAGAATTTTATTTAGTAGATTTTTATAAGGTATAACGACCGTCTCGCGAAAGTATCCTTTATGGGCGGCATGGGCACCGGGCCGTAGGCCGACGAAGGAGGCCGGCGGAGGCCCGGCACTTCGGGGACAGAAGATATTAGTGTTATGTAATATGCGAGCGAAGCGAGCGCGCGTCATGGAGTAGGTACATGCGTTGCATGTATGAGTGACGTCATTATTATTATTATTAATAATAAGTAATAATAATAATTATTATTTTTGACATACCAACATTTAATTTAATGTTCTCAGCTAGAAATTTTAGCCGGGGTGAGCTGATAATAATGATTAATAATAATAATTATTATTATTGCATGTTACACGTATGTATGAAATGAAATGCGTGCCAAAAGACGATTCTGATTATGAATTTTCGGCGAAATGATGGTTCTGGAAATGAAGTTTATGCTCAAAGATGATTCTGACTTACAAAATTATGCGTTTTGAATGTATGGTAAATGAGTGTATGCCAAATGATTTTCTGCGAAATGAAGTTTCTGCCATCCACTGTTATGCAAAACAAAATTCGGGTATAAAAAATTCTGCCAAAAAAGGTAGACCCCTATATCTTACGCGATCCGCTTTTTGATACACACACATCTTATTGACTGCAAGGAAACGTTACTTAGAGTTCTCATTATTTCACAGAAAAAATCAATTAAAGTAGCATATTTATAAGTTATTTTGGGTATGTTCAGTTAAATGCTAATATCTTTGAAACAAATACCCGTATTTATAGTCAAGTCAAAGTAATTACTTGGACTTGAGTAATTACTTATGCAAATATTTTTATGCAATGGGCAAGAATTTAAACAAAGTTAGAACCGTCTATGAAAGCAAAACTAAGAATTATGACGTTTGATAGTTCTAACATTAAGGAATTACTAAACTACAGAGAAAAAATCGTATCTAAAGCAATGACATTTACTCAAGTAATAGTAGGTAATGACTTGTTTATAAATACGGGTGTTAGAGGCCTAGAGGCGTGCAAATAATCTAATTAAACGCCAAGTTTGTCAAATAATTAAGTATTTTTTTGTCTAGTGCAAAATTAACACTTGAATGTGTCGGTGTTCCCAAGCCCATACGAACCCATCTTCTGGGCTTCTTTTGGGTAAGGCATCCATAGGGATTTGCCCAGTTAAGCAGAAGTCAGTCTCCTAGACTGAACTGTGAGATGCTACTATCAAAATAAGGCTTATTTTGGGTTAGCTCGTTCCATCGTCGATCTCATCTCTGTCCTCAGGGCAAGATCGAAGTCAACAGTAGGCCCGTCATCATCATCAGTGTCTTGCCCTTATCCTAATTCATTTGGGGTCGGCACAGCATGTCTTCCTCTTATTCCATACTTACCTAAGACCTATATAAAGCAAATGATAGATCCTTCCAGGTTGCCACGTACAGTACGATCAAATTATCTTGACAGGTCTGAACATAGGCTCTGCGAACTTTTACGCATGTAAACTTGTGAAGAAAACTGTTATAGCCAGATAAACCAATACCTATACGATCAGAAAATATCTAATTTAAACCGTGAGAAATACAAATGAAATAAATATCATAACACTTTTATACATTCGTTGTAACAAAATAAACTGGACGAAGTTCGGACTGCCAAGATAATTTGATTGCACTGTACTGGGCGGACAGAGTTTAGTCATCGACTCGAAAAGAAGAAGATTCCATACTTATCTGTTTTTTTGTTGTGTGTTCAGAATGATATGGTAAGAAAGGAAGTGTCTCCTTTCTTACCATATCATTCTGAACACAGTCCATCCATCGTTTCTTTGGTCTTCGTCTACTCGTATACCCTTCCACATTCATATTCAAAACCTTCTTCACGACATTTTCCTCATTCCTACGCATTAGATGCCCATACCACGACAACCGATCTCCACACAACTTTTTAGTCACCGGCATAATAATCTATATAAATAAAAAGAGAAGTTCTGACTGACTGACTGACTCATCAACGCCCAGCCCAAACCCTTAGACGTAGAAAGCTGAAATTTTGCACAGACGTTCCCTTTATAATGTAGACAAGGAATAAGGAAGGATTTTTCGAAATTCAACCCCTTAGGGAGTTAAATAGGGGATGAAAGAACGAAGATTTATGGAAAAACGTCATTTTGACGCGGGCGAAGCCGCTGGCAAAGGCTAGTATAAAATACGCACGACGACGTGACGTACGTGACGGCACGGTTAGCGCAGTGGCTCAAGCAATGGACTGCCGCGCTGCGTGTCGCGGGTTCGATCCCCGCACGGAACAAATATTTGTAAGACCTACAGATAGTTGTTCCGGGTCTGGGTATTTGTGTATGTGAGTTTAAATGTTTGTGAACGCACCCACGATACAGGAGGAATTCCTAGTGTGGGGCAACGTTTAAAAAAAAAAAAAAAAAAGAAAGAATGTAAACTGTTCCAGCAACCAAATGGTCTGCCCGCCGCCTGCTAGCGCTAACCCTGAAGCAACGCATCGCATACACCAGCGCGCGCGCCACCCGCACGTGCCGCGCGCTGGGCACGTGGCGACGTGCGCGCTCGGCGTGCGGGGCCGCGCTGCCGGCGTGCGCGGCTGTAGCTTCCGCCAGAATGTACGCTGATATCGTGCATGTTTATAAGTGCGATGATGCAAGGGTTTGTACTGTTTTTCTTATCAATAGGGACCGCACTATATTATATTATAGAAAATAATCCTTACATAGTATAAAACAAAGTCGCGTCTGTTTGTTTGTTTGTTTGTCTGTATGCTTAAATCTTTAAAACTACGCAACGGATTTTGATGCGGTTTTTTTAAATAGATAGAGTGATTCAAGAGGAAGGTTTATATGTATAATAACATCCATTTGCACCCGTGCGAAGCCGGGGCGGGTCGCTAGTATAATATATACCCAGCAGTGGGTGAGTTCGGGCTGTGGATGTGTACATTTGCACTTTTGAGCACTTAGTATGCATATTATACATAGTCTATCAAATAATATTAAAAATAAATAAAAGGTTTATTTCTAAAACTTGTACAACATACAGGTATTTTTTTTTTCGGAGCTGCGGGTTGATCGAAAGAGATACCGCGGCCCCGGACAAAGGACTAAGAAGGAACATGGGTAGTTTTTAATCAGTAGAAGTCTGACACTCCCTCCCGCTCCACCCAGAGCGGGAGGAAGCATTTGATGATTTCCCACCCTCGAAAAAAAAGGGTGTCTGGCATAGTTTTAGTCAGTTACTTTAATAACATTGCCTAATCACCCATTATTTTTTTTCCAGGTAAAAATAGACAACCGCCTCAAATACATCCTAGGGCTCCCATCAGCAACCGACGAGCCTACAACAGCAATAGAGCCTAAAGTAGAAATGTTCGCACCTAAACAAGACTTTGAAACTATGCTCGAATGCCAGACATTTAAATCCCAGATAAGTCCTACGAGGAAATACGTCACAATCCCTGGATATAAAATGCCTGAGTTTTTCAGGCATAATTCTTGTGATTGCTATGCCTGTGTCGACCCTTTTTGCCCGATTCTGGCTTATATAACCGGCGGATTAGAAGCTGCGATGTATTTCCGGGCAAATGAGCTCGAAATTGCTGGGAATTATTTCAGAGGCGTGATCAATAGTTTCGGATTCTTTGAAGCGAAATTAAAAGAAGTGTTGAAGACGTATACAGAGGCAGATTTTGAAAAATATGTCATTGATTATGTTAAAAGAATGTTTGAAGAGCAATTTAGGAACGTCAAATTGGAAGTTTTGATCGAAGCGTCTTTCTACGAGTTGAAGAACGAGAATTTTGATGCAGCTGATGATTATATAGTTACAATACACGAAATAGTACAAGATTTAGAGGAAAAAGATAGTTATTTGAATAATGAAGTCATGAATTTAATGATAGCGTCCGCCAAAGTGAGAAATGTAGCCAAAAAACAAGAGTTTGACCTAGAAACTGAGTTTGAGAACTTAAAACTAAGCCCGAAGGCGACAACAGAGGGAGAGAAAACTCCAGAATCGAAACCTAATCTACCTCAAATATCAGTTCGAATAGTCAAAGATGAGGAATTACCGAAAAAACGCAAAGTCATCAAACTCAATTTAGACGAAAACAGCTCCGATGAAAAAGACACCGAAAAACCTAAACCAAAACCTAGAAAGAAAGTATCCGAATTTAAAATACCGGTTCCGGTCACAGCAAAACCGGTTATAGAGAACCTAACACCTAGGCCAACACGAAAACCGGTAATAACCGTTACAGATACAGCGAAAACTCCAAAAGTGGACAAAAAGGAGCCACTAACAGAATTTTTTACACCACAGTCGACTCCAGAACAATTTTTCACGCCTATGAATACTTTAAAAACCTATTCGAAACAGTCTTTAAGAAAAGGTATCGTTAAAAACTTAGAACAAGAGTTTGCGACGCCAAAAACTGGGCCAAAGAAAGAAAATTCGAAGGTGCTAGAAGTTCCGGCTAGGTCAGGAAAGAAGGAAGAAAAAGATAGGGCTCTAAAGAGGGCTACCAGCCCTGGGAAACTGACTGACGGTAAGACTCGCCCGCGGAGGGTCAGACAACCTAAGTTAAATGATTAATAAGATATAATAAAGTGTATTTATGTGGCATTTTATTTGGTAGTTTTATTGTGTCTAACCTAACCTATGGTGCACAGACTTGGTCTTTGACTTACATCCAGAGGTCCAAACTCAGGGTTTGCCAAAGAGCAATGGAGCGCAGTATATTAGGTGTTAAATTAACGGATCGTGTTCGAAACACAATATTGCGCTCCAAAACAAATATAGCTGACGTGGCTCAAAAGGCTGCCCAACTCAAGTGGGACTGGGCAGGACATGTCTGCCGCATGCCGGACAAACTGTGGGCCAACATAGCAGGAAACTGGTGCCCTGAGACTGAGGCGGGGTCGCGGCAGGCCACGAAGGAGATGGCGGGACGAGTTAGACAGGTTGCGCCAGAACTGGAAGGAGGACTCACGGGTTCGAGAGAAATGGAAGGAGTGGAGGGAGGCCTTTGCCCAGGAGTGGGAAAGAGTAGGCTAGAGAAAAAAAAAAAACGTTTTATTGTAATCTTTCTTTACCTTTGAAAATGTTATTTATTATGCTTCACATAGCAAAGCTTTGTCTGTCTCGTTGGTCTTATGGTCACAAACGTGACTGCTGATTATGAGGTCCGGGGTTCGATACTCAGGTCGGGCAAAGTGTTACGTACACCTCTGCCATTCTATTTAATAAGGACGCTACGACTCGATGACCGGCCGTCCTGACATCAGACGGTCACTCTTAAAATGTTTTTTTTCTTCTAGAATACGATGGAAGCAATTGTTTGAGAATAGGAACCAAATAGAAGCAATAGGGAAGCAATTTGTAGGCATAAATTCAACGTTAAATACGCCTAGTGACCGTTTTTGGGGGTGATGAGGAACAGGGTGTAAAGTTCCTCATCCCCCATAGAAAAGGGAGCATCCTCCGACCGGACGGGTGTTGTGTCCGGTGGGCTAACTGCCCGACAGTTGTAAGTCGGGAACTCCTTTAAAGGCTTATGTCGCGGATAATGTTCATAGCGCGATGTAAGATTTTCTGTCGATCGTTGTTAGTACGCAGGTGTTGCGATAGATGTCGCTAGTCGCCACACGTTCATCCTGACGGAGACGCCTAACCCTGCGCGGATTACAGGCGTGATGTTTACTATGTAATATAACATCACGAAATGTTAGGCAGAGGTGTGCCAAATATATCCACATTTCGCTATTTATGTTCAAGTCCCATGTGATGGGGGCGAGCCTTTTGCCGTCAACAGGGCACACATCTAGAATCCGTGTCTGCTATTGAGAAATTCCTGGTCGATACACTCAACATTTATCTCGACCCGGGAATCGAGCACACGACCTCATGCTCTGGCTGGTCAAAAATCTTGAATGGTTATCTTCTATCTATATAAATAAAGAGAGAAGTCCTGACTGACTGACTGACTCATCAACGCCCAGCCCAAACCCTTGGACCTAGAAAGCTGAAATTTTGCACAGAGGTTCCCTTTATAATGTAGACAAGGAATAAGGAAGGATTTTTCGAAATTCAACCCCTAAGGTATTTAAATAGGGGATGAAAGTTTGTATGGAAAGTCGACAATTTCACGCGGGCGGAGCCGCTGGCAAAAGCTAGTAAAATATATTATTACTAGGCGTTTGTGTCCCACTGCAGGGCAAAGGCCTACCTCCCTCTTTCCACTTATCCCTATTCAATGATGTTAATTACCAATCCCAGCGAAGAGTAGAGTTCGTTCCGCCATCTTCTACTGGGCCTGCCGCGTTGTCGTTAGCTGCTGTTTGGGTTATAATAATAATAATTTATTTATTCAAAATAGACAACACTGATCCATATTTTTGTTAGTAGGTACTTAAAGAATAGTGTTAGTAAAAAAATAATCATAATAATTGAAGGCCAATACACAACACACAAAAAAAAAAAAACATGTAAGTGTTACAATGTTAAGTTTGGTCGATGGTACGGAATCCTTCATGTGCAAGTCCGACTTGCACTTCGCCAGTTATTTTTCTTGTAAAAACGTTACCCCACACTAGGAACTTCTCTTGTAAACTTATTAACTCACATACATAAATACCCAGAACAGGAGGATCTGTAGGGCGGGAATCGAACCCGCGACACGCAGCGCAGCAGTCAACTTAGTCACTGCGCCAACCGTGCGTACATTGGGACGCGAGAGGCGGCCGGACCGAATTATTTTGTCGCGCGGATATTTGTACATTGCGACATCTTCTAAATTATTCATTTAAATGATGTAAAGGACATTTTTCATCTATATTAAATTGTCAAGATTATGAACACACTTATTTGGATAAGGATTAATACTGAATAGGGGAAAACGGCTTTTCAAATTACATCATAATTTTAATAAAATTTTAAAAGATAAAAATAGTTAATGTGAGTCTACCTCAGGAGATAGACATATGCTATCGCGGACTTTTTATAGACATTGATGAGTTCTCTAATATTGTAGTACATTGATTTGTTCTATCATCAATAGTTTTCGCAGCGCATGCGATGAAAGAACATTTTTAACCGACTTCAAAAAAAAGGAGGAGGTTATCAATTCGACTGTATTTTTTTTTTTTTTGTTTTTTTTTTTTTTATGTTTGTTACCTCATAACTCCGTCGCTTGCTAACCGATTTGAAAAATTCTTTTTTTGTTGGAAAGGATATACTTCCCAAGTGGTCCCATGATCACCAAGTCAGGATCTGATGATGGGATCCTGGAGAAATAGAGAGAACTCTTCAAATTTTATAGGCACACTTGCAGTGATTTGAGTAGTTTTTGGAAGAGTACTTTCTCGGAGTGGTTCCATTTCAATTTAGTGAAGATCTGATGAAGAACTTCGGAGATAGGCAACGGAACTCCTCAACAAATGATAGCAAATGGACTGGGATTGCTGAAATCTCATGTCTGTCTATTGTTTAGACCAGATCATAACATAACATCACGCCGGTACGTTGTGAAGGGGTAAGCACATGTGAACCACTAAAAAGTGAAAAATAAAAACTTTTTTACAAAAAATTAAACCGACTTCAACAAAAAATCAAACACAAAAAAGTGAAAAATAAAATAAGAAGAAAAATCAGCTTCTGAAGTCGGTGGCAAAAACATGAAATCAAAAACAAAAGTCACCGACTTCAGAAGCTGATTTTTCTTCTTATTTTATTTTTCACTTTTTTGTGTTTGATTTTTTGTTGAAGTCGGTTTAATTTTTTGTAAAAAAGTTTTATGACTTTTTTTTTGCACCTTGGGTTACATTATTCAAGTTTTAGTGCGGATTCCTAATTATTTCTGTTAATAAATATAGCTTATATTACTCGGTGAAGATGTAGCTTTCTAACGGTAAAAGAATTTTTTAAATTGGTTGAGTAGTTTTTGAGTTAAATCATAGCAAAGAAACACACCACAATCTTATTCTTTATAATATTAAAATTGGTTTATATATTTTCTTAAGTCACCTAAAATGTTAAAGGATAATAAATAATGGATACAAAATGAAAACAAACACAATTTTCGTATTTAGCAGTTAATTTATTAAAATCTTAATGAGAAAGTCATTAGTTGTGTATGTGTGTGTGTTTACAGTGTTATTGCATGATAAACGTTACGTTGTAGTGCATAGAGGTGAGAGTGGTATGTATGTGTATGATACATATATATTTAGAACAAAGTATATAATAATATGTCCTGTTATTTGCACATTACAGGAGCTGATGGAGGCTATTACTTGTCTCTTAGGGCGCTTTCAATTTATGCGTTTCGTGTCGGACCGTTGCCGCACGCTTACCGTGCCGCAGGTTATATCTCGCTGTCGGACCGCTGCAGTACGGTAGCAGACCGGCACCGAACGCCTAAATTGAAAGCGTATTTTACTGCCGTGCGTTTTTATCCCAGTGATATGAAATCAGTCAAACCATGGACTCGGAAGAAGAAACATTACTGTTAGTGCTCTTATTGAAAATCATCAAAGAGACCGAAATGAACACGTGGTGCTTGCGACGTTGCCGTCCTGTTGTCGAGCGTTCGCGGTACAGTTATCGTCCGTACGCTGTACAACTAACGCACCGCAGCAGGCCGTCATGAAACGCATAAATTGAAAGCGCCCTTACATTCGTATTGAGTAGATATAACAGTGTTACATTCATATAATACACTACTAGCTAATATCTACCAAACATTCAGATATTTTAAACATTACAACACCTCTGCTTACGTCATACGACAATGAAGGCGTAATCTTACAACTAAACATAATATAATATAAGCTCTATTACCATAGAGTTGCATGTCCCAGCAGTGGACAGTGGAGCAGTGGGAAGTGATTATGTAGGAGGCAACTTTAATGTGGCTACTTCAAAGAAATGGCTACAACAAATTGTATTATTAGACACATTCACATACAACACACTACTATTTTATACACTATTAATAACGAATACAGCGTTGTGTTCAATAAATTAACATATTGTACTTCAAAACTATAATATTATGTCTGTTACAATAACACGCCAAAATAGACCTTACCCACTGTCAAATAAACAATATTATTGTATGTGACATACATACTTATTTACAATATTATATGCCAAACTAAATAAATGTACAGCTAAAGTGACTATAAATTATTTATTTTGATCGCAAGTTAGTATTTTAGCCAATTACAGTTGGTCACCCATCTACGAGTAGACCGCGACTCGATCACTTTAGCAGAGTGTGCGCGCCATGTAATAAAATTTATACTACACCTGCTTGGAAAGTACCTTGATACTTTATCAAATTTACGGTAGAAAGTACGTCATTGCATATCGAACAAATATGCGGGGAGAAAACGCATCTGAGCGGGAGAATGGATTTTCATACACTTTTCTCTCCCGCTCAGATTCACTAACTGCAACAATTTGAAAAAAGAACATGTGAAAATTGCAGACCCCATTGGCGCCATTTTCAATTTGAATTTAAATTAAGATTTATTTTCCTCGTAGGTGTAGTATAAAGCACTATGTATCACTCGAGAGAAAGTGCGATTCCCGATCTCGGGTGTTTTAAAACCCTCGACGGTAATCGGTCACTTTCTCCTCTCGGTGAACAATGTACTATTCCATGGAACTAAGAACTAGTCATCATTATTCTCTTGCCCTTATCCCAATTCATTAGGGCGACCCCAAATGAAGCAGCATGTCTTCCTTTTGCATACCTCTCTGTTTTTATATAATTATATATAATTCTTAACACAACTAAGAACTAAGTGTTAGTACAATATACTCGTATTAGTATAATATATTTGAATAGTGATTATAAGACTACGTAAACTTACATATAGGGTGCAAGCAGACTGATGGACAGACATATATAATTCAGTATAATTATCATATTATGATGTCTTTGTCAGTTAGCACCCTATATTCATTTTAAATTATGCCTAACATTGAATGCGATTGTTTTAACAATAGGAATGACAATCCGCCATTTTGTTCCTCTTACTTATCCCAATCGCATAGTACTCAAATAATAACAAGTGTTACAATTTTATTACGTAATGATTAAACATTCATAGTTTTTCAATGATTTTACAACTTCATTCTTTTGATGATTTCTTCCTTAAATAGACATTTAATATAACATCTCTACAGTTCAAATATACAGACTTCATGCGAAAATGGACCTTATTCGTATTAACATTAACATATTCGCGTTATCAAACGAATATCAACATTATTCTGTATAGAAATAACGTTCAATTTCGTATGAAGTTGAATTGAGATTGCCTTACGGGTGTATTTAGTCCTTTATTGTTACATCGTATAGACAATAAAAAAGCGACTTTCTTTGTTGCATCACGGAAATTGATTCTCTTCCCGCTAGTAAGATAGAAGGGGGAGTGCCCCCCTCTTCGTACTTCGTCACTGCACATAATAACAGATTTCGTTTATTAATCACACAGCACATGTTTCCACAATTTACTAAAAATCGTCCTTCGTATGTGTTCCTCGATTGTATTGCAAACCGCCTTATTTGATATCCGTGACTGTACCGTGTACATACATGTTGAATATTGTACCGTCAATAAAGCTCACATTGGAATGCTTTACTGTGAGTTCTGATGAATTTGCTTACAACTACTTCCTTAGACTAAGTCTTGCGGCGTAAACTTCAACGACTGAGGGCGTTCTGAAGGTCAGAATATAGCTTACTCGCCGATGTTGTCACTCCCGCACACTAAAAGCTAAGAGTTCATACGTTTGTTTGGTTTCCCAGTCTGGTAGCCCGTTCTGAACATCAGAATATAGCTAACAAACGCAGTCTCGAGACTGGTTGGGCGACCTCCGTGCAGTTTACGCAGTTAGCCTCTTGGTTGGGCCATTGTTAAACTCGTAATTGTGAATCTGCAGCAGCTGCCTGAGTGATTGAAATTGTCATTTATATCTGTTCGCAGTTCCATGTGCAATAACAGAATATCTCACTGAATATTTCCAGTGCGTTTAGTGTCACAGAATCACGCGTGGACTCATCACTGTTCAATAATGTTCTCGTACGCTACGTATAATTATGTATTGTATGCACTATCACAGTATCACACACAGTCCCCCCGTCTCCCCGGACTCACATCTCGGAGAGAGCCCCCGCCGCCAGGTCCACAGACAGGACGGCGGCGGGGGCGGCGCGCCCTCAGCTCCTTCTATGGCGGCCCCCTCGGCGGCGACGCTCGCGACGTACCTATAAAATATAAGAAACCTTAAAATATTGGTGGTTGATATTCCTAACAACTGTAATCATTACTCCATTGGGTTAAAATTAGAGCTGGCAGAACAACGAATATATTTGTTTTAAACTTTGTTCTATAATATCACCCTGAAATGAGATTGAACACTTTTGATAGATTCTATTGTATTCAAGTGTGGTGCAATATACAAAATTCAGAAAACTACGCTCGCGACGTACCTGTAGGAGGCAACATAAGGGTGAGGTTTTCTTCCGCCTAATGTTCCGCCACCTCCTTCGCTAGCAAGACTGTTACGCAGAAGGAGGTGACGGCTTCCCATTCCCTCTCGATCCAAAACTATGGATGGATCCATTGTTTTATAAATTCAGGTGTTAGTACAGTCGAACAGGCTAATAAGTATACAGGCAGCTAACTTGTAATTAGTTATAAAATTATACAGGTACATTTAGAGACTGATGTCAAACGATACAGCGTTTGGCATCAGTCGCTTAATGCAAAATACTTTATAAAACAAAATTACAATCATTACCCTGTATACTTATTAGCTTGTTCCACTGTACATTGTGTCTGTAGTAAATCTTAAATTGAAGTGACACCTTGCTATTGTATCGAGTCAGGTTCTTCTAACCAACCTAACAGACAGATGTGTGCTGGGGAGTTTGTTCCGCCACTTCTTCTTTACAGCTAAACACTAGGAAGTGTCGATGGGTGGGTGTTTTGGGGGACTGTCTTATAAAAATGTAAATAAGTAAAGTAAATTTTGACGTTCTAAAAGTGCTGATTATCAGCCTAGTTTGAATAAATTCGAACAAAGCGCTTTGCTGGGTCATTTATTATGCGCACAGCCAAGGAGTGGAATTCCCTGCCTGCGTCGGTTTTTCCGAGTTCATATAACCCTAATCTGTTTAAGTCGCGAGTAAACAGGCTTCTACTGGGTAAGCTCGTTCCATCGTCGACATCATCTCTGCCCTTAGGGCAAGATTGAAGTCAAGAGCAAGCCCATTGATAATAAAAAAAAAATATGTTTTTTGATTTTGAACTTACCGTGCCAACTTCGCCTTCAGCCCACCTTTCGTAGGCGCGCTCGTGTTTCAGCCATTCCTGGTACTTATACCACCATTCCTCCCACTTGACGTAGTCGCCCAGTGTTAACCCTGAGAACAAAACGTATAGTTGTCCTGGAATTTCTGTTCAAATTTGCGTTATAATAGGGTAGTTGACTGACTAAAAAAAATGTTTAGTCACTCTGTTAGATTATCTAAAAATATTGGATAGGTACGTGGTTTTTTAATTTATCAAATTAATAAAAATTGACGAAAATAAAACGTGTAAAGATCGTGAGTGGGGGCTGGTGACGTCACTTTCTGGGAAAAAAGTACAACTATGACGTCGCGCGACTTTTCGAAGCACTGTATCGTCTAATTGTTTAAGTGAAGAAAGAAAAAAATACTTGTCCAATATTTTTTGGAAATCTATCTGACGGACTAATTAGATTGTTTTAGTCAACAACCCTATTCAAATGGGTGTAGCGCGCCACGTTCTTTGGTATCGGAAAATGAAGGTGGTCAGTGGCCACCACGACTGATCGGTGGGCGCCACTAGTGGGCTGTTGGCCGCTATTAGCCATTACCTACAATGCCTTGTGTGTCCAGTATAATAATGTGTTCAGGGCTCTGTTTCGATATTGCAGTGCATCCGGCCATGTTCTCTGACGCCAGCGTAGATGACTTCTACGCAATTATGCGTAAAAAAGTTGCGCCTGTGGTGCGACGAGTACGTGGGAGCCCAAATAGCGTCCTGAGAATGATTGGTGAGAGATCCGATGCGATGGATTTCAGATAGGTATTATATTTTTTTCCGAGTATCTATTTAACGGTTTCACTGTTTTTGATGTTTTCAGTAATGGTTTTGATGTTTATTATATGTGATAGTTCTATCGTACAAGTTCATTAAAAAGTTTAAAATACAAGCAAAATTAAACATTTAGAAAAATCCCACGAGGGTAAAAAACAGTTAAATAATTGTTACCGTCGCGGGTTTTCATATTTTTTTTATAGATACTTGGACCCTGTTAAGACATTGTTTAACACAATGGTTTTATGTCGATCAGAGCAGGGCTATTGCGTATCTTTTAATGACTGTGGATAACTTATAATGTCTATCAAATAACTGTCAAATGGTGAGTTTTTAAGAATAAAATGTACCAAACCATAACCAATTTACAGTTAATCTATGGACATTTCTGACAGCCACTGACGTTAAAAAGATACGCAATAGGGGGGGGTCACAACGGGTACTGTTTCAATTTATTTTTAACCGTATCTGTTACATTGGAAGTACCCTGTTCAATTAGATTTTACATATTGTTGCCTCAATGTCCTGCGGTTATCAATGAAGCGTTGATTCGTTGGTCTGTTTTTAGAAAATTTATAAAATGCCAATAATATGTTTCAGGTATTTGTTTTACACTGTGGCAGGTTATTTTTGTTCAACTTGTTGCTTGTTATCTATATTATCAAATAATAAATAATTTAATTATGTCAAATAAAACAACATACTGATTCACTTATTTTTATTTCGGGCTTAAATGGGACCAGTAGGGCTATTGCGTATCTTTTTAATGTCAGTGGCTATCATAAGTGCCCATAGATTAACTGTAAATTGGTTATGGTTTGGTACATTTTTTTCTTAAAAACTCACCATTTGACAGTTATTTGATAGACATTTTAAGTAATCCACTGTCACTAAAAGATACACAATAGCCATGCAGAACCCATCGTGCCGCTCCCTTTCGGTTATCTTCGCACGCTGGTAAGGAAACGTAACGCCAAGCTGTAGGTAGACCACGGCGAGTGCAGGCAGGCCATCGACGGCCGCCTCACCAAACAAGCGCTCCGGCTCAGTCAGCCGGAGCGCTTGTTTGGTGAGGCGGGAGTCAACTACGCACAGTGACGGCTGCCATCACTGGACACGGTACTGTTAACAAGCACCTCTTTTTGTTATAGATAGTCCTCTGTGTCGAGCCTGCATGGAGCAAGAAGAAACAGCAGCCCACGTGCTCCTGCACTGTCCGGGCGTTGCCCCATACAGGGCCAAGTACTTCGGTAACCCAGGTACTCTTCACGAGATTGCAAATAACACCAAAGGGTTGCAGGCTTTTCTCGGAGAGCTGGGGTGGATCGAATGATATTTTCCACCCGTACGCAAAATACGCGCTTTAGACTTGGGAGTTGCGAACACTAGCCCGTTGTACTTATACTCATAAACATCGCCGTCTCGCCGCGCCGACATCGCAAGTTTCGTGCCCGCAGACCTATTGCTAAACCTAAAAGGTTACCTCGTAAATATCCTCGTTTCTTGTAGTAGTCATATCTGACGCGCACATCGTCCCAGGATGGTAAGCCAGCCGGAGCTGCGAGCAGCAGTTCCTCTGGATAACTGCCTGCTGCTGCACCTTCCAAAGCCCTGGAGAAAAAATAATTTGTTAGTAAAATACTGACAAAATAGCAGCAAACTGGTGCCCTGAGACAGTGAGACGGGGTCGCGGCAGGCCACGAAGGAGATGGCGGGATGAACTAGATCGGTTCCGTCAAAATTGGAAGGAGGACGCGCGGGTTCGCGAGAAGTGGAAGCAGTGATTTGAGAATAGTGTGGCGGGCTTGTCCCAATTGTTAAATCGAAATATTTGGGAATACTGGTCTTTCCAGTCCCTCTACGGACAGGTGGGCTGTGTCCCAGCGCTGGGAAGGCAATACGTACGGGTAGGGTGTGGGCGCGTCGGGTGCGGGCGCGGCGCTGTCGTCACGTTCGATGTGTACGTGCAGCGCGCTGTCGCGCCGAGTGATGCGCATGTTCTCTAGTCGTGCTGAGCGGACAGGTGGGCTGTGTCCCAGCGCTGGGAAGGCAATACGTACGGGTAGGGTGTGGGCGCGTCGGGTGCGGGCGCGGCGCTGTCGTCACGTTCGATGTGTACGTGCAGCGCGCTGTCGCGCCGAGTGATGCGCATGTTCTCTAGTCGTGCTGAGCGGACAGGTGGGCTGTGTCCCAGCGCTGGGAAGGCAATACGTACGGGTAGGGTGTGGGCGCGTCGGGTGCGGGCGCGGCGCTGTCGTCACGTTCGATGTGTACGTGCAGCGCGCTGTCGCGCCGAGTGATGCGCATGTTCTCTAGTCGTGCTGAGCGGACAGGTGGGCTGTGTCCCAGCGCTGGGAAGGCAATACGTACGGGTAGGGTGTGGGCGCGTCGGGTGCGGGCGCGGCGCTGTCGTCACGTTCGATGTGTACGTGCAGCGCGCTGTCGCGCCGAGTGATGCGCATGTTCTCTAGTCGTGCTGAGCGGACAGGTGGGCTGTGTCCCAGCGCTGGGAAGGCAATACGTACGGGTAGGGTGTGGGCGCGTCGGGTGCGGGCGCGGCGCTGTCGTCACGTTCGATGTGTACGTGCAGCGCGCTGTCGCGCCGAGTGATGCGCATGTTCTCTAGTCGTGCTGAGCGGACAGGTGGGCTGTGTCCCAGCGCTGGGAAGGCAATACGTACGGGTAGGGTGTGGGCGCGTCGGGTGCGGGCGCGGCGCTGTCGTCACGTTCGATGTGTACGTGCAGCGCGCTGTCGCGCCGAGTGATGCGCATGTTCTCTAGTCGTGCTGAGCGGTCTGCAGACCATTGTGCCATCTTGCCGAAGCGTTCCGACAGAGTTAGTCTGTGGAAGAAAGAAATATTGTAGTACTATAAAAGACAATCACAGAAAAAATTACTGTTTAAGGCCTCAGCCTCGAATTTTACGGGCAGCGGGGCGGCGGCGGCGGCGGCGCGGGAGCGGCAGGACCTTATGCGTACAATCAAATGGACCAGTTCTCGGAATACAGCGGCGCGGGGGCGGGCAACGAGCGGTGCACTCCATACAAGCCGCACCGCCGCCGCCGCCGCCCCGCTGCCCGCAAAATTTGAGGCAGAGGCCTTAGGCATTCAGGTTGTCAACATACTTATATTGTGACTTACGGGATATATTCCGTGATTTCGTGTCGAGTTCCAGTAGATCGCGTTGTAAAAGACTTGACGTTAGACAGATTTATACCATCCACCCGCATTCTTCAGTCAACACGCGATCATGGTGTATGCAACAGCGTCAAAATATCGGAAGCTCATAATAATGGACAATCAAAAAAAAAAAATCCCGTAAGTGATTGTATCTTCATTCTCTTGCTCCGATGTTTTTCTTTCATACTTCTCCTATTTATTTATTTTATTTATTTAGGTAACCAACAGCGATACATTAAAATATATCACAAAATATGCTTGTTAAAGTTTCTATGGCCAATTATAGGTTACCCTGTATTACTGGATAAACAAAACAAAAATGCAATACAATCCAAAATTACACAAAATGAATAGGTGGTTAATTTAGTACAAAAAAGATAAAAGAAGAAGACGAAGAATGGTTGTCTGTCATTTACCTCCGTTTACAGCCTTCATGATTCGTTTTTTGAAGGTAAGTTATACTCGTTATTACTAATACTCGCTATTACTCGTTATTGAGATAAAGACTGTGTAAAGCGTGGCATGGCAAGAAAAATGGCGTCTGGCTCACCTGAAACTAATTTTCTTGCCATATCATGTTTTACGTCCATCTATCTCCTTCTAATGATCTTCCTCTAATCTTCCCATCCACATTTATCCTCAAAACTTTCCGCATTCTTCCGCTTTCATCATCTACCTAGCCTTTTCCCAACTATGTTGGGGTCGGCTTCCAGTCTAACCGGATGCAGCTGAGTACCAGTATTTTACATGGAGCGACTGCCTATTTGACCTCCACAACTATAAAGTATGCCAACGTTATTTCACGTTTCTTCACAAAGGGCTAAGAAGGAACATGGGTTTGTTTTTAGTCATTAGAAGTCTGACACTCCCTACCGCTCTGTCCAGAGCGGGAGGAGTCATTTGATGATTTCGCACCCTCCAAAAACGAAGCGAAAAAAGTGCCACATGAGTGCACAGTGACATAGTGCGCAAGTGAAGAAAAGTATAGTTTTAAGGTTCTATTTACTATCACAAGCTGTATTAAATGAGTTTGTATGTTATTATGTATGTTAGTCTGTAAGATCTAGCTAGATACATAGATAAGAATTAGATCTATCCGTCGGGGCTGCGGATTTTTCACAAGTTACTGCGTTAGGGCTAAGAAGGATCACGGGTGGGTTTTAGTCATTAGAAGTCTGATACCTGCCCAGAGCCATTTGATGATTTCCTACCCTCCAAAAAATAAAAAATAAATACTATAATATTTACCTCTGCGGCTGCGGATCGGAGCTAGCATCAGACTCGGAATCCGAGTCACTGTCATTCAGTGCGGCAGCTATAGCGGCGGGAGACACGGCGCGCGGGTCCCTCGGGTCGCGGCGGGGGACGGGGCGGGGCGGCGCGGGGCCGGGAGGGGGGGGGCGGCGCTCGCCCTCGCGCTTTATGTGCGTCGCGGGGACCGGAGGACGGACTGCCATCTGGGAGCGCTGCCATTCTAGTACCTGGGGGTGATGGAGAGGTGGATTGCTTATTTTATTGTAGACGCGCGCGTGAAAATGACGATTTTCGATACAAACTTTCATCCCCTATTTAACTCCCTTAGGGGTTGAATTTTGAAAAATCCTTCCTTATTCCTTGTCTACGTTATAAAGGGAACCTCTGTGCAAAATTTCAGCTTTCTAGGTACAAGGGTTTGGGCTGGGCGTTGATGAGTCAGTCAGTCAGGACTTCTCTTTTTTTATATAGATGATTCAAATTGGCCTTGAATTGAAAGATTTGGAGATCATGAAAGGCCTATGTCCAGCAGTGGCATTATTTATGCATATATTTGAGGAAAAAATCATGTAAAATTTAACAGAAAAATTCAAGTTATTGTACAGGAATAATAAAAACAAGTTAAATATGGAAATGACACAGGCTAACAATAAACTGTAGTCTGTATCAATATTAACGGCGTACATAATTCTTTTTTTTTTTTCTCCAAATCTTACTAAGAATAAACTTAAGACCCATCTCTCATACCATCTCCGTTGCCAGCCGAAATAAAGGAAACACAAAAAATAAAATTAAAACTTCAAAATAAAATAATAAAAAAACTCAAAATAAAAAAAGTAAACATAATTTCACATACATTAGTGGCACATACCTTCTCTTCCCTGGTCCGCTTGCTGGCTTCCCTTGCCTTCAGGAGCTCCCGGGTCGGTTGTACCGCGCGGGCCGGTGGACGGGCGGGCCGGTTCGGGGAGGTTACGGTGCTGTGAAAAGAGGGATGGGTCAGTTATGCTTGTAGGGAGTTAGCCAAATAGGGGATCGGACTGGGTCAAAATATTAAGATTCTGTTTAGTCCGTAAGTTAGATTATCGAAAAATATTGAATACGTGTTTTTTGTTTTATCAAATCAATAAAAAATTACGATGATAAAACGCGTCAAAGATCTTGGAGTGGGGCTTGAAACGTCACTTGTGTCGTCAAAATGTACTATCATATGACGTCACACGAGTTTTCGAAGCACTGTATAGTCTTCATTTTAAGGCGCAGTTAAAGGGGCACCGTAAAAACGACCTGTTTTTCGTCGCAGAGTTAGCCGTATTGCTACTTATTACAATTCCAAAAAAAATACAGTGTATAGTCAAATGTATAGGTAAAAGACTTATGCAAAAATATTTTCTAAAAGTAATCAAGAACCTCGAAAAAAAAAATCACAAAATCACAATAAAATCACACGAAAAAACTTTTTCGTCTCGAAATGCTCAATATTTTGAGTAACAACTGTTATTTTTTTTTTTACTATCAGAAAGGCAATTTAACCAACTAAAGACATATGTAAAAATATTTTAACATTACAGCGTATTTTTTTTTTTAATAAATTAAATCTGCGAACTATCGTTCATTTTGGCAGTCACGAGCATCAAACGCATCGCCATTTTTAACCTTATTTGTTTAGGCGATGAGTTAAACGCGCGCTCAAGGTCGCGGGCAGTTAATGTCGCCTTAAGTTTACGTGAAAAAAGAAAATCCAATGTGTGTCCAATAATTTTTGGAAATCTATCTGACGGACTAATTAGTTTTTTTTTGTCCAATCCCCTATTGTAGGGCAATGGCAGTTCAGTTGGAACACGAAGTCAAAGTTCTTTACAAGGGGTCAATATAAATTTCTGAGATCTCTCTGGCGATACATGGCGAAAAAAGGGGAGGCCTGTTTCCAGTATTAGGTGATTCCGGGCTGATATGATGATGATGATACTAATCCAGTATAACATGGCCTCGTTTTGTATGAGCTTGCGATATAATGAGAGATCATCTTACATTTGATAGATAGATAGCAGCCTGGGTAACGACATAACTCGTGATTAGTGTACAAATAGAATAAGATCGTTTGTAAACTGTATTGTAAACTATATGTACTAATAAAGACCTTGAAAATTGAATTGAAATTGATACCAGGCTAGGTTACCACACGATACCTTTTCACCCTGTTCCTCATAACCTCTTAAAATATAAAGAGTTAAATTAGCTTTCTCTTTTGATAGGCTATATTGTCCCTACTGTTGAGCAAGCCCATATTTTAGAATAATTGGAAACGCCCTTACAGGTGATCTTTCCAAAATAGTTATATACAGTGATAGTCAAGCAGCACTCAAAGCACTGAACAAAGTGGAAGTCACATCTGCACTGGTTAAAGAGTGTAAGGAAGCACTCAACCAGCTAGCGGAAAGAGCAGAAGTAACAGTCGCATGGGTCCCTGGTCATCAAGGACACGAAGGGAATGAGATAGCGGATGAGTTAGCCAGAAAAGGAGCAGATGAAACCTTTGTGGGACCAGAGCCCAGGCTACCGATCCCACATAACATAACAAAAGGAATCATCCATAGAATAACCACAGGAGAGTCAAATAAAAGATGGAATGCAACAGAAGGTTGTCGACAATCGAAAATCTTCTTAAAGTCATATGATGAAAAGAAATCCCACAAACTACTCAGAATGAGCAGGGGAAACATAAGACTAGTAGTAGGGATCGCAACAGGACACTGTGGACTCAATAGACACCTGACGATTATGAAAGTAAAGGAAGATCCCATATGCCCAGCATGTGGAGAAGCAGAAGAAACAAGTTTCCACCTTGTGGCGGAATGCACAATGTATGGGCCACTCAGATGGGAAATCCTAGGAACAGATGAGATTAATGAAGAGAAGCTCGCAGAAATCTCTACCGAACAACTGGTGAGCTTCTGCAAGGCGACAGGAAGATTCGTGATGCCGACCACCAGTAACCCATGAAGGGGATCCACCAAAATGGGGAACTGGGCGAAATAATCCACAACGAAAGGACTGATCGCCCGTCTGGTGTCTGCCGGCGTCCCCGAAGATAAATAGAATAGAAGCCCATATTTTCAAATGTGGTCACTATAATAGCCATGTTCCCTATGCCGCAATGCGGTCGACCCCCTGCGCGCGCCAGTCTGTGGAATGGGGTGCTTCCGTTGCATAACTAATTATAGGTGCATATCTTATCTTATCTACAAGCTGCTTCCAATTTTTTATATTAAAGAAAGTCCTAGCTTGGAATCAGAGCCTCATGCTTAGTACTAGAAAACCGCAGTATAAAAAAAAGGTTAAGTTATTTTGGCACAATGCCATATTCGGAACCCGCACCGCCATTTTGTATTTTTTACTATTTCCCGAAATATTCCTTGAAAAAAAAACCGTCCTACGGTCCGCAAAAAAAAATTCTTACTACCCTTTTGGAAATTCACTTGTTGAATATTAATCAAAACATGCAACTCCTATTTTAAAACTACTAACTCACCGAGTATCGAGTATTAAACACATAACACTCTTTCCACTTTTAGTTACTCAACAGTTACGAATCGAAAGGACTCTCCTTTCGATTCCTAACTGTTGAATATCAATTGAGACTGATAAAACTAGGTCACTAATCACAGTATGCGTATTGATTTAATAGACGCGCATATTTAACGACTGCGGGCACTGTAATACCCATTACTCTTGACGCAATGCAGATTGCGTTCCGCCCGCACCTCTGCGCGCGCATAGATGCGGCAGCTTCTGGGAGCCACTCCAGTTACGCAACGAATATTGATCGGAAATGACGGTTTTTTTTATAATAAATTTGATATTAGTCATTTTTGTTTACTAAGGGCCAGGACAGAACGCATTTTTTTTTGTCAATTTGCGGCTCAATATTAGGATGAATATCATTTGCGACCGTTAAAATACGAGAAATCCCACTCACGGAATGTTAAATATTAAACACATAACACTCTTTCCACTTTCAGTTACTCAACAGTTACGAATCGAAAGGACACTCCTTTCGATTCCTAACTGTTGAATAAAACTGCAGAATTAAAACTGGGTCACTTTCTGATAAAAATCACAGTATGCGTGTTGATTAAAGACACGCATATATTTAACGACTGCGGGCACTGTAGTACCCATTACTCTTGACGCAATGCAGAATGCGTCCCGCCGCTCCCGTTACGCAACGAATATTGATTGGAAATGGTGGAACAAATTTTTAATAAAATTGATATTAGCCATTTCTGCCCATGAGGTAACAATTTACTAAGGGTACCATGATAGACCGCATTTTTTTTTATTTTTTTATGCGTCTTAATATTAGGATGAATTTCATTTGCAACCGTTAAAATTCGAAAATCCCACTCACCGAATGTTAAGTATTAAACACATAACACTCTTTCCACTTTCAGTTACTCAACAGTTACGAATCGGAAGGGCTCTCCTTCCGATTCATAACTGTTGAATAAAAACTGCTAAGTTATAACTGGGTCACTTTCTGATAAAAATCACAGTATGCGTAATTCCCGATGCAAGAGACGCGTATGTTTAACGACTGCGGGCACTGTAGTACCCATTACTCTTGACGCAATGCAGAATGCGTCCCGCCGCACGCCGCACCTCTGCGCACGCATTGGTGCGGGATCTTGTGGAGCCGCTCCCGTTGCGCAACGAATATTGATCGGAAATGGTGGAACAAATTTTTAATAAAATTTGAAATTAGCCATTTCTGCCCATGAGGTAACAATTTACTAAGGGTACCATGATAGCCCGCAATTTTTTTTTTTTTATGCGTCTTAATATTAGGATGAATTTCATTTGCAACCGATAAAATTCGAAAATCCCACTCACCGAATGTTAACTATCAAACACATGACACTCTTTCCGCTTTCAGTTACTCAACAGTTACGAATCGAAAGGACACTCCTTTCGATTCATAGCTGTTGAATAATACTGCAGAGTTAAAACTGGGTCACTTTCTGATAAAAATCACAGTATGCGTAATTCCCGATGCAAGAGACGCGTATGTTTAACGACTGCGGGCACTGTAATACCCATTCCTCTTGACGCAATGCAGAATGCGTCCCGCCGCACGCCGCACCTCTGCGCGTGCATAGGTGCGGCAGTTTGTGGACCCGCTCCTGTTACGCAACGAATATTGATTGGAACCAGCCCCTCCACCTCTACCCCCGAAGAGTTAGTCAGAGATAGGGCCCATTAGTCAATACTTATTTTAGCGACATCTATGACGTAAGATACTAATTCTGCATCGTACAATTTAAGTTATCAGCCAGATAAAGATATACACGTTGGGTACAGATTTACCTAAAAGGAATTCCAAGCGCCCCAAGTCTATTCACACCTACAGCGTGCTTCTACAGAGTTGTGATGTTTCCCCGGTATACTATCGCGGCCTTTCACCTAATCGCGGAGTGGAGGCGCCGAGCCACGCCCCCTCTAAAATTTAGGCCTTTCAGTTCGAAAGTCGGTATTCTGTGTCTGATCGCGGTGGAGTAAAGACGTACCGGACAGTACCCGAATCATTGTGCCGCGTGTTATTGTGTTAAATTAATTTGTTAGTTTAATAAAAGCAGTGTTTCGCACCCAGTTTGTTTTCGTTGTACGAAACTATCGCGCACATGATTTCCCGAGTCTAACGGAATAAATCCTGACAATCCGACATAATTATACAACAACCCTATAGCCCACCTGATATGAGATTCATCTGGTCAAAGGATCCTCTCTTTTCATTGTACCTTTAAGTTTCCATTAAAAAGTGATTTATCCGCAAAAACTAAGTACTTACCGAGTACAAAGTATTAAACACATTACACTCTTCCCACTTTCAGTTACTCAACAGTTACGAATCGAAAGGGCACTCCTTTCGATTTGTAACTGTTGAATAAAAGCTGCAAAGTTAAAACTGGGTCACTTTCTGATGGAAATCACAGTATGCGTATTTTCCGATACGAGACGCGTACATTTAACGACTGCGGGTACTGTAATACCCGTATCCTCTTGCTGCAATGCAGATTGCGCCCCCCCCCCCCCCATGCCTCTGCGCGCGCATAGGCGAGGCATTTTGTGGAGCCGCTCCCGTTACGCAACGAACATTGATTGGAAATATAACATCAGGCCTCTAATCTCCGCAGAGTTGGACAGGTGTATACCTATACATCACGAGTTAAGGTTACATGGGACTTAAAGAAGACGAGCTTATTAAAAGACACCGGGAAGCTAATAAGAATACCTAATTGTAAAACCTAATAACATTTTGTACAACCTTTTAAATCATTAAAACTCGACAAATTGATACTGACTGTATTTCTCAAAACATAAAAAAATAAAATTTTGAGACAGAGAAATACCCTAAAATCAAGTTGTATTACAATAAAAATAAGTTTTCCGACCATGAAAACCCGACCGTAAAAATGCGTACTCACCGAAAGTTAAGTGTTAAACACATTACACTCTTCCCACTTTCATTTACTCAACAGTTACGAATCGAAAGGACACACCTTTCGATTCGTAACTGTTGAGAAAACTGGGTCACTTTCTAATCAAAATCACAGTATGCGTTTTTCCCGATGCAAGAGACGCGTATATTTAACGACTGCGGGTACTGTAATACCCATTCCTCTTGCCGCAATGCAGATTGCGTTCCGCCCGCACCTCTGCGCGCGCAGTGTTTGAGCGGAGCGCAGATCTTGGTACGGGGTACGCCCGTTGCGTAATAAGTTATTGATCACTAACATTGGAATATCGTATAAAAAGATCAAGCCTGATCAGGCAGAGGTGTATAATAAATACATCTAAACAACGTAAAGTACTATAAACGGGGGCAAGGAGTTCATGGCTAAATAATGACAGCCACTCGGGTCAATCTTCCATCTGCGTAGGGTTGTCCCTTACATCCTATATATAGACAATCTTTCTAAACGCTCACCCTCCGCGACTTATGTACTTAACCTATTTCTAGTATGTAATTTGGCATTTCGGAAACTTATCTGATTTTTTTGTCAACTACCCTATTCTATACGATTGTGAGAGACAGACTGCACAGAAACCTGGCAGCTGCCAGGTTTCTGTGCAGCCCGTCTCGCGCAGATGAGCTCATCTGCTTCAGATGCAACCTACATGCTGACCACGATCCTCAGATATATGAGGGACCAACCAGAGAGTCTAGGCCAGTCTGCTGTCCACATAATTGGGTATTTGGAAAAAAAAAATGTATGAAAATTTTGTCGCGTGAAACGGCCATTAGTACCACGTAACTATGGCGGTATGTTATTATGACGTCACATTAGATGTAGCGCTGTCTCTGTCTTGCACGTCCTTTAAAATCGGTTAAAACTAAGGCATTTTTTAAGATATCACACTATTTTTTTTTAACTTTTGTCTATCTTTTTATTTACTGTTTCCGAATCACAAGTAAAGAAAAAATATTCAAATACCCAATTGCTTGAGTCTAAACGCAATAAATCCTGAAATTCCGACATGTAAATAAATATCTATCGACTAACCTCGGTTTAACACCCTTGGGCGGCTGCGGCGGCCCGGCCGGCTTCTTGTTCTTAGCGGAGCATACCGAACACGACTCGTCGGAACAGCTGCTCACTGAAGAACCGGAGCCTGATGACTGGAAGAGAATGGGTTGGTTAGGTCGCTGGTACAGGGAAATGTGTGGAGGCGTAAAGAGTAGGAGATATTGCTAGTTAGTGGTGTGAACGTCGGTCTGCCAAGTCATAGGTCTCGGAGTTCTAACCGAAGATTCCTCTGATTTTTGGGATTCATGTGTGTTTTGTTTAGTTATAACTGCCTTCGGCTAAGGAACACTTTGAGGGAAATCGTCATGCTTGAGAGAGATTTCTTGTGAAGCCAGTCTTATTAAAAGGAATCGAGCCAGTACTAAGTGGCCTGTGGAGGTCAAATAGGTAGTCAATAGGCATTACTGTGAATTCATACTTTTAGAAAGATTCAAACTAAACAAACAATATAACCAACAAACAACTAACGAATAAACTGATATAACAAAGTTGATCATGGTATTCAGCTGCATCTGGATCAAGAGCTAAATAGGATGATAGGTACAGTATTAACTGGGTTGTGGAGATCATATACGCAGTCGCTCCATGTAAAATACTGGTATTTACCTGCATCTGGTTATACTGTAAGCCGACTCCAACATACAACCTGTAAAGCCTGTACAGAAGCTGACACACTTACCTTCCTAGGGTCAGGCGGTGATGGCGGACGCACGGGACGCGCGGGTGCGGGAGGACGGCGCGCGTCGCGACGTGGTGGCGGGGCGCCGCGCGGGGAGCGACGCCGGGGGCTGCGCGCTGGGCTGCGTCTGTCCGGACATATACATCATGACTGTAACCTAGATGCTTGTTAACCTTTTAACTGACTTCTATGTACACACAAAATATTTAACAGGACATCACATTAAGATAGAAGAGTGCGAAGGTACTGTTCTGACTTTGTTAGTTCATTAAGTTTTCGCCCGACTTCCGTAAGTTATTTTTTTCCGTGGGATACGTTAATTCTTGTCAAGAATTTAAAATAGTGAGGAGACTAGGTATTTTAAATTCTCATTCAACGTAAATGGCAAGAAGAAATTCATAAAGTACAGAGTGCGTGATGTCGAGAGCCTCGTGGATGCAGGAGGGTTCTTTATTCGTGTAAGTATTTTTTTTTCGTAAGTCCGTGAAAAAAGAACACGAAATTAAACAAACAAATGTCACCAATTTCAGAAGCAGATTTTTCTTCTAAAGCTTTTTATTTTTTTATATTTTAGCAATCTGTTTTTTACTTTATCTTGTGTTACGTTTTGTTGGCAACATAGCCTTTGAAGCGCCATCTGTGGACGCCAGCGAGGAAACTGACATCAACAAAGGCAGTTTTTTAACGGCGAAGCACATTACAAGTGAAGCTCTGTATCATCGATTCTATATTTTCTTGTACTTATTGTAAAAATAAATATTTAACCAGTTTATTGTCTCGAATTTATTTAAAGGAAATCATCATTCTCCAAATCCAAATTTATTTGGAGTCGGCGCAACATGTCTTCTTCCATCCTTTTCTATTTCTCGTCATCTCAGCAGTCACCTCTTTCTGGCCATATCATTCTTCACACAATCCATACATCGAAAAACTTTTACTACTTAAAAGTACTCCTACATTTCGAAAAAGGTACGCGCGGCCCCGGACACAATGAAGAAGAAGGAACATAAGTGGTTTTTATTCAGTTGAACAGTGCACATTTTGCGGATGCGGGCACTGTAATACCCATTCCTCTGGCCACAATGCAGTTTGCGCTCAGATGAGTGTCAGACTCTTACTGAATAAAAGCCATTAGTGGTCCGCCTAATTCCTTTGCGTTTCAGGGTCGCGAAAGCCATCAGTGTAACTTCTAACGCCGCGTCGCGGTAACTGTTTCAAACTAATTCCGCAACCCTGGCACTGCATGGCATATAGTACTCCTACATTTCGTAAAACTACGTACTCACTGTTTATACATTGCATTACACTTTCCACTTACTCAACAGTTACGAATCGAAAGGCCCTTCGGTACCCTTTCGGTTCATAACTGTTGAAGACACACCACAAAACTTAAAACTAGGTCACTTCCTAACGAACATCACAATACTACGGTGAGACGTGCACATTTTGCGGATGCGGGTACTGTAATACCCATCCATCTTGCCGCAATGCAGATTGCGCTGGGATGAGAGATGCGCGCGCATGGGCGAGGCAGCTCGTGGACCTACTCCCGTTACGTAACGAATATTGATTGGAAATAGGGATGTTAACTAAAAAAATCTAATTAGTCCGTCAGATAGATTTCCAAAAAATATTGGACACATATTTTTTCTTTTTTCTCGTAAACAAACAATGAAGACGATACAGTGCTTTGAAAACTCGTGTGACGTCATATTCTAAGACATTAGTATGACATTTCTTAGCGAGCAGTGACGTCACCACCTCCCACTCAAATCTTTGACGCGTTTTATCTTCGTCAATTTTTATTGATTTGATATAACAAAAAATACGTATCCAATATTTCTCGATAATCTAACAGACGGACTAATTAGAATCACATTTTTTTTAGTCAGTAAACATCCCTATTAATGTAACATCACGCCTGTTATCCTCAAAGGGTTAGGCTGAAGTCTACTTGAAGCAGGTAAACCATTTTTTTAAGGATGACTCCTCTCGCTCTGAGCGGAGCAGAAGGCAGTGTCAGACTCTTACTTACTAAAACCCATCCGTGTTCAGTCTAATGCCCTTTGCGTTCCAGGGCCACGGAGATTCTTTCGAATAAATTCCGCAACCCTGGCAGATCTAATAGTACTCTTACATTTCATAACACTACGTACTCACTGTTTATACATTGCATTACACACTTTCACTTACTCAACAGTTACGAATCGAAAGGCTTACCCTTTCGGTTCATAACTGTTGAAGACACACCACACAACTTAAAACTGGGTCACTTTTTGCGTTTCAGAGTCGCGGTAACTCTTTCGAACAAATTCTGCAACCCTGTCATATCTAATAGTACTCTTACATCTCATAAAACTACGTACTCACTGTTTATACATTGCATTACACACTTTCACTTACTCAACAGTTACGAATCGAAAGGCTTATCCTTTCGGTTCATAACTGTTGAAGAAACATCACACAACTTAAAACTGGGTCACTTCCTAACGAACATCACAATACCACGATGAGACGTGCACATTTTGCGGATGCGGGTACTGTAATACCCACTCCCCTTGCCGCAATGCAGATTGCGCTGGGATGAGAGAGGCGCGCGCATGGGCGAGGCAGCTCGTGGACCTACTCCCGTTATGCAATGAATATTGATTGGAAATTAATATAACCATCAGGCCTGTTATAACCTAAAGGCTGAGGTGTACTTGAAGCAGATTTATCTACATTTCTCGACATATGTTTAAGTCTCGTGTGAGTATTGACAACAATATGGTACAAATGCAGACCCCATTTCTTCTACTGAGAAATTGCTAATGAAAAATCCAATTATATTTTAGACTAGCTTTTGCCAGCGGCTTCGCCCGCGTGAAAAAAACGAAGGCCATTCAAACTATTTAAATCCCTTAGGGGTTGAATTTCGAAAAATCCTTCCTTATTCCTTGTCTACATTATAAAGAGAACCTCTGTGCAAAATTTCAGCTTTCTAGGTCCAATGGTTTGGGCTGGGCGTTGATGAGTCAGTCAGTCAGTCAGGACTTCTCTTTTTATTTATAGATAGATAGAAGAGGGATACGCCTCGCACGGCTGATAAAGGTGCAGCCATATTATGTGCCTTTTAGCCGGGCGTCCAAACAAAGGCGATGCCTGTTCGTATCAGAGTCCTAGAACCTAAATTACTTATTATAAAAAAATAATAGGCATGGAATACTAATACTGTTATAAAATATTATACTTAATACCTTTACTTAAAAAAAAAATATCAGCTCAATTAGAAACCAAGGAGAGGGTTTTTAACTTCTAAGTTACTGTATTGATAATATTTTTGAGACAAACTTTAAAAATAATTTTAATGCGAGTGCAACATTTCTCTTTTTGAAATATCTTTTATGCATATGGAATACTAGCTTTTGCCAGCGGCTTCACCCGCGTGAAAAAACCCGACTTTCCATACAAACGTTCATCCCCTATTTAACTCCCTTAGGGGTTGAATTTCGAAAAATCCTTCCTTATTCCTTGTCTACATTATAAAGGGAACCTCTGTGCAAAATTTCAGCTTTCTAGGTCCAAGGGTTTGGGCTGGGCGTTGATGAGTCAGTCAGTCAGTCAGGACTTCTCTTTTTATTTATATAGATATAGCCAATATTGTATGATCATAATGTGGGTTGTGGAGGTCAGATAGGCAGTCACTCCCTGTAAAATACTGGTATTCAGCTGCATTCTGTAAGATTGGAACCGGACCCCAACATTATTGGGAAAAGGCTAGGAAAGATGATGATCTCAACATAATACGGCCAGGCCAATTGTAAAATATATTTTATAACATACCTGGCAATAGGGCTCCTTCTAGGGCTTCGCCGGGGACTCCGACGAGCGGAGCGCGAGCGCGACTTGCGCGGCGACCGGCGCCCTATCGGAGACCGGGAGCGGCGCACCACTGGAGATCGAGAACGACGACTCGGTAGTGGAGTCCTGTAAAGAATAGCAAGGTTAAGCCAATGGTAGAAAAGATTTAGGATGAAGAGACTTTTTTATAAACCAGTCAAAATAATAGCATTTTTTCAAGTAGGCCTACTACTACTACTACTTGAAAAAATGTTATTATTTTTAAAAGCACTATTGAATTGTCAAAAACAATAATAAGAAGCTACAGTCCCAGTCACAAGGTATAATAACTGTGAGTGTACTGTAGTTGCCCATTCCAAAGCGTTGGTCTCATGAGAAGAACGGTCGGGAGAAACTCCATGGCCACCACTTTTTTATTGTACGGGAAATCTTTACAAAGCGACGCCATAATTATTATACTTCAAAGGCGACCAACCCATAATGCACTTCTAAAGACTTATGTCTTTTGAAGTTAATATTGTAATACTAGCATGCAAATAAAAATTCTGGAAGCTGCATACAAACGGCTGAAAAATACGGAACCGAAAACGTAAGATAACCATGATTCGCTTTCTTAATAAAAACGAATTAAGCTTCCTGGGCCGTATTTTTGAATCAATAGAATTCCAAATCGTGTACGAAATCGCAGAATTCATCACGTCATTTCCGTCATTTCTACTGGTAGAATATCGGAAACGAGTGGGTCGGACCACTCGTTGCAAAATTCACGGGTATGAATATTCAAAAATAGCGATTTCGTACGGATTCGCATACGAATTCTGCGATTTCGTACACGATTTGGAATTCTATTGATTCAAAAATACGGCCCCTGTAGCGAAACATACCGTGGATAAATGGATATGTAACAGGCAAAACTCTTAATCAGTCAAAACTACTTTTCAGAACGCGTTTTAACGCAATAGGGGTTTTGACTGAAACCATTCAGTCAAAACTTTTATTAAAACCTTTGCGTTAAAACGCGTTTATTCTAATGAAATAAATGTTAGTTATCGTACAAGGTTATCCAAGGGTAAAAAAAAACCTAACATACCTAATAAGTTTCCTAACGACATTTAGGTTATTATAATTTAGTAGAGAAATACCTAATAATTTGTTATAATAGTTTTGACTGGTCAAAAGTAGTTTTGACTGATTAACGTCCAAATACTCAAACGTCACTCAATTTTAAGTTGCACTTAAATCTCATGCTGTCTTTGTTACTTTAACGCAGAGTGACAGAGATAGCAGGAGTTTTGAGGGTTAAGGCGCGGGCCCACCGCGGCGCATGCTGTGCACGGACACGCGGCGCATTTTAGCTGCGTGTATTAATTTGTTTGGCAACGTGGGTCAACGTTTCCACTGGAGTACACGAATATCACCCACGACTATTATAGCGTGGTACGACGCACAGCGAGGCTACGATATAACACACTAAGCGATTGTACATCGATAAGCGAGCTGTGCATAGTCGTGGGTCATATTCGTGTACTTCAGTGGAAACGTAGACCCACGTCGACAGCGTTGAGCTATGTAACCGCCTATTCGAGCAAGCCACGCATGTATCAATGACGTCAATTCATGCGTAGCCTCTCCGTGGGTTGCAGTGGACACAACCACATACATTTTCTTACAAAGCGAAGCATACTACACGTGCGTAGCCTCTCCGTGCACCGCGGTGGGGCCGCGCCTTTACTCATAGTTGAGTGACGTTTGAGTATTTGGGCATAAGAGTTTTGCCTGTGACAGATACAACTCATGGCTAATTCAATGTAATCCGCGGTCGGTGGAGATAAACCTATTTTTAACAAAGCATAAAGGCCCACCAACCACAATCACACATCTGAGTAAAAGATTGCTATTAAACTGAATGCAGTAGTCACTTTCAGTTTATCTACCGCTTAAACACTCTCAACCACTGGTAAATGAATCATTTGTTCAAAAACAGCGCTAATGCTGCATCAATGTATCTCCAAAAGCAAAGCAGCGCTACCTTTGCCCAATTTTCCATAAATCTTGCCCTATTTCTGCGCCACCCACTGTGTTCAAAACTATTTTTGCACACCCAGTGCATCTAAAACTACTTTCGCACACCCACTGTACTATTTTTGCACACTAGTGCATCCAAAACTACTTTCGCACACACCCACTGCACTATTTTGGCATACCCAGTGCCATCCAAAACTATTTTTGCACACCCAGTGCATCTAAAACTACTTTCGCACACCCTCTGCACTATTTTGGCATACCCAATGCCACCAAAACCTATTTGTGCACACCTTGTGCATCTAAAACTACTTTCGCACACCCTCTGCACTATTTTGGCATACCCAGTGCCACCAAAACCTATTTGTGCACACCTTGTGCATCTAAAACTACTTTCGCACACCCTCTGCACTATGTTGGCATACCCAGTGCCATCGAAATCTATTTTTGCACAACCAGTGCATCGAAATCCAAAACTACTTTCGCACACCCACTGCACTATTTTGGCATACCCAGTGCCATCGAAATCTATTTTTGCACAACCAGTGCATCTAAAACTACTTTCGCACACCCACTGCACTATTTTGGCATACCCAGTGCCATCGAAATCTATTTTTGCACAACCAGTGCATCCAAAACTACTTTCGCACACCCACTGCACTATTTTGGCATACCCAGTGCCATCGAAATCTATTTTTGCACAACCAGTGCATCTAAAACTACTTTCGCACACCCACTGCACTATTTTGGCATACCCACTGCTGCCCAAACCTATTTTTGCACATCTAGTGCATCTAAAACTACTTTCGCACACCTACTGCACTATTCTGGCACACACACCCCAGTGCAATCCAAAACTATTCTTGCACACCTAGTGCATCCAAAACTACTTTCGCACACCTACTGTACTATGTTGGCAAACCCAGTGCCACCCAAACCTATTTGTGCACACCTAGTGCATTCCAAACTATTTTTGCATACTCATTGCACTATTTTGGCACACCGAAACGATTTCTGCACATTTAGTGCATCCAAAAGTATTTATCACCTACCACAGCAATTCCCTCCTAAATTGAATGCCCCCACTTTCTGCTAACTACCACCCAATCTTAGCAGTTTTTGAGCAGTCACACCCTCAACCGCTAGTAAAGTAATCAAGTCATCACCTGGACCGCCTAACAGCCGGGGACCTGGATCGTCGGGGTGAAGGCGAGCGCGACGCATCAAGATACAGCTGTTTGTATCCAGTGTGACGCCACCTGTTCAAACGGTGTGACACATTTTAGGTAGGATCCCAGCATAGTTTACAACACGGAATCAGCTTAGAAACATCTTTATGTCCACGTTATAAGGCTGCGTTTCTACTACAGATGTGTAACGGAGCGTAAAGCTAATCGCCAATATCTGATGGAAACACAGCCAAAGAGTGTTGCCGCGAATTACAAAAAAAAAAAACTGATCGTGTTCAGCCAATTTGAAACGTGCTGAAGACCTCTTTGAGCAATGATAGACACTGAGGGGCCATTCAAGTTTTATGTAAGCAAAATATTAGAACCCCTTTTGGTTAACAAAAGAAAGCAATGCTTTTACATCCCTTCCCCTCTTTCTATGCTTACAAGAACATTGCTTTAAGTATATCTTTTTAAATCTGTTCGGGTTTATCCCTGCATGCTTTTCGCTTTCGAGCAAAAGAATTTACCGGAACCTTCCGTCTTGGATACATGTTTTAAAGCTGATTCCGTGTTGTAAAGTATGAAGAGACCCTTAGGGTTATTGACTACTTTTTTTTTGTAAGAAATTTAAAAACAAACGCACACAAGTCGCACTGGCAATTTAACCTGGCAGTTCTCTGACCATTAGAGTGGCAGTTCCAACTCGCGTCAGTGATTTTTAAGTTCCTTTCAAATACGTCTTTTTTTACACAAAATAAAAAAAATATATATACAGAACAAAATTCTTTACAAGGCAAATTATTTATTTTATTTACAAATCGCCTTCAAAAATCTTCATCATCTGCATAGCCTTGTCCCAACTATGGAATCGGCTTCATCTAAATATTAGTGCCCAAAAAATACAAAATTGGCAATAATATAAACAAATAATATAAAATAAATAAAGTGCAGATGTTGAATTTTTGATCAAAACATTTTCGCAGAAAAATAACAAAAACACAAAAAGTAGCATCTTTATGATTGACTACCCTCTTTTTTTTTTGCAAAATAAAACAGAAAAAGTAGTCAACGACCCTATCTAGCATGTTCACATCATTGAACATAATGGACCACCGAACTGTCGTATAGGGTCGTATGAAGCGAAGACGATGATAATTACAAAAAATGGAGTGCCAACTTGAAGTCTACGGGCACGAAACCGAGCGATGGCGGCAGCGGGGCGACGCGATGCGACGGTGGCGATGTAAACAAAAGCATTCCATTGCGCGGGTTCTACAGTCTTTAATTTTACGGTTTGTTTCGTGCCCGCGTTAGATATCGCCGCCTCGCCTCGCTGCCGCCATCGCTCGGCCGCCGCAAGTTTCGTGTCTGCAGACGAACGGCCGCGTATGCTCACTCTTTCACTAAGTTTCGCTGATGGTACTGACGTGGGCCGACATTTCTCGGCACAGAACCATCGGATGGATCTTATGCTTCTGATGTCGAGATTACTCGAGATTTGTGCATCCGCTTTTGCCGAAACGAGTCCGTATCAGCAATAGAAGATGGAAGAGACGCGCTCAGATCGGCCTGAATCGGGATGGACTCGACACAGTTCAGGCGGCAGCCCGTGAGCTGTGGTAGCACTGATAGCCTAGTGGCGTGACTATTGGACTGCCAAGATATTAGCCGAACTATCCTGTACCTTGAGTGTAAACTGTAAGGCCTGCTGCCAGTGCAAAAAAAACTTACAAACTAAGCGAGGTACGTGCCTCGGCTTAGGTCGTCGCTAGGGAAGGCCAACAAGGGGACAGGCCGGATCTGAGTGGAATCATTATTTAGGGGATGCGAGTGTGAGCATGCTTTTGGCAAGCGATGAACTAGATGCCGCGATGGTAAGTTTTTGCACCAATATCGGTATATTGGTATCAATGAAGTGCAGTTTGTATTCTAAATGTCGTCGAAGGCGTTGAGCAGACGATGGACAATTCGAATCCAATGGTTGAAAAAACAACGTGGTAAAATCTGTGCCTCTAGTGAAAAAGTGAAGATTTATCTTATCTCTAAAAATAAAGAAGTCTGACTTGTGAAATCGGACTTATACCCTTTTTCTTGCACTAGAGGCACAGAAATACGACGCGGCCAAACTATAATCGATCTCAGTGCTAAACAGGGTCAAAGAAAGCCGTAGTGTTACTTGTAGTACACGCTGAATACCTGAGGAAAGGATTATGCCAAGCCAACTACAAACCGGAATGTCTCAAGTTTTACACGTCCACTTGTGTGCTAGTAATTTAATCGATTTCGAAATATTAAAGAATTATCTTTTTTTTTTATTACTCCTATCTAGAATTAATTAATGCTACGAAACGCTTACTTTTTTAATAATGCAGAGTAATAATATATTGTGCATTACCACTAGCGTTAGGGCCTCTTGTCCTCACGTGGTTTTTTTTTCATCAATTGTCTCGACCGTCACGTGGTGAAATTTTGCTAAACGTTTACATTTCATTGCTCGTCGCTGTACATTTTAGATCACTATTATGTACAAGTTTCTAGTTATACGGACACGGCGGCGCTCGGCGCTAAAGTACTCTGCTGGTGATGCTCTACATTGCCTCCGTGCAGTGCCCTAAATACGACGTAACAACAGCAAATAGTCACGAAAAAAATTTATGACAAAGGGCCTAAAAAATCGATTAGTGGGGAAAAGAGGGTATGAAAATTTTCTACATTCTCTCACACAATTGGAACCACTTGGTTGGGCAAACATGGAATAATCCTTTCTGTGCTGTTCAAGTGCAGATTTAAAATCTAAATGCAAACTATCTCAAGACGGGACATCTACATCTCAAGAAGGGATAGCTACACACGAAATTGAACTTTAAAGACACACCACGGAACCAAGAAATATCTATTACTAGCTGATGCCCGCGGCTTCACCCGCGTGGATGTCGTTCAAATTATATACTAAAACCTTCCTCTTGAATCACTCTATCTATTAAAACAAACCGCATCAAAATCAGATGCGTAGTTTTAAAGATTTAAGCATACAGACAAACAAACAAACAAACAGACGCGACTTTGTTTTATACTATGTAAGGATAAGGATAAGGTTCTGTCTTTTGTAACAAAAAATACACAACCTACACACAAAATAAGTCTCTAAAGACACTGCAATCAACCAAGAAATGAACACAAGATTCCACTCACCGATTAGGGTCCTTTTCCTCGACTTCCAGCAGTTTCCTATCCCAACTGCCCGGCGAAGCCTGCCTCGCCCTCTTCATCACGTTATCGATCTCCTTTCTCCGTCCTGCAGGATTCGACGGATCTGCCGAAGGTATTTTGACATAAAACATGCGTAATTTCCTAAAGACGCCCATTTTGAACGAGTGCGGAGGCTGGAATAGTCGGGTTACGTTTGTCGCAATGCAGATTGCGTTTGTAATGCGCAGATGCGCGCGACAGTTTGGGGGATGAGGTTGCCTCCCGTTGCAGTACACGTTATTGATTTGTGTTTCGTTTATTGTAGCTGCGTGGGTAATATCACGCTTGTTAGTAACGAAGGGTTAGGTAGAGATGTGCGGATGATGCTTTATGTTTTTCTGACATTCAAAAGTGCCTTTAATGGTCTTATTTAAGTTTGACCTACATATTGCATGTATCATGTCATTAGTACCAATATGTTTGCATTCAAAAGCGGAATAAAGTTTGCAATTTTGAGATAAAACCTAACAACATGCCTGTTATCCCGGAGCGTTACGCAGGGGTGTACTTAATAGTAGAGCCACATTTCGCCAGCTATGTTAAGCCCTATGTAATTCGGAGTGAAGTGGAGGTAGCCAGGACACTTGGCAAGAGGTGATGGTAGCTGTTGGAATAGAGCCTTCACTTTATGGTTACCGTGGGACGGTAGAAGACCGATTCGTTGGTCTAGTGGTCGCAAGTGCGGTTGCTGTGCGAGATACGGTTCGGTTCCCAGGCCGGGTAAACTGTTTGGGTTTTCCAGCAGTTATTTAATTTTAGCGTAAAGCTACTTGAGTTCAATGTACATATTGTTTGGTTGACGGCTTGGTGAAGTGTCCGTTAGCACCCTGTATTCAACGAATCCAATGATAAAATTACATAATTCACTTAAAAAAATTCGACAATACACGAGTATTTGATTTATGCGGACAGGAGGGCGGTCTTTCTGCATCCAGGACTGGTCCTTTTTCGCGAAATTAAAATTACATATTTTGCTTAACATATTATTATTTAAACATAACTCAAAGTGACCACAAAACGTATTCGCCTCTAAAATAGTTTTTAACCTGTGTCTGACTTAGATACATGACCCGATTGTTGACAAAGTGTGTCAGGCTTATTGGCAACAATAGTCCTGTCAATGACTATAGGTCGATTACAATACAACGTCATATTACCATCAAGGAGAACTGGGTTGGGCTCATACCTAAAGTATAGCACTTCTACTTCTCTAGGTTGTACTTCAAAGCAAGTTGCTGGTGGATAATACTGGCAGTGAGGTTGTGTCTATGCAAGTACCTATTCTCCATTAGCCAGACGAGAACACCCAGACCAGAAATAAGTAATGTTTCGGTTCGATTCTCCCTTACGGTGGTACCTATGCCCGACATATGTCGACCGTGTCATCCTTCACAATGTACCTATTTCCGATAGTTCCGGTAGAACTGCCTCGTTGGTCTAGTGGTCGCAAGCGTGACTGCTGTGCATGAGGTCCTGGGTTCGATTCCCGGGTCGGACAAAAAGTGCTATTGGGTTTTTCATTGGAAATATTCCAGTAGTAGCCCGGAGTTTGGAAGTTGGTGGTATAATACCCCCGTGCCTCGGAAAGCACGTTAAGCCGTTGGTCCTGCGCCTGATCTCTCTCCGGTCGTGTCGGATTGCCGTCCCATCGGACTATGAGAGAAAAGGAACAGAGAGTGCACTTGTGCCTGCGCACACACTTGTGCACTATAATATCTCCTGCGCATCGGGCCAATCTCCACTAAGATTGGCCGCCGTGACCGAAAACGGTCAGGAGGACTATTATTATTATTATTTCCGATAGTTATTCGTCGTCATAACTTCGTCCATTATTGCACAGACAAAATCTTCGGATTCCCAGAAGAGGTCACCGAAACGCAGTTAGGATACGCCTGGTAAAAGCGTCCGTGCAGCAGACCGTGCTCTGGCATACCTCCCTGTGGTCATTAGTGTCTAATCAGTTCTAGTTAGCCAGGGAGAGCGGGGTGAGGCAATAATACACTAAGACCACACCTGGTGCATCGCTATGACGGCTTAGGAAGGATTTCCTGAGACTGTATAACCGCACGGTTGAGCAGTGTCTTAGCAGTTATGAAGCCACTACCGCCGCACTTCCGAGGGATAATACCTATACACTTTAATGATCGACGACCGCGGAAGATGCATCAAGCCTTGCATTTATTCAAATCAAACCCATACACAAGAACGTACAGCAAAACTGAAGGGGGACTGGAGGGCCTATCTGCTGTATGCCCGACGAGCTGTCGGCCAAAATAACCACATGTTGTGGAGCCTGACACAAGGCGACGCGGTAGAACTCGCAGGAGATGGCGGGTGGAACGAGTTGGACAGAAACAATGACCAATGGTCCACATTGGTTTGGACTTTGCCTAGCAGTGGGACGACACACGCTAAGTGCTTGACCAGACTGGTAGCGCGGAGCGGGGAGCGGCGCGGGTGCGGGAACGCGCGCGATTGTGCCTGTCGACCGCGGCTTCGTTCCGAGCGCTGTCGTGTCCAGTGTTTGACAAAATATAATATGGATGAAGAAGTCTGGTTTTTACTGGAAAATTCTTGCCACCCGCGCACACACTGCGGCCACATGTATGAACGAGCTATGGCGCGAGTTGCCCGCGAACTCCCCGCGCAAAGTAGCCCGCGCCGCTTCCCGCGCCCGCTTGCTCACTATGTACGCTCAAATGAAGTTTATACGTTTGAGTACGTCGCACCGCGCCCGCCCCGCGTCCGCGTTTGCAGTCTGGCCTTACACTAACAGTAACGCAATAACGTGGACCAGGCGAAAGGAGTATGTTTTGATCGTAGCAGGTGGCGTCCTCCTCTCATGGTGAAAAAGGCGTGAGTCTGGGTTGTGTAGGTCAGTTAGGCAATCGCTCCATGTAAACACTGGTATTCAGCTGCATCCTGTTACAATGAAAGCCATCCCCAACATAGTTGGCAAAAGGCTAGGAACATTGGCATGTCGCCAGCAACACTATGTTCTTTCACATAACAGTATTATATTATTTTGTTTGTCAGGTTGTTGAGCTCCTTGCCACTGTCTTGAGCTACTGACATTGAGAGAGTGATGAGCAAATCTAGACTTTGTAGCTGCTACTGACAAAACACCCAATAACACTTTGCTCAACCTGGGAATGCAGCAGCACGCAGCAGGCATGACTGTTATGCATGTGTGTCGCCCTTGCAAATCATCAATCTATTTCAATAAAAGGAGAACTGACTGGGTGACATATCAACGTAAAGCCGAAACTGCTGGGGCTAGGAATGTGAAATTTTGCACACGGCTTCCTATTATAATGTAGGGGAACACTAAGAAGGGGTTTTTGGAAATTTTACCTTTAAGGGGGTGAAAAGGGGGATGAAAGTTTGTATGGAAAATCGTCACTTTTGTAGTTGAACCGACATCCACGCGGGCGAAGCCAAAGTGCTAGTTCCCTCTAATTTCATTTAATCCCAGTCAATAACTCAACATCAGAACAATTGTGTACCAGATGAATGCTTACCTTATGCTTCTAATGTCAAGAACTATTTCATGAAAAGGTACTGCTTGATTAGTAAGGTAACAATAACTAGAAGAAAAAAAACCAAAGGAAAGTTCCACTAACCGTTGATCCGTGAGTGTGTTGGATTCCTATCCATATGAAGACGGTTCTTTGAAGCTGCCTCCGCAGCGCGGGACACCGACCCGTTGCGACGGGACGACATTCTGCAAAATTGGGGTATAATGATAAGATACCTGTTTATAAGTAGAGTTATTATAGTCTGCAGCTAAAAAGAAAAGCCCAGCGAGTTTCCTGTGACTATGACAGTGATACCAATGACTGCCTATTAAACCTATATCGCACTAACGCCCAAATACTCAAACGTCACTCAATTATAAGTAACCCTCAAAACTCCTGCTGTCTCTGTCACTCTGCGTTAAAGTAACAAGGACAGCACGAGATTTAAGTGCAACTTAAAATTGAGTGACGTTTGAGTATTTGGGCGTAAGATACCATACCGTAGTAAATTACGAATGTACACATTGTGTACATTCGTAAGTTCGAAAGAGCTACAGAGTGGTCTAATCGATTGGTGATTTTAGCTGCACTTTGCTGTTTTTATTCACGACATGAGAATGATCCTTCGTAGCCAATCTGTGCTTTTGGAAAGTGTGATAACTGGTTTAACAGCACAACGCAAGCATCCAGTGTCTGGATTGCTAGAAAATTATTTGAAGTTTTTCAGTTAGAAGTGAAATACATACCTAAAAACGATGATATTAGTTTGTGAAGTCTTGTTTATTTTGCTAAACGTGGAATGATTGCCTGCTATTTTCGTGCAGTATGCTTTTGATTTGCATATTGGAATTAATAATGGTATTTGTTATGTTTATTGAGTTTTAGTTTGAAATCTTTATTTTAATGCAACATAATATATTTTAATTGTTTTTAATTTTAGAACTAAACTAGATTAAAAACAACTTTAAATTTTTATCACTCACTGACCTTTAAAATTTTAGAATAGTTTCAATAGTTGATATTTTAAATATGAAATCTATCCCTAAAATTAAGATAAAGGCATTAAATTTTATCATCTATGCCACAAATCTAGTAAAAATATTATAACATCTTCCGAGAATGGATTTTCTTTGTTACGGATATGACCTAATTATAACAACAACAATATTAATTGTTAAGATAGTTAGTAAGTAGTTTATAAATAGATTGGTAAATAAATAAATATGCCCTTTTCAATTATTCAATGTTTTGAATTTTTTTATGGAAATAAGACTGAATAATTTCTTTGTTATGATTTTTAATTTTGTTTGAATACATAATATTTACGTTGAGAGTTCTCCTAACCTAATCCTACTGAGCATATAAGAGGTTTTCACCACGCATTCCTCATGATCGAGTTTGACTTTCACATTTTCAGGCAATCATCCGTTTTGTACGTCGAAGAAAGTATCGATTTTTTATGACGCGTTTTCCTCACTTGAAATGTATACCGACGTCACATTTAGATATTAAAACGCGTAGATTCGATTATTAATGATTTATCTCATTGCAAACTTGATTTACGAGTAATTATTACCGTTTTCTTGACCGCTAAATCTGTTCGGCCGTATTCTATTTATATTCGTGACAAAATGGCTGCCTGATTTTCTTCACCTGCATTTAAAACCATGAAAAACTTACCTGAGCCACTCCGTTCAATGATCGGAAGGAGCGAGGGCTCCGAACGCGCGCGGCGGGACGCGGGGGGCGAAGCCCCGATGCCTGGCGGTGGGCAGACGCGAAGCCCGGCAGCGCCGCTGTAAAAACCGACATACTTAGAATACGCAAGCGGCGCGCGGGCGTACGAGAGCTTCGCGAGGGGCGAAGCGACCGCGATCGACACAGGCCCACGCGAGGCGAGCATGCAGCCTCCGGACACACGCGGCGAGGCCTCACGGTACAGGCCGTACGCGACAGCAAAACATCCTCCATTATGCAGGCGATGGTGCGACGCTCCTCGAAGACAGGCTGAACTTCCAACATCAAATACTATATTCACCTTATAATTATCACAAAACAAAGTTACGAACCAGTATAAAACACGAAAAACTTTTCACTGAAGTTCTATGGTATCCGAGAAGGCGTAATTCGCTAGGAGTATCCGCGACACGCCTTTCTACGCTCAGCGGCCATTTTGTTTAGCAATTCATTGACCTTTCTCTTTCTCTTCGATTTTTTGCGTTTCATCTTGAGATGAAGTGAAAGATGACAATATTACTGCATCAAAAAATGTATACGTCTGTAACAAAATGATTTACTTTATTCTAGTGTTATTAAATTATTTATTAATTCAGATGCTAATGAAAAATACAATTAATTTAAAAAATCAAAAACTAGAAATAAACAAACAACAATCTTTTTAGAATAATAATTAGCAATATCAAAACGCAGACATAATGTTACCAGTAAAATAAACTTCTACCATTTAGTAGTGTTACGTAAGTTTTGGTTATTTATTTGCTAATGATGTAGGAGCATCAAAATTAAACAGAATTTCTATTGTGAATAAAATATTGCTAAAAAATTCAAAAAATCATCCCATCTGTTCAGCATACAATCTTAATGAAATAGATTAGCTTTCTCGTTCCATGAACAACGTAAACGTCCCACTTAGCAACACCGATGCATTCCAGTTTCTACAAAAAAAATAGTGCAGTGACAACGTCCATCGGGGAGGGATGTGTTACTTTGCACTTTAAGTTTTAGTTTTAAATTGTATCGTTAGCTATAGAACATTAAGATTATACCCTAATATTCATGTTCACAGTTCTCTAACATAAAAAGTATCGTTTAAGTTCGTATAACCCGGTTAATATTAGTTTTATCGAAATAAACTCAATAAAAGCTAGTTACCTGAAAGGTAAATAAAAAAGTGAAAACAATTTAAACCTTTCTAGAGATAAGAACCGGTTGTCGTGAGAAAAAAAGCGTCTTGCTCAAGGAATTCAAGGTATGCATGTTCCCTATTTTATCTCATATTTATACTACTTGTCCATTGAAAATAAGTCTAATAATAAAACTTTTCTACCGTAAATGAAGGTAGTTAGCTCGTTTTTTATTTGAATGCGCACTGTTATCATTTGAATAAACAGTCATTAAAATTTATTGGATAACGGCTACATTAAAATAAATCCATTTAAGATTAACATAAAATTACGCCCATTGTCTGCAAAGAGGTGTACAGAGTACCTACTACGTAATAATGTTTGATAATTTATTAGCATTGTGTTCTCTTGTTTATGTTTAGTTTATGATGGATGATGATGATTAGGAATTTTTAAATAATAAACAAAAACCAGCTGTTCTCCATATTATGTTTTCGAGTATGAATTAGATAAGGTTTAGTGTATTTTGTTTAAAAGCAGGTATTATCGTAATCTGCCTAGCCTTTTCAAAACTATTTTGAGGTCGGCTTCCAATTTGTCGCTGACGTATTTAACAGGGAGCGACTGCTTCCTATCTGCCCCCCTATTGCGTATCTTTTTAACGTCAGTGGCTATCAGAAATGTCCATAGATTAACTGTAAATTGGTTATGGTTTGGTACATTTTTTTCTTAAAAACTCACCATTTGACAGTTATTTGATAGACATTTTGAGTTATCCACTGTCATAAAAAGATACGCAATAGCCCTGCTGATCTCCATATCGGTTAGTACCTACTGGGTAATAGGATATATATTCTTTGGTAAGATGTTGCCAGCTTTTGGGGGTGGGCCACTGACTGACTAATTCACCCACTGCTGGGTATAGGCCTCTCGTTTCTTGTGCGAATCTCCATGTTCCTCTGCCAGGCTCATTTAGGTTCTTCGCCCATAGCAACTATGTGGTCTGCACATTTCTTTTCCCCGTCCTTGAAGCCATTCGGTGACAGCCTTAGTCCACCTGTCATCACTGCGTCTTGCTGGGTGCCAATCAGGTACCTATTAGTTAATCAGAAATGTGTTAAAGGCACTAAACTTCGACCTTCTTCCTTGCTGTTTCCTGAGTGCTGAGAATCCCGACCACATATGGCACGTCTGCAGCCTTCTTGATCACGACTGGCCATCTTGCTTTCACCTATAAGATTTCAAAGATGAAGGGAAAATATATTGAGGAAATCGGCATAAACCAAAGGTCTAACGACATCGTGATATCTACCAACCCGCACTTGGCCCGCATGGTGGACTATAGCCCTCTCCCTCTCGTAGAGAGGACTGCCACAGCAGCTGTTGTAGGAACCAATAGACACTGAATCCAAAGACAATAGGTACCTACCTACATCGTTATTGAAGCAATGTAAACAATTTTGCAGCCTCTTGTAGTGGTAACAACTGCTTTGTGCCCGGTTGATGGCAATAGGCTCGCCCCCAATTACCATTAATTATGGACCTCTGCCTTTCCTTCGGAGATGATTAGCGTATCATATAATACCTATATTCATCATATTTTGATCTTTCTCTACTCTTATTTCCTTTAGCCATCCTCTACTCGAAACCTTCCTCGTGGCATTTAGGTACCTCATTCCTCCAGCCAAAATTCATTTGACCGATTACCGATTCTAAAAGTAACATATTAATAAACGTACTATTTTATATTTTATGGCTCTCAGTTGCTAGGTGGTTACTCGGCAAATTTTACACTCATTAGTCATTATGACAAATCGGCGTTTTATCAAAAAATTACGAAGTAATGTGAGATAATCTTATCAGTAACAACGATAAATGGTCCGCGTTGGTCTGATAACAGGCCCCTAGAACGATCATAGCGGAACTGCGAACTACTAGATAAAATCAGGTGCTAGCAGTGTTTTCTTAATTTTTTTTTATGAGTGATCAAATAGGTATACCTACTCCTTTTTTTTGGTGGTGGGAAATCATCAAATAACCAATAATAATGACATGAAAGTGCACCGATTTTAATAGGAGTTAATTGTGTTGCTTGAAGTGGCAACACTGGTGGTTGCAACTGACTGAAATTAACATGTTTGTTTCAGACTACCTTCGAAAGTTCGAACGAAGACCGTCATGCTAAGAGGTCGTAAATACATGGTAAGTGGCATTTTTTTTTAAATTTTGTGTTACGTAGCATCGCAGTACGCCATAGCCCATAATTCAAAATTGCGCCAAAATGTAAAAAATAATTATAAACTTTGGGCTATGTCGCTAGTTCGCAACCAGGGACCTATTAAAGCCTATTAATCGGATTTAAACGTTAACCGGAGGTCTATGTGTGATTAACGATTACACTCCGAACCCTTTTAGTTACCTACTGATTAAACAGAATGATAGAGACATATAAGTAATAACTAGCTTTTGCCAGCGGCTTCGCCCGCGTGAAAATTACGATTTTCCATACAAACTTTCATCCCTTATTTAACTCCCTTAGGGGTTGAATTTCGAAAAATCCTTCCTTATTCCTTGTCTACACTATAAAGGGAACCTCTGTGCAACATTTCAGCTTTCTAGGTCCAAGGGTTTGGGCGGGGCGTTGATGAGTCAGTCAGTCAGTCAGGACTTCTCTTTTTATTTAGGTACCGTCAACTGTGGCAACTTTACCGTATTTTTTAGATTTTTTACAATTTACCACAACATGGAGCTAGATATTTAAACTTTTGTTGATTTATTTTGTAAAAAATATGTGCCTCTTATGGTTGAACCAATGAATTCTACTAAATCTCACATAGAATCGCTAAAAAAACCAAGAGTATGAGGTGAGGTAAAATTGACACAAATTTGGCAACTTTACCTAGCATACAGTTTTTATTGAATGTGTGTTCCAAAGTGCATGCAATGTAAAGTTGCCAACAGTCCAGGCGATAAAAAAGCGATGTATTTAATTTTGAAGTTATCATCTTCGCTTGAGTCACCACTAACAATACATAGGTAAAGTTGCCCACAGAAATTCAAAATTATAATAGAAACGGCCGCATGGGCTCAGGGTTGTCGAAAAATAATACAACATTAAATCTTTATATTTTTAATAATGAACTTTTGTTTATGCATTACTTCGCATCAAAACATTAAATAATAATCAAAAAACAAACTCAAAACCTTAAACAAAACAAATCTTAAAATTCTCTCTCCAAAACTTAATAACTGCATGTAATTTTGGTAACTGCGCGCTCCCAAACGTCTTCTATTTCTTTGTTTGTTTCTTCGTTTTGGAGGCATCTTGAATATAAAATCTAAAATAGGATAAAGTTAGTGCTCTGAACAGCTAAACGAAATTTTAAAGCGGTTCCCACATAAAACAAATTACAAATGCGAGTTAAATTTGACAACCCTAGTCATAGGTAAAGTTGCCTTCATGCTGAGTTTGGTAACTTTACCTAACCTCAAGTAACATTACCTTCTCCAATAACTCAGGAAATAGAAGATTCTAAGGATTTAATCACTGCGATATACCTTCATAGCAATATACTATATACTATTTAATACACGCGACTTACCTGTACTTTGATTTACTGTATGAAACACCAATCTGTATGCGGAGCCGCTGCGCACGAATTTGACCGCACATGACGAAAAAGGACTCTATTTTGACAGTTAACGAAGTTGCTAGCTTGAAAAACTTTTTGGGTTACCACAATTTATTACAAAATCTACCAATATGTTCGAAATAACATAAACTGCCACAGACAAAACAAAAATGAGGTTGAACTAGTATAGGGTATGCTTAGGTAAAGATACCCACGGAAAGTAAAGATGCCACAGTTGACGGTATATAGATAGATAGATATCACCGACAGGCTGGCTAAGTCCGTCATTTGATCATTTCCCTGGATATTTTATTATAGGTACCTACCTAAGCTATTATTTAACTTGTCTTGTTAGTTAGTTGGTTGACTTACGAACGAGTCTCACCAAAGGGTATCGCATTACCTGATTACCCAGTACCAATTAACTCATCATTATTATAGTACATGGTTGGGAATAGATAGAGTACCTACACAGATGATGATGCCACTCTGAGATGCCACTATGCTTAGATCATTGATTGCAAATAGATGTAGTAGGTAGGTACAAGAATATTCGCAGGAGTTGCGCGTACGACTTGATGAGCTAATAACTTCTTTAGTTCATGATAGAGCACATACAAGCGCTAACACATTATGAAAGACTAGCTTTTGCCAGCGGCTTCGCCCGCGTGAAAATGACGATTTTCCATACAAAATTTCATCCCCTCTTTAACTCCCTTAGGGGTTGAATTTCGAAAAATCCTTCCTTATTCCTTGTCTACATTATAAAGGGAATCTCTGTGCAAAATTTCAGCTTTCTAGGTCCAAGGGTTTGGGCTGGGCGCTGATGAGTCAGTCAGTCAGTCAGTCAGGACTTTTCTTTTTATTTATAACTAGCTTTTGCCAGCGGCTTCGCCCGCGTGAAAATGTCGATTTTCCATACAAACTTTCATCCCCTATTTAACTCCCTTAGGGGTTGAATTTCGAAAAATCCTTCCTTATTCCTTGTCATTATAAAAGGAACCTCTGTGCAAAATTTCAGCTTTCCAGGTCCAAGGGTTTGGGCTGGGCGTTGATGAGTCAGTCAGTCAGTCAGGACTTCTCTTTTTATTTATACAGATTATTTAAATAAATATTTTTGCATAAATATCCCTAATTTTAATCTTGCGTCAGTTAGACCATACAAGCCAATGGGCTATGTGCTAGGAAAATTTACGTTAAATCGGTCAAGCCGTATCAGAGATTAGTTAGAACAAATCAACAAACACACAGACAAAAAAAAACGAGTTTTAGTACCAGTAGGGCTGCCATCTCGAAAGTCTGTCACCCAGGACAAGAAACGTGAAAACCCCGGATTTTGGATCTTACTACCCGGACGTTTCAAGAGATTTTATTTTTTCTAAGTGGAAAAAAATATAGTTTTAATGGTTTTAAATATTTATTTATTACTAGCTTTTGCCCGCGACTTCGTTCGTGTGGAATAGTGACTTCCGGCAGATTTTAAGTTTATCTCGCGAAAAAAAAAAAAAACTGTCCTATGTCCTTTCTCAAGTTCCAAACTATGTCTGTACTACCAAATTACATCAAAATCAGTTCAGCCGTTTAGGCGTGAAAGAGTAACAGACAGACAGAGTTACTTTCGCATTTATAATATTAGTATGGATTTTTAATAAATTTTAACTAAATTACGTCTAAAAAGGAAACAAAACAAAACATTCTTAAAGTTTTAAGGAACTTATATTTCTCGTTTCTTTAAATAAAAGAAAATTAGACTTGTAACAAAAAAAAATATCTCTACTCTTTTAACAAAACAAAAGAAGGATGGCGACATTGGACCCACATTATATAAAAATTAACTAAGTGTCATTCACTTGCAAGTTTATATTTACTATAATTAAGAGTTTGTAAGAGAATCATATAAAAAATATTTAATCACTAGGTCCTGGGAATTAAAAGTTAGAAAATATTTTTATTTTCATAAAAGTAAGTCATCATGCAGTTACTAAACGCACCGTGCTTCATTTTATTACATTCCAAACCACTCTTTCATTACCTACATGATTTACGTTCTTACACTTGTTTACGCTTGTAATTTTTTTTAAAACAAATCTTGTAAAATATGAGAAGAACATACAAACGTTAATATTAAAAATGCATTTACTTTTTTTATACAAAAATGTATAATGAAAAACGTCGCCGGAGGGACCGAGACGTTCGATTATTGGTGATAACGTAGAATGGAACGATAAGCTGTCAATTGGAGTTGGCTGTCAAAACAATAAGTGTCATTCCATTGTTTGTTTTCAACGGTTACCGTGGGATATCTATTAGTTTTTTGCCAATAATGATTATAGTTTCATTCTAATATCAGTCTAGTCTATGCTTACAGTATTCATTTAAGTGCCTAGGTATATTTGGCAAGAGAGATGCAGAAACACGATGGTAGTTACCTACTGTTGGTAAATATTTCTATTCTGTTTGATCATCTTTTTACCCGACTACGGCGAAGCCCAAAAGGAGGGTTATTGAAACTACATAATAGGTAGGTACCTACCTAAGTACATAAAAAAGATATTGTATTATTAAATAAGGACTATTACATTCGTTTTAGGTTATAATCTTTTCCATAGCATATCTTTTTTCACCCAGCCTCTACGACTTACTGCCCATTTGCTTTTTTGCTAGTTTTAAATAGTTCTACAACTAGTTATATGTTTCCATACTGTACGATACTCCTAACAGTGGGTCCCATTGTACATGCAATGTCGCCATCCTCCTTTCCTAAAAAGCTTATCAGTCGTACATGTTTAATGTATGTAAACTTAACGAAAAAATCCTTTTAAACTTTTCAGTACCACCACATTTTTTACTTAGTTAAATAAAACAAATAAAATTGTACTTAAAACAAAACTAAAACAGTTCTAAAAAAACTATTACAAGTCCTACATTTTAAAGTCTGTTTTATTCCTCAGGTTTTTTTGTATGTATCAGTCTTGCCAATAGCTTTTAAAGTTTCTTCCTTGCTTAACTGAAATTTATAAAAATCAACATAATTATAATCTTTAAAATTATATTTTATTTTTATCACTGCTGAGACTGTTTCTGTTTTAAATGAATTTCTTTCTTTAGTCCATTGCTGTGTGATTAGAGTGAATATTCTTTCGACATTGGCGTTGTGTGCAGGAATACAAAGAAATAACAGTGCAATTTTTAATAATTCTGAATATAAATGAGCATTCGGTGTTCGAAAACATTGTAACCAAAGTTGATTTGCATTTAGAAGTTTATCTTGCTGGCTTAGATTTTGACTGAAAGATTTTAAATTCACCCACTCATCTATTAATTTTGTGTCGTCAATTTCTATGTTCTTGTCTTTTAAAAAACAATAGTGTCTTCAATAGCAGTCCATTGAGTATTCTCGTTTATATTCGGTAAAAACATCCAATCAAATGTATCGAATTGTTTTAAAGGGTCTATTGATTATTTGAAAAGTGTAAAACCCGGACTACAAATAAAACCCCGCCCGGACGCTCCCCGGACGCCTTCTAAACTAGGACAAATCCGGGGAAACCCGGACGGATGGCAGCCCTAAGTACCAGTCTCTTGGACACATTTTACTGGCTGATAGCGTTGAGGAGCAGTTTTTTGATGTCCTTTCATGGTTTCTTGTTAGTTTTTAATGATTAATGTTTATAGAGAGCAGAGGTGGCCCATAGTGGTGGCGGTTCCGACTGACGAACAGTAAGTCGTGGGTTCGAACCCAAGGAGGCGCATTACTTTGTGTACCTAATTTAATTCATCACCACTGCTCTCCAAACGGAGAAGGAAAAAAATCGCGAGGAAACGGGCATGTCTTAGAATTAGAACCAAAAAATTCGAAGACATGTGACATCTGCCAACCCGCATTGAGCCTGCGTGGTGGATTATAACCCATCCCTTCTTGAGAGGAAGCCTGAGTCCCTGCAGTGGGAATAGGCCGATGATGGTCTAAAATGACAAATAGTTAAGGAGGAGGAGGTACCTACTTATAAAATAAAACTATTTAAAACATAGCTCCCTCTCATATTGAAAGACCCTCTGTCCTCCGTTATCTGAAGTCAATGCACCGACTAATGATATCAAAACAATTATTATCTTAATTCAATTATTTAATTGAAATAAGCTGATAAAAAAAGTCACGACATTTCAATTTGAATCTTTAAGAGGGCGTTGACTTATCTTGAGAAAAGTATTGTTAAGGCGACATCACCTGCCCGCGACCTTGAGCGCGCGCTTAACTCATCGCCTAAACAAATAAGGTTGAAAATGGCGACGCGTTTGATGCTCGTGACTGCCAAAATGAACGATAGTTCGCAGATTTAATTTATTAAAAAAAAAATTACGCTGTAATGTTAAAATATTTTTACATATGTCTTTAGTTGGATAAATTTCCTTTCTGATAGTAAAAAAATAAATAACAGTTGTCACTCAAAATATTGAGCATTTCGAGACGAAAAAGTTTTTTCGTGTGATTTTTTTGTGATTTTGTGATTTTTTTTTTTCGAGGTTCTTGATTACTTTTAGAAAATATTTTTGCATAAGTCTTTTACCTATACATTTGACTATACACTGTATTTTTTTTGGAATTGTAATAAGTAGCAATACGGCTAACTCTGCGACGAAAAACAGGTCGTTTTTACGGTTCCCCCGTTGACTGCGTCTTAAGCTCCTTCCACAAAATCATCTCATTTTGATCAATTTTGATCGCTTGGTGTGGGAAATCTATGATGAATTTGAAGCTTCCTTTTGGCTATTATAAGAGACGAGTTCTTTTTCAGGTGGATGGGTTTGAAGAATTTTCAAAATAATGTTTATATTAATGACAATCACCCGTATTCAAAAGCCCTTTTCCGCACAAATACCGATCGAGTTACGTTTGGCTTAGCCGAACATAACACTACAAACGATTTTAAACATTAAAAAAAATATAAATAACATCACCGTATGGTCTACTAGGGGACCAGTTTGCCACATTTTCGACTTCAATACAAAATATAGCAGAAAAAAAATGTTAAAACATCGCAATTTTTACAAAATGTCTCGACAAATAAGATTTTTTTTCTATACCTTAGAATCACGTTAAAGAAAATTTAAAAACTACGTATTAATTTTAAGGTAACCTTCTAATAGAATCGTATTTTTATTTTATCAATAAACTATAATTTCATTTCGTAAATTGAATCTAAAGTTAACTATATTATCGACCGCGCAAACTCTATCTCGCCAGTACGAATCGGCCACTGCCAGAGGACGGACGTATCGCTTTGTGTCACAAACGCTCCCGTGTTTTTCGTGCATATATTTTCGAGATTGTACACCGATTACCACAATTTGATACACTTATTAATTTTGATCAAACATGTTTATTTTGCTAGTTTGTAAAGATTGCTAAAATTTTTTCGATCTTCAGATCGAAGTCGAATTTCACGATCGTTTGTTGTTGTCGATTGTACTTCGATATATATTTTTAACCGACCTCCAAAAAAGAGGAGGTTCTCTATTCATGTTTGTATGTCCGCGAATATCTCCGTCAATTGTGGACTGATTTTCAAAATTCTTTTTGTTTTGGAAAGGGTATACTCCCGAGGCGGTCCCATTGCACCAAGTCAGTTTCTGATGATGGGAACTCTGAGAAATTGAGGGCAACCCTCGAATATCATAGGCGCACATAACGTTTTCCATACATTTTCAGAAGCTGTTCAAGTATTTGCGTCTGATAATCATAATTTCATGTGGCGGCGCTGCGCTGATGACGGAAGGTGCAACTCCTCAACGGTCAGGACTTGAAAGAAAATTCCTTCAAAATTATACGTACTTATGGATCGATAGTTGTATTCTTTCAGGCTATTAGGTTGAACTGATGATAGACGGTAAATCTCATTAACCGACTTAAAAAAAGGAGGTTCTCAATTCGTCTGCTAGAAAATTTTTAGTTCTTCCGTCATGGGTGTCGTTTTCAAGGTTTTCGGGGTCGCTGATTACGAAAATGAAGCCAAAATGAAAATCCATGATGGCGGCCAGGAAAATTTTTGGTTTTTCCGTCATGGGTGTCGTTTTCATGGTTATTGGGGTCGCTGATTACGAAAATGAGGTCAAAATGAAAATCCAAGATGGCAGGCAGGTTTTTTGGGTTTTCCGTCATGGGTGTCGTTTTCAAGGTTTTTGGGGTTGCTGATTACGAAAATGAAGCCAAAAGGAAAATCCAAGATGGCGGCCAGGAAAATTTTTGGGTTTGCCGTCATGGGTGTCGTTTTCATGGTTTTTGGTGTCGCTGATTACGAAAATGAGGTCAAAATGAAAATCAAGATGGCGCCGACAAAAATTTTGGTTATTCCGTCATGGGTGTCGTTTTCATGGTTTTCGGGGTCGCTGATTACAAAAATGTAGCCAAAAGGAAAATCCAAGATGGCGGCCAGGAAAATTTTTGGGTTTGCCGTCATGGGTGTCGTTTTCATGGTTTTTGGGGTGGCTAATTACGAAAATGAGTTCAAAATGAAAATCCAAGATGGCAGCCAGGATTTTTTTTGGTTTTTCCGTCATGGGTGTCGTTTTCATGGTTTTTGGGGTCGCTGATTACGAAAATTAAGCCAAAATAAAAATCCAAGATGGCGCCGACGAAAATTTCTGATTTTTCCGTCATGGGTGTCGTTTTCATGGTTTTTGGGGTCGCTGATAACGAAAATGAGACCAATATGAAAATCCAAGATGGCGCCGATGAAAATTTTTGGTTTTTCCGTCATGGGTGTCGTTTTCATGGTTTTTGGGGTCGCTGATTACGAAAATGAGACCAAAATTAAAATCCAAGGTGGTGGCTAGGAAAATTTTAGGTTCGTCCGTCATGGGTGTCGTTTTCATGGTTTTTGGGTAAACTGAGTACACACTACACCCCTGATTTCGCATTGCATATTCGCCAATTGCAAAGTGCAAAGACTAAGGTAATTTTATTTAAAACAACTGCCCGAAATAATGACACTATGACAATACTACTAAATGATGGTAATATTGAACTCGTGAAAGAAACTAAATTCCTGGGAGTACACATAGATGACCCATTAAACTGGAAAACTAATTAGCCGCCATTGATGCATATCTATATCATCCACATGTTATGCTTTAAGAACCCTTATATAGAGACGAAATTGACTGGCCTGTTGGTCTAGTGGGACTGGCCTGTTGGTCTAGTGGTTAGTGACCCTAACTGCTATGCCGGAGGTCGTGGGTTCGATTCCCACCCAGGACAAATGTTTGTGTGATGAGCACGATCATTTGTTCTGTGTCTGGGTGTAATTTATCTATAATATGTATGTATTTAGAAATATATAAGTATGTTTATCAGTTGTCTAGTACCCAAAACACAAGCTCTGCTTAGCTTGGGACTAGATGGCGTTGTGTGATAGTTGTGGAATATTATTATTATTATTATATTAAATTGAAATTGAACACTTAAAAATCGTAAACCACGCACTAATTGAATCCAAATTAAGATACAGTATACAATTCTGGGGAAACAGCTATAATTATAACTGTAAACGAGCTTTTGTCCTTCAGAAAAGAGCTATACGTACCATTGTCGAGAGTTGTCGTCCGCATTTCTTAGACTTAAAAATTCTTACAGTTCCCAGTCTCTACATTCTTGTACTTCTGATTAATTTAAAAAAGTACATACATGAATATGAGACGCATGAGGAAAGACTAGTCAGGGAGAGTACACGTAGGAAAGATTTGAAAAATAAGATAAGTCCTCATTTTAACATTGTGAAACATAGTTCACAATATCAAGCAGTGCAATTATTCAATAGGGTACCATTAGAATTAAAAAGCTTAGTCTATACGTCTTCATTTAAATCAAAGCTTCAAGCATTCCTACTGGATAAATGTCTCTACTCCGTTGACGATATGTAATATTAAGGTATATAATACAATTATGATAATGCGCCAACTGATATAATTTGTCCTTTGTGTTTGTCAGTTTTTAATTTTAAAATGACTATTTGTATAAAGCTGACATGAATTTTACAACAATCTAATAATTTAATTATTTTGTATTTTTGATTATTTTTTGTTTCAATTATGATTTAAATTTGTATTTTATGTGTAGGTATTGTAATTTTTGTTGTTAATGTTTAATTATGACTTATGAATGTGTTTTATTATTATTTTTTATTATTATTTTTATGATTTCAAATACAATGTGAATTGTTTGTGAATAAATTGAATTGAATTATCAGTTGAGTCAAATACATTCCCAACAGAATGGAAAACATCTAAAGTTATCCCGGTTCATAAGAGTAGCCCAAAAAGCGATATAAAAAATTACAGACCCATAGCTGTTTTATCCATATTTGGAAAAGTGTTTCAAGCGGTACTTTTAAAAAAAGTATTTTCCAAACTGCAACGGTGGTTTGCGGAGGAACAGCACGGATTTCTTCCAAATCGTTCAACCACGTCTAATTTACTCAACGTTACGACATTCTTAGCCAAAAATATTGACGACAGAAAGCAGGTGGATGTCACTTATTTTGATTTTCAGAAGGCTTTTGACCGGGTTGACAATGATATACTTTAGAGTAAATTGGCTTTTGCTGGTTTCTCTGCGGCAACACTTAAATTCTTCGCAAATTACCTATACAATCGCAAACAATATGTTATTTTTGAAAATGCCAATTCGGAATGCTTGGAGGTTAGTACCTTGGCCTAGTACTAACCTAAGTCCCCTGTATTTTCTTATTGTTGTAAATGACCTGCCCAAGTGTGTAAAGCACTCCACAGTTTTAATGTATGCCGATGATGTCAAAGTTGCGCTTCCCATATCTAATCTTAGCGATACAGTCACACTTCAACAAGACATAGACAGCATCCACCATTGGAGCACTATAAACAACCTCAACTTGAATATTAGCAAATGTGCGATCATGACCTTTTCTAAAGTCACACAACCTATCCTCAATATTTACACATTAAACAATGAGCCCCTGAAACGAGTTAATGCCGTACGCGATATTGGTACTAATTTTGACCCACACCTCACATTTAACCAACATAGTAATATAATACAAATATGCAACAAGTCCCGCAAAAACTTAGGTTTTGTTTTACGACAAGTTAATTTTTAAGCTATTGCATAGCTTCTATCGCGGGCCTTGAGCGTGGAGAGCGAATTCAGAAATTCCCTAACGAAAATATTCAAGATTCAGTATTCAACCAGGTTGCTATGGTTACGGAAAAAAACAAGGTTATCAACTGAGGTTGTCAAATTAAATAATTAATTATTTGCTGTTGTAAAAAAATATGCCATGCAATAGCTTTACCGCGGCAGTCTCCGAGTGCCACATTTAGTTTTTTTTTTTTAATAATTGACCAGCCATAAACCTCATCTACAACTCCTTCGTACGCAGTTTACTCGAAACCAATAGTGTAATCTGGAACCCTCATGAAAAAATCTATAAACTAGTCATTGAAAAGGTCCAGAAGTATTTTATTCGCTACCTCTAACTCAAATTATTTGGCTTTTACCCATATAATTTACCCTACGCCATTCGTGCTAGGTATGGTGACATACCAGAGCTTAGAAGTCAGGAGAAATCTTGCTCTAGTTAAATATGTCATCTGCTTAGTTCGTGGTTCCCATTTTAATTCCCTGCTGTTACAGTACATCTCTTTTAACATCCCACTACCTATCCGGCACTCTCTTCGCCCACGCCAACGTCCTCTTTTTTCGATTCCTCAAACAAGCACCGTAACTCTTAAGACTAACCCACTATTTCTAGCCCTTACCCACATAAACATTTTAATGTATGACGAGTCATTAGATATTTTTGCAAGTACGGAACTAAGTCTCCTTAACACTGCTTCTCGATACCTGGAGTCCATTGCCACTCCCAGTACTATCTCCTCGGGTTTAACAATTTTTTTGGTAATTTTTATTTGATTTCAACTTTTGCCACTAGAATGTTTTGTTAATTTTTATTGTAATAATGTTTTTTTTTTTCTTAGTTTTGTTATTATTATTTTTTATTTCTAAGTTTTTTGTTTTTTGTTCAACCTATAACTTGTATGTGTGGTGTCACTGTAAATATAAGTTGGTTATTAATAAATAAATAAATTATGTGCTTTAGCGTATGTTCCATCAGAACCAGTTATCAACGCTTTTGACGAACTGCTCGAATCTGTTTTATATTGTGCATTCTGGCCTCCTCCGACAAGGCATTGATTATTTTGAAGATAACTGGATCGGAAGGTTGGAAAGACGGGGCAGGCGAGCTCCTAGATTTCCTATTGATCTGTGGAATACTTTTGATGCAGTTCTTCAGGAAATTCCCCGAACGAACAACTCCGTTGAAGGCTTTCACAGGGGATTCTAGTCACTTCTATCGGCTCATCTCATCACCCATCTATATCCGCTTGGCGGGGCTAACTGCCCGACAGTTGTAAGTCGGGAACTCCTATATAGGCTTATGTCGCGGATAATGTTGATAGCGCGATGTAGGATTTCTGTCGATCGTTTGTTAGTACGCAGGTGTTGCGATAGATGTCGCTAGTCGCCACATCACTCCCCTCCGAGACCGGAGGTCGAAAGCAGGTTAAGTCTTGGCGCTTGTCAGCCAGTGGAAGGTTCCAGTGAGTCGGAACCGGATGCCGCATAGTTCACGGTGAGTCGGAACTGTCTGCGGTGATGGATGCCCCAGTGAGTCGGGGTGATGCTGCATATTAGCTCCAGTGAGTCGGAGTGATGCAGTGCTTGCCGTAGATGCCCCAGTGAGTCGGGGTGATGCTGCGTATGCTCCAGTGAGTCGGAGTGTGCAGTGCTGCGTAGTGGCTGGCTGCTGCGTCGACCAGGAGAGAAGGGCGTCTCTGCTTGCTGACCGGCCGAAGTGCAGTGTGCTGTGCCAAAGTCGCTGATGAGGCTGGGGGTGATGTCCAGGAATGCGCTTCCGCTGCATGCTGGTGGACAGGATACCCCATGAAGCCGTGGCTGCTGGCTGACGGTATGACTCGCTGCTCGAAGGCGAAGGGGAGGTGGTGACGACGTCTGAAGAAGTTGCACGAAGGCTGCGCTGACGTTCATGCTCGGGGTCACCAGTTTGGGGGGAGTATGAGAAACAGGGTGTAAAGTTCCTCATCCCCCATTGAAAAGGGAGGATCCTCCGACCGGACGGGTGTTGTGTCCGGCGGGCTAACTGCCCGACAGTTGTAAGTCGGGAACTCCTATATAGGCTTATGTCGCGGATAATGTTGATAGCGCGATGTAGGATTTCTGTCGATCGTTTGTTAGTACGCAGGTGTTGCGATAGATGTCGCTAGTCGCCACAACTTCGTCGGCAGCAAAGCCTGACAGAACTGAAACTGGAGCAAATTTTGTCTCGTGGATCACACACAACTAGTCGGCCAAGATATAGGCAAACATCGGCAAGATTGAAAGATTTAGTTGAATCATTTGGGGAGAGACCACTCCCAGATAACTTACGGGCCAATGCTCATAATTTTGAATTTCAACAAATATGATTAAAAAAATACATAAAAAAAACGAAACACAAAATGATTAAACCTAAAAAGCATACAAATTTAAAATAAATAATTATATCTATAATTAGTATTATTAGTATAATTGCATGGCACATGTGTGAGTACTATGTACTATAAAGCCACTTTTTACATTTTACATTTAGTTATATTTTAGTGACGTTGCCCTGGTGGCTGGGAGAATGTCATGCTCACTCAAATGTCTCGCTGATGGTGGCGGGTGTGTCGGATCATTTGATTCCCTTCAAAATGGTTGAGTTAGATGGTGCTGATCCATGCGTCATGTTCGTGAACGGGCGCTGTCAGTGGAGACTGGTCATTTCTTAGCTGCCATGGTTTAGATATTTTTCTTTGATTTGTTTTTTATATCTTTTTACTCTGGACGCTCTTAACTTGCACGTCTTGCTACATAGTTCTCACATAATATACCTACCATCTTAACATGAATGATGTAATGTACAGTGGCGTGCGCCCTATATAGGCTCTTAGGCTTAGCCTACCTTACCAACTGAGTTGAACTGAGCATTTCTTTTATCTAATTATCCATGTAATAAAATAACAATACGTACAAAACAATAATAAAAAAGTTCAAACTCCTGGTAAAATACTTTGAGCAATTTTTCGCGAACGAATCTTATATTTACAGACTTGCTTAGGCTAGCATTAAAGTAGCCTAAAACCCATTCATAATTTCACGCACACACCGTCACATCGTTGAATGATCGGTGCATATTTCCGTGTCCATGAACCGCACACATGCATGTCAGCTCCACCGAGAGGAGGCGGCCTGTGATTGGCTGCAACAATACAAGGCCACGATTGGGCGGCCATCTTGAACCCACAAACTCGGCGCGAAGTTCAAATTTGTTTTTTTTTTACGTTTTTTGCAATTTTCAGGCCAGTGCTAGCTTGAATACTGACTACATACGTCTTACAACCGCGTAATAATCAACATACAACCTAGCACTGGCCTGCAAATAGCATAAATGTAAAGAAATTAAGAAATTTGAATTTCGTGCTAGGCGTGTTTCGTTCTTCCGTGCACAGATAATAGCAGCACTGACAACACATTTCATTGAGTGATTTCCGCATTTCGTATAATCCTAAGTTATGGAATCGTAGATCGTTATCGTTCGTAGTTGTCGTATAATCCTGCAAAATTTTGTTGACCGCTGTTGTGAACAAACTCGATATAAAAATGATGCAATTTTATTTGGTAGTATTTTTCTATCGCCAAATTAGAAATTATAGTTTACGTGAGGCAGCCATTATTGTTTCATTGTTGTGTTGTGACAACTTGACAAGCAATTTATAGCGCGATTTGTTTTGAAACCGAAAACGTACAGATATTGTCAGATATTAGTTAACATTATTAACAGTAGTGTATTGTAAATATTAGTGTATTATTTGTGTATTCAATAATTCCCCTAACAAATAATAACAATGGTTTTTACTTGTGAAGTTTGTGCTGGTAATGTGTGTTTGAGAGATGTTAAAGGTAATAAGTTTTCTCAATTATCGTATAGTGATAAGATGCAAGTGGTATCTAAAGGTAGATGTGTACCTGAATTACGAGAATTAATCCAAAAATATAGTAATTCATCGCGTACTCGTCATTTTAATCCTCATAATTAAACAACATTTACCTGGCTGTGTGGCTGAATACACACAAATAAATTATTGATGAGATATTTGAGGTGGCCGAATCTTACTTCTGTTTGCATCGTTAGAAAATCATGAGTTGAACCTTGAGTTGTGGTGAGTTTTTGAATTGTATTTATATTTTACAGGCTTATTATAAAATTTTATAAATGTGTTTTTTTTTTTGCTGTCAATATTTCGTAGCCTACCCACTGTACGGGACCACTGCACGCCACTGGTAATGTACCAAGATTTTGTAACAAATTCTGATTTAAAAGAGTGTCCATGGAGTTTCTTGCCCGTTCTTCTTCATGAGATCTACGTTAGGGAACTGGCAACTGCAGTACTTTCACAAGTTATTATGCCTTGTGATTGTGTAGGAGCGTAGGAGTGCAATGCGTCGTTTCGGGAGTTGCTGCGTCGGGCTGCGCGGCGCCGGATGTTACCGGCGGCGATTGCTGTGGGTGCGGGGGCGCGAGGCGGCGCGAGCCGTGGCGGCGGGTGTGCGGGGCTCCGGGTCGCGGGGCGGCGGTTGTGCGTTGCGGCGTGCATTCGTTGTTCCGTGTTTCGGGGTCTCGAGCATTCGTTGTTGCGGTTTGCGTCGCTGCGTGCTTTCGTGCTCGCAGTGTTCGTTGTTGCGGGCATTCGGTGGCGTGTGGTTCGGCGTGGTGGCTTTCGGAATGACGTATTGCACTCGTAGTTTCGTTCTTCTTCCGTCCTTCTGACATTCAAAAGTGCCTGTAATGGCTTAATTGAAATAAAATATTTGAGTTTGAGTTTGAGTTTGATCTATCTAGGGTCAAAGTCTACATACTGCATACGGCCAATGACCTTTTTTTTACAAAATAAGCCAGCATTCCTTCAGGCGTTATCGACATTCTTGACCTCGAAAGCACAAAACCTAACAAAAAATCAAATGTTTTTTTTTATCCTTCATCACGTATAATACTTCAAATCTGATTTGAACATTGTGTATAAAATCAATGAAAATAAACAACCAAAAAAAAAACGCTAGGTGTCGGTCCACCTCCACGTGGTGCCCGTTGGAAACGTGATAACGGCTAACGGACTATTTGAATGACAATGCCTATAATTCCATTTTTTTCCTGTTCATGTTATTTTACATTTTGTCTAGTATAACTTATTAATATTTATTTCGATTTCATGTTTAACAAACCCATTTTATGTATTTCTAAATTTTGACCCCCGAAAACCATGAAAACGACACCCATGACGGAAAAACCTAAAATTTTGCTAGCCGCCATCTTGGATTTTAATTTTGGTCTCATTTTCGTAATCAGCGACCATAAAAACCATGAAAACGACACCCATGACGGAAAAACCAAAAATTTTCGTTGGCGCCATCTTGATTTTCATTTTGACCTCATATTCGTAATCAGCGACCCCAAAAACCATCAAAACGACACCCATGACGGAAAAACCAAAAAAATCCAGGCTGCCATCTTGGATTTTCATTTTGACCTCATTTTCGTAATCAGCGACCCCAAAAACCATGAAAACGACACCCATGACGGAAAAAATTAAAAATTTTCTGACCGCCACCTTGGATTTTCATTTTGACCTCATTTTCGTAATCAGCGACCCCTATAGCCATGAAAACGACACCCATGACGGAAAACCCAAAAATTTTCGTTGGCGCCATCTTGATTTTCATTTTGACTTCATTTTCGTAATCAGCGACCCCAAAAACCATGAAAACGACACCCATGACGGAAAAACCTAAAAATTTTCTAGCCGACGAATTGAAAACCTCCTTTTTATTAAGTCGGTTAATGAGATTTACCGTCTATAATCAGTTCAACCTAATAGCCTGAAAGAATACAACTATCGATCCATAAGTACGTATAATTTTGAAGGAATTTTCTTTCAAGTCCTGACCGTTGAGGAGTTGCACCTTCCGTCATCAGCGCAGCGCCGCCACATGAAATTATGATTATCAGACGCAAATACTTGAACAGCTTCTGAAAATGTATGGAAAACGTTATGTGCACCTATGATATTCGAGGGTTGCCCTCAATTTCTCAGAGTTCCCATCATCAGTAACTGACTTGGTGACAATGGGACCACCTTGGGAGTATACCTTTTCAAACAAAACAATAATTTTGAAAATCGGTCCACAATTGTCGGAGATATGCGCGGACCACATAAAAAAAACATACGAATAGAGAACCTACTTCCTTTTTAGGAGTCGGTTAAAAAGAGACGGAAACATTATTTATTTTTGACGTGTTGTAGTGCTTTTGCAACCAATTTACAACAAAATTTAAATCTGTGATTAAAATAGATATCATAATTTTTGATTTATTAAATGAATATTATTTCATCTAACACCAAATTGAACCATTTTTATGTTGATTGATATACTGTACCTATACACAACACACATTCCAGACTATTTTTCAAAGTGTACTTACTTACTATAAAATTATGTCACTTAAAATAATAATCGTCTAAATGATCAAATTTTTCAACCGTAGTTCAACGCTCGAAATGCCCGTGTGTGCGTTCGTCGGTGTTATCGCTGCACACAAACATAGCATCGCACCGAAATTGCCTAAAGTTCCGCAAGTCTTGTCTGTACAAGGCCTCTTAATAATAACTGGAACTCGGGTCGATCTTAAGGTTAAGCAGTGCGTGTCTAGGATGGTCTGTGAATGGGTGACCACACATTATATACCGAGTTTTCACCGTGTCTCAAAAAGCACGTAAAGCCGTTGGTCCCGGCTACCATATATATATCTTTAGCAGTACCTAAGTAGTTACAGGTAGGGCTCGATTACGGAGTCGCGGGGCGTCGCGCGGCGCGTGCAGAAGGCTCGTCTCGTGTTTTTTTATTAATTTACTGAGAGACGATTCCACTGCAACAAACGCAGCATTTTAAACTAACGTGCGAAAATAGCATCTCGTAAAATCGACGATTGAAATCGTTAACTTTTTCATACCATCGCCATGTGTTTGAATTAAAAATGCAGCACGCGGACGCGACGCCCCGCCTGTAGGTAGTGGTACGTAAACATGCTCGTAGCACGGTAATCTCGTAGTCAGTGGCCTGAAAGACCTAACTGGGTTGTGGAGGTCAGATAGGCAGTCGCTCCATTTAAAACACAAGTATTCAGCTGTATCTGGTTAGACTTAAAGCCGACCCCAAAATAGTTGAGAAAAGGATTGACGAATGATGAAATCTTTGGTCGAAGGGGTCCCGTCGGGGCTGCGGGTTGTTCGAAAGAGATACCGCGGCTTCGACATAAAGGGCTAAGAAGGAACATGTGTGGTTTTTAGTCAGTAGAAGTCATTTCCAAAAAAAAAAGTTCGAAGGGGTAATTTTTACCTGGAATGGAAGCAGACAGGAATACAAACCGGTACTGATAAAGTTCGCTGTAGCCACAAGAGATTTATGACCGACATTCAAAGCGATAAGGGAAGTCTAGAGGACCAGAAGTAGGTACCTACTGCAGGTTTTCATATCACCCATACCTTGTCAATGTTCCACACATTCGCTAGAACCGCTTTGTTATCTTTTATTATACCTACGCACATCCAAGGAGTGGAATTCCCTGCTTGCGTCAGTGTTCCCGAGTTCATATGACCCCAATCTATTTAAGTCGCAAGTTCATAGGCTTCTACTGGGATAGCTCGTTCCATCGTCGACCTCATCTCCGTTGTCAGAACAAGATTGCGGTCAAGAATAGGGCTATTTCATATAAAAAGGGGTGTTAAAATTGGTTTTAGTAGGAACGATATTTCTTATCTCACTTCCTGATGCGTAGACCAGGGTCGATAATTTTTGAAACCAAAAAAAATTACAGTAGGATGAAACCCATTAGAAAAGGAGGGGAATATGATCAAAATGAAAGGAAAAATAAATTACGGTCGATCCGAGTTCGGGAAGTGGGGGGGGGGGGGGGGGGGTTTAAGGGGGGAAAGCGGTTTATCTCGATTTCCGCCAAAACTACAAGTCCTATGGAAAAAAGTTAAATGTCAAAGTTGTAGGTAATAAAAAGATCTACAACTTTTGCATTTGCAATTTTTTCACATAACCTCAAAATTTAGGTGAAAAATTCAAAAAACCAAGTTTTTGGTTTTTAATTTTTATCTTTTAAGTACAAAGAACATTTTTTTTTCACGAAATTTAGTGAAAACTTACATTTTTATGCCCTTAATACACTGTAATTTTTTTGATAAAAAACATTTATTTTTCACCTTATTATTGACTTAATATCGAAAAATCAGCCATATTTTCAATCGAAAATTCTGACGTCAAAATATCTGTTTTTTTTTTAAAGTCGGTGGGCGTTGTGTTCCTTATAATCTCTACTTTCTGATGATGTATAAAAAATATACATTGCAATGGTAAACTTTCTCAGAAAATGCAAAATCATCTGCTACAAAATAACAGGTAGTAAGGGCCAAACCCTCCTAGCCCCTTCCCCACTTCTCTGTGAAATACCTTTTGATGGGCCAAAATTTTCCGTAGGTCTCCACGATATATAAATTATCTTAAAATAACAATAAATAGGCATAAAACAGCAATAAATCTTATAATTTCTTGTCTAGGCCTTTTTATTTGGTAGTGGGTATTATTTCGCAGCAGCTGATTTTGCATTTTCTGAGAAAATTTACCATTGCAATGTATATTTTTTATACATCATCAGAAAGTAGAGATTATAAGGAACACAACGACCACCGACTTTTTAAAAAAAGCAGATAGATCTTTTTATTACCTACAACTTTGACATTTAACTTTTTTCCATAGGACTTGTAGTTTTGGCGGAAATCGAGATAAACCGCTTTCCCCCCTTAAAACCCCCCCCACCCCCACTTCCCGAACTCGGATCGACCGTAATTTATGTTTCCTTTCATTTTGATCATATTCCCCTCCTTTTCTAATGGGTTTCATCCTACTGTAATTTTTTTTCATTTTTTACCATTTTTGAAGGCTTCGGCCCTGGTCTAGCGGCGCTAGGTGATAAAGCAAGCCTTTTTGGGCCAGTTTGACTCTGACCGGCACGCTGACGCAAGTGGTATGGTCTGAAAACTTATTCTTTATGTATTTCACAAAACATATCATCACGCCTGAAATCCTTGAAGGATTACGCAGAGGCGTGCGTAATAGTACACCCACACTTCGCCAGTTGTCTGTAAAAGGCATATTCGCACCATCATCATCATCAGCCTATAATGTTCCCACTGCAGGGACTCAGGCCTCCTCTCTAGGAGAGGAATGGGCTATAATCCACCACGCGGGCCCAGTGCGGATTGGTAGATGTCACATGTCTACGCATTTTTTGGTTCTAAGACATGCCGGTTTCCTCACGATGTTTTCCTTCACCGTTTTGAGAGCAGCGGTGATGAAATAAATTACACAAAGTAATGCGCCTGCCTGGGTTCGAATCCACGACCTACTGTTCGTAAGTCGGGGCCGACACCACTGGGCCACCGCTGTTCTCCATTCGCACCATCAACCGAGCACAAATCCATAAACCTTGGCTGCTACAAAAAAAAATCTGATTGAAAAACCCGATAACAGTGCCCAAACTGGGAATCGAAACCAGGACGTCAAGCTCAGCAGTCGTGCTTCCGTCCACTCTACTAACGAGGCAGTCTATGTATTCTTATGTAAGAAGTGTCCTTAGTAACACAAATATTTCCTCTCAAAAAGAGCACCTGCCATCTTATCTCTACACCACCCTTGGTTGACTGGTAGAGAATGCATACGGCATTAACATTATGTCCGCCTTTGTACCTTTTTTTGTGTGCGAGAAGTTTAAATAAATAAATAAATATTATTATGTAAGACCTTATACACATCAGACATCTGTTAATTCGCAAACCAACATTACTACGTGGTAAAATTGACATGGCAATAAAAATTAATTGAAAAAGCCAAAATTGCTATCACGCTGAGAATCCGTGACAACAATTATTGCCAGACATGTGTAAAAAACAAATTAAAGCCATCCACATTTTTATACTCAAAACTTACCTTACTCCCTACGAATGGCTTTGACGGCACGGTTGGCGCAGTGGCTAAGCGATTGGACTGCTGCGTTGCGTGTCGCGGGTTCGATCCCCGCACGGAACAAATATTTGTATGACCTGCAGATAGTTGTTTCGGGTCTGGGTATTTGTGTATGTGAGTTTATATGTTTGTGAACGCAGCCACGATACAGGAGAAATTCCTAGTGTGGAGCAACGTTTTAAAAAAAAAAAAAAAAAAAAAAAAAAAAAAAAAAAAAAAAAAATCACATGGCCATACTGTGAAAATCGAATATCAAACACCTTTTTAGTCACTTGCATTTGCGTAACACCACACACCTCCTCTCAACCAGGTGCCTTTCATTATGAGAGAACAGGGGTAGCAATTCTTCATACAAATATATGTATTCTCCCTTTTTATTACTCCTGAAAATGGCTTTGGAGCAATATTTTTTTTATAAACATGGCACGGCGTGGTAAATATCGACCCCCTAATAACAAGAATTAATGTGTTGACCAACCCGCACTGGGCCCGCGTGGTGGATTAAGCCCATCCCTCTCCTAGAGAGGTGGCCTGAGTGAAGTCCCTGCAGTGGGAACACTATAGGCTGATGATGATAATAATGTGTTGCTGTTACCCTTTATATCACTAGATGCATGAAGTGGAAGCAGAAGCATCTTGGCTGATGACAGTAATCTCTGTCTTCTGCCTACCACCATACGAACAAACCTTGACTTATTTCAATGTCTAAGACTAACAGTAAGCCTGTCGGGTAGTTCGAAAGAGATATCGCTGCCCTGGATACAAAGGGCTAAGAAGGAACATGGATGGTTTTTAGTCAGTAGAAATCTGACACTCCAAATCCCAAAAAGCATCTTAGCGGATGGCTGTAATTTCAGCTTACCACCTTACGAAAAGACCTTGACTCTATTTGAATGTCTAAGGCTAGAGAAGCTATCACCCTCTGCTGATAAAGACATACTAACTGATAAGCAGGGCATTTCAATTACAGACCTGACCATTGTTTTGTTCTAAATAGTCGATATGACCTCGATATTGTCGACTATAAAGCATTCGCGGCCTATGGGCTATGCATGTGATCAAGTGAACACATGCGTATCGGGTCTGGCGATTGGAAAGTCAACAAAATCATATGGTTTTGGTGGAATGAAAAAAAATTATGAGGAAAATGTCGTGAGGAAGGTTTTGAATACCTATGAATGTGGATGGGTTAGATGGGTATAAGAGACTCACATAGCTGTCAGAATGTCTGAACTATGAATATGAACACATTATATGTCACGCCTGGAGTCCCCAAAGGGTAAGGCAGAGGAGTATCTATAGGTACACTCACATTTCGCCAGATATGTTAAACTACCGTGTAAGGGCGGGACTCCACCAAAGCTGAGATGTGCCAAGCGGAGGGGTGATATGCCAAATTCGACACAGGAAGGGCGAAAGACCAAATATAAGTTTTTAAACTGACATGGTCACTGACACTACTATTAATATCATAAACGGGATATTTACCATGTTTGATTATTGTTTCGAGTTCCCGATATAAGAAAAGACCAAATGTAAGTAACTGTAATTGGTCGAATTTAGCACATCTCCTCGTCCCGCCCTTCTATGGGGCGAACCTATTGCCACTAACTGGACACAAATGACTCTGTGCATTGACATGAGGTGGAGATCAATGCTCGTGCCTTCTCAGTACAAGAAACGGTCTTTGCCCATCAGTGGGGCAGCAATTCGTTTGCATTCTCGGGTCGCGAAAATTGTTTTTGGGTTTTCACATCAGGAATTTCTCAATAGCAGCCCCGGAGTCTACATGAGACTTCAAAATAACTCCGCCCCCCTTCCCTCAAATCCGTGCGATAAGGACAACTGCAGATCCGACTCAATAGCGACTCAATAAAAGTCATATTTCTAGGTTTGGCTCTCGCCTATTTCCTCCTCCAATATTGAACCAATTTTGTGAATTTAATAGATATTTTAGACAATGAAAAAGGGTTATATTTAAATGCACATCTGTTTAATTTTTCAGCATACTAGGTAACTCCACTAATTAACTGAATACATACCAAAAAAACCAATTGATTAACTAAACATGTCCTACAAAAAAGTCTAAAAAATCACACAAAACGAGATGACCTTTTTTATCGAATTCACACCAAAAATGTAGTTAGTACATCGGATATATGATTTGTAAAACAAAAATACTAATAGTGGAGTGCCGTAAGACGTAAATATTGTAAAACCTCGGAATCCAGGACCGGTCAATGAATCTTCATAAAAACTTTTGGACTGCATTGTTAAAAGCGTAAATAAAAAAGTTAAAAAAAAAAATTTGCGCGCTCGTCATTTTTTTTTTTATTACTTCAGTGTACTGAAAAACTAGCTTGTGCCAGCGGCTTAACCCACTACAACTCGAAAATTATTCCACGGGAAGATAAAATCGGGATAAAAAACTATCCTATGTGTTAATCCAGGTTATGAACTATCTGTACACCAAATTTTATCCAAATCCGTTTAATATTTTTGCGAGAGAAGAGTAACAAACATACACCCTCACAAACTTTCGCCTCTATAATATTACTAGCTGTTGCCAGCGGCTTCATCCGCTACAACTCCAAAGTTATCCCACGGGAAGATAAAATCGGGATAAAAACTATCCTATGTGTTAATACAAGGTGTCAGCTAACTCCATACCAAAGTTTAATAAAATCGCTTCAGCCGTTCAGACGTGAAGAAGTAACAAACATATTACACACTCACAAACTTTCGCATTTTTTTAACATTTTTTTTTTTGTTATAACTCGTTATTTTTTGCCACAAGTATTATTTATTAGCTTTAAACATTTTTTTCTCTAGTCCCTCTCATCACATCACACAATTTTTTTTGGGTGGTTGGAAAGTCATCAAATAACCCCTCCAGCTCTTGGGCAGAGCGAAAGGGAGTGTCAGACTTCTACTGACAAAAAACCACCCATGTTCCTTCTTAGCCTTTTATGTCGAGGCCGCAGTATCTTTGTGTCCAATTTGCAGCCCTGGCGGGCCCCTCCTATGACCTATGTTGCTGACATCTCTTCGAGGCGCGCGTGGAACACGAACGCGCCATCGACACGGCCTGTCGTCGACAGACGGCGAGCTAGCCCATTACTCACCGTCCACAGGACCGTGTCTACGGTGGCCAGAAGCCATCACGTGGCCCCCGAAGCCCGGAGCGTCTCCCGCGACGGCTAGGTCGAAAGGTTCTCTCCCTCACACGTTCCGCCACCTCCTTCGCTAGCATCACTGCTTCGCAGAAGGAGGCGACGGCGTCCCATTACTCCTCGCCTCGGACCATGGCTTGCACCAGGGCGGGACGCGAGAGGTCGCCGCCGCCGATCGCCGCTACGAGGACACGGCGGGGCTCCGCCCAAGCAGGACACGCCTCCACAGTGTGCTCCACCGTGTCCTCCGGTCGATCCTCACAATGGCGACATCCGGTCGTCTCCTCCCGCCTAATTCGGTGCATGTACCTCCCGAAGCAACGTGTCCGGTGAGGACCTGCGTCAGACGGAAGGTGAGGGCGCCGCGGCGCCTTTCCTGCAGGCACTTTTCAAAGAGGGGACTTACCGCCACTGTCATGGCGTGCCCTGATCACATCACACTTCACATTATTACTATAAAGTACTAAAGTTTGTGTTGTATATTTCTTACTCTTTCACACAAAAACTACTGAACGGATTTGGATAAAATTTGGTATACAGATAGTTTATAACCTGGATTAACACATAGGATAGTTTTTATCCCGATTTTATCTTCCCATGGAATAATTTTCGAGTTGTAGTGGGTTAAGCCGCTGGCACAAGCTAGGTTTTCAGTACATTGTGGTAATAAAAAAAAAAATGACGAGCGCGCAATTTTTTTTTTTTAACTTTTTTATTTAGGCTTTTAACAATGCAGTCCAAAAGTTTTTATGAAGATTCATTGACCGGTCCTGGATTCCGAGGTATAAATCTTACGGCACTCCACTATAATTGCTTATCAAAAATACTAACTTGCACTCTAAATTTATTGTACAATCTTACTACGGAATTTCTAAAACTGATATCCAATACGACCGTCTCGCGACAGTGTCCTTTGTGGGCGGCATGGGCACCGGGCCGTAGGCCGACGAAGGAGGCCGGCGGAGGCCCGGCACTTCGGGGACAGAAGATATTAGTGTTATATAATACGCGAGCGAAGCGAGCGCGCGTCATGGAGTAAATCAGGTGTAGGTTTTCCTTAAAAAAAGTTTTAAAATGTTTGTTAGACTAAAGAATTAATAGATATACTATTTTGATAATAGTTATTCTTTCAGTAAAAGAGTTCTGTAAATGCCATTAAAAAAGATACTAAATTTGATTTCTTTAGTGTGCATAATTTTAGATAATTTGTGTGCAAGTCAGTATTTTTGGTGTAACTTTAAAATATTTTGTTCGAAAAAAGGGAATATACAGATAACGGTTTAAATACATGCATGAAAAAGGAGGATACCTATATACTACGCCGCTATGTTTTTCTTTTTTGTTAATAGTTGTCTTTGTACACTAGGACTCTGTTAACAGCGATCTACGGTACGGTACTTATAAAAATAATTTATCACCAAAAAGGAAAACATAGGGGCATATTTATTATTTTGTAAAAAATCATTGCTCTAGGGCATGGTCATTAACCAAAAAGAAAACAGGCGAGAGCGTTTTTAAGGAGAAAAGACCACCCGCATTTCCTCTTAATATGAAATTCACAAAATATTATACGCTTATACAAAACACGAGACGCTCCCACGCACATAGCTGTCGAAATGTCTGAACTATGAATATCAAGATTACTCGTAAACAGCTGTTTAAACTTATATGATCACTGAATAAAAATGTTCAGTGTTTATGGTAATAAATTGGCTAGAGGCCAACTGAGGCCGGTTTTAAGAAAGAGTAGGTAATTTATAGAAAACTGAAAACCCGACTGAAAAGCAAAAACCAAGTACATTTGGAAGCAGAGCAAGATCAAAGAAACGATGGATGGACTTGTGTTAAGAACAGGGCCGTTTTTAACCAGTGGGGGGCCCTGGGCACTTGAGAACAATGGGACCCTTGTAGGATGCAAAAGCGAACGAAACAATATCCATTTTTTGTGCACTCCTTCTTGGAAACGGTTGCTTTTCTTGCGACAGTTCGTACAAAAATAATGGGTTCGCGCCTCTAAAAACATTATTTATGTTACTATTGACATTAGCTAAAATCTCGATTCAAAACCAAGCGGAGTGAGCTGGAAAATGTTAGTATCCTGCGGTCCTGCCCGGGAAAAGTTAAGTTTCTTTTGACAGCTTGTAACTTCGACAGTTAAAGGAACTAGGAAGGGGCCCCCTTGGATCGTGGGGCTCTGGGCAGATGCCCAGTGGAAAAGATGGCCCTGGGTAAGAAAGGAGGTGTCTCGTGAGATGACGAGAATCAGAGAGGTATGGAAGAGGAAGATATGCTGCGCCGACCCCAAATGGATTGGGATAAAGTCAAGGGAATGATAATGACGATAAGAAGAAGTCTAACCCGATGTCCGATTTATGAGGATCTCATGAATACTCATGATAGACAAAGTCTATACAAACGGGAGGCCATTATTCTGGAAATGTACAGCTTGATGTTGTGCTCAAAGTCACCCAAAGGGCAATGGAGAGGGCTATGCTCGGAGTTTCCTTGCGTGATCGAATCAGAAATGAGGACATCCGCATGAGAACCAAGGTTACCGACGTGGCCCGAAGAATCGCCAGACTTAAGTGGCAATGGGCAGGGCACATTGCTCGCAGAACGGATGGCCGATGGGGCCGAAAAGTTCTCGAATGGCGACCGCGAACCGGAAGACGTTGCGTTGGAAGGCCTCCCACTAGGTGGACCGATGACCTGGTCAAGGTTGCAGGAACCCGCTGGATGAGAGACGCACGGGACCGGTCAATGTGACGACGCCTGGGGGAGGCCTATGTCCAGCAGTGGACGTCTTTTGGCTGAAATGATGTACAGCTTGATAATAATAATAATGTCGCTGCATGTACTAGTCGTTTTACGATAGCACGGTTACGATATTTATACTGTGACGATAGTGCGAAAGATAAAACGTGAAGTTTAACAATAAATAGATTGCATAAACTGTCGTAATGACCTTGTTGAGCTCACGTGTACATCAATGCTTTGGCAACCACGTTTTTAATAAAAGAAAACCGCCAAGTTCGAGTCGGCCTCGCGCAGCGTAGGTTCCGTATAAAATTGTAGGTATTTTGTTATTAAACTACTTGGTTTTGAGATTTTGCCCTTTACGTGGGTAGTAAGACGTTGCTCCTCTTTAACTTTTTATGATTCTAGGTTAACGAGAAGTACTCTATTATAAATATTGATTCCCTTGAGAGTGTCAAAGTAAAAGATTTTTGCGGTATTTAACCGGCCGTATCTTTTTTAGACTTGACTTAGAAGTATGATTTTTTTCACAACTTCAAGGGACTTACTGACTGGGGGTGGCGTTTTGTGGTTTCTGCCTACCCCCATGGGAAAAGAGCGCGAGTTTATGTATGTGTATGTGTTCAAGGGACTAGGTAGACCTGAGTATATGGTTTTAATTTTAACCCGATACCTGCACGCGTGCCCAAGATAAAGTTTCTTAACAGACAGACGGACGACAACAAAGTGATTCTATAAGGTTCAGTTATTTCGTTTTAAGATATGGAACCCTAAAACATGTTGATAAAGGGGAGTTTTTTTTAACAATGATAAATGGCAGCCCCGGCTTACTAAGGATATGTTTAGACTTATCGTTATCTTGTTGTCATTGGCTACTGTTTGGGAATGAATAGGTTGTACCAACTGGCCGTGGTTCGTAGTGAGCAGTGGTGGCCCAATGGATGCGGCTCCGATTCATTTCATCATCACTGTTCTCATTAACGGTGAAAGAAGCATCGTAAGGAAACCGGCATGTCTTAGAACCAAAAAATTTGAAGACTTGACATCAACGAACACGCACTGAGCACGCGTGGCTCTCTTCTAGAGAGGAGGCCTGAGTCCCTGCTGATGATGATGATGATGAAGACCTACTGGCCCGGGCGGTATAAAAAATGACACCAGGTTAGGCAATAGCCACACCTAGATGAAATAATTCTGCATACGCGGCTATTTTAAGTCCCCAGATCAGGGTATCCACTCCATTTCTTTTTTGAGTGTGGGAAATCGTCAAATAAGTCCTTTCGCTCTGGGCGGAGCGGAAGGGAGTGTCAGTCTTCTACTGACTAAACCCCCAATGTTCCTTCTTAGCCCTTTGTGTCCGAGGCCGCGGTATCTCTTTCCAACAACTCGCAGCACCGGAGGGTGTCCACTCCAAAAGATTTGTTCACACATTACTTTTGTGTAGCGTCTTGAATGGTAGACGTAGTCTCAGCTTTAAGTGGCTCAATCACTCGTTAATTTCGATGCAATTGTCGATCAATTCAATCAATTGACCTTTTACAGTGATGCATCAACGCATTCGAGAATAGGGATGTTAACTGACTTAAAAAAAAATGATTCTGATTAGTCCGTCTGTTAGATTATCGAAAAATATTGGATACGTATTTTTTGTTTTATCAAAACAATAAAAATTGACGAAGATAAAACGCGTCAAAGATTTAAGTGGGAGGTTGTATGGTTGTACGGATCTTGGACGGTGGGATATCATTAAATGACTCCTCCCGCTCTGGGCAGAGCGGTAGGGAGTATCAGACTTCTACTGACTAAAAACCACCCATGTTCCTTCTTAGCCCTTTGCGTCGAGGCAGGGGTATCTCTTTCGAACAACCCGCAGCCCCGACGGGTACTCGATGGATCTCTGAGCAAAATTCAAAGTGACAAATGCTTTCAAATCGTTTCGTAGTGTTGCAACGCAACTTCCAATCCAACAGGATTGGCAATTTGGCATATTTTTCGTTAACTTAGGTCATCTTCTTGTAATCTTCTTTCCTATTTTTTCTGCCTTTGTAGCCACAACTCCACAAGCCCTTTTAATAGCTCCGACAAGCGTCGGCCCTTGCCCCCCTGCAAAGTTGCTGACATCTCTTTGAGGCAGCCACAACTGCCACAAGCCCCTCAAATAGTTTCCAAATCTTTAACTGAACTAAACCAAAGACACAAATCTTAAAAACCAAAGAAGAACAGAGCTAATTTAAAAATCGAACAGAACATCTACACGTGTATAGACAGTCGACGCACACGACGTATTTAACCCGAGATCATTCTATTTTGAAAGTCAAATATATTTGTGTAGACTCTACCATTCTTTTTGAGGAAGTCATTGAACTTGGCATGTTTTGGTTATTTTTACCTGTGGATAATTGTTTTTGTTTCTACAGATAGCGCGCGAGTTGAATGCAGTCGGGGTCTGAGGTAAAGAGCGGGAGCAGTGTAGTGCTGTGCTATTCACACTAGTGTAATGCGGTAGACAGTGCTGTCACGCACTACCGCATTCCTAAGCTCTGCATTCAACTCGCGCGCTATCTTATCTGTACATACGTTTGGTAACCGCCTCGTTAATTTTATGGTCGAAATTGCAAAATAATAACTGCGGCTTCTGTCGATCTTTGGATCAAGCCTGGCTTGCCTAGGTTGAACCGGTCCGTAGTGGACACAGACAAGACCTTCTTTGACCTTGTTGGGATCTGCTGTAGGCAGGGCTTTGAATACCGTTAAAAATTAGGTATCGTTACCTCCTTCATTCGAAGGTAACGTTAATTTCATAGGTAACGTTAAGTCTGGTATCGATAGTTGGGTGGACTTTTACCGGTAATTTGACTTAACGTTATCAATGATTTACCGTTAAATGATAGTGTTATCAGGTAACGATACTTGATACCGATACCAAATTAACCCTATAAGTAACGGTATTTTTCTTTCATCTCTTTCTTACGACGCATTTATGTCGTCAAAATAGCTTTTTTTCTGTTTCCACTTGCTGTGAGTTTAGTCGCCACCCAAAACCGAACGCAAACGGTTTATCTGTTCATTTAGTATATAAAATTACCTACGTGGGTTAACCGAAATGGAAGGTAAGTGACTGTAACGGTAAAAGTATCGATACTTTTACCGTTACCAGGGAACATTAATAAACTGATCCGATACCAAATTACCGATACCAGTGATAACGTTAATAAATTAACATTATGAAAATATCGTTACTTACCGATACTTTTATCGTGAATTTGGTAACGTTAACAAGCCCTGGCTGTAGGAGTAAAATTATCGATAGTCGAAATAAGGCAGTAACCCTAGTATACAAGTATAACCCTTTATACAAGGTGGAAGGAGCCTCGAGTTACCATGTATTCAGTAAATCATTCCGAACCCCCCACCCTCCCACACACACACTACATTAATTTGTTTAACGATAATTTAAAACAGACACATAACCCTCCTTTTGGGCTTCGCCGCAGTCGGGTAAAAAATACAGTTGTTCGGTACCTACATTTTGTAAGGATTCTAGTTTTGATGGAACCAGCAGTATTTCAAGTTTTATGCGTAGTTTTTGGTGACTCATATTTTAAAGCAACTTTTCTGGTTAAAACTAGTTTTTCCGATTGAAATGAAAGCTCGAGTGGTTTGGCGAAAGTCCAAGAAAATCTTCATGTATTATGAAAAGTCTGCGGTTTTTTCCTTAACGTTGTAAACAGCTGTTTTTGTTACGAGTGTGCTCTGAATAATATACATTTTGCCGATCTTGATGTAGTACAGTCTACAGCAAAAGTAGATGATCAAAATCAGAAATTCAATACCTACTAATATATGGCAGATCACGAATTTAAGGCAGTTGTACCTACTAGTAGTAAATGTTTGGCATAATTTACATTCACATACTTTGGAATCACTTCGACGCCACACAGTTCTGACGCGAACTCCGTTCATTATTGAATTTCTGATTTTGATCATCTACTTTTGCTGTTGACTGTACGAACTCGTCATCATTCTCCTCCCCTTATCTCAATTCATTCGGGGTCGGCGCAGAATGTCGTCTTCTTTTTCCATCTTCTCTATTAGTAGTCATCGTATGAGACGCTCTTCTCTTGACATACCACTTTACACAGTCCATCTGAACATGCAGTTCTCAGACTGAGAACTGCATTCTCAGACCAAGAAAAAAAGGAAGACGGCGCGCCGCGAACACAAACAGTGAAGTCACAAAACCACGCGCCTATAGCAAGTAAACATACAAGCTAGTACGTCACGACTTCACGAGACATTGTCTACACTAGGGAATGCAATCTCGATCTCGCGAGATCCCGAAAACCCGAGATCTCGCCTCATTTTTCGAGACCAATCTCGAAGCATAAAATGTCGAGATCTCGGCCGAGATTGACGGGATCGAGTGGCAGTAGTCGCGAGGCATGTCGCGTGTTCTCTGCGCGTGAGCGAGTCGGGATTCCCCAAAATTCCCAGATTTATGTTATTCCCCGGGCTCTCCAAGCGCTAACCTTAAATTCCCCACAAATCGGGGGATTCCCCGAAAATCAGGGGTTTCCCCGCGATGCACTGTGTTGGACTGCATTCGCCTACGCTGTTTTAGTTGTGTAGTTACTGTCATAGTTTATGGGTTAATTGAATGAAAATTTGTATTATTTTGTTACGCAAGTGCTAGACTGTTAAGTTAATACTTTTAAAATGTCGACAAACAATCAAAATGAACCTTTTTTTTTTTTTTTTTTTTTTGTGGGTGGAAAATCATCGAATGACCCCCCCCCGCTCTTGGGCAGAGCGAAGGGGAGTGTCAGACTTCTACTGACTAAAAACCGAACCCATGTTCCTTCTTTGCCCTTGCGCCGAGGCCACGTAATCTAGTACTAAATACCGCGGCCCCGACGGGCGTCGGCCCTTGCGGGCCCCTCCTTGCTGACATCTCTTTGAGGCGCGCGTGGAACACGAACGCGCCGCCGACACGGTCTGTTGCCGTCATGACGACGGCCGGACGGCGAGCTAGCCCATTACTCACCGTCCACAGGCCCGCGTCTACGGTGGCCGGAAGCCATCACGTGGCCCCCGACGCCCGGAGCGCCTTCCGCGCCTTCCGCGGCGGCTGGGACGTTGAGAGGATCGCTCCCTCTCTCGTTCCGCCACCTCCTTCGCTAGCATCACTGCTTCGCAGAAGGAGGCGACGGCGTCCCATTCCTCCTCGCCCCGGACCATGGCTTGCACCAGGGCCGGACGCGAGAGGTCACCGCCGCCGATCGCCGCTACGAGAACACGGCGGGGCTCCGCCCAAGCAGGGCACACCTCCACAGTGTGCTCCACCGTGTCCTCCGGTCGATCCTCGCAGTGGAAGCATCCGGGCGTTTCCTCCCGCCTGATTCGGTGCAGGTACCTCCCGAAACATCCGTGTCCGGTGAGGACCTGCGTCAGACGAAAGGTGAGGGCGCCGTGGCTCCTCTCTAATCAAAATGAACCTTACGTGGAGTTTAATAGTTCGTTGCCGGTATGGTGATATTATAAGAAAGCGATGAATAATTTGACAGCCCAATGCAAATGGATCTCTATGAGTGTGGAGGATCGAGGGGTGTGTTTCAGCAAATTTGCATACAACAGTTTGCTCACGCTGATACCAACTAGCGTTGATTCTGAAAGGGCCTTTTCAGCCGCTGGGTACATAGCGACGGACATAAGATGTCGATTATCCGACAGCACTCTAAGCACTATTTGCTTTTTTAAGAAGCTATTTCCAAAATCACTCCTAGTTTAGGAGTGATTTTGGAAATAGCAATTTTTGTTTTCACTATCATTATCTTTTCTTTATAAAATAAGTACTTTCTATAAAAGAGATTTTACGGGTCTGAAATTGTGTGTTTCTTCACATAGTACCTAACTTATGTAAAAGTAAGGTTTTTTTTTTTTTTTTTTCAATAATTCATGTTGTATTTTACTCGTATCATAATCACAACTACTAAGCAGTTTCAATCATGTTTCAGTCATGTAATTAAAACAATACTTTTTGAAATCCATTCGAGATCTCGAAAATGCCGAGATCTCGCCGAGATTGAATTTCTGATCCCTCGAGATCTCGACTTAGCGATCTCGGCTCGAGATTGCATTCCCTAGTCTACACACATAGATAAAAAGTTGACTCACTTTTGATGTTCGTGGCGCGCTGTCTTCCTTTTTTTATTGGTCTGAGATGCAGTTAAAACAAAATTATTAGCAAGTATTTAAAGAGATGAATTTTGGCGGATTGAAAAGAATTCACTGATCAACTCAATCTCTCCAGCCTTGTCCAACTATCTTATGGTCGGCTTCCAAAACTAAGATGAGTTACCTATCTATCTATCTATCTAAATAAAAAGAGAAGTCCTGACTGACTGACTGACTCATCAACGCCCAGCCCAAACCCTTGGACCTAGAAAGCTGAAATTTTGCACAGACGTTCCCTTTATAATGTAGACAAGGAATAAGGAAGGATTTTTCGAAATTCAACCCCTAAGGGATTTAAATAGGGGATGAAAGTTTGTATGGAAAATCGACATTTTCACGCGGGCGAAGCCGCTGGCAAAAGCTAGTTTTACATAGAGCGACTGGCTATTTGTCCTCCACAGCCCCGTTTCTGGGTATGAACACTCAATATGCGCTGGAATTTCAAGTCTTTACATTTTTAATTCCTCCAGTAATCACTGACTGGTTTATAGATGCAGTGTTTAGGTCCGTTGTTAGCCAATAGAAGGCAGTACACACACGGCACACACTTAAGTAACTCGTCATGTTAAACATCACGGTAATAAAGAAACGTGTCAAGTAGCAAAGACAAACCGAGCGCAATACAAACATGATTGCGAGTGTTGATTGTAAACTACTGCAACGACACTTTCACTTGCGTTAAGTAGGTACCTACCTACCTAGTTTACAAAAGTGTAGTTACCGTCAGACTGCCAAGCCAAGGAGTCTTTGGTCAACTGGACCCACTCGAACTGGACCCACGAGTTCAGTCGAACAAATCACATTTTAATTTTTTTTTCATAGTTTTGTGGCGACTAGCGACATCTATCGCAACACCTGCGTACTAACAAACGATCGACAGAAGTTCCTACATCGCGCTATCAACATTATCTGCGACATAAGCCTATATATAGGAGTTCCCGACTTACAACTGTCGGGCAGTTAGCCCGCCGGACACAACACCCGTCCGGTCGGAGGATGCTCCCTTTTCTATGGGGGATGAGGAGCTTTACACCTTGTTCCTCTACCCCCCATAGTTTTATTGTGGGTTCAGTTGCAAGCGGGTCCAGTTGACTAAAGACTCCAAGCCATATAGGTCTCGGTTGCGGAATTTAGGTGGTCTTTAGTCAGTAGTAATCTGAAATTCCCTTCCGCTCGGCCCAGAGCGGGAGGAGTTATTTCATAATTTCGTACCCTCCAAAAAAAGGCCCATTGGAGGCATAAAAACTCTGACACCAGGTTAGGAACCAACAGCACGATTTAAAAAAAACCCAAACGAATTGAGAACCTCCTACTTTTGGGAAAGTCGGTTAAAAACGCTTTCCGCGTACTGAGCCCCCTCCGCGTACTGGAAATCATACTGAGCCCCCCAAATAAATAAAAAAGCAGGTAAAAATAAAATCTGCTGTATCTACCTTCCAGTTCCGGGATGATGATGTCTATTGTATTTGTAAATAACTAAATCACACTACAGAGCACCAATTTTTTTTCTCTATAACAGGGTCCCATAGTAAAACATGATCATGGGTGAAAACCACTGGTTTTTTGGAGGCACTTATGGAAAAACGTACGGAAGCCACAGATTTCTTCACGTTATACCGCATTCCATGGCCTTTATTTGCATATATGTACACAACGAAAGCAACCATGCCTGGACGTTTAATGTAGATCAAATTTAGAAATTAAATTACTAATGGTTTTTTAAATCAATTCTGTAGGTCCAGAGGTCTTTAAAAAATTAAAAGTTGGTATTAAAAACCTTAATTTTTAAGAGTTAAAGCTCATTCTTCCATGTTAATTGCGACTACTCACTGTGCGCTGTACTTTAGGATACAATGAGATTTGAAGTCTTAACTGCTTTTTGTAAGGTCCCTTTTTGAATGTCAAACCGAATGATGGTCATTGCCAGACAATGCCAGATCATTTTGAAACTTCTAAGCATGTTGCAAGGTTTATTTTTCATTGGTAAGGGCTTAAATTTGACTCAATTGGTGTCAATATCCCTTTTGTGAAGGGCGCATAAATCATATTTTGGTAGCTATAAAGTATAAGGGCATGGTCCGACTGTAAGCGGAGTTAATAAAATCTATCTAAAAAATGTATGTAAGATTACATGTAAAGGTACCTATATGTACATATATTTATTTATAGTCTAATTAGGTACTACCAGCGTTGGAATTGTAACATTTTTCTTTCTCCATTTCATTTTGTCCATGGAAGTGAACTGATTTCCAAGATACAGGTTTTTTACCTAGTTTGGAAGTCAGGCGTCCGTATAGTTTATTCAGCCTTTTTTTGTATAGAATCCCCGATAATGAAATTGTATTAGGCTATATTTTAATTGAGACCAATAAACTATTATTATTATATGTATTTATATCTACTAACTATCTTTAAGTGTCAAACCAGCAGTAGCTCCAACATTGATCATGAAAATATCAAAATGAAGACTGTAGCGGCGTGATATCGCTACTGGTAATTTTGTATTTGGCTGCTACTTTGCCAAGGTTAGGATGGGGTTTTTAATGAAATAAAAAACAATGATGTCTTCAATGATGTTCGAAAGCAAGTGTATTCGTATTAGATTTTTACAACAGTCGAGGAAAGGGGGTAAGGGAACAATGGTGGCCAATCAGAGTGTAGTATCGCGTGATTTTACTGCACGCTGATTGGCTGGCGATGACGCGATGCGATCGGTACGAAATCGCTAGATTTATGGATTAGTGAAATAGTGAATGAATCCCAAACATGCCCGCGGCCTTGAAAGCACCAGCTTACAATAAGATAGGTGTTATTCAGGTTCCAGCAGTGGACAGATCTTCGTGTATGACCGCCTCACGATCCCTGACGATGTCTGGATATCGGCTACCCGTGAGATACCGTCGTTGCCAGGTATCGTCTTTGCAATCCGACCTAATTGCCACTTCAATGGCGGAAGGTTGTTGTCCTTGATTATGACAAGTGTGTCAGGTTTCAGATTTGTTGTATTTTCCCTCCATTTAGTCCTTGTTTGTAGCTCCGAAATGTATTCCCTGGCCCAGCGTGCCCAGAACTGCTGCCGAAGCTGCTCCACTCTCTGGTAACGACTCAACCGATGGACAGGTAAGTCTCGCAAGTCATCTTCACAGACCGGTGCGGTAAGCGGTCGACCGATCAAGAAGTGTCCGGGGCTGAGGGGAAGGTAATCTCGAGGGTCCGAAGATAAAGGTATCAGAGGTCGAGAGTTCAACATCGCTTCTATTTGTGATAACACCGTAGTCATTTCCTCGAAGGTTAAGTGCGCGTTGCCCACCACTCGGCGGAGATGATGCTTGCAAGATTTCACCCCAGCTTCCCACAAGCCACCAAAGTGCGGGGAATATGGAGGTATGAAAGAAAATTTAATTTGTTGACCCCTTGCGTATTCAACAATATCTTTTCTACATTTTGATAAAAACTGAGCAAAATCATTATTCAAGCCAACGAAATTACGGCCATTGTCCGAGAATATTTCCGACGGCTTGCCACGACGTGAAATAAAACGCTTGAGCGCGAGTAAGTATGCGTCAGAAGAAAGGTCACTAACTAGCTCCAAATGTATAGCGCGCGTAGTGAAACAGATAAACAAGCAAATATATGATTTTATTAATTTCGCGCCTCTGCCTTTCCGGTTTAGAACGAGCACTGGCCCTGCGTAGTCTACTCCTGTATGAAAGAAGGGAGAACTAGCTGTTATCCGTTCTTTAGGCAAGTTGCCCATAAGTGGGGTTAATGTTTTACCCTTAACGCGTTTGCATACAACACATTGCTGAGTCACCTTCCTAGCTAGGTTTTTGCCTGACAGCGGCCACCAATCCTCACGCAAGCGGTACAGCAAAGCTTGAGGTCCGCAGTGCAAAGACTGGTTATGTTCGTGTCTGAATAGTAAAAACGTAAAATAATGCTCAGAAGACAAAAGAATCGGATGTTTTTTGTCATAACCAAAGTCAGGCGAATTCTTTATTCTACCACCTACTCTAATTATGTTATCATTATCGAGAAATAAATTTAAACTAGCAAGTCTATCGCTTGACTTAACACTTTTTCCAACTTTCAGTAAATTATACACATCTGGAAAGGATTCCATTTGCGATAATCTAGCAAGTATATTAATGGCATGTCTCAATTCAGTAACAGTAATCGTGCTTGTCAGCTGATTTGTTTTGTTGCGCGCGTATTTGTTGTGAATGAAGCGAAGTACATACGCAGCGACATGACTCATGCGAACAAAATGCGAGAACCTATTGAATGGAAAAAATGTATTAAGTGAAGTGTTTTTACACTTTGTTAATAATGAGCTTGTGAAAGTTGATTTGAGTTCAGGTAACTCTTTAGGTGAAATATCATTAATACTTGAACTTAAGTGTGAACTTAAACTAAACAGAAACTTGGGGCCTTCCCACCATAATACCGATGAAGACAAATCTTCAAGATTGACACCACGCGAAACCAGGTCAGCAGGGTTGTCTTTGCCACTTACATGGCGCCAAGTAAACTTATTCGTAAGTTCGTGTATTTCAGCGACTCGGTTTTGCACAAAAGTCTTAAGCATGTTAGGAGCCATGCGTAACCAACCCAACACAATAATTGTGTTGTATAATATAAGCAGTTTGTGAAGCGTCTGTGAATATGTGTAACTCAGTCCGAGTAGGATCACATTGGAAAACGTGTCGCGGAACCTTTATTGTGCGAAGATAGGACAGGCTGTCAACAAACCGGTTCCATGTTTGAATGATATCAGTGGGAAGCGGGTCGTCCCAATCTAATTTTAATAGCCAAAGTTTCTGTAATAATACTTTACCGATAATAACGAACGGGCTTAATAGTCCTAATGGGTCAAATATCTGTGAAACAGTTGACAGAATTATGCGTTTAGTGACCGGTTTGTTTCCGTTATGTGTATGTGTAATGAAATTAAACTCGTCGGTGTCGTTACACCAGCCCAAACCCAATGTTCTACACTGATTATTATCATTTAGATTTAAATCTCGGAACGTACTGTGGTCATTTGGTGACGTCATTGGAGAAGATGCACCGTCGAGCTCAAAATTAAAAATCCACTTGCGAAGTGGAAAGCAACCGGACTTTAGTACATCTACGGTGCTTTTACAGATGTCAATTAATTTGACCTTGTCCTCACACGAGGTCAAGAGGTCATCTACGTAGAAGTCGTCAGTTATGATCCTTTTGACCTCGGGGTCTGTACATTCAGCTGCGAGCTGCTTCAAACATCTAACACTAACAAACGGCGCCGATGCCGTACCGTATGTCACGGTATTAAGCCGATAAAACTCGAGCGGCTTTGTAGGATCGTCACGCCACATAATCAGTTGCAGGTCGCGTTGAGAAGGATCAACAAGAACTTGACGGTACATCTTCTCACAATCTGCAATTGCCGTGTACTTAAACTGTCTATAGCGTAACAAGATAGCTAATAAGTCTCCTTGAATGGGCGGTCCTACAAGCTGAATATCGTTGAAAGATTTACCGTTACTGGTCGCGGCACTGGCGTCAAACACTACACGAAGCTTCGTGGTCGTGCTGTGCTCTCGAAAAACGCCGTGATGCGGCATGAAGTAGTGAGGATTCGTGTAAGAACTAACCTTAGTCATGTGACCTAGATTAATATATTCATGAATAAATTCAGTGTATAATTTCTTATAACCGATAGGTGCGTGTGATAACCTTTTTTCTAAGGACAAAAAGCGACGCTCTGCCTGTGGGTATGATTCACCCAAAGCATCGGGCGACTCTTTGAGAGGAATGCGAACACAGAATCTTCCATCTTCATTGCGCGTAGTAGTAGTGATGAAAGACTGTTCACAGGCCTGCTCTTCGTCTGTGTGCGCATCCCGAGACTTTGGTAGCTCTTCCAGCTCCCAGAACTGACGTAGCTGATTGTCAATAGATTGTGTGAAGTTGCATTGGACATGTCTATTATTATGCGTAATATTATTAATAGGACCCGATATTATCCAACCCAACTTCGTATTTTGTAAGAACGGACCGTTCGGTAAACGCATCTTGCCATCGATAAGCAAGTCCCAAAACCGGTCCGCGCCTATTAAAATATCTATCTTTTGCGGCCCTAAAAACTGCGTATTTGCCAGCTGCAGGTGTTCAGGAATCCTGAACTGTGTGCTTTCAGCCTGCAGAGCGGGCAATGTGGCCGTTATTTCCGATAGAACGAAACATTTTATGTGCATCGAGTAGGAATTAATGCGTGATTTTATTTCAATATCGCACGTTTGCGTAGAATGTGAAACTACATTACCTACTCCACGTATTTCATGAGTGGACTGTATTAGTGGAATATCTAACAATTTGCACAACGAGTGTGCAACAAAGCAGCTCTGACTACCACTGTCTAGTAACACGCAAGCGACATGATAGTTATTATGGCGGTCGGGAATCTCAACTAAGGCAGTAGATAACAGAACCGGTTGCACATCTGTGCATTGTGTATTTGTGTGCGTATCTGTGTGAACATTGCTAACTTGAATGAATTTGTTTTCGTTATTGGGATCACGTGCTACGTCAGTGACGCCGGAGGAGGGAGGCGCGCTCACTGCGCCTGCCGCTGTCGACGTAGTCTTTGCAGTACAGCTAGTAGTGTGATTGGAGTCATTAGGATGAATTAATGAATTATGTTTCATGTTACAGTGTTTACAAGGCCCCCACAAACAACCGTCAACAGTGTGTCCCGAGCGCAAGCAGTTCTCGCATATTTTATTATCTTTGATAATCTTTAATTTGGTTTGCAAGTCCATATTAATGAATTTTGTACATGTGTAAATTGGGTGTTTGCCGTTACACACTACACACAATCTACGTGCTTTGCGACTCGGCTCAGTTGGCGGTGGCTTGTTTGACGAAACATTGCTGTGCGATACGTTACTTCTGACAACTGAATTATTCTTTTTCACTTCTGTGTCTTTACTGTGTGATGATGCTAATGTTTCCAACAAATCGGCCCTATTTTTTAGAAAATTTATCAAACTGTCGACTTTCAACTTAGTTTTAGAGTTGTTGTTCGACAACAATAAACCTCTGTGTTGTTCCCATTCTCGTTCTGTAGTTTTATCTAACTTAGACGAAATAATATAAATTATAAGGGTATCCCAAGTGTCGGTTGGCTCATCTAGGGTTTTCAAGGCACGTAAATTATTTATAATTGTATCTATAAGCTGCCTAATTAGTGAAGGTGACTCTTTTGACAGTGCTGGTATTGTAAACAATGCTTTGACGTGACTATGCACCAATAACCTATCATTATCATACCTATTTAGGAGTATTTCCCACGCAACTGAGTAGTTAATCGATGATATTTCAAGCGCGTTTATAACTGACTCGGCACTCCCCTTTAGCGACGATTTAAGGTAATGGAATTTTTGAATATCGCTTATTTCAGTGGAATTGTGCACCAATGACAGATACGTGTCCCTATATTCCAGCCAGTGCTCATACAAGCCGTCAAACGTCGGCAACATAATGGTCGGTAATTTGACTGACGCTGATTTATTTGAATGATGACACGTTTTGGGACAATTAGTGACCTCTTCACTCACGCTAAGAATGGATTCTGCTCGGGCAAGAGTAGCATAATAACTGTCTTCGAACTGTTGGCGCTGATCTAACTGTTCATCTATATCAGAATCAGGCACTAAGTCCTCGAGTTTGGATTGAATAGCATTAAACTCGGAAAATAAAACATCAGCGCCCTTTACGCGTAATTTTAAATCGATTCTTAACTCACTAGTGATAGCTGTTACACTGATAGTATTGAAATAATTAGAGAGTTTAGTTAACCTACCTTTAACGATACCGCGTTTCCTAACCAAATCGCGCATGATTAGCTCAGTTTTCTCATCATATGCATCTTTATAAGGAGATTTATCGCGTGTTCTAGTGGAACCCTCCCCATCTCTAGCCTTTAACGACATTCTGGTGGCTTGTAAAAAGTGGAGTACTCACGTGCAGGTAACGACTGCGTGTAAAATCGCCTGATCGCGAATCGAGGCACGAGCAGCCGTTGTATCGCTCTGCGCAGTGGGCAACCCTCACCACCCTCACTGGAATCAGATCACAAAACGGTATTACACTAATGAACTCGAAAGGTCTTGAAGAACAGAACTTGATGAACGCACCAATTTTTCCACGTTGATCTTCCAAATCTTCAATTGTCCTTTCTCATCAGATTGATTGAAGGTCCTTGCGTGAATATGCCGATGAATCTTCGCTCCTTAGTGTGATTTCGCTCGTCTTTGTGATGTTGGCAGGCCGTGGCAGCGTGGCAGTCCAAAGGTCGCTCTGCTCGAAGAATTGGATTTTGATGCTCCAAATTCTCGAAATATGGCTCTGAAGGTCCAGATATGTAGCGGCGTGATATCGCTACTGGTAATTTTGTATTTGGCTGCTACTTTGCCAAGGTTAGGATGGGGTTTTTAATGAAATAAAAAACAATGATGTCTTCAATGATGTTCGAAAGCAAGTGTATTCGTATTAGATTTTTACAACAGTCGAGGAAAGGGGGTAAGGGAACAATGGTGGCCAATCAGAGTGTAGTATCGCGTGATTTTACTGCACGCTGATTGGCTGGCGATGACGCGATGCGATCGGTACGAAATCGCTAGATTTATGGATTAGTGAAATAGTGAATGAATCCCAAACAAAGACCATTAGAATTATAGAAATCATATTAGCAAGTATTGCAATAAATGGCGAAATGTGAGTGGACATGAGTACACCTCTGCATTACCCTCTGGGGATTGCAGGCTTTATTTTTTGTTATACATGTATAGATGAGAAAAATTGTTCTCGAAAACAAAATTCAAGTAGGTTAATCATCTGTTGGTTGATTCGCTGGACACCATTCATTTTCATTATTTTAAATTCATAATAGTCATATATAATTCGTATACAATTGACAGCTGAACGATGTTATTGATGTGCAAATGAAAATCGACCTCAAACCGGATGAAGTATAGGTATTTTATTGTCATATCAATTGAGATCATAGCAAAGTATCTCAATTGATTCATGTTGTTACGAGTATCAAACATTCTGAAACGGATGGGGAAGGAGTCTGGTAAAACAATAAATAATGAACCTTGCAAATATAATAATAAACATGCAATTCTTCCGATTAAAAGTTACTCCTAACCTAAGGCCCATGTCCAGCAGTGGACGTCTTTTGGCTGAAATGATGAAAAGTTACTCCATAAATAGATGTATATCTTTTTCCCAGCTACAGTCAGTGACCCGAAAATCAGACAAACGACCAGTCTTACCAAGGCGTTTCGTATTACTCAGTACAAATGAGTTGTAGAGGACAGATTGGCTCGTCGGTCCATGTAAAATACTGGTATTCAGCTGCATCCGGTTAGACTGGAAGCCAACTCTAACATAGCTGGGAAAAGGCTAAGCAGATGATGACATGTAAAAATGTCATTTGTCCCCACCCCGCGTACAGTAGGACCTCGCCTTATAGACCGGTTGCTAAGCCCTCAGCATCCGGTGTGTTTATCTGTGGCAATAGATTACATTATGATAAATAGTCGCATGTACTTGATGTATCTGGTATGCAATGAGATAGTTCATATTCATAGATTGGGCCTCTGCATGAACCGGTAAATCAATGAAGACTAATGTTTTCTTAACCTTTATAAACACACGTTCTCGTGAGGAAACCAAGATGCTTGAGAGATATTTCGGATTAGTGAAAGAATTTTTCGTAATCGGCAAGCGTAAGGTGGGACGCCTTCAGCCTTGGTTGGTGGAGCGATGATCGTCGCAGAGTGGCTGGTAACAACTGTATGAGAGTGGCCGAAAATCGAGTGGCGTAAAAGTATATCCAGTAGTGGATTGCAATAGGCTGATTATGATAATGGATGTGTAACTCTTCCTCTCATAAATTAGAGGAAACCACCATATATATTAGGTCTTTACCTATGAAATTGCCGTTCTGCAGTACTGGCCATTTCAAATCAAAATAATTTTTGTTTGGCTAAGAATTCTAATTTCAAATTAATTTTATTTTAAAAACATGTTTTTTTTTTCCAAAAGTAATCATTTGTTTATTGATTAGTGTTACATTTTCATCGCATTTCAATCTTTTTCGTCATCATGGATACGTTAATTATGGAATATGAGTACCGTCGTGGCAGCAACGCGGCACAAGCGGCACGCAACATCAACGACGTTTACGGAGCTAACACTACAAACCAACGCACCACCTGTTATTGGTCAATCGCTCGTCTCCGCTGCTCCTGCACGACAACGCGCGACCTCATACTGCACAGCAGACGGTCTCCAAGTTGCAAGAACTGGGGTTGGAAGCTCTCCGTCATCCGCCCTACTCACCAGACCTTGCGCCTACAGACTACTACTTTTTCCAGAATTTGGATAACTTCTTGGCGGGAAAAAAAATCAATACCCGAGAGGCAGTACAAAATGCCTTTGAAGAATTTGTTGCCTCCCGACCAGCTGATTTCTTTAAGAAGGTCATCAATAAACTGCCACTGCGTTGGCAAAGATGCATTGATTGCATGGGTGATTACTTCGATTAATACAAATCCTTACATAGTATAAAACAGAGTCGCGTCTGTTTGTTTGTTTGTCTGTATGCTTAAATCTTTAAAACTACGCAACGGATTTTGATGCGGTTTTTTTAAATAGATAGAGTGATTCAAGAGGAAGGTTTATATGTATAATAACATCCATTTGCACCCGTGCGAAGCCGGGGCGGGTCGCTAGTAAAAAATAAAAGGAAAAAAATCGTTTAATTTTTTTCAAACAAAACGGCAATTTCATAGGCTCTATTATTAGGCACAAGGTTTACTAAATGGTACACCCACACCCACATTTATTGTTAATTTCACCATTTTTCGTAAAGTTTTCGTGAACGACAAAAATTAACACATTTTCTTCCTATCTTTTCCCATTTCAGTCTCAAAAGAATTACTTCCTGACGGAAACACCGACCAACACTATTATCAACAGTACCTATATTTCCTCTCCCTATCTAAACGGATGTCTCGTTCAAACAGTCCTCTTTATTGATCAGCATACAACAGTGACATCACTGGCATCAATATATTGATCTTTGATCGTGTCTGATTGTGAGTTATTAGCTATCACTTATGAGAGCAAATTGTGAAGTTATTTGTTTGTCCTTGCCGTCGACCTGGTCTTTGGACTCGGGAGTTGTGTGCAAGGAGTGTGAGGATATTTTCTTAGTGCTTATGGTAAATTGAGAACAGCTTGGGAGTGTATAAAACAATGTGGAGCTCGTGACTAAATAATAACACTTGCTCGGGTCGAGCGGTTTAACCTGAAAGTTAAGCTGCGCTTTTCTAGGTTGTTTAAAGAGCTTGCTCCGAGCGTCGGAAAGCACATTTAGGCCCACTTGCACCAAAATTTTGAGTTAAATAAATAACTCGAGGTTTACTAACTCAGTGTTACGGTTTTAAATTTTTAACTCGCATTATAAGTTGCACCAGTAAAAATTAACCCAGGGTCAACTAACCCTAGTCTTTTCATGTTTTTTGTCATGTTCATTCATTCTTTTAACATCTGGCATCTTTGCTCTCTCTCGCTCCACGGTACTTTTACTAGGTCTATTTCTTTGTCAGATTAGAAATGACACGTGGTTCTTTGTCGCGATAGATTGACTAGCAGCGTAGCAACATAGTAGGTATAAATTGCACGTAAATCCAATATCCAGTCTTTTTTAAAAGGGGTTTACTGAAGAGGCACTAATCACTAAAAATGTAACGTCGTTCACAAGTAGGTACTTTCTTTTTATTCGCATTTGTATATTTCAATCTACATATTTTCAATTTTATCTAATATGTAAACAGAGAACAGTTTCTTTTTGTAGACAAAATCTTTGTCTCTTTGTGAGTAAAAATGATCAGTCCGTTCTGCAATTCTTCTGTTATAAAAGTCTAAGCTAATGTATTCGATGATCTCTTCATCATCATCAGACAAAAACCATTCATTTATCATTTTCAGGACAAAATAAAACCGATATCACTGAACAAAGCGTACAATAACCAAATATATCTCAATTTTTACACTACTAACCCAGAGTTAGTTGAATTAACCCTCCACCATCAGTGGGTTAAAAATTTAAAAATTTAACTCATGGTTAACCCCTTACTCTTGATGGTGCAAGACATAATTAGAATTTAACTCCAAAGTAGTATTTACCTCTGAGTTAACCGTGCTAACCCAGCCTGGCGCAAGTGGGCCTAAGCCGTTGCGTTGATCTCAGCTGACATTTGAAGATCTTTGACTGTCGTTACTGGTAGTCTGAGGCCCACTACATTTTCAAACACCTCCAGACATATCCCATACATTGATCTGCTGAAGCCCCGCTACACGATTTCCTTCTGCAAAGAAGTGGTTTTCGTACCCAGTAATAAGTGGTTTGTGGGGACAATTCAGCTGCATCCGGTTAGACTGGAAACCGACGCCAACATAGTTGGGAAAAGGCAAGGCAGATAATGATTGCAACGCTCTCAAATCTCGAGACACGTGACTCGATACAGTTTCCGACTTTCACACCCGAAAAACCCATAGGTCACGGATCAAACTTACCAAAATAACATAATTAGTGATCATTAAAATGCGTTTTTCGTACATGCGTTTGCACAAGGCTGCAACATGATACCCCACGTGAAAATTATCAGTTTCGAGATAGCTATATGAGTTTGTCAAATGATAACCCTGTCCCGGTTGCCTTGGTTGTCGCTACAGCCCAATATAGAGTACTTATCTATGGTGACCTGATAAGAATCGTCTGTGGTATGTCTGGGAGATTGTGTTCCTAGATTTGTGTTATAGATTTATTGTGCTTGTGGATAACGAACTGGCTTATCTATACATACATTATGAGCCTGATGTGCCTCACTGCAGGGCGAAGGCCTCGGGATTCTCTGAAGTCATTTTGGTGGTCCAACTTTGGTGCGATATGCGACAGAGGTGTTTTTATACATACACTAGCTGATGCCCGCGGCTTCACCCGCGTGGATGTCGTTCAAATTATATACTAAAACCTTCCTCTTGAATCACTCTATCTATTAAAAAAAACCGCATCAAAATCCGTTGCGTAGTTTTAAAGATTTAAGCATACAGACAAACAAACAAATAAACAAACAAACAGACACGACTTTGTTTTATACTATGTAAGGATACAAATAAATAAAATTGAAATGTCTGTTTGTAATGTCAAAATACTGAATTCTGAAAGTATTTACGGTGCTTAATTTCTTTTTTTAATTATCTGGCGAAATGTGCATGTTCTCACACATCTTTCATCCCTTCGGGTACCTATAACATTTGTGATGCTTTTGTTGAAATTATCAACACGTGCAAGATTTTCCATTGTTAGATCACATTGCTGATTCCGATTCCTACATACGGCTTCAGTAATGCATTCTAATCTAATTAGAATTCAAATTGATAAAATAATCATTCTTGAGAGTTACATGAGCTTGGAGGATTGTAATGATGATGTTGATGATTATAATTCTGTAACTGCATACGTCTTACAGCCGCGAATCATATTTTCACTAACATACAACCTAGCACTGGCCTGCAAATCGCTAAAAACGTAAGAAAATTTGAATTTCGCGGGCTACCCTGGAACATCCACCTTAACTCGTTTTACTCGCTTTCTGTGTGACTCCACACTAACAGTTTATTTTTTGCTCATCTCCCTGGTCAAAGTTTCCTGAAAACAAATGATTGTTGTTGTACTCGTACTTATGCTGTTTGTTTCGGAGCACGAACCCATGAATATCACAAATTCACAAGCCATACGTCTATAGGAAACCAGAAATTAGTTTTTGCACAAGATCTTAAATATATCAAAAGGGGGACTGCATTGAAATAGACCCTAAGAAACCTAAATAAATAAAAAGTATAAAAATATACCCTCACTCCCAACGCCATCTATCGCCAAACTCTACGAACAACGTTCATTATCACCTTCTAAACATAGATGGCGCCTCTAGTCTGCGGTCGTACGTCCCTGAGACGTTCGATACGATTTGTATGAAATATCATAACTTTGTAGGAAGAATATCAAGTGACCTGCGGTCAGTTTGATTGTGTTAGAGATCACCTGACTACTGTTTTGTTGCTATATAGTGGATGAATGGGTGTTAGGGGGGTCTAGGCTAGACCAAGACTGGCAGGCCCCATTATGGTCCGCTAGTTTAACGCAATGAATTGGCCCGTCAAAAAAAAAACATTAAAAAAAATTGTGTATTTTTTCCATCTAATAAAATTAAATAATTATAACATCGCTCCTGTAATACCTGGAGGGTTAGGCAGAGTTATGCTCAAGTTCAAGTGAAGAATTTTTGATTAAAAAACCTAATACTTAAGTCGTCCGGAATTTTCCCGACTCGGACCTCGTCTCAGCAGTCGCAATTGTGACCATTATCTCAACGCGGCAGGCCATCTTCAAAAATCGTTCCCATAAATTCCTATTAGTTGCTTGACCCCTCTTCTGACCGGTAAGACTATTTTTACTCGTAATAGTCTACAGTACTTTATTGAAACGGTTGATCCTCAAAGTTCAAAATCGCTCGCCGAGGTCAATTCTTGGATAGGATACCATCATTACCTAAAGAGACCCCTCCGTGCCTCGAAAAACACGTTAAATCGTTAGTCATTTGTACCTACTATTTTAACGAGAACAGATACTTAGGCATCTGGTTTTCATCTGCACTGCAACACACTACATATTTATTTATTTATTTATTGATCACAAAATCCACAGCCCTTGAAGTTTTATATTGTTATAAAACTTTCTCCGCGGTGTCTGTCATTCGCGATCTGGTTATTGTGCTCCATGTTCGCGATAAACTCAGAAACTACTGAACCGATTTTCATGTTGTTTTCACCTATGGATAGAGAAAAAGGAAGGTTTAAGTATTTAAACTAATTATTAAAAAGCAAAGTCCTCCGCCGCGTCTGTCTGTTCGCGATTAACTCAAAAACTGCCACACCGATTTTCATGCTGGTTTCACCAACGGATAGAGTGGTTCTCGAGGAAGGTTTTTAGTAGGTTTATACTTAATTTGACCAACATCCACGCGGATGAAGCTGCGGGCAAAAGCTAGTAGACTATAAAATAGTTTGGAAAGGCTTGGCATATGATGATGGTCTCCACTTGTCCCGAGTTCCCGAGCATTGAGAAATAGCAGGAATACCTACGATGTGTCTTTTTTGACTATAATAAAACCAGCCAGTCGCGCCTCCACCCACGAAACGACAGAACTAACCTATATTTATCCTCAAATATTACGCATTATCAATAACAAACAGTTGGGAATCTTAATGTAATGACGTACGCACGTAATGGCGCCCGGCGGCCATTTTGTGTCGTCATTTTGGCGGGAACCCACATTACAAGCGTCATTTTATTTCTGTCTCTACTATTTATAAAATCACATGAGTGTTTTAAAGAAAATGTAGAGGAAAACTCTTGATTAATTAGTCATGGGGCTGGAAACTTGATGGGTATAAATTGGTATAAATAGCCTGCTCTAGTGGCAAAATAGAGGTACGTCTGGAGCACACTATGCCGTCAGCTTTGAAATTATTTTTCTGACTAATCTGACCACGGATTGAGCTTCTTTTCCTGTCCCTTTTGATCCATCAACATTTACTAAGTATTTTTTTTCCAATTCACTGTTTTAGACACATGCGATTGGTCCCTCCTCAACACATGAATCAGAATCGGAATTTATTTATTTGTAAGAATGAGTGATTCCCGTTCAACTTTTCATTAAAAAACTGGCGACTGGCGTAAATGTCAAACTTCTCTAATGATGATTCCGTACTCTGCGAAAGTTTAATTTAAATTCACTGATCACAATTCTGAAAACTTCAAAACTTTTACCTACCGTGGTTTTTGTATACTTAAACAAGTCACAACCTAAGTAGTTTTAAAAGCTAGATTTCAACTCCATCCAACAGACTTCAACTACACTAACTCAAACCATTTATTATAATTAGACCCATCACAGGCACTTTTAGGTGTAAAACAAAAAAAGCGAAGCTACATTAATTACGAGGCATAACTTGTGAAAGTACTGTAGTTGCTTATTTCTAAGCGTAGATCTCTATGTAGCAGAATGGGCAAGAAACTCCATGGACACTCTTTTTAACCGACTTCTAAAAAAAGAAGGAGGTTCTCAATTCGGATGTTTGTTTGTTTTTTTTTTTATGTTTGTTCGGGCATAACTCCGTCACTTGCTAACCAATTTGAAAAATTCTTTTTTTGTTGGAAAGGGTGTACTTTCCAAATGGTCGCCATAATTTTTTTATCGAAATCGGACAAGCGGTTTTTGAAAAATCTACAAAACTTAAAAAAAAATCTACATTGTCCACATTAGGTGAACCACTAAAAAGTGAAAAATAAAAACTTTTTAACAAAAAATAAAACCGACTTCAAAAAAAAGTCAAAAATAAATCAGTTTCTGAAGTCGGTGACAAAAAAATGAAATCAAACAAACAAAAGTCACCGACTTCAGAAACTGATTTATTTTTGACTTTTTTTTTGAAGTCGGTTTTATTTTTTGTTATTAATCAAAAGATTGTTACTAAATCTTGGTAGGCAACATCATTCAAGTTCTGATTATTAATTCACTACATAGCTGTTGCCAGCGGCTTCGCCCGCTACAACTCGAAAATTATCCCACAGGAATATAAAATCGGCATAAAATCTATGTGTTAATCCAGGTTATAATATAAACTATCTGTGTAAGTAGGTACCAAATTTTATCCAAATCCGTTCAGTAGTTTTTGCGTGAAGAAGTAACAAACATACACACTCACAAAGTTTCGCCTTTATAATATTAGTGTGATGGATCCACCCATCCTTATCCCCCCCACATCTATACTGAACCAGCCCACCTACTCTAAAACCCTTGAGGGTCATCCTTAACTCTTATCAACCAGATAGAAGAATAAAAACAATATTTTTAACTTTAGGTTATCGTCAATCGAGGTCGGAGAAAGTTATCGATCGTTTACTTGAGTGTATTGTGTTAATTACAAGTTGTTAATGATATATATATATATAACTTGGTTATGTAGTATAATCAGGTTATAATTTTTCCATAACTATGTAGTATAATCAGGTGGAGGAGCTCGTGGCTTAATAACAACTGCCGCTCAGGTCGATCTTTAGGTAAAGCTGTGCTTGCCTAGGTCGGTCTGTGGATGGGTGACCGCCCGACATACCGAGTTTCCTCCGTGCCTCGGAAAGCACGTTAAGCTGTTGGTCCCGGCTACCATATATATAGATCTTTGGCAGTCGTTACAGGTAGTCATTGACCTGAAATTCTGACATTCAGTCTTACCAAAGGGTATCGTATTACCTAGTATTAACTGGGTTGTGGAGGTCAGATAGGCAGTCGCTCCATGTAAAATACTGGTATTCAGCTGCATCCGGTGAGACTAGAAGCCGACCCCAATATAGTTGGGAAAAGGCTAGGCAGTTGATGATGAGTATACTTAATCAGGTTATAATATTTCCAGAGGAGCTTGTGGCTAAATAATAACTACCACTCCGCATGATCTTCAGGTTAATCCGCAGTTATCCGCACTTGCCTAGGTTTCAGGAGTACTAGTAGGTATACCTACACACAAGTCACACAACCACGTAACTGGTTCGGCGTACACACCTCTCAACCAGGTCCAGTTGAAAACCAGCGTCATGCACTTAGTTGCCTGACATTTATGCTGAACTGGGCCTGTTTGGAGCAGCCGTGGGGCAAACAATTTATGTACCTAATAGTTTTAGGTTGTTTAAAAAAAAAACACTTTTCATATTAATTTTTGTATGTTTATTATTGTGTTATGCCCTGTGTCTGTACCAATAAATGTTATTTCTTTCTTTTCTTTCTTTCTTTAGGAGGAAAACATGCAAAGCCGTTGTTTCGGCTGTAGATCTTTGACAGTCTGTACATGTAGGTAGTGGCCTAAGAGTGTGACAGACAGTCTTATCACGGGGTACCGTTGTTGTCGTGTTATTACTTAGTTCTAGCAGGATTGTGTAGGTTAGATAGGCAAGCTCTTCATAGGGTCACTCAATGTAAAATACTGGTATTCAGCTGCACCCAGTTCTGAATACCAGTACTATTTTCTTTTATAAAAAAGCGATTTTTTCATAAGCATTCAATGATCAAACACATACCTCTCCTTTTGGGCTTCGCCGCAGTTTGGTAAAAAGCTGTTACTTTAAAATTACAAACCGACACTTAAATTCATCATCATCATCATTTCAGCCAAAAGACGTCCACTACTGGACATAGGCCTCCCCCAGGTGTCGCCACATTGACCGGTCCCGTGCGTCTCTCATCCAGCGGGTTCCCTTCCCGCAACCTTGACCAGGTCATCGGTCCACCTAGTGGGAGGCCTTCCAACGCAACGTCTTCCGGTTCGCGGTCGCCATTCCAGAACTTTTCGGCCCCATCGTCCATCCGACACTTAAATTATATGTAGGTAGGTATATATTTGTATAGAGAACCTCGGTAATGGCTATGTAACGAGTGACTATCTTTAGTTTTATAATCAGGGCATTCCACTGATTCCACATTCATCCCAGGCTTGGCAATGACCCAAATTGACTGTGACAATATTTGTTTATTTTGATAACAGATACAATTAGAAAAGAGACTGTAGCCCTGACATACTTTGGGCCTTTTACTATAAATCATCATTTATAATTTATCAAAGGAAGTGAAATAACGTTACGACTGTAATTATGGGAGGTGTAAATAGAGGCATTTTCATTGTGGTACATCTCTCTGACAACAGAAATATACTCGAATTCTCACAAGTAAAATATAAACGACAGAATGTATAACGAACGAGTATATACCCCTTTACTTAGAGGAGACCACAACATATACATTAATATTAATAACTAAGTTATAAAACTTATAATACCTACTAGCAAAAGATAATTAAAATCTTTAAAGGTTGGTGCAATGACTGAGCGATTGAATGCTGTGTTACGTGTCGCGGGTTCTATCCCCGCACGGAACAAATATTTGCATGGTCTACAGATAGTTGTTCCAACAGGGCTATTGCGTATCTTATAATGACAGTGGCTAACCTAAAGTGTCCAGATTAACTGTAAATTGGTTATGGTTTGGTACATTTTTTTCTTAAAAACTCACCATTTGACAGTTATTTGATAGACACTATAAGTTATCCACTGTTATTAAAAGATACGCAATAGCCCTGCTAGTCTGGGTATTTGTGTACATAATAATGTGAGTTTAAATATTTAAACGCACTCACGATACAGGAGAAATTCCTTATGGGTAGAGATTTTATAAATATGAAAGGAGGTGGCTAGTAAGTAATAGAGAAGTATGGAAGACTAGCTTTTGCCAGCGGCTTCGCCCGCGTGAAAATGAAGATTTTCCTTACAAACTTTCATCCCCTATTTAACTCCCTTAGGGGTTGAATTTCGAAAAATCCTTCCTTATTCCTTGTCTACATTATAAAGGGAACCTCTGTGCAAAATTTCAGCTGTCTAGGTCCAAGGGTTTGGGCTGGGCGTTGATGAGTCAGTCAGTCAGTCAGGACTTCTCTTTTTATTTATATAGATAGATAGAAGATATGCTGCGCTGATCCCAAATGATAGAATAATGGTGGGGAAAGTAACTAATAATTTATATCTTTTGTTTCAGATATAACGATTGAAACAAGATAGGAGTTGAAGATTTACTCCGGAGGCTACAAAACAGAGGTAAGTAAATACATAAAAAACAAAACGCATTTTTGACCCCATTTATAACTTCTCTGTTCCCTTTATTATATTTCGTGGGTGTGAAATGTGAATATGAACATAATACACATTTAGTATAATTATAATACAGTAACATATAATTATGTAGAATATATACCTACAAACACAAAAATAGCAATTAAAAGTCAATACTTACATTTATATATAACGACTAAATAAGACTTAAGTATAGTATTTAGTCAGTTCATCACAAAGGGTGACCACTAACTTTCATTATTAGAAGCCTGACCAAACACAAATACAGACACACATACTATTTGATGATAATTACATAAACGGAACAAGAAATCACGCCTGCAGTCCCCGAAGGGTTTGAAAGAGGTGATAGCACTCGGCACGTAAGTTGAAACAAAATGGCGGTCGTTCGCGAAGCTACAATCACGAAAATAAGTCGACTGAGACCCGATAATGTATTACAGATTGCACCCCGTAAGTTGAATTATGATCTTGAATGCTCAGTTGCACATTTTAGTTCGAATCTCACTCTATTTTTGTCATTTTACCTATGCGGACGACCGCCATTTTGTTTCAACTTACGTGCCGAGTGCTATACTCATTAGTATCCCTACCCATATTTCACCAGTAATGTTTTATCATCATTTCAGCCGAAAGACGGACTGTTTGACATAGGCCTCCCCCAAGTGTCGCCACATTGACCGGTCCCATTCAGTTATGTTTAAGTCCCATGTAATAGGGGGCGAGCCTATTGCCATCAACCGTTCACGAATCCAAACTCCTTAGCTGCTACTGGGAAATTCTTGAGGGAAAATCCCAATAACTCTTTACCTGGCAATTTTAACATAACTGGCGACAAATGGGTACATCTCTGCGTAAGCCTTCGTAGATTACAGGCGTGATGAAATCCAAACGACCTCATCATTCATCAACAAACTAGACTCGTCTAGACTAAACATTCTAATAAACACACAATTTATCAATTTCGAGCACCCATTCTTATCATACAAACCACAATACCAGGCCATTATCACCCTTAAGCACATAGCAATAGGAACGTTTATTATGTAAACAATATCACGTGTGATTGCACGCGAGTTTCTGGATACCCCGCGTTAGTTTATGGATGGGTGATAAGGGAGTTTGAAGATAGAATGGTAACTTAGGAATCGAGAATGTTCGAGATTTCTTATGACAGTTTGGGGTCGAGATATCTCATAATTACAGCTGTCTAGCCTTTTCTCAACTACATACTGAGGTCGGCTTCCAGTCGATCTACGTGCAGCCAAATCGACCCGAGCCGGAGCGACTGTCAATCTTAACCCCTTGTTAAGGGTAAACAAGCCAACGGCACGAACTAGTAGTAGGACCAACGGCTTAACGTGTTTTCCGAGGCACGGAGGGAACTCTGTATGAAATGAGTGATCACCGATCCTCGGACCAACCTAGGCAAACGCAGCTGAACCTAAATATTTATCCGAACTGCTGATATTATCGAGCTCCTCAAGCTGTTCAGCTGTCGAGAAGTAGCTATCCATTTAATTGCCTTGCAAAAAACGAGGTTAAAATAAAAACAATCAACATTAAAACATTTGCCAAGATTAGGTACATTAGCCAGATAACGTCTTGAAAAAGAAAGTAATGTTTGACTCCTCGTAAATAGGGATGTTAACAAAAAAATCTAATTAGTCCGTCAGATAGATTTCCAAAAAATATTGGACACATATTTTTTCTTTTTTCACGTAAACAAACAATAAAGACGATACAGCTGCAGTGCTTTGAAAACTCGTGTGACGTCATATTCTAAGATATTAGTATGACATTTCTTAGCGAGCAGTGACGTCACAACCTCCCACTCAAATATTTGACGCGTTTTATCTTCGTCAATTTTTATTGATTTGATAAAACAAATAACCCTCCTTTTGGGCTTCGCCGCAGTCGGGTAAAAATACGTATCCAATATTTTTCGATAATCTAACAGACGGACTAATTAGAATCATATTTTTTTTAGTAAGTAAACATCCCTATTGTGTAACCTCTGTCGGACTGGCAGATAACATTATCTGCTGCGGGATTTTCAACTTTCGGTACTGAGCTGAACTTCGAAAATGCAATAGCGTGGTCAACGCCTCTTACGACAATGCAAATTTTACAATCTGAAAGTCACACTTTTCTTATAAAGTATCTGCGTTTGATAATAAGAGGCAAAATAAAACAAATATTGATTAGTGTCAGGTCTCACGTAGGCAGGTCCATAGTATGACATAGCATATCAGTAATGATAGCCTACTGGTGTGACCAAAAGACTGCCAAAGTCATAGATCTCGAGTTTTCGGATTAATTTGCGTATTGTAAAATAATGCTACGGTAAAGGAAATATCGTGTGAAAAACCAAAACACAAAAGAGTGAAATTTTGCGACGGCATGTACAGCCAAGTCAGAGGCTTATAGACGGCATAAAAAAATCTGACACCAGGTAAAGGCACAAACAACGCGGAAAGAAAATCATCATCATTCTTTTGCCCTTATTCTAATGCATTTGTGGTCAGCGCAGCAGCTTCTTCTTCTATACTTGTCTATCGTTCTTCATCTCATCAGACATAGCCTTTCTTGCCATATCATCTTTAACACAGTCCATCCATCGTTTCTTTGGTCTTCCTCTGCTCTTATACCCATCCACATTCATACTCAAAACTTTCATCAGGACATTTTCCTCATCAATGTGCATGTGCGACAACCGATTACCAGTCAACGGCACCACTTGAAAGATAAAACTGGCCAAGTGCAAGTCAGACTTGCACATGAAGACTTCCGTACCATTGTAGTAGATATTGAGAGATTTTCCATGTTATTTTAGCACCATAGACTTCGTATAGGTTTACTTGTAATCTATAAGTGTTGAAACGTAAAAACTGACCACCACGTTTCCGTTTTCCTTCCTGGAGTTCAGAGTAGAAGATGCGCTTCGCCAGTCTCTCGTCGCGCATTCTGGAGAACGTGGTGGTCAGTTTTTACGTTTCAAGGATGTTCAGAATATACACTTTAAAAGATGCGAAATTGACCCTTTAGTGTGGGAAAAGCAGGCAGAAAATCGGCCCGAGTGGAGACGTCGTAGACGTCGTCGTAGCAAGTTAACACATTTGTAGAAAAAAGGAGGTCACAATATTGGATCAAAAGCAACCTAAAGCTATACCCTATAATATCATCAATGGTGTTCTGACATGTCCGCTTTGTGCTCGTACCTTTTCGGCCAAAGTTGGATATGCTAGCCACTTCAGAGCACACGAGAGAGCAGCAGAACAAAGCTCTTGACAATCTTTGGAAAGTCAGCGAATGCAGTCGCTGTGGCCGAAATCGGCTAGATAGCATAGCAATAGCATCATCATCATCATATGTGTTGAACTAATTTCAGTATTTTTTTCATTATTATTTGATTTTAAAACAAAATATATACTAGAACTAAGAAACTAAAACTAAAAAACCATAGTAACTAAAATATATTATTAAAAGGAGTCCCTTTAGGCAAGGTTCCGAAGATACTGGCTCAGTAGATTCGGAGATAAGGGGGGGAGGGGGTCGGACCAACAGACAGACACACGAGTGATCCTTTATGGATTCCAACTTTTCCTTTTTAATGTACGAAACCCTAAAAATATGATAATATTGTACTTCCCCGGTTGAGATCCTTCACGAAGACCTCCATATCTCCGTACCCAATTACGTGTTCTAATAAAACACATGATCATTAAAATAATCACCTGTTTGTTCACCCAGAATGTTATTAATAACTTCAGTGACCTCCTGAACTGTTTCCTCGTTGAACTAGATATACATAATTATGTTACACAATCTACTCCACTGATCAACGCGTGGGTAAGTCGTGGCGCCTTATTGTGTATGTCCGCGTGTTTGAACACTGGGTACGCAAGGTTAGGGTCAGATTTGTGGGGGTTAAGGTCACAATATTTGCAAGAAAGTTTTGGTATTTCTATGAAGAGATAGCGGAAGGAAGAAGTTTATGTCAATACGGGTTTTCCTACTTCTCCGCTATTCTTTTCTGATTCATTTCGTTGCGGGACCTAAGACACTTAAATCGTTTCTCTGGGACTTCGTCGAGCTTCATTGTCTCGGCGCTTTACATGTGGTTGCCACTGTTGATTCTGGCTAACAGGAGTTACAGTGGTTTGGGAATAGTGTGGCGGGCTTGTCAATACGGGTGAGTATAGGAAACAGTAGCGTAGGAATGTACTTCTCAAGTGCACCGGCGCGGGCATCTTTATTATTTTCTTCGTGATTAGAGGAGCTCGTGGCTTCATAATAACTGCCACTCAGGTCGATCTTAAGTTAAACCGTTTGCTTAGGTTTACCTGTGGATGCCGATTTTCCTCCGTCTTCTGCTGTTGGTCCCGGCTGCCATAAATATCGATCTTTGTCAGTTACAGTAGTCAGTGACCTGAAAGTCTGACAGCCAGTCTTACCAAAGGGTATCGTATTAGTCAGTATTAACTGGGTTGTGGAGGTCAGATAGGCAGTAGCTCCATGTAAAATACTGGTATTCAGCTGCATCTTGTTGGACTGAAAACTGACCCCTAACATAATTCGTGAAAGGCTAAGCATATGATAACCCAATATTTAATTTTAAGTTTGCATGCTGAAAGCAGTAAGCGAAATAGTGAAACTTCTATTTTTAACCATATTTCAAGCAAATAAAGAATCTGGAATACTTGGCCATTTTCACGGCGTCATCGGTGTCGTCATAGAGGTACAATGTACATGTGTAACCTCACCTTTGAACAACGATGAATTGCATGCATAACGTCTATAAAACTTTTACGACGTACACGTCACTTTCCAATTTCCCATATCTATTAACGCCCACTATCTAATACCACGGTAGTAGATAACTCTTTCTCTAGCAAATAGTTTGTGTTTCAATAACCGTTGACATGAAAACATTCTGTTTTCTAATGCTTTAGCGATTAGATTAGCGTGTGTGTGTCTGAAACATTATGTTTTGAAATGATTTGATGTTGTATAAGATAACTAGCTGAGCCCCGTGACTTCGTTCGTAAAATATGGAATAGCTCGGCTAATGTAAACTTATAGGAATAATAATATTGTGGTCAGTGAAAACATTTTTAGAATTGGGTCATAAGTTCCGCAAAGTGCCAGTAGCCACATGCAAACTAGCAAACTTACTAACAAATTTTGCCCCTTTAGTAAAGTAAAGATGTAATCAAAACAGTTAGTTTAATATCACCCCCGCAATCCCCGAAGGGTCAAACCGTCGTCCTAGGACCCCTAGACCAAAGGGGCTATCGTCAAAGATGCCTACTACACGAATCATCATCATCATCACGAACTGAAATTTTTCATACAAGTTTAGTTTGGATGACGTTTGAGTATTTGGGCGAAAGTAGCGTTAATCTAAATCCAATATTGCGGACTCCCAAAAATGGCGGACTAGTTATAACACGTAGTTGTAGCACATAACGTTTTTTTTTGGTGTGTGGGATATCATCAAATGACTCCTCCCGCTCTGGGCAGAGCAGTAGGGAGTGTCAGACTTCTACTGACTAAAAACCACCCATGTTCCTTCTTAGCCCTAGCTGTGCCGAGGCCGCGGTATATCTTTCCAACAACCCCGACGAGCGAGTAGCATATAAAGTAGGATTTAAAATAACTGGCGTACGCCCACTTTCAGTGGGTGTGACTTAGCTACACCTCTGCCAAACCTTCAATAAATAAAGGCGTGATGAACACACCAGGTTATCGCTTATCAGTGACAGTTCTATGTTTAGCTACCTACCACTAAAGGCACGTATTAATCTTTGACATCCACGTTAATCTTGGAGAGAAGACACAAACAAGTCCTTATCTCGATGTCAGTAAGGTCGAGAGTTAATAGTAATTGTTAGATTAACTAATTGGTATTTACGTTCTCCCTGTGGTATGTGTTGTAGTGGTTGTATCTTGAGCGATGGAAAAATATGTTGAACTAGTTTTTTATCACGACTTTGCTCACGTTTTGATCGTGTACCCCCGAGAACGTTCGAGACACTGATATGGATGAATTGTGTGAGGAATGATATGAATGAAAAAAAAGCAAATGATAGCGAAACGGTTGACAGAAAAGAAGGCAAAAACGTGTTGCGCCGATCCCAAGGGACAAGGGAAGGTGATGACGCAGAATAATGTAACTTCCCATCAGTGAAAGAATTTTTGGAAACGAAAGACAAGATCAAAAGTTAAGTGGATTTTATCTAGGTGAGGAGTGAGATCAAGGTGGTATACTTGATAGTTGGGTGGTCTGGCTATGATGTGCTATAAAAATATAACTATTATAGATAGATCTATGCTATGTCATGCTTTTGCATTCGAATAACGCAGGTCCTAGAATGCTACCTTGGGGTACCCCGTATAAATTCTACTCAAAGACATCTTACGATGGACTTATCAAGTTAGTGATCTGTAATTCTCGGTTTAATACGTAAATATCCTAAAATTTCTAGGCATTTGATATATTTAACCCCAATCAGCATTGTACTGGTTACAATATTAACTGACTGACTGTTTCAAATGCTTTATAAATTGTGTTTTACATAGTTTCGCTCAATTCTTTAGGAAGTTTTACTTTTCTTTCAATTTTGGCAGTTACCGCGGTGACAGTTAAAGAGTTGCAAAGATTCGAGGCTCAATGACAATGTGAGTGAGCTATGTCAAAAGTCGTTTTGGTAAACTTTGTTTGAAAAAAAAACAATGTGGTGCAATTAATACTTAATAGGGCAATCCACTAAAAGATCCCTACTGTAAAAAACTTATCTAGCTGATTCACCAAAGGGCGCAGATTCGATACTAAACCTTGTTATCTATATATTGTTGGATAGGGATTAACTCGAACAACCGTGTGGTCGTTAGTAGTAGGCAGGTTCACGTGCCACCACATGTGTTTGCGAGATAAATAAGTAGTAAAACGTATACGTATCATCACGTATTTGTGTAATCACTAATTGCCGGTACACATGTACTAGTACTGAGTCTTAGATAATTTATAATATTGGAGTCAAATAACTTATGAATGAGTAGGTATGGGCCGGAGGAGCTTGTGGCTTAATTATAACTGCCGCGCGGGGTAGATCATACCAAGTTTCCTCCGTCACCTCCGTGCCTCAGAAAGCTGCCCGCCGCGCGGTAATTATTTTACAAGGGGCTATAGGTAACTACTCGATAACGATTCGATGACTGCACTATTTCGCTGAAATTTCGTGCTCACTGTAATTACGTGAAATCTTGAGTTACCTAAACTTGAAATACCTATTTACTGCAACGAGATTGAGTGAAGTTTTGCATTGTCAACTTTCATCACTGAGATTAAGGTTTAAAATCCTAGAGCAAACTCAGCGCTTACGACACCATACTGGAGAAATGCTGTAAGAAAGATGGAATGCTGTGTTGGATTATCAACTTTCACCACTAAAATTAAGATTTAAAGTCCTACAGCAAGCTCAATAGCACTTACAACATTTTTTTCAGTATCGCTTATGTCATGGTTTATCGCCTCAATAGAATCATTTCTTGCTATAATTACTAGTTATTATGTTTTTAATTGGAATTGGTGTTAATTTTAGAAAGTGTTTGTTACATTGTATGCCTGTGTAATAAGTTAATAATAACTTAATAGGTACTTACTGAAAAAGTATTGCAGGAATTGAGAACTTTTTGTGAAATGTTAAAGGTAGGACTGGTGACCGAATAGTAATCACTTGAATACTAGTATTTTACATGAAGCGACTGCCTATCTGACCTCCACAACCCAGTTAATACTGGGTAATACGATAACCCTTAGTAAGGAACGGCCCCTTGCACGACTTTGGTCTTAGCGGCGAGCGGCGCGGCAAGCGGGGCGGCGTCGACAAGCGGTGCGTTTTGCACGCCACGTACCCAGTAGCGGTTAGTTGCATGGTTGCAGCGGCCTGAGTTCGTCACTCGTGTACACCGCTGTCCGCGCCGCTCTGTTTCATGGCGTCGCACTCATTCACTAGTACATTTTTGTTCCTGCCGCTCCCCACACCGCGCGCCGCTGTAGCGAATTGCTCGGAAAAACCGCGCGCGATTTCGCTATGAGCGGCGTCTCGTGGCGTGCTTCAAACATTTTCATACATATTTTGATCTTGCCGCTCACAGCGGCAAGGTCGTGAACGGGCCGTAAGGCTGGTTGTCAGACTTTCGGCTCACATGTGACGACTGTCAAAAATCTACAAAATTATGACGCAGCCGCTAGCCGGGACCAGCTGCAGCTTAAGTTCTTTTCGAAGCACGATGGAAAGATGGTATCATTACATGGTCACCAATCTACAACCAACCTAGGTAAATAAGGCTTCACCCAAGCGGGATCCAGGACAGTTAAATCGTTTCTCTGGGAATTCGTCGAGCTTCATTGTCTCGGCGCTTTTCTTGTGGTCGCCACTGTTGATTCTGGCTTACAGGCGTTACTGACAGTGGTTTGGGAATATTGTGGCGGGCTTGTCCCCTTCACCCGAAGATAGACCCTAATGCCATGAGCTCCTTTTTAGGGTTCCGTAGTCAACTAGGAACCCTTATAGTTTCGCCATGTCTGTCTGTCCGTCCTCGCTTAATCTCTGTGACCGTTAGCACTAGAAAGCTGAAATTTGGTACCAATATGTCAATCACGCCGACAAAGTGGTAAAATAAAAATTGGAAAAAAATGTTTTATTAGGGTAGCCCCCCTATATGTAAAGTGAGAAGTGATTTTTTTTTAAGTTCAACCCTAACGTGTGATGTATTGTTGGAAAGGTATTTAAAAATGAATAGGGGTTTACTACAATCATTTTTGATAATGTCAATAATTTCGGAAATAATCGCTCCAAAAGTAAAAAAACAATGTGTCCCCCGCCCCCCCCCCCTCTAACATGAGCGTGGCCCGACACGCTCTTGGCCGGTTTTTTTCTTTGCAACAATCCGGCGAAATGGCGCCACATTTCTTCCTTAGTCATAGAAGATAAAAAAATAACATAGTTGCTATGTTATTTTTTTATCTTCTATGAGTAAGTAATTAGTATTTACATAAACAAAATAGATTATTTTATTGTGTTTTCTGGGTTTTTCCATCTGAAATAAATATCAGTAGCAGCTGCGAAGTCTGAATTTGTGATAGTGATAGGAATCTCGTATATATAATACCTAGCTTTTGCCCGCGACTTCGTTCGCGTGGAATAGTGACTTCCGGCAGATTTTTGGTTTATCTCGCGAAAAAAAAAAAAAACTATTCTATGTCCTTTCTCAAGTTCCAAACTATGTCTGTACCAAATTTCATCAAAATCCGTTCAGCCGTTTAGGCGTGAAAGAGTAACAGACAGACAGAGTTACTTTCGCATTTATATATATATATTTATATTAGTAATATTAGTATATTAGTATTAGTATATTAGTATATATTAGTATTAGTATGGATTAGTAGCCCGTTAGTAGTCTTTGGTCAACTGGACTCGCGATCCGTCGATCAAGTTAACCCTTAATAAGGCAGAACGATCTGGCAATCTGAAAATAAGGGCAAATTGGCATTGGTATAATTGGTAGAAAATAAATTTTAAGTTTTTTTACTTTTTTTTTGTTTTTTGAATATTTAATGAGTGATTGATATGTCTTTAAATAAGCTCTGTTCCATCACAGAATACCTTACAGGAACAAATTATTTAATTTTTGAGGTGAAAAACATGGTGGGAAATATATTCCCTATGCCTTATTAAGGGTTAAAATGTGATTTGGTTTTCTGGTCCCGCGGGTCCATTTCGAGCGGGTCCAGTTGACCAAAGATTCTTACATGGTACTGAAACATAACTGAAGGAATGTTGGTTGACGTAATACTCCTTTTCTGCCAATCCCTTCGGGGATTACAGGCGTTATGTTATGTCTGATAATAATTTTGAATTCAGAATAAAAAAGGCCTTGACATTCGAATTTTAAATGTATAATCCCGATAACGAGTTCGTTCACACCGCTTATCGTATCACGTTCTTATTTTGAATTTTTAAATGTTGATAATGTCATATTTGTACGTTCCACAGATATAATATAGATAGATTGGTTTTGTTTATGGATAAAAAAGTAAAATAAAAACATTATGTGTCAGAGGTTTATTTTATCATTCGGGCGTTGAATGGTTATGGTATTGATAATTCTTTTTTCGTATCAGAGCGAGCGAAAAGAGCTTTTGTTGGCTCATGCATCAACATTATCTGCCAACCTATGACCTTTTTTTTTTGGGGCGTGGGAAATCATCATCGTAGAGAGTGTCAGACTTCTACTGACTAAAAACCACCCATGTTCCTTCTTAGCCCTTTGTGCTGAGGCCGCGGTATCTCTTTCCAACACCCACAGCCACCCAAACTTTGACCTAAGTTACTATGTTCAAAATCAAAATCAAAACTCATTTATTCAAACTAGGCTGATAATCAGCACTTTTCGAAGGTCAAAATTTACTTTACTTTACTATTTACATTTTTATAAGACAGTCCCCCAAAACGCCCACCCATCGACACTTCCTAGTGTTTAGCTGGAAAGAAGAAGTGGCGGAACAAACTTCCCAGCACACATCTGTCTGTTAGGTTGGTTAGAAGAACCAGACTCGATACAATAGCAAGGTGTCAGTTAAATTTAAGATTTACTATAGACACAATCAGTAATAAACAAAAGTATATAACAATAAACAATGTAAAAATAAAATAATAAATACATAACATAACAGTAAACTAATTTTGGAGAAAGAACATATTTTATCAAACAAACATTGTTGGGGTAGGCTTCCAGTCTAATCCGATGCAGCTGAATACCTGACCTGACTGCCTAGCTGACCTCCACAACCCACTCAGTACTGGTAAGGCCTGGTATTATTAAACTTTCGCGCCACTAACTACCTGTAAGGACCTTTGACGATGTCGTGTCAAAGGTAAAAAAAAAAAAGAAAAAAAAAAGAATAAAAATATTTGAATTTGAAAGATCTACAAATGACATAGGAAATACTTTGTAAGTCCATACAATTAATAAATAACTTCGGGAGTCTGGATTTGTGTTCGCCCTCGATAATATGGGACTTAAACATAGTACATTATACCTCATTAGACTTAAACATAACTGGCAAAATTGAAAAAAAAAATACATTTGGAAAAATTAAAAAAAAAAAAAACATACTTACAAAAAAAAAAAAAAACATACACCTATGCCTGCCTTACCCCTATTATTGGAACAGCTCACAACTTAGGACCCAGTAATATTAATGACAATAATATCCGTGGTGCTAGGCAACTGGGCTTATCTCAGTTGTATACGTCCGTGTGCCTATTGGCCTTGTTCTGTTCTGTCTCCTGCTGATATGGAGGGAAGTGGAAATTATGTTTTTTCCTACTCCTCCGCTATTACTGATTAATTTTGTTGCGGGATCCAAGACAGTTAAATCATTTCTCTGGGACTTCGTCGAGCTTCATTGTCTCGGCGCTTTTCTTGTGGTCGCCACTGTTGATTCTGGCTAACAGGAGTTACAGTGGTTTGGGAATAGTGTAGCGGGATTGTCCCAAAAAAAAAAATGCCTAAACCCCTCGAGAATTAGAGGTGTAAAGTTATGTTATGTTAATTACCAAAAAACTCCCCGAATGACCAAAAAGGTCATAAACAAATGGCTATCAGTAGGCTATCACAGAATCACCTGATTCAAAATACTTTGATAAGGGGCTTAGTGTTCTGAAAATCATTCGGTAAGCACGCCGCAAACTCTGCTTATCACCACGTGAACGCAACGTGATGATATTATGCCAGACGGTGTAATCTTATCAATGAACGGGAACATGCGTTATAACAGACAGTTTTTGTCTCTTTATCTGTCTGTGTTGTTTCGTTTTTCTATGGTGTTGTGCGAAGGTCATTTTGGTGGAGATATTTATTTATTTATTCACAGAAAAACATTTTTAAGCTCACAGTTTTTCACCAAAACGCTTAAAAGCTAACAATAGTCATATTACAATGTCAAATGATATCTAATAATCACAATAATTCAGAAATAAAAACTATACCTATGTCAAATGGTCATCATCATCATCATTTCAGCCAAAAGACGTCCACTGCTGGACATAGGCCTCCCCCAGGCGTCGCCACATTGACCGGTCCCGTGCGTCTCTCATCCAGCGGGTTCCTGCAACCTTGACCAGGTCATCGGTCCACCTAGTGGGAGGCCTTCCAACGCAACGTCTTCCGGTTCGCGGTCGCCATTCGAGAACTTTTCGGCCCCATCGGCCATCCGTTCTGCGAGCAATGTGCCCTGCCCATTGCCACTTAAGTCTGGCGATTCTTCTTCTTGTCAAATGGTGTCTTATACAAAACAAGTAAATTAAAACAAAATCGGAAAACAAAATCGTAAATTCCTAATAGGTAGGTATGTCAAGAAATAATATGCAATGCAATGTCCAGTTAGTTTTTTTTTTTATTATTAAAAAACGTTGCCCCACACTAGGAATTTCTCCTGTATCGTGGACCGGTGCGTTTACAAACATTGAAACTCACATAGACAGATTGGCAGCCGAACGAAAAGGGCAGTACTTATGATGATGTTAAAATTGATACATAGGTACACTAGTTTTAAATGTTATAGAGGTACAAATCATAAAATAAAAATGTACAGGATCGGAATGTACAGTACAAACTATAAACCAATGGTTTAAAAATGACAATTGATACATATTGTGACGTTGTATCACGCTTGTAAGCCTTGTAGGTTTAGGCAGAGGTTTTCTAGTGCACCCATATTTCGTCGATAATGGGAAAATCCTTTTTTTTTTTGGTGGGTGGAAAATCGCTCTTGGGCAGAGCGAATTGGAGTGTCAGACTTCTGCTGACTAAAAACCGAACCGATGTTCCTTCTTTGCCCTTGCGCCGAGGCCACGTCATTTAGTACAAAAATCCGCGGCCACGGCGGGGGTCCGCGGCCCCGGTGCCCTAATCCTTCAGAGTTAGATTTTTTTGTTACGTTTTTTGCAATTTGCCGATATGTGTCAGGTTAAATAAAATAGGATTCGCGAGCGTAACAAATGTGACTTTACTGAGTAGCATCAGCATCAGTTCATATAACTTCCATGAATGCCTTTTTATCAAATAATCACTCAAGGAAGTTATATGAACTGAAGGGAATACAACCGCCCTTTATTTTGGTAGGTGGAAAATCTTCAAATAACCCCTCCCCCCCGCTCTTGGGCAGCGCGGAAGGGAGTGTCAGACTTCTACTGATTAAAAACCACCAATATTCCTTTTCGCCCTTGTGCCGAGGCCGCGTTATCTCTTTCGATAATCCACAGCTCCGACAGATGAAAATAATCGTTCAGTATCAATAGCTCCAAACGCTAACACACTAAGTTAGCATGACTAAAACTTTCTTTTATAAATTACCTCAGTTCATATCAGTGTGATTTTAATCATTATTTTTATTAGGTACTCAGTAAAGTCAATTTTTTTTTTTTTTTGTACGAATTTCGCGGGTTTCCCTGAAGAATTCATCTTAAGTTTAAGATGAATTCTTCAGGGAAACCAGCATGTCTTCTTAGACATGCTGGTTTTCTCTAATTTTCACAACAACACATCTACCAACGCGACATCCCGCGTGGTGGATTATAGCCCATCCCTCTCCCAGAGAGGAGGCCCGAGTCCCTGCAGTGGGAACATTATAGGCTGATGATGATGAGGTATTGACATTAAGGGATCTTATAAGTAGTTAAGGTTCTTGCTATGTTTTGTCGTTACTCACATACATTTTTATGACATTTAACAAACAAATTAACGTTTCCTGTTATACAAAGATGATATATTTATCAGTTATAACACTTACAACTAAATCATGTGGCCACACCGGTTTCCTAAGGTCGGAATGGAGTTCCGGACTTCCGTTCGCCCCTGATCTTTGCACGACACATTAATTTATTCATACATTATTATGTACGTCAGTTATACATATAACATGCTATATTTAGTTTGGGTGTGGCTAATATTTAGGTTAGTTTGCTGTAGGTAATTAATATGGAACAAGAAATGTGGCCCTTCCGGCGGGCGAGATGAGCAAATGATAGTACCTACTTATCGGGGGAAAAACTTGGATGAGACTAGACAGACCCATGGAAAATGTCTCTTGTGGAATGTGTCTTATTTAACCCTAAGCACAGATTACCCTAAGGTTAGAGACTGACTGGTAGAAAATGCCTTGTGGCATTAAGTCCGCCTATGTACCTATCACTATCGTGCATGAAGTTTAAATAAATAAGAAAATAGGCCTCTTTTTTCATGTGCCAATTCCATGGTCCTGTGCCAGTGCCATTTGGGGGAAAAACTTGGATGATACTTGCACAGGACCGAGGAAAATAGCACAAGAAAATAGAGGCCCAGCATTGGGTGATTTCAGGCAGTTGATGATGATGAAGAGGGAACACGGTGGTGCGATTTCTTCCTGAATAATACAAAATCAAAATCAAAACTCATTTATTCAAACTAGGCTGATAATCAGCACTTTTCGAACGTCATTTACTTTACTTATTTACAAGAGACAGTTCCCCAAAACGCCCACCCATCGACACTTCCTAGTGTTTTTGCTGGGAAGAAGAAGTGGCGGAACAAACTCCCCAGCACAAAATGCCTTTAGAGAGCAATATTTTTTTTGTCATAAAATCAAGAACCTGTAATTTTCAGCCACTAATAAGTAAAGAATCTGTGAAAATGAAAAAAAAAAAACCCATTTTACGGCCGTGAATAGAGGAATACGACTGCTTTCAGTGAAATTAGATTTTATGCACTATTACTATACGGAAAACGGGATATTTACCATGTAAATGTTTACTAATTATTTCGAGTTCCCGATATTTCGGCGCTGTTACAAGCACCATGATCACGGATAAACTGAAGTCATTGCGGGTGGATGTTTATGAGCAGACAAATCAGTTTACGCTCATTCTTGTTCGTTTTTTGCGTTCGGTACCACTACCATTGTCACTCACTACACGATTCTGTTCCCGACACACAAAACTCACTGTGTACACTCGCGAGTTTTTTTCGACACTTTCGGTTTTTGCACAGTTGAACTACTGGATTCCAGGCTCTCGACAGTTGAAACCCGTCCTCCCGGTTAAAGATTTTATGTAACCCCCCCTGACAAGGTGTCAGTGGCCTGCACTAAAAGTTACTGGACAGTCGTAATTTAACGTGCTCTCCGAGGCACAAAAGAAACTTGGTATATAATGTGTACTTTACCGGTAATTGGGATGTAACCCTTCCACGGACCAAACTTGCGCTTGCCAACGCGGGACGAGAGGTTCTCTCCCTCTCACGTTCCGCCACCTCCTTCGCTAGCATCACTGCTTCGCAGAAGGAGGCGACAGCGTCCCATTCCTCCTCGCCCCGGACCATGGCTTGCATCAGGGACGGACGCGAGAGGTCACCGCCGCCGATCGCCGCTACGAGAACACGGCGGGGCTCCGTCCAAGCGGGGCACACCTCCACAGTGTGCTCCACCGTGTGTCCTCCGGTCGATTTTCGCAAAGACAAGCGCAGCCTTATCTAAAATTCGACACGAGGAGCTATATATAATACACAAAAATAAATAAAAATGATTTTACACGTGTATTTACTTGAAAATTTCCATGCAAAACACGATACTAAGATATCCTAGGAAGTAAACAAAAACAATTGAACACCGTTTCACGTGTAAATTGAATGATATGCTGAATTTCTTGTCATCGTAGGGTTAAAGGCCTGTAGAGCAATCTTTTTTTTTTTTATAAAATCAAGACACAGACCTGTCATTGTAAAAAATATATAATAATTACAAAAAATGCCCCATTTTTACGGTCGAAAAACTAAAACCCGACTACGCAAAAAAAACGACGCTGAAAAAGTATGAAACAAGATTTTCAAGATAGAACAAAAAGAGAAGCCGTAGTCACACGTTTCATACTTTTTCAGCGTCGTTTTTTTATTTTTGCGAGTTTTAGTTTTTTACTTTTTTTTTTTCACTGGAAGCCGTCGCTCGTATTCCGGTCGTCGGTCCACCTATTCGGAGGCCTTCCAACGCAACGTCTTCCGGTTCGCGGTCACCGTTCCAGAACTTTTCGGCCCCATCGGCCATCCGTTCTGCGAGCAATGTGCCCTGCCCATGCCCATTGCCACTTAAGTCTGGCGATTCTTCGGGCTACGTCGGTAACCTTGGTTCTCATGTGGATGCCCTCATTTCTAATTCAATCACGCAAGGAAACTCCGAGCATAGCCCTCTCCATTGCCCTTTTATTTTTTTGGTGGGTGGAAAATCATCAAATGACCCCCCCCCCCGCTCTTGGGCAGAGCGAAGGGGAGTGTCAGACTTCTACTGACTAAAAACCGAACCCATGTTCCTTCTTTGCCCTTACGCCGAGGCCACGTTATCTAGTACAATAAAAAAAATAGGTAAAAAAACTTTTTAAGTTAAACGGTTTTATGTTAAACAAACATTGCAATGTTTAAGATAAATGTACTAAAAACCAAAAAATAATAAAATAGATACAGTCGTGGGAATTATAAACATATGCATAGACTAGACTAAAATAAAACCGTGGGGCACGTCAATTGTCTACAATCGTTGATTAAAATGTTTGTTTTGTAATGTTACACTATAATTAGGCAGTTGCTCAACCGAAGATAATTAAGATAATTGACGTGCCCCACGGTTTTATTTTAGTCTAGTCTATGCATATGTTTATAATTCCCACGACTGTATCTATTTTATTATTTTTTGGTTTTTAGTACATTTATCTTAAACATTGCAATGTTTGTTTAACATAAAACCGTTTAACTTAAAAAGTTTTTTTACCTATTTTTTTTATTTTCTAGTTTTTAGTTTTTATTTCGCATTGTTTAATTCATTTAGTGCTTCATTATTGCAGTCCATAAATGGGGCAATTTTGTAGAGGCCGCCATCTTGGATTTTAATTTTATATAGTACATTGTATTATACTGTTTGAGCACTTTCATTTGATACCCATATTGATGGGATCGATAAAACCTACGTTATCCGCCATTTTGTAGCGGCCGCCATCTTGTATTTCAATTTTTTATAGTATATTGTATTCTGCTTGTTGAGCCCTTTCATTTGATAGGTACCCATAATGATGGCATTGATAAAACCTACGTTATCCGCCATTTTGTAGCGGCCGCCATCTTGGAATTCAATTTTTTATAGTATATTGTATTCTGCTTGTTGAGCCCTTTCATTTGATACCCATATTGATGGGATTAATAAAACATAAATTATCCGCCATTTTGTAGCGGCGGCCATCTTGAATTTATAATGATAATGAATAAACATAATTGTATTGTCACCAAAATTCAAGGTGTATACAAATTTTCAGATTAATCGGTTGACAGGAAGAGGGTGAAATTTGAATTACTAAATTTGACCCAAGAATAATAAATAAAACAAACGGGGTGAGCTAAGTAAAACCGTTTAAAAAATCGGCGGCCCCGACGGGCGTCGGCCCTTGCGGGCCCCTCCTTGCTGGCATCTTTTTGAGGCGCGCGTAGAACACGAACGCGCCACCGACACGGTCTGTTGCCGTCATGACGACGGCCAGACGGCGAGCTAGCCCATTACTCACCGTCCACAGGCCCGCGTCTACGGTGGCCGGAAGCCATCACGTGGCCCCCGACGCCCGGAGCGCCTTCCGCGCCTTCCGCGGCGGCTGGGACGTTGAGAGGTTCTCTCCCTCACTCGTTCCGCCACCTCCTTCGCTAGCATCACTGCTTCGCAGAAGGAGGCGACGGCGTCCCATTCCTCCTCGCCCCGGACCATGGCTTGCACCAGGGCCGGACGCGAGAGGTCGCCGCCGCCGATCGCCGTTACGAGAACACGTCCCTATCTCCACCCATCGTCTCTCCCTCCGCCTACTCACTGCTCTCACAGTCACGTCTGATGAGCAGACGCGAACCAGAGAGCAGCGAGTAGGGTTTCCTCCAGCGGCAGGCGCGCCGCCCGAGGACCCGAACACTGTTCACGTCTCCCGGCAGCGCGCCCCCCGCGTGTCCCTCTTTGTCTGGTCTCTCGCCTTGGACCTTTCCGGCATGAGTATATCTACCGGCAGAGCCCCAAGGGTCATTGAGACACGCAAGCCCCACCACGACGGCAACACGGGAACACTCCGGTGGGGCTCTCCATTGCCCTTTGGGTGACTTAGAGCTTTCAATCTGATGAAGCCCATTGTGAGCGACCACGTTTCGGTCCCGTATGTACCTAAACACTGGCAACACTGGTACTCAGCTGCATTTAATTTCACTGGAAGCCGTCGTATTTCTCTATTCACGGCCATAAAAATAGGGCATTTTTTGTATTTAGCATATTTTTTTTACAATGACAGGGTTGTGTCTTGATTTTATGAAAAAAAAGATTGCTTTAAAGGCCTTTAACCCTACGATGACAAGAAATTCAGCATATCACTTAATTTACACGTGAAACGGTGTTCAATTGATTTTGTTTACTTCCTAGGATTTCTTATTCTATCGTGTTTTGCATGGAAATTTTCAAGTAAGTACACGTGCCAGCCAAATCATTTTTATTTGTTTATTTCTAATAATAGCTGCTCGTGTCGAACTTTTTCTCAGTATCGCGTACTAATGGAAGCACACGTGTCAAATCATTTTTATTTGTTTATTTCTAAAATAGCCTCTCGTGTCGAACTTTAGATAAGGCTGCGCTTGCCTAGGTTAGTCTGTGGATGGGTTACATCCCCATTACCGGCAAACCACACATTATATACCAAGTTTCCTTTGGGCCTAGAAGAGCGCGGAGGAAAGCTTAAGCTATTGGTCCGGGCTGTCACTTGTAGGTCTTTGACAGTTGTTAAAGGTAGGCAGTGATCTGAAAGTCTGAAAACCAGTCTTATCATGGCAAGGGGTATCGAACTACCCATTACTAACTTAGTTGCGGAGGTCAGTTACTCAGTCGCTTCATGAAAGACACTGGTATTCATCATCATCATTTCAGCCAAAAGACGTCCACTGCTGGACATAGGCCTCCCCCAGGTGTCGCCACATTAACTCTCATCCAGCGGGTCCCCGCAACCTTGACCAGGTCGTCGGTCCACCTAGCGGGAGGCCTTCCAACGCAACGTCTTCCGGTTCGCGGTCGCCGTTCCAGAACTTTTCGGCCCCATCGGCCATCCGTTCTGCGAGCAATGTACCCTGGCCATTGCCACTTAAGTCTGGCGATTCTTCGGGCTACGTCGGTAACCTTTGTTGTGGATGCCCTCATTTCTAAATCGATCACGCAAGGAAACTCCGAGTATAGCCCCTCTACATTGCCCTTTGGGTGACTATGAGCATTCTGATGAGGCCCATTGTGAGCGACCACGTTTCGGTCCCGTATGTACCTAAACACTGGCAAAACTGGTACTCAGCTGCATTTATACCCGACCGATAAGTAAACAAAAACAATAATTGAGCTTTTCACGTGTAAATTGATATGAATGATTATGCTGAATTTCTTATCACCGTAGGGTTGAAAGAAATACTTTAATTATTTATTTTTAAGTTTTGCAAACTGTACCGTATGTGTGTATGAAAAGGCTTAAGATTCAAGATTCTTTATTTGCATGAAATATGGTACAATAATATGGTCTTAAATATAAAAGGTTTCACATATTTCGCCTACTACATTCAGCATGCAAACTTAAAATTAAAATAAAAACACCTAGTACTCGGGTAGCACCTAGTACACTTAGGTATTACCTTGTTACATTTATAAAACATTTAAGAATATTAAAAATATCAATAATAACAATCATATTCTGGGAATTTAAATGAATAAAGTCATAAAATTGGAAAACAAATAAGTAACACAACTAATAAAATAAAAAAATACCTAACCAAACCACTTATTGTGAGGATCTCAAATATTATTATTTTTATGAATTTTGAGAATAAGTAAACACTTTTAAAGATATTAAAGAAAATTGAACAACCCCTCCCCCCCCTTATATCCGAAACTACTGAGCTTAAAATATAAAAAAAAAATTCAACACATATAGATTACAGGAAAACTTATATGAAGCATATGGTGCTAAAATAACATGAAAAGTCTCTTAATATCTACTACAATGGTACGGAACCCTTCATGTGCAAGTACATTTGCACTTGGCCAGTTTTTTTTTGTTAAAAAATGACAAAGATTGACCCATTTCCATTTTCGTAGTATAACTGGAAGCAGCTGAATACCAGTCTCTTACATGGAGCGACTACTTATCTGACTTCTACAATCCAGTTACCACTGGGTGGGGATTCCACTCTGCTCCCCCCTAGGGGGGATTTTCAGGGGGGATTTGTAGACTTGTTTTTTTTTGGAGTCCACTTTTCCCCCATAGGGGGGATTTGTGGAATATTATTTTTTCGATTCCACTTTTCCCCCTAAGGGGGATTTTCAGGGGGAATTTGTGGAATAAGCCGGGTAAAGGCTGCTATACCCTTTTGTAAGACTGGTTGTCAGATTTTCGAGACACTTTCCACCTGTAACGACTGTCAAAGATCTGACAGCCTGGACCAACGATTTAACTTGCTCTCCGAGGCACGAAGTAAATTCGGTATGCAATGGGTGGTCATCCATCCATCCTAAAGATCGACCTGAGCCGCTTTCATTGATAAATACCCCAAAGCCCCTGATATGATGGGTAGTGAAAATTGTATTTACTGCTCCGCTATATTTTTCTGATTAATTTCGTCGCGGGATCCAAGTCAGTTAAATCGTTTCTCTGGGACTTCGTCGAGTTTCATCATCTCAGCGCTTTTCTGGTATAGTTGGCGCCACATAAAAAGAACGCTGAGGGGAAAGCGGGACACACTCCCCAGTGTGTTCGCGCGTTTTATTTTCGAACTAGCTTTTCGTTTGCGGCTTCGTATATTGCTTATTAGTAGGTTGACATCGAAAAATATATTTAAAAAAAATTATGTTTAATAGAATTAACACACATTTTTTGGCAAAAACATTTACAGTGTTTTCTTTTTTTTTAACAAGAGAAGATATTTATTTACAACATTTAAAAACTACTATTTACAGAACTAAGATAATAATAAAATATATACAAGTATCAAAAAGGGGAGTATTTACAGGGCGTCAAAAAATTCGTCCACACCGCTGTCAACAGGAAAAGTGCCCAGAAGGCTGGCAGCATTGCCACGTTGGATGGCAATGCTGATTCTTTGCCCAAAAAATATTCCAGCCCTCCGGTCACGTGAAGAGTCGACCAAACGCTTGGCAATTTCCTGATAAATTAAGTGGGCACTCGGACCCCATGGCCCCAGTGTTTCAACCCCAAACGGCTCAAACACATAACTACCAATTAAGTTATTGTATTTGCACCGTTTGAGGTTTTCAGCACCGGCAGCAGCCGCCCCAGCACAGCTCACCGTGCTAGGAAACACAACACTTACATTTTGTGTGTGTGTGTGTGTGTTGTCAATTTGTTCCGCGTACCGCCAAAATGCGATACGGGTGTGGTACGGGGGGGGGGGGGGGGGCAGACGGACCAATAGGTCCGTCTGCCCCCCCCCCCCCCCCCGTCCCTACCTCATACCACCAAATACACCGATAAATTGCCTCATGCGCAGCTTGACCCCCCAGCGCTCTTCTTACGTGGCGCGGCCTATAGTCGCCACTGTTGATTCTGGCTAACAGGAGTTACAGTCGTTTGGGAATAGTTTGGCGGGCTTATCCCAAAAAATACAGCAAAGAGCAACGGCAGGACATTTCCTCTGAGGCACGGAGGAAACTCTGTATGTAATGTGTGGTCTACCGGTAATAAGGATGTCACCCATCCACGGGCCAACCAAGGCATGCGCAGCATTATCTAAAGTTCGACACGAGCAGTTATTATTGGAAAATATAAACAAATAAAATGAATTCGCAATTTTAACACGAGCACGAGTAGCTATTATTAGAAAAAAATAAATAATAAAAATGAATTGACTCGTGTACCTACTCATTTGAAAACTTCCATTCAGATACGATACTAAAAAAATCCTAGAAAGTAAACAAAAACAATAATTGAGCTTTTCACGTGTAAATTATTATGAATGATTATGCTGAATTTCTTATCACCGTAGGGTTGAAAGAAATACTTTAATTATTTATTTTTAAGTTTTGGAAACTGTACCGTTTATTTATGTGTATGAAAAGGCTTTTTATGAGGATCTCAAATATTTTTATTTTTTCAATTTTAAGATATTATAAAACACTTTTAAAGATATTTAAGAAAATTTACCCCCTTATATCCGAAAATACTGAGCTTAAAATATTTAAAAAAATACAAAAATTAGTTAAAACTTGAAAACTTCCATTCAGATACGATACTAATAAATCCTAGGAATAAAGTAAACAAACACAATTGAGAACAACACTTTCACGTGTAAAATGATAATGAATGATTTGCTGAATTTATTATCACTTGTTGTGGTTACTTTCATAGGTTTTTTTTTTCGGAGATCGGGGTCAAAAGTGTCTTAAAATTGAATATGGGAAAAATTGTAGTTTTTTTTTATACTAAGGGCGCCTTCAAATTAGCCGCAAAATGCCACGCTGTGGCAGCTTTGTAAATCCATATAAAAAAACCTGGCCAAGTGAAAGTCGGACTTGCACATGAAGGGTTCCGTACCTTGACTTCTTATAGGTTTTCCTGTAATCTATACGTGTTGAACTAATTTCTGTATTTTTTTCAGAATTTTAGGTTCAGTAGTTTCGGAGATAAGGGAGGGAATGGTCGGACCATCGGACAGACAGACAGACACATGAGTGATTCTATAAGGGTCCGTTTTTTCCTTTTGAGGTACGGAACCCTAAAAACGCGCGGCCACAGCGCTACACCCTCGCTGCGACCGTGCGATTTTATTTATATGTATTTACAAAGCACTTTTCGGCTGATTTGAAGGCGCCCTAACTCATGACATAATAAAATAAGATTACACCTTCACCCCCGAAAGGGTTAGGGCTCGTTTACGGAGACGCGGGGCGTCGCGCGGCGCGTGCAGATGGCTCGTCTCGTGCTTTTTTATTAATTTACTGAGAGGCGGGTCCACCGCAACAAAAGCTGCCTTTTAAAGTAACGAGCGAAAAAACGCTTCTCGTAAATCGACGTGTGAAATTGTTAACTTTTTCATACATCGCCATGTGTTTGAAATAATAAAAACTTTTTAACAAAAAATAAAACCGACTTCAAAAAAAAACGTGTGTTTGAAGTTTGAAGTCGGTTTTATTTTTTGTTCATCATCATCATCGTCAGCCATAAGACGCCCATTGCAAGGCCTCCCCCATAGAACGCCATAACGAACGGCAGCCTGCCGTTTGCATCATTTTTTGTTAAAATTTTTATTTTTCACTTTTTCGTGGTTCACATGTTCATGGGTCATAATGTGGTCAAAGTAGTTTTTTTGAAGTGAAAACTTCTTTAGCGGCGTTGAGCACTTTGGGAAATTGTTCTGTGATGGGTATAAAATCTTAAACTCGCGTCAGGAAAAGTGACCACGTGACCCTGATCGAAAATTCGTCAGGACACGTGACCACGTGACCCTGATCGAAAAAGCGTAAGACGGATGGAGAGTAGACAGCTATCCCCTCTCTACGGCGCGGCGAAAATGTATGCCTGGGCCTACTGTTTCGTTTAGGCAGCGCAGGGCGCTTAATAATAATAATAATTATTATTAATAATAATATAATTAATAATAATAATAATAAAATTATTAATAATAATAATATAATTAATAATAATAATAATAATTAATAATAATAATAATTAATAATAATAATAATAATAATGATGACAGCTGTCAAAATTGAAACAGCTATATCTCGGAAACTATCGACCTTAGACTAGTTGTGTGTAGGGACAATTGATAGGTCTCAATGAGATCTACATTTCGGATGACAGCTGTCAAAATTGAAACGGCTATATCTCGGAAACTATCGACCTTAGACTAGTTGTGTGTAGGGACAAGTGATAGGTCTCAATGAGATCTACATTTCAGATGACAGCTGTCAAAATTGAAACGGCTATATCTCGGAAACTATCGACCTTAGACTAGTTGTGTGTAGGGACAAGTGATAGGTCTCAATGAGATCTACATTTCGGATGACAGCTGTCAAAATTGAAACAGCTATATCTCGGAAACTATCGACCTTAGACTAGTTGTGTGTAGGGACAAGTGATAGGTCTCAATGAGATCTACATTTCGGATGACAGCTGTCAAAATTGAAACGGCTATATCTCGGAAACTATCGACCTAAGACTAGTTGTGTGTAGGGACAAGTGATAGGTCTCAATGAGATCTACATTTCGGATGACAGCTGTCAAAATTGAAACGGCTATATCTCGGAAACTATCGACCTTAGACTAGTTGTGTGTAGGGACAAGTGATAGGTCTCAATGAGATCTACATTTCAGATGACAGCTGTCAAAATTGAAACGGCTATATCTCGGAAACTATCGACCTTAGACTAGTTGTGTGTAGGGACAAGTGATAGGTCTCAATGAGATCTACATTTCGGATGACAGCTGTCAAAATTGAAACAGCTATATCTCGGAAACTATCGACCTTAGACTAGTTGTGTGTAGGGACAAGTGATAGATCTCAATGAGATCTACATTTCGGATGACAGCTGTCAAAATTGAAACGGCTATATCTCGGAAACTATCGATCTTAGACTAGTCGTGTGGGAGTTGGACATTTTGACCCTGAACGTTAACGATGTCGACTGTACAGTCAATAAAATACAAAAATAATTTATTTTGAACTAGACTGTACAATGTTTTTATGATGCTTAATCGGAGGCATGGGAAAAAATATTCCCGCTCCTCCTACCAATCGGAGTTCCGATCGGAGGACAGGGAAAGACAAAATAAATGGGTTAGCATAGTTATGGCGGAATAATTGAATTTTTAAATAATGAATTTGGTTTAACTATGTCGAATGATCGCAATCTTAGCACAACGAAATACAAAACTACTATTGATGCGGTCTTTATTAGACATTTAAATAGGTTCGAATCAAAACTGTTCGTTTCTTACTTCAGCTACCATAAACCTATCGTATCAGTTTTAGAGATTGGCGATGATAGTTCTGGTAATGATGATGGTGAAAAAGTCGTTGAAATTATGGATGAAAGTTGATTTTTCGGAGAGATAAACTTTTTAATGTAAAATAATTGTAATAGTTTTAAAGTGTTAAATTTTTAATGTAATATAAATGGTCATGTCTGTGTACGATAGCGCAATAAATCAATATTGTATTCTACCACATAAATGATAGTACTTTTATACTGTTAAAGCAATTGGTGCAAAATTATTCCCTAACCATTCCAAAATATCAAACATGGCTCAACGTTAATAATCAAGTTTTCACTTCTGCCGGCACTCCCGGAGTGCAACCCGTCTTTTTTTTTTTTAGTTTTGTTGATTTTTCAAAAACCGCTTGTCCGATTTCGATAAAAAAATAAAATATTTGGGACCATTTGGGAAGTAAGTATGCCCTTTCAAACAAAAAAAGAATTTTTCAAATCAGGTTAGCAAGTGACGGAGAACAGTTATGCCCGAACAAACAAAAAAAAATATATAAACATCCGAATTGAGAACCTCTTTCTTTTTTTAGAAGTCGGTTAAAAACGCAACACGCGCCGCGCGACGACGCCCCGCCTGTACGTAAACATGCACTTAGGCAGAGGTCTGAATGTTACTTTTTCGGGTATTTAAGGACAATAGGGTAGTTGACAAAAAAATGTAATGAGTCCGACAGATGGATTTCTAATAAAAACTATTGGACACATAATTATTTTTTCTTTTTTCTCGTAGACAAAAACCAACTCGTGTACATTTCAGTATTTTTTTTTTACCGTAAAGTGGCGTCACAAGCCCCCACTCATAATCTTAGAGACGCGTTTTATTGTAATTATTTTTTATCAATTTGATAAAACAAAAAAGACGTACTTATCCAATATTTTTCGATAATCTAACACACGTATCCAATATTTTTCGATAATCTTACTGACGGATTAAACAGAATCATATTTTTTTTAGTCAGGAAACATCCTTAATGTTAAAGAGGTATTTTATCAATGACAGTCCGGAAACGTCATTCCATTAAGAGCGGAACTGGGCCCAAGATTGTGGAGCTTTTGAATCTATTGACTGTTTGGACTCCATCAGCATCTGCCTAGCCTTTTCCTAACTATGTTGGAGTCGGCTACCAGTCTAACCGTATGCAGCTGAATACCAGTATTTTACATGGAGCGACTGCCTATCTGACCTCCACAACCCAGTTATTACTAGGTAATACGATACCCTTTGGTAAGACTGGTTGTCAGACTTTCAGGTCACCGACTACCTGTAACGACTGCCAAAGATTTATATATGGCAGCCGAGACCAACATCTTAACGTGCTTTCCGACGCACGGAGTAACTCGATGTGTAATGGGCGGTCACCCATCCTCAGACCAACCTAGGCAAGCGCGGCTTAACCTAAAGATCGACCCGAGTGGCAGTTATTATTAAGCCACGAGACTATCACCACGTATTCGTTTTAACTAGGTTGAGCAATAAGTTCCTATATAATTTTTTGTGTGATTAAAGTTATAGCAGAGATTAGAATTATGAGATGTATGTGTGGATAAGGTAAGGAATGAGTATATTAGACGTTTAAGGCGAGGTTGCACTACTTTGTTTTTATGTACGCACGACCTCACCCCCCGCCCTGCCGCGCGAGCGATATAATGCCTAAATTTTGACTGTTTTTTCTCTCTTGGAGAAAAATGATAAAGAAATTATACATTATGTGACCCGAGATAATACACATTTTTTACGACCTTTATTATGATATAAGTTTTTTTTTTACGATATCGTCAGGAGCTCGGGAAATGGATGGATGAGAGACGCACAAAGCAGGGAAGACTGGCAGAAGAAAGGGGAGGCCTATACCCAACAGTGGGTGATTACGGGCTGAAATGATGATGATGAAGTTTTATTTTTCAAAGCCTAATATAACTCAAGTAAAACGATTATTTAGCCATTATTTGGACATGTCTTTGCGATTTAATTGGATGCAGTGAAGTGTAAGTAATCGTGTATCGCATGCCCGATATAATTATCATGATCGAAGAGTCAACTATGTAATACATTTTTTTTCAAAATTTAAATCCGTTCCATGTAGTGTACAACGCTATTGTTGACGACGTTTATCGGGGTAACCCCGCCTTAAGAGTTGCGCTAATTACCGAAAAGTTGAGAGGGAATTGTCTGCTGGGGAGTTTTTTCCGTCACTTCTTCTTCCCAGCTAAAACAATAGGAAGTGTCGAAGGGTGGGCTATTGGGGGACTGTCTCTTGTAAAGTAAATTTTGACGTTCGGAAAGTGCTGATTATCAGCCTAATTTGAATAAATGACTTTTGATTTTGTTTGTGTTGCTATGGGCATGTTATGAGAAGGGACTGAATTACATAAAACAAGCTAAATACCTCTGATAATAAGCCCGCCTAAATAAAACGCAAAAAAATACGTGCGTGACCAAATTCACAGACAGATTATGACGCTCATATCGATAAAAACCATCGATAACTTCGTCGTGTGAAATGACAGCCATGACAAGTGACGTATGTCAAATACGTCACTTTGACGTTTCATGTTTTGTAAATAAAACGACGTAGAAAGACGTAACTGACCAACTCACGTATGTTGGGAGTGACGAATATTATTTAACACATTAAGCGTTAAATAAATTTAAAAATAATGTACTTGTAATCTATACTGTTAACATTTCTGCTAAAAATATTTTCAAAATACCTATAGATTATGAATCATGTCATTGTGTTCGTTATGAAAATTACTCAGTACGAGGCGTGGTACTGAAGAGATATAATTTACTGCTCTCATGGCCATTTAACAGCAATGTCAGAAAGACAAAAGAGCAAATGATGCCATGACGACTGTCAGGGGAGAATGAAAGAAGAAGACTCCAAGTATTGTTTTTTTTTTTATTATTATAAATGGGCTTGCTCTTAACTTCAATCTTGCCCTAAGGGCAGAGATGAGGTCGACGATGGAACGAGCTTATCCAGAAGAAGCCTATTTACTCGCGACTTAAATAGATTGGGGTTATATGAACTCGGGAAAACCGACGCAGGCAGGGTGTTCCACTCCTTGGCTGTACGAATAATGAAAGATTTAGCAAAACGCTTCGTACGAATGTGTGGAACATCGACAAGGTATGGGTGAAAACCTGCAGTACGCCTAGTCTCTCGATGGAAGAACGGAGATGGTGGAATAAGCTCGTGGAGCTCTTGCGCACACTCTCCGAAGTACAGTCTGTAGAAGACCGACAGACATGCAACTTTGCGGGCGGTGGGCCAGGCTATGTAGCTTGGCAACCAGCTTGGCGTCACCAATCAGCCTCCTGGCTCTGCGTTCTACTGATATCTATACTAATATTATATTTATAAGAACTATACAGGTTGGAAGGGACACTGAATGTAGCCTAAAGCCTTCCTCGATAAATGAACTGTCCAACACAAGAAGAAGTTTTCAATTCCTACCAGTAGTTCCTGAGATTAGCGCGTTTAACCAAACAAAGAAAAAACAAACTCTTCAGCTGGGTGACCTCATATCTTTCCTTATGACAAGATTAAGGTTAAGATTAGGCCAATTTCATATAAAAAATAATATACATTTTGTTATTTTTTTTTATTTAACCTTTATTGCCCCACTGCTGGGCAAAAGTTGGTCAGATAAAACAGTTAAAACTTTCCACTCTGTACTTCACCTAGGCAATTGTTTGTTTCCATTTTTTATCACACAAAAAGTGATTATTTTCTAGTTCTATCCGGTTGTTTGCGATAACGATGGCTTCGTCGAAACAACTCGTCACCAATTTTGGTTACAATACGGGGAAGGATTAACTGTTATCCTTATCGTTTCAAATAGTTTCGTTGGTGACTAAAATAATCCGTTTTGGTGACACCTTCGTTCCGTTTTGGCATCTATCTATCTGTCTTTCTTTATCGCGTGGTTAATGCCTAACTTGGTCTTGGACCACCGGGTTGGCTTTATATCATCATCATCATCAGCCCATAATGTTCCCACTGCAGTGACTCAGGCTTTCTCTCTAGGAGAGGGATGGGATCCACCACGCGGGCCCAGTGCGGTTTGGTAGATGTCACATGTCTACGAGTTTTTTTTTGGATCTAAGACATGCCGGTTTCCTACCGATGTTTTTCTTCACCGTTTTGAGAGCAGCGGTAATTATATTTTTCAGTTAGCTTTATTTGCCTTCGAGAAATATCTCTCAAGCATACTGTGTAGTTTCGTCACAATATTTTCATTCATCAAAGCAATTTTATTGCTTCAATGAAAACATTTGTCTGCTTCTTTTCGACTTCAGTTTATCCGTGATCATGGTGCTTGTAACAGCGCCGAAATATCGAAAATCAGAAGTTTCTGTCTTTAATAATTATAAACCCAAATGTTTGCATGTCACATTATTATGGCAAAGTGTTATGGATCTAGACTATGATTTAAGACCGAAATTGTACCAATGCCCTATTGCGAATAAATTGATTTCATTTGATTTGGGTTCGCGTCAACGTAATATAGGCAGAAACTACAGAAGCTCACAAAAAATGGGTTTTGGCAGAGAAAGACACCTATTTGTTGCCATTCCTGGCATATTTGGCAGGCAGCTTTGTAGTATTTTGTTAACACGTAACATTATTTGTGTTACAACTCGAGACTACAACTTTTTGGCAACTCACACAGTTGTAAGTTGCCAAAAATAATGTTAATTTTAAAAATACTGAAGAAAGACTACTGCTCTAAAAGGGTGTGTCGCATTTTTCGCAGTCTGAAAGAGATCTGAGTCATAAACCTAAGTAAAGTAAGAGAAATAGGCGTGGTGGTTCAGTGGCTTTACTAGCAAGGTGTGGCTTGCCTCGTCACTAGTAAAACGTCATGATTTTTATGTAATTTTAATTTTCTTCTCTAACATCGAAACGTACGTCATCTCCCTAGCCTTTCTATGTTGGGGTCGACCTCCATTCCAGTCTAACCTGATACAGCTGAATACCAGTATTTTACATGAAGCGACTGCCTATCTGACTTCCAAAACCGAGTTAGTATTGACTAATACGATACCCCTTGGGAAGACTGGTTGTCAGACTTTCGGGTCACTGATTTAAGGACTGTCGAAGATCTATAATTCACAGCCGGGACCAACACCTTAATGAGCTTTCCAAGGCACGAAGGAACCTCTGTATGTAATCGGTGGCCATCCATCCACGGACCATCCTAGCCTAGCTAAGCGCGGTTTGTCACCGTGACAAAAAACATCGTAAGGAAATGAGCACGTCGAATAACCAAAAAATTAGAAGGCATGTGACACATCTACCAACCCGCACTGGGCCCGCGTGGTGGATTATAGCCCATCCTTCTCCTAGAGAGGAGGCCTGAGTCCCTGCAGTGGGAACAATATAGGCTGATAATGATGATGGTTGTCATAACTAAAACATCCGTTTCAAATCGGTGCCTACCATAAACAAGGTTACATTCCCGTAATTTTTGGCGCTAAATCTGTCAATAGAGTAGGCGGGATTCTGTCCTAATGCCAAAATGTATGCAGTGCACATAGATACGTCCTCTGAAACATTGACGTAAGTAGATACAAAGTTGCTGTAAATAAAATAATTCATTCATAAATTGCTTTGGCGTAAAACATTGTTTATTTTTGTAATGGTAAAGGAACATGTGTCCGGTGTCTAGGTTTTATAACGAGGCATAAATTAGTGTGGGGTAAAAAAGTATTTGAATGAATTAGAAGCTGGAAATCAATTGAATTCGAAGCCATTTTATCACATCACGCCTGTACACGGAGGCTTATTTGGGAACCACACTATTCCCAAACCACTGCAACTCCTGAAAGACAGAATGAACAGTGGCAACCACCAGAAAAGAGCCGAGACAATGAAGCTCGCTTGAAGCCTCAGGGAAACAATTTAATTGTCTTGGACCCCGCAACGAAATTAATCGGAAAAGATAATGTTCCCACTGCAGGGACTCAGACCTCCACTCTAGGAGACGGATGGGCTATAATCCAACACGCGTGCCCAGCGCGGATTGGTACATACATACCTAATGTCACATGTCTTCGAATTTTTGGTTGCATTCAGAAAAAAACTGAACTTACTTTAAAATTACCAACACATTTCAATTTTATTTCTTTGTAGGTATGTATATCTAGCATAAATTGCGCTTAACTTGACATCCTAAGTCGGTGCGTGCCTACGTGATCATCCCTTTCGAAAGGCATTAAATTAGACCAGATTATATAGAAAGATAAAACGAGTGGTAGATAAAAATGTCTACCACGACATGTACGCGTGTTCGATGCGTGATCCTCGTGTGTATTTGTTTGGGTAGCTGTACAAATATCTGCCAGAAATCCGCGGAACGAGTAAATCTACTTTCGACTCAGAGATCGGAGATATTGACTTTTGGGCTTTTGATGTGAAGATTTTTAATCATTTGGAGATAGATTTTTTTTTAGCTGTCTAAAAAATATTTTAAGATCTGAACTAGATCAACACTTTAAGAGGGGTAGGCATTTGATAGCTAAATACGATGGCATTATTTATTTTTCAAAATTAGACTTTTTTTCTCGGAAATGCTTATGTTCTCAACCTCCCCTATACATCACCCTATTTGTCAGAAGGTGCACGTTTGGCGCACCATGTGTCTTAGCACTAAATACAGCTCTTGGTATGTTTATTATGTTAATAAAGACTACAACTTGAAATCGGATCACATTCAGGAGGCAGAGAGCTCGATACAGTAAAAAATACATCCCCCTATATGTCAGAAGATGCACGTTTGGAGCACCATGTGTCTTTGGATGAAATGTACCTTTTGCTATACGTATTAATACGATAATAAAGGCCACAACATGAAACGAGGCCGGACTCAGGCGGTAGAGAGCTCGATACAGTCATTTTCATAGTAAAAATTCACTTTTTCTTAATTAACTCCTGGAATACGAGAGATAGAAAGAAATTCGTCAGTACAAGTTTTGAAGGCATTTGATAGCTAAAAACGATGGCATTATTCGTTTTTCCAAATTAGACTTTATTTTCTCCGAAATGCCTAAGTCCAACCCCTCCCATACACTCGTTCCACTGTACAACGTAGGAATCTAGAGCTTTTGCTACGTAAAGTCGGTAATTTTGTCTTACACATTTCATTTCTTACAATCCATCCACATTTTCTTTGGTCTTCCTCTCTCTCATCGTCCGCCTATAATGTTCCCACTGCAGGGACTCAGGCTTCCTCTCTAGGAGAGGGATGGGCTATAATCTTCCACGCGGGCCCAGTGCGGATTGGTAGATGTCACATGTCTTCGAATTTTTGTTTCATGCCGGTTTTCTCACGATGTTTTCCTTCACCGTTTCGAGAGCAGTGGTGATGAAATAAATTACACAAAGTAATGCGCCTGACGGGGTTCGAACCCACGACTCACTGTTCGTAAGTCGGGGCCGCCACCACTGGGCCACCACCATGGCTCTCTCTCACCAGCCTTCATTATACAACTCGTTGTCCGCGTGATCAGTGCGTGATTATCGCGTGTATTTGTTTGGGTTACCTACACAAATCGACAGGTCTCGTCTCATACAGCGGCTCGAGAAAATCTTGTTTCTTAAAGATTTAATAGGTTTAATGACATCGTGTTAATTATTTACCCAAGGCGTCGTTCTTGTGAGGGTCGGGAATTTATCCAATGGGAACATCTTAAATCATCTGCCTTGCTTTTTTTCAAATTGCTCTATAAGCAAAAGCTGTGCATAAGGTGAATGCCAGTTTTGACATGGAGTTACTGTTTATCTGACCTACACAACCCAGTTTGATATAGCCCTTAGGTAAGACTGGTTGCCATACTCTTGGGCCACTGACTATACCTGTTACGACTGTCAAAGATCATCACGTGCCTAGCCTTTTCCCAACTATATTGGGGTCGGCTTCCAGTCTAACCGGATGCAGCTGAATACCAGTATTTTACATGGAGCGACTGCCTATCTGACCTCCACAACCCAGTTAATACTAGGTAATACGATACGCTTTGGTAAGACTGGATGCCAGAATTTCAGGTCACTGACTACCTGTAACGACTGCCAAAGATCTATATTATGGCAGCCGGGACCAACAGCTTAACGTTCTTTCCGAGGCACGGAGGAAACTCGGTATGTCGGGCGGTCACCCATCCACAGACCGACCTAGGCAAGCACAGCTTTACCTAAAGATCGACCCGAGTGGCAGTTCTAATTAAGCCACGAGCTCCTCCTCCTCCTTACGACTGTCAAAGATATAGGTACAAAATTGGCGTGTTTTCCGAGGCACGGAGGGAACTTGGTAGGTAGGTATTGGGTGGTCACCCATCTACAGATCTACTTAGGCAAATGCAGCTTAACCTGAAGATTTACAGCTCCTCTCGAGTCACGAGCACATCACATCATATAACTGGCGAAATTTTGGTGTAATGGGTACTCCTCTGCCTATTTATTCGGGGATTGCAGGCTTGATGTTATCTATATAAATAAAAAGAGAAGTCCTGACTGACTGACTCATCAACGCCCAGCCCAAACCCTTGGACCTAGAAAGCTGAAATTTTGCACAGAGGTTCCCTTTATACTGTAGACAAGGAATAAGGAAGGATTTTTCAAAATTCAACCCCTAAGGGAGTTAAATAGGGGATGAAAGTTTGTATGAAAATTTCGTCATTTTCACGCGGGCGAATCCGCTGGCAAAAGCTACTGTTATTATAAAATTTCACAGACAGTTCCTCTTTCAGAAAGTCTTAGTCTAGTAGGTGATGGTGATGCAGGTTTTGTTCAACTCTTTCGTGTCAGGGACTGGTATAGACTCCGTCCTAATCGAAGCGAACGTCGCATGAGCACACGTTGTAATCATTTCTCTCGGCAAATACACGAGTCACTTAATAATTATAAACGCGACTATCATGTACCGCGTGATCGATCGTTTTGGTTAGGAGTAGGTGTACACACGTACAGCTACTCCTAACCAAAACGATCGGATCCAGTTCCAGTACGAGAAGTTCCAGTTTATGTGGATCTACCATTGTAAGGGCAAAAACCTGTACAAAGCGAAGCCATTTTATACTGGTCATTTATAGCTTGATATTGATTTCTTAAATCCACGGACAGGGATACCAAACTCCGTCAATCCGGTCCCAGAATAGCCTGCGCCATTTGTTTCCGCTGGCTTACTTTTAACAGCTTCAATATTTCATCAGACAAATCGAATCACTACATTACATCATACAAATACGTGCTAACTCGTAAAGACGCCATTTGGATTTTTTTATCGCGGCAGAAATAAAATAGTTACAGAGTTTTCCTGTTAAATGTTGAACGTGGGAAAAGAGAATTTATTAAAATGGACGTACTGAAGGAAAAGGTGGAGAAGCTCGTGGCAGAATAATAGTACAATTGGATAAATAGTACCATTTTTAAGGCCGTGATTAAAGGTACTACCAGACAAAATCGAAAAGCTTTTCACTTTCGAAATGGAAAACCTTTCAAAAAAAATTTGAAAATAATTTTAACGGCTCAGTTTTCGAGAAGAAAAAAGGGGAATACAAAACGTGAATTTCATAATTTTTTTTGTGATACAATGGGTCTAAGCTGCAGCTGTATGATCTCAGTCTACAGGGGCAGGCTTCTCCAAACTCTTAGCTCGCTGACCATTCCCTCTTTAAGGTCTTTTTTCAACTATTATACATGGCGTGCTTCTTCTTGCCAGTTGGTAAGAAAGCCATCCAAGGCGTCCCGCCATCTTCTCCTCGATATACCGCGACTCCGTCTAGCACACCATCGTAAGAAGTGGAAGGAATGGGGGGAGGCCTTTGCTCAGGCGCGTGGGAAAATATATACGTGGTTAATTAAAAAAAAATACATGGTGTGCCTTTGCCTAGCCTTTTTGGTAATTCTAGAGTGATGTATAAACTTATGTAACGCAACAGTGCGATAAGGAAACACCTGTCAGATATCTTCTATCTATAAAAGATCACATAATAACAGAGATTATGATACGAATGTCTGGTCTTTAAATAAATGCGCTCGCTGTGTGTGTCAATATGCGTCACTGACTGTTTATTTTGTAAATATTGAACGACAGTCAGGATTTATTCTTATTTATATTTGATTGGGAGCGATAAGTGTTATATTAAAATAAAATGCTAGGCTCTTTCTTGTTATAGTTTCTTGGGAAAATCGGAAACAGTATGTTTAGAGACCAGATTATTTTATTTGTAGTTTAAATTCCTAGCCGTATCGTAGCAATCTTACTCATTCAAAGCATTTTGCTGATGGATGCATTGTAGTCTAAAATGGGCCTACTCTTGACCTCAATCTTGCAATCAATAGTATGAGGGTTATGTATGGAGATATTTAAAGTAAAGGAACTAGAAAAATCCCAGGTATGGTCTAAGACAAAAAAAGTGATCGCAATCGGGGAGAAGTACCTAGGTATCTTTCGGGTTTTATACTGCAATCAGCAAGAGTGCTGAAGAATTTCAATTACGTAACTGCTGTAGCTACCGTGCAGCTAAATATGGCTAAATGCTTGACTTTTTTGAAGTGCATGTTTTGTAATGAAACATTCTAAACACACATGGCTCAATAAATCATTAGGTACCTACACGAATGTTATTTTATCTTTGAACCGTCTAAACTCTTAAATGATGACTATGCAAAGCCGGCTTGAAACTACTGTAAATTCCCGAAGGTAGAGATGAATAGTATAGTCCAGCAGTCACATTGTGGTGTAGAGCGGTCTCAAAACGGTGAAGGAAAACATCGTGAGGAAACGTGTCTTAGAACCAAAAAATTCGAAGACATGTGACATCTACCAATCCGCACTGGGCCCGCGTGGTGGATTATGGCCCATCCCACTCCTAGAGAGGAGGTCTGAGTCCCTGCAAACTGCAGGCCACTTATGGAACATTCTCAATTAAAACAGCGCTGACCGGGCTGGGTACCCTGGACCTCGTGCTTATCAACAGCGCTTTAGACTACCAGACTAACGAGTCAAATCACATTTTACTTTCTGTCATCACATTTGCTCATTAATATCGTTATGTCTGGTCTGTAAGGCCTTTGTCCAGCAGTGGACGTCGTATGGCTAATGATAATGATGATGTCTAGGTCACCAAGATACAGACTGTGCGTGTGCCTAGTTTGTCCTGTCAGTATTCTGTTGGTATGCTGGTTCGTGTAATGGATTGTCTATACACGGACCAACCTACGCAACTGCTACTTATCCTGATGCTCCTCTGATATAAAATACGTCATCATCATCATCAGCTATAAGACGTCCACTACTGGACAAAGGTCTCCCCCATAGAACGTCATAATGAACGGCAACCAGCCGTTTGCATCCACCGGTTGCCCGCGACTGTCACGATGTCGTCGGTCCACCTGGTGGAAGGCCTACCAACGCTGCGTCTTCCGGTTCGTGGTCGCCACTCGAGAACCTTTCTTCCCGATCGGTTGTCGGTTGCCCATTGGCCTGCCCATTGCCACTTCAACTTGCATATTCTGCATATATTATAAAATACGTCATTGATAACAAATTAAACAAACAAAATCACCAAGTCAAAACTGACACATACAATGTCATCCATCTTCCCTCTATTTCATTGCCAGCAAATACCCAAACTCGTCATTGTATCCAATTGTTTTTCCTCCTAGCTACAGTTTTGTTTACTCTTTTATACTTACGCAATATTATTTAAGTGTCAATGGAGTGAGATTTGTGTGACCAAGCTTTTTGTTTACTCGGTCATGTTTGTCACGAACTCACGACTAGGTAACGTGGTTTGAGGTAAATATAGTCATCAGATCTTTCTTCATTTATTCGAACTTTCATTCATCAATCATCATCATCATCAACAGCCAATTAATGTTCCCACTGCTGGGACACAGGTCTTCTCTCTTTGAGAGGGAATGGGCTATAATCTAGAACCAGTGGTTTCATTTATTGTCGTATTGTCGGCACCACCCTGTACCTATGTAATGTGTGGTCGCCCGTCCACAGACCGACCTAGGCAAGGACGGATTAACCTGAAGATTGATTCGAGTGACTGTTATCATCTAGCCACGTACTCCTAACAATTTATAGTTTGTAAATACTGTACTTAATTGAATAATTAACAACCCCATAATTATAACTAACAGTTCACGGTCGTACATTGTATACAATACGTGACGTCACAACTCGTGTAGTTCAATATTATAACCCATTACGATGCGCAAGCGCTAGTGTAGTGACCTTGCAATGACATTATTATTTGCCATATCCGTCCGCGCAGACGTGTTTGTAGATTGTTGCAGGATCTTTTAGTAAGTCACTATACTATTGATACTAGATATAAAAATAAAATAAAATAAAAATTCATTTATTTCAGGCATATCAATGATTTCAGGTTAGAGACACATAGACAGATAAAAAATCACATGCAATAAAATAAATACCTACAATTTCAATAAAACACAATAATATAATGATATACTAATGAGCAGGTTCGAACGCAGACAGGGGCATGACTTAGTGTCAATTATTTCATCACCACTGCTCTCAAAACGGTGAAGGAAAACATCATCGTGAGGAAACCGGCATGTCCTAGAACAAAAAAGTCGAAGACTTCGGATGGGACATCTATCATTCCGCACTGGGCCCGCGTGGTAGATTATAGCCCATTCCCTCTCTAAGAAGAAGAAGAGGAGAAAAGAGGAGGCCTGTGTCCCAGCAGTGGGTCATTAATAGGCTGATGATGATGACCCAGGTAGCCAGTACTAATTGGGTTGTGGATGTCAGAAAGGCAGTAGCTCCATGTAAAATACTGGTATTCAGCTGCATCCAGTTAGACTGGAAACCTACCCCAAACTAGTTGGGAAAAGGCTAAGCCACACGTTAGGCATGGCAACGAAGTGCTCTGGCTTATCTGGAGACATTAATAAAGTTCCTATCATCATCATCACCCGTAAGACGTCCACTGCTGGACAAAGGCCTCCCCCACGGGACCGGTCACCACGTTGACCGGTCCCGTGCGTCTCGCATCTAGTGGATCCCCGCAACCTTCACCAGTTTACATCAGTTTTACTGTTACTGTTAGCCTGTGTCATCCCACTGCAGGGCAAAGGCCTCCCCCCACGATTTCCAAATTTTGCGATCCAGGGCCAATGTGGACCACTGGTCCTTTGTTCTGTCAAGCTCGTCCCAACATCTCCTTCGAGGTCTACCACGTCGCCTTCTGGCTGCGTCAGAGTTCCAGAACGTGGTTGTTTTGGCCCACAGCTCGTTGGGCCATCAGTCCTATACCTCTAAAATTCCTATAAAATCCTCTGAAATATTTAGACAATCAATTTATTAATCCCTACTATTACTGTGTAATATAACAAGTATGCGTCTACAGTTCTACACAATACATAATAATGTCACCTGATTTATGAATGAAAATAACGTCACATTATTTTCCTTATTACGCATTTGTGGCGACTAATAAGGCGTGTAAAATTTCAGAATTACCGTAAATAATTATTGACCCGATTGATGGCAATAGGTTCGCCTCCTATTAAATGGGACTTCATTGTAACTGGCGAAATGTGGGTTAAAATTAAATTCAAATAAATTAAAATTAAATTAAAATTAAATAAATAAATTAAAAAATAAATAAAAGTAAATTTTATAATTTTTTTCCTAAATTCAATTTAGGCAAAAAAAAAATTAAATGAAAACAAACAACTTTCATTAATTTTGTTTTGTTTTCAGCCTAACTGTTCGGGGATTACAGTCATGATTACATTGTTAAAATATTGAACTTTTTTTTGTGGAAAGTGTGGAATCGTCAAATGACTCCTCCCCACTTTGGGCAGGAAGTGAGTAGAAGTCTGACTAAAAATCACTCTTGTTCCTTCTTAGTCCTTTGTGCCGAGGCTGCGGTATCTCTTTCGAACAACCCGCATCATACTATTGATCCTAGCTCATAGTTTTCACAACATAGTTACATTTTTCCTCTAAATACCTTACGTAGGTTGTTTTTGTCTGAATCACACAAAGACTGACATTCCTTCGTCATCCTATTCGTTGATTATATGACGTAGGTATGGGTAAACGGGAAACCGCAAAAAATATTTACTACTTGTAAAACTAGGAGAAATATTTTCAATTATTATCATGCGGTTTTTTTCGCACGCATTTTTCTGCAATAGTTTTTTCTTAATTTATCATAATATATGCCTGCAGTCTCTTTATAGTTATTGTAGATTTCAAACTAAACCTCAAAGCATTTAAATACTGTTTTTTTGTCTGTAATGGTCTAATTGAAATCAATTACTCCATTACAGACACTTAGAATGTCAGAAAAACAAAGAAAGCGAAGCTACAGTGACAAGGAAAAAAACTTGTGAAAGTACTGTGCTGTTGCCCATTCCAAAGCGTACTTATACCTATGCAGAAGAATGGGCAAGAAACTTTTATTTTGCAGCGCTGTTTCCCTATTAATTTATCTATAGTATTTTCAGTTAGCTAATAACACCTCCAACTAAGCTAGAATATTCTCAACTGTAGATTCTCGGCAAACGTGAGATTTTGGCCGACTACGTCTTGTAGAAACTTTATCGGTGGCAAAAAAGTAAGTGTTTTTATTGAAAATCGATGTTTAAAAAAACTGTCACAACGGGGGGAAATCCCATCACACATACACCAGCTTTTTATAAATAGTAAACTAAACGAATCCCTTGGCATAACACATACATTCCTCTGCCAAACTCGTGGTTATAGTAAAAACATAAGTTCCGCTGTCAGCCATCTTGGAATTTGGCAGCCATCTTTGATACGGAATTGACAATCAGCTGATTGGGTTTTCATCAGCTGATATTGTTGTTGATGAAAAGATCATGTGTTTCAGTCATTGGACTCATGTTCGAACCCCTCTGATTTTTCGGAGTCATGTGCTTATTGTATAATTATCACTTGCTTTCGGTGATGGAAAACTTCGTGACGAAACCAGCGTGCCTGAGAGATACTTCTCGACGGCATTTAAGCCAAGTCAGAGGCCCATGGGTGGCATAAAAACTCTGATACCAGATTAAGCACTAACCACACTACAAAGATAGAAAAAAAAAATATAAAAAAAAAACTTTTTTTTTTTTAAAGTGAAAACTTTTCTAAAACCGACTTCAAATAAAGTGTTTTTTTTTAAGTCGGTTTAATTTTTTGTAAAAAAAAGTTTTTATTTTTCACTTTTTAGTGGTTCACATGATTGTAAGTTCACATGTTCATGGGTCATAATGTGGACAATGTAGCTTTTTTTTTTCAGTTTTGTTGATTTTTCAACAACCGCTTGTCCGATATCGATAAAAAAAAATATGGGACCATTTGGGAAGTAATACCCTTTCCCCTTCTTCTTTTTCTTTCCCTTTCTATTATTGTACTATTTATTATTGATCGAAGCCTTTCCCACAAAAAAAATAATTCAAATCGGTTAGCAAGCGACGGAGTTATGCCCGAACAAACATAAAAAAAAAACATCCGAATTGAGAACCTCCTTCTTTTTTTTTTAAGTCGATTAAAAATGTCTTTACCACGAATGAGAGCTTAGCAGCATTCATATTAGTCTAGACTCTAGCTAGACTAATATGAGTGCTGCATTTGAGGTCCTAAGTTGGGTAGCCGTATCAGGCACAGTGTTATCAAGTTTGTGCCGGATTGATGGCAATGGCAATCACAGAACAGTTTCTGTTCTGTTATGGCAATAGACTCGCCCCCTACTACACGGGACTTGCCTCCCGTCGGGGCTGTGGATTATCCACAATAATAATAATAATATTCCACAACTATCACACAACGCCATCTAGTCCCAAGCTAAGCAGAGCTTGTGTTATGGGTACTAGACAACTGATAAACATACTTATATATTTCTAAATACATACATATTATATTTCGTCGCTTCATTCTTCAGATACAAATAACCATGTAGTGCCTTTATTCTACAAGGCTCTATTCGCACGTTTAAAGAATCGACTTTAGTCGATTGTCATTTTTTTTTTTTTTTATCTGTGGTGTGGACCTCACTAGCGTGGCGTGATATTCGTGCCGTCATTCCTTTTTCTTGCGAGGCATCGTTCGCACGTGCCTTAAAAACTAGTGAATATTACGTGCTCAGCAATCGTTATTATAATGCCGAAAAGTAGAAATCTGGATAGAATTGAACGTTATCAACGTAAAATTCGAATACTAGAAGATCATCAAAGAAAATGTAGGTAATAGAATTATTTATTCGTCATCGGAAGAGTCCTATAAAAATTCAGGTTAGTAAACCGTTACTCTTAATAAGTGTATGATTGTGTGTTGGTGGAAAAATATTTAAGAGAAATATAGTTCAATCTATATTGTAATGCCTGGAGGTTGACCGTGTGTCATCACGAAGGTAGCTCACTATACCTACAGCCTAGAGATTAACCACGTGTTAGCACAAAGGTTATCTGTAATTGTCTAAAGAACGATTACGTTAAAACAAATAAAACGCCTGGAGGTTGACCGTGTGTCATCACGAAGGTAACTCATTATACAGCCTAGAGGTTGACCGTGTGTCATCACGAAGGTTATCTGTAATTGTCCAAAAGACGATTACGTTAAAACAAATAAAACGCCTGGAGGTTGACCGTGTGTCATCACGAAGGTAACTCACTATACAGCCTAGAGGTTGACCGTGTGTCATCACGAAGGCTATCTGTAATTGTCCAAAAGACGATTACGTTAAAACAAATAAAACGCCTGGAGGTTGACCGTGTGTCATCACGAAGGTAACTCACTATAAAGCCTAGAGGTTGACCGTGTGTCATCACGAAGGTAATCTGTAATTGTCTAAAGAACGATTACGTAAATAAAACGCCTGGAGGTTGACCGTGTGTCATCACGAAGGTAAAAACTGTTTTAAGCTTTCACGGTTCATAACTATATTAACCAATAACAATCACGGAAGATATCCCGTAGGTGACATTTTAAATATTTTTATCACGAAGGTAATTTGTAATTAATACAAAATTAAATAAAATGCCTGGAGGTGGATCATGTACCCTCATGACGGTTATTTATAATACCGCCTTAGTGTCCTTAAACTTCCTGAGAGATTAATCGTTTGTTAATACAATGTAAGAAGTCAAAATTACGTCTACCCTCAATTTTCAACTTTTATTATTTTATTGTTTTACACATTGAATGACGCCGATCAGACTGATATAAACATGTCACCCATGATGACACATGATGGCGAGTAGGAATCCACCCCAGTACCTGAATTGGATCCTGGTAATATCTCCGCCTTAGGCGAGACCATGGAAGAGACGCCAAAGTTTGTCGCCAAACCTAACGCCAAATTCCATTTCATTCCATTCCATTATTACAAGCGCTTAATTAAATTATGAAATTTCGGTCGCAGTAATCGAAGGTACCCGTCCGTATCCCTGACCATAGGGTAGGGGGGGGTACAACAGCAGTAACTAGGCCACGGCATAGCCGCTTAATAAAGGGTTAGACTTGTTTCTTGACGATGGCAAAGACAAAGTTCAGGCCATTACAATTTTAAGCGACAGGTGTCGCTTGCTGTACGATCTGCATTTTTATAAAATTAAATATACCTAATGCAAGATAGTGATCGTGATAAATTGCTTTTTGGAAGCAAGCTTTCGTAAAAGATAAAAACCACGAAAGTGATCGAAAACCATGGTTTTCAAATCAAGAAGTCCGCTGCAATAGCCAAAAACTCCTACGTCGTAACAGGCAACAATCAAAAATTGTCGCGCCTCTCCTCGCTTCTCGTCGAACAAGGGGGGGGGGGGGGGTAAGGCCCAAGGAGGACTGCTCCAGCACCGCGCAAGCCAAGCGCAGCTCAAAGATCACTGATGATCCATTAATTCTTAAGTGGATAATTATATATCTAACCACTCAAAACGTCCCGACCGCTTTAGCGGCTTTTACTGCCATCTACACTTCGAAGTTTCGAACGCAGTATTATCTATGAAAACGTTCAAAGAGGTTCAATACTGTTTTATACAAATGGCGCTGTATTAAATTACGAAGGGTATTCAATTTCATTATAAAAAAGTGAATCAATTAACAACTAAGTATTTAATTCTGTATCGCAGTGCAGCAATGATTTAGTTTCCAAAATATTTTTGACTCCTGAACCTTTAGAGGACAAAAAGGTTATTTTAAATTCAAAGGTTTTAAATAAGTGTGTTTTACACTGCTCACTTTAAAATGGAGAACCATAAGATTGCAGCTAGACTTTTACCTAAAGATGGATTTATGGCAAGTATTGGCATAAAGGAAACATAACTTTTATTTCCTATTTATAAAGAACATCGTAAATACTTACGTTTTCAGTTTGATCATACATACGAGTTTAACGCAATGCCCTATGGTTTATCTGTTGCGCCTAGGTTTTTTCACGAAGTTGATGAACCAGGTTATTCACCTAAGACACAAGGGTCAGTAATATCTCTCGATGACATCTTTAACATCGGTAATACTTAAGATAAAAATGTCGTGACAACGTTAATGAAACATTGCTTAAATGCTTAGGTTTTGTAATTAATTACAAGAAAAGAAAAAAAAAAATGTCTTGAACCACGACAAATTCGTAAGTTTTAGGTTTTATATTTTATAGCGTCGTTATGTCACTGGGCCTGCCAGATGACAAACAAACAGGGATAATGCGATGATCATTATGTTGTCTTTTCTTCCTAGCTGTTAGAATAGGGAACGATAGTTAGCTAGTTAGTAGTTGATTGGTTGAGTACTTACTGCAGCTTGTCCTGCAGTAAGATATTTATATGGTTGGTTTATACTATACACCAAAACTCTCAAACGTCAGAAGATTTAGCCCTTCAAAGGTCTCTCTGAAGTGACCAAGTGGTCAAGGTGACTTTGAAGACTTTGACCTAGAGCGGTGGAGACGGATTTTCAACTCAACTTAACACACAACGTATTGAGAAGAGATTACCATTTTGATTTAGAAATCTACACTAACGCTTTTAGAACAGGCTGTGGGCAGTCTATAACGGAAATCGAGCAAAGGGTGGCTGGAAAATCCAGCGGTATGTCTTAGAGGTTTGAAGTGCTTTGCAAGCTTGCATTCTAACTGCCCCGTATTGCTTCGTGTGGAGAGCACATCTGCTATCAGCTATATTAAATGTATGCATGGAGTTCGATTCCCACATTTAAATTAACTGAATAAATCTATTTGGCAATGGTGTGAGAAGCGAAATATATTTCTATTTGCGTCATACATTAACACATTTCATATTAAAAAAGTGGATCAATTAACGTCGTTGCGTCATACATTAACACACGACAATGTAGATGAAGAATCTCGGATTTGGCTTTCCAAAAGATAGTTCAAATTTTAGGTAAACCAAAAATCGATTTATTCGCTTCCCGCACAAATATCATAATGTAGCCAAAACGTTCCATGAAGACCGAACCCTGATTCCATAAAAGTCGACACTTTTACAGTTAGTTGGCAATCTACCTTTTTCTACGATTTTTCCCCCGTGTGCTTTAAGCCTAAAATGTTTGAGAGAAATTATTGACGACTCAGCCACTGGCATCCTAGTCTTTCCTTTTTTGGCCTGGCTAATCTTGGTTTCCCTTGCTGAGAAGAATGCTCATGTCAGATATGGACATAGGGACAGGAAGCATCATACGGCGCTATCAATAGTCACCGAATCTGTCCTTTCATTTCTCCTCGGAAATAACATTGAAGCAGACGAGAAAATGAAACGTCTAGGTAGGTACTGAAAGGTATTTACAGGCAAAAGCCATCTCATCCCAAGTAAAACACAACTTGGGACCCAAAAATAGTACTGGACTACGTTTCCCAATGGTACTCATTGGAAAAACGTAATAATCTTGACCCTAATAAACTATCAAAAAAAAAAAAATACATCTTTTGTATGCGTTCTGTACTTCAAATCGAGTACAATTTGTCTCCAATAATGGAGTGCAAAATATCCACAAATCTCCCACTGGTATCTATACCGCCGTATATACTGGTATCTATATATGTATAATTATATACATAAACATTACTGACATGATAAAGACTTCTGCAGCAAATCGAGAAAAAACCCGTTTTATCTTTACCCAACCTATTTCGTAGAGAACCCCAAAATATGCCCTGCAAAAACTCTCGTTGATTACCTTTAGGTAACATCTGCTTCACGAACTGAAGAAAACGATAGTATTTTGCTTATCGTTAAAAGACCATGTAAAAAGCATCGTCATAAACTATCAGTAGGTGGATTAAGCAGACCCTAGCGGAGAACAAGTCACAGTATTCAGTGCGCACAGCACGCGCTACGCCTCCACCTCGGCGGCGGCTTCCGCTGAAGTATACCTATGTGTTGACACCATCCGGAAGACGGCTGGTTGGGCTAGTTCGTCTTAGACATTTTCTGGGTTCTAAAACCGACCCAATCAATTAATGATGAGGGTATGTATGCTCGATCTATCTGCGCCATAAGTAATTTAAATCTAGAATTATTATTAATTACTATAGGTAATACTTACCTACTAATAAATCAAAATACATAATTATAGGTATTTATTGTTTTTGTCTGTTGTTCAAATAATGATTAGGAACTTAATAATTTATAGTTATTTACTATTAAGAACAATTTCTGTTTTTTGATATCAAAATAAAAGTTTTCTACTGTTAATATAAAACTTTACATAATAAAGTTTTATTTACTAATCTGAGAACATATCTCTAAACATCTACATGGTTATTTGTATCTGAAGAATGAAGCGACGAAATATAATATAAGATCAAACGAACTTCTTGAAGTGAAGTTCGATCAATATTATATGAGTCGCTTCATTCGAAGATACAAAGTCCTCACCCACCCAAACCCATCGTAGAAAACTGATCTCTAAACAAGAATGACGGCACGAATATCACGCCACGCTAGTGAGGTCCACACCACAGATAAAAAAAAAAAAAAATGACAATCGACTAAAGTCGATTCTTTAAACGTGCGAATAGAGCCTTGTAGAATAAAGGCACTACATGGTTATTTGTATCTTCGAATGAAGCGACTCATATAATATTGATCGAACTTCACTTCAAGAAGTTCGTTTGATCTTATATTATAGATAAATTACACCCAGACACAGAACAAATGATCGTGCTCATCACACAAACATTTGTCCTGGGTAGGAATCGAACCCACGACCTCCGGCATAGCAGTTAGGGTCACTATATAACCACTAGACCAACAGGCCAGTCAAGTATCGAAAGGTTAACGCGGCTCCGACACAAGGGCGAAGAAGGAACATGGATTTGGTTTTTAGTCAGTAGAAGTCTGACACTCCCCTTCGCATTGCCCAAGAGCGGGGGGGGGGGGGGGGGGGGTTATTCGATGATTTTCCACCCACAAAAAATAAAATTGTACCTAATCCTTCGGTAATTACAAGCGTGATGTTAAACGTGGTATAAGTAGCTTTCCCTGTTATGAACACTTATTAAGACCTAAAAGGTCTTATGTGTTTTCGTGACCTATTTTATGATGCAACATCAATAAAAAAATATGTTTACATACGGCCAATAGACACTACACATTGCACTGTATGTTACATCATCATCACACCTTATCACTATTAATATTAATAGTAACCTTTAATCATATTGTTTACATGTTGCTCAGAGTGCATAATGACGATGCTGGGAGTGTCTGCGTGATAGTAAATAGATGGAGGTGTAGTGATTATTATTAATGCTCTAGTGCAGGAATGACGAACCAATGGCACGTTATCAGCAACAACAGAAATCGAACTTATGCTGACTAGCTCAGCAGTTGCTTACGCCTCCTCCCACTCTGAGCGGAGTGGAAGGGAGTGCCAGACTTTTACTGACTAAAAAACACCCATGTTCCTCTTTAGCCCTTTGTGTCTGGGGCCGCGGTATTTCTTTCGAACAACCCGCAGCCCTGTCAGATGAAAATCATCCTTCTGTCTGTATCAACAACTCCAAACGCTAACACACTAGTTAGCATGACTACAACTTTCTTTTACAAATCATCTGATATTACAATACCGATACTTCAGCAATTGCTGCCGCAAGAACCGTCTAGTTACTCGAAAGAAACATTTATGCTAATTACAACGCTTGCACGCTCTAACAACTGGTTATATTATTACCTAACAGAATGCCTGGCTATGTATTTAATAGTTAATGTTTGTAAACCAGACACGTACGAAACGAATTGTTAGTTTTTTTAAACCGATTGCCAGCTACGTTTTTTAAACGGTAAACGAAGTGTTGTGAGGAAACCGCCATGTCCTAGAATCGAAATTTTGAAGACACGCGACAGCCACGTGAGGAGCTCGTGGGGGAAAAAATCCCTTTTAAAAGGATGTATGTATGGATACGATGAATGTTACTCTTTCACGCAAAAACTACTGAACGGATTTGGATAAAATTTGGTACACAGATAGTTTATAACCTGAATTAACACAAGGATAGTTTTTATCCCGATTTAATCTTCCCGTGGGATAATTATCTAGTTGTAGCGGGCGAAGCCGCTGGCTACACCTAGTGCTAGATAATAATAGCTCGGATCGTCGCACACTTGCCTAGGTTGGGCTGTGTTTTGATGAGTACCCATTGCATACCCAGTTTCCTCCGTACCTCGGAAAGCACGTTAACATAGTTGGGAAAAGGCTAGGCAGATGATGATGACTTTTCTATCACTTGTCATCTCATCAGACACCATCTTGCCATCCTTTACACGTTGTTGCGGGATCCAAGACAGTTAAAATTGTTTCTCTGGGACTTCGTCGGTCTTCATGTCGCTCGGCGCATTTCTTGTGGTCGCCACTGTTGATTCTGGCTTACAGGAGTTATAGCACTCGGCACGTAAGTTGAAACAAAATGGCGGTCGTCCTTATAGGTAAAATTACAAAAATAGAGTGAGATTCGAACGAAAATGTGCAACTGAGCATTCAAGATCATAATTCAACTTACGGGATGCAATCTGTAATACATTATCGGGTCTCAGTCGACTTATTTTCATGATTGTAGCTTCGCGAACGACCGCCATTTTGTTTTAACTTACGTGCCGAGTGCTATAAAGTGGTTTGGGAATAGTTTGGCGGGCTTGTCCCAATTTTCATCATCGTTTCCTATGTACCTATCCAAATTCACATTCATCATCGCTCTCTTGCCTTCCATCCCAATTAATTTGAGGTCGGCGCAGCATTTCTGCTTCTTCCATACTTCTCTGTTCCACCTCCTTTCTTATAAGTGTGAAAACAATTTAAAATCCAAACAAAATCTCTTTTTACACCACCTGCTCGAAAATGTCAAATTATATGTCAAGCAACCTTAACCTAAAGTGAGTCATTAGTGGCCGGGGGAACAGCCGGTCAATAATGTTGTACTGGATTTCATTATGACCCGCTGGTCAATAATGTGATTTGAATTTGGAATCTCACATGCTCAGCTAAATTGGCAGTATTAGTACAATAGTGCGCGCGGAACTAGTTGGCCGCGCCTTAGGCCCGTAAGGCCCGTAATCCACCAAAGCGGAGAGGAGAGGAGACGAGAGGAGATGTGTTTGAATAAACCAATCCGATTTCGTTATTTCCACATCTCTTCTCCGCTTAGCTTTGGTGGAAATGGGTCAAGCGGAGAGGAGAGGAGATGTCTCATTTTTCTATAGAATTTTGTGCAGCGAGCGAGCAAGCGGCGCGGCAGAGCGGAGAAGTGTCTAGTCGGGCGGCCGGGCTTGACCCCGCTGCCTTCTCCGCGCGCCTCGCACGTTTTGTTTTGTTTTCGATCTCTCACAGCTCACATCTCTGCTACACACAGCTCACATCTCCTCTCCGCAACGCATCTCTTCTCCGCTTTGGTGGAAATAACCTGCCAGCTTCGCGGCACATCTCCTCTCGTCTCCTCTCCTCTCCGCTTTGGTGGATTACGGGCCTAATCCACCAAAGCGGAGATGTGCCAAGCGGAGAGGAGATTGCCAAATTCGACCAATCACAGGAAGGGCAAAAGACCAGATGTAACTGTGATTGGTCGAATTGGGCACATCTCCTCTCCGCTTGGCACATCTCCGCTTTGGTGGATTACGGGCTTAAGGCATGTTTTTGTTTTTTATTTGTATTCTTTTCAATAAATTGAACAATTATTGTTCACGATATCTCGAGATTGGTCATCACTGTCTAATTATAGTCTCCTGTGCATTGCGAGCTGTAGGCAACCCGCCCCCTCACCCCTGTCTCATATCGTTGCCATGTTTTCGAAGACATAATATTGTAAGAATAATTAGGTACAGGTTAGGTTAGAAGGGGATGGCGGGGTCGATTGAGCGAGCGAAGCGAGCGAATAGACCCCGCCATCCCCTTCGTGGTTATTCTACGAACCATTTTTTAAAAGGAATGGAATAACATTAAAACTGGCATTAATAAAAACAAATACCGTACCGCGCCGTAATATCGTAATAGTAATTGGCTGTAACATTAGTTAAATTATTTAAGTAAACTGCGCTAAGATAATATTGCTGTGGATTTTGTGAATAAATAAATAAATAATAAAACCTATACTAGAGTCGATTTATCACATTTTATCAAAAATACTATAATTTCACGAGCGTCTCCAACTCTCCAATGACGTTCTAAATTCAAAATGCATACAGCCAATCATCCAAAACCATTCTACCATTTCTTTCGTATAATTATTTCTATTTCATTATTTTTCTAATATGTTATTCTTACTGTTTGTTTATTTAATAAATACTTTGTTTTTCGTACTACCTATGGCTATTATTTTCTCACAGTAGGTGTAAAAAGTAGAGTATCCTCCTCTGGGCTAAAGGTGTCTTTGCCTTGGGCTAGCTTGAATCCCTCGCTGCATTCAGGATTCTTGTATTAACTCCCTCGCTTCGCTCGTGAGTTAAACTCTTAACTCCCTCCCTGCGCTCGGGAGTTAAATCCCGAATCCTTCATTGTGCTCGAGATTCAATATGACGCCCGTGACATAAGACACAACTTTAGCCCCTTGGTGCATAATCTACTATTACATGTCATTAACAAACCATTAAAATAACAGACTTTTTTATTCCATTAGAACTATTTGTTCATAATTACTTCGGAGTGCATTGATCTCCATTAAAAATACGTAGGTAAGAGAAAGCTTGCCAAAACTAATTAAGCTTGCAATTATCTAAATATTCCTTACATCACTGATTGTTCACCAGATAAATAATATAATTGAAAGTATTTTTATCCTCAATGAGATTTATTTGAGTATACCTAACTGTTGCCTTGCAGAAGCTCACCAGTTGTTCGGTAGAGATTTCTGCAAGCTTCTCTTCATTAATCTCATCTGTTCCTAGGATTTCCCATCGGAGTAGCTCATAACTACATTGTGCATTCAGCCACAAGGTGAAAACTTGTTTCTTCTGCTTCTCCACATGCTGGGCATATGGGATCTTCCTTATAAAGCCATCCACCATCCATATAAAGGCAGATGATGATAGTATTGCCTTTTTTCAAACTATGTTGGGGTAAACTTCCAGTCTAACAGAATGCAGCTAAATACCAGTATTTTTCATGGAGCTAAGTAGTGGCTATCCATCCTCCAAAGTTGATACTGAGTTTAGTAAATCTGGTTGTCAGACTTTCGGCCTGATAACTTGTAACGACTGTTATCACTGTCATAGATTTTCAAATGACAGCCAAAAATGCTTTTCGAGGCAAAAGAAGAAACACGGTATGAGAGGACTACCTACCTACCTACCTACTGAGTGGTCAGGTCACGCACCATCCTAGCCAATCGCGGCGAAATTCACGTGAAGAACGAGCGGCTGTTAAAATTTTCAAAAAAGCGGAAAACAACTTTACTTTCGGAAATCGGTGACGTGCTTGTTTCATTGACTTTTTTCCACCTAAAAATATTTAAGTATCTATTTCTTTGTGAAGCAACACTTTCTTCGACCATTGTAATCAAAACAATAAACAAATGGCTACCATCAATGTCAATACTGCATCAATGAATATAAACTTGGAATATTATTAACCTTACGAATGGCAAGGGCAGTTTGACTCATCGTTTGTAATGTTACCCGTTCAGTAATGCGGTGTCTTAATTGTCACTGGTTACTGGCACTTGAGATGTGCCAGCCTTGTCTGGTAGATGGCTATTCAAGATCAAAGCATTCATCTATACTAAAACAAAATCAATATCGGTTCCATGCGTTCGGGAGCTACGATACCACAGACAGACAGATAGACAGACACGTCAAACTTATAACACCCCGTCGTTTTTGCGTCGGGGGTTAAAAACAGGATGGACGCCAAAACCACTACTAACCCCTGGTCTTCTTTCTTTATTGTGTGGTTTACCTGGTGTCAGAGAATAGGCCTCCCATCATCATCATCATCATCATCAACAGCCTATTAATGTTCCCACTGCTGGGACACAGGCCTCCTCTCTTTGAGAGGGAATGGGCTTTCACTTGGCTTTAAATGCCGTCGAGAAATATTTTTCAGGCATGCTGGTTCCATTCGAGGCTGCGGGTTGTTCGACAGAGATACCGCGGCCTCGGCGCAAAGGGCTAAGAAGGAACATGGGTGGTTTTTAGTCAGTAGAAGTCTGATACTCCCTACCACTCGCCCCAGAGCGGGAGGACATCTGAGAACTTACCAACCTCCAAAAAAAAAGGCATGCTGGTTTCTTCAGGATGTTTTCCTTCACCGAAGCCAGCTGAAGCCAGTGATAATTTACAAGACACACATGAATCCAACAAATCAGATGTGCGTGTCTTGGTTTTGCGCTAGAGTCGTATAACTGTTATCGAAATAGAAAACCATTTATAAATAAAATTAATTATCTAAACTTGTTAATAATTTGCACTAATTCACATCGTGTTAGCAACATTTGTGTTAGTGTTTATACCGTGGCGGTCAAAAGGTTAATTTATTGTAGTAAGTATTGTCGGCGCCACCACAGTTGTGGTAACAAAACATCACGCCTTTAATTATGCTGAAATTAAGTCCCTGTAATGTTCATGTTTTTCCTTAAACCGGAATCATCGCCAGAACCAAAATTGATGCAAAATCTCTGTTAAATCGGTTGGGGGAACTGGGGCTCTAAAATGGCAGATCCTTAGCAGATCATATGAATTGCGTTAAAAAGCGTAAAATGGTCCTTTCATAATAGTGGCTGCGTCTGTGACCATTTAAGAAAATAGATCATAATAGGAAAATAGTATGAATTGCGTTAAAATTCGTAAAATGGTCATTGACGCAGTTACTTTTATGAACGGTTCATTTTACGCTTTGCAAGTGGCTATTTTAGATCCCCTGGTTTGAAATTCAGTTGCAAGATTTACTAACACCGCAAGTTAAATAAATGCTTCTAAAAAGCCTTCATTCCACTATAGAAGGCTTCTTCTGGGTAAGCTCGTTCCATCGTCGACATCATCTCTGCCCTTAGGGCAAGATTGAAGTCAAGAGCAAGCCCATTTATAATTTAAAAAAATACTAACACGGCAAGTTTAATAAATGCTTATAAAAAGCCTTCGCTTTAAAATCATCAGTGAAGCAACTTAGTAGATATAATATAACCTTGCAAGTAAGCCTGTTCTTAAAACAAGCTTTCACGTACGTTCTCAGTAACAGAAGCCCATCGAAATCTTGACCGTGGCAACGTAGCATAACCTCGTATATTTATAAACATAGCCACTATCGCTAAGAAGGCCTGTTTATTTTTTAATTGCTTATGGAGCAATAGAGTTCAGAAAAGAAAACGATACAGTTTATTTAAAACCTTTTATTGTGTCTTGTTGGTCTAACAAAGAAAGAGGAATCTAGTGATCGCAATCGCGTCTCTTGAGCTAGAGGTCGTGGGTTTGATTCCCGGATTGGTCGGGTTGGGTTTTTCCATTCTGGAATTTCTCACTTGCAGCCCCGGAGTCTGAATTTGTACCCGGTTGATAGCAATAAGTTTTCCGTCTATTATTTGGCAAAAACAATCTAAGTAAAATTATTAAGGTTGAACCATGGTTGAACAAGCCAGTCATTCTTCCATACAAACGTAGTATGGTGATTACTCCTCTGTTTGACGGTGTCGGTTCAAAATTAAAAATTGTATCAACTGGTCTTATCATTATCTAGGTCTGTATGGAAGCAGAATTGGAAAAAAAATATTGGTTTGGAAGTTATGAACGTCGAAACTTTCATATTTTAGCCTAATTTTAACTCATCTTTGGGCGTAAATATGTTACGTATATAGTACGAAAATGAAAAAAGTGAAACATAGATTAGTTATTAAAAAAAAAAAAAAAAAAAAATTTGAACAGATCAGATACATTCAATAGATTTTTCATGATATACATACTACCAAAGGTCTGCATAGGAAATTTCGCGCGCCCGTTTTATTTGTGTCTCTTTCGCTCTATGCATTTCGCTCGTGATGTCGGATGAAATAGCATGCATTTTAGCCCCGCCCACCAACTAGTTCGTGCCGTTGGCTTGTTTACTATTTTGTTTACGAAACTTCGTTAGGTACAGGTATCTTTAGAGGTCAGAACCTCTTAGATTACATAACTACAAACCTATAACACATTTTTCTAGATTTTTTAAATAGTTTTGTGGTACTTAAAAGACCTTTCTTCTTCAACACAGACCTCAGGGGGAAAACTTTTTTTTTTCTTGATCACCCATCCGCCACCTGACCGCGGGATTGCTTAACCTCGCATGCGCCCGCGGCGTTGTCAACTCGTATTTAATAATAATATCGATCACGCAGTAGCGCCGGCGATATGAGTGAGCGAGACGTGTTATGTAATGTGACCATGTCTTGTGGCAATGTGCGGACAGTCCTGAATTGAGAGATGGATACGTTTTTGCAAAAAGATTTTCCAAACATTTTTTTTTCCTTTTCATGTTATATTATCGGTACGTTTTATTGGTTTAAATAAAAAAGACTGGTTTATTAACTTAATTGATTTAGAATTGTATTTTAAGCTAGCGTTTGAAGACTTTTTAAAGGTAAACGCATATGCGATGGAAAACGATGTAATGATGCTTACGTAGAAGATACTCAAAACAATCTTGACTTAAATGTAGTGTAAGGGCATAAAATATTATTAAGCTTTGTCAAAAACCTAATTATGTACTTCATAATATGTAAACTCTACATATCCCAGTAAATTGAAAGAATTATTGTGGTCTGCTCACGTAAAAACTTAAAATTACACACGAGTATAATTTGCAACATTTTTTTTTGTATTTGCCGTGAAAGGGCTAAATGACCACGATTATCACAAAATAACAACACTTAACTAAATGGCACACGAAATTATGGCGCTCAAAATAAACAAATAAACCTAATTAGATTTTACGAGCAGTAATAATTTGTGTTCATAAAGACCACTTAGCGTTTCAGAACAGAGTCATAAAGTTGTTAAATATAATCGGAAATAAAATGACCGAGTCATATGTATTTGTTGTGTGGAAAAGTTTGCAGTTTCTGCTAAATGTTGTATTCTTAGTGACTCGGCAACCCAATCGGATAATATACTTAACTATCACTAACCGAAGGATATTCAAAAAAACTGCGTAAATGAGAATTGGGAATGCGAGTATTTTAATCAGTTACCCCGCTGTTTAAGGCGACATTACCTGCGCGCGACCTTGAGCGCGCGTTTAACTCATCGCCTAAACAAATAAGGTTGAAAATGGCGATGCGTTTGATTCTCGTGACTGCCAAAATGAACGATAGTTCGCAGATTTAATTTATTAAAAAAAAAATACGCTGTAATGTTAAAATATTTTTACATATGTCTTTAGTTGGTTAAATTTCCTTTCTGATAGTAAAAAAAAAATTATCAGTTGTCACTCAAAATATTGAGCATTTCGAGACGAAAAAGTTTTTTCGTGTGATTTTTTTGTGATTTTGTGATTTTTTTTTTCGAGGTTCTTGATTACTTTTAGAAAATATTTTTGCATAAGTCTTTTACCTATACATTTGACTATACACTGTATTTTTTTTGGAATTGTAATAAGTAGCAATACGGCTAACTCTGCGACGAAAAACAGGTCGTTTTTACGGTGCCCCTTTAACTGCGCCTTAAGCTTTAAAAGTACAGTTTACCTAAAAGCAGTGCAATGCCGTACAAAAATCGCGCTTACCACGACGAAATAAACACTATCACAAGTCAAATTGATAACGCTGTCGTGTAGTTGACTGTATTAAGATAAAAGTGTATTGTTTAACAGTACATGTAGATTATGAGTCGAGTAAGGTTCAAACAGGTACACGAAATCGGATTTATATTTTGTAAGTCAATCATAAAAGGTGTCACTGTTTATCTAATCATTAACTTTAATCCAATGTTTTTAATGGGTTTTTAGATTACCTATCTGATTATGTAATGTTATCGATTTTCACTTCTTTCTTTTTCGCATTACACATAGCGTAGCATTTATGTTCAAAGCCAATATTTGTAACCATAATTTGTCGTATTTTGATACACTTATCACGAACGAAAGAATTTAAAATAAACTGAGAAAAAGCTAACTCCCTAGGATAAACCACTGACCAAATATTGTCTATAGAAAATACTAGTATGGTTACTGAAATGCGACCATTTAGCCAGCAATAGGTAATATACTTTCACTGCCATTCCAAAATCATTACCCTCACTTTTATCATCACAAAAAAAAAACAATAACAGCCATAAAACAACACACCCACGAACACACCCTGACCCAATAACAAAAATAAAGTCTCCCAAAATACATCACAACAAAGATTGTCACCCTCCCTAGCCATCGTAATCGTTCGCGTGGCCCGCGCATGTTCAAAACCGGCTGAACGCGATAAATGTCTTTTAGTTTGCGACGAACGCTCGCCAAATACAGACGTGTTTGTGTTACAGAAATGTGCGCGGCAATCGACATGCTAGCTTCGGAGTCCTTCTACGGCCACAGCCCTCCAGCTGGCTTCTTATCAGACTACAGTATACAAGCACCTAGAAGACCTACAAAACTGACGACCAGAGGATTTTCAGCGCCCTGTCTCACGCCTTTGAAACCAGTGCAGCTAACTTTGAAATCAGCTCCAAGATCGTGTATAAGGATATCAAATGAAAAGAAGAAGAAAAAAGTGGTGTTTGCTGATGATCGAGGGTTCGCGTTAGAACAGATCAAGGTTATGACTGAACCTTCTCATCTACCTCCACACTGGACATTGAAGTTTGAATCCAGTCCACCACCAGAGAGAAAATCGCCACCGAAACCGGTAGTAGACTTATGGGAGACCAGATTCGTGCAACCAGCGTCTAACTACCTGGAATTCAGGCGACGAGTCACCCAAGACTGTGTGTCATTAGAAAATGTGATTGTGAAACAAAATGAGTGTGCAGTCGATGGTACTGTGAAAGTGAAAAACCTAGACTTTACTAAAGAAGTTTATGTGCGAACGTCTTCAGACGGTTGGTTAACGAGTGAGGATACATTTTGCGCATTTGTCGAACCAGGACCGTTGAACCAAAATGGAGTCTCTACCTATGATACCTTTGGGTTCAGACTGCAACTACCAATCCATTCAAGGAAGCTGGAATTCTGCGTGTCCTTCAGATGCAAAGGAGACGAATACTGGGACAACAACGGAGGTCTAAACTACTGCATAGAAAAGGCCTCAGTCAGAAGCACCCCTGCTATTTCTTGTGCAAGGATTAAATACGGAAATTCGTGGACTACGAGGTCGAAAGGAGACGGAAATGTGCCTTACTGGTGATATGTTACAGGACTGTAAATGAATTAGTGTCGAAAGCCTGAGGGCTAGTGATATGTGCCATAATTTGGTTCCTAGCGATTTTGAAGGTCTGTACACTTTATTTTTGTTTTACACTGTCTTTGGCAGGTGAAGCTTTGCGCATAACTCTGCTGTAGAAGGGAGTACAAGGGAATATTTTAGCTTTTCCTTAAGAAAGTACCAATTTTAGAGTATTGGTGATTTAGCCATTAGCTTATATTTCCACCCCTAAGTCTAGAAAGTAGATAATGCTGTGGTGTTTGTACTCAATTGCCAAATTTAGGCTATGGGTCTATGGGTATGCCACTCGGTGATTGATACCTCCCCTAATTTAAGAGAATATGGTAATGTTTTCAGCTAATTGCCTTGAATAGTTTATTTTTAAGGTATAGCTTGTTGAATGCATAATATGAATGATTTAGATCTAGATTCAAAGAGAATTAAACATGATTTCTCTTTCTCAATAATGTAATTAGAAAGAGAGATATGTTAAAAGGGAGTCAAACTCCTGAAAACAGTTTTTCGTCTCGAATAAGATAATATACGAACCTCTACCAATGTATAAACCCTTTTGGGTGAAACCATAAAGAAGGTGATGGGGTCGATAGCCAAATATATAGTTACTAATTAGTGGGAATTTGTGACTTATAAGGGTATACACTTTTAGGGGTTGAAAACACTTACTAATATGAACAAAACCATAGTCATGGAACAACTTTAAATTCCAGAAAAAGACTGATATTCCATACGTTTTGATATTTTTAAGAATTTAGAGTAGTTGCCATGGAAAAAGTAGTTTTAATTGCATGTGTTTTTACCCCCTCAAATTATTGTTTGCTTTTTTGTCACTTTTCATGCAGTCACTAAAATCTATAGGTTATAATTTATACAAAAGATTCCACGGTTTTAATTATAAAAGCAATTTGAATATTATTTAAACAACGAATCAGCTATTCAGCTGGGTTTGTCACAAGGCAATTTCGTGATTTTAGACTGGTTTTCCGGTTTCCAGTTTTCTACCTAGAATATTAATTGTACCGTTCTGGCAAACACTGGTCTGAATATTAATGAGCATGTGTACGACTGGTAGGTATATACATTTTAGTAATTTCACGTAAAGTAATGTTTTGAATGCAGATAATTGGGGTTATAGAACTCGGGGGTGATTCAGGACCGCCCCGACGAGCGTCGGGGCCGAGGGTTGTTCGCAAAAGATACCGCGGCCTCGACCAAAGGGCTAAGAAGGAACATGGGTGGTTTTTAGTCAGTAGAAGTCTGAAACTCCCTTCCGCTCTGCCCGCTCTGAGCAGGAGGGGTTAATCGATGTTTTGCCACCCCCCCCCCCCATCCCCCCAAAAAAGGGGGTGATTCAGGGCGGGTCTTCAAAAGGCATTTCGATAATGAATAAATAGAGTTTGCTGCTGACATTTTTATTATAATTAATTAGCAATTTAAGAGTCCTTGTTTACAACAAACTATATTCATTTAACGTTTAAATTCCTTGATTGTTTTGTCCTGATTCACCACATAGGTCATAACTCCCAATTTTCCTGAATTTATTTAGTACTTGACAGTTGACACAATTGCTATTAAAGTTATTGCTAGTGGGATTTATGTATATTTTATTACTGTATATTTTAGTGGCTGCAAATAAATGTTCCTATAAATTCTAAAAGTCCACATTTTCTAGTCACAAAGTGTGGCCTTCAATTCAATTCAATTCAATTTTTGAAGGTTATGGCTCCATAAGTGTGGCCTTATAATCGTGCCAAAATATTTGACAGGTGTCAAAATATACTCCGACTCGACTTTGTTAAGTTTGATTGCAAATAATATTATTGTTATTGAATCGGTAACCATAGTTGTTGTTTAAAATGTATCAGCAAATGTAATTAATAACAAATCATTTTAAGTTTATAAACACTCAGTAATCTTGTTTAGTCTACGTTTTTCCGTCATCTTGAATTACTGAGTGATAAACACTGTCATACTTTGTATAATAATAAAAACCCTATCTAATCGGTTCATTATTTATGTATAATATTATTATTTATTTAATGCAATCAAACTCTTTAATTTAAAACTCTTTCTCGAAAGGTCACTTTGATATGCTGAAGTCAGAATGACATCTGTCACTGTTGACAGATTAAATGACGGCTTCGTTGTTGTCAAGTCATTTTACAAATATTTTAGTAGTCTAATCAGACGTTTTTAAGCAGAACTTATAATCACGCTTTTCTGTTTGGGGTAAACAAAACTACTGGTATTTTAAAGGGATGCAAAGAAAGTGGAATGAATGTACCTACTCTTTAATTGTATCAAGTAAAGCTAACTATGGAAAATATGTCCTATGTTTGCGGTTTTTGAAACATTTTATGATGCTCCAATATGGTAGTAATAATTGTGTAAGTTCAAGAATTGTTGTATTTTGGAAATTATTCTGTCTATTAACACCAAAGAAACATTCTCTAGTATATTTTCGAAAAAAATATTAATTATATGGAGCAGCAAGTTTTTTTTTATAACTTAACGCTCAAAAATTTACCTCTGCTTTCTCCCTAAGGGACTGAAGCTTGATGGTTAATTGTTTTTGTTTATTAAATTTATTTATTTACAGCAACTGGTATACTGATATTTTTAAATTCGTAGTTTGGCAGAAGATGGAAATTCTGACCAGCGCCATGAATGGTATAAAGACTAGAATACCAGTTGCTTTTTAACCGGCGCAAGAAAGTCTATTGGAGAATATTCTTTAGTGTTTTTAGCTCGCGAAAAGTTTTAATTATTTTCTAATTATTTTGTTTCTTATTCAAAAATGTTAACCGGCGTTGCATTTTTTAGCAAGAATATAAATAAATGGTCAAATTGGGATGTATCTTAAATGTATCTTTTGGTCTGTTGGTTCATTATTAAAGTTTTTAATGACTTTAGTAGTCAATGAAAGTGGGTTTAAAGGCTGATTTCTGCAGAGTCAGCTTTCTCAAATCAATGACACTAAAGTCAATTCCCATTGAAATTACACGATTATCGATTACTCTTCAATGAAATAAACTTGTGAACATAAAGTAATGTGTTAATAACAGTCTGATAAACTATTATAATATTTGTAAAATGACTTTGTCTTTGATAAATCAAGATATTGAGAATATTTGCTCATTATAGTACACGTCTGAAGAGATATTGTATTACCCAGTAACAGAATCAGATCGGTGGAGGTCAGATTGGCAGTCGGTACATGTAAAATACTGTCAGCTGCAACTTGTTAGATTGAAAGCCGAACCTTTAGTTGGAAAGGCTGGACAGGGCGATTAAATTCCTGAATGATTATAAAGAAGTTTTGAAACCTTGGTTTTGGGCTAGAGAAAAGTTATCGGTTATTATAGGCGGTTTTACCGCTAATAACGGTTGGTTTTAAATCTTAATATAAACCAGGTTTTTAGAACGACTATTTCAAACTCGATTTTTATAAAGAATTTAAAGAGCACCGAAAATGTGAAAGGTCTCGAAAGGGTAGCTAAATGAGATAAAAATAAACTAGCTGATTAAAAGTTTATTTCGATAGAAAGTACATTATGTAATTATAACATAGGACATAGTTTACGTACAGCGATTTTTGAATTTATTTTGTTTTAAACAAAAGTCGTATGTGTGTGTTAATTTAAAGTCTCGACATCCGTGTCAGATAGGCTGGTGACAGGAAAATAAAGAAAGAAAAAATGACAACTATTTTTGTTTTTTTTTTCTACTTTTGTTTTTCTTTTTATTATTTTTAAAGTGGTCTGGTGTAAACTGTACATACATTTTCAATTATAAATGTTTCATTGATTATATTTTATTTTTAAGAATATTTTTTGTAGATCTGTCCGCACTAGATTTTTTATCATGGTCACCAGCAAATCTGTTATTAGGATCACACGGCATTTTATTCAGAATTTTATTTTTAAGTTAGAAATGATGAATGTAAGTAATTTATTTTGAATGATAAATAAATGTATAATAATAATTAATATATTTTTTTCTATTTTTTATAATCGAATAGTTATTAAATAGGGTTGTACGAATTATTAGTGAAAGAACTGATTATTATGTAATAAATGTTTAAAATTAAGAGTTTATTGAATTTTATTGTTTTTGTATAAAATTGTATAAAACTCAGAATGAAGCATGGATGACAGAATATATTTTTTCATAATATAATATTAATGATTATTAACATTTTTTGTTTTATTTAATTTTCCTTTTTATACTCAATCAAAACCACTAGTGAATCTTTGGTCCACATGAACCCTGGAATAAAGAACTGGAAGTCATGGGGAAAAGGTTCTTGCTCAGCAAAGTGATGATGCAGACTACTGTCAAAGTATATTCGAAATTAATTTAATCATAAAAATATCATTACTAGGCGGCTAATCGGCGTTGGTTTTGTTTTTTTTTTCAATTAAGCCATTACAGGCACTTTTGAATGTCAGAAGGACGGAAGAAGAACGAAACTACGACTGCAATACGTCATTCCGAAAGCCTAAGCCAAACACTGCGAGCACGAAAGCACGCAGCGACGCACACCGCAACAACGAATGCACAAGACCCCGAATCACGGAACAACGAATGCACGCCACAACGCGCAACCACGGCCCGGAGCCCCGCACACCCGCCGCCACGGCACGCGCCGCCGCACGCCCCCGCACCCACAGCACTCGCCGCCGGTAACATCCGGCGCCGCGCAGCCCGACGCAGCAACTCCCGAAACGACGCATTGCACTCCTAAGCTACAGTCACAATCACAAGGCATAATAACTTGTGAAAGTACTGCAGTTGATTAGACAGAGATGGGTGTATACCTAATAGTACACCCACATTTCGGCAGTTATGTTCAAGACCCATGTAATTGGGAGTAAATCGATTGATGTCAACCGGGCACAAATCCAGGCCCGTGGCTGTTACTAAGAAAATCCCTGATGGAAAATAAGAAATGAACCCAGGGCCTCACGCTCAGCAGGGACTTTAGAACCGTCACATAGTTAGCCAAAAACAAAAAAAAGGTTAGAAAAAAAAAAAAAAAAAAGGAAGGAAGGAGGAAGGTTGGAAAAGGTTAGAAAGATGAAGTTAATAGGGGATCGGACTGACTCAAAAAAATATGATTCTGTTTAGTCCGTCAGTTAGATTATCGAAAAATATTGGATACTTACATGTTTTTTTTATCAAAACAATAAAAAATTACGAAGATAAAGCGCGCCAAAGATCATGGAGTGGAGCTTAAAACGTCAATTGAAGGTACAAAATGTACTATCATATGACGTCACACGAGTTTTCGAAGCACTGTATCGTCTTCATTTTATGTTTACGTGAAAAAAGAAAAAATACGTGGTTAATATTTTTTGGAAATCTATCTGACGCACTAATTAGTTTTTTTTTGTCCGATCCTCTATTGCCCATTGTAAAGTGCAGTAAGTACCTAGTTTCAGCTTGCATGATTCAGTCATTCTGACAGAGAAGAAAAGATCGAATACGATACTGCATGGGCACATAATCTACAAATTGCTCTTTTTAACCCTTAATAGGGCATGGCTAAACTGTGGATGTTTGCAAAAGTTTCAAAGCTAATTTGTAATTAGTGGTAAGTACTTAGAGATCTTAGATTTTTTTTTCGTTCGGAAACACGATCATAGGCCTATTTTCAACTACGAAATGAAAGTGACAGCTCGTGGGAAAATTTATCCAATTGACCTTTTAGAATGTGAAATTCAATGTGAGAATAATGTTCCTGGTGCCTTATTATGCGTTAATTCAGAGTCTGGTTTAGGTAGTCTAAGAAATTCTTGATACAAAAACGGCACTGGGAATCAAACCAAGGACCTCATACTCGGCAGTAGAGCTTGCTTCGAGACGGATTAAGTGTTTCAATTTTTAATCCTGTACAATGATATCCTACAGACCGCTTATTTTTAAGTTATGAGCAAAAAACAATACCTTTGTTACTGGCTTACCTCTCGCTAACAGCTAACTGAAGTTCTAAACAATGTCAGAAAAAATTACTACAATTTTCCGCCAAAGCTAAAAACAGCAAGTCAATCAGCGCCATCTATGTTACCATTTGAAGACTATTATAGTTACAGAAATGCTACCTAGATGACGTTGTTTTCAATTAATAAAACATCACGCTTACATTTGTAAGCAGCTTTTCTGCAGATACTTGTATCTTAGGAGTGGGGACAAAGTAAGTTGATTTAGATGCTGGGATTCATGAGGTAGGTTTCACTTTCATAGTTGAGCAGAGAGGATAAGTCTGGTAATTCTTGAGGTCAGCGGAGACGAGACGAAAGTAGAGTGGCGTGCGGTGAGCAGAGTGCTGTCAGCGGCATGTGGTGGTATGGTGGTAAGCGGCTTTTCTGCAATCGTCTGGCTTTTTGGTCTGTACTTCAAAAGAAATGGTAACCCTAGTTGTGAAAGCCTTCTTGACAACGGTTCAATGAAATAAAAAACAATAATTACGCATAAATAAACCTGTATTTGTTTAGTAAAATATAAACATTGCTTAAAAACATTATGTTCAACTAAATCTAAAATATACATCGTTTCATGATAGTTTTTAATATATTGTGAGTCTTAAAACATTAAATATTTCTATATGTATTAAACATTTTTTTTAAATCAACATGTAGATATAGTACAGTTTTTATTAAACTTAGCAAGGATATATATAATTATATTTTTTACAACAGCTGTCAAAATTATATATGAAATAAAAATAAACAATTTTCTATCTTGTAGGTGTTTGTAACATATTATTCAAATATTTGTGCTGCAGTAAGAATTGGTTTAGCAAACAACCATTGGTGATTGTCTTAGTTGGCACTTATATAGTCTAATAATGATCTACTATTATTTGTAAACGCTAAAAAGAACTTTCGAATTTGACGCAGAAGGTCCGTTCGTCAAAACGTCATTTTGACGCCAGCACATGTCAAATTATCCCAATTAATTTAACGCTCTAACGATAGTGTTAGAAATTTTGACAGATTGTTTATTAGCTTGTTGTGTCTGTATGTTTTACGAATATACCTACTTATAACTTTCTGCAAAACAGACATATCTTCAACAAAACGTTTGTGAACAAGACATTCTGCCCCAAAATTACCTACGCACCGTTGTTTGTTTACTAAAACGAAAGCTTATTTTTGAACAGGCTACAGTAAACAAAAGCACGTAAAAAATAATACCTAAGGGATAACATTTATTTAGATGAGTTTCGTGAACGTCTTTAATTGCTAGTTAATAGTATTGGAAATATGTTTTTAAATAAAACTTATTTAACATCAACAGTAACCGGATTATGGGAGGAGCTCGTGGCGTAATAATAACTGCCACTCGGGGTCAATCTTTAGGTTAAGCGGCGCTTGCCTAGGTTGGTCTGTGGATGGGTGACCGCCCATTTCATACCGAGTTTCCTCCGTGCCTCGGAAAGCACGTTAAGCTGTTGGTCCCGGCTGTCATATATAGATCTTTGGCAGTCGTTACAGGTAGTCAGTGACCTGGAAATCTGACAACCAGTCTTACCAAAGGGTATCGTATTACCCAGTATAAAACTGGGTTGTGGAGGTCAGATAGGCCGTCGCTCCATGTAAAATACTGGTATTCAGCTGCATCCGGTTAGACTGGAAGCTGACCCCAACATAGTTGGGAAAAGGCTACGCAGATGATGAGTAACCGGGTTATAGAGCTACAGGTGAAGAAGATAGTGTTGCAATTAGGAAGGACAAAAATAGGTTTTAGAATTTATATAAAGTTAGTATCACGCATGTAATCCCTGAAGGGTTTGGCAGAGGTGAGCGCCTTAGTATAGTACAGTCATGATTAAGTCCCATAAGAAAGGGGTCAAGCCCGTTGCCATCAAACGAGCACAAATCCAGATTCCGTTGATGCTATTGATAAACTCTTACCGCCTTATTAATAAAAATAGTTAAACCTGGTTTAACTTACGCTTGGTTTATCTCGCATGCCGTCACTTTCTTTTGAATATGTTTGAAGCGAGATTAACTATTTTTATTAATAAGGCGGTTAGATTTTACACAGCTGAGCACGAGTCAGCAGTTGCACTTGGGACCACTAGACTGACAAGGCAGTCAGCAGCAGAAAATGTAAATTTTATTTTGTTTTTGAATCAGTTATGGACCGAGTCGGATTTAAAAAGGCTGTTAACAAAAAGAATATCCCTTCTTATTTGCAACACTTTCTCTAAAATCTGTAGCATAATACATAAATATTTAAATAACTAATAGTTATGTTATTCGTATTAAAAATAAGTTAGATCATAGTTTTATACATCAAGGGTTTTGAATGTCTCTTGTGATCGTAAGTTAGACTAATTTAACGATTTATTTATGATGATCTGCGTAAATACCTTTACTTATCTAGCCCGCCACACTATTCCCAAATCATTGTAACTCCTGAAAACCAGAATCAACAGTAGTGACCACCAGTAAAGCGCTGAGACAATGAAGCTCAACGAAGTCCCAGAGAAACGATTTATTAACTGTCTTGGATCGCGCAACGAAATTAATCAGAAAAGAATAGCGGAGAGAAGAGGAGCGGATAATCCGATAATCCGGATAATGGATAATCCGGATAGTCCGATTCGTAGCCGTGAAAAGTCCGTCCTTTAGACCGTATTTTCTTTTGGGCTGAATTTGGATGCAGTGCGCAAACGCTCAGCCAGCCATTGAAGGTGATTCTGAATCATGGTGATTTTAAACAGACGTTACGAAACTACGGTTTCGTAGACGGCCGAAGCCATACAGGTGAAGGGTTTCTGGAACATTTATTGTGACGATTACATAAAAATTACTATAGCTTTCGTCGCGTTTCGTATAATTTCGAAAATAGCTTTCAATTGGATTGACCAAGCTTTTTGGTACCTTATTTCTCGCTGACAGATTCTTACGTTGGTCAACCGGAAAAGCTGTTTATGCTAGTTAAAATAAAGTCCAACTTACGACACAAGGAGTAAGTACAGTGGTATAAAACTCTTTAATATTTTTTTTTTATAATATAAATTCAACTTTTGATATACACAGTAATTTAATGTAACACTTTATAATTTAATTAGAGCTGTTTTAGAAATACTACAGACGTTGCAATGTTGTATCCAAATCTAACACACGAACAGACTGAGATGAAGAGAAGTATGAATAAAGAAGATACTTTTACTTTAGAAGGAAAAGATAATGATGAAGATCCAATCTTATTTTGGTAATTTATGGTACCTAGATAAATTACTGAATTGTTTACGATTCTTGAAACCCGCAGTGACTTAATTTGATTTTATTTATTATTTGCTTTCTGTATTTTAGGAAAGATAGAACATTGAAACGTCTATAGAAACATTACTTTGGAGAAAATGGTAATAGGAAAGTTAAAACGCTGACTTGTTAGAAATAAACGTACATAGTCATATTTATTTGTCAGAAAGGTAACTTGAAAGTCAGGTGCTATAAAATTTGAATATAAAATAGGTAAAAGCTTTCATAATGCAGCTGACCAGAAACAATATGAGATGGCTTACCGGTCATTTGTTCAAAGAGATTAGTGATTTTAACTGTGAACTTTGAGCTATTGCACTAAGCAAAACTTTTGAGACAGTGAAGCAATAAAATATCAACTGATATATTGATGTTATGTCACAGATTTGAATATTTGTGCATTTTTTTCTCAATATTTTACGATATAGACTTGTAATTTCACTCTCTCGTAAATTAATAAATATATGTCAAATATCATCGTACAGTATGTTATGGGATACCCCAGGGTAGCATATTAGGGCCATTGATTCCTACACTACAAATAAGTTTATTTTACCATTTTCTCCAAAATATAATCCTTGGCAATGTATTCTTCTACTCATTTATATTTTAACTGGACCAAGATTTCGTATATTTTATGATATTTTGTGGATATGTAACAGGTTTGTATGAGAATAGTATTTTTTTATGGATAAAATAATTTAATTCTACTGATTTTCTAAGATGATGTATTAATTTGGCAATCAATGATATTATATTATAAAACTCTATGTAGATATTTTATACAAGTATTAAGTGTCCTAAAAAGTTATGGTTAGATGTGAAGCCAAACTAATGTGGATAAAGCCAGCGTATCATGATGAGAAATTGATGACTTTCCCACTTTTTATCGAAGAAAAACAATAGAGTGAAATTTTTGATGTATATCTAACTTTTTTGATGAATTAATAAGAAGTCCAGTCAAATTATAAACAAAGAGAACGTTATAATTACAACTATTAAAACCTAATAATATATTATAATATTTTATAATAAAATTTATTATTTTTTTATAAAATCTCACTATTTGGTTGCGCATCACTAAAAAGTGACAGATAAATCTAAAGATTAATATTGTGTAGTGCTTTAAATAACACTTTTAAGTACTAAATGTGTCAGATAAAAGTGACTTTAGAACTTTAGAAAGATGTTTCTTAATTTCTGACATTTAGAGCCCAAAATCGGGGCTGATGTTTTTTTATGTCATTTTTAATTTTACACGAAGAGCACGTCTGATAGTTAATGCTCGACTTTTCTTGCCTCTTTTTTATGAAAAGAATCTTTACCAGTACAGTATCAGGTTGATATTCCTATGATTTATAGTACATTACGATGTTACGTTTAAAAAATATTTCCAGAGATGTTTTATGCGAATCTTCTCGATTTTTTCCATATTCCGTGTTCAAACTGTGATCTTTTCGGCTGTTTCGTTGAGCCTACTATCCTGGTCGTCATAGACAGATTTTGAACGTTTTAAACTCAGATCAAATAGCAGTTTTAAAGGCATTTTTGTGTCTGAACTTCATTGTGTTTGCGAAGTCAATCGTCATTTAATTTCATCTTAGGTAATTAAGTTACTCCATGTAAATATTTTTATCGTTATACATTTTTCCGATATCTCATCTTTATCTTGTGGTCGTTTCTCTCCTGTCTCCAGCCAGAGACAATGCTGATTATAGTTTTAATCTTTGTACTTTTCAATACTAGATCGGTCGTTTTTGTCCTTTAAACAGAAGTATGTCTAACTTTCCCTTTAATAGCCACTTCAGCTTCTTCACCAGTCTCATCAACTTCAGATAAGAGAGTTTGCAATTGATTTCCTTGGAGTTCCACGACAGAGTTATCGATTTTAGTGACGATGTCTTCAGATTCCGTTTGGTTCTTGCTTGCTTCTGCACTCACAGTTAGTCTATATTGTTCTCTGATATCTCTCATTTCTTCAGGAGAGGGGCTCCATTTCTTCATATCTCTGTCGCTGTCTATAACTTGGCTCTCATCATCGTCACTAATGTCTTGGATTTCATCTAAGCTTTTACTCATTTTGTTACCAACGTCTTTGACGCTTTCTGAGTTTTCTTCACTAGTTTTAGCTTTTTCAACATATTTGTCCTTTGACTTGTCAATAACTCCGTCACCGCAGCCAACATTGGCTCGTTCGTCGTCTTGTATGTCTTCAACGTCATCCAAGCTTGCTTGTCCAGCTTTATAGTCACGTCCGTTACTATCACTTTCAGAAGTCTTAGGCTTTGGATTTTTATGTTTATTTTTATCTAACTGCTCTTCACTTTCGTCAATAATCTCTAAACGAGATCTCGAAAAGAATTTATGTAGAGACTCTAATTTGTCTAACGCTCTCGCACTTTTTTCTGAACTAGATGATAGTGTTGTATCTTCAGTCATGCAAGCTGAATCGATTCTCTTAGACATATCGGATAGGGAGTCTGAAATCTCTGTTGTCGAAGTCGACTTATCGACTTTCACGACTTTAGGTTTTATTATCATACTTGGTGGTAAGTCAGGAACGTTCCTCAAATCGATTAAGCTTATCGATGATCGTTTTAAACTGGAACTTACATCGAATTCGTCATCAGAATCCTCTTCAAAGTGTTTCTCTATTTTGTATTCTATGTAATTAACTAAATCTTCTGCAGCTGCTCTTATTTGAGCATTCCGATCATCTGAATACTTTCTTTCGAGGTCTCGAGACGACGGTTCATCTTCTTCCAGAATATCAGACAGTTCAACACTATATGGTAGATATTGTATATACGGTAGCATAGGTGGTTTCGTATACGATTCGTAGTTCTCTGAATCCTCGGCTTCAGTCATTGTATCTTCTTCTATCCTTTTAATTTCAGTAACTCTTGCCACAGCTTCATCAAATATCACTTCTAGATCATTCTTGATATTGCTTAGATCAATTACTGTTTCTGAAATTCGTCTTTCAGTATAACTGCTTGCCTCACCTCTATCAATAACAGTGTCTTGAGTATGTGTGAGCGTCGAATCCGATTTAGTTTTACTAATATCACTAAAAGTTTCAAGTCTACTAATAGTTATATCCGACTTCGATTTCTCTGATAGTGACGGTGTTAACGACTTTGCATGGAATTTGTCTTTCGTCGTATAACTCTCCATGTATTTGATTAGCATTTCTACTAAAGTCTCCGCCTCTTCTTCAGGCGTATCGTCTATATAAGATAGATCTTTAACATTAATACTAGCTTCACTAAGTCCTGTTTCAGTTTCTATAATTTCTATACTAGGTTTCGGGTCTTCCGGACCGAATAGGAACTCCATCAGGGTTATTTTATTTTCGCCGACTTCGTTCTCCTTCTCCATACACCCCGTAGTAGCCAAAAAGTCCATCAAAGTCTCCATTTTAGCTTCTAACTCAGTATTCATCCTATTTGGAACGAACTGTTTAGTGCTTTCTTCAGGAGTTACTTCACTTTTAAAACAGCTACCAGTACTATTCTTCCGTTCGCCTCTTTGACTTTTAACAATAGTAAAGAAAAAGTCAATTAGGTTAGCAATTCTTCTCTCCGTGCCTTCTTCTCCATCAGAACTCAGACCAGATTCTTCCTTAACTAAAGGACATCGTCTTGGTGAGTCTTCGTACTTTTTGGAGAAGACGGTTTCTTGTATGACTTGGAGTAAGTCTCTTGCTAGTCGAACTGGTGAGCGTGTGTCTGTGTGTATGGCTTCGTAGGTGGAGGGCGAAGGGGCGGAGCGCCGGCGGTCGCGGTCGATGCGTATGAAGTCCCACAGCGAGCCCAGCTCTGAGGAGAGCGAAGCCCGGTGGTTGGCCAAGCGATTGCCTAGCCGCCGGAAGACCTGGAACGAAGATGGCTGATGAAAATATTGTTGTACTTGGAAAGGGTTTTACGTGCAGGTTAGATAATAAATAAATACAATGTCAGGCCGTGTCAGACATACCCCCCACCAGAATATCGGGGGACTATGAGTGGGAAATCATATAATCCCGTAACTCTCTAGCCGGAGCGGAACGAAGTTTCAGACTCGTACTGACTAAAATGCACCCATGTTCCCTCTTAGCCCTTTTTGTTTCGGGGCCGCGAAATCGTATCGAACAGTTCCGCAGCCCATATCGGGGGATCTACATGCAGTTAGAAGTTGGTGGGGAGGTATGGGGGTAAAAAAGGGTTCAAAATAACTCCATAAATATTCACCTGCCACACTCAGGAGCGCCATGCCCTGAGTTTCCGTAACGAGAGTCTCTTGAACCTGGCTACTTGTGCTGCCAGGGCCTCCGCCCCGGCTGACATGCCTGCTCCTCCTGTTTCACCTTCGGAGTGGACCTGGTGGAGAGATGGAAATGGGGTTAGTACAGGGATGGCGAACCTTTATGGATCAACGTGCCATTTTTTCTAAATAAATGTTTATTGAGAATTTGAGACCTTACACGTGCCGTCAAATAATATTGCTTATAGTCATTTTTGGAAGATATTTAACCTAATATTTTCAACTAAAAGCTCTTTCTTTGCTACCAAAAAGAAAAAACTTGACCTATGTCGTAATAAATGTTTCAATAGGGTAGACGACTAAAAAAATCTAATTAGTCCGTCAGATAGATTTCCAAAAAATATTGAACACGTATTTTTTCTTTTTTCACGTAAACAAAAAATGAAGACGATACAGCGCTTTGAAAAGTCGTGCAACGTCACAGCTTGGTCCAATTTTACCAAACTATGACGTCAAAAGCCCCCTCTCCATGATCTTTGACAAGCTTTATTTTCGTCAATTTTTATTATTTTGATAAAACAAAAAACACGTATCCAATATTTTCCGATAATCTAACTGACGGACTAAACAGAATCATATTTTTTTTAGTCAGTCGTCTACCCTATTCTAGATGTACCTACAACTTGGTCTATCAAACGGTTTCTAATCGAATCTAATATTGTAAAAATTCGGTGGCGTGCCTAAAATATTCTGCAGCGTGCCATCAATGGCACGCGTGCCACAGGTTCGCCATCCCTGGGTTAGTAGATGTAAAGGAAAAATGGGAAAAACCTGGATGAGGCTGGCTCAGGACCGTCTCTTCCTTATCGTGTGGGTAGTAAGGTCTAACGACCCTAACCGACCGACCGACCGAATGAACAACACACACATGACATGACCGTGGAGAATGGCTCAAGAAAAGGGAGGCCTATACTTAGCAGTGGGTGAATTCAGGCTGTGGATTAGTATGGATGATGATGATGACATGTAAAAAAATTTAAGACCTCAGAGTTATTTATTTATTTATGGCACTTCAACGACTTACTCACTAAGGGAATTCATACACTTAGGTACATCATTAACAGTTTTAAACATAGTGAATTCGTCACTTACAGAAGTGCACAGCACTCGCAGAAAAATAAAGGGCAAGTACAACAACAATAAATAATTTAGGTTGCATTAAAAAAACTGTTAGACAAGATGAAGTTATAGAGAAAACTAGGTGGAGATTTGATAAAAAGTTGTGCATATTCAGAAGAGAAGGTAAGATTATTTTTGTCAATAAAGAAGCATACAAAGTTGTAGATAAATGTTTGGTTCGCCAGTATACCTCTACGTACAAAAAGGGTTGGAAATCCTTAGAAGCAATAGGGGGTCGGACAAAAAAAAAACTAATTAGTCCGTCAGATAGATTTCCAAAAAATATTGAACACCTATTTTTTCTTTTTTCACATTATCAAAAAATGAAGACGATACAGTGCTTCGAAAACTCGTGAACTCCTCGAAAACGTTACATGTCAGTAAATTTTTTACCCACAAGTGACGACCGTCACGACGCTTTATATCTTCGTCAATTTTTATTAATTCGTTAAAACAAAAAACACGTATCCAATATTTTTCGATAATCTAACTGACGGACTAAACAGAATCATATTTTTTTGACTCAGTCCGATCCCCTATTACGGAGTTAGGATTTGTGCTCGGTTGATGGCAATAGGTTCGCCCCCTATAATTATGTTACCTATAATGATTTATGTCACTAGAATCAAGTCACATATTTTTTTTCACATATTCTCGGATTTAAAAATCTCTTAGAAAAACGATTTCTACAAGAAGGGTGGGGGATTTCTCTTACCTCTCGTGTACTTGTTTGTTTCTGCATATAACTCCTCATCTCTTTGTCTGAGTGTCCCTTCGCCCGTCCTATGCCCTTGCCCAGAGGTGCTCCTGTTGAAACTCTCCTGAAAAATATCTATAGTGTTAATAACTTCGTTTGCTTTTAATGTTAACTTAAGTTGAAGGCACTCTAGAATTAAGTTAATAATTTAAATTATTAGTTTGTTTGTAGGGGTTAATTTCCGGAACTTAAGAACCAATTCTTAAAATTCAATCACTGGCAGAAGATACTTTGTTTTGGTTGCTTTAAGTCATAAATAAATAATATTTACATCAAATAGGCTGCGCTATATTTTTAATATCAATGGCAGTAATGTAACAGAGAAGTATGAAAGAAGAAGACATGGCGACCCTCAATACGGCACGGTTGGCGCAGTGGCTCAAGCAATGGACTGCCGCGCTGCGTGTCGCGGGTTCGATCCCCGCACGCATCGCACGGAACAAATATTTGTAAGATCTACAAATAGTTGTTCCGGGTCTGAGTATTTGTGTATGTGAGTTTAAATGTTTGTGAACGCACCCACGATACAGGAGAAATTCCTAGTCCACACTAGGAATTTAAACAACGTTTAAAAAAAAAAAAAAGGGATAAGGGCAGGAGAATGATATAAGTAGGCGAGCCACCACAATTTTTGCGGACGAAGCCGCGGGCTAAGTGCTAGCAGTTTATAACTCACCTGCAATGAGTAGGATCGCTGTATGCAGCTTGCACCGGCGCCTTTCCTTCTGATATTGTGTCACTTACGCCGAAACCACCGAGCGGGAATCCTGTGGTACCTGAAAAACAGGTTTTTGTTTCAAACCATGGTTACACTTTTTAGTTCTAATCTTATAACGTACCTATATATACACTTCGTATGACCATTATCCGCCTAGCTTTTGCCCAATCATATAGGGGTTGGTTTCCAGTCTAACCGGCTGAATAGCAGTATTTTACATGAAGCGACTGTTTATCTGACGTCCACAACATAGGTTGTCAGCATTGATATTATATTAAAAGGAGGATTGATTATAATTACCGGCACGGTTCTTGAGCGCTCGGCGGAAGAGTGGGGATCGCTGTGCGCATCGTACACTTTATGACAAATAAAACGCACACCCGTTTATTATTTATTGGTCGTGAGGTAAGTGCAGCAGGAGTAAAGAACAAATCCCGAGTGACGGCTATGACGCGATGCGCTACGGGCCAATCACTGCACTTTCCCCGCCCCAAGTCTCACTTCATACCACCAAAGGGACCCAATATTTCACTGCAGCGTCAGCGCTCAAGAATCGTGCCGATGGTAATACATCAATGGTTGTCAGACTTTTGCTCCACTGACTAACTGTTACGACTGTCAAAGACATCTGGGATCAACGGCCTAACGTGTTTTCCGAGGCACGGAGAAAACTCTGAATAAGTGGTCAACCTAGGCAATCGCTGCTTGACCTGAAGATTGATCCTGTCCTACCCGATTTTGTCACCAGTTCTTCTGTTTATTTTTCCTATTACAGATACTATTTTAAAACCATGTTTACCTGCAATAGCTCCTCTGGTCATACTAAGTCCTCGCTGTATCCGAGCTATAGCGGCTCTGTGTCGAGGCAGAGGGGCTGTACTGCCTTTTTCTTGCAGGACGAACCGGCCTAAGGTCTTCCAGCCGGCCTGGAGAAATATTAAAATTAAATGAAGTTTAAAAAAAAATATTGGTCTCTTGATATTTTTCTGGTTCCTGAAAAGCCAATGATCAACATTCCATGAAAGCTAGTTTGAAACAAGTACCAAAGCTACGGGTTATTCAAAAGAGAAACCGCGGCCCCGGAAACAAAGGGCTAAGAAGGAACATGGGTGGTTTTTAGTCGCGAGGACTCATTTGATGATTTCTCACCCTCTAAAAAAAAGGCAGGTGCCAATCGTAAGAGAATTACTATGGGTGGGGGTCGGGACGCCCCAGAAGGATACAGCACGTCATGTGATATTGTCATCATCATCTGCCAAGCCCAGTCTTCCCGTATGCAGGACTGCAGAAAACCAGTATTTTTTAATAACCACAAAGCCGGAATAAATTCAGATGGAAATAAAAATTGAAAGAAAAAAACAAAATTAAAATGCTAAAGCATCCCGTGATTTTGAAGCCAAAATTATGAATCTTCTGGAGAAATTTGGTTTTAGAATTAAGTGATACTTTTCATATGGAGTTCTCCGATGACCTGGTGAAGGTTGCAGCAGGGATCCACTGGATGCGAATCTTAATGTGGAGAACGTCTTTCGGCTGAAATAATGATGATTATGTTCTCACCTGAGCAGCATAAACGACTTCATCATCAGCCAGCGCCCTCTGCTGGGGTCCAGTACCGGCTCTGCCCCCCCACTCCAGCTCCTCAACCAGCACGAATCTCTTGGGGTCATCATGACAGCGAGCCTTGGTCAGCGCTTGGTACACCACGTATGATGCTGAGGCACTTAGGGGGACCTGAAATTGTTTAAATGATCAGTCTGTTGAAAGATTAGGGCATATTCTTCCGGGGCTATTGGACTAATGGAAAGATATACCGCGGCCATGAAACACATAGGGCTAAAAAGGAACATGGGTGGTTTTAGTCAGTACTAGTCAGTAGACGTTTGACTCTCTATTCCGTACTACCTAAAGCCGGAGGAGTCATTTGATGATTTCCCACCCACCACAAAAAAAAGGTGTCGTCTTTTAGAAGGGTACAGGGCCCTTAACTTCATATTCAGAGAAATTTTATTCACACTTTGTACTGTGGGTATTTAATTCTAGAGCTCGAAGAAGAAGAATGCTAGAACTCCGAGAACAGAGTTTCCTAAAAGTGCTCCCTCACTAGGAGGTGAAAAATACTTCGTCATCGTTGTGACCATTTATTTGATTAAAGGTCAAAGTTCCAACTTTTTCACAAGTTTTTTTAAATGAATCCGCAAGTTTTTAATTTGTTCATTTTACTTTAAATACCTACATGACCCCTGTATTTTACTATGCAAGGTATCCATCAGCACAATGTTTCGAGTGCGCTACATTGAGTCCTATTGTAAACCGTGGTGTTTCACCCCAAAACAAAAGTTGTTTCCCAGCAATATTTTTTGTAGGTTTACTTAGTTTGACGTACAAAATGCTTGGTTGAAGGCTTTGCAAAGGGTTCGTTTACACCAGCTTATATTTGGTAGGCAGGTATCGTGAAGACTACTAAAACAGTATACTAGAAATCAGACAGTCTTACCTTCAATATAGCATACGGTATCTCATGTGACACATTATGGACACAAACTAGGAAGCTGTCAGGAGGCTTCCGAGGCTCTTCATCCTGAGTACTGGACTCCTCGTCCGAGGGGAGGGACCTGTCTTTGTGGCGGTCCGATGATGATGCTGATCTGTAAGTAAAGGATACGTGATGACAGTTTTTTTTACGGATTTAAACACGATTCTTGTCCAGGTTTTGGCACAGATATGGACGTTAGATAGTGGTATAAAAAAAAGTAGCTCCCGCTGCGCGCTGTTTGTACGTTTGACCACAGATATTATAATACTTCGTGCTTGACTAAACAACGGATCGTAATGAAGTAAGTAGTCAGCAATAAATAGAGTGATTATAAATTATTATCATATAGCCGTCCGAAGCCACTTGTGCGAAATCGGGGTGGGTGGTTCGTTAATGCTGAATAAAGGTTCTATTTGAGTACGAAACTCGTGTAGTTACCTATTTGGCAGTTTCAAATAAGTGGCATACATTTATAGATCACATGGCTAGAAGCCCATAATAATTTAAGTAAGCTGGAGTGGCAATGGACCGCCCATTTTAACTGTGGAACCGATGGTTGTTGGGGTAGACGTGTTCTTGAGTGGAGACTGCCCAAGTAACATTTCATTCGGGCCTAGGTTGTAAAAAATGCCTTTAGGTTTTCTAAGGGTCGTAAAAAGGTTAATGCTTTGCTATCTGGTTATATTAAGTACTTGAGAATGATTAATAGGTCCTAATACTAGTTGTTTTATATTACAACCTTGGAGCCGCTGACAAGAGTTTAAATTAACGTTATTTTGACTTGTGTTTCAAGAGCATATAGTCCTAGGATCTTAAAGCTGTCGTAGACTCCTGATTAAGTTCTGAAAAGGCTAGCATTATGCTGAATTGAGATCTATAGGTTTAAGTTTTAACTTTGATATGACCATAAAGTTATGGAATGTTGAAATTGCTTATAAGTAATTTTTAAAACCTACCTCAAACCTTAAGGTTGTTTTAGAGTGTCTAGGCAAATAAATTAGGACTGCGTGGTGACAACCCAAACCAATAAGCTATTGTTTATGAGCTGAAAGCATGATTAACGTCCTACAAGAATATTTTAAAGCTATAAAGGCATCCTCAAAAAATATCAGTTGTCTCCGCTACTTCAAAGCATTACGTTGTCTTGAAGATGAATCAACACAGGGTGATGTCAAAAAAACGGAGTGGAAATTTTAAACGTAAAGTGCGTAAAAATTTCTTACGAATAATAAATACATCGGTAAGTTTTTATTATTTATTAAGGTACGAAGTGTGGTGACTGGTAAAAACTGCATAAGGCTCTTACAGATCGGCGACCGTTAGCAAACGCGGCAAAATAGTCGTTGTACGTACTCTTGTGGCCTGTGTTGTCGCCTTAATCAGTGTGCGATGAAACGCGACGAAGTGCGGAAATGTTTTTTGCGTTGCTTATTGACAGTTGAAAAATAGGTCTAACAACGGCAACAATATATAAGCGAAAGTGCTTAGTAATAAGCCACAATACCTCTTAAACAAACGTGGCTTATTTCTTAATGTCGGATATAAATGATAAAACTCTCCGAACTTATTTATTTCTAAATACATGATATTAATTGTTGTCTTCCTTCTTTGTTTACGTTGTTTTTGTAGGGTAAAGTATTTATAACATTATGAATTTTCGAGTAACAACGTAGTATACATGTTACGTTTGTCGCTCACGAATGACTATAAAATAGGACACACGTCGCGTGATGTATTGGTCGCATTACGTCGCGTCGCGTTGCGTCGCTACGTGTCGTGTCCCGTCGCTCACCTAGGACAAGGGGACTGTCGGCGACCGTCTGTCGGCGAACGTCGGATCGCAGATTTGTTAGAGCCCTTATAAATTTAAAAAGATGGAGAAGTACGGCTCATCTTGACAATGGGTGACCCCATTGTGGATTAAAATTAGGCTGTTCGGTTGTTCGATATTGACTATTTTTACAGATCATTGAAACCGTTGAAGATGCACGACCTTCTGAAACCCCTTCAGTTTTAACCACAGATGACACGACATCGTCTGAAATATTTGAGGAATCAGTTTCAACCACAGATAACACGACATCGTCTGAAATATTTGAGGAATCACAAAACAGTCAATCAAATTATGGTGATGATGGCAGTTTATCTGAAGATAGTGAAGATTTTGAAGCTCGTACATTAGAAACAAGTGTTGATACTGCAAAGGATTTAACAATTTGGTCTTTAGAACACAAAATTAAACATTTTTTTTTGGGACAAGCCCGCCACACTATTCCCAAACCACTGTAACTCCTGTTAGCCAGAATCAACCCCACTGGGATATTAATTTGGGTAGTATTTAAACGAGTGACTGTAAATGAAAATTTTAAGTTACAAAAATAATTAATTTAGGTCACAGAATTACTAAGTGAGCGACTGACTGTGAGTGACAAGAAATCAACAGAACGGCAATTTACAAACATTAATTTGAGCTACTTAAAATACAAAATGAGTAGCTTCATAATTTTTGAGCGACCCAATATTTGTATGAGTGACAACGTTACGTCCTGCATTTTTTTCAATATTTGGCAAATGATTTATTTATACTGAACGGCATTTTATCTTAAATGAAGTGTTTCGATTAGAAAAATCACTTTGAAAATTACTATAATGAGTAGAGTAATGACCGCACTTTTTTTTTTGAAAATGTTCGTATGAAATAACTATTTGAAGAAGTCACTTTTAGCTAAGAAATTTAATTAATTAAGGGTAGGTTGCATGTATTCCGAAAAAATAAAGCAATATGTATTTACTTAAATCAAATGAAGGGTTCTCTATTGTGTCACCTAACTTTTTTATCCGTAATTTATAATGCCATAACTTTTTTTGTCCTAATCATCATTTGTCCGAATGATAACTTACCCGAACTAAATATCACATAATATCACATGCCATAAAATTGAAATCCCTAAATATAATATGACCTAAATCCATTTGTCTTATATATTACAATCAATAATATACGAAAGACATAAAAACGTTTTCCATAAAAGTTGTAAGTCCTAAATTAAAATAACATAATGTTTATTTATCATAATAATATATGTCACGTCACTCATACATGCAACGCATGTACTCCATGACGCGCGCTCGCTTCGCTCGCATATTATATAACACTAATATCTTCTGTCCCCGAAGTGCCGGGCCTCCGCCGGCCTCCTTCGTCGGCCTACGGCCCGGTGCCCATGCCGCCCATAAAGGATACTGTCGCGAGACGGTGATTCATCCACTTAGCGGACGACTAGCAACAAACAATCTGTAGTTTTCATTTAAAAAAGTTATCAAAATAATAAACATAAGACCTCAAATAGAATATCAGTAACCATTAAACGTTGCTCAATCTGAACTTTTTAGTAGTATAATATGTAAAACCTCAATTGGAAAAATCGTCTCTATCTTAATATTTAAGTTACCCTTTGTGTATTTCTAGTCGCTCACTTAGTAATTTTGTCGCTCAGTTAGTAATTTTAATATCTGAAATGGATTTATCACAACCCACTTTTCGTGAGCTCGTTCCGGATTTTATTATTAATCAATATTTGTCGTTAGTTTAGTTTATTTTTCGCTTACTCAAATTCATACCGCTCAAGTTATAAAAACAGTATATCATCATCAGTCGCTTAGTTATTTTTTATTCGCTCGTTTTATAATTCCCCTATTAATTTTAGGCAAGTATCAGCCAAATTTTCGAGTCCAGCCCGAGTACTTGACTGAATGAGCAGCAGGCCGTCGTCCGCGTAACCGGTTAATGAACAGCCGTATGGAAGTGGAATCGCGAGGAAGTCATCGAAGCCTACGTTCCATACATACGGACCCATAACCGAACCCTGAGGGCATCCCATGGTAAGGGACTTTGACATAGAATGATGTCCGAGTTTGAGATTCGCGGAACAATTTAAGAAGTACGAGTAAACAAGATTGTATATGTTTTTAGGGCAACCACGAATTTTCAGTTTAAGGAGTAGCATCGGCCACCACGCGTTATCAAAAGCCCCCACAAAATTAAACATGTTGCTTTGAAAGATCTTTTAGATATATTTAATAAACGAACGATCCTGAAACTTCCGAAGGATCCTAGATCCTTACTACATACTCCCAGTGGTGATAATATGCAAATAAAAAATATTAAAGGCGGTCAATACTGGCACTATAGGCTTGAAGTATGTCTTCGAGATTTTTTTCATGATCTTAAAGTTGATGAAAAAAAGCACCCTGTAGCTGTTTGTTCAGCACTCTTGTCAAACCGTCGATCGCACGTCCTGTTTCAACCAAAACCTAAAAGCAACTAATTGTGCGCAGGGGTTGTTTTCGCAACTAGCAAGTCTTGAATTACTCCTAGCGATAACCTTAAAGCTGCGAAAACAGCCTATGCGTTTTAAGTAGCTCCGCGAGATTACTTTTAGCTCTTATTTTGGCAAACATTAAGAGCTTTTAGCTGTAACAGTTCTGAAATTGGTAATTTTAATGCTTTCTAGTAATTTATTAACGCCAGCCATTTTTTTTTACATAAAAAATCAATTTTAAATAACAAAATCAAAACAAATGGCAATATTTTAATTCAATAAGGCTAAAATAAGTAACTTGTGCTATAGTTTTAAAATATATGTTTTTAAATGAATAGAAGTTTTATTTCTAATGCAACGTACCACCAACCGCGTATATTTATAATTTTTATTTCATTAGAATATCTTCAAAATTATAAACTAACGCAAGGCCCGTCTCGTATTTAGCACTATTATCCTAAAGTTTCACGATAAAGTGCCAGTCGCACAATTTTTGTTCTTCCTGACTTCAGCAAGATACCTACTTATATTTATTTTATAAATACTTACTACATACTCAGTTAGCCATTTTGAAACTTGGTAAAATGTCAGCGAATGTGGCGCCATTATATTGGTCTTTCTGTGTAAAAAAATCTTACACAGAACATTTTAAAACCTGCGAGTCCTGGAAAGGTATTTTTTCATGTCCATCAAAAAGGTTTTAAGTTGTCATAGGGTTACGTACAAGACTAATTTAGAACTTAAAAGCTGCCTTGCAAGGTTATATTTACGTTAAATTAAGGTTGTGAAGGTTATATTTGGGTACTGTGTAAGTAATTCGAAAGGTTCTGGATTTGACCTATAGGTTTTGCTATAGCTCTCAGAAATGTTCTAAAACGTGGGCCCTTTTTGCACTCAGGAGGTAAATATAAGGTTAATATAACGTTATTGAGCCTGTTAAGACTTACGAGCAGATTTCCATATGAAGGTTCTAGAACCTTTTCAAAACCTTTCTAAAACCAAAAATGTTACTTGGGTGCGATTGGGGCAGCCTAAAGTGGGACGGCGTAAGGCTAGATGGAACGACAATTTCACAGGGTGGCTGGGAGCAACGAGAGTTGTCAAAAATCGAGTTGAGTGCCGTGCGATTCAAGAGGCATAGTCCATAGTGCTGGGATGTAGGTTCGTACTGCCAACAAAATGAAAAAGTAAACATAATATATCTCTCACCTGATACTAGTCAACCACGCCCTACTACTCGGATCATCCCCCACCCTCTTCAACAACAGCCGCGCGTGAGGCCGCGCCCGCAGCACGCGCTCGTGCGGCGCCAGCACGCGCTGTGTGGGCGCGCGCGACGCCAGCTCCTCCACCATCACGTACGACCCAAGCGCTGACCGACACACGCCCGCAGCACTCACCTGATACTAGTCAGCCACGCTCTACTGCTGGGATCATCCCCGACCCGCTTGAGCAGCAGCCGCGCGTGGGGCCGCGCCCGCAGCACGCGCTCGTGCGGCGCCAGCACGCGCTGTGTGGGCGCGCGCGACGCCAGCTCCTCCACCATCACGTACGACCCAAGCGCTGACCGACACACGCCCGCAGCACTCACCTGATACTAGTCAGCCACGCCCGACTGCTGGGATCATCCCCGACCCGCTTGAGCAGCAGCCGCGCGTGGGGCCGCGCCCGCAGCACGCGCTCGTGCGGCGCCAGCACGCGCTGTGTGGGCGCGCGCGACGCCAGCTCCTCCACCATCACGTACGACCCAAGCGCTGACCGACACACGCCCGCAGCACTCACCTGATACTAGTCAGCCACGCCCGACTGCTGGGATCATCCCCGACCCGCTTGAGCAGCAGCCGCGCGTGGGGCCGCGCCCGCAGCACGCGCTCGTGCGGCGCCAGCACGCGCTGTGTGGGCGCGCGCGACGCCAGCTCCTCCACCATCACGTACGACCCAAGCGCTGACCGACACACGCCCGCAGCACTCACCTGATACTAGTCAGCCACGCCCGACTGCTGGGATCATCCCCGACCCGCTTGAGCAGCAGCCGCGCGTGGGGCCGCGCCCGCAGCACGCGCTCGTGCGGCGCCAGCACGCGCTGTGTGGGCGCGCGCGACGCCAGCTCCTCCACCATCACGTACGACCCAAGCGCTGACCGACACACGCCCGCAGCACTCACCTGATACTAGTCAGCCACGCTCTACTGCTGGGATCATCCCCGACCCGCTTGAGCAGCAGCCGCGCGTGGGGCCGCGCCCGCAGCACGCGCTCGTGCGGCGCCAGCACGCGCTGTGTGGGCGCGCGCGACGCCAGCTCCTCCACCATCACGTACGACCCAAGCGCTGACCGACACACGCCCGCAGCACTCACCTGATACTAGTCAGCCACGCCCGACTGCTGGGATCATCCCCGACCCGCTTGAGCAGCAGCCGCGCGTGGGGCCGCGCCCGCAGCACGCGCTCGTGCGGCGCCAGCACGCGCTGTGTGGGCGCGCGCGACGCCAGCTCCTCCACCATCACGTACGACCCAAGCGCTGACCGACACACGCCCGCAGCACTCACCTGATACTAGTCAGCCACGCCCGACTGCTGGGATCATCCCCGACCCGCTTGAGCAGCAGCCGCGCGTGGGGCCGCGCCCGCAGCACGCGCTCGTGCGGCGCCAGCACGCGCTGTGTGGGCGCGCGCGACGCCAGCTCCTCCACCATCACGTACGACCCAAGCGCTGACCGACACACGCCCGCAGCACTCACCTGATACTAGTCAGCCACGCCCTACTGCTGGGATCATCCCCGACCCGCTTGAGCAGCAGCCGCGCGTGGGGCCGCGCCCGCAGCACGCGCTCGTGCGGCGCCAGCACGCGCTGTGTGGGCGCGCGCGACGCCAGCTCCTCCACCATCACGTACGACCCAAGCGCTGACCGACACACGCCCGCAGCACTCACCTGATACTAGTCAGCCACGCCCTACTGCTGGGATCATCCCCGACCCGCTTGAGCAGCAGCCGCGCGTGGGGCCGCGCCCGCAGCACGCGCTCGTGCGGCGCCAGCACGCGCTGTGTGGGCGCGCGCGACGCCAGCTCCTCCACCATCACGTACGACCCAAGCGCTGACCGACACACGCCCGCAGCACTCACCTGATACTAGTCAGCCACGCCCTACTGCTGGGATCATCCCCGACCCGCTTGAGCAGCAGCCGCGCGTGGGGCCGCGCCCGCAGCACGCGCTCGTGCGGCGCCAGCACGCGCTGTGTGGGCGCGCGCGACGCCAGCTCCTCCACCATCACGTACGACCCAAGCGCTGACCGACACACGCCCGCAGCACTCACCTGATACTAGTCAGCCACGCCCGACTGCTGGGATCATCCCCGACCCGCTTGAGCAGCAGCCGCGCGTGGGGCCGCGCCCGCAGCACGCGCTCGTGCGGCGCCAGCACGCGCTGTGTGGGCGCGCGCGACGCCAGCTCCTCCACCATCACGTACGACCCAAGCGCTGACCGACACACGCCCGCAGCACTCACCTGATACTAGTCAGCCACGCTCTACTGCTGGGATCATCCCCGACCCGCTTGAGCAGCAGCCGCGCGTGGGGCCGCGCCCGCAGCACGCGCTCGTGCGGCGCCAGCACGCGCTGTGTGGGCGCGCGCGACGCCAGCTCCTCCACCATCACGTACGACCCAAGCGCTGACCGACACACGCCCGCAGCACTCACCTGATACTAGTCAGCCACGCCCTACTGCTGGGATCATCCCCGACCCGCTTGAGCAGCAGCCGCGCGTGGGGCCGCGCCCGCAGCACGCGCTCGTGCGGCGCCAGCACGCGCTGTGTGGGCGCGCGCGACGCCAGCTCCTCCACCATCACGTACGACCCAAGCGCTGACCGACACACGCCCGCAGCACTCACCTGATACTAGTCAGCCACGCCCGACTGCTGGGATCATCCCCGACCCGCTTGAGCAGCAGCCGCGCGTGGGGCCGCGCCCGCAGCACGCGCTCGTGCGGCGCCAGCACGCGCTGTGTGGGCGCGCGCGACGCCAGCTCCTCCACCATCACGTACGACCCAAGCGCTGACCGACACACGCCCGCAGCACTCACCTGATACTAGTCAGCCACGCCCGACTGCTGGGATCATCCCCGACCCGCTTGAGCAGCAGCCGCGCGTGGGGCCGCGCCCGCAGCACGCGCTCGTGCGGCGCCAGCACGCGCTGTGTGGGCGCGCGCGACGCCAGCTCCTCCACCATCACGTACGACCCAAGCGCTGACCGACACACGCCCGCAGCACTCACCTGATACTAGTCAGCCACGCCCGACTGCTGGGATCATCCCCGACCCGCTTGAGCAGCAGCCGCGCGTGGGGCCGCGCCCGCAGCACGCGCTCGTGCGGCGCCAGCACGCGCTGTGTGGGCGCGCGCGACGCCAGCTCCTCCACCATCACGTACGACCCAAGCGCTGACCGACACACGCCCGCAGCACTCACCTGATACTAGTCAGCCACGCTCTACTGCTGGGATCATCCCCGACCCGCTTGAGCAGCAGCCGCGCGTGGGGCCGCGCCCGCAGCACGCGCTCGTGCGGCGCCAGCACGCGCTGTGTGGGCGCGCGCGACGCCAGCTCCTCCACCATCACGTACGACCCAAGCGCTGACCGACACACGCCCGCAGCACTCACCTGATACTAGTCAGCCACGCTCTACTGCTGGGATCATCCCCGACCCGCTTGAGCAGCAGCCGCGCGTGGGGCCGCGCCCGCAGCACGCGCTCGTGCGGCGCCAGCACGCGCTGTGTGGGCGCGCGCGACGCCAGCTCCTCCACCATCACGTACGACCCAAGCGCTGACCGACACACGCCCGCAGCACTCACCTGATACTAGTCAGCCACGCCCGACTGCTGGGATCATCCCCGACCCGCTTGAGCAGCAGCCGCGCGTGGGGCCGCGCCCGCAGCACGCGCTCGTGCGGCGCCAGCACGCGCTGTGTGGGCGCGCGCGACGCCAGCTCCTCCACCATCACGTACGACCCAAGCGCTGACCGACACACGCCCGCAGCACTCACCTGATACTAGTCAGCCACGCCCGACTGCTGGGATCATCCCCGACCCGCTTGAGCAGCAGCCGCGCGTGGGGCCGCGCCCGCAGCACGCGCTCGTGCGGCGCCAGCACGCGCTGTGTGGGCGCGCGCGACGCCAGCTCCTCCACCATCACGTACGACCCAAGCGCTGACCGACACACGCCCGCAGCACTCACCTGATACTAGTCAGCCACGCCCGACTGCTGGGATCATCCCCGACCCGCTTGAGCAGCAGCCGCGCGTGGGGCCGCGCCCGCAGCACGCGCTCGTGCGGCGCCAGCACGCGCTGTGTGGGCGCGCGCGACGCCAGCTCCTCCACCATCACGTACGACCCAAGCGCTGACCGACACACGCCCGCAGCACTCACCTGATACTAGTCAGCCACGCCCGACTGCTGGGATCATCCCCGACCCGCTTGAGCAGCAGCCGCGCGTGGGGCCGCGCCCGCAGCACGCGCTCGTGCGGCGCCAGCACGCGCTGTGTGGGCGCGCGCGACGCCAGCTCCTCCACCATCACGTACGAGCCGAGCGCTGACCGACACACCCCGGCTTTTGTTAGGCATTGGGCTATTGCCTGCGGACAATACATTCTTGACTTCAGTTTCTATTGTTTTGTAGAGTTTTGGGAAAATGTAGTGAGGAAAATGTTGAGAATGAATTTACATGCATGGCTATAAAAGTAGAGTAAGACCAAAGAAAAGAAGGATGAACTTTGTGAAGGATGATATGGCTAGAAAGGAGGTGGCGATTAATAGAGGAGTAAAGAAGAAGAAGACATGTTGCCGAAGAACCCAAATAAATTATGATAAGTAGAATTTTGGGAGGATGAAGAATTGAGAAATTCCTCTTAGACATGGGAGGATTCTTTGATCATACGGGTGTTACATCTGGCTACTAACCGACAATCTTGTTTTTTGCCTGGCATCTAGTAGGTCAACTCATCTCATCTGCCTGCCTTTTCCCAACTATATTGGGGTTGGCTTCCAGTCTAACCGGATGCAGCTGAATACCAGTATTTTACATGGAGCGACTGCCTATCTGACCTCCACAACCCAGTTAATACTGGGTAATACGATACCCTTTGGTTAGACTGGATGTCAGAATTTCAGGTCACTGACTACCTGTAACGACTGTCAAAGATCTATATATATGGCAGCCGGGACCAACAGCTTAACGTGCTTTCCGAGGCACGGAGGAAACTCGGTATGTCGGGCGGTCACCCATCCACAGACCGACCTAGGCAAGCACAGCTTTACCTAAAGATCGACCCGAGTGGCAGTTCTTATTAAGCCACGAGCTCCTCTATCTAGTAGGTCAACTATGAGACTATTTTAGCCTCGGGTGTAAGGTCTCCAGTCAGGGTATAAATTTTATAAACTAGTGACATCGCGCTAAGGGCACGTACCCTCTGTGTGGGGTACGAACTCGGCCCAATGCGTCACTAGGGAAGGTAGCAAATGGACAGGCTTGTTCTGATTGAGATCATTAATAGAGGCTGATTTAAAACTACAACATCATCGTGAGCGGGGTCCGGGAGGGAGTGAACCGTGAACGGAGTGAAGCGACGGATCGCGACGGTGAGGTCGTAATAACGGTGGTTTGTATTTGTAATTTTGAATTCTACTTGTTTCCTTACTGCTTTTCTAAATAAAAGAGGGTGACAGGGTCGTCAGGAGTGGCTTACGCAGGATATGCACGGAAAATTTGTGTTCTGTTAACTGCGAGGAGTAATAATAATGTGGCAAACAACGTAATGCCCACTATTTATGTCAAATTTAACACAGTATTTCTTGAATATTGTTATTCAAGAAATACTGTGTTAAATTTAGGTTTAATTGGATTTTACTATGGGTTTTACAAATTATTCTTTAAAGCACTGTGCTGCCGAGGATTTTAGCAAGATGAAGTTTGAATGATTAGAAAAAACTTCGTCAATGATAATGAAAAGGCAATGTGAATGTGTCGTTCTACACTTACCTCATTCGCCGTAGTATCCTGCGTGACCTTCAGTATAGAATACGCCTCGTGCCTCGCCACCGCATACACGACCAGGAAGTGAATCTTCCTCCTATCGAGAGGAGAGGAGGGTTCCATGTCTCCTCGGCAGCTCTCTCCGGCCAACTCCTCGCAGCAGCGGGAGAAGATTAGCAGGGATGCCATGTTTAGAGGCTGGTTCGTCGGTGATCTTGAAAACCATGAGAAGATAATGAATTAGATATTTTTTTTTTATAAAATTGTGGTTTTAAATTAGGTAACTAAAGCTTTGTCCAGAATTCCGAAGATTGATTGTTTAATAAAGGTTAAAAAGTTTTTATTGTGCTGAATATTCTGAATTTAGGGCAATCAAACAACGAGACGGTGTTTGAAATCCAAACACAACGCATTTATTACAATTAGAAAATTACAGGCACTTCTGAATATTCACAAGCCAATATAATTACTTTGAAAGTACTATAGTTGCCCATTCCAAAAGTTTGAAAACCAGTGAAGGTCATGGGAAAGCTAAGGGGTATCATATAACCCATTACTAACACAGAGTGACTACTTAACTGATCTCCACAGTCAGAAAATACTGGTATTAAGCTGTATTCGGTTAGACTGGAAACCACATGGCCCAACCATGTTAGGGTCAGCAAAAAGCCTATGCAAAAGGGCTGGCAAATGATGTCTCTGTCTTACCTAAGTCTAACATGTCTGTAACCAGGTCTCAAACACTGCAGCGGTATGACTCGTTGTGATAACATGTAGTTGGTGTCCGCGTCGAATATGTCGAACCGGAGGAACGCTAGCTCGGGGAAGTTGATCTGAAAGTTAATAAAATAAAGTCATTTAATTAAATTGGAATGGTTATTATTCAAAATTATATAGTGGAGTCTCTCCAAATGTCCAACCATCACTATTTCTTAATGGTTGTAACTGGGAAGAAGTAGCCAAAAAGCTCTATTTACATAGCATCCTCGAAAAGTTAGGCTATAATCGGCTATATGGTGTACCACACCTAGCCTAGATCTACCAACCGGGTACAAATCCAGCCTCCGCGAATGGGCCTGAGAAATTCCTGATGGAAATCCTAATTTGCAGTACCCATGAATTCCCCTTCGCCCAACTCGGGAATCTAAGCCAGGAGGTCATGGCCAGGCGTCAGGCTTCCGGCCACTGTTTTTTCATTCTGGGGTCGAAAATCCTCATGGATGTCCTCCGCCTTGGGGCAAGCGGAGGCGTTAGACTTTAACTAACTAAAAACCACACCGGTGCTCCCTTCCCACACCAGGGAATCATGGGAATTAATGCGCCTTCCTCGATCCCCGGTGCTTGCGACCAATAGACAAAACAAAAAAAAAATCGACAAAGCTCAAGAACAGTAAGCTAAACTCACCTTAAAATTAAAAGTCTCATTCCAAATTGGATTCAAGGCATTTTTCCGTGCGACTTTGGTCCTTATCTTCTTGCAATCAGTGGGGACGCCCAGTATTTCCACTTCAACGAAGGCGTTGTAGAAGGAGTATACGTTTTCTGCAACATATTGTCCTGATATCACGGCTAGGGTCAGATGGGCTGCGTGGATCCCGTCGAACTCTTTGTCCATTGGGTTGAATCTGAAAAGGAATGATGATTTAGCTGGTATGTTCAAATAGAAGAAAAATCTTTGGAGCGTAATTGGTAACTGCTGCATGGGAGAAACCAAGAATTGGGTAAGAGAAGTGGTGTGCAAAAGAGAAGCCTCACAAGTTCAGGCTGGGTAATTTCTGAAAAAGCCAATAACACTTTATCCCGCCTGGGATTTTAATCCAGGACCTCTTGCACATCAGTATCAATAGGGTAGTTGACTGACTAAAAAAAATAGGATTCTGTTTAGTCCGTCAGTTAGATTATCGAAAAATATCGGATACGTGTTTTTTGTTTAATCAAATTAATAAAAATTGACGAAAATAAAGCTTGTCAACGACCATGGAGAGGGGGCTTTTGACGTCATAGTCTGGTAAAAATGGACCAACCTGTGACGTTTCACGACTTTTCGAAGCACTGTATCGTTTTCATTTTGTGTTTAGGTACGTGAAAAAAGAAAAAAATACATGTTCAATATTTTTTGGAAATCTATCTGACGGACTAATTAGTTTTTTTTTGTCAACTGCCCTATTGCTACCGCTACATCGACGAGGCACTCATAAATTTATAGGGTCATAATTGGGAAAAAATCAACAAGCTATGTAACGGGCTATGCTTGGAGTCTCTCTGATAGACACCTAGAATCCGTAACGTGGTGATCCGACAGAGAACTAGAGTTGTTGAGATAGCTCGCAGATTTTAAGTAAGTACTGGCAATGGGCCAGTCATATAGTCGTAGCACCGATGACCGATGACGTTGGATAGCCGTGTCCTTGAGCAAAGACAGCGAATCGGCAAGTGTAAGGTGGGACGCCCTCCTCGGGCTCGGTGGAGCGATGATCTTCGCAGGGTGACTAATAGTATTAACTGTATGAGAATAGCTATATCGAGTTGATTGGTGTGTGATTGAGAAGGCCTATGTCCAGCAGTGGACGGCTGATGTTGATGGTAATAAATTAGACAAAATAAACAATCTTTCTTTCTTTAACTCACCTTCTATAAGCAATATGGCCCGGATCCCACATCACGCTAGGTTTCCTCACGTACCCAGCAGAACCGTTACTCTCATACATGGCCGCGTTCACAGCCATCGCCGCGTCTTCAGTCTGATAGTTCAAGGCCACTAGCTGGACCCCACAGGACCAGAAGTTCACGGGGTCGAAGTTCGATGAGTCTATTCTTAGGCTGTGAAAGAGAGAGAGAGCTAATATGTGAATTGTGTGATTAGGAGAAGGAAAGATAAAATCAACACGCTGGCATCGGTCGCCATTTTGTGAGATTTTACAGGTCTTACATACTAGGAAGCGTCCCTATTGTCATTAAAAATCAATGCACTGTGCACCTTAACTCAGGCTGGATCATGACATCGCGCCGCCGGCCAGTACGATGGCCGTCTCACGATTTTACGTCATCGTAACGTCCCACCTAACGCTAGATCCTCGAACATCCCGAGGGACACTCACTCGCTATCACTTACCGTGTGGATCTATCGGGCAATTTTTATTTATAACGCACCCAGTCCAAATTATCCTTAAAAGAGTTTTAATCCGGCTCGAAGGACCACTATTTGGTCGAGGGCGTAACATTAGGTGGGGTGGAACCAGCATCACCACTGGAGTTGGATAATTACTAAAACAGTGATCCGGCTCGAAGGACCACTATTTGGTCGAGGGCCAAATTTTAGGTGGACCGGAACACTGACGTAGAATCTTGTGACGCGATCCTACTGGCAAAAGACTCTTTCTTTTTCTTTCTTTTAACCATGTGATTGATGACTTACCCGGCGGGATAAGTCCTAACAAGCTGCGTCTCCGTATGGGCTATCAGCGCCATGGGGTGCTTTCTGCAGATCTTCTTGCCGATGGCTTCGTTGACTGAGGAGCAGCGGTAGCAAGGGTGGTGGATGGCTGGCGCGTTCAGGCAGCGGCCGCGGGGCTGTTGGGCTATCTGCTGGAGACATGTTGGGTAAAGCATCAATAAATGACTCAAGGATTTTTTTTGTAACACGTTTCCCCTCTCTAGAAATTTCTCCTGTATCGTGGGTGCGTTCATCATCAGCCTATAATTGTTCCCACTGCAGGGACTCAGGCCTCCTCTCTAGGAGAGGGATGGGCTATAATCTACCACGCGGGCCCAGTGCGGATTGGTAGATGTCGCATATCTTCGAATTTTTGGTTCTAAGACATGCCGGTTTCCTCACGATGTTTTCCTTCACCGTTTTGAGAGCAGTGGTGATGAAATAAATTACACAAAGTAATGCGCCTGCCTGGGTTCGAACCCACGACCAACTGTTCGTAAGTCGGGGCCGCCACCACTGGGCCACCACTGCTCTTTGGGTGCGTTCACAGACATTTAAATTCACATACACATTTGTGTCCGACCCCAGATCCGAAACAACTATTTGTAGGTCATACAAATATTTGTTCCGTGCGGGGATCGAACCCGCGACACGTAGCCCAGCAGTCAACTGCTTGAGTCATTGCGCCAACCGTAACCGGGAAACGAACCCAGGACCTCACGCACATGCGTTCGTGCTACCGACCACTAGACCAATAAATGCCAATAACTGATTCTCAAGTTCATTCTTTCTCCACTCATCATCTTCTCTTACCGTACTAGTACTATCACTGCTCTCCGAGGACTCGAAGCTGCTCCCCGGCGCCGTCTCCTTGGGCACGGTGCTCGGTTGTTTCATAGAGCTCCGTGGAGATAGCGGGTTCAAACCGCGGAATTTTATAGCCTAAAAGGAATTTACATGTAGTATTGCCATGTACTCGTAGGTAATTTTAATCGAATCTTAGTCATTAATTAATCATTTCTTTAAATAAGTTGCGTATAGTAGTTGTGTGGGTAAAGGTAGGTCCGACTTCGAGAAAGAGTTCAATCGTCGAATCCGACTATCGGCTGGGCAGCGTTAGAAAAGTTGCGTGGTATCTTCTCGTCCAACATACCGCAGTGTCTCACTCACGACAACAGTATTAAAAGTATGACCAGTGTGTGTTGCCAGTGATTACTTACGGGACCGAAACGTGGTCGCTCACAATTGGCCTCATCAGAAAGCTCAAAGTCACACAAAAGGAAATTGAGTGGGCTATGCTCGAATTTTCCGTGCGTGGTCGAAGCGAAGACATCCGCAAGAGAACCAAGGTTACCGACTTAACCCGAAGAAGGACCAGCACATTACTTGCAGGACGGAGGGCCAATGAGGCCGATAAATTGCAAGTGCAACTGTGAATCATAAGACATTGCGTTGAAAGGTCGGGACACTCGTGTGGATCGATGATTTGGTGAAGGTTGCGGGGATCCGCTGGATGAGAGACGTACGGGACCGGTCAATGTGGTGACTCTTGGGGGAGGGAGGTCTATGTCCAGCAGTGAATGTCTTTCGGATGAAATGATAATCATGATGATAAAGTCGCGATTAATTAGTCTATCCAACTTGTTGTCAATAAACTTTTAAACCTACCTGAACATATGTGACCATATCACTCAGCTCCCTCGCGATCTGGTTACTTCTCTTCCGAGTAGGCGCATGTTTGACACTCCCTGAGGTAGTCTCGGCGTCTCCCTCACTCCTTCTGAAGCTCTGGTAGAGTGAGAGAGAGGTCCGACCGCATTTATCTTCCATTGAGTTCAGGATTTTGTGCAGCTCTTTTTCTGGAAGGTAAGAAGTATGTTCTTTACAAGGGAAAAGACTGAGGGTAAAAATCCTGACCATAGACTGAGAAATTTAAGAGTACCATCCTATTGCGGCCAAACCTACGGTCTTCAGACCTAGTTACTCGCCAAGACTCCGAAGTTCCAACTTGAAATATGTCAAAGGTCAATGGAACGTAGTATTTTGGGTATCAAAAGACACAACAGGATTCGAAACACCACGCTGCGTTCCACAACGGGTATAGTGGACTAAAATGGAATTGGGTGGATCACGTCAGCCGCATACACGATGATTACTGGGCAGAAGTCTCTACACGATGGCTGTCAAAAGATGGACAGTGCCACCGAGGCCAGCCCAGAAAGAGGTGGCGAGACGATCTGAACGCGTACCGTGAGACCTGTATCGAGGAGGCACAGGAAAATTGCTCCTGGGTGGAATTGGGGGAGACCATTGCCCAGCAGTGGTGGCCAGTAGTGGCGGCCCCGACTTACGAGCAGTTGGTCGTGGGTTCGAACCCAGGCAGGCGCATTACTTTGTGTAATTTATTTCATCACCACTGCTCTCAAAACGGTGAAGGAAAACATCGTGAGGAAACCGGCATGTCTTAGAACCAAAAATTCGAAGATATGCGACATCTACCAATCCGCACTGGGCCCGCGTGGTGGATTATAGCCCCTCCCTCTCCTAGAGAGGAGGCCTGAGTCCCTGCAGTGGGAACAATTATAGGCTGATGATGATGATTGCCCAGCAGTGGAACAGTAGGTACAGGCTAATAAACAAAATCGTATCTCCTTACCATCTAACTCCTCATCATCTTCATCATAATCCTCATCAGAGAAGTACTCCGTCAGCGAGCTGCCTGCTGATTGGTTGGACATGATGGAACTGGTCCGGTTGCTCTGCTCTGGTAACGAGGTACTGGTGTGGCGGATACCGTTGGCTCTGCCAGATGTGGAAGAAAATTATTAATAAAGCTGATGTCCTCGGCTTCGCCCTCTTGGATGTCGGAAATTGACAAATTATATACTAAAACCTTTCTCGAGAACCACTCTATCCATTGGTGAAAACAGCATGAAAATCAGTACATTACCTAGTTTTTGAGTTTATATCCCGAACACAGACAGACAGACGCGGCGGAGGACTTTGTTTTATAATATGTAGTGCTTTTATGGTCCTCGATACCACGAACACCGTTGATCGGCTAAACTGATGTTTTTCGGCTGATGTTTTACGAAACTCTTAGTGCCTTAACCCAATCACTGAAGTCATAGACAGAGCTACGTAGATACTCGTACATCAACTGAGGTAGTTATGTCCAAAAATAGCCTAGGGGGCAACTTATGATGACTTCGGGTGGCTACTGAGGACACACACCAGTAATCACATTTCACTATAGTAATAGGAGGCGAGCTTATTGCGATCAATCGGGCGTAAATCCAAACTCCGAGGCTGCTACAAAGAAATTTCAGAAGGAAAAACCCAATAGCACTTTGAAAGAAAAGAAAGAAAGAAAAGAAGAAAGAAAATTTGGGGGTTCACGTCGGGGTCACCAGTTTGGGGGTATGAGGAACAGGGTGTAAAGCTCCTCATCCCCCGTAGAAAAGGGAGGATCCTCCGACCGGACGGGTGTTGTGTCCGGCGGGCTAACTGCCCGACAGTTGTAAGTCGGGAACTCCTTTATAGGCTTATGTCGCGGATAAAGTTGATAGCGCGATGTAGGATTTCTGTCAATCGTTGTTAGTACGCAGGTGTTGCGATAGATGTCGCTAGTCGCCACAAAAAGAAGAAAGAAAATTGTGTTTATTTGGCAAAAATACCTTAAAAGTTAACAAAAACAAATTCAAAATTATTAAAACTAATAATGCCAAAAGGGCCTCAGCTCAGCATAATGCCAGATGGCAAATTGGCAACACAAAGTGCACCACCTGACGCTGATTTTCAGCTGCTGCCCACTTTGCCTGACCTGTTAATCGAACCCACAACAATCGTGCTTGCGACCTATACACCAATTATATTATTATTTTTATTTTTTTATTATTATTATGTCCTTTATTCATTTTCTTACATATTCATTGCATTTTTAAATATTGCATACAGAATTTGTAAAACAATATTTAAAAATGTAAAAAATAGTGGTCCACCGACAGCGGGAGCAGGGTCCAAGCTATTACTATTATTATTTTTTTTGTTTTTTTTTTTATATCATCATCATTCTCCTGCCCTTATCCCAATTTATTTGTGGCCGGCGCAACATGTCTTCTTCTTCCATACTTCCCTATTTCTCGTCATCTCAGCAGTCACCTTCTAGCCATATCATCCTTCACACAGTCCATCCATCGTTTCTTTGGTCTTCCTCTACTCTTATAGCCATCTACATTCATACTCCAGCCAGCCTATAGGTCATCATCATCATCATCATTTCAGCCGAAAGACGTCCACTGCTGGACATAGGCCTCCCCTAAGTGTCGCCACATAGGCCTCCCCTAAGTGTCGCCACATTGACCGGTCCCGTGCGTCTCGCATCCAGCGGATCCCCGCAACCTTCACTAGGTCATCGGTCCACCTAGCCTATAGGTACTGATAGTATAATAATAAGCATGGTTACCTGAAGGCAGTTGATAGCACTCCACCATATCCTTGTGCTGAACTGGCTCCAGTTAGGCCCATTGTTGGACTTGCTTCTATGGGAAGTAGCTTCTTATTCTTCACTAGCACCTGTTAAAGAACGAAGTTGATGGTAAATTGGAAGGTAACACATAAATATGTGAGATGTTTAGAAGTAAACATACCTAGAGATAACTTTACAGATGCTTACAAATGCAATGAAAGTATTCAATCACGAATGAAATTAACTAAAGTAACTCTTACTACGGTACTCAGATATTTAATGATTACTTAAGCCGTCACTTAGTAAAATTTTGACATACTTTTGTATGACGAAACTGTCAAAACCTTTACTAAGTGATGGCCTAAGTAATCATTAAACCTCTCTGAGTGCGGCAGGAGCAGTGGTGGCTCAGGTGTGTCGGCCCCGACTTACGAACAGTAGGTCGTGGGTTCGAACCCAGGCAGGCGCATTACTTTGTGTAATTTATTTCATCACCACTGCTCTCAAAACGGTGAAGGAAAACATCGTGAGGAAACCGGCATGTCTTAGAACCAAAAAATTCGAAGACATGTGACATCTGCCAATCCGCACTGGGCCCGCGTGGTAGATTATAGCCCATCCCTCTCCTAGAGAGGAGGCCCGAGTCCCTGCAGTGGGAACATTATAGGCTGATGATGATGATGATGAGTGCGGCAGTGAAACCGTGACGGGCGATAAAAAAATATTTAAAACTTCTTTATATGCCTAGCTGATTTGATTTAACTCGTATATGTATCTTATCGGCGCTGTATAGGCGTGTATCATCATCATCATCAGCCCATAATATTCCCACTGCAGGGACTCAGGCCTCCTCTCTAGGAGAGGGATGGGCTATAATCCACCACGCGGGCCCAGTGCGGGTTGACAGATGTCACATAATATGTCTTCGATTTTTTTGATTCTAAGACGATTGATTGATTCGGCGGTTTCCTCACGATGTTTTCCTTCACCGTTTTGAGAGCAGTGGTGATGAAATATGCTGCCTGGGTTCAAACCCACGACTTATGTTCGTAAGTCGGGGCCGCTACCACTGTGGGTCACCACTGCACACTTGTATCAAGTATTTATATAATTACTTACCTTATATTTAAGTTGTTCAGGACTCGGCAACCGCGGCTCATCCGTGTAGTCGACTTCGAAAAGGAATGACGTCACCAGTTTGTCTCCAAACACTGCCTGGATGAAGACAACATCAATAGAGGACCAGCATTATGTGGTTTTACATATATATTTATAGTAGTTTTAATAAAACCGTTTCCCCACACAAGGAATTCCACCTGTATCCAAACACCCATCCCCAACTTTGTAAGCGTATATCTGTCCCTCTGTGCACAGGCCTCTCTCCATTCCTTCCATTTTCCTCGTTGTGTCGCTTTTTCCCGTCTACTATTTATTTATTTATTTATTTATTTATGTACACACAAAATACAAAAAAAGGAAAATACATAAAAAGAATAGAAGAGCACAAAGGTACTGCTTATTTCATAAGAAATCTCTTCCAGCAGACCTGCGAGAGGAAAGTTAAATTAGAAATATAGACACAGTGTGTAGCAAAGAAAAACAGGAAAATTTTAATTAGAATTTTGAAAAAAAAAAAAATTGTACCTGTCGATACAAAATAAACATACATACATATAAAAATAAACACTATTATTAGGAGTACATACATAAAATGTATAAACATACATAAATACAGAATATTACAGTATAGAGGAGAGGTAATGTTCTTTGACTTGTTTTTTGAAAATAAACAAAGATTTAGAGTCTAGAATTTTAGGCGGAAGTGAGTTCCACAAACGTACTGCGTGAACAGAGAAAGAGTAAGAAAAGGATTCGGTTTTATGGGATGGGAAATTAAGATGATGCCTAAGGTGGGATCTACACAGAGCATCAGAGGGACGGGTAAAAGAAAAACGATCGCGAAGGTAGCTGGGGTATGCAGGGTTATAAAGGATGTTGTAAAGAAGACATAATATTCGAGTGTTCCGGCGAAGACGGATAGGGAGCCACTTGAGTTCCTTGCGGAAGTGAGAAACATGGTCATATTTTCTCAGACCAAACACAAAACGGATGCAAAGATTTTGTAGGCGCTCAAGTTTATTTAACAGCTCCTCGGTGGCATCCAAATAGCAGGCATCAGCATAATCAATGATCGGCTGAATCAGAGTTTGAGCCAAGTAAATTTTGGTTCTAAGAGGTAAGAAGGTCTGTAAGGATTTAAGCGAGTGAAAGTACTATCTGCATGCCATATAAAAATTGTTCTGTGCGGGGATCGAACCCGCGACACGCAGCACTGAGTCAATCGCTCGCTCAACCACTGCACCAACCGTGCGTTCACGTGGCTTATTCCGACTACAGTAAAGCTGATTTAAATAGGTACTATTTTCTGTCATTATTTACTTGAACATCACTGGAGAAAACAATGGAGGGAGGCCTTTGAAAAAACTAAAAGACTAACATAACACAACGCCTGTATTCCCAGAAGGGTTAGGTAGAGGTGTATCTACTAGTACACCCACATCACCAGTGGTGTTTTCGTTTTTTTTTTTTTTTTTTAAACTTTGCCCCACACTAGGAATTTCTCCTGTATCGTGGGTGCGTTCACAAACATTTAAACTGACATACACAAATACCCAGACCCGGAACAACTATCAGTAGGTCATACAAATACTTGTTCCGTGCGGGGATCGAACCCGCGACACGCGGCGCAGCAGTCCGATCGCTCAGCCACTGCGCCAACCGTGCCGTCAAAGTATTAATAAAAGTCGTATGCCTGATTTTTTTTTTGGGATTACGAAAGTGAACGTGTTATACATACGTAACTTTCCGAATCGAAGTGTTTGTGAATACCTAAGGGGCTAGAACTGGAATGATGACGGACCATCTAGTTTTCTGAGTACAATGCCTTTGAACAACTGACCTCAAACGTGCTGGCCATGACCTGTTGCTGGGGGAGGCTGCAGTGGTTCTCGATGCTCAGGATCAGAGGGTACGGAGACGCCACGAATGCACTCCTGTTTGGAAGAAATAACATAACATTATACCTGAAATCCCCGAAGGGTAAGGCAGATGTGTACCTACCAAATAATAATAGTCCTCCTGACCGTTTTTCGGCCACGGCGGCCAATCCGCTGAGATTAGCCATCTGCGCGGGAGATATTATAGTGCACAAGTGTGTGCGCAGGCACAAGTGCACTCTCTGTTCCCTTTTCTCTCATAGTCCTCAGGGACGGCAATCCGACACGACCGGAGAGAGATCAGGCGCAGGACCAACGGCTTAACGTGCTTTCCGAGGCACGGGGGTATTATACCACCAACTACCAAACTCCGGGCTACCACTGGGAAATTTCTAATGAAAAACCCAATAGCACTTTTTGTCCGACCCGGGAATCGAACCCAGGACCTCATGCACAGCAGTCGCGCTTGCGACCACTAGACCAACGAGGCAGTAATATATACTATAATATATACTCTATTAAATACTATACCTATCTAATAGTGCACCCACAGTGCGCCAGATACGTTTAAGCCTATAAAGAACCTACGCAATACACACGTGTCTCCCACTGAAAAATTCCTGATGGAAACATCCAGTAACACTCTGCCCGACCCGGGAATCGAACCCAGGACCTCGCGCACAACAGTCGACACTAGAAGAACGAGCCAGGCATGAGCAATTTAATATATTAAATCTTTAAGGTAATTTAGTGGGGAATAATCGGTCTACTATAAATCATTTAACAATATGTCTTCATAGACCGTAAACTACCTAGTATCAGTCAATGCCCTGCATCATCTGACCCCTCTTCTAACACCACTTGCCCTCTTCTTATTCTCTATAAAAGGGGTCAGTAATGCTGGGTAAGTGGGTACTAACTGTACCTATACATTGTAGTATGTAACTACCAACCTAGCAATAGTCTCAACCACTCTTCTGAAAGGTATCTTCGTAGTGAAGGTGTGTCCGTGGTAGATGACGGGGCTGCCATCGTCTCCATCCCAGCAGTCCAGCTCCACGCAGCGGCAACCCGTGAGCAGTACCTGGGGACAAAAGAGCTGGGTTTTAATCATAAAGTTTGTGAGTGTATATGTTTGTTACTCTTTCACGCAAAAACTGCTGAACGGATTTAAATAAAATTTGGTACACAGATAGTTCATAACCTGGATTAACACATAGGATAGTTTTTATCCCGATTTTATCTTCCCGTGGGATTATTTTCAAGTTGTAGTGGTTGAAGCCGCTGGCTGATAACAGCTAGTCTGTGTATAAAATGCAAAGCTTACTGACTGAGGATTAACGCACAGACCAAACCCTTAGGGCTAGAAGCTTAAAACGCACACGTATTTCTCTTATGACGTAGGCATCTAAAAGATTTTCAAAATTCAACCCCCAAGGGGGTGTCCCTTGGAGGTGGTTTCATCCACCTCCAAGGGACACCCCCTTGGGGGTTGAATTCAGACCTATAGAGCAGTTCAAATACTGTGCGTTTGATTTATTTGGTTAAGCTACACTATAAACTTTAGGTTAAATCCATAAAAGTTCTAATTGGAAGCATTATTTGACCTTAATTTACGAATCCTGAATATGCTTATCTTCAAATATTCACCCACATAAGAAAGATTTTCAAAATTCAACCCCCAAGGGGGTGTCCCTTGGAGGTGGATGAAAGTTTGTGTGGAAGATCGTCATTTTTAATATTTGTGACATATACGCGGGCAAAGCTGCGGGCAAAAGCTAGTATAACATAACATATCAATACGCAAATCCAAGAAGGGTTACAAGCCCGCCAAACTATTCTCGAACACTGTAGGTAACTCCTAAAAGCAGGAATCAACAGTGGCGACCACAAGAAAAGCGCCGAGACAATGAAGCTCGACATAGTCCCAGATTAACAATTTAACTGTCTTGGATCCCGCAACGACATTATCCGAATAGAATAGCGGACGATTTCACCTGTTATGTCTAAGTGCATGTTTACGTACAGGCGGGACGTCGCGCGGCGCGTGCCGCGTTTTTAATTCAAACACATGGCGATTTATGAAATACATATTTATCGATTTCAATCGTCGATTTTTCGAGAAGCTATTTTTGCTCGTTAGTTTAAAATGCAGCGTTTGTTGCGGTGGACCCGTCTCTCAGTAAATTAATAAAAAAACACGAGACGAGCCTTCTGCATGTAGGTACCTAAAATGGGGCGAGCCTTAAATTCCTGATGGAAACATCCAGTAACACTGCCCGACCCGGGAATCGAACCCAGGACCTCATGCACAGCAGTGGCCGGCGCTGGCGACCACTTGACCAACGAGGTAGTCGTAGTGGCCTTTTGGTTTCGTCATCATCATCATCATCAGCCTATAATGTTCCCACTGCAGGGACTCAGGCCTCCTCTCTAGGAGAGGGATGGGCTATAATCTACCACGCGGGCCCAGTGCGGATTGGTAGATGTCACATGTCTTCGAATTTTTTGGTTCTAAGACATGCCGGTTTCCTCACGATGTTTTCCTTCACCATTTTGAGAGCAGTGGTGATGAAATAAATTATACACAAAGTAGCGCCTGACGGGGTTCGAACCCACGACTGGGCCACCACTGCTCAGTCGGGGCCGCCACCACTGGGCAACCACTGCTCTTTTTGTTTGGCTTCGTACGGGACTAATTTTAATTTAATCTAAGTAGGTATGTCCTAATTTTAAGTGTTTCTCTTATGTTTTTAATTTTTTGTTAATTTGTTCTGTCCTGTGTGAAACCAATAAATACTTTTTCTTTCCTTTTTAACCGACTTCTAAAAAAGAAGGAGGTTCTCAATTCGGATGTTTGTATTATTTTTATTTTTTTTAAATGTTTGTTCGGGCATAACTCCGTCACTTGCTAACCGATTTGAAATTTTTTTTCTTTGTTGGAAAGGGTATACTTCCGAAATGGTCCCATAATTTTTTTTTCGAAATCGGACAAGCGGTTTTTGAAAAATCAACAAATCTCAAAAAAAAAACTACATTTTCCATATTGACATGGAACATATGAACCACTAAAAAGTGAAAATAAAAACTTTTTAACAAAAAATAAAACCGACTTAAAAAAAAAAACACAAAAAAGTGAAAAATAAACTTTAGAAGAAAAACCAGTCTCTGAAGTCGGTGGCAAAAAAATGAAATCAAACAAACAAAAGTCACCGACTTCAGAGACTGGTTTTTCTTCTAAAGTTTATTTTTCACTTTTTTGTGTTTTTTTTTGAAGTCGGTTTTATTTTTTGTTAAAAAGTTTTTATCCTTAGACAGTTTTGAGATCTTATTTATGTAGAATAGTGTCTAGTACCTATATGGTGTCAGAGATTTTATGCCGACTATCCATGGGCATCAGTCTGTCTTATTTGTACGAGAGACCAGGTAATACTGGACCCTGGCTGTACATAAGTAAGGTACCTACATCAAAATAAATAGGTACGAGAAAGACACGGAGTACTTATGCCCGCCCGCGCTCTTTGTCCCTTTTATTCTTGAAAACTAGTAATATTTAAATAATTTATCCATAGGTAGGTAATCATTTATGGGTTAACCCGGTTAACCCAATGTTTAATCAAACATAAAAGTTATAGGTCTAACTCTAATCGTACCATAAATTTTAATTTGATTCATTAAAGAACTCCGGCCCTAACATGACCTACTGACCGATAAAAATTGACCATTTTCGTCCCAGGTGGAATTATTGACTCCATTGTATTGTATAATTACATGTAGGTAACTAAAAATATAGTAAGTATAGCTAGATACACGAAACAATCTTCACTAAAAGTTTCAAAATAAACAATAAAAACGTTCGATGTTAATTATTTATACCTAAAATATTCCTTTATCGTAAATGTAATAAGCTTATTAACATGTTTTGTTACATTTCAATGCTTCCCGTCCTTACCCCACACGTGTTTCGTCATGTGGATAATTTTAAGTCTTTGAAGTTCATTGAAACGAGGCCAAAGGGCACCGCGCATGCGCGCCCTTATTGATTTAGTGCTCCTGTGCTGGCTTTTCCTAGAAATCCTAGGGACATTCGACCTATATTCAAGCGTCCCGAGTTTAGTCTTGCAACAATCTCGTGACGCGTTAGACGATTTTTCGTCTTTTTCAACTAATTCTACTAAGTACCGCTAAGCCGCGCGTTTTAACCATAGACAAAAGAGAAAAGAACTGTCAGATTCTTGTTATGAAATTAATTCCATTTATTTTCTTAGTTTGTTATTGTTTGTGGCTTATTTATAAAATACAAAGAGACCAATTTACAAGAGGTTTAGAATAATAATAATTAGTGTCGTTAGACGTAAAGACGTATATATTATTATTATACTCTTTCAAAGAGTCTGTCTCTTTGACTTAAGCTAACCTAAGCGGTTGTTGTTTTGCCGGTTTCAAATCGTTTAATTTACGCAAAATCTTTCAAAATTGACGAAATGAAGGAAACCACTGGCGAGGTTGATACTAGGAATGTTGTGAAGAACCGGGAGTTGCTTTATCGTATGATTATAAGGTAAGTCATGTTTATTTTCTATCTTAGATCGTAATTTGAGTATATAACCTCCAATACTACAAATTATGTCTGTTCTGTCGAATAATGCCTCAATTATACATGATATTCACGGTTAAAGGTGAAAAAACTCGTAATAAGTCATTATTTATAATATACTCATAACAGGTTATTGGATACATTTTTGACTAACATGTTTTTTTTTTAGTCAACTTATGTACGATGGCTTCTCTTCAATTGCGGCGACATTGTCAACCGCAGTTCACGCTGATCCGCCGTGCCCACCGAGCGACAGGTCGGTTAAATATCATACACTATACAAAACATTGGGACTTATACTTGACTATTATCATAATCTACAAATTTGCCATAGATTATGGCCATAAAACTAATCAATTTTACGGCTACAACACAGTATTATGTTATGCTGAGTATGAAACCCCCACTAACAAGACATATGACCATCTTCACATAGTGTATAACCCGTCTTTCGGGCTTCACCGCTCTTAGGTTAAAACAAAGCCACTCCTGCTGTTTGTACTCTTTGATTGGATTTGATTGAATTGGATACTCATAATGGATTTTAATGCAGTTTTCAGCAATAGATAGAGTGATTAAAGGGGAAGTTTCATGATCAGATATATAAATTTTGCACCCGTGAGAACCTGGGCCAGGCCGCTAGTTTAAATTAAAGCATTAACTTAGAATACACATGTCCCACAGGCTTCTAAACCTAATGATGGTGGGTCTACAACATGAGCCGGATCGCAAGGACCGCCTGGCTGCGTCAAGCGGGGCTGAGCATCTGCTCGGTACCACTGGGTTTGGTAAGTACAGTTTTAATACTTACTAAATGTTGTAAATTACATTATGTTTATAATCCTAAGAATGTTGAGGTGGACATGTAGCGCAGCAAGAATGGATAAAGTAAGGAATGACTGTATTAGGGGAAGTCTTGGTGCCTGTTACAGAAAAATTGAAAGGAAATTGTGTATTTTGGAATGGCCATATTGTGATGAAATGAAAAAAAAACATGTCACTGACCATGATATCTTCAAAAGAAATAAGGTCGTAAATTGAGTTATGTGCAAATACATACATACAAATGTTTGAAACAACTGCTTTTCACAGGATTTCATGTTTTATCCTCTTTATCAAAAAAGTAGTTCCTCAACAGTGTCCCACCCACCAATCATTTATTTTGATACTATCAACTATATTCCTTTGAAAAAAAGAGTAAAGCTTGATGGTTGACAAAAACATGTTGCGCTGACCCCAAGTAACATGGAACAAGGGCAGAAAGATTATGTTGATGATGAATACTCCTCCCCCACAGACTTGGAGTACGAGATGGACGCCTCCTCCTTAGCCCCGGAGCCTGCAACCTACGAGACTGCCTACGTCACGTCCCATAAGATGGCATGCAGAGCGGGAGCCTTCAGCACGTGTGGACAGCTGCTGGCTACTGGCTCTGTTGATGCTTCCATTAAGGCAAGTATAGCAGCCAGGGGAGGTAGTTCATGTTGGGCCAAAGTATAGTCAATCTCAGACACTTTACTACATAGTCCTCATAATATGACTTGACCCATCGCTGGACTTTAAAAGAGACAGTGATGGTGATTGAGTGTTTCGACTGTTTTTTCTCAAAGTTGTCACATAGGAAACACCGGCTCAAAATATGAATAAAATAAAAATATGATTCTTATCATTATTTTTTATTTAAATATTTTTTTTTGTATTTTTTTTTGTTTCTTTTTTTTGTGTTTTTTTTTTGTATAGTGGAGTTGGCAGCATCTAGCTAGACGCAGGTGGTGACCAAGATAAGACCCATGCGTTGAGTCGGCGGTATTGCCAGGAGCGTGGGTAACAGATGAATGAGGGCACACAAAACAGAGGAGAGTGGCAGAAGTGGAGGCCTGTACCCAACAGTGAGTGAATCCGAGCTGAAATGATGAACAAAAATATTATATTTCAGATTCTGGACGTGGAGCGTATGTTGGCTAAGTCAGCTCCTGAAGAAGTGGATCCTGGCAGGGAGCAACAAGGACACCCTGTCATCAGGACTTTGTGAGTTACTCCGATAACAATTTTATTTCATTCCTAGCTGTTCCCCGCGATTTTCGTCCGCATGAAATGATTATAAAAATATTAGTTCCCTATTTGAATCAGATTTTAATTTTTTTAACAAAAGTAGCCTAAGTTACGGACACTGACATCACCATTATGATAGTTGGTTAAAGGCAGGCAGATAATATTTTGCATGAAAACATAACTCGTGAGATTTCATTTTGTTTCTCTTCTCATCTGCTATCATCATCATCATCATCAGCCTATAATGTTACCACTGCAGGGACTCAGGCCTCCTCTCTAGGACAGGGATGGGCTATAATCTACCACGCGGGCCCAGTGCGGGTTGGCAGATGTCACATGTCTTCGAATTTTTTGGTTCTAAGACATGCCGGTTTGCCACCCCTGGGCCACCGCTGCTATCAGTCATCCTTAACTATGATCAGATGTGTGGAAAGATACATCACATTCTCCACCCCCAAAAACTAACAAATTTCACCCTTCACCCCCCAGGTATGATCACACGGACGAGATCACAGCGCTAGACTTCCACCCTAGGGAACAGATCCTAGTGTCTGCATCCCGAGACTGTTCCATTAAGCTGTTTGATATCACTAAGGCCTCCGCTAAGAAGGCTTTCAAGTCTATCACGGTAAGTAATTTGTAAAAGTATTTCCCTACCCAATCTATTTGGACCTGTATGTGACGGTTCCTAAACTACCCCAGGCTGATAAAATTTTAGTTTTTTTCTAAATCATAGTAATGTTCACAAGTTGCCATGACTGACCTGCAGGGCTATTGCGTATCTTATAATGACAGTGGATAACTCATAATGTCTATCAAATAACTGTCAAATGGTGAGTTTTTAAGAAAAAAATGTACCAAACCATAACCAATTTACAGTTAATCTATATGGACATTTCTGATAGCCACTGACGTTAAAAAGATACGCAATAAGGGGGCTGGAAGTCTTTAAATAGAAGCAAAGAAAACCTGTTCAGGTGGAGATTCATAGATGCCTTGAGTGTCTGTTGGTGCCTCGCGAGCTATGGGACACTTGATATCGTGTCTTACCTGTTCTAATATTTGCCTATCACAAGAGCTGATGGGCGCGCGCTACTGAAAATACCGAACTTGTCTCCAAATGTTAGGCAATTAGGGATGTATCCTGACTAAAAAAAATATGATTCTGTTTAGTCCGTCAGTTAGATTATCGAAAAATATTGAATACGTGTTTTTTGTTTTATCAAATTAATAAAGAATTACGAAAATAAAATGTGGCAAAGATCATGAGTTGGGGCGTATGACACCACTTCGTGGTAAAAAATGTGCGACGCTGTGACGTCACACGAGTTTTCAAAGCACTGTATCGTGTTTATTATTTTTAACGTTAAAAAGAAGAAAAAATGTGTCGAATATGTTTTAGGAATCTGACTACTTAATTCGATTTTTTTTTGTCAACTGTTTGTCTGATTCTTCGTCGGATCTTTTAAGATTTGTCTGTCTGTCACTGTATTGTCATCGACACGCTAAGAAGAACACGGTAAGTAATTTATACAGGGTGGCGCCATCAATTCGACAATAAATTAAACTCCGTGTAGGTCCTTTCCTCACGATGTTTTCCTTCACCGTTTTTGAAAGTCCCGCTTATTAAAATTTCATTGTCCACAGGATGCCGAACAAGTCCTATGCGTGGCCTTCCATCCTCTCGGCGACCACATAATAGCGTCCAGCACTCAGCCAGTAATACGTCTGTATGATGTAACAACCAGCGCTTGCTTCGTATGCCCCATACCTTCGCACCATCATACTAGACAAGTTAATTCTATACAGTAAGTTGAAATAGGCGAATTTAGACCTTACTAGCTGAAACCCGCGTGGATGTAGGATATCGTGACAAATTATATACTAGAACCTTCCTCAAGAACCAGTCTATCCATTGGTGAAAATAGCATGAAAACAACAAAATCGGTGCGATATTAAAACTTTTAATATCAGAACTTGCAGTGTCTTTTAATTTAAAAGACACTTGTAATCCATATGAATAACATGTATTTGTGGTGGTATCTTTCTAATCCTAGCTAAATATAATAAGATACCAAGATAATTATTAAATATGAGATTGAGATAGCTTAAAAATCTATTGCATGAGCAGGGCTGTTTGTCAAAGTTTTTATAGTAGCAAAGACTTCTTTGACAATAAATATTAAATATGCCTTAAAAAAATTGCAGAAACATGTATGGTCTTGTTGTTTTGTATTTTACCATTTTTTTTATATCATGTTTTTTAAGCAAATAATTATTTTCAGATTCTCCCCCAATGGCAAATACTTTGCAAGCGGTAGCGCAGACGGCTGTGTCAAACTATGGGACACGGTGTCCAACAGATGCTTTAATACCTTCATCAATGCCCACGACGGATCTGAAGTGTCTTCTGTTGCATTTACTCGGAATAGCAAGGTTAGTATCCTGCCTAGGCTTTTCCTAACTATATTGGGGTCGAGTTTCAGTCTAACTAGACGCAAACTAGCCAGGATCCGTGGCTAATCAAGTATTCTCCAGCTGAATACCAGTATTTTACATGGAGTGACTGCCTATCTGACCTACACAATCCAGTTAATACTAGGTAGTATGATAACCCTTCGTAAAGGCTAGTTTTCAGACTTTCGGACCTAAGTTACTCCTGATAACATTAGCTAACCAGCCAGTAAAAATCCCGTGAAAATCGGTCCAGCCGTGTACCGGCTAAGGCGGCTCGCCCACGGCGACTTTTTGTAGCGATGCCGTCGTGCGTTCGTAGCGATACAGTCGCAATACGGTCGCTAGCAGTTTGACTTAGCTCACAAAACCAACGCGCGTCCGTAGCGATGCTGTCGCGCGTTTCGTGTACTCGCGACAGCATCGCAAAAAGTCGCGGAGGGCGAGGGGCCTAAACTACGTTAGCCAACACAAACAGGACAATTTAAATAAATGTTTTTTTTTGTTACCAAAAAAAAAACTGCTATTTTTAAATTGCAAACAGACTTAAATTTCATGTATTTTATTTTAATATAAATCACAAATATATAAGTATTAATTTGTTTGTTTACAGTATCTCCTAACATCAGGACTGGACTCTTCTATCAAGCTATGGGAGCTAGCGAGCAGCAGATGTCTCATTCAATATACTGGAGCTGGGACCACAGGTAATCTATACTTCTATAGTTTCACTAGGCTGAAAAAAACGGCCAAATGCGAGTCGGAGTCGCGCATAAAGGGTTCCGTACTATCCCACCGGGGCTGCAGGTTGTTCGAAAGAGATACCGTGGCCCCGGACACAAAGAATTAAGAAGGAACATGTGTGGTTTTTAGTCAGTAGAAGTCTGACACTCCGCCCAGAGCGGGAGGAGTCATTTAATGATTTCCCCAATCTTCAAAAAAGGGTCACTACACAAATTTATAATTTCGTATTTTAATCTTCTAGGCAAACAAGACCACCTGGCTCAAGCAGTATTTAATCACACTGAGGACTATGTCATGTTTCCTGATGAAGCGACCACCTCACTGTGCACCTGGCATTCTAGGAGTGCCAGCAGGTGCCAGCTGATGTCTTTGGGGCATAATGGGGCTGTGAGGTAAGATATCTTGAGATTCTTGAGAAAAGACACTAATCACCACTTAGAGCGAATTCATCGAGCAATCACCACTTTGAGCAATGATGGGGTATCATCGGTATGCCAGCAGGTGCCAGCAGATGTCTCTAGGACATAATAGAGCCGTGAGGTAAGGGCCTTTGAAGTCGAAAGAAAGTCATTAATCACAACTACGAGCAAATTTATCGACTAATCACCACTTTGAGCATAACAGTACACCCATATATTTATCGCTTCTGCTATAACTGAAGTTTTTGATTATAGCACGCTCCATTTAATTAAGGTATCCTTCAAACTCGTAGGAAATAAATATAACGACACTTTGTAGGCAATACATTTACAACAGTTTTGATCTGAACTATTTTTACGATAACACTCACCGCTAACGAGAAAAATGCAAAAAACTGAAATTTTTGACTTTTGACCTTAAAGAACTTTTTAGCACACGCGATTTGTGGGAAGGGTGTATTCAAGACCAATTTTCAGATCTATGCGTATTATTGTTGTGTACAGCCTTTAGAAAATCAAGCAAGTATATACTTTTTTCTCTATCTTTTCCAGGTTCATAGTCCACTCCGGAACTGCTCCGGCCTTCCTAACGTGCAGCGATGATTACCGAGCGAGATTCTGGTATAGACGTAACACACATTAATGGGGAACCGGCAGAATCTTTTGACTGCGATGACGATTATACAGGTTTTTTTTTTATTATGTTCCAAATTTTTTTTTAAGAGAAAATAAGTAGTTATGTGTAACAATTTTGAAAATAAAAATATTCTATCCGGAATTTCAATTTTGCGTGAGAACATGATTACTATACGAAATCTAGATATTTGAGTACTAAAACTGGCCAAGTGCAAGTTACTTGCACATGAAGGGTTCCGTACCATTGTAGTAGATATTGAGAGATTTTTCATGTTATTTTAGCACCATAGACTTCTTATAGGTTTTCCTGTAATCTATAAGGGTTGAACTAATTTCTATATTTTTTTCTAAATTTTAGGCTTAGTAGTTTCGAAGATAAGGGAGGGGGAATGGTCGGACAGACAGACAGACACGAGTGATCCTATAAGGGTTCCGTTTTTTCCTTTTGAGGTATGGAACCCTAAAAATACGTATATTATTATTTCCAACTAGCGGACGTCCCGCGGTTTCACCCGCGTAGATCCCGTTCCCGTGGGAATACCGGGATAAAAAGTAGCCTATGACACTCAACAATAATGTGGCTTTCTATTGGTGAAAGAATTTTTTAAATCGGTTCAGTAGATCCCGAGATTACCCCTTACAATTTAACAAATATACAAACACACAAACTTTACCTCTTTATAATATTAGTATAGATAAGGATCATAATATTAAGATTTGGAATTTTGGAATGTGATAAAAAAAATCGTCAAACTCAACTTTTTAGTGATGGTATATTTAAAGGTATAAGCGACAGGGCAGAAATAACGTAAGGAATTTTCGCTGAATTTACAACGGATATATTGGGGGCGGCTTCCAGTCTAACTGGATGCAGCTAAGTACCAGTATTGTACATGGAGCGATTGCCTATCTGACCTCCACAACCCAGTTAGTTGGTAATACGATACCACTTGGTAAGGGAGCGTTCAAGTATTACGTAACGCAAATTTTTGAAGATTTTTGACCCCCTTGTAACGCACCGTAACGTTTTTCTGTACTCCCCCTCCCCGTCTCTAAACGTTACGTAACACTCAAGTGATCATTTTTACCCTAAAGTCGTAAAAAGTTATGTAATATCTTTTACTCTTGGTGTACTATTATTGATCGAAGCTTGGTATAGTTTTAATCTACTATATAAAACAAGAGAATTTTAATTCGCAACACCTGCATATTTTGTAACGTAAATGAAAAGGGTTGCCAGTTTGGGAATTTTAATTCCCTAATTTTTTAGAATGTTACGTAACGTGTTGTAAGAAACACCCCCCCTCCTGTAACGCATCGTAACGTTTTACGAGACCCCCTCCCTCCCCAAATTGCGTTACGTAATACTTGAACGCTCCCTAAGACTAGTTATCAGATTTCCAGGCCACTGACTACCTGTAATGACTGTTAAGGATCTGTATATGACAGCCGGGACCAACAGATTTGCTTGTCATTTTAGCTTTCAATTTGTCATTCTTAAATGTCATAGTTTAGAACACTTGCCTGATTGCCTGTATACTTATTCCATCACTATTTCTAAAATCATCGGCAGAAATGAATTCTATGTTTTATGTCACGACATTTCGCATGAAATGGTTGACTATTATTGATAAGACTTGGTAAATATTTTAGATTTAAGATGAAAAAATAAACTGATAATGCTCAGTAAATAAACATTTGAAGATATTTGTGTCAAATAAAAACTTTTTCTTTAAAATACTTTGGTGTCTGTATTCATTTTCTCGAAGAATGCTGTATTGATTTTGATGTTACTTACTTATAGGTAAGAATAAAAATAAAATAGGTAATGTCTGGGCATAAGACGCTGGGAATAAAACCGATGTTTTAAAATATTTGGTGTCTATATTACGAATTTACTCGAAAACTACTGTAGTACTGTCGCAAACACTAATAATTATGTATAATTGTATTCACTAAATCTACATAAAATTACAATCAAGAGATTAGAAGAAAAACACTTTAAAGTCACTATATCACTATACTAATAAAATTATAGGTAAAATTATAAAAAATACGTTTGTCTACAATTGAAATAAACTTGACGTTCTTAAATATTCAGTGTCTATATTCATATACCGTCAATTTCCTTGAAAATTACTGTACACATTTTGATGTATACTTACATACATAAAAATATACCGTCACTAGCGGGACATCTTTCATAATAGGGGATCGGACAAAAAAAAAAAGTCCGTCAGATAGATTTCCAAAAAATATTTACCACATACCTATTTTCTTTTTTCACGTAAACAAAAACTGAAGACGATAGACGATACAGTGCTTCGAAAACTCGTGTGACGTTTGTACCTACAAGTGACGTTACAAGCCCCACTCCATGATCTTTGACGCACTTTATCTTCGTAAATTTTTATTGATTTGATAAAACAAAAAACACCTAAAGCACTCGGCACATAAGTTGAAACAAAATGGCGGTCGTCCGCATAGGTAAAATGACAAAAATAAAGTGAGATTCGAACGAAAATGTGCAACTGAGCATTCAAGATCATAATTCAACTTACGGGATGCAATCTGTAATACATTATCGGGTCTCAGTCGACTTATTTTCATGATTGTAGCTTCGCGAACGACCGCCATTTTGTTTCAACTTACGTGCCGAGTGCTATTTCTAATATTTTTCGATAATCTAACTGACGGACTAAACAGAATCATATTTTTTTGAGTCAGTCCGATTATTATTTTGAGCTCTTGATATTTTGACGCTGTTTCAAGCACCATGCTTGTGACAGTATAAGTTTAGTTATAAAGCTTATAGCATTATCACTAGGAATAAACTTAATGGTTTAAAATATTCAGTGTCTGTATTCATGTAAGACTATTCAAAAACTACTGCACTAATTTTCATGTACATTTAATTTTTCTTTTTAAATTATCGATAACAAAATCCTATGTGGAATAATTTTAAATCAGTGTCTATCTATGTTAGGAAAACACGGTGTAATTCTATAGTAAAATAATAAATGTCTTCAAATTATAATAATTATTGTGTTTTATTTGCAAACTGCCGTGGCCAGAAACCTAGCTCTAAAGGTGGACAGAGACCATAATTATTTGCCTAGCTTTTTTTTTTAAGTGTTGGCTTCAACATAAATACCAGTATTTTACATGGCCCATCTGAGCTCCACAACCCAGTTTTTTATTTTTTTAAAACGTTGCCCCACACTAGGATTACTCCTGTATCGTGGGTGCGTTTACAAACATATATATTTAAACTCACATACACAAACACACCCAGACTCGAAACAACTATCTGGAGGCCTTACAAATATTTATTCCGTGCGGGGATCGAACCCGCGATACGCAGCGCAGCAGTCCAATCGCTTAGCCACTGCGCCAACCGTGCCGTCAAAGGGTCAGGTACTAGGTAATTAGATAATACCTCTACAGTGGTCTCCTGCCCACCTGTAGATATTTAATTTCATAAAAATGTCGTAGCTTTTTACTTACGATAGGATATCCTTACAATCATAATAAATACAATCTGGCTTCGATATAGTAAATTTTGATAAGAGAGGGGACTTTGTCATTGCAGTCGAGGCATAATTTACAGCCGAAAACTGCAATAACCACTTTGTGAATTTTTATTGCCGCACAAGTTGTGATAAATGAGCACATCCACTAGTGTGGAAAACATTTCATGTTGAACGTAATCATAGTACGATTAGAACCAGTTTTCGAGGATGTGTATTGAAAAAATAAATCGAGCAGTGTCCTATGGTAACTTCGTATAATTTACTTAAAAAATTAATGAGCTCGTTTCGAGTTGATCGCGATCACTTGAGCGAAGTTCAGCCGTTGCATCGGAGCAAATGCTCTTATGTAACGACCTGAGCGGTTCGTTCCACGTCTAGAAAAATGTATCATGGGTCAACCCGGTTAGATTGACACCCAAATAATAAAACCAATTTGCAACAAAAATATCCGACTTAGAAAACACTAAAAACACATTAAAAGTGGAAAATAACTTTACTTCCGGATGTTATTGCTAATTATAAATATCCACGAGAGATAAATAAATATAATAAAGGACATCTTATATTTTAAATTATCACTAACCTGACTATACAGTTCCACTGAAGACTCTCCCTTCAGCTGATGTCCAGTGAGGTACGTGTTGTGACTGCTCGCTATGTAGTACTGGCTTAGGGGACCCGTCATATCCTTAGCTATGGATTTGTGGACCTCTTCCTCTCCCGACGTTGAGGATTTTCTGAGGAAGAAAAGGTTTTGTTAGAAATCATTGAACGATGACAAGCAAAATTCTCTTAGTTGCAGTTACAGAGTCTGGATTTGTTTCCTGTTGATAGCAATAGAATAGCTCCGACATAGCTCGCAGAATATGCAAGTTGAAGTGCCAATGGGCAGGCCACATCGCTCGAAGAACGGACAACCGATGGGGAAGAAAGGTTCTCTCATGGCGACCACGAACCGGAAGACGCAGCGTTGGCAGGCCTCCCACCAGGTGGACCGACGACATCGTGAGAGTCGCGGGCAACCGGTGGATGCAAACGGCAGGCTGCCGATCTTTATGGCGTTCTATGGGGGAGGCCTTTGTCCAGCAGTGGACTTCTAATGACTGATGATGATAGCAATAGGCTTTTTTTTGGAGGGTGGGAAATCATCAAGTGTCAGACTTCTACTGACTAAAACAATCCATGATGTCCCTTCTTAGCCTTTTGTGTCTGGGGCCGCGGTATCTCTTTCGGACAACCCGCAGCCCCGTCAGGCATCGTCGGCTCTTGCGGGCCCTTGCAATGTTGCTGCCTCTCTTTGAGGCGCGTGTGGAACACGAACGCGCCGTCGACACGGCCTGCCGTCATAAGATGGACGGACGATGAGCAAGCCCATTGCTCACCGTCCACAGACCCGGTAATATGTAGCCTGGATAGGTTTTTAGGCGCGAAATAAGATCTGACATCAGAGACCATGGTCATCCTATCATGAGGCAGAAATAGCTAATAAAATTGAAGTAATTTGTTACGTAATCAAATAACTTACGTTATAAAGTTGGCTCTCATCTGCTCAGGCACGAAGGCATAGTTGTCTTTATCCGTAAGGAACCTGACGAAACCCTCGAAGGAGAGACAGTTGTCAGCTCGGAGTGTTGGGTCTGGTTCGTGTCTCTGGGGGGCAGAAGCAGAGTAATAAGTTGTTTATTTTCACAGTCAATTTGTTTATAATAGCCCTGACCTTCCTACTAAGTCTACCCAAGTTTTGGGAGAATGTCAAATGGCGTTAAGGTATATACCATACCAGCTCTTATTTATAAACTATTAATCTGATTGTGAAGTCTCGGTTTGATTCCCAGAAAAGTGGTATTGGGTATCTAGAAACTTTTAGATTCCAAATTCTCTGCAGTTGTTCGAAATATGAAAAAAATGCCCATTGTACGGCTAAAGTTCGCATTTTATGTGGATGTTCTAGATGGGTAGGTATTGGGTTTATTTTCTGCGAGTCTATTGGATCTTCTTCTTCTCGAATCGATGACTCGAATCAGATTATGTTCGACCAGAAGGTTCTTACCAACCTGGACAGCTCATTCAAGTCCCGGAGCGTGCAGTTATACTTAGTCGTAGTTACATGACGGGCAAGAGAGGACGTGTGGCATATACCATTGTGGAGCTCCACACTAGCATTTCTTATCGACACAAACGTGTGACTTTTGTGTCAATTCATAATTTTATTAAACTCCCCATTTCAACCCTTTTTATTTCTATTGTGATACTAATTAATGAATGTTTAATTTTTACCTGTATAATATCCTTGAGTTGTTGCTCTGTCTTCGGTTCATTCTGTCTCGTCTCACAGAACTTGCCGAGGGTAGGTAGCGAGAGTACTCTGCCGCTTACGTCAGGACAGGCACCTGTTAAAAAGTAAATGAAAATAAATAATATTACTTAGCTGGTTGAGGTACCTATCTAAATAGGTAGCTATCCGATGATAGCGAAGAAATTGTTGCTTTGAACTAATTACGGTCATTAAACATCTGAGAATGTGATTATTGTTCTAGCATACAACAAGAAAACTAATAGCTATACAATCAAAAATAACAACCACATTCATAAATTAATATAAATAAATTCTTTTTTTTACCAAAAGTCAACATAACATAAAAGACTTTTCGGGATAATTTAGATACTCCTAAGGTGTAGGTGCTTGTGACTTAGGAACCAGTGATTTTCCTTAAAAAAACATAGCCAAATTTATAGTAAATCGGGATGGTATAACATTGAAGTCGAGATGAGGCTAAAAACTTTATTGTTTATCAGAAACCAACCTTGTTTTCTAGTAAAAAAAACTGTAAGGGTTTCATGTTGACTACAGAACCCTAAAAATGTAGAATCTTATGAGTAGGAAATCTTACCTGGTAACGCTGCAGCTGCCAGAAGGTCGAACGCTTTCTTCCTTCCCACCTTATCACTAGGAGGCTCCAGGTCTAAAGACCCGTTTCTTGTTAGTAGACCTGCACAGAAATATATTATCATAAAATACCATGACGCCTGTAGGTAATCCTCCTCATACCACTTCTTCTTCTTATCGTGTGAGCAGTAAGGTCTAACGACCCCACACACCCTAGTGTCAGAGTTTCTAAACCGCCTCAAGGCCCTCTGACATGGTTTGACGACCGCCATTTGGCGGCCGGGACCACCGGCTTATACGTGCCTTCCGAAGCATGCAAACATCTTTTTATCAGACAATCAGGTGATTCAAGCCTGCAATGTCCTAACCAAACTGGAAATAACTTTACAAAGTATGCTTCCCGTGGGAATCGAAACCACGACCACTGGGTCACAAGGCAAACGCCTAAACCACTCGACCACGGAGGCAGATATCTCACAAAACTCATCATCCAGTCATCATCATCATTGCCAAACTGACCTGTCCTAAAAATAGCTCTGCTTCGGAACAGCTCGGGTGAACTTCGGCTCTTCTCGGCTCCAAGCAATGGTGATCGGTTTCTCGGTACTGCTAGTTGCTCGAAGATGTCTCGAAGTTCTGATCGCATTACGAGACTGTGGACAAGGAATATTATTAAAAATTATAGAAAGTGGCTGTGAAAAAAGCAAGGGAGTCCTCCGTCGAGTTCCCTTCGAGGTCTCGAAATAATTATGTTATGTTGAGTTACACAGTGCCAAAAGTTAGCAATAATGAATGATGTAACTACGAAAGCACGCAGTAACGACTAAAATACAAAAAAATACATAATTTAAAATACAATCCCAGCGAAGTTAAAATGTCCAAAAAATTATTGCACTAACCATTGTTTGATCGAAATATTTGGCCGAAGAACAGTCACCCAAAATAGTGTTTACTTACGCTTAGTTATGTAATATATCTAATTATTTTGACTGGCCTGTTGGTCTAGTGGTTAGTGACCCTAACTGCTATGCCGGAGGTCGTGGGTTCGATTCCCACCCAGGACAAATGTTTGTGTGATGAGCACGATCATTTGCTCTGTGTCTGGTGTAATTTATCTATAAATATGTATGTATTTAGAAATATATAAGTATGTTTATCAGTTGTCTAGTACCCATAACACAAGCTCTGCTTAGCTTGGGACTAGATGGCGTTGTGTGATAGTTGTGTAATATTATTATTATTATTATATTTTATGTAGTGTGTAGGTACCTGAAACTCCTAAAAAGTGTGACAAAATCCATAAAGTCCAGTTGTGTGTCGTACCCGACGGAGCCAGTTCTTAAATGTTTCAAGTTTTCCCAGAATCTCTCGCTCGTTTCTAGTCTTCTTAAACTGTGAACAAAATATGAATCAATAAAATCAAAACAAAAATGTTTTTGCATGAAAATATCTACTTATAAAAATTACAAGAAAAGTCAAAAGTCAAAGACTTTATATCCTAAAAATACTCTGCTTTTTACTTGATTTATAACCAACTTATACTAATAGTTAGGTACACCACACATTTAAGTACCTTTCAATTATGACCATTTTTAAAGAAAGATAATTATCTACCTAATAGTATAGAAAATAACATTTGTTTCTGAATTACGAAAAGAAATACTGATGATATTAATTTCAATTTTAATGAATAAGTATAGTCTTTTAAGTATGGACTTGATAGATTAGGTCTTTGTGAATCAATCTTAAGAATGTAATAGATATGTTTGTATGTAGGTACCTATAACTGCAGTACCTACTGAGATAAACTGAAACTAAATTGGGCAGAACATACCAAACTAAATTCAAAACCAATGCTTTATTGTCCTATTATTATTATGATTGTGTTTAAAAATAAACGAGATCAAAACAAAAACAGCAGAAGTCAACAAAACATCAAAATATTTACGCATAGTATTGACGGCCAAGGTCACCTAGAAAACTAGGTCACAATCTATTCTAAGGTCAGCATGTCAAAAGTCAAGGTCATTTCAACCAAACTGAAGCATGCTGTACGAAGAATCACAGTCATTTATTGAATTAAAATCAGTAAATGAAAATTAAAAATAAGTTAGATCAAAAAGGAATTCAAAATATTATTTTTTGGCACAAAAATTATAAAAAAGCTTAAAAGCTATAGGTACATATTATATTTATAGTGTTGTAAACTTAAATTATATTTTTATAAATCTACTTCTATTAAACAACTTCATCCTCTTTTTAACATTCTAATATTGATTTGTATTGTTGTAAATATAATTCCACTAAAATTCCAAGGTCATAATATTCTGACAGGTCAAGGTCATAGTAACAGGTAAAGGTCATCCTTACCTACTCCTGTTGGGTGATCCGGCCATGATGCTGGTGGCGGCTGCAGTCAGACTGCTGTGCCGTGGTCCGTAAGAGTGGTGGTGACTCATCATTGATGATGAGTAGGAACTGCGAAAGAAATTAATGGGAATTTTAATCTCTTAAAGTCTAAAAAAAAATATAACGGCTTACAATATTTTTTTTTGACAAATTAAGTGGAGTTCGCGTAGACGAACTTGGTTCAATTGGGGATATATGAAACTTTTTTGCTCTCTTGTATTTTCGGAAGATGACATTATGCTGAATTATGCTGAATCAAGTATACTTCTTTTGTTTTTTTTTTTTAATTAGCCTGTTCTATCACTGCTGCCGAGCAAAGGCCTTCCCAAGGGCGTTTCCAACACTCCTGATGTGTTGCCTTCTCTAGCCGATCAGTCACGAACGAGTCTAAAACCAGTGTTTTGTGGGTCTGCCTAGCTAGCTGAGGACTACCGCTTTCGCGTCTTTTGTTTTATTTTTCATATTTTATTGTTTGTCCTGTGTGAATCCAATAAATACTTTTTCTTTTCTTTCTTTCCTTCTCTAATTTTATTTTTGTTTAATTTAGGTATATCTTACCTATGCCGTGGTGATCCTCCTATAACTTCGTCCTCACTTCTCGTCCCTGACGTGTGTGTGGCGAAACTTTTCGGTGAACTTGTTTTCAGCTCCGAGGTTGATTTGTTTTTCTGGAAGACAAAACATAATGGAATTTTAGATTTTTATTAATTGAAATTAGATTTATCATGTGAAGTGTTTTCAACCAGCTGTGGTAGAGACAAAAAATATTTATGAATGTTTAGCCAACATTTCACAAGTTTTTATGTAATAAGGGGAGTGCTTTCGTGTTCGCAGTGTTCGTTGTTGCGGGCATTCGGTGGCGTGTGGTTCGGCGTGGTGACTTTCGGAATGACGTATTGCACTCGTAGTTTCGTTCTTCTTCCGTCCTTCTGACATTCAAAAGTGCCTGTAATGGCTTAATTGAAATAAAATATTGAGTTTGAGTTGAGTTTGAGTTTGCTTATTACCATTCCAATAACGCTTTGCCCGACTTGGAGATCGAACCCTGGCCCTCAAACTCAGCAGTCGAACTTGCGATCACAAGACCAACAAGGCAGTCACTCAAAGAAGTCTGTTTTTATTGTTTTTAAGATATCTGACTACTTTTTAGCGATTGACCTCTAGGAGAGGGATGGGCTATAATCTACCACGCGGGCCCAGTGCGGATTGGTAGATGTCGCATATCTTCGAATTTTTGGTTCTAAGACATGCCGGTTTCCTCACGATGTTTTCCTTCACCGTTTTGAGAGCAGTGGTGATGAAATAAATTACACAAAGTAATGCGCCTGCCTGGGTTGGGAATGAACGTTCATTGTAAAGTAATTTTATTAAACTCGGGTGAAACTATAATGAAGTACAAATTCACTCGACATAAGTGGCTTTCCTCAAAGTCACTCGAATGAAGATAAATAAATTAGTAAATTGCCCCTTACACTTTTTTTTTGGAGGGTGTGATATCATTAAATGACTTCTCCTGCTCTGGTCAGGGCGGTAGGGAGCGTCAGACTTCTACTGACTAAAAACCACCCATATTCCTTCTAAGCCCTTTGTGTCGAGGCCGCGGTATCTCATTCGATCAACCAGTAGCCCCGACAGGTCAGAAATCAGAATCAGAAATCAGAAATAATTTATTTTGCAAAGAATATGTGTACAAAATATGATGGTAACATTGTAAAACGGTTTCAACACACTCTACCTTACGGCATGCAAAAAGTAAAGTAAGTATTATTATAAATATACTCAATTAACAATCAATAAATACTCAAAATGAAATAATAACAAAGAAATAAAATGAAATAATAAATTAAAATACAGACACGCTTACGTTCTCTCCAACATAATATAAACAACAACAATATTTCTTCTATAATTAACAAATAATTGATTAAAATTGATTATGTTTCGTATATTAACACGATAATTACACAATTAAAATCAAAATAAAACATCCTAAACCAATAAAAAAAATCACGAACTCATAACATTCAAATATAATGACATAAATTATACACATAACACAATAAAGTCTTATCATTCAATTAAAATAGAATAAATCAAAATAACATTATATACTCTTATCATTCAAAAAATCTTGTATAGAATAGTAGCATTTATCTATAAGTAAGGATGTAAGCCTCTTTTTAAATAAGCTAAATGATTCTTCTTTGTAGGCATGAGGTATCCTTACATAGTATAAAACAAAGTCGCGTCTGTTTGTTTGTTTGTTTGTCTGTATGCTTAAATCTTTAAAACTACGCAACGGATTTTGATGCGGTTTTTTTTAATAGATAGAGTGATTCAAGAGGAAGGTTTTAATACCTTTTTTGTACCCGTGCGAAGCCGGGGCGGGTCACTAGTTTTATTATAAATGACTGGCCCCATTGAGAGTAAGCTTTTTCTTAATAAAGCTGTTTTGTACCTACCTGTATACATTAGATTTTTGTATTGCGATCTAACAGATCCCGGACGTTTTCTAATATCGTCCCTAAGGGTAAAAAGGTGTAAGTTTGTTCTAACAAATATAGCTACCTACTTCAAGGATATAAAGAGACGGAAAGGTGAGTAACTTTAGAGACCTGAACACAGGTGCACAACTGTCGGTATTTTGAAGACTAGTCATTGATCTTATGCAACGTTTTTGGACCTTGAATATCCTCTCCCTCTCAGAACAGTTACCCCAGAATATAACGCCAAATCTCAAAACTGACACAGCTAGACCATTGTGACTGTCTGTGACAGTGCCCCTAATTATTAAAGAAATATCTTAGTTTTTATTCTCATTTAAAATCACCACGAGCTATCGGGCCACTTACAAACACATTAGTTTTCTATTTTATGACTTGACAGCCCGACATGTTACCGTAATTAATAACGAAACGATCTTTCTTATTTTAAACTGCAAAGCAATACTCGACTTCCTAGAAAGGCATAATAAATCCTTTGTTTAATGGGAAAGGGCCGAGATACAAGTGCATGAGTGGCGGCCGGCAAGCCAAATGTGATGTTTCAAAGAAATTCTGTAAAAACATGCGTAATTTCTAAACGCAACTTACAAGAGCGAACCCACATCTGTTTGCAATAAACCCCGATCGCTCTAGGTAGAGACCCTTAAAACAATTGAGAAGTTTGGGCAAAAACTGCGCTAAAGGAAACCCGTGGGAAGGAATCGATGCAAGCGGTGTGTGCAGCGTGGTATTTGTGGAGATGACGAAGGGACAGTGGATCTGAGACCGTGGTAGGGCTCGGTTGTTGACATTAGCGGAACTAAGTCAGGGTTACGTAAAGTCCTAGGACGTCCTAGATTAGACACATGAAGTTAGGGTAGTCTTGGTACCAAGTCGTATATATCAGTGGAGTATCGTAAGAGAGTGATTAATATTTAATAAGTTAAATATAAGTAATAGTAGTAAGTCTAGTTAAAGTCAGTGACGATACGTGTAAGAAGAAAGCTGAGGCAGAGGCGATACTGGTAAAGTGTGAAGTATTCTGTAAGTGAGTTACAGACTTATCTATTTTAATAAACACCCGGTAAGTGTTTACTATTTATTACCCACTCTTGGCGTTACCGTTTGGCGGTAACACGGATATGCTGTTAATAATCATTTATTTCAGTGTGATGGAGCAACTGCTTATTTGATCACCATGTATATTATTACCTCATGTATTATGAGTTTATCTCCAAATCCCTACCTTGGTAGATATCTGTCATAAGCGTTTGCTCAGGGAACGGAGAAAGCCAGCCGGTACACTCTTCACACACCTCATGCATACATGCACACTATACACTAATACACCCGACTATTTGACGAATGTTGACTATTATCTGACGCATCACAAATGGATGGCCGAACCGTATTATTCACATTTTGATTGGAACGAGCCTTATGGTTCAGTGGTAAATCACTGAACCATATGGCAACGTAATATTATAGAATACAACTAATTATAAACAGTTGTGGTCAGTAAATAATACCAACTTGTACTTTGAAATACGAATCCACCAAACGCTATATGATAGATACTGCTTCCTATAAAGGTCTAACCCAGAAACATTGCGTTGAGATTGTTGGCGCACATTTCCACATATCGGGGGTAGTCACCATTAAGTATGGGCCTGGAGATTGATAGCCACGTTCTAAGGAACACGATTAGGGACTGTGTCTCGTTAAATTCAACACCGGCCTATGGTATGGCCTATTCTGAATCGACACTATTTAGCGAGACACGCAAACTCGATGTTTTGGGGCAGATTAAGGAAATGTGAGGTGACGATAAAGATACCACTTCGGCGTCACCAATACAATCGCAATATGTTCTGCTACAGACCGAATCTACGGTGCGCTTGTGCAAGTTGTGTTGTTGTTAAATAGTAATTGGGGTAATTTGCCGTAAGGGTGTCATTAAGTACGCGATTAAGTGAAAATACTGAAAACCTGTCTTCCTCAATGGTGGCTGGCCTCACAACCCACTGCCTTAGGATTGGGACAGACATGTAAGTAGTGCTTAGGAAACGTGATCTGTTAGAGTTCGTAGCAGTGTCCTTAGTAGGGCTATGCATTTAGGTCTAGCAGAAAGCGTACGCCGGCTGACGTTGTAAAGTGGTTCCATGGCGTAACATGGAACCACTTGCGTTGGCGAATCGGCATCTAATATTGTGGAAACAAATAAGTTTACGTTATAAATAATTTCTTAAGCGCAAGCGTAACGTTTCCCTTACCAACCCTTTTTATCTTATATCTTTGATTCCTCTTGTCTTATTAGCTTCATACTTTACGATTGATTTGACTTATTGGATTTGATATTACTCATGTATATTTCTAATTCAGAATTCCCATTAACTTCACCTTGTATCCCCTCTCAGTCTCTAGCCTTAAAAGCTGGGACTGGGCTGACCATAATTGGGAATTCAGTCCTCTCAGAATCGGTGGGCAGATGACCAAGTCTATGGTTGAGTCTGACAGACGAGCGCGTGGTGGGGCGCTTGCCTTTCCGAATATATTCCAAAACAAACGGAAACCGACTGTAAATACTAATATTACTATGATCTAAGAAAAACGAAAATTTTATCAGCCTGGGGTAATTTAGGAACAGTCACACCATGATAAGCTTCCAGCACGGTGCGAATGCTTACTTTTTTTGCTAGGTTATAAAGTACGTACGCTGACTTGCTTAGCTTCTTACATACCTCCTCTGCATGCGGTTTCCAGGTCAATTTATTGTCAATTATTATACCTAGGAATTTTGTATCATTTGTCGAGTCTACTCTTTGTCCATTAAATTCAACCTCATAATTTTCAGCTCTTACACGCTGATGAAAATGCATAACTTTTGTTTTTTGAATATTTATGATTAGATTATTTTCATTAAGCCAATTTATTATGCTTTTTAATGTATTATTAATATCATTTTCGTAATTAATTTTATTGTCACATTTTACTATTGCCGTACTGTCATCCGCAAACAAAACCACAGGTTGTTGAATATGGCGAGGCAAGTCGTTGATATATAAAAGAAACAACAACGGTCCAAGCACACTGCCCTGTGGTACGCCATATTTGACTTCTCTGTAGCCGGATAGATATTTATGTTCTCTTTTTGTTTTCACACATATCCTGGATATTTCAGTGTATTGCATTCGATTAGTAAGGTAAGACTTTATTAGATCTAAGACATTTCCTCTTATCCCGTACGTGTAAAGTTTATTTATTAGAGTGTCATGGTTTACGTAATCGAATGCTTTCGTCATATATGGCGCATACAGGCATTTTATGGTCCACACTTGGCATTACGTTATTCAATAAATCATATATTGCCATATTGATATTTTTATTTTTTCTGAACCCCTTTTGTTCGTCACACAAGATTTCATGTTTTGTTAGGAATTTATAAACTGTCTCATACATAATTTTTTCAAGAATTTTGGAAAACACTGAAATTAAGGCTACTGGCCTATAATTAGTCATGTCTTCTTTGCAATTTTTTTTGTGGAGTGGTTTTATGATTACTTTTTTAAAACTATTGGGGAAGGTACCTGAGCTAATACTTGTATTCATAATGTGACTTAAAGGACCAGCTATTATATCCGACACAAATTTGACCACGGAGGTTGTTACGCCATCATAGCCATGACTTTTTTTATTTTTTAATGTTTTTATTGCTCTAGCTATATCCTGTGGAACAACTGGCGGCATGAACATTGAGTTCGGGTTATTAACTATCCTAGTGGTTTTATCTGATTCCGGGTTTCCGTTAGATACATCTTGAACCTGGTCAACAAAGAAATTATTGAAAGATTCCGCAATTTCTTGAGGGTCCTTAATTATCGAATTTTGTGTTTTGATTTGTAAAATCGGATCTTTAATCAAATCAAATCAAATCAAATCAAATCATTTATTTGCTTGGAATGTAGGTAATTACAATAAAGTTGTTATAAAATATAGTGGAGCCATATAACATTTTGCCTGAGTTTTGGCATGCAAAAGTTTAACAATTAATGTCAGTCACAATATTATAGTGAAATTATCAATAAAAACAGAAAAAGATTGTAATACTAAAATTCTAGATTAAGCACATAATAAGATATAATGCTTTAATACATTATTATAATGGAATGTCACACACAGAAATTAAATAAAAACACAAATAATCACATAACGAACAACAAGATGTCTGAATCGTAAAAGTATAAATAGCTAAGATTAGGATTAAAAATTTGAATTAAAAAATATTACAACAGGCACAAATACAACATTATAACAAGTCATTATCAAATACAAGTGGTTATTAAACAATGTCAATACTATAAAACTGTTGGAATGTCACACAAAGGGTCAGTTAAAAAATCACTTACTGAATAATAGCATTTCTGTGTCAAGAAAGATTTTAATTTATTTTTAAATTGTTGATGAGTGTCATTTTTTATGCTATCTGGTAATTTATTGAATATTATTGGGCCCATGCAAAAAACACTCTTCTTCAGTAGTGCTGTTTTATAACCACCGGTAACTAAGAGGTTTTTGATTGGCTTCTCACGGGACCGATCTTGGTGTCTGAGACCTTAGCAAACAGTGTTTTATTCCTTTTAACAAAAATTGCCACTTCCAAAATATACAACGACGGAAAAGTAAGAATTTTCAAAGACTTAAACAGAGGTTCACAGCTATCCCTAGGTTTAAGACTACACATAGGTCTAACACAGCGTTTTTAGGCTTTAAATATGTTATCTCTTAAGCTACAATTACCCCAAAAAATTATTCCAAATCTCAAGATCGAAGCGACTAAACCATGATATGCTACTAAAGCAGTCTTTATATCAACTTTTTTAGTTAGGTTAAAAAGAACATATGCCGCAGTGCTTAACTTTTTGCACACCTCTTCTGCTTGCGGTTTCCACGTTAATTGATCGTCGATGTGGATTCCTAAAAATTTCGCAACTTTTGTTTCATTAATCTCTTGTTTATTGAACTGTACATTGACTTTCGGTGGAATTGTACGCTGGTGAAAATGCATCACGTTAGTCTTAGCTAAGTTTATTACTAGGTTATTTTTCTCAAGCCAATCGATAATATTTTTAAGGTTATGGTTAATATCCTGTTCATAATTATTAATATTTCTACATTTGATCAGTGCTGTGCTGTCATCAGCAAATAGAATCATTGGATTTGGTATCTGACGGGGCAGATCATTTATATACAGCAAAAATAGTGGGGGACCCAATACACTACCTTGCGGTACACCGTATTTAACAATTTTACCTTCTGATTTATATTTTTGTTCACATTTTGATTTAAGACAAATTCTAGAAATCTCCGTATACTGTGTGCGGTTGTTGAGATAGGATTTTAAAAGATTCAGCACATTTCCCCGTAGGCCGTAGCTACTGAGCTTGTTTAATAAAATATCGTGATTGACACAGTCGAAAGCCTTAGTCATATCGGTGAAAATAGCGCAAATAGGTGTTTTATTATCTACATTAATCATTATTTCGTGTAAAAAGTCATATATAGCTGTATTAATATTTTTATTTTTCCTAAAACCTGCTTGTTCATTACATAATATGTTGTATTTTGTCAGAAAGTTGTTAATTAATTCATATATAATCTTTTCCACCACCTTGGAGAACACAGGAATCAAAGCAATCGGTCTATAGTTAGCTATGTCCTCCTTGCAGTTCTTTTTGTGAAGCGGTTTGACTATGACTGTTTTTAAGCCATCAGGAAATACACCGGCGCTAATGGCTAAGTTAACAATGTGACTAATATGTCCTATTATGTTACTTGACACATACTTTATAACTGTCGTTGCAATTTCATCATATCCTACGCTATTTTTATTTTTTAATGACTTGATTGCCCTGAGCACGTCTTGAGGTACAACTGGACTCATAAACATTGTGTTTGGGTTTTCATGTAAACCACTTGTTGCGAGTGATGATTTAGGTGAGCTCTTAATCTGATCGATGAAGTAATCGTTAAATGCGTCTGCAATTTCCTTGGGATCATTAATTATTTTATTATTTATTTTTATTTTAGAAATGGGTTCATAAGTAAATATTCTATTCTTGATAACCTGCCAGGACGCCTTTGATTTGTTAAGTGAATTATTTATAAAATAATTATTTTGAGCCCTTTGAGTTAGTTTTACAATTTTCTTAAATCGCTTTGAGTAGTTTTTGAATTTATGCTTGTTTTCATTTGATGGTCTAAGTCTGTGCTCCCATAGAAGGTGACGCTGCTTTCTACTACATAATCGTATTCCCTTAGAAATCCATTTAATTTTTTTATGAGGTTTTATTCTAACTAATTTGAATGGAAAACATAGTTTATATAACAAACTAAAGTGCTGCATAAATATGTTATATGCTTCATTGACATTTTCTGTCTCATATATTTCAGCAAATGAAAGGCATTGTAGATAGCTATTGAATTTTGTCAAATTTTCCAATGATAGGTCCCGTTTCTTTACATGCCATGAGTTCAGTCTATAGGTTTTGTTTACTTTTATCTCAAATATTTGTGCACAATGATCAGATATGGCAAAGTCTATAACTTCACATTTACATTTATTGTTGGAATTATGAGCAAAATTATCTAGACAGCTGTTACTGGATAGCCGAGTTGGTTGGTCAAGTTCCAGTCTGAGATTAAATCCCAACAGAAAATATTCAAAATCTAAACTAATATTGTTTTTTTTCAACCTGTCTATATTAAAGTCCCCACAAACAACAATTTTTTTCTTAGGGTCGGTACATAATGTTTTTAAAATCACTTCAAAATTATCATAAAAAGTATTTAAATTGCTCGACTTGGGTGGTCTGTACATACATATAATAATCAATTTTTGTTCGACCAGTTCAATAGCACAACATTCGATAACGCCTGATATTGAGTATTTAGTTGCATCTCCAAGTTCTGTGTATTGAAGAGACTTGTTTACCAGAATGCAGGCGCCTCCTCGTTTTTTCTCACGTCTTCCATAACATGCGGCGAGCTTGTAATTTGGTATTTTTAAAAGGCGTTCTTGACCATGCAAAATAAAGTGCTCACTTATGCATATGACATCTATGTTTTTTCGATTAGTAGTAGATTTTAATGAATTTAGTTTTATTAATAATTTGCCATGCTGCTTTGGTCTTATTCTCAGAATTATTTATAAAATAGTTATTTTGAGCTTTTTGGGTGAGTCTAATAATTTTTTTGAGCTTCTGTGCATAAGTTTTGAAAATATATTTATTTTTAGGCGTAGGAGATAGTCTGTATTTCCACAGTAAATTTCTTTGTTTCCGACTACAAATTCTTATACCCCGAGATATCCACTTAATTTTTGTGTCTGGTTTAACGGTAACCCATTTTGTCGGAAAGCAAAGATCGTACAATAAACAAAAAATGTCTCTGAAATTATCATAGGCTTCATTAGCGTTTTCAGTCCCAAATACGTCTGAAAAAGTAAGACACTGTAGATATTTTTTAAATTTGTTTAAATTTTCCTTTGTGATATTACGTTTTTGTACCCGCCAAGATTTAATAATACATGTCTTTTTAACCGGGATTTTCAGTAGTTGAGCTGTATGGTCAGATAAAGCAAGATCGAGAATCTCGCTATTGCATTTTTGCTTAGAGTTATGAGCTATGTTATCTAGGCACGTTTTGCTCATTAGTCGTGTAGGTTGATGTATTTCCAATTTAAGATTGTAATTGAGAAGTAGGGATTCAAAGTCCAAAGTAAATCTATTTCTTTTTATTACATCTATGTTAAAGTCCCCACACAAAATCACCTTTTTATTAGAATTAGTACACAATGACTTTAGTAGAGCATCCAGGTTATCATAGAAGAGGCTTATGTTAGACATACTGGGTGGACGATATATGCATATAATTATAATATTTTGCTTAATTAGTTCTAGCGCGCAACATTCTATAACCCCCGTAACGGAAAACTTTGATGTGATCTTTAGTTCTTTGTATTCAAAGTTATTCTTAATAAGAATGCAGGAACCTCCACGTTTTTGTGATTTTCTTGCATAACACGCAGCTATCTTAAAGTTAGGTATATTTATTAAGCTTTCGTGACCAGCCATTACAAAATGTTCCGTTATACAGATCACATCTACATCTACATGCTTTTCAATCAATTCCTGGATATGTACTGTTAATGAGTCCGATTTATTAAGAAGCCCTGCTATGTTTTGATGCAACAGATACATGTGGTTATAAAAGAAAAAACTCATTCGCATGAACTGAAGTGCCTTTGGGTGGGGACCCTTCAAGTTCCGCGTCAATTGAGTGGTTTGTATTCCAGTTATCACAATATACAAATTCGTTTATCATTAAACTAAGATTTACAAATATATTTGACATTCCGTGATTGTTTACTGACCCACTTTTCTTCCAAAACATTTCGAAATCATAGCAAAGATAATAGTTTGAATCGAACAAGTATGCAAAGTTATGAGTACATGCATCTAGGTATAGAAGGCTGTTAAATGTCTCTATTCTTTCGTTAAACATCGTTGAATAGTCGTTCAATTTGAATGTAGGGGCGCAAATTACCACATTTGTGTGCTGTATTTTTAAAAGAGTTTCACGTATATAAATTGTTAATTCGACATAGTTTTTAGTTCGTCGAAAATCCTCTTCGCCAATTAAAATTAGGCAGTAGTCGTACATTGTATAGTTTTTTAACTTTTGTTCAATATTATTAAGAAGTTTCTTTATTCCACAGTTAGGCGTTATGTAGTGGCAAATTTCATAATTAGGGAATGAATCTTCTGCAATTGATAGTATCTTATTGTTTTTATTACTACTTAAGATACACAGCTTGCGATTTTCAGTGATGTTTCCTCGTAGATTTTTAGTCTGTTGGGGGCATTGCTTAAGTTTCGAGTGATTTTCCTTTTTATCATTGAAAGTGTCCGAGGCAGATATGTGGTCACTTGTACCTTTGCAGTATTTTATGCTTTGATCGAATTTCGGTGGCGACTTGGTGAGTGTAATTGCCTCTGAGCTGCCGATTGACAGAGCCGAGTTGAAAGAGTCGTCATCTATAATGCCTGTGGATTGGGTTAGTACGACAGAGTCTGGCCGGTGAGTCACCAAGGGTGAGAGACATGGTTTAGTCTTCAAAGTCCCTCACAAGATAGGTCGCTACTTACTTTGAATTTGATCCCAGAACTCCTGAGGGAGTCACAATGAGAATCTGTGTAGCCTTTGACTGGAGTGGAGTGAGAGGAACTGCCGCATGTTGATTCTCTGCCTCCGAAGACCTGGAGACAAACAACACATGATTTATAAATTCATCAATTCTCTATGATTACGTCAAGCTTGATAGACAAGCTGAATAGTGAGCGATTTTGGGGCTATAAAAGTCTTTCAAAAAAGTGTAAAAGTTTATTGTTTTTGAATTTATCCATCATAATAATATTATGACAAAAATTAAATAGTGAATTTGAAATTACTTCAATTAAAAATTGTAATTCTGGCCCAGAAATTATTTCTCTTTTGCAACAGCGCATAAAAGACAGTCAATATTTTATTGGCGTTCTTTTTTACCCGACTGTGATGAAGCCCAAAAGGAGGGTTATTTACAACAACTATTTAAAAAATATATTGTGATTCTAACTCACTCATATTTTTATGAAAAACTTTTGGTATGAAAACAAACTACGAAATATTTAAAAATCTACTGTTCAGTAGATTTGTTTACAAACATCAGCTACAAAAAAAAACATGACAACGAAAAAAAAAACTGTCCAAGTGCAAGTCGGACTTTCTCAGGAAGGGTTCCGTACCATGACTTCTTATAGGTTTTCCTGTAATCTATACGTGTTGAACTAATTCCTGTATTTTTTTAGCTCAGTAGTTTCGGAGATAAGGGAGTGGAATGGTCGGACAGACAGCTGACAGACAGACACACGAGTGATCCTGTAAGGGTTCCGTTTTTTCCTTTTGAGGTAGGTACGGAACCCTAAAAAAACATTAAAAAAATTGCTGAGTTCTCCCTATGAACTGTTACCTTATTTTATTAGACTATTCGTGTGTCTTTCTCCTTCCAGTTCTGCTACCTTATAAAATAAAATAAATACTCACTCGAATAGCATCAGAAACCAGCGGCTCGCAACAGCACCCATCTTCATAATATAAGGCGGTATACTTGTTCTTGAGCCAAGCTAAGCTCCTGTCTGCCAGCTTAGCTTGACTCATCAGTGCTCGTATCACGGAGTGCAGGCCTACTGCCCATACCCTGGAAGTAAACAGATTGAGGATAAATTATAAGCTTCCATCAACATCATTTTGCCCTTCATCATCCTCATCAAAATTAAAGACGTCTACTGCTGGACATAGGCCTCCCCCAAGTATCACATTGCCAATTTCCGTGCGTCTCGTATCCAGTGGATCCCCTCAACCTTCACCAGGTCACCAGGAGGTGGGATCCCACCTAGTGAGAGGCCTTCCAACGCAACGTCTTTTGGTTCGCGGTCTCCACTCCAGTACTTTTTGGCCACATCGGCCATCTGTTTTGCGCACAATGAGCCCTTTTCCCAATGTATTTGGGTATTATTAATAATAATAGCCTTTATTTAACAATCTTATAAAACACGTTGTTCTTATATACTAAAAAAGTAAAATATTTAACCTAGACACGGGTTTCACAAAGACTGTCTTGCTAACTCAGCATAGGCCTCCCCTAAAGCCTGCCATAAAATGCGGTCATGTGTCTTCCTTCTCCATGTGACACCTGCTATTCGTTTTATATCGTCTTCCCATCTCCGACGCTGATCTTTGGGTATTATTATGGCTTTATTAACGGTTTTTTTTTGTCTTAAAACTACTACTACTTAGCCAGAAGACCACGCAAAAAATTCTTAGACAACTTATTGTCATAATTCTCCTGCCATGATACCCACTTATTTTGACCATACTTCTTTATTTTGAATCCGCAACCGTTCTCCTAAGACCGATTCGCCACTGGACTGTTCGTCGACAGGATGATTCATTTATTTCCGTTTTCCCCGCATAGTCTTCATCTACGGACATTTCACCAACAGAACCTTCTTTACTCAGACAGTACATGCATTGTTTTTTGGTCTTCCTCTACTCTCGAGGGCATAACAAAAGCTGTTCATCATCCTTTTTGGGGGGGAGGAATTCATCAAATAACTCCTCCCGCTCTTGTGCAGCGCGGAAGGGAGTGTCAGACTTTTACTGGCTAAAAACCACACATGTTCCTTCTGATAATCATCCTTACCTATAAGAATAAGCTGGCAACACAAAATGCACAGTCCTATTATCGCTGAGAGTCCGTCCATAGACCAGGGATATGATGTGAGGACCATGCGAGCACGTCTCCAAGCCGTGTCTTCTGGCACACGCTGTCAGTTCTGCTATATCGCGAGGTTCCAGCAGTTTGCCACCGAGGCGCATGTCTTTTACACATTGCAGGTCGATGAAACTGGAAAAAAGGGGGAGTTTTGTGGTTAATTGGAGCATTCAAGGGTTGAGATATTAATATTGTTGTTTTTGCATTACGAGTAGTGGGATGGATGCAAAATTGGTATAAATAATCAAATAATTAGTCGTTTCAGAACTTTTTTTGCGAAGTTTGTGGTAAAATAATAACTGGTTTTGTTCCCCACGGCGATGTTTTCCTTAGGCGAAGTGAGTGATAATTTACACATGAATCCGATTATTAAGAGTTGCATATCTTGACTTGGACCTATAACTGCTATTCGTAGATGCGCAAATAACTCATAAATAAGTGTATTTTGTTATATTTCTCTGTGTCAGATTTCTACTAACTAAAAAAACAACTCATGTTCCCCCTAGTGTACCGGGGCCGCGGTATCTCCTTCGAACAACCCCGTATAAATAATTGTCTAACACCAACGGGTAATCCACTTCTCTGGCTAAGAAAGCATATAGACTTACCCTTCTTCTCCAACGATTCCTGCTTCGTTCTCATGCGCCAGGTTAGCGGTGTACTTCAAAGGTATGACTTCTTCAGGGTTGTATGATAGACTCACTTCAGGTTGTGCCACGTTTTCTGATGGGGTTTCTCCTGGAAACAAAGGGATATTTTTAATATTTTTCTGTCGCGCCTTAACTCTCGCCCAGTAATATTAATGACAATAATATCCGTGGTGCTAGGCAACTGGGCTTATCTCAGTTGTATACGTCCCTGTGTGCCTATTGGCCTTGTTCTGTTCTGTCTCCTACTGATATGGAGGGAAGTGGAAACTATGTTTTTTCCTACTCCTCTGCTATTCTTTTCTGATTAATTTCGTTGCGGGATCCAAGACAGTTAAATCATTTCTCTGGGACTTCGTCGAGCTTCATTGTCTCGGCGCTTTTCTTGTGGTCGCCACTGTTGATTCTGGCTAACAGGAGTTACAGTGGTTTGGGAATAGTGTAGCGAGCTTGTCTCGCGCCGTAACTACATATTTTTGTGTGTAACGACTCCCGCTCTGGGTGGAGCAGAAGGGAGTGTCAGACCTTTATTAACTAAAACCTATCCGTATTCCTCAAACCTCTCTTTCGAACTCTTTCGATTGAAGTCCGCAACGTATAACGTAGCCTGTGATGATAATGATCTCAATTTGTTTCCGCTGGTTTATTGCGGTGTTATATCATTATTATCCTAGGATTTTGCAATAAGTAGGCGAGTGATGCTGTATGTTCGGGTTGGACAAATGGACACACGTTGGGCGTCATAATTGAATGTATACTTTGACTTCCAGCCGTGTCGAATCGAGCCAATTCTGGCAGACCCAAGCAATAGGGGATCGGAATGACTCAAAAAAATATGATTCTGTTTAGTCCGTCAGTTAGATTATCGAAAAATATTGGATACAAATGTTTTTTGTTTTATCAAAACAATAAAAATTTACGAAGATAAAGCGAGTCAAAGATCATGGAGTGGGGCTTGAAACGTCAATAGGGGATCGGACTGAGTCAAAAAAATATGATTCTGTTAAGTCCGTCAGTTAGATTATCGAAAAATATTGGATACGTGTTTTTTGTTTTAACGAATTAATGAAAATTGACGAAGATAAAAAGCGACGTGACGTCACTCGTGGGTAAAAAATGTACTGACATGTAACGTTTTCGAGGAGTTCACGAGTTTTCGAAGCACTGTATCGTCTTCATTTTTTGTTTACGTGAAAAAAGAAAAAATACGTGGTTAATATTTTTTGGATATCTATCTGACGGACTAATTAGTTTTTTTTTGTCCGATCCCCTATTGTGTTATACACCGGAGATAGGTTGGTATACACGCATACGTTGCTCGTCGTCGTGAATTTACAAAGTTTAACCCTTTATTCTATATGGCTCGCTTTGGCCTGCGGGAGATCAGCAATTTATATTTAATACTCACCATGTTGAGCATGAGGCTGATGCGCAGTTCGACACCACGCAAGCAGAGCACACGCTCGCTCTAGTCGCAACTGAGCTAGCGTGCCGCCCCATTCAGCTTCTGTTACCACGCAGGCTGTACCGTGGTGCATTATCTGAAACAACACATATGACAATATAGACTGTGTCTATTACATAATCAGCCTGCACATGCGAGGAGGCTTGAGTCCCAGCAGTGGGACCAGTCTACGAGAGTGAATGGAAGAGAGAAAGGTGAATTATAGATAATCCACCACACGGGTCATGGGTGGGTTTGTAGATATCGCATGTCTTCGAATGTTTGGTTCTAGGACATAATATACAAAGTAATGACTATGAGCCTGCCTGGGAACGAACTTATTGTGGCGACTAGCGACATCTATCGCAACACCTGCGTACTAACAACGATCGACAGAAATTCCTACATCGCGCTATCAACATTATCCGCGACATAAGCCTATATCTAAGAGATCCCGACTTACAAATGTCGGGCAGTTAGCCCACCGGACACAACACCCGTCCGGTCGGAGGATTCTCCCTTTTCAATGGGGGATGAGGAGCTTTACACCCTGTTCCTCATACCCCCAAACTATGAATTAGTACTCGTAAGTTTGGATCACCACCACTGGCCCATCCCTGCTCACCGTGTAGTATGTATATTGCTATGTCGAAAATAGACATGCTGCGCCGCCCCAAATGAATTGGCATTATAGCAGGAGAAAAATGATTAAAATTTGTAGGTATATTATTATTTAATCAACAATCTTTAATTTAATTCTCACCTGTAAAATATGCCTATCCATCCTCTCCCCATTTTGCGGGGCCAAAGGAAACATCGTCACCCCATGGTCATGCGGCAAAGGCTGCACAGGACAGTACCCCGTGCCTTCGAGCTCGTAAAGCGCCTCGTTCTCGAACTCTCCGTTAGTTTTCGAGGTCGAATGTGAGAAGACGGGCTCCTCACATGTTAACATTGCTGCTCTGCGGGAGAAAGCTGTGATTAGGTTTTGAAGTCATTTAGTGTAAGAGGTTAATTTTAAGTAACTTTACAGTCTTTAAAAAAGGTCTAAAATAAATTTATTTTCGGAAGTCGGTGACTAATTGTTTAAGGCGAGGTTGCAGTACTTTGTTTTTATGTACGCACGACCTCGCCCCCCGCCCTGCCGCGCGAGCGATATAATGCCTAAATTTTGACTGTTTTTTGCTTCTTGGAGAAAAACTATAAAGAAATTATACAATCTGTTTTCACCATTTACTTCAGAATAAAAAGTTCTATCTACTGATATAACTTTCATATAAATTCATGACGAAATGTCTTAGCAGTACACGTTTGAAATTGTGATTTAGAGTCATGTTTGATAGAAAAAAGTATCGAGCCGATCATTCTAAATCGCGTTTCTAACTTTACGATTTACTAGAGAGTATGTTTAATTTTTATGTAATGATTTTTATTTATTAAAAAACTCGTATTTAGTTCGATTTTTATAGGTTCAAAAATCTTAAAATTACTGCAACCCCGCCTTAATTGATTTTTTTTACCACCGACTTTTGAAAGTAAAGTTGTTTTACACTTTGTTAGTGTTTTTTGTAACAACACGCAGCGAAACAGGACGGCGACAATTTTACTTGTAGGTATCCTACTAATATAAAAAAAAAATATAAAAAATATATAAAAGCGAAAACTTGTAAGTGCGAGAGTTATTTAATTTTTTTTTTGTGTGTTTTTTAAAATTTAATTAAGAACCTCCTACATTTCAGGAAGTCGATTAAAAACCAAAAATATCACCTCAAAAAGTCCCCAAACACAGGTGCGTTGCTCCTAGCCAACGCGTAGTGGTGCTGATGAAAACTTGCTATATGGTCCATGACTGCCTGGGTCCGGTACACCTTCTCCAGGTTTACCAGACCCTCAGGGCCCACGCGACGCCAGCCAGGAGCCTGCTCACCTTCCTCGTCGAATGAGGCTATGTACTGGAATGAAAGAGAGATTAATTGTAGATGTCAGAAAATCTGGGTAGTAAGAAGAAATAGATCGGGAATCAAGATATTATCAGGATGTTTTTGTTATATCTCTGCGTGTTTGTGAGCTTTGTATTTTTCTTTTTTCTTTCTTTGTGTCTGCTTATATGTTTTTGTTTCATTCTTTCTAGGATAACATAAAAAAGTGTATAAAAAAATATGAGTCTGGTTTGGTTAGTCCGTCTGTTAGATTATCGAAAAATTAATGAAACTTAACGGAAATAAAACTAGTCAAAGATCGTGCGTGGGGGCTGGTGACATCACTTTCTGGTAAAAAACGTACCAAACTATGACGTCGCGCGACTTTTCGAAGCACTGTATCGTTTTCATTTATTGTTTACGTGAAAAAAGAAAAAATACTCGTCCAATATTAAAAAAAGAAAAGAAAATGTATTTATTAGTCTCACACAGGACAACATAATTTGATAAAAAACAATAACACAGAAAACACAATTGACAATAAGCCTTAAAACATAATAAATTAATTCTGAACTTAGTCCTGTAGGTACGAGGTCCGAGGGAATCATCTGCCGAGAAACCAGGGCCATCCAAATCGCGTTGTATTGACGATATTGTCAGGAGCGCGGAAAATGGATTGATGAGGGACACACAGAACAGAAAGGAGTGGCAAAAGAAATGGGAGGCCTTTACCCAACAGTGGGTCATTCCGTGCTGAAATGATGATGATGATGTCTAGCGTTTTCCCAACTATGTTGGGATCAGCTTCCAGTTTCAACGGATGCAGCTGAATACCAGTATTTCGAAATCAGGTGTTCAGGTTCACCCAGCCACGGATCAACCTAAGGAAGCGCAAGAGATCTTCAATATCGGGATTTAATTAAATATGATCTATCTATCTATATAAATAAAAAGAGAAGTCCTGACTGACTGACTGACTGATTGACTGACTCATCAGCGCCCAGCCCAAACCCTTGGACCTAGAAAGCTGAAATTTTGCACAGAGGTTTCCATTATAATGTAGACAAGGAAAAAGAAAGGATTTTTCGAAATTCAACCCCTAAGGGAGTTAAATAGGGGATGAAAATTTGTATGGAAAATCGACATTTTTCGCGGGCGAAGCCGCTGACAAAAGCTAGTTTAATATAAATTTGAAGTCACGGGCGCAAAAAATGATAGCTCGGTTGGTTGTGGGCAAGATATTATATTAAAAAAAAAAAGAATCGTGCTCGAATAATTTATCGTTTTTATCTTTTTCTGTCACGTGCGTTGAATCTTTTATGAAATGACTTTAAAGTAATTGGTAGTCATAGGCAGTCTCTCGATGATAAAAGATATATTTTTTACTTTCTAAAGAATTTGATACTCGTTCGTATCTCATTATATGAATATTAAACGTTGAGAATAGATTCATTCATTAATAATTCTATTAAGGTACTATATTTAGCGAAGAAGGGTGAGTTACACGCTTTCAAGACCTGAAATCATCATAAATTCTAATATTTAACGGCCTGAAAAGTTTTTATATGTCTGGAACTATTCATATCCTAAAACGTTTTTTTAGACATAAAGATAGAGACCAGATTTTGATCGCGCCAGGACTCAGCCGAACCTTATCTCGGGCCCATGGGAGACAGGTCTCAGAACAGCTGCCGTCCTAACGGGATCAAATAGACGCGATACGCGCCTCCGAACAATATTACAATTTCTGAACTTACAGCTACCCTTACCTCATTTCTTCGAGCCGGTCTCACTTCCTTGACCCCTCGCAAGTTGTGTAACTGTGTATGTGTATAATGAGTGTATATGACCTTGCGATGGTTTGCTGGTAGTTCCGGACGATTCTTCCACGTCGCTGCAAGCCACGCCGTTAACGCGAGCCACCACACTCACTCCGTATTAGTCTAATCACAAAAGCCTCGGTGCTTTCCCAATAGCACTCCCGTGACAAGGCAAACCAATGATATTATCAATAACCCGTTCGACATTCACAGCGTCGCTAACCGTACTGCTTAACTAGTATAATTGGGTGCCGCGAAATGATTTAGCCTTACTTAAAGTTGGTGCATTTTTTCCCTTTTATCATCCCACTACCAGCGTTTATCAATACTGGGACGTTTTAACGGTGAGGCAACTGTTCATACTATCATCTACCATTAAGATGCATGGTCGTCTGCCTTACAATCCCATTGCTCTGTTAAATAAACGGAGGAAACACACAGTTTGCGAGTCCAGAGCCTGCCGTACTCAATTTGCGCAGAGATTTTTCTCATTTTTGGGTGGCCATATTTATAATAAAATTAATCAGACACTATCAATTTATCCTCAAACTAAGGAAAAATGCAAACGAACTGTCACACGATGGCTCCTTGACCTTGATTATTCTCAAACGGAAAAAATTATAAATATTTCACGGTAATGCAACTTAATCAGAAATTGCGTACACACCAAAGATACACGTCATACTACATTAACACGCTCACAAAAGCACCCATAGACACACACACACTATACACTATCACACACAACACAACACACTATCATAATTCATACCCCGCACCAAACACATTCTTTAACTACTCATAACTAGATCCACAATTTCACAGTTAATTTATTCGCATGCTTTTATTTTTCTTAGCATGCTATTATTTGTTTTGTATAAAGTTTTATTTAATAGTCTAATTACTACCAGCGTTGGAAGTGTAACATTTTTCTTTCTCCATTTAATTTTGTCCATGGAAGTGAACTGATTTCCAAGATACAGGTTTTTTACCTAGTTTGGAAGTCAGGCGTCCGTATAGTATATTGCAGCCTTTTTTTTTTTGTATAGAATCCCCGATGAAATTGAAATTGTATTAGGCTATAAAAATTTTTAATTGAGACCAATAAACTATTATTATTATATTATTATTATTATAGAGAGTTTTGAACTCTATCAAGCTGTATCAAAAAGTAAAAATTTCTAGTGATAGGACAGTAGATAGTATATATTTTTTTTCTGAATTAACACAAATAGGGTAGTTTTTATCCCGATTTTATTTTCCCGTGGGATAATTTTGGAGTTGTAGCGGGCGAAACCGCTGGCAACAGCTAGTGTTCTTATAACATAACAGTAAACAAGGTTGTGTTGTAAAACAGTAATATAGTTAAAACTTACCACTTGTTTATTGGAGTCAGTGAGTCTGGAGTCTCGCTTACAGCTGTCTCTTAAAGGGCTAGTAGTTGTGCTCTGGTCCATTCGTTTGCCGCTTTCTCTTCTTGCGTCCCGCTTTAACGATCCTCTGGAAAAAGAGAGGGAAGATTATCGAAGTCAAATGAGTGGTGGTCTGTGTTTTTGGGTAAAACAGTTTGTTTTTTTTAATGGATATTATTTAGGAAACTATGGTATTTGTAGAAAATAGGTAGTGTTTGTGTGTCCAATTTACGCCATTATTCTTCATTTGTTAGAGGAAGCTCGCGCGGCGGATCTTATAAATTTTATTGCACAATGTTTGGGTAGTTTAAGAATTATCTTCTCACATATTTTTTTTCTATGTTTATGTGGATGGTGTGTGCTAGTATTTGCGTGGCTGCGCGAGCTGCGCGCAGCTCACGGGGCGTGAAGAGGGGGAGAGAGGGAGCTTTGAAAAAAAAATTCGACTAACGCATTGCTCCTTTCAATAAATCTAAAAAAAAATGTTTCAAATCTCTTAACTTCCGAGATCCGCCTTACTACCTACCTACACCTACCTACTACTTACCTATTACCTACCCATACCTACTACCTACCTACACCTACCTACTACCTACTACCTACCTACTACCTCCTACTACCTCCTACTACCTCCTACTACCTCCTACTACCTCCTACTACCACTAAAAAAACATTACCCTAAAGTTTGCTTGTCGTCGCCCCTGAGTTACGCTTCACCCACTCAACCTTCGTTACGCTAAGGAGGTCGCCGGCTCGCTTCGCTCGCCACCTCCCCCCTTCGCTCCACTCAGAACCTACCTACCACCGATAAGCTATCATGACATTATCCCTACGCTACGGGGGTCGCCGGCTCGCTTCGCTCGCCCGCTCCCCCCTTCGCTTTACCGCTGTACCACCACCGGACAGGTGCCTACTATAATATTTGTTCAAACACCTAATGACTATCTCTAACCGTTATGAAGTTACAGCCCTTTTAATTTTAGGGGAGGTTGGGGAGGGGAGGGGAGGGTATACAAATTTCAACCCCCCCCAATAGTTTTATGAAAGAAAAAAAAAAGGTGAAAAGGGGGGGGGGGGTTGAAGGGGGGAGAGGGGGGGAGTTTCGAAAAATGATTTCGATTAACGCAAAGGCCCTCTAAATGAATCTGAAAAAAAAAATCGTTCCAAGTCTCGGAGAAGGGGAGAAGGGGGGCAAGGGGGGCCACTTTGAAAAATGATTTTTACTTTACCGAGCCTCCTCTATACGAATCCCTAAAAAAAACAAGTAAAGTCTCTTTGTTTCCGAGATACGATAGGGAGGGGGGAGAAGGGGGGGGGAAAAGGTAGGTAGTAGTAGGTAGGTAACTTTTAGTGACAATGGATACTCGACAAGAATTTGTATGAGATACCCCATATCTCTACTATTTACTGTCTTTTTTGAAAGCCAGTTATTGTTTTGACTAAAGTGCTGTTGGAAAAATATTCACCCTTTTTATTATTCACTAAAGTCTATTTTTTTCTTCATTTTTTTTCGAAAGTGATCCACACTCAGATTCATCTTTACACTAATAAAATATATTTAGTTCTTACCTGTCATCTTTAGGCGAGTCTCGTTTGAAGTCTCTCCTGTGTGTCGGGGTGGCTCCCACTGAGTGACTGCCTCCCGTAAGAGACGGAGCAGCCGCCAGGATTTCTCTGAGGAAGGAAGAGATACTCATTTTACATTCTCATCTTTGCGGAGCATGAATTATCAAATAACCCCCCCCGCTCTTGGGCAGAGCGGAAGGGAGAGTCAGACTTCTACTGACTAAAAACCACCCATGTTCCTTCATCGCCCTTGTGCCGAGGCCACGTTATCTCTTTCGACAACCTACCCTTACAATGGGCAACTGTAAATCCCTTTCTTTGTTTTTCTGACATTCAAATATGCAAGTAATGGTCCAATTGAAATAAATAGAACCGAATTCTTCTATTTTCAGGTAATAAAGACCATAACCTAAATATAGTTACATACTTAGTACTTGTAACTTTTTTTTTTTTTTAATTAGCCTATTGTGTCCCACTGCTGGGCAAAGACCTCCCACATTTCTTTCCAGCTCTCCCGGTGTTGTGCCTTCTCTGGCCAATCAGTCACGAACGAGTCCGCCACGCCAACGTTTCTTGGGTCTGCCTCGGTGACGACGACCGTCTTCAGGCACCCAGTGTGTGACGATTCTGGTCCATCTGTCCTGATCTCTCCTGGTAATGTGTAACTTAACACCTAAAAAAAATTTTAAAAGTATAAACGCTAACGTTAACGCTAAAGTTGACTGGTAGAGAATGCCTTGTGGCATTAAGTCCGCCTATGTATCACGTTTGTGCATGAAGTTTAAATAAAAAATAAAAATAAATAAATAATAATATTATAAATGCTTTTAGTGCGACCACTAAACCAACTATAAAAAAAAAAGAGAAAAGATGTTTCTATTCACAAATCATAATCATAATCAATACCTTAAATAATTGATAAAACTAATAATTAATAAATTACTGACATAATAAATAAAATTAATAATAAGTATATAAAACAATAATTAATATTTTTCAACATTACTCATATTTTTAATAAATACATGTATAAACTCATAGTTTGACTTATTAAACGCCAAGCGTTCTTCCTCCTCTCTCCTACTTTTATCTATGCTGTGCCCGACAGGGTCCATAATTGAGACTGATGTAACTGTTTTCCCACCAACTGTATACATTATGGTACGCAATAAAAATTGAGAATTGAATTGAGACTTGTCTTTAACTAATACCACACGCTGCGGTTCATCATATAAAACTAATATACCATACATCACTCAACGACTAAAACGTCCAGTATAACCTGACCTGTCATCGTAAGAAAAGCCTATACAAAGTGAGGTCTAGCTTATTCACCTCGTGTATTTGATATTTCGTCGTGTGAATATGTGGTTACTCGTATTGTGGTCGCAATTATGCGGTTTATGCGGTTAGATTATAAGGTTGAAAGTCCATTGAAAGAAGATTTTTGTGGTTGTTATTGTATGTGGACTTTCAATCTAATAGTATAATTATGTATGTTATGTATTATAGGGTTGAAAATCCTTAGAAATAAGACTTTTGTAGGTACTGTTATTTATGTAATGTCGGGACCAGATATTTTGGTAATCCATACTATATCCATACTTCCATACTATATATTACTATATATCCATACTAATATTATAAATGCGAAAGTAACTCTGTCTGTCTGTCTGTTACTCTTTCACGCCTAAACGGCTGAACGGATTTTGATGAAATTTGGTACAGACATAATTTGGAACTTGAGAAAGGACATATAGGATAGTTTTTTTTTTTTCGCGAGATAAACCAAAAATCTTCCGGAAGTCACTATTCCACGCGAACGAAGTCACGGGCAAAAGCTAGTAACATATAACATACATTTTGGCATAGGCCTTACATTCACACTGTACTCATCGGTCTAGCCTTTTCCCACCTATGTCGGCTTCCAGTCTAACCGGATGCAGCTAAATACCAGTATTTTACATGGAGCAACTGCCTATCTGACCTCCACAACCCAGTGAATACGGGTAATACGTTACCCGTTGGTAAGACTGGTTGTCTGACTTTCAAGCCACTGAATTTACCTATAACGATTGCCAAAGATTTACAAACAGCCGGGACCAACAGCTAGTGCTTTCTGCACGGAGGAAACCTGGTATGTAATGCGTTGTCAACTTGTCACCCATCAACAGACCAACCTAGCCAACCGCGGCTTAAGGCGCAGATAAGAGGGACACCGTAAAAACGACCTGTTTTTCGTTGCAGAGTTAGCCGTATTGCTACTTATTACAATTCCAAAAAAAATACAGTGTATAGTCAAATGTATAGGTAATAAAAGACTTATGCAAAAATATTTTCTAAAATAATCAAGAACCTCGAAAAAAAAAATCACAAAAAAGAACACGAAAAAACTTTTTCGTCTCGAAATGCTCAATATTTTGAGCGATAACTGTTATGTTTTTTTTACTATCAGAAAGGAAATTTAACCAACTAAAGACATAGGTATGTAAAAATATTTTAACATTACAGCGCATTTTTTTTTTAAATAAATTAAATCTGCGAACTATCGTTCATATTGGCAGTCACGTGATTCAAGCGAAATCAACCGCATCCCCATTTTCAACCTTATTTGTTTAGGCGATGAGTTAAACGCGCGCTCAAGGTCGCGGGCAGCTAATGTCGCCTTAACCTGAAGATTGATCCAAGCTGTTATTATTATCTAGGCATGGAAGCTCTTGACATAGAAGTATAATTTTACCCATAATTGCCAGTTAAAATCAATGTAACGCTATCCTTTTAAACCAATACGTAGAGTGCAGAACAAAAAAACTCGTAGTCAACTATTTTTCAAGTACATATAGAGAGCCGTATATGTAGAGTTATGTAGAGCTCGTTTTGGGTACTCCCGTAATTAAAAACAACGTGTAGAGTCAACCGGTGAAGCGAAAATATAGAGATGATTGGTATTGCTATAGAGTTGTGTAATACCACTTGCGGGGTTTTTTTTAAACATATTGAACGATATGGTTGGCGCAGTGGCTGAACTCGATTTCTACACTGAAACAATAGTTATTTATTTGGCCTACAGATATACTTGTTCCGTAGTGTACGTTGTAAAGTGAAATGATTTTCCTACTCCTCAGCTATTGTTTTCTGATTAATATGGTTGAGGTATCCAAGACAGTTAAAAACTGTTTCTTTGGGACTTCGTCCAGCTTGTCCCAAAAAGAACCATTGAAGAAGGCTTAAATTCCCTCATCTATATATATAAAAGGATAACTGACTGGGTGACATATCAACGTACAGCCGAAACTACTGGGGCTTGGAAAGTGATATTTTGCACACGGCTTCCTATTATAATGTAGGGGAGCACTAAGAAGGGGTTTTTGGAAATTTAACCTTTAAGGGGGTGAAAAGGGGGATGAAAGTTTGTATGGAAAATCGAAATTTTTGTAGTTAAACCGATATCCACGCGGGCGAAGCCGTGGGCAAAAGCTAGTTGAGTATATTACTAGTTGATTCTAAAGGTTACATCATCATCATTCTCCTGCCCTTACCCTATTTTTTGAGGTCAACTAAGCATGACTTGTTCTCTCTGTCATTGGGATCACTTTTTTTGTTCTGAGACATGTCTGGGAACCATCCGTTACCGTTCTGGAGATATTGGAGGTCCAAATTCAGAACTTTTCACAAGTTGTCACGTGGTACAAAGTGTAAAAAGAATAAGCAAATATAAAAATATAAGGTATCATCCTCTCCATACAGATATTTAGTCTGTAATTCATAAATACTTTCTGTTTTCAGGTATAAATGGTGCTTCGGTGAATGGATGAATTCAAGCGAATTTTGTTCATAAATATTTCTGATAATATTGCTCTGACCGCAAAAAAACTTGTGTTTTCGGTAATAATATTAATATTGGGATTATTGGATATCTTGTATTAATGTTTATTGGTATTATTAAATGTAATAATAGAGTATTTTTGGTACAGTGGAGTTATGATTACTTGGATTGGGTATTTTTATTTCTTTTTCATTCAGGATTTCTGAGGAGCAGTTTGTAGTACCGTGCTTTAGTCCTGTGTAATAAGGGATGAGCCTATTACCACCAACTGGGCAGAATTTCAGGCTCCGGGCTACTGTTATATCATAGTCTGCCTACCCTTCTCCCAAATATATTGCGGTCGGTTTCCAGTTAAATCGGATACATTATAATACTTTGTAATTTACATGAAACGACTTGCTATCTGATCTCCACAATCCAGTTTGTACTGGAAAATAGCTAGGCTGTCAAAGATTTAAAAATCCTGGAGCTTAACGTACTTTCCGAGGCAAAGTGGAAACTCGGTATGCAATTAATATTATTAACTATTTATATCGGACAGAATCCATGTAATTAAGAGTAACAATTTTCTTACGATGTATGTTAGTTATACAATATCACAATTTCCCGTGACTATAAGTTTCCCGTATTATAAGCTTGTATGGGACAGTCATAGCGGGAATGTATGGCCGCCCATCCGCAGACGACGAGTCGTGCAAAACAGGACAGTGATTTGTCCTTGTTTTGCACGACAGTATTAAAAAAAGTTGTAAAACACTCACCTTAACTCCCTAAGAAAGGCTCCAAAAAAAGGTATAAGCCGGCACTCCGGCATGGCCAGCGCCCTCCCGAGCGCCCTCTCATACTCAGCTGATAACAGGGCTGCTGATAAGAAGTCTAGCGCCGGGAGCGACTCGTCTGATATACTGAACCAGAACGATTTTAATTTGTTTGATCTGGAAATAAAGAAAAGAAAAGAAGGGTTAATAAAATGAGATTATATGGCAAAAAAAACTAATTGGTCCGTCAGATAGATTTGCTAAAAAAATTTTGACCACATTTTTTTTCTTTTTTAACGTAAACAAAAAATGAAGACGATACAGTGTTTCGAAAACTCGTGCGAAAACGTCACATGTCAGTATTTTTTTTACAAGTGACGTCACAAGCCCCCACTCATGATTTTTGACGCGTTTATCTTCGTCAATTTTTATAAATTTTATAAAACAAAAACAATATTTTTCGATAATCTTAATGACGATGACGTACTAAACAGAATCATATTTATTTGAGTCAGTTCAATCCCCTATTAAATATAAGTAGTGAAAGTGGTCTGTAGAACTCGTCGGGCTGACGATGTGATGTTATTTTGATTTAAAACGGAGTAATTTAATCTTACGGTTAAAAAAATGTGACGGAAAAATCTGTAGTTTAAATGTTTGCTACGGTTGTGTAGCTCGTAGCTGCTGCGATCACTTCGCCGTAGCAGCTGAGCTTAATACGCCGTAGCAGCTATGAATACAACGACGTAGCAGCTACGATCGCTACGCCGTAACAGTTATGATCGCTACGCCGTAGCAGTTACGATCGCTACGCCGTAGCTGTTACGATCGCTACGCCGTGGCCGTTACGTCGTAGCAGCTGTGATTGCTACGCCGTAGCAGCTACGATAACTAAACAATCATTGTAAAAGTTCAGATTTATTGTTTGTTTTTGTTTTTCCTTTAAATATTCTAAAATATAGAGCTGCCAAGATGTGGTCAAACTGCGTGGTGGACGCCAAATAGTACTACACTATAGTCAAAATTTACAAGTTTTTGGTTTTGTCAATACTGCGAAATGGAGAACTATTTAAGCATGAAAAATATTCAATTTCAGTAACGTGTTTTTTAATTAGATGCGGAGACCCTTAAATAAATCAAAAAGGGTAGCTTAGCGACGTAGCTTGTAGGGGCTGGAGGCTAAGAACGCGTAGCGAGCCTGCGCTTAACGCCTACGCCATAGTCTATAAATTTCGCCTACGCCGTAGAACGCCTACGCCGTAGACAGGCTGCTACGTCGTAGCGTAGCCCCAGTTTAAGTTTCTCTTCAAGTGACTGTTTAAAAAGAGTTAATTCAAACAAAACGACGAAATTCTCAAATTCAGCGCTGAAATATCGGGAACGCGAAACAATAAGTAAACATAGTAAATATTCCTTTTTCAGTATTAATATTAGTGTCAGTGACGAAATTCTTGTTTATACGAGTACTAGCTTCTGCCCACGGCTTCGCCCGCGTGGATGTCGGTTTAACTACAAAAATTTCGATTTTCCATACAAAATTTCATCCCCTATTTAACTCCCTTAGGGGTTGAATTTCGAAAAATCCTTCATTATTCCTTGTCTACATTATAAAGGGAACCTCTGTGCAAAATTTGAGCTTTCTAGGTCCAAGGGTTTGGGCTGGGCGTTGATGAGTCAGTCAGTCAGTCAGGACTTCTCTTTTTATTTATATATATAGATTACGGGCTTCATTGAAAATAGGACACTATTCAAATTGTTTCAAGGCGCATAATTGAGCCACACGCAACCATACGCGAGGCAACGCTTGAATTCTGCATCGATACTCATACAATTTTCTATTTTACATAATCGTTATACGATTCTACTTTCAATGCAGCCAGTATAATGCATGAGAGGTTTTCCTTTGTTTGAACTGACTGAAAGTGTTTCGACTTCGAGTTTTACATACAAGGTAGATGCGAATGCATTTTGAGGAAACGCTATATTTTATCCTTTTTTTTTTTTTGGTGGGTGGAAAATCATCGAATAACCCCCCCCCCCCAATGGCCCAATCAAGAGGCTAAGTGCGGATAAAAGCCCCGTTAAACTAAACTAAACCCCCCCCCCCGCTCTTGGGCAGAGCGAAGGAGAGTGTCAGACTTCTACTGACTAAAAACCGAACCCATGGTCCTTCTTTGCCCTTGCGCCGAGGCCACGTCATCTAGTACAAAAATCCGCGGCCCCGAAGGGCTTATAATTTATCCTTAGTCGAAATCTAATGTTCTTAGTAGAGTCAAAAAAATATGAAACAACATTTTTGTTGAGAAATACTGTATTTCCTCCATACGTAATCATAATCCCAATCAAAAAGACTGGAGTCAACGGTATATTTATGTATTTATTTAAACTTCTTCTACAAGTTTTAATGTTATCTTTACTTTAGAATAGAATAGAATAGAATAGAATATGTATTTATTCGCTAATGGACAGCAGCAACACAAAAGAGCAGCACATACTTAAACAAATAAACACAAACAGCTTAACAATTAATTAAACAGCTCAACTTTAAATAGCTCCTCGCCTGTAGATACTATTGGAGTCCTATCTTGAAACAAGGTTGTACACCCCAAAAAAAGTGGTTTCCCTGCAAAAGTTTCCGTGGAATTACTTTGTTTAATGTACAGAATGCTTAGTTGACGATTCGCGAAGGGTCCGTTTACACCTTGTTTATTTTAGTAGTTACCCTCTTTTTAGGGTTCCGTAGTCAACTAGGAACCCTTATAGTTTCGCCATGTCTGTCTGTCCGTCTGTCCGTCCTCGCTTAATCTCTGTGACCGTTAGCACTAGAAAGCTGAAATTCGGTACCAATATGTGTATCAATCACACCGATAAAGTGGTATAATAAAAATTGGAAAAAATGTTTTATTAGGGTAGCCCCCCTATAAATGTAAAGTGGGAAGTGATTATTTTCTTAATTTCAACCCTAAAGTGTGATATATTGTTGGAAAGGTATTTAAAAATGAAAATGAATACTAAAATAATTTTTTGATATTGCCAATAATTTCGGAAATAATCGCTCCAAAAGTAAAAAACAATGTGTGTCCCCTCTAACTTTTGAACCATAAGTTTAGAAAATATGAAAAAAATATGAAATATGAAAATCTGAAAAGTAGAACTTCTTATGGACTTTCTAGGAAAACCAAAAAAAAAACCACCTTTAAACTCATAAGTGGGAACACTTATTGTGACGGACGGGAAACTACGGAACCCTACACTGAACGTGGCCCGACACGCTCTTAGCCGATTTTTAACTATTATCCTTTACACAGTCTATCTCATTTTCTCCTACTCTAATCGATACTCATTTAATTTTACACTCAAAACTTTTTAGATGTTTCATTTGAACGAAAATCTTCACGCTATCTTTAAGTATCAACACGAAGTGGTAATATCTCATAATAGACTCTTAATTATATACTTAAGGGTAGTTAAGGGGTTCAAAGTGTTAGATAACATGATAAGATCCCCCTCACATCCCAAATTTAGGGGACGACATTAATAATGTCTATTTTATGTGTCACTAGCTTTTGCCAGCGGCTTCACCTGCTACAACTCGATAATTATCCCACGGGAAGATAAAATTGCAATAAAAACTATCCTTTGTGTTAATCCAGGTTATAAATTATCCCACCGGGGCCGCGGATTTTAGAACTAGATGACGTGGCTTCGGCGCAAGGGCAAAGAAGGAACATGGGTTCGGTTTTTATTCAGTAGAAGTCTAACACTCCCCTTCGCTCTGCCCAAGAGCGGGGGGCGTCATTTGATGATTTTCCACCCTTCAAAAAAAAAAAGGTTATAAAAAAATTTCATGACCACGATACGCAATAGCCCTGCTGGAGAGCGTGAGGGCCATGGCACAATTACGCCACTTTCCAAGAAAGAGACATTTTTTAAAAAGAAATGACAACAAATGATTGCGTAGTTTCTTGGAAAGAAAACGGCTACAATTTTTCCACGTCTTATGGGTATGGCAATAGAAAATTGCAAACTGGAGAAGATAATATGTACCTATGCCGTTTTTTTTTGGTATCAACTCGCCAGACTATTCCCAAAGCGCTGCAACTCTTAAAAGCCAGAATCAACCAGAAAAGCGCCGAGACAATGAAGCTCGACGAAGTCCTAGAGAAACAATTCAACTGTCTGGAACCAGCAACGAAATTTATCAAAAAATAATAGTGGAGGAGTAGGAAAAACATAATTTCTAGGTATCTCATGCACTACCCCGTCACGACTAGCGTCACGACCGACCGTAATCCTGAACAAAACTAGTTGGTGATCAGCATTGATATAATAAAACCCTAGATGCACAGTCTCGAACAAAACAAACAGTCGAAGCTGTCACCAAAAACTCACCAATACACGCACTACTACATGTAGTTATCGTCACTATAAACATTTTTTTTTTGGCAAATTCAACCTTACGCAGATTCCTTTTACAATGCAGTTATAAAAAGCAATATAAAAAGTATTTTGTACGACCGTGCAGAGACGCGAGCGACGCGAGACTATTTGAAATGAGTTCATTGTGAACTCATTTTAAGCGGACGGCTTTGAGACGCGGAGTGTGTATCTTGGGTTTTATTATATCAATGGTGATCAGTCATGCGTCCAAGATTGCAGTTTGTCGTGCGTTCTTGTTGACAGGGCACTTCCTATTACATGGAACGCAAATATCACAGACGAATAATTGTGACTATAATTATTATGTTGATTAGTGTTTAGGTTACATCCAGAGTTATTTACTATACGGACCATGTAGAAACTAAAACAAATTTCCGAGCGTTCAAGCACCCGGTAATATTAATGACAATAATATCCGTAGTGCTAGGTGGCAGGGACGTATGTGCCTATTGGCCTTGTTCTGTTCTGTCTTCTGCTGATATGGAGGGAAGAGGAAATTTTGTTTTTTTCATACTCCTTCACTATTCTTTTCCGATTAATTTTGTTGCGGAATCAAAGACAGTTAAATCGTTTCTCTGAGAATTCGTCGAGCTTCATTGTGTCGGCGCTTTTCTTGTGGTTGCCACTGTTGAATCTGGCTTGCAGCAGACACAGTGGTTTAGGAATAGTGTGGCGGGCTTGTCCCATTTAAAAAAGACGATAGCTATACTATTCGAATAGTGACACTTTCTATTACATGGAACTCAAATATCACAGACGAATTGTGAGCATACTAATCTCAGCCTTTATCCTGCAGCTGGGACACATTGTAGACTCTCTATAAGAGGGAGTGGGCTGTGCACCCAGCTATAATAGTGCGAGTATTATAGAATAGTGATGGTGCAGGAATAGTGCAGGTTGCAGATGTCTTATACAGTACCTATGTTAGATTTAACGAGGGACATTTTGAAAGAGGGTATTCAGTATTCGATTCTCGTCCTAAATATTATGTAAAAAACTTTAGTCTTAATTTGTAACGTAATTGTGCCATGGCCCCCGTACGCTCTCCAGATCTCACTTTATTAGAGTAGGTTCTTTTTCGCCACTGTCCTACGCCAGTTTTAAAAGATGAAAAATAAATTGATTATACCTAAAAGTCATTGACCCGCGCACATTTTCTGTGATAATTTTAATTCATTTACTGTTATTTATCAGTGTTTTGTTTTTGTTCATATTTTTATGAATATCATGTAGAGAGCCCTATTCCGGGTTTCAGTATGTTCCTCGTTTAAACTAACAGACTGTATAAAGGGTCACCATCGTACAAATCGTAATCAGCCCATCATTTCGAACCTACCCACATATTTTTATAGTTAATGTTTTATACAAATGTGCAATATCCACACGGTCAAAGTGTTTTTTCTTATTACCGATAAAAAATCTTCGTGCGGGGTTTCAAAACGATATACTGGATACGTGGTAAATGTTTATGCCTCGAATAAAAAAAAAAATACGGAAGATCCCTTCCGTGTTTTTTTTTATTCCTTCCATAATTCTTTCTTTTTTAATGCAAGCTAAATTATTTATTGTTGTTGTACTTGCAATTTAATTTTCTGCGAGTGCTGTGCACTTCTGTAAGTGACGAATTCACTATGCTTAGAACTGTTTGTGATGTATGTATAAAGTGAGTAAGTCGTTGAAGTTTTTAAACTGACATGGTCACTGACACTACTATTAATATCATAAACGGGATATATCCGTGAGAGTGTGCGTGTGTGGGAGTTTATCCGTGATCATGGTGCTTGTAACAGCGCCAAAATATCAGGAACTCGAAACAAAAATCAAACATGGTAAATATCCCGTTTATGATATTAATAGTAAGTCGTTGAAGTGACATACTTAAAATATAAATAAATAAATAATAGTTTCATTTTTAGGCCATTTTCGGGTTTCCTCACGATGTTTTCCTTCACCGTTTTGTGAGCATTGGTTAAGAGATAAATAGGACAAATTAACGCTTATGCCTCGGTTCGAATCCTATTACATGGAACTCACCAGAGACGTAACATGAGCATACTAACCTCTGCCGACCTCTCAAGAAAAACAGGCGTTATATTACGTTTAACACAACGATTTTTCCTGAAACTTGAGCCTTTTCCCAGATACATTAACTCTGCCCTTGTATGGTAAAATGCGGTATCTCAGAAAAATCGGCATCTTGTTTTTTTTTCTACTGGCATCTTGAGACATGAAACTCAAAGCATTTATAATTTCAATTTCACCATTACAGGCACTTTTGACTGTCAGAAAAACAAATAAAACGAAGCTATAGTCACAAGGTATAATAACTTGTGAAAGTACTGCAGTTGCCCATTCCAAAGCGTAGATCTTTATGGAGAAGCATAGGAAAGAAACTTCATGGACACTCTTTTATTAAATCAGAATGTGTCATCTCGTATCTGATAGACTTAAGACAGACGACGAACCATCATCTGCCCAGCCTTTGTCTAAATATGTTGGGGTCGGCTTCTAGTACTAGCTATACTAGTATTTTACATGGAGCGTCTGACTATCAGACCTTCTTAACCCAGTTAATACTGGGTAATGATACCCCTTGATAAGACTGAATGTTAGCTATCAGGCCACTGACTACCTCTATACTATAGACTGATAAAGATCTATAGATTACAATCGAGACCAACGGTTTAACGTGCTCCCCGAGACACCGGGGAAACTCGGTATGTAATGGGAAGTCACCCATCACCAATCTAGGGAAGCACTGCTTAACTTTGAAGAACACGAGTGGTTTTTATTATTTAGCCACGATAAATGTTTAGTGATTGTTTCGGTACGTCTTCATTATGCAGAAAATACTACTGATTCAAAAAAGTGTCGTTGGAAGGCCTCCCACTGGGTGGACCGATGACCTGGTGAAGGTTGCGGGGATCTGCTGGATGTGAGACGCACTGCTCCAGTCATAGTAATGACACTGGGGGATACCTATGTCCAGCAGTGGTCATCTTTCGGTAGAAATGATGAACAATGAAAAAAGTGTCTGTGAACATTTTTGCACAAGCGAATTACAACTCTATCTACCCCTCCACGAACAGTCACAATAAAACATTCCCTAAAAAGATTTTTCCCTGAAACGAGATCCCTTTTCTCCGATACATTTAGTGTAGCATTTCGTCTTGATAGATTGAGGGCGAGGGTAAAAACATTAATACAATACGAGCGGGTCGAAATCACGAATTGATTGGATTTATTTAGCGATTTAGCGAGAGAGCGACTTTTGTTTCTTTGTGAGATTGAAGATGGTATATTGTTTTTTGTGTGTGATACTGTGGTATGTAAAATATATCTCGAGTTTGTACTGTCACTAATTCTTCGGGTTTTTTGACACTACAAAAAACTGGCCAAGTGCTAGTCGGACTTGTACATAAAGGGATCCGTACCATTGTAGTACCTGTATAGACTACTAGCTGACCCCAACATATTTAGATAAAGACTACACGATCCGGACTTTAGCCGATGGAGATGAAGATGGCACCTTGAATGCTTTCCCAGCTTTTGAAATCTCAGGAACACTGTTGGACGTAATGCCGCGCTATTGGCTTATCATGTCGCATCTGTGCTGAGATACGGCCTAATCTTATTTCTACTGACAGCAATAAGGCATTCATTGTGCAAAAAAAGTGTTTACGTGCGGTGTTTGGTGCAGATCCTTTAGAATCGTGCAGACCTATTTTTAAAAACCAATAAAATATTAACTTTAGCATGCTTATATATGTTATGGACCAAGTGATAAATTGGGCAGTATACATAATGCCCGGTCATTATGAAAAATGCCCAATATGAAAGTGCAATTTGATAATAATTATTCAAATAATCAAATTGACTGGGCATTATACATATTGCCCATCACCTTTTGGGCAGAGTAATACAAACACATTTAATTACTATTTTTTTATTGTTATTGTCATTTAACTTAAAATAAACTAAATATTAAACAACTTAAATAATCGGTTTGTAGGGTACCGAACACGTAACTAGGAAAACTTGGATGCAAGAGCGAGCGAAGCGAGCTCGGGACTTGGGGCACCCCGACACGGACAGGTTAGGTTAGAAGGGGATGGCGGGGTCGATTGAGCGAACGAAGCGAGCGAATAGACCCCGCCATCCCCTTCGTGGATATTTTTTTTAAAAACCACAAAAACAATAGCGCTTGAAGTCCGCCGCACGAGCCGCACGCTGAATGGCGGTCTCTGATTGGTCAAAGCGTGTAACGGCTCGCGTACTTCCCTCCCCGCCCTCGCACCGCGTCAAATATAGCTTTATTATCAAATTGCCCAATTGTCATGTAGCAATATAATAATGACCGTGCAATGTGATAAATAATGACGTTAAGATAGTAATTAATCACTTAGCCCGATAAAGCTAGACATTATTCATAATTAATCGCATTAATCACCTGGTCCATAACATATATACTAGAAAGAGGATTATTTGTGAAAAAACATCCTCACCTATTCACTACGGCCGATAGCGTCAATGTTTATAAGGTGGGCAAAATGTCGAGGGATCCAACAAAATTGGCAATGCCAAGATGTAGAACAGCGTACTGCCATAAAAACACTGGTAGAATGGCAATAGACATATTTAATCATATACCGAAGATTATTAGAGAACTCCGAACCAACTTATTTCAAAAGCATCTCAAAGCTTGGCTTAATGAAAACTGTTTTTATTCTGTTAAGGAATTTATGAAATATAGGTCAAATGTAAAAGTTGCATGACATGAGAATTTAATTTTTAATTTGACATATTTTTTTTTTATTTGATGCTATTTGACATTTGTAATTTTTTTTTTTTGTTCTGGTTTATATTTTGGAAATTTGTAATTGATTTATTAGTTATAGGACATTTGTAATTTAACCATTATTTTATTTTTATTTGACATTTGTAATTTAATTATTATTTGACATGTGTAAGTAATTTGATATTGAGACAATTATTGATGTAGTACTTTTGTTTTTCTTTTTTTGGACATTGCAATTTATTAATTTTGTTTAATTTGTTTATAATTATTTCAATCATTTATGTCACAAAATTTGCATGCCTTATTTAGTAGGCGGAATATGAAGAACTAATGTGTTATAAAATCTGTAAAATACCATATTTCAGGCAAATAAATTAATCTATCTATCTATCCCAACTACTGGCGATATGAAACACACCATCGTAAGAAGTGGAAGGAATGGGGAGGCCTTTGCCCAGGAGTGAGACAGTACGGTCTTAAAAAAAAGGGTAAGTTAATGTATCGTGTTAAAAGCTCGAGTTACAGGAAAAATCGTTGTATTACATGAAATAATATTACACCGATTGTCAGTGGCCTGAAAGTCTGTTAACCAGTCTTACCAAAGCATAACTTGTAAACCTTGGCAGCTATTTGTCAAGACTTCCCGGAATACGGGCTCGGCAGTAAATCGTAAAGCTACTCTACTGTTAATTTAATACAGCCTCCCTCATTAAGGGTGTCAACATTGGAACTCGACTTAATTAAGTACATTGACATATCTAACTTGTTTCTTAAATCTAACGACTTTGACCACTATGTAGGAAATTCAGAAGTTATACAGTGTGTCAGTTTAATCCAATTTAATAAATATAACTTAGATGATACTAATAAAAAAAAGAACAAAAAAAAAAACACTGATGAAATAACATACAGAACCATACTAAATATTTCGGATAAGTCTCGCAACCCTTGCGTTTATCACAGAAAAATGTGCGCGGGTCAATGATTTTTAGTTATACAATCCATTTTCCCTTCATATTTTAAAACTGGCGTAGGATAATGGCGAAAAAGAAACGTCTAATAAAGTGAGATCTGGAGAGCGACGTAGGTATAGTTTTTTTACCCGACTACGGCAAAGCCAAAGGAGGGTTATGATTTTGACTGGCTATGTATGTATCTTCATCTGTTCCCTCATAGCTCCTAATCTACTTATCGGAACTCGACATATGCGGTATCGTTAGAACCGTCTTAATTTTCCGCTGAACATAGGCTACGTGACGTGTCACATAACACGAGTTGGCGCCCTCTAGTGGACAAAAGTAAGGCTTAAAAAATAAAAAACTTTTTAACAAAAAATAAAACCGACTTCAAAAAAAAAACACTAAAAAGTCAAAAATAAACTTTAGAAGAAAAAAACAACACAAAAAAGTGAAAAATAAACTTAAGAAGAAAAATCAGCTTCTGAAGTCGGTGACATTTGTTTGTTTGATTTGGCTTTTTTTGCCACCGACTTCCGAAGCTGATTTTTCTTCTTAAGTTTATTTTTCACTTTTTTGTGTTGTTTTTTTCTTCTAAAGTTTATTTTTGACTTTTTAGTGTTTTTTTTTTGAAGTCGGTTTTATTTTTTGTTAAAAAGTTTTTATTTTTCACTTTTTAGTGGTTCACATGTGCTTACCCCTTCACAACGTACCGGCGTGATGTTATGTTATGAACTGGTGTAAGCAATAGACAGACATGAGATTTCAGCAATCCCAGTCCATTTGCTATCGTTTGTTGAGGAGTTCCGTTGCCTATCTCCGAAGTTCTTCATCAGATCTTCACTAAATTGAAATGGAACCACTCCGAGAAAGTACTCTTCCAAAAACTACTCAAATCACTGCAAGTGTGCCTATAAAATTTGAAGAGTTCTCTCTATTTCTCCAGGATCCCATCATCAGATCCTGACTTGGTGATCATGGGACCACTTGGGAAGTATATCCTTTCCAACAAAAAAAGAAATTTTCAAATCGGTTAGCAAGCGACGGAGTTATGAGGTAACAAACATAAAAAAAAAAAAAAAAAAAAAAAAAAAATACAGTCGAATTGATAACCTCCTCCTTTTTTTGAAGTCGGTTAAAAATGGAGATAAATACGCCGTGTTTGGTATCATTTTTTACATATTAGGGACGAGAATCGAATACTGAATACCCTCCTTCGATATGTCCCTCGTTTTACCTAACACACTGTATACGATTCTGCAAAAAACAAGGATAATAAAATCACAGCAAATAGCCATCTGTCTTGCACATGAACGCACTAGTGGGGAAATGCTAAGTGAAATAGAGCAAGTATTCCATTGCGTTGCATTGTGAACGTTACAGCGATGAAATAAAAGCCAATTTTCCAGGAAGATTTTTAAAATATATCAGAAATCAAAATACATCATGTTTGACTTTATTTTTCTTTCAGCTTTGTCAGTGTGGGAGTCGTTTTTAGATCGGGAATTTCTGAATCCGGATTTATGCTCAGTTAAAGGTTTTTTTGGCTTGCCAAGCATAAGACTTTAAAACATTACTGACGAAATATCGGTTGTTTGCGACAATAATGACATAATTCGAAAAATAAGAAATACATGACTTTGCTTTTCTTCTGATAGAATAAAAAATATTTTCATTATATTGCCATTTAAAGCCGGAACTGTTGTTTGGTTTCAATTTTACTGCGTGTAGATATACATATTAGTGCTCGTCACTGTACCTCTCACTCTTCTACGAAATCAGGCATATTGGTATATTATATTAGGTTATCAGGGAAAGTAAAGCATAAAATAACTTATCATCACACCTGTAATCCGCGGCAGAGCTGTAAGTACTTGTGTGTGCACTTAACACACATTTTGCCAATTGTGATCAAGTCCCATATTTCAGACCCTATTGCCATCAACGAGCCACAAATGCTGACTCCGTGGCTGCTACTGATGGAAGACCCCAATAAAGATATGAATGAAGAATAAAGATGAAGGCCTTTTTTTGGGTTTTTGGTAATCATCAAATGACTTGTCAGACTTCTACTGACTAAAAAAAAACTACCGACTTCAAAAACACCAAAAAGAGAAAAATAAACTTCAGAAGAAAAATCAGCTTCTGAAGTCGGTGACATTTGTTTGTTTGATTTTATTTTTTTGCCACCGACTTCAGAAGCTGATTTTTCTTCTGAAGTTTATTTTTCTCTTTTTGGTGTTTTTGAAGTCGGTTGTTTTTTTTGCAAAAAAGTTTTTTTTATTTTTTCATTTTTAGTTGTAATAAGTACCTATATTATATCCTATACAAATATTTACTATGCATTTTACATTCAACCAAGAAACCTAACCCTTAACCTTCAAGATTCCCCTATTTTTACTTTCAACTCTTAACCTTTGAGGAGTAGTACCTATACCTTCCATTATCAGCTCATCAACATGAATACAAGTGATGACTGCTAGATGGGAATACTTGAATAGCGCCAGAAAAAGCACGAAAATTCATAAAACAACAAAAAAAAATGTGTATTGTACACATCTGCATACCCCCTCAGAGCATACAGGCGTGATGTTACGTCATGATAATGTATATTCAATAAACATCCAAGCGATTCCAGCGATTACGACAGATTTGCCGTCTATTTTTGAAGAGTTCCATTGTATATCTCCGAAGATCAGCACCAGATCTTCACCAAAAAAAAAATGGGACCACCTCAGGAGTATACTCTTTCAAATAAAAAAAGAATTTTGATGATCGGTTCACAAATGGGGGAGAAATCAGGTAGCATACATAAAAAAAAAAAAAAAAAAATAATAATACATACACACGAACATAGTAACCTCCTTTTTTGAAGTCGGTTAAAAACCACCCATGTTCCTTCTCAGACCTTTGTGTCGATGCCGCGGTATCTCTTTTGAACAACCCGCAGCTAATAAGACTACCTGAGAATCGAACTCGGCACCTGATGCTCGAATCAGCAAATTACCACTGGCTGAATGACCAACGCGGTCGATTTTTTGTTATGTTAGGTTATCAGTTCATCATCAGCCTATAATATTCCCACTGCAGGGACTCAGGCCTCCTCTCTAGGAGAGGGATGGGCTATAATCTACCACGCGGGCTCAGTGCGAATTGGCATGTCACATGTCTTCGAATTTTTTGGTTCTAAGACATGTTGGTTTTCTCACGATGTATTCCTTCACCGTTTTGAGAGCAGCGGTGATGAAATAAATTACATAAAGTAATGCGCCTACCTGGGTTCGAACCCACGACCTACTGTTCGTAAGTCGGGGCCGACACCACTGGGCCACCGCTGCTCCCGGTTATCAGTTATCAGTTTAAGTAAACCTTTTCCAAATATTTTTGTTCCCTGACCTCGGGCTGCGTGAAATTGCGAGATAAGAAACCTTTGTTAATGACATTCATTAATTACATTTGTATCTTCTTGGTCCAGCGTTTTTCAGCCTATTATGAGTTGTTTTGTTTGTACAAGCCGAGCCATCCACTTTGCTAGATCGTTAGGTTTACAAGACTTGAGTTAATTGTACAAGGTTGGTTTAAATTAGCTGGAGAAGTTTGAAGATATTAATGATACAAATAATTTAAAAAAAAATACCGGCCAAGTGCGAGTCGGACTAGCGCTGAGGTTTCCGTACCTACAGGTTGTAGGTATAATTAAAAGTTATGGTATGTTTAGTTTATTGCTAAATATGATATAGGTAACTAAATATTTATGCTTTTCGCAATATTTGTTTTATCTGTGCTTTAAGACATTGCTTCGTACCAAATTTCAAGATTCTGAGATCACGGGAAGTACCTAATCCTGTAGGTTTTGATTCCCTTTTTTTTTTGGAAGTTTGGTAATCATCAAATGACTCCTACCGCTCTGGGCAGAGCGGTAGGAAGTGTCAGACTTCTACTGATTAAAAATGACCCATGTTTCTTCGGGGGGGAGGTTTTGATTCTCTTTCGAGTGTCGACAATTTGCAGCATAAACGGGCTGTATCTTTTCATTGCGATGACTTAGAACTTTGATTTTTTCACAGCTCTAAAGAACACTAGATTAGAGTATTTGATATGAATTTCAGCTCGCAGCACCTCTACGCGTTCCTGAGAAAAAGGGTACCCTTGTCAAGGGGTTCCGTTTTTTCCTCTTGAGGTACGGAACCCTAATAAAAAATATATACAAATGCATCGATTCAATTTCGATTCTGAAAGTCATAATTATGTATATTGTGTCGCGCTTGCTTTCGTTCGAATCGATGAGATTGACTTTGCGAGAGATTCACAGATGCCAAAATTGGTTGTTTTTGCTTGTATACGTCATATTATAAGTCTTGGTAGAGCGTCGAAATGACCTAGGTTAGTATTCATGAAGAATACAGTTTCTTCAGGGAATTTCAGTCGTCACGTAGTGAAACACTTAAAACATTCCAGAGCTTGTTACAAGTAAAATAAACACTCGTATAAAAATCTAAATTGATAAATAAAGGACGTGATATTACGTCTTGAGGGCGACGAGAGATGCCTAATAACGGTCCTTTTTCACGACTTTAAGTGAAGCGACTTTTTTACTCTAAATTGTGTTGTGTTGTGAGGAGCTCGTGGCTTAATAAGAACTGCCACTCAGGTCGATCTTTAGGTAAAGCTATGCTTGCCTAGGTCGGTCTGTGGATGGGTGACCGCCCGTCATACCGACTTTCCTCCGTGCCTCGGAAAGCACGTTAAGCTGTTGGTCCCGGCTGCCATATATATAGATCTTTGGCAGTCGTTATAGGTAGTCAGTGACCTGAAATTCTGACATCCAGTCTTACCAAAAGGTATTGTATTACCTAGTATTAAGACGCAGTCAACGGGGGAACCGTAAAAACGACCTGTTTTTCGTCGCAGAGTTAGCCGTATTGCTACTTATTACAATTCCAAAAAAAATACAGTGTATAGTCAAATGTATAGGTAAAAGACTTATGCAAAAATATTTTCTAAAAGTAATCAAGAACCTCGAAAAAAAAATCACAAAATCACAAAAAAATCACACGAAAAAACTTTTTCGTCTCGAAATGCTCAATATTTTGAGTGACAACTGTTATTTATTTTTTTACTATCAGAAAGGAAATTTAACCAACTAAAGACATATGTAAAAATATTTTAACATTACAGCGTACTTTTTTTTTAAATAAATTAAATCTGCGAACTATCGTTCATTTTGGCAGTCACGAGCATCAAACGCATCGCCATTTTCAACCTTATTTGTTTAGGCGATGAGTTAAACGCGCGCTCAAGGTCGCGGGCAGCTAATGTCGCCTTAACTGGGTTGTGGAGGTCAGATAGGCAGTCGCTCCATGTAAAATACTGGTATTCAGCTGCATCCGGTTAGACTGGAAGCCGACCCCAATATACATAGTTGGGAAAAGGCTAGGCAGTTGATGATGTCTTGTGTTGGCCGCAATTTGCCTGGTGATGAACGCTAGGGTGGTGTACGCTTGCCTATAAGAAACCGATCTACATTCGACTTAGAATATATCGAAATAGATATTTTTTTCGTTTAATGATAATTATTTATTAACTCTGTTTTGCCTGTAGACATTCAAACACGTCATGCAAAACCAGCCAATCAACCAGCAAGTCTACGGCCAGCCTAAGTCGCATCGTCAGAGGATGTAAACGGGCCTCATGCCGAGAGCCCGAAAGGCGGCGACTATTAACAGCCGTGCCAGTGAGAGGTATAAGGGTAAATATGTCACAGTTAGTACCTCGTAGCGTTTGCTCGATACCTTTTACGTAGATTTGAGTTGTAGGTACGTTTTTTTGAGCTGGATGTGTCTTGTTTTAACTATCATTCAAAATTATGTACAGCTTGCTGATGTCCGCGGTTTTACCTGCGTGGATGTGGGTCAAATTATGTACTTGCATCTTTCTCGAGAATCGCTCTATGCATTGGTGAAAAATGTTCATAAATTATTAAAAAATGGTCATAAAATGAAAATTACTGGCCCAAACCATGCTAAATTTTTATGAGACCAAATGGCAACTATTCCGCATCAAACTAAAAAAGAATCACGTAAATTGGATCATAAATCGCAGCGTAATCGGTGTACATACATAGAAAAAAAAAAACATACCGATCGAATTGAGAACCTCCTCTTTTTTGGGAAGTCGGTTAAAAATAGCATGAAATATGGTGCAGTTGTTTTTGAGTTTATCACGAACAGACAGACAGACAGACGCGGCAGAGGACTTTGTTTTATAACCTTCGTCCACGGAAATCATTATAAAAATATTACCTAGTAGCTTTCGCCCGCAGCTTTGCCCGCGTGAATGTCGGAAATTATCTCATACAAACTTTCATCACCTATTTACTCCCTTAGGGGATGAATTTAAAAAAAAAAATCTTCCTTATTCCTTGTCTACATTATAAAGGGAACCTCTGTGCAAAGTTTCAGCTTTTTAGGTATAAGCTGGCTGTGCCTATCAACGCAGTCAGTCAGGACATTTCTTTTTATTTGTATAGATAGAAATTGATACATAGAATAATGTCGTATATAACGCAAAAAAAAATTACGAGTACAAACCCTATGCGAGCGATATAGCCCTGATACTAGTTCAGGTAGATAACTCGATTTCCCCCCCATAGTAAGGCAATGTATCAGAAACTGAGTTAAGAGATAAGTTACTCCTTAAAACATCAGCTAAAGTTGCTAAGTAAGTAGGTTTACCGCTCTTTCAATTTTACTTATGTAATCTTATAGCCTTATTTTTGTTTAACAAATTCAATGTCAAACCAAGCCTGCTACAAAAAAAAAACACAAGTCACTTCTAGCCCGCAAATATCAACGTACAAACAGGACGGTTTTTCTTTATTAAGCACAATATATTTTGACAGGCGGGAGTCCGGCGGCTTTCCGCCCTTTTGTCACGAATCGTTTTTCCATCCTTTAGCGTAGTATAGCGTCTTATAAATGTGGGACTTTATTTGGAATAAGTTTCTTTTGAATCTTTTTTCTAAGAATAGGGGTAGTTAAGTATAAAAATCTTTATAAATATTCCTGGGTTTAAATGAACCCTTTACGAAGTTTTTTGAAGGGACCACCAAGATGTGCTGCGAGTTGTTCGAAAGAGATACCGCGGCCTCGACACAAAGTGCTAAGAAGGAACATGGGTGGTTTTAAGTCAGTAGAAGTCTGACACTCCCTACCGCTCTGCCCAGAGATGTAGGAGTCATTTGATAATTTCCCGACCTCTCTAAAAAAAAGTCACGAATCGTTTATAACTTTCAAAATGGTAACAGATTTTTACTGAACGCTTACGGTATTTATAACAAAAATCATTACCCTTCCTTTTGGCTTCGCCGTAGTCGGGTAAAAAAGCATTCTTTAAAATGTTTGTGTGTCTGTTTATTCCAGCTGGTCTCCGAAATTGTTGAACCGATTCCGACGGAACCATTAAAGCTCAAGCAGAAAGGCAGATAGCAGATATTATAGGGAGTAACATAGACTATTTTTATTTCAGAAAACCCATCCACTAACCAACCGTGGCAAGCACACTTTAACCTTGTAGATCACACTTATTAATTCAACGTCAGAATTCTCACGAAAAATCTACAAATAGTCTAACATAATAATCAATTCAGGACACGAATCATTCTACAAGGAAAAACTTGGTAAAAACATATGTTACAGGTAAAGTGTGTCACGATTTTTGTCGCCATTAAGTTTATAAGGTATAGGTCCCATCGCTGACGGAGCGAGTAGCTAATAATTAATATCTCGTTGATATATGTATGTATGTCCGTTTCTTTGTTCCCTTACTCCTAAAATTAAAATTATTATACGTTGTTAGATAATCTAACAACGTATAATAATTTTAATTTTTAGATTCATCTTGGTGGCGCGAGTGTCACCGACAATATTAAAAAAAAAAACTAAAAACAAGGCTATATTTGGGGTGCCATAGTGTAGAGTTAGAATTATCTTCCAAAACCATCAAGTGGATTATCAAAGGGTTTGGACCACTGCAGCACTGGACTGAATTTGATTTATTGACCAAAGCAACGATGAATAGATTGTGTCATAACCCTCCTTTGGCTTTGCCGTAGTCGGGTAAAAAAGATGTCAGTAACATTGCAGGGAGCGTAAGGGCCGACGCTTGTAGGGCTGTGGGTTGTTCGAAAGAGATACCGCGACACCGGACACAAACGGGTAAGAAGGCACATGGATGGTTTTTAGTCAGTAGAAGTCTGACACTCCCTACCCGGAGCGGTAGGGAGTGTCATACGAAATAACACTATCACATAAAAACTGCGACAAATAATATGGTTTTTTTTCTTCTTGCTTGTCGTCAATCGCTGGCAGTGGGACACTCGCCTAAGCTTCTGGGGGGTCATTTAGAACGCCCCCCGGGGTACTATTAACGTTAACTTTGAGCACCGTTGGTCGTTCGATTTTATTGCTAAACTTTGTTCGACAAAAACACTTATTGACTTTTTTCGAGAGTTTCGGAATGGAATATCGTGTAAACTGTAGATCAAGTTAAACATAAGAAGAGTTTGGAAGTTTTGAAGTGATATTACATAAAAAGTGAGTAAAGACGTAAGTACTGTCTTAGTGTTATTTTATCGTTTTACAATATAAACATAACATTACGACTGTAAACCGTGAAGGGTTAAGTAAAGGTGTATCTAATAGTATACCCACATTTCGCCAGTAATGTCCCGGGAATCAAACCCAGGACCTCAAGTGTAATAGTCGCGCTTGCTACCACTACACCAATGAAGCAGTCAAGTTAGTATTATTTTCATTGTTTTAATGTATTTTATTTGTATTTATACGATTTTTATATATTTTTATTATTATAAAGAGTGTAAAAACCAAATTGTCACATATTGTTTTTCCCATCATTTCGATATTTTTAGGGTTCCGTACCTCAAAAGGAAAAAACGGAACACTTATAGGATCACTCGTGTGTCTCTCTGTCTGTCTGTCCGACCATTCCCCCTCCCCTTATCTTCCTAAACAAAAAGAAACTACTGGGCCTAAAATTCTGAAAAAAGTACAGAAATTAGTTCAACACGTATAGATTACAGGAAAACCTATAAGAAGTCATGGTACGGAACCCTTCCTGAGAAAGTCCGACTTGCACTTGGACAGTTTTTTTTTTTATTCTGGACCATACTTGGAAACCGTTTTATTCCGTTTTTTTATACCTATCTATGGTCCGGATAATATCATTCATCAGTAGTATCATTATTTCATGTTCATAGCTTTTAAAAGTCTTGTACAGTCGAACAAGCTAATAAGTATACAGCCAGCTAACTTGTATTTACTTTTAAGATTACACAGATACATTTAGAGACTAATGTCAAACGATACAGCGTTTGACATCAGTTAATTAATGCGAAACACTATAAAAAGTAGAATTGCAATCTATATTTTCAGCGTTCTAGAATTATAAAGAACTCTACCCTGTATACTTATTAGCTTGTCAGACTGTATATTAGGATATTCGAAAATGGCGAACTGTATTTTCAGTCTAGTCTCATTTTAAAAAGCCGTGAATCCGTCCGTATAAAATATTGATATTCAGCTGCATGTGGTTACTCTATAAGTTGACCTTAACCTAGTTTAGAAAAGGCTCGGTTTATTTTATACTAGCTGTTGCCCGCGACATTCATTCGCATAAAATCTTCTTCTATCTATATCTTCTTCTATATCTATATACATAAATTAAAAGAGAAGTCCTGACTGACTGACTCATCAACGCCCAGCCCAAACCCTTGGACCTAGAAATCTGAAATTTTGCACAGAGGTTCCCTTTATAATGTAGACAAGGAATAAGGAAGGATTTTTCGAAATTCAACCCCTAAGGGATTTAAATAGGGGATGAAAGTTTGTATGGAAAATCGAAATTCTCACGCGGGCGAAGCCGCTGGCAAAAGCTAGTTGTAAAATATAACTATTTATTTGAATCGCATCGAGTTACCGTTTTAAGGGTTTTTACATCTACTACTATTACATTCTCATTTAATTTTCTTTGTACGGAATTCTTATTCTAAGCTAACAACAAATTCTTCTTCTTCTTCTTCTTCCTGCCCTTATCTCATGTCATTCTAAGCTAACAACAAATTATTAACAATAAATTATTGACCATATTATACCATAAGCTACCTGCTAGTAAAAATCCTGTCAACATTGATATTGCCGTTTCGGAGATCAGCCGCAACAAATAGACAGAGAGACAGAAAAAAATGAAAATGTTATTTTGTTTTGTTATAAATACCGTGTTTATTTTCGTAAGCATCAGTAAAAAGCTATTATTTTGGTAATACAAACAGATATTCTCATATTATTTTTTGTATAGATAAGCTTACATAAAGTCCGCTATGGCGAAAAGGTTTTTACCTTAAGTCTGCCATGATAAATGATGGGATAATAGTATTATCCTTATGGTGTATGAGAAACCTTTGTGAGGTACACCCTCTTCATATTAATGTGTTTTTGAAATGGATAGGTTTATTTTGAAAGATACACAATTGATAGACCATTGGTGGCCGGGGGTTGTGAAGGAAACTTTTAATTTTGTTCTTAATTTTTGATGATTACATCCGTGGTGGATCCATCCTTCGCGAGGAGGGCCGAGTCCCTGCAGTTGGAACATTATAGGCTGATGATGATGACACAACAGAACATCACGCCTGTAATTTTCCGTAGGGTCAGGCAGACGTTTTAAAAATTATTAAAAACTTCAATGATTATTTAGTGATTCAAGGTACCAGTTAGTAGCCGACTGTACGCAGCAGCAGCAGACGACATGTCGTCACGACACGTCGTCACGTCATGTCGCTGCAGTCATGATTTCGAACCCGACTGCAAATAACTATTAGTACAAAACTCTAAACACGCTCGACGTGTTGTTGCTCCGGCATCAGTGAAACTACTGATCTGCGGTCGGACGACTCCACCGTCTGCCGCTCGACGACGCGTCGCTAGCTTCATGTTGCTTACTACGGAGGGAATTTCATAGAAATACGTAGAAACCAGTAGTGTCGCTGCGACACTTCGTCTGCTGCTGCTGCGTGCAGTCGGCTACCAACTTGTACCTTAATGAAGCAAATACACGATTCGATTTGAATTTCAACCCCTGTATAATTTCCGTTTCCGTGTACGGAACCAACAGCTAGTACATTTCGCCTGCAGTCGGGAGTAAAATAACAAGCCTCGAAATCTACCTCCATTTAGCACAAATCCGGGCTCCGAACAGCTTTTATGAAATTACTAATGGAATACCTACACGTTGCATTCGTGCTTGCAACCACTACGGTATACGCCGGCGAAACTGTAATGTGTTGTACTGAAACCACAGATATATAGATAATACAGATGATGCATATAACTCTTTCCCTGTTCTCGATCTTTTTGTATGGCGCTGAAACGTGGTGGCATTAATGATTGTCAAAGTAGTATGCTCGACGCTTTCGAGATGTGGTGTCGGCAGAAGCTGCTACATACACCATGAACCGCAATGACAACTAATGAGTCCCTACCAGAGTGACTGAGGGCTTCCACACATAAACACACACACGATACGACGTCGCGTCGTGGAAATCTACGACACGACGTCGTAACGTGTCGATGCATGATACGACATCGTGACGTTAGAAACTTACGATGCAATCCTGCGCAGTTGTCTTGTTACTTTAATGAACAAATTAACATTTATTTGGGTTCTAATTTCAAAAACATTTAAATACTCTTTTCAGAATGCGTCTAGAGCGGTCCATTTTTCGGAATGAACTAAAACACCACCCCACTGTATCGACGGCATCGTGCCGTGTATCGTGCGTGGCATATTACGTTAGGATGTCGTGTTTTTTTACGATGCTCATCATAGATTTCCACGACGCGACGTTGTATCGTGACACGACGCTGCATCGTTGTACGACGCTACGTCGTATCGTGTTTATGTGTGGGAGCCCTAATCATCACCAAACAGCTTTGAACAATATGCCCTGGAGTTAGCCCTAATCTATATCGGATATTATTATACGTTGGTCTGGAAAAGATTTATATAGAAAGAAAGAAAGAAAAAATATTTATTGCCGCAGAATTATACACATACAATAAAAAAGCAGTAAACACAACTACACACTATATACTACTATGATACTGGGCCAGATAGAAGGTAGCACCGGTCAGATTATCAGACGCAATCTAGAAGGCTGTTGGAGACGACCTGTACTGAGCGGTTCACATTTCAGGAGACCGTAAGGCTTGGAGACGTGTCATAATAATATGTGATCGCGAACCTTAGCAGTGAGGGAAAGACGAAGCAGACGAACGCAAGTCTTTTATCTACCACGATCCGTATGGATACCAAGGGTGCCATCATTTGCCGTCATAAGCACTATTTAGTTACTAAACAAAATAGACTACGTTTTTGTTCTCAAACTAGAATATTATTAAATTCTTAAGTTGTAAGTTTAAAGTTATACACAAAGTAGCTTACTAAAACAGTAGCCACGTTTAGCTTATAATGTAGGTTTACTATATCTGTGACCGAAACATATTCTCAAGTATATTTTTCACACAGAGAATACTCGTTGTATTCTATGTTAATGTAAAAGTCCCATTTTGTGCTAAGTTTGAGCTCCACTAGCCTATCTAATATCACCTGCTATGTTAATAAAAGATTAATCTTGTTTTTATGTATCCTAATATTACTATAATTTGATATTTTATTTGATTATCGTGAACGTGAGGACCATAAAGGTTTTTTTTTGTTTTCCTGTAGTTCGAACGATTGTCTGGGTTTTGTTTTGTTTATTTTCGGCTTTTGGATATAACGATTGTCTTGCAATTTGAGTACTTTAAGCCTCGTACCAAAATGTCCTTTGGTATTGTTCGTTGTGACGTTGATCTCCTTGATTTATAAGTCGACCTTAACAATAGATAACGCTTGCACAAATTGGACAGGTCCACTCAAATCAGTGCGGTTCTTTCTTCGAAATTACAACTTAAATGAGATTATGACCTCTGTGTTTATTTCGAATGTTTCTGCTGAAAGTAGTCAGGTACAAAACACCAGCTCTAACTAGTTTAAAAATCTGACGTAGAAAAGTATTTTTTTTAAATCAATTTGCAAAATAAACATCACTTTTCATTTAACAAATATCCTGTTTACAGTATCTGTACGTTACTAAGTGTCAAAGTGATAATATCAGTTAAGAACGCCTAGTGGCGTGACCGTCAGACTGCCAAGTCACAGGTCTCGAGTCCAAACCCACGACACGCACCTCTGATTTTTCGAATTCATGTGCGTATTATATAACTATCACTTGCTTTATCATTAGCCATTAGACGTCCACTGCTGGACAAAGGCCTCCCCCATAAAACGCCATAAAGAACTGCAGCCTGCTTTGCATCCACCGGTTGCCCGCGACTCTCACGATGTCGTCGGTCCACCTGGTGGGAGGCCTACCAACGCTGCGTCTTCCGGTTCGTGGTCGCCACTCGAGAACCTTTCTTCCCCATTGGTCGTCTGTTCTTCGAGCGATGTGGCCACTTCAACTTGCATATTCTGCGAGCTATATCGGTGACCCTGGTTCTTCGGCGTATTTCCTCATTCATTTTATCACTTGCTTAGCTAAACGAAAACATCATGAGAAAACCAGAAATAGAGAAATATTTCTCGACGGCATGTCAAACCAAGTCAGAGATCCATGGGTGGCACAAAACTCCAGGTATGGCCCGCAAGGGCCGACGTACGTCGAGGATGCGGGTTATTCGAAAGAGACACCGCAGCCTCGGCACAAGGGCTAAAAAGGAACATAGGTGGAATTTAGTCAGTAGAAGACTGACATTCCCTACCGCCCTGCCCGGAGCGGGAGGGTTCATTAGATGATTTCCCAACTCGCAAAAAAAGGCATGGACCACACAATAAAAAAAAAACTCCTAAGAGATTATTTTCCTTTCCAAATCCGTAAAAGTTTAACCGTGGTTGCTTACCAAACAGTATCTCATATACGAACCACCTCAGGACTTTATTTATGGTCACAATAAAGACGAGGAAGGACGCAACGCTTCTCATAATAAATTTCCCGACTCAACATATTAGATGGGAGGCCAGCGGTGCTCAAAGTTTGTTAGTATTTCTTGTGAGAATGGTCTAAAAACAGTTTTTGTTTGAAGAATACTTGAGAAGTCGCTCTAAACTGAATATAGTCAAACTCAAAATCAAAGGATTTCGATGTGACCAAGTTCATACGGCCCAAGTTATTTAACTCGCAAGTTGATAGGCTGCTTTTGGGTTAGTTCATTCCATAGTCGAACTCATCTCTGTCGTTAGGACAAGGTTGAGGTCAATAGTAGGTCCATTTAATTAGTAAGAAAAACAATTAGACCATTACAGGCACTTTTGAAGACCAGAATAAACCAAAAAATTGAAGCTATAGTCACAAGGCATAATAACTTGTGTACTATGGTCGTACTCGTATGTATGCATGGGTGGTGGTCAATACTCTACGCTTTGGAATGGCTTCCGCCCGTTCCAAAGCGTAGAGCACCGATTTATGTATATTATAGACTTAGCAAAATTCAAAATGAATTATCTCATGGAACAACTATTGCAACTTTGCGATATTATTATATGAGCTTTTTTACCCGACTGCGGCGAAGCCCAAAAGGAGGGTTATGTGTTTTTACCCGACTGCGGCGAAGCCCAAAAGGAGGGTTATGTGTTTGACGTGTATGTTTGTATGTAAGTATGTATGTCCGTTTCTTTGTTCCCTCATAACTCCTAAACGGATGAAGGGATTTGAATGAAACATACTTAGTTAGATTTGTCTTGATGGCGCGAGTGTTATAGGCTATATTAAAATTAAAAAACAAAGAAAAATTGTGGATTTTGGTGGCAAAATCGCGAAGTTGAAAAAAAAAAGTTTTTTCTATACCATCGAGTAGGGTATCAAAATAAAGGGTTTTAAAAGGAGATTACAAAAATATATAATACTTATATGTTTAAAAGAAATTCAAAGTGTCAAATCCTATAAACAAGTACAAAAGTTAAATCTTTTGGATATTTTTTTTCGACCAACGAAAGGACAATCACAAAAGAACTAAAAAGATGGAAATAAAAAAAAAGTAGTTAAAAAACTAAAAAACCCGACTGAAAAAACCGAAAAGCAAAAAACAAGCACAATTTAAATCACACAAAACTTGGAAGCAGGCGGGGTCCATTCTATTTTCATTTCATAATTTAATATTCAAATGAACCCCGCCTGCTTCCAAGTTTTGTGTGATTTAAAATGTGCTTGTTTTTTGCTTTTCGGTTTTTTCAGTCGGGTTTTTTTCATATTTAGGTTTCAAAATGACAAGAGCGGCTCCTGGCTAAAAATAACAACAGTCACTCAGGTTAATCTTCTAATGCTTCCCTAGGTTGGTCTGTGAATCATGGGTGGCTCACTTACAGAGATTCTTCCGTGCTTCGGATAGTACGAAAAGCATTTTTTTTTTGGTGGGTGGAATATCATCGAATAACCCCCCCCGCTCTTGGGCAGAGCGAAGGGGAGTTATCCTTTCGATAATCCACAGCCCCGACGGGAGTACGTGAAGCCTGACAATTGGAAACCAGGCTGTTATGCTGTTCTAGTACTGGGTGTAAACTGGGTTGTAGTGATCAGATAGGTTGCATCCATCATCCTAGACAGATGATGATGATGATTATCACCAATAAGGTCAGTGTATGCCCTTCTAGTGCGTCCCCTCCCGTCTCTCCTAAACAGATGATGATGACGTAATTTCGTATTCAACAACAAACCCCTTTATTTTGTCACTTGTTTCCCAAACAACACGCTACCCCAATTATTTAGAGGAAACTGGGGCAATTCATAACGTTATTATTAGTATCCCTAAAACTCTGACAATCTCTATTGGACCCCTTTTTCCCCTCGTTCGTAGTACAAATTGAGTTAACGGTGTTGAAACTTTTTTATTTAGATTTTGTTTCGTATGTGTTAGTAAGGGATGGTAGGGTATTGTATCGACTTAAATAGCATTGTGTTGTATCTTCTTCTTCTTATCGTGTGGGCAGTAAGGTCTAACGACCCCACACACCCTAGTGTCAGAGTTTCTAAGCCACCTCAAGACCTCTGACATGGTTTGACGACCGCCATTTGACGGCCGGGACCAAAGGCGTGCCTTCCAAAGCACGGAATCATCATTTTATCAGACACTCAGGTAATTCAAGCCTGCAATGTCCTAACCAAACTGGAAACAGTTTTACAAAGTATACTTCCCGTGAGAATCGAATCCACGACCACCGGGTCACAAGGCAAACGCCTGAACCACTCGACCACGGAGGTAGTTAGTATAATATTGAGTTGTAGGTATGTAATTATGTATAGTTTTAGAACGAATAATTTTGCTTGGCAGTTCTCACGAAGAAAGGACTTAGTGCGCGTTTACGGAGACGCGGGGCGTCGCGCGGCGCGTGCTGATGGCTCGTCTCGTGTTTTTATATTAATTTACTGAGAGAGGGTCCACCGCAACAATCACTGCATTTTAAAGTAACGAACGAAAAATTGCTTAGCTAAAATCGACGTTTGAAATTGTTAACTTTTTCATACATCGCCTTGAGTTTGTATTAAGAGGAAATGCGAGTGCTGTCTCTCTCCGTCCACCCGTCTGTCTCTTTCCACTATCGCTATCTCTCTCCGTCCTCCTGCCCTCAAATTCGTGCGATAAGGACAACTGCAGATCCGACTCAAAAGCTTAAGTAAAAAGTTATAATTCGAGGTTTGGCTCTCGCCTATTTCCTCCTCCAATATTGAACCAATTTAAAAGATATTTGAGACAATGAATAAGGAGGATATATACTACGCCGCTATGTTTTTCTTTTTTCGTTAATAATTGTAAAATTTGTACACTAGGACTCTGTTAACAGCGATCTAAACAAGCAATTTTGAGAATTTTTTGAGGGTTCTAGTGCTTATAAAAATAATTTATCACCAAAAAGGAAAACATAGGGGCATAGAAATAGTTAATATTTATTATTCTGTAAAAAATCATTGCTCTAGGGTCATTAACCAAAAAGAAAACAGGCGAGAGCGTTTGTATGGAGAAAATACCACTCGCATTTGATGATTTGTTATTTTTTACAAGTGGTATTTAAACTATTCGTTTTAGTACCATTTCGTTATGTAAGGAACATGGGTGGATTTTAGTAAGTAGAAGTCTGACACTCCCTACCGCTCTGCCCAGAGCGGGAGGAGTAATTTGATGATTTCACACACACCAAAAAAAAAATGGTGGTGGAGAGTCAACATGGGTGGTGTTTAAAATAAGGAAATAATCTATAAATGCTTGGTAATTAAACTCGTCTGTGGACGGGTTGTCACCCATCAGCAGACCAACCTAAGCAAGTACGGCTCAACCTAAATATCGACTCGAGTGGCTGTTATTTAGCCACCAGCTTCCTAAACAGAACAGTACCTACTTCTTCCAACATCATCATCTGCCTAGCCTTTTCCAGTCTATCCAGATGCAGCTGAATCATCATCATCAGCCTATAATGTTCCCACTGCAGGGACTCAGGCCTCCTCTCTAGGAGAGGGATGGGCTATAATCTACCACGCGGGCCCAGTGCGGATTGGCAGATGTCACATGTCTTCGAATTTTTTGGTTCTAAGATATGCCAGTTTCCTCACGATGTTTTCCTTCACCGTTTTGAGAGCAGCGGTGATGAAATGAATTACACAAAGTAATGCGCCTGCCTGGGTTCGAACTGGGCCACCGCGGCTCCTACCAGTAGCAGCTGAATACCAGTATTTTACATACAGCGACTGCCTATGTGACCTCCAAGACTCAATCGTCGTATCCTACGAATAAGGGCGTAACTGCAAAACAGCTACTTTACAGGAGACACAAATTAGTAAAGTAGAAGAAAGACACAAACGTAATTAGGGCATCGTCTCTTTTACAGATAAGTACGCAAAATAGCCATTCCATAGAACACGGCCCCAACCACCATTAGGGTTTTTTCTATGTACCTACCCAATATGGAAAATTTTGACTCTCACAATGAAAATGACGTAATTAAGTACAAAATCCTTGAGGTTTAAAATATTTCGATTTACGTACTTGCTTAAAAAATCTCTGTTACCGCCGACTGGTGGCCAAAGGGCACTAGCACTCGAGCCCGTGCAACTTCACTACTTACGATGAAAGAGGGCGCGAGGGCGATTGTGGCTTTATTCTTCGTTGAAAACGGAGTACTTGAAATTGTGAGTTTTGAGAAAACCTAATTATTTTACGACCTGTACCATTTTTAATTGTTTTGTTGGACTGGTTACATGTAGGTAGTATGACGGGCAGAGTGTAATTATGCAATAAAAGGTAAAATCCCTTAAATGTTCTTTACGCCCTTATTCGTAGGATACGACGCAATTACTACCGGGTAATACGATACCCTTTGTAACCTACTTCATTTGCGTTAAATAACAAGCCGACCATATTTTTTTGTACAATAATAAATGCTGAAAATATAAAAACGGCTCGCATATCAAAACCAGATCGCGAAGTCACGAATAATTGTAATGAATGTCCATTTTTGTTGCCAGCCAACATTTTTGTTGTGTAAATAAATATTTATTTAACTGGGTGTTGTTGCCTGTGATTTTGGTCGAAGATAATGCTTTTGGTATTCTCGTTTCATGTTTTCGATAGACCGTTTTCATTTGCTTAAGTAGACTATTCCCAAATAGTTTTACTTTACATTTACACATATACAATTGAAGTGTCTGTGTTATCTCAAAATAATAGCTTTTTATTTATTTATATTGAGTCAAATTTATTTAGTGAAGATTTGCCATCGACACGCTAAGAAGAAGGTTTTTATTGAATACGTTTGAAAGCATATAGGTACGATACTATAACAAAAACATTTTTATTTTGGTCTGTCTGTTGCCGCATAACTCCAAAACGGAAAAAGATACGTCCACGTTTTAAACCTGTTGGCAGCAACGGTAAAAATGGGTGCGCCAAAGTTCACCTAAAATTTCAACTCCGATAATTGGAAATCCGAAAATGTTCTTCCTAACATTTTTCATCCTAACGATCGCAATTCCTAAAGTCTCTGTCTCTAATGTTTTAATTCCGAAGCATTCAACTTCATAATGTCAGTAGCAATAAACATCTATTACACTATTATTTGTTTTCCTATATTTTCTCAACATAACCATCTTTTACACTATTATTCAAAGTCATATCTTTTTTGTTTATATTACTTTTTATCCATAATAATCAGTATTATAAAAGGTCCCATTAAAATAGGTGGACAAAATTTTAGAAATCATTTAGACCGCTAAAATAAGGACATTAGTAAAAAAAATATATAAGAAAAATACATTAAAATACCTACTTTTAAAGGATGAGTTTGTTCTAGAGTGTGTTCTATTTTAAGTCAAAATAAAATCACTTTATATAGTGTTTTTTTTTTTGTTTAGGTGTCTTTAGTTAGGCTTACTAAACGCTGTGTTAAAATTTGTCCACCTATTTTAATGGGACCTTATATACTATGCAAAGATATCCATAGGTTAGGTTAGGTTAGAACTGTGACCAACTACGCGCGAGCCGAGCGAGCGAAGCGAGCGGTGCCGCGGCAGCGGCCGGCGAGCGCTACCTGGAAATTGGTCGCGAAATTTTTCTAAGTATTTTTTTCATAGTGCCCCCGAGACGACACTCTGACCTGAATTTCATTCATTTATTTCATTTCAAGACAAAAATCAGTGAAACGACCTTTAATCATTCTAAACAGTTGTATGAGTGAAAATATTATGGTAATTATGTTTAGAAATAAAAACGTTAGGATAAAAAACAGTAGGAGTTGAAATATGTTTACAATAACGATATTATGAATTAAAATTTTCGGAAACATGAGTGTTAGGAACATCGCCAGTAGCATTACAAATAGTAGGAATTCAAACTTTAGGATGAAAAATTTTAGGAGGAGTGATCATTCGGATTACAAATCGTTAGGAAGAACAATTTCGGGTAAAAAACTTTAGGTGAGCCAATATGGACCCGGTAAAAATACTGTTGCCAACTCGCTGTTTTAATTGTGTGTTCGTTATACCTACCAAACCCGGACAGAGTTGCTTATCCTTGAAAGTCGACCCATGCGGATGTTACCTACTCTTTTGCCATGCTCCTCCGATAGATCCACTCACTACTGAGAAAATTCTAGTCCAAAAAATACTACACTAGCTTTTGCCAGCGGCTTCGCCCGCGCGAAAATGACGATTTTCCATACAAACTTTCATCCCCTATTTAACTCCCTTAGGGGTTGAATTTCGAAAAATCCTTCCTTATTCCTTGTCTACATTATAAAGGGGACCTCTGTGCAAAATTTCAGCTTTCTAGGTCCAAGGGCTTGGGCTAGGCGTTGATGAGTCAGTCAGTCAGTCAGTCAGTCAGGAAGAAGACACTATACATCCTCTTTAGTGTGTCTACTCTATATTTTTATGTAGCTGTTGTTACCTTGACAACCATTGTCTTGAACTGACTGTTATAATAAAAAACATTATACTTCTTTGTCTTTATTTTGTTTAAATCTTTTTCTCGCTTACGTTATTAAAAGTTAACATGGTAGCAGAGCGAATAAAGTAAAAACGTCGGTAAGCAGATTGTCATTAAATTCTCATGCCTGTGCTGCAAACATGCCGATTCACATTGATCCACTAAACAAGGACAACTATGATACCTGGGTGATACAGGCGGAAGCTGTATTAACAAAAAACAAATTGTGGAAGTATGTTGAGTGTACCCCAAAAACTAACGCTAGTGCAGAAGACATCGAAGGGGACAAACAAGCAAAATCAGAACTGATTTTAATAATCGCTCCTTCTCAACTAAGAGAAATTAAGAAATGCACCTCAGCAAAGGCTTTGTGGGACAAACTCAAAGACATTCATGCGAGTAAAGGACCGGCACGTAAGGCATATCTTCTGAAGCAAATAATCCTTTCAAAACTTGAAGGAAATGATGTACGTGCACACTTAAACAAGTTCATGGACACGGTGGAAAAACTGGCAGATATGGACGTGGACATTCATGAGGATCTATTAACTATAATGATGCTATACAGCCTCTCCTCTGAATATGAAAATTTCCGCGTTGCTATAGAGTCACGTGACGTCTTGCCAACACCGGAAGAACTTAAAATTAAAATTATTGAAGAAAGTGACGCTCGTCATCATAATAAAGACTATGAATCTGGTGAACAACATCATGACCATGAAGAAGAGAACGCTCTTTATGCTTTTTGTAAAATCTGCAAGAAGACTGGTAGCAAAATTTTTCAGAAGAAATCTCACAAAATATGCTCTAATTGCTGGAAGAAGAATAAAGAAAAGAAGTCAAAGCCAAACAACAATGATAACTCTCACTATGTTGAAGAGTGTCTTTTAACTTCAAACCGTCACAACGAGGACGAATGGGTACTTGACAGTGGCTGCACTTCTCATATGACGCCTCATCGTGAGTACTTCAAAGATATGAAGACTGTTTCAAGAAAACTGAATTTTGCATCTGAAGCTCACTCTACGGTAATTATGGGTGAAGGCAGAGTTTCATTTAACAACAAATTCGGGAAAATACATTTAGAAAACACACTATATGTACCCACACTTTACACAAATCTACTTTCGGTACCGAGTATCACAAGTTATGGTGCATCAGTAGAATTTGATAAAGACAAAGCAGTCGTACGTAATAAAACTGGGAAGTTGTTAATGACCGCAACAAAGTCAAAGGGTCTATATCATGTAAAATTGCCAAACATTGAACAAAGCTTTGCGGCTATTCCTGCAAAAAGATCAATAAATGCGGAGCAAGGTTCCATACACGACTGGCATAGGAAACTTGGTCATTGAACATCCAAGACCTACACCTAGCTCTGAATAATGATACTTTGATTGGGTTAAACTTTAATAAAAATGAGACTTTGTCAGATTGCGAAACATGCATAGAATCGAAAATGACTCGAGTGACAAGTCCTCCCAAGCGAATGACTCCTCGAACTAATGAACGTCTAGCCATTGTTCACAGTGATGTCTGTGGTCCTATCCGTACACCTTCTGACGCTAAGAACCGATACTTCGTCACCTTCATTGACGATTACAGTAGGTATGGACGGGTATACTTCTTAAAAAACAAATCTGAAGTACTAGAAAAATTCAAAGAGTACAAACAAGAAGTGGAAAATTTTACTGGAAATAAAATTAAACATTTGCATTTGCAACGGATAACGGCACAGAATATGTTAACGGGAAATTTCAAGCCTATCTAAAGGAACACGGGATTGCCAGACGTTTTTCAGCACCCTATACACCTCACCAGAACGGTATAGCTGAAAGAAAAAATCGGACACTAGTGGAGAAAGCCAGAGCTATGCTTATTGATGCAAAAGCACCATTAACCCTATGGGCAGAAGCAATTAATACAGCTAATTACTTATCTAATAGATCAATAAACAGTTCTATTGATAATAAAACACCATTCGAGAAATGGATACTAAGAAAGCCCTGCGTTCATCATCTCCATCCCTTTGGATCCAAAGCCTTCGTACTGAAGAAAGGACCAAGAGGTCATAAGTTTGCATCCAAGGCAATACCAGGAATGTTTGTTGGATACTCAGACACCAGCAAAGCATACAGAGTTTTTGTTCCATCCAAACGCAAAAGTATTATTTCCAAAGATGTAAAAGTTGTAAAGGCAAATTACTACTCAAACACTACAGGCTGTAATGTTAACAAATTTACATACAATAAAAACCAAAATGGTGATTCGGCTCCAGAAATCAAGAAAACGGTAGTAGATATAGATGTTGTTGATGACATTCAACAAAATAACGTTATTGAAAACGACGTGAATGCAGATACTACTCAGTATGATGATAATGATCAAGAATCTAATGCTGATAGTGAACAGTACCATGAAATCTCTGATCATGAAGACATTGATGTGGAAACTTGTAATTGGCCATATTTTGTTTAAATTATTACTCACTGTCTGTTTAGCTGTAAGTTTTCCTAAAAGTGTAATAAATAAATAAATAAATAAATAAAATGTAGCCGAAATAGAAAAAGATTCTGAACTAAATCGACACGATCTTAGACCTAGATCAACAATACAACTACCAAAAAGGTATGATGACTATGTATTGGCAGCTGTCGCTGAAGTTGAAAATTTACCTATAGATCCAGTGACTTATAAACAAGCATTAGATTCACCTAACAGAGATAAATGGCTCGAAGCAATGCAGAACGAGATAAACTCACTAAATGAAAACAAAACCTGGGATTTAGTGAAGTTGCCTAAAGGACGAAAACCACTATCTTGTAAATGGGTTTACAAACTGAAAACGAATCCAGATGGCTCCATTGATAAATTTAAAGCCAGAGTGGTAGTTAAAGGCTATTCACAACATGAAGGCATCGATTACGATAAAACCTTTAGTCCTGTGGCTCGACTCAGCACTATACGAACAATTATAGCAATCAGTGCTAAAGAAAACCTTAACCTACGTCAATTCGACGTCACAACAGCCTTCCTAAATGGAACAGTTGAGGAAGAAATTTACATTAAGCAGCCTGAAGGCTTCCAAGACGGAACTAAACGGGTATGCAAACTAATCCGCAGTCTATACGGGCTCAAACAAGCGCCACGATGCTGGAATTCTTGCATTTCCGAATTCCTGACAGAAACTGGTTTTAAACAAAGTGAAGCAGACCCTTGTTTATACACCAGAATCAGAGGACAGTCCAAAGTCATAATTGGACTTATACGTTGATGATGGATTGGTAGCGTCTAACGCAAATGCTGCTGGAGATGAGTTTATTATGGAACTAAAAGCTCGTTTCAAGATCACAACTAAACCAGCCTCCTACTTTCTTGGTATGGAAATAAAAGCCGAAAAAGGCAGAATAACCATATGCCAACAAGCCTATACAAAGAAGGTTCTTGATAAGTTCGGTATGATGAACAGCAAGTCAACACCGACTCCGATAATTAAAGAAGTTATCAATGATACGGAACCAAACGGTGAAAATAAGATAGATTTTCCGTACAGACAGGCCGTTGGAGCTCTTACTTATTTAGCAGTAGGAACAAGGCCAGATATTGCCTTTGCTGTTAGCAAAGGATCCACACACTTGGAGACACCCACAATAAAAGATGTCATGTTGGTGAAACGGATCCTGCGCTACTTGCAGGGAACTACTGACAAAGGTCTAATATATAGGCACACAACAGAGAACCCAAAGAATTTGGTTTGTTACTCTGACTCTGATTTCGCAGGAGATCAAACATCAGGCAGATCAACATCTGGGATGGTGTGTCTACTCTCAGGAGGAGCTATTAGCTGGAGAAGCCAGCGACAAACTGTAGTTTCACTGTCGTCGACTGAAGCGGAGATAATCGCAGCCAGCGAAACTGCTCAAGAAATTTTGTGGCTGACTAGCCTGTTGAAAGACTTGAGTGACTTACAAAAACCACAGCTTTATCTCGATAATGAATCAGCTGTAAAGCTTTCACAAAATCCAAAATATGAATACCATAAGCGGACCAAGCACATTAAGCTGAAGCATTTGTTTGTGCGTGAATGTGTGAACAATGGTGAACTTGAAGTGAAACAAGTACCATCTGTCAGACAACTAGCGGACATGTTTACCAAACCGCTCTTTGGCCCAAGACTGAAAGAATTGAGCGGAAAGATTGGTCTCAAGAGAATTTCAGAATTCTAAAAAGTTCCGAGGGTGTGAAGACACTATACATCCTCTTTAGTGTGTCTACTCTATATTTTTATGTAGCTGTTGTTACCTTGACAACCATTGTCTTGAACTGACTGTTATAATAAAAAACATTATACTTCTTTGTCTTTATTTTGTTTAAATCTTTTTCTCGCTTACGTTATTAAAAGTTAACAACTTCTCTCTTTATTTATATAGATAACACATTATAATATCCAACACGATTGTCCGTAAAACTTGAAAACTATTCGTCCATAATATTATTGCCTACATCACAGACCCATTTCAAAGCCTTATCCTTCAGAATTGCCCTTGAATCCTCGCCTCATGTTACCATGTCCACAGATATAGATAGACCTAGATAATGCAAGTATCACGATGTGGATGAACACCAAGCGTGCCATTTTTTGAATACCTATTATGACGTAACAAGCACTGAAAATCGAAATAGCCGCGTACGGCGCCTCCTTCGCCCCAACTCCCGCCTTTTGCACCACGACGTCCGACTAGCGCCATACAACGATGCAGACTGAGCGTGAAAGTGGCCACTTACGATTTTTGTACGTAAGCTAGGCACGAATAGAGGCAGTTGAAGTTGAAGCTCTTGCGTTATGTAGATCTATTTATATCTGTGACCTGTCATATCATGTCTACGAAACTTGAAAGGTTAGATAGAAGGTTCTGTAGCTAGATGATTTGATTTCTTTTGTTCTATGTTTATGTTTATATGATAGTTTATTTGTTTTAAGTGGTTAAGAACGCTGAGAGAAAAACGAAAAAATAATTCAATAACCCCACAGACCCCTGTGGGGTTATTGAATTGTTTTTTCGTTTTTCGAAAACGTTGCCTCACACTAGGAATTTCTCCTGTATCGTGGGTGCGTTCACAAATATTTAAACTCACATACACTAATACCCAGACACGAAACAACTATCTGTAGGCCATACACTTATTTGTTTCGTGCGGGGATCGAACCCGCGATACGCAGTGCAGCAGTCCCGTCGCTCAGCCACTGCGCACCAACCGTGTCGTCATAATGATTATACACTTATAATGCCAAATCAGGAATAAGTTTTGGTTGCATTATTAAAATTTATGTTTTCGGGCGGAGAATTTTTCCATAACAACTTTTCTTACCCTACTGCGGCTAAGCCCAAAAGGAGGATTATTATCAAGTGAAGACAGATAATGGTTTTGCACCCTAATAAATTCTCTAATTTGTTAAAGGTGGGTTTGGCCAAACCAATATAGAACAAGACCAAAATAAAGCTATGTTTGTATGCAGGGGATTATCTCCGGAACAAATAATAATCCTATTCTAAATATTGTTTTACTATGGAAAGCTACAATATTCGTGAGGTGCCATAAGCTATAGATACCTACATTATATAATTATTATGATGGTAACGTATATCAACCGAGTTATCACAATTTTTGCGGAAAAAGTCGCAGGCTAAGGGCTCGATTTTAATATATTTATTTTTAATTTTAGTTGGGTACCTAATACCGCAGACTTGGATATTTCTAGAAAACGCAAGAGAACCTATGTATACGTCCTAGCATTTGTGGGTTTTGGTTAGGTCACAGAATAAGGGAAGTACACAGTAAATACATTCTTAAAACAAAATCTTCTTGACAGCTAGGAATCTTCTCTTCTCTTCTGCTGTTTACTGTTGAATATAAGTACAGTCAGCAAGTAGTTTCCGCCGGCCTACAGTCTCTCAACAGCTGAAGGCCGAAAGAAACCCCTGCCGACTGTACCGGGATCTTCTTTCTTCTTTTTTTGACGTATCTTCTTGCAGTGAAAATTAATACAAAGATAACATTCCTACATAAACACTATTATTTATACTGAAAACGGGAAAGAACAAGAAAGAGGGTAGATCGATTTGTCTGCTCATAAACATCCACCCGCAATGACTTCAGTTTATCCGTGATCACCATTGCTTGTAACAGCGCCGAAATATCGGGAACTCGAACAACCAGTAAACGTCATGAGTATAAATAAAAGTGTTAGAGACTATGTCAGTTTAAAATCTTATATCCCTACATAAATATTGTCTCAAGATATACATACCTCAATGCAGAATGTTATGATAGACATCTTTAACATTGTTTAAAACAGAATGTAGCTATAGGTTTCACAAGGATGGATGATGTAGGAGGCAACGTACATATTACTGAAGAAGCTTATTCAAAGATCCGTCAATTGCGGTCAAGAAATTCTAGTAATGATTCGGAGGTAAGCCGCGGTAAGCTAGTAACTCAAATATATTTGAACAGTCACTAGTCAATGAACATGTGTGAATAACACACACAATTCCGTGGTTTTTTCATCGCATAAATTACCAACATACATATGCCACCACGAATTAATTAAAAATCGCTGACCATCACAAACCGATCGTATCGCGACGGGTCAACGACAGACCACACACGGCCACTTTCCATAATTAACCGATTAACATCGTTTGCTTCCGTATTCAGGCAAACGCTTTACTTTTTGTATTTTATTTCATCAAAAATGGAGCCCGTGGCTTGATATTAACAGCCGTTCGGTTCAATCTTCAGGCTAAGCTGCGTTTGGAAAAGGCAAATGATAACTGCTCTCAAAATGATGGAGGAATGCTTAGCTATAGTGAAGTGTTAATTAATTATTTGGAAAATTGTTGTTGCCAATCTGCGGCGGAACCCAGAAAGCTGGTGAACTTTCTGTCAAAGAAACTATTTGAAATTACAGTGTCTTGGAAATTACGCTACGCGTTAGCAAAACAGTAGAAACCATCGATTACGACTCCGTTTTCAGCGACGAAAATGCAAACTGTAAGGTTTTATACAGTCGTATGTACTAAGATTCCGGTTTATGCGACCAACTGCTTAGAACGACCTATTTTGATAAAAATTTGTCCGGTTAGAACGACACGCAGTGTTTTATTTCGATACCTTTGCACCAAGGCTGCCCCGTGTCACTGCTGTCTCCCCTCCCTAATAGTATGTCGATTGGCCCGTGTTCGTAAATATCTGTGTACTAACTGAGCGTGCAGCCTCGCAAGGCAGACGCACGAGGCAATTCATGCGGTCGGTCAGGACGTAACTCGCCGTATTTTAATCCGTATTTTTAATAATATTTTAATCTTTTTAGACAACATCCGCGTGCTACAATGAGTTCCGCATTACGGCATTGTTTCTTACTTGAAGAAAAAAAGTTCTATAATAAAACGTTCAGAAGCTGGTACTATTTTTTTTAAAGGTAACCCTGGCGAATAAATTTGACGTGTGTTCTATAAGATCCTTGATAAAAAAAACACAAGACCGAGAAGAAAATCAGTATCTGCAGTAGCAAATAGTTGTACATAAAACTGCAACATAAGATCCACTTACTTCAACCCAGCGACAATCTCCATGGCCCCGTTAAAGTTGCCGATGTTCCAACACGTCAGGGCGACTCGCAGCACGCAAGCCAACGCCGCCTTCCTCTCCTCGAGGGTCGGGTGGGAGAGCACCAGCTCTGTCACCCACGCTGATACCTGGGGGCAAAGGAGAGAGAGGGTGTTGAGATGGGTGTGTAAGCAGATTAAAGGGGGAAATCTCGTGGAAGCCTGGGTCCTATCGGTAGGACCTTCAATGGCCCCACACTAGGAATTTCTGCTGCGTCGTGGGTGCGTTCACAAACATTCAAAATCACATACACTTAAACACCCAGACCCGGAACAACTATCTTTAGGCCATACAAATATTTGCTCTGTGCGGGGATCGAACCCGCCTCTCTTACACCCGTATTTATAAACAAGTCATTACTATTACTTGACTAAATGTCATTGTTTAAGATACATTTTTTTCTGTGCAGTTTAGTAATTCCATAATGTTAGAACTATCAAACGTTAGAATTATTAGTTTTGCTTTCATTGACGGTTCTAACTTCGTTTAAATTCTTGCCCATTGCATAAAAATATTTGCATTTTGCATAAGTAATTACTAAAGTCCAAGTATTTACTTTGACTTGGCTATAAATACGGGGGTTAGCGCAGTAGTCAATCGCTTAGCCACTGCACCGACCGTCGTTTAAGGTATTTAAGCAGAGTCTAGTTTGAAATCTCGCGGAAACGATGCCTCTGTGTCGGTAGTGGAGACTCTTAAGGCAGATCAGTAATCAAGCTGAAGCCATAAAAATAGGCTGAAGGTTTTTACTAACTGACTCGATGGTCTAGTGGTCGCAAACGCAACTGCTAAGCGTGAGGTCCAGGGTTTTAGATGAGTGTATCTTCCACTAGTATTGCATTTTTCACCATTTTTATTTGTTTTTCTATTTTTATTTTATTGCTAAGTATTCTTATTTGTATTATACATCTATTTCATATATCTAAGTATCTACTCTACTGTTTCTTTATGCAGCTGAAACCTGGACCTTACGAGATGTGGAAAGGCAGAAAATAGATGCTCTAGAAATGTGGTGCTGGAGAAGAATGCTTGGGGTGTCGTGGACCGAGTTTCGCACGAACGTCTCGATACTTCAAGAACTCTGTATCAGGCAGCGTCTGTTTTTGACAGTACAATCTCGCATCCTGACATTCTTCGGACATATTTCCCGGCGTGACAATCAGTGCATAGAACGCCTTGTGGTCCAAGGGAAAGTAGAAGGCACTAGACCGCGCGGAAGGTCACCCACGCGTTGGACTGACCAGATCAAGTCTGCCATTGGAGGTTCGGTTAACGAATGCAGCAGGATGACCTCTAGCAGGCAGCGGTGGCGAAATGTCGTGAAGTGCATCATATCTGCCCCTTCCAATACTGCTACTTAACGATCACGACCGCTCTGTCAAGAGCGTACCGGATAAGAAGTAAGAAGTAAGTATCTACTCAGACACATACACACTTATAAACAAAGGACTAAAACTGTTATACGTTCGTTACATCACCATCCCAGGGCCAGTTGAAAACCAGCGTCGGGCACTAGCTGCTCGGCAGTTTGCTGAACTGGTCTTATTTGGCGCAGCTGTGAGATGCACACACTCTTTTTTTTTTGTTCATTTTATTTTTTATTGTTTGTTTATTTATTTGTATTTATTTATTTATTTAAGGATCTCCAACAAAAGATATACACAAACATTTTTAGATAGTGGAAAACACAAAGTATTGGGTAGGTGTACTCCTTCACTTATAGGAGACCACAGCATTTACAATTATAATGTTAATAAATTGAGCCCCTAAATATTAAAAAAATTAAAATAATAAAAATACATTTGGGCATTGCAAATAATAAAAATACATTTGGGCATTAAAATGATAAAACATGTTGTGTGCACTTGTGGCATATTGTGTCAAATAAATATGTTTTCTTTCTTTCTTTCTTTTAGTAATTATAAGCTTATTTTTTCTAGCAACCGACCAACTGGGCACAAATCCAGACTCGCGGGCTGCTACTGTGAAATTCCTTTGTAAAAACTTTATTGTAGCGCTCGACCTAGGCATTGATCCTATATAAGACCTCCATGCTCAGCAACCACTTTTACGACAATTAGACCATCATCACCATTATCTTGTCTTAATCCCTAGTCATTTGGGGTCGGCACAGCATATCTTCGTCTTACCGCTTTGCTCTTCTTCTTGGCTTTTGCCCGCGGCTTCGCCCTTAAAGTTTGGCCTGTTCGGGGCTTCGGGTTGTTCGAAAGAGATACCACGGTGTCGGCACAAAGGAATAAGAAGGAAAATGCGTGATTTTTTGTCAGTAGAAGTCTGACACTCCCTACCGCTTTGCCCAGAGCGGGATGATTTCCCTACCTCAAAAAAAAAAAAGGTTTGGCCTGTGCGTTGATACTCAGTCAGTCAGCTTTGCCGTTTATAAATATTGATCGATAAAAGACAGACTCGTCATCTCATCAACAACTAGACCATTAAGGCAAACAATATATTACAAACCCAAGTAATATTTGACACGTAAACCTGAGACAAACAGAATCACTATTTAAACCGACTAGGGTAGAGCTAAATTATGTACCGCCGCCGGGACGATAATCAGTATTGAAACACGGGGACCGGAATAAGCCTATACCCTTTGTGTAGGGTGGCTGTGTTTTGGGGTAAGATGGGACAGCCCTCTTCAAATTAATTGTGAATTCATCAACTGCCTAGCCGTTTCCCGATTATATTGGGGTTAGCTATCAGTATAACCAATATTTTACTGCCAGCGGCTTCGCCCGCGTGAAAATGACGATTTTCCATACAAACTTTCATCCCCTATTTAACTCCCTTAGGGGTTGAATTTCGAAAAATCCTTCCTTATTCCTTGTCTACATTATAAAGGGAAACTCTGTGCAAAATTTCAGCTTTCTGGGGTTTGGGCTGGACGTTGATGAGTCAGTCAGTCAGTCAGGACTTCTCTTTTTATTTATATAGATTTAACGACTGCCAATTAGGAAAACTATTTGTCTTTCTTTCGCCATTTGCAAGCCAATTGCCACCAAACGGCCAAAATCCAGACAGCGTGAATGCTCTTGAGAAATTTCTGATGGTCCAGTCCGTTGAATTACCCTCCTTTGGGCTTCGCCACAGTTCGGGTAAGAACAGTGGTCTACACCTAGACCAGGACTGGTAGAGTCCCGGTCTTTTACGATTTGACGAGTTGTTAGTAACTGCAAGATCAATCCTCGTATTGAAGCGATCAAAATTTTGTCATTGTCTTATCTCAGCGACAATCAATGCCAAATTCTGTTCAACAAAAAAATACTCTAAGAGTTACTTTGAAAAGTCTTATATTCTAGATTAAATTTAATGATGGTAAAGCAACTTATCCACAATTGCACAAACCCACAGTCACCCTACTTTCAATTCCACCACCAGTCTTCCTTTGTATATTATATTGAAGACACTGTGTGCGTATTAAATCTAAAGGTATTTACATATTTTGTAATACAAACAAGATAGAATTCTTTTAAAGTTTTCCATATTAAGTTAGGAGAAAACTAGTGTTGCATTATTCATAAATTCTGTCGTACCGAGAGAGCATATTAAATATTTTATGACAATTGTTAGATTTATATTATTTTTGAAAAAGTGCATTTTTGTTATTGAATTTTTAATATTCTGATTGTGTACGTGTTTGTTTTCAGTTAAAAGTCCTTTTGGGGCTTTCATCAGAATTTTTGCGATGGTCGTTGGGTTTTACGGTTTTTTTTTTAGACTAATCGAATGCAGCTGAATTTGGCTTCCACAATAATAGGGGATCGGACAAAAAAAACTAATTAGTCCGTCAGATAGATTTCCAAAAATTATTGGACACGTATTTTTTCTTTTATCACGTAAACTTAAAATGAAGACGCTACAGCGCTTCGAAAACTCGTGTGACGTCATATGATAGTACATTTTGACGACACAAGTGACGTTTCAAGCCCCACTCCAAGATCTTTGACGCGTTTTATCTTCGTCATTTTTTATTGATTTGATAAAACAAAAAACACGTATTCAATATTTTTCGATAATCTAACTTACGGACTAAACAGAATCATATTATTTTGACCCAGTCCGATCCCCTATTATTCTCGGTAACTTAGTAGTATACCCGGTAATACATCAAACTTATATATCATCATCATCATCAGCCTATAATGTTTCCACTGCAGGGACTCAGGCATCCTCTCTAGGAGATAACTTATATATTATCACTCTAATTATATTATGAATCAACGTCCTCCACCGCATCTGCCTGTCAGTCTGTTCGCGATAAACTCAAAAACTACTAATTTGTATGCTGTTTTTACCAATGAATAGAGTGGTATTCGAGGAAGGGGTTAGTAAATAATGTGATGCGAGCGAAGCCTAGTTTTGTATTAATCTTCAAATAATTATTATTTGTAATAGTACTTAATACCTACTAACACAAATAACTCGTAAAGGTAATAACAATTAATCTGTAGAATAGGAAGATATGAGTTAATTATACTGAAAGCTGTGGAGGCTACATTATAGTTGTTTTAGAGATGTGACCGTGTCGAAATGTATCGATATCGATAAAATAAATATCGGTCTTTGGAAAGCAAGTCATGAACTTATATTGCTGAATGTTGTCATCGATTTCGGAGAATATTTTGGTGATAGGTATTTGGTTACAATGCTAATTATACCTTCAAGAAGACCTTCGACAAGAAGACAATCACATCTAATGATAAAAATAAAAAACGCTTTGACGGATTTTCAACGCTTCATCCAGTGCTGACAGTCGAAATTCCAATAATATTTTACAGATTCATTTAAGCTAGTGAGAACTGAATCAAGTCTTACAATAAGAACAAAGCGTCTGAACTTTTACCTCACATACAAACAAAGAAGAAAGTCTCCATTGAATTTAACTTGAAAAGTTTAAATACAATCTGATCGAATTATTAACTTGGCTCCTTTGTTGATTTCTACAGTTATTCTTTTGGGGAACGTATTGTTATCGTTTGAAGGTTTTGGCCTCTCCATTGCCCTTTGTCACCCAAAGGGCAATGGATAGGGCTATGCTCGGAGTTTCCTTGCGTGATCGAATCAGAAATGAGGACATCCGCATGAGAACCAAGGTTACCGACGTAGCCCGAAGAATCGCCAGACTTAAGTGGCAATGGGCAGGGCACATTGCTCGCAGAACGGATGGCCGATGGGGCCGAAAAGTTCTGGAATGGCGACCGCGAACCGGAAGACGTTGCGTTGGAAGGCCTCCCACTAGGTGGACCGATGACCTGGTCAAGGTTGCAGGAACCCGCTGCATGAGAGACGCACGGGACCGGTCAATGTGGCGACGCCTGGGGGAGGCCTATGTCCAGCAGTGGACGTCTTTTGGCTGAAATGATGATGATGATGATGAAGGTTTTGGGGGATGCGATTTGCGACACGACATGCTAGACGTTTTTATTGTATCCTTTCTGTGGGTCAGCAAGCAGTCTCGCAGATTTTTGTGGCCTGCTCTAAAGAGTTTCTATGATTGGTCATCTATATTATATAAATAAAAGAGAGAAGTCCTGACTGACTGACTGACTGATTGACTGGCTGACTCATCAACGCCCAGCCCAAACCCTTGGACCTAGAGAGCTGAAATTTTGCACAGAGGTTCCCTTTATAATGTAGACAAGGAATAAGGAAGGATTTTTCGAAATTCAACCCCTAAGGGAGTTAAATAGGGGATGAAAGTTTGTATAGAAAATCGTCATTTTCACGCGGGCGGAGCCGCTGGCAAAGCTAGTCAAATATATTTGGAATGGGCCACCCTAACCGGATGTAGCTGAATACAAGTATTTCGGGCTTTTAAACCTTTTGTAGAAAAATGACTTAACGTGTTTTCCTAACCACAAAAATAACTCGGTATGTAATGGACGGCTACCAATTCACGGCATTTCACGGTCCGACCTTGGTAAGCGTGGCTTAACCTCAAAGATCAATCCGTGCGGCTGTTACTATGTATAAAGCCACCTGTCTTCGTTAGCGATAGTACTTCAGAGGAACTGTCCTCAGTTGATGATGGAGTGAAATTACTGAATCCCACTCCGTCAAAGCAATTTAAAACGTTTGCAAAGCACACATTTCTTGGTGAAAAAATACGCATCCCTGACTTTGCCCAATTAGCGGAAATCCGTCTCGTTTCTCTGTTCTGGTTTTGTTCTCAGCCTTTTTCGTCTACTCGTAAATAAAGATTTTTTGCCTCACGCTGCTACTGAACAGAATTATCATTTTTCTGCCCTTGTTCTATATTACTTGGGGTTCACGAAAGAGGTTTCATTTTTGCACTAGCTTATGCGAAGCCCACGGGTAGTTCGATAAATTGATAATTTTGACAAAAAGCCCGGGATAAAAAGTATCCTGTTTGTTAATTCAAGTTATAAACCACCTGTAGGAATACCAAATCTGATCCAAATGTGTTGTGTAGTTTTGCTTGACATAGTAACAAACATCCATCCATCGATCCTTTGTTTTCGACATGACATCTCCCAGGTCATCCTATGAGGCTAACTTCTGCTTAACCGGACTATGTGCTTCGAGTGTAAGACCTTCAGTCAGGGCCATATCCATCCTCACACACTTTCACGTTTACATTAACCCTCACAAACTTTCGTATCTATACTTCTATATCTATACTAATATTATAAAGAGGTAAAATTTGTGTGTTTGTATATTTGTTAAATTGTAAGGGGTAATCTCGGGATCTACTGAACCGATTTTAAAAATTGTTTTACCAATAGAAAGCCACATTATTGCTGAGTGTCATAGGCTACTTACTTTTATCCCTGTATTCCCACGGGAACGGGATCTACGCGGGTGAAACCGCGGGACGTCTGCTAGTTTATAATAATTTTGCGGAGTAAGGTTCTCCCCTGTCAACCATCGCAATTTTATTTACTCTAAAATGACTGGACTATTATTCTTTTCTTTCATAACATTCCTTACACAATCCATTTATATTTTTACTACCATTCCACTATTTCTTCCTCTAGCTGTGTCTATATAAGTAAGACTTTTCAACTTTCTGTTACCTACTTGATAAGAGGCCAAACAGTCATAATGTCTTGTTGTGAAGAAGAAAAAATAAGGCCCTAACTTATTAAACGGGCAATTCGATAATAATTTTATTGTTATCTTTTTGTAAGATGTCTAACTTTTAAGTGCTTATTTTATACGATTACTGAGGTTAATACCCAATTTGTTTTTTGTCTGTGTAACTTTTTATTGACTTTTAAAAATGTTAAGTCTATAGTACTCCTATAAAATTATTATAGGAGGAGGAAATTATTCCAACCCGCACTGGGCCCGCGTGGTGGATTATAGCCCATCCCTCTCCTAGAGAGGAGGCCTGAGTCCCTGCAGTGGGAACATATAGGCTGATGATGATGATAAAATTATTAGTTAAGAAAACCGTCGTAAAAGTATTAGGTATGAGTACCTACAGATACTTTTGCGAGGAAACGTTTACCACAGATGGCCGTCGTTCCATGTATAAAATACTGGTATATAGCTACCTTAACGATTGACAAAGATCTACAAATGACAGATGGGACACATGAATGTTGTATCGAAAACCGTCACCCGCAAAGCAGTATGCAAACTTAGCATTACGCATTCGAGGCTCGCTTCGCTTGCCCAGAGCTGCCAACACAAATCATCCTTTAATGTGTTCTGCGAGGCACGAAGGAGTTCTGATGTGTAAATAATGGTTCCTCGTTTACGGACCGCCTGCGAGAATTGCAGCCAATAAATTGTGAACGGTCAAAGAAACAGGAATAGTGTGTGTGTGAGAGAGAAACAAAAAACTGCCGTATGTAAAAGAAAAACCGAGAAAAACAAATGAAAAATCCCTGAGAAAAAAAGGAATTTTAAAGGACATAGTGAAATAGCCAAAAGCTGCATTCTCTTTAAACTTAAGTGGGAAGATTTATGCCCGTCGGGGCTGCGGGTTGTTCGAAAGAGATACCACGTCCTAGACACAAAGGGCTAAGAAGGAACATGGGTGGTTTTTAGTCAGTAGAATTCTAACACTCCTACTGCTCTGTCCAGAGCGGGAAGAGTCATTTGATGATATACAACACTCCAAAAAGAAAAATGGGAGGATTATAAAACAACGGTTAGACCTGCTGTCTTTTAAGGATCAGAATGTTGGGCCACAAATTAAAGGAATGAATGAAAGGCATATTTGCCTGTGGCTGAGATGAGAATGCTACGGGGAATGCGTGGAGTTACGCGACTGGATAAATAAGAAATGAGTACGTAAGAGGAAGTCTGAAAGTGGCGTCGTTACTGAAAAGTTGTGTGGTATTTGGTAAGGCATGTGATGTGGAGGAATGAGGAATATTTCGTGAGGAAAGTTTGAGTATGAAGTATGAGATTAGAGTAGGTAAGACCCAAGAAACGATGGATGAGCTGTGTGAAGGATGTATGTTGAAATAAATAAATATATTGTACCTTGATCATAATTATTGTAAACCCAAATGATTTTAAAAGAGTGTCCATGAAGTTTCTTGCCATTCTTCTCATGAGACCAACGCTTTGGAATTGGCAACTACAGATGCCTTGTGACTGGGACTGTAGCTTAGTTTATTTAGCTTCAGTAGTTTACTGCTGCACTCGGAGAGCTTCAGTGGTTGCTTGGGCCGTCGCTTGGTAAGAGTTTTTGGCAGTTCAAAACTATGTCAGGCCTTTGCTGGCTGGCGGCTCGAGCAATCGTTGGATATCTCTGAGTGCCGCAGTTAGTTTAATTCGACTATTCAATAGTAAAAGTGCCTGTTACTGGCCTAATTGAAATAAATATTTTTGACTTTGACTTTGAATAAATTAAATTAACTATAAACTAAAAATTAGTGTCAAAAATCTCTATACCTCAACACTGCCAACTGGTAATATCCCCAGGAAACTGGTGGCGTTGCCGTATGGACACTTAACCTCTGGCCAAGGTATAAGTCAGCCCTTGGGTCACGGGAAATCTCTACAACGCGTTTTCAAATTTCCTTGGAAAAGCAAGGCAAGGCTTTTATGTGTTGAACTTAAATAACACCCTTATCTACGAACGTTGTATTAAACCATATCTTTCGAATATTTTTCTAAGTTTGGCATAAATACGTTACGATATACATTAATAACGGCGGGACACGGCTACCAGTTATGATGATAAAAACAAAAGTAAGGCACAAAAACAGTTAACAATTTAATTTAAATAAATTATATCGATAATGTACCCAGCACATCACTAGTACACTGTCGTGCCTGTAATTGTCACGTGGGCACGTGTCCCTACACTCGGGGACATGATAATTGTCCAGTAATAGTCCAGTAATTAGATTTTTGTGTCGTCCTCTCTCCACCTATACCAATTTGGTTTTTAGAGCTATGTTATTTAGTGTTTGTTTTTGATTAAAATTGGTTTTCCGTAATCTTGTGGGTGTTAAGGTTAACATGTGACTTTATTTATTTATTTAATTAAGGAAAGGACGCTAAAAGCAGTGGTTTAGGGTATTTACCTAAAATTACTACTATTAACAGATAGATTGATGATCAATTATACTAGATGGATCCATCACGAAGCCGTCAACCAAGCATTCTGTTTAATAATATTGTTGGGAAACGATTTAATTTTTGGGGTGAAATATCATTTTTTTCGGTGGGAAAATATTACCCACTCAAACCATTGTGTTGATGTATGCATTGAAACGTACTTTTAGGAAACGTAGAAGTATTTAAGATAAAATTATAACATTAAAAAGTTGTATTAAAAAACTCGTGAAAAACTTTTTTTTTTATGGAGGGTGAGAAATCATCAAATGACTCATCCCGCTCTGGGCGGAGCGGAAGGGATTGTCAGACTTCTGCTGACTAAAAACCACACATGTTTCTTCTTAGCCCTTTGTGTTCGCTGCCGTGGTATCCATTTCAAACAACCCGCAGCCCCGGGTCGTGAAAAATTGTGACAACAAAACTCCGTAACTTATAACACATTTTATCCCGGTCGTAGGTACAATGCAATATGAGCTTTATGAACTCATTACGCTTATATAAACCCATTTAACTATAAAATTTAAGCTTTAAGGTCCATAATACCCTAAGAACACAACAATTCAAAGTTACTCTGAAGCCCGACCAACGTAATCATACATGTAACTTGTACTCTGAGTGGATTCTGCCCATTATAACTTAGGTACCCACATAATAATATATACGATAGAAGACTGTAGTGCTGTGCTTGCGGTTTTGTTGATACAATATAATCCGATAGTCTGATAAATATTTCGGATAGAGCCAAATTAATACAATACGAAGTGTAATGTAATACCTACTTAAAATTGATACTTTTAATCAAATTTTGTTCTCCTATTATAGAGAAACTCGTGACTAAATAATAACCGCCGCCGCCGCTCAGAACGATTTTCAGGCTAAACCAAGCTTGGTGAGCTTGATCTGTGGATGCGCGCCTCGGAAAGCACGTCAAGTCTTTGGTCCCAACTGTCATGATAGATCTTTGGCAGTCGTTAAACAGGAAGCCAGTGGACCGAAAATCTGACCACCAGTCTTTATGATGAGGTATCGTGTCACGCAGTACTATCTGGGTAGTGGAGGTCAGATAGATATAAATGTCAAATATTGGTATTCAGCTGCAACGGGTAAGATTGGAAGCCGAAACCAACATGGTTAGAAAAAGGCGAGCAGATAATTAAAAATGTTGAAAGAAAAATGAAAAAATGATGGCTCAGCGGTTGAATCCATTTGGCGTTGGTGCAGTTTATCTCCTTCTTCCGTACATCTCTATTACTCGACATCTCAGCAGTCACCTTTTTTCTAGTCTTAAAATCTTTCTAACATTCCATCCATCATTTCTATGGTCTTCCTCTAATAGCCATCCAAATTCATGCTCAAGACTTTGATTTTTTTTCTATCGATACAATATACCGGAGTATCGATACAAGACTATATTGGATAGCATAGTCCATCCCTAGTAAACAGGACACTGTGGCAAGCGGCAACGCCTAAAGGCAAATATAACCCACTTCGGACCAGTGTATTTAGACTTTAGTTTGACTACAGACTTCCTTGGATATTATTCAGTAATACAAATATTCCGGCTACATTGATTTTATTGGTGCCGTTCTTCAGAAAATACAGGTACGTAGTACTCGTAAACGGATTGCGTGTATGACCAGATGTATGAATGTGAACGAGGCAAAAGGAGTATTAAGGATCGTAGCAAGTGGCGTTCTGTGGTTTCTGCCTATGGGAAAAGGGCGTGAGTTTATGCGTGTATGTATGTATGTATTCTATTAAACTTTGAGGAGTTCTATCGTGAGGAGACGTTCCTGGCAGGATAAACTGCGTTGTCTCTTTGAGTGCCTAGCTCCAACGTCGTTGGATTAGTTACTAATGCATCAATTTTGTACTTTTGGTTCATTTTCTGTTTCGATGTTACAATTCCAGTGAAAGAGAGCTAGTAAGGATACTGGAACCATCTTATTACGTCTGTCGGTTCACGATAAACTCAAAACTGTTACACTGATTTTCATGCTGTTTTCACCAATGGATAGAGTGGTTCTCGAGGAAATAAAAGTCCATGTTTAACCAGTGAGGGGTTGAACATGGACAACATTTAGGGGTTCAACATGGTCGGGGGTAAAAATTGTGGGGTTGAACGTGGACTAACCCGGTTTTAGGATAATTTGTCGCGATAACCGACATCCATGCGAGTGAAGTCACGGGCATCAGCTAGTGTTTAATAAAATATTTATGCAATTTTTAAACAAATAGGCTTTCGTTGACTCCCTATTGATACAGATCCCTGAAAAGTATAGTATCTCAACTTACCGCGTTAAACCTCCTTATGAGCGCTCTAACAGAACTCCTGGACGCAGTTTGTGTAAGAGGTGTTGTTCTTCTGATCATGTGGCGCTCATTCACGGAGCCAAGGACACCTTCTCCTCCAAGATCTAGCGTCACCTGGCGTAGGTAGTCGATTGGAGGCACCTGGGAACAAAGATGAGAGTTAGAGAGGGCACATACATTATTTTGTGACTTGCTCATCGCAATTGTACAATATTCTGACAAATAAATGCATTCTTTTCTATTCTATTCTATAATTAAACCTGTAATGTTCCGACTACTACGGATACAGATTTGGTCGCTGTAAGACGAAGTGGATCGTGATCCACCACGTGGAGCCAGTGGGTGTTTGGGGTTCAACAATTAGGCAAGCCTTGGAAAGCAGACTGTTCAAAAACTCTGATATCGTGATCTCTGTGTCCAAGCTAAGCTAGATTCTTAGATATGCTTGTTTACTTTTTATTTTGAGTAGTGTGGTTAGGGCAGGACACCTAGCAAGGCACAGTGATGACAGGTGGACTAAGGCTATCACTGAATGGCGTCCAAGAACTGGAAAAAGAAGTGTGGGTCGTCCAGCGGCAAGATGGGCAGACGACATAGTTACCATCGGGGGAAAAACCTGGATGAGGCTGGCACAGGACCGTGGAGAATGGCACAAGAAAAAACTTTTTAACAAAAAATAAAACCGACTTAAAAAAAAAACACAAAAAAGTAAAAAATAAACTTTAGAAGAAAAATCAGTTTCTGAAGTCGGTGACTTTTGTTTGTTTGATTTAATTTTTTTGCCACCGACTTCAGAAACTGATTTTTCTTCTAAAGTTTATTTTTCACTTTTTTTTTAAGTCGGTTTTATTTTTTGTTAAAAAAAAAATATTTTTCACTTTTTAGTGGTTCACATGTTCATGGGTCATAATGTGGACAATGTAGTTCTTTTTTGAGTTTTGTTGATTTTTCAAAAACCGCTGGTCCGATTTCGATTAAAAAAATTAGAATACTTATTTCAAGTCAGTTAGCAAGTGAGAGTTATGCCCGAACAAACATAAAAAAAAAATATAAACATCCGAATTGAGAACCTCCTTCTTTTTTTAGAAGTCAGTTAAAAAGGGAGGCCTATACCCAGCAGTGGGTGAATTCAGGCTGTGGATGATGATGATGATGATGATGATTAGTGCCTAACCTTGTGTTAGACTTTTTATGCCGCCCTCGGGCGCAAATGGTTATTATGCCTTCGAGACATTTCTATCAGGCATGCTGGTTCTCACGATGCTTTCATTCACCTAACTAACACCGAGATAATATTCAACAACAACGAGCAACGGTGGCCCAGTGGTGGCGGCCCCGACTTAGGTACGAACAGTAGGTCGTGGGTTCGAACCCAGACAGGCACTTTGTGTAATTTATTTCATCACCGCTGCTCTCAAAACGGTGAAGGAAAACATCGTGAGGAAACCGGCATGTCTTATATCCAAAAAATTCGAAGTGACATCTACCAATCCGCACTGGGCCCGCGTGGTAGATTATAGCCCATTCCCTCTCAAAGAGGGGAGGCCTGAGTCCCTGCAGTGGGAATATTAATAGGCTGTTGATGATTGAAGAATATTCAAGTAGTCGTAATTATACACTATGCACATAAACACGAAAAATCAGAGATGCGTGTCTTGGTTTTCGAACTTGAGACCCATGACTTGGTAGTCTGACGGTCACACATCACTTAAGAGCGTATGGTACCTCAAACGCGAGTTTTATAATGCGTAAAAGTATATGATTCACTGCAGTAATCAACATCAGAAAAATATATGACATTCTTCAGGATATATGCTAGTGCCATAGTGTTGTGAAAACATAATACAACTAACTTTGCTCGATAGAAAAAAATCGCGAAGATACCTCTAAAAATTTCTTTTAACGAGTAAAAACCATACTAAAATACATGTCATCGTTCTGATTTTTTTGGGAAATAATTCTACAAGCAACAAACTAAAGTCATAGTGTTTTACTTTTTTAGTCCAATCAATAGTTTTTTTGTAAATCGCAAAATACCACTAATTTCGCACTATTCGGCCGCAGCGAAAGACGTAACAACCGCTTTGTAGTGCAAGCTGATTAGAACTTTATTCTAACAGTATTACAAGCGAAGTTTGAACCACCACAAATAGGGTTGCTAATCTGAGGTAGCATACGCTCTTAAATCAAAGAAAGAAGAAGAAATATCTCGGTGAATAAAACAACAGTATTGTTCCCTTATCATAAGTCCCAAAAGCGTTTAAATTCAGATTTCTTATTCAAAGCCAATTTCTGTTTCTTATTCGTCCGAAAGAATCGTTCGTAAAATCACATCACACAGAAATTTCAGCGACAATACATTTTGCAAATCTGTTCAGCAAATATTCAGAGTCGTATGGAGGCTACGTAGGCCGCTTAAATATTTGTCTTTAGCCTTCCTCTTTGTTTCAAATAACCTTTGTGTTTGACGTGAAAGGTTTTAATACTTTGATCTTTAAAGTAAATGGTACTAATTCTGATATATTATTTATTATAACTAGTAGAGCCCTGTGATATTTTTGTCCGTGTTAAATTATTAAAAAAAACTGGCTAAGAGCAAGTTGGACTTGCACATGAAGGGTTCCGTACCGTTGTAGTAGATATTGAGATATTTCCATGTTATTTTAGCACCATGGAACACACACATGGCACATGGGCACAGTTGTAATATCTGTAAGTGTTGAATTGATTTCTGTATTTTTTCAACTGGCCCTGAGATGGTGATGTAACGAACGTCGTGTAAAACAGTTTTAGTCCTTTGTTTATAAGTATGTATTTGTCTGAGTAGATACTTAGATATATGAAATAGATGTATAATAATAATACAAATAAGAATACTTAGCAAGAAAAATAAATAAAAATGGTGAAAAGTGCAGAACGGAACAAAAAACTATGGTATCTGAATAAATGAAACGGGAGAATTGAACATAAACCTGTTTTGCACAAGATAATTGTAGGTAACCTGGGTAAGTGACGCTTCTTCTTTTTACCGTGTGGGCAGTAAGGTTTAACGACCCTGCACACCCCTTTTTTTTCGGGTGGGTGGAAAATCATCAAAATAATGACCCCCCCCGCTCTTGGGCGGAGCGAAAGGGAGTGTCAGACTTCTACTGACTAAAAACCACCCATGTTCCTTCTTAACCCTTTATGTCAAGGCCGCGGTATCTTGTGAACATCCCGCTACCCCGACGAGACCCTACACACCCTAGTGTCAGAGTTTCTAAACCACCGCAAGGGCCTCTGACATGGTTTGACGACCGCCATTTGGCGGCCGGGACCACCAGCTTATACGTGCCTTCCGAAGCAGAACCATCTTTTTTATCAAACAATCAGGTGTTTCAAGCCTATAATGTCCTAACCAAACTGGAAACAACTTTACAAAGTATGCTTCCCGTGGGAATCGAACCCACGACCACCGGGTCATAAGGCAAACGCCTAAACCTCTCGACCACGGAGGCAGGTAAATGACGCTAGTTCTCGAAATTCTGAAATTTCTGGCTTTGGAAGATGTCGTTCACAGAGCGATCAGGTGAGTGCCTATTAATACCAACCCCCTGTGTTGTAATATAATTTGTCGATTTCTCCTTTTATATTTTTTTAACACATTATATTCCACCATGCGGGCTCAGTGCGGGTTGGTAGATGTCACACGACTGTCATGTCTTCGAATTTTTTGGTTCTAAGACATGTCGGTTTCCTCAAGATGTTTTCCTTCACCGTTTTGAGAGCAGTGGTGATGAAATAAATTACACAAAGAAATGCGCCTGCCTGGGTTCGAGCTCACGTCTTACTATTTGTAAGTCGAGGTTACAACCACTGGGCCACCACTCAGCAAAAAAAAATTGTTTGAATTTTTCAACTTTCGCCAACTTGATAATCAACTGCATCAGCCAAATAGCTGCACAATGAGAATATACTCGGTCGCTAAGCAACCACAAGATTCAATAGATTCCTAGCTGCGGTCAATGATAGCTGGTTTCGCTTTGAGCTGTGGTTCCTTTGAGCTGTGGTGAGGTTGGTAACCAGTGGTCTCGGCTGTCTTAATGACAGCGTTTTAGTGGTAGGCAGAGATCGGAGTGCTGGAATTTTTTGATGAACTTTATAAAGTTCGTACCTAGTACCTTGTAGTTTCGTACCTATAGGTACGTTTAAAGTTACCTGAAGGTTGACTACTTTTAGTTAAGGCATAAGGGTAAAAAGTGGCAGACCGTCAGTGAACTAAATAGAACGGATATAAAAATAAATCGCAGTCATACGAACTTTCATAAATAAATAAGATTTTTCTGGTAATATTATTGGACGACGAAAACCTCAGACGAAAACTAATGGTAAAAGACTTGCATCTTCCGATATTTTCCGATAAAAGATTAAGTAAAACAGAATTTTCTATTAATTTTGGACCAGGTGAAGTAAAGGGAAAAGACTTTTTAATACCTCCTGATAATTTCTGATGAAAATCAGCCCAATAGTAATTGGGCATACCCATACCATTTACACGCTACGTTTCGGGCAAGTTTTGCATAGAGGTGTTTAAACTGGCGAGTCGACACAATCGGTACAATGAATATCGTTCCTTGCCGCTTGTGTTAGGCTTTGATCAACGCGCAACTATACTTAGTAGCAGAATTTTAATCCCCAAGGGTATAAGACAGAGGTATTTTTTTAAAACGTTCACATGTTTTTTTGCAACAAAAACGCGAACAAAACCGCAGGCAAAACTTAGTAGCCCACCAAGGATACCTTATTCATCCTTTGAGCATTGAATCGATTGTCAATAAAATTGTCGAACTTTGAACGTAGGAAATAGGATTACGGTGTCAAAACCACAGAGAAGGAAATTCAGTAGGATTATGCCTGGTTCACACCCTACTACTACTTGCGTTTAAAGACGCGCGTTCGTCCGTTTTTTTTTCGTGTATGTGTATGAATTTGGAGGCGTATAAGAGTAGAGCAAGGCCAAAGAAACGATGTCATCATCATTCATCATCATCATTTCAGCCGAAAGACGTCCACTGCTGGACATAGGCCTCCCATAAGTGTCGCCACATTGACCCAGGTCATCGAAGAAACGCTGTATAGAAAAAAAAATGGTAAAATACAAACTTGGAAAACAGTTTATCAGTAGAAGATTAAGAAATTCAGTGGAGTTATGCCGCGTTCACACCCTACTTGCGTTAAAGGACGCGCGTTCGTCAGTTTTTTTTCGCGTTATGAGTATGAATTTGGAGGCGTATAAGAGCAAGACCAAAGAAACGATGAATAGAAATAAAAAAATGGTAAATACTAACTTGGAAAACAGTTTATCAGTAGAAGATTATGAAATTCAGTGGGGTTATGCCGCGTTCACACCCTACTACTACTTGCGTTAAAAGACGCGCGTTCGTCCGTGTCTTTTCGTGTACAAGTATGAATGTGGATGGCTATAAGAGGAATACCAAAAAAACTGGCCAAGTGCAAGACGGACTTGCACATGAAGGGTTCCGTACGATTGTAGTAGATAATGAGAGATTTTCCATGTTATTTTAGCACAATAGACTTCTTATAGGTTTTCCTGTATTCTACAAGAACTATTTTCTGTACTTTTTCAAAATTTTAGGCTCAGTAGTTACGGAGATAAGCGGCAGGAATGGTCGGACAGACAGACAGATAAACATACAGACGCACGAGTGATCCTATAAGGGTTCCGTTTTTTCCTTTTGAGGTACGACGGAACCCTAAAAATACCAAAGAAATTATGGATGAAATGTGTAAAGCACGATTTCTAAGCAGAAAGGAGGTGTCTGAGTAATAGAGAAGTGTAAAAAACTAGCTTTTGCCAGCGGCTTCGCCCGCGTGAAAGTGACGATTTCCATACAAACTTTCATCCCCTATTTAAATCCTTTAGGGGTTGAATTTTGAAAAATCCTTCCTTATTCCTTGTCTACATTATAAAGGGAACCTTTGTGCAAAATATCAGCTTTCTAGGTCCAAGGGTTTGGGCTGGGCGTTGATGAGTTAGTCAGTCAGTCAGGACTTCTCTTTTTATTTATATAGATAGATAGATAGATAGAAGATTTCATGCAGCGCCGACCCCAAATGGATTGGGATAAGGGCAGGAGAATAATGGTACAGAATACTTTGTTTACGGCTTCGTAAAGGATCCCATTACACCTTGTCCCTATTATCTATTCATTTTACTTTAGGCTGGCCCTTTTCCTAAATATTAACGAGGTAATCGAGTAAAATATTCAATCTTGAATCAAAGTGGCCTTCAAATCGTTACCATCTTTTGGCACGAGTGGAGTTTCGCAATTAATCCTGGTGATTGGTGTCTGATGAGATGAAGAGTTATAGAGAATGTGGTGGTGGTGAGATGTGGTACTCGTATTAAAGAAAGAAAGGCAGAAAGTTCTTAAAAATTAGAAATTTTTCTTATTCATAAGAATAAGAAAAAATTCTAATTTAAAAAAAAAAAACACACAGCAAAAGCACAGCGAAAATTATATCTATATATAAAAAAATATTAATATATTATAATAAAATCGGGTTAAAACTATCCTATGTGTTAATCCAGGTTATAAACTACCTGTGTACCAAATTTTATACAAATCCGTTCAGCAGTTTTTGCGTGAAGAAGTAACAAACATACACACTCACACACTTTCGCATTTATAATAATTATTCGTGTGTTAGGTAGGAAGTAGGATTAGTATGGGTAATTATTTGATGATAATCAGAAAACAACAAATATCTTTAAAATTTCGAGCTCTCCACTGTCATTGTCGTAAGGCGCGTAGGTCGTGGTCAAGGCGGTATAACCACAGAGCAGGAAATTCAGTAGGATAACGTTAACAAACCATTCGAATTTTGGGTCGTAAATTATTATTTATGGCCACAATATGTTATCCGATAGGATAGTTTGAACGTGGAGGGCTTATGCATAACTATGAATAGGCGGAAATCGCAGGTACACCTGCGTAGGTAAGGGGAAATTGTCTCACGGAAACGTATTTCCAGTATATAAAGGCATCATCAGCCTAGCCTTTTCCCAACTATGTCGGGGTTATTTGGTTATTTTTCACTTTTTTATGTTATTAATGCAATGATTGAATAGAATGAATTAAATGAAATTAGGAGAGTCAGACTCCCCTGAGTCAGAATTTGCGCTTGCTGCTAGATTTTAAGGTCTACAATCCTTTAGCAGCTCTTTGCCACTAACAATACCTACATAAAATCAGCAGCTGAAAGGCGACCACTTGTGTGAAGCCACATTGTTAGTAGTTTTCCAATCGATCTCTCATGAATTAAAAACTAATGGAATCTGGTATTTTTAGTTAAGGTCAGATTTAAATGCTTAGTGGTTTGTTTAATCTAACCAATCCAATCCAAAGGTTAGATTTAGCGTATTGATGGAAAACTTCCAACGAGTGAACGAGTGGTTCTGACTTACGACCTTCTGTTCGCAGTTCATCCAATGAATAAATTAATCACTATGTTTCAAGTGTTTAAAAGCTAATTATTCCAATCATGGTGGGGTCAGCTTGCAATATAATCAAAAGCTGTGGAATACCGGGCTGTTGGTTGTTTGAAAGAGATACCGCGGCCCCGGCACAAAGGCTAAGAAGGAACATGGATGGTTTTTCGCCATACAGAGAATCTTACATAGGGACCCCTATGTAAGATTAACTGTAAGAGTTGTGCAAGTTTCTGCAATAAACCTTTACTTTTGACTTTTTAAAACTTGCTTTGCCCCACTGCATTTTACCCTACTACGTAACTTCCGCTTCCTCTATCGACTAAAAGCTTCCAATTTGAGCATGGCACACTGATTTATTCTTTCATGTGTCAATGTGACAGATTGGCTTGAATAAATGGCGGGTCTGTTTTTTGTTCCGTATTTACTGCGAAAGTAGTTTTAAGTTGTATATATTATGTTTAAGAACATAACAAGGGTTCTGAAATGACCACCTTACCAGATCATAATAGAAAAATAATAATAATTGCGTTATAATTCGTAAAATGGTGATGGTGACGCAATTACTTTATTAGTCCATTTTACGAATTGTAACGCAGTTCATTTTATGATCTGCTAATGTAGCCCCTGGGACCAATTTGTTTGGGAAAAGGGCAGAAAAGTAGGCAATTGATGAAAACATAGAAGAATCTAAGGAATGATGTTATACGAGAACGTTGCGGTTTTAAAGGAAAATGTGGTGACAAAAAATGACAAAAATTTAAAAGAGTATGCTCAGATGGTTTGGTCGTGAGGATGAGTGAAAGTCACAGTTGCACAGTGGAGGGGACGCCAAAACACTGGCCTTAAAGGTGAGGTTCTTCAGAAAAAACAGGTGCGTAGTAATCGGCGTGCGTGTATGACGAGTCAAAAGGAGTACGTAGGGATCGTAGATAGCAACGTGCCGTGTTTTCTGCCTACTCTGATGGGAAAAGGGTGTGAGTTTATGATTTGAAGTCAAGCTTGCCTCTGTAGTATGCAATAGAGATAGCTACAGCTACGACCGGTTCTATCAAAAATAATTTGACAAGATTGACGTTTCGTATTCCCCTTTTCTCCTCGAAAACTGAGCCGATTCAATTGTTTTTGACATAAATATTTTACGAAAGAGTCTGGAAGATCGATCAGAATGCTCGGGGCTTTTTTATTATTTAGCAATCACTGTCAGTTAAGACGTTGGGCCCGGCTGACATTTGTAGATCTTCGACAGTCGTTGCAGGTAGTCAGTGGCCCGAAAGTTTGCCAACCTGTCTTAAGAGGAAATGCGAGTGGTCTTTTCTCCATACAAACGCTCTCGCCTGTTTTCTTTTTGGTTAATGACCCTAGAGCAATGATTTTTTACAGAAAAATAAATATTGACTATTTCTATGCCCCTATGTTTTCCTTTTTGGTGATAAATTATTTTTATAAGCACTAGAACCCTCAAAAAATGCTCAAAATTGCTTGTTTAGATCGCTGTTAACAGAGTCCTAGTGTACAAATTTGACAACTATTAACGAAAAAAGAAAAACATAGCGGCGTAGTATATATCCTCGTTATTCATTGTCTAAAATATCTTTTAAATTGGTTCAATATTGGAGGAGGAAATAGGCGAGAGCCAAACCTCGAATTATAACTTTTTTCTGCAGTTGTCCTTATCGCACGAATTTGTGGGCAGGAGGACGGAGAGAGACAGCGATAGTAGAACGAGACAGCACTCGCATTTCCTCTTAAGGTACAAGTTGGTAGGTAGCCGACTGCACGCAGCAGCAGCAGACGACATGTCGTCACGACACGTCGTCGCGTCATGTCGCTGCAGTCATGATTTCGAACCCGACTGCAGACGACAACTGCAGATGTCATCCAGTTGGTTCCGAGTGCGTATCATCATCATCATCAGCCATTAGACGTCCACTGCTGGACAAAGGCCTCCCCCATAGAACGCCATAAAGATCGGCAGCCTGCCGTTTGCATCCACCGGTTGCCCGCGACTCTCACGATGTCGTCGGTCCACCTGGTGGGAGGCCTGCCAACGCTGCGTCTTCCGGTTCGTGGTCGCCACTCGAGAACCTTTCTTCCCCATCGGTTGTCCGTTCTTCGAGCGATGTGGCCTGCCCATTGCCACTTCAACTTGCATATTCTGCGAGCTATGTCGGTGACCCTGGTTCTTCGGCGAATTTCCTCATTCCGGATTCTGTCGCACAAAGAAACTCCGAGCATAGCCCTCTCCATGGCTCGTTGCGTGACTCTGAGCTTTTCTAAGAGGCCAGCAGTTAAGGACCATGTCTCTGTGCCATAAGTCATCACTGGCAACACACACTGGTTATACACCCTCGTCTTGAGACACTGCGGAATTTTGGACGAAAAGATGTCGCGTAGTTTCCCGAACGCTGCCCGAGTGCGTATATCAATTGTTTTTACTGCTCTGCGTGTGTAAACTATGGGCACTACTGATCTGCGGTCGGACGACACGTATGCGTCTGCCGCTCGACGATGCGTCGCTAGCTTCATGTCGCTAACTACGGAGGGAATTTCATAGAAATACGTATAAACCAGTCGTGTCGCCGCGACACGTCGTCTGCTGCGGCTTGTACCTTTACCAAGAGGTGTCTTATTACCCTGAACTAACTGTGTTACGATGGTCAGTAAGGCAGACGGTCCATATAAAATACTTGTATTCATCTGCATTCGATTAGACTTGAAGGCGACCCTTTTTACCCGACTACGGCGAAGCCAAAAGGAAGGGTAGTGTTTTTTTTTGATCTTGGGGAATCATCAAATGACACCTACTCTGACTTCTACTGACTAAAAACCACCCATGTTCCTTTTTAGCCCTTTGTGTCGAGACTGCGGTATCTCTTTCGAACAACCTGCAACCCCGACAGGCGTTGGCCTTTGCGGGCTGCAATGTTGCTGAAATCTACGTTAATGACGAACGCGCAAAAAAGCTTCTTTCTCATAATGCTCCAGCCTTTATTCCAATTCACTCATGCCATGCGGAGCAGTGTAGTGGCCCAATGGCTGCGGCCTCGACTTACGAAAAATAAGTCGTGGGTTCGAACCCAGGTAGGTGCATTACCTTGTGTAATTTATTTCATTACCACTCCTCTCAAAATGTTGAAGGAAAACATCGTGTGAGGAAACCGGCATGTCTTAGAACCACAAAATTCGAAGACATCTGACATCTCCCAAACCGCACTGGGCACGCGTGGAAGATTATAGCCCATCCCTCTTCTATAGAGGAGGCCTGAGTCCCTGCAGTGGGAACATTATGGCTGATGATGGCGATCTTCCTCTACTCATATAGCCATCTAAATTCGTACTCAACATTTCCTCATTCCTCATTCCTAAAAAAACTTTCTTTTATTATTCTACAAAAAAAAAAAACTATTGAAATATCTAAAATACAAAACTAAACTAAAATATTTGAGCTACCCTCAAATCCTTTGTTAAAACCCGCATCGAACAACAACCTTTATTAGTTTATTACACAAACACTGTACCGTTGACATTGTGACACATGCATTGACGGATTACAAGCTAGTTCCATTGACTTTTAGCAAACAAAAGGAGTAATGGATATCGAAATGCGTTTGACGTGGCTTCTGTAGTTTTTGTATGAGTTATTAGCTATGTTGGGGTCGGCTTCCAGTCTAACCAGATACAGCTGAATACCAATATTTTACACTAGCGGACGTCCCGCGGTTTCACCCGCGTAGTTCCGGTTCCCGTGGGAATACAGGGATATAAAGTAGCCTATCACACCCGGGGATAGTGTAACTTCCCAAAGGTGAAAGAATTTTGCAAATCGGTCCAGTAAATTGTAAGTTTATTCGTTGCAGACAAAAATTACAAATGTTTCCTCTTTATCTCGTTGTGACTGCCTATCTCACATCCACAACCCATTTAGTACGGGGTAACATAAAAAAAACACCTTGGTAAAGACTGGTTATCAGACTTTCTAACTACCTACCTCTACAAATGACCACTTTAATTTATTAAAATGTTGTTTTCTCTTATTCACAGACTTCTCTTAGTCACAGAAAACAAATATGACATATTCAAATACTAGCTACCCGTCCCGGCTTCGTATAGTTTGCATGTGTATAATGTGCAAGTAACCTTCCTCTTGAATCACTCTATCTATTGCTGAAAACTGCATTAAAATCCGTTGCGTAGTTTAAAAGATCTAAGCGTACAAACAGCGGGTGCGACTTTATTAACTATGTATAAATATAACAAAGTCAGCGCCACAATTAATTCTAGTTTTCATTAAAAAAAACATGCTTTCTACCCCGAAAATTTACGAACGAATTACACGAAATGAATGAGCGCATAATTTTCACTAACAATTACAATTTCAGTGTAATCTCAAAGCCACATTGTTCGCAAAACCAGCTATAAATTGTCTCTAAAGTAAAACTAGAACATTCTGTTATATTGCCATGACAATATGCTACCAGCCCGGCGAGCACGGCCTACAGTGACATGGCATGAGTCACACATTTTATCACAGTTTGGGCGATAAAACCGTTTTGTCTTAAATGCTAGCACGGCGGCGTAAGATAATTTCTTGATATGTGATACAACTTCTTGACGTCTAGTTGGGACTCCTATGTCTTATTTGCTAATATGGGCGCACCCATTTTGTAACAAATGTCACATTTTGACAGATGAATATGCTCGTTTATATCACGTTCGTTCGGAGGTGGTGATAAAAGTAAATTAAAAATATAAGTATATTTTTCTGCTTACTACTGCATCAAATGGCAGTAAATTATTATAATTATGTTCTTGCCCGAAGGCAAGAGGTCCAAAGTAGGAAAATATTCCGAAGAAACATTTGGGACTCCTCTAATCCGTTCGAGTTATTTCACTTCAAAAATTTCACAATATATTTCAAAACAAATCACATCAAACTTTTAAAGGAAAAACAGAACTTTTAGTTAGTAGCAAGTTATCAAATAATAAATAAAAAAAGAAAATGAAAGACGTGCCGCGTACGCAGTGTTGCCATCGAAGTTTCAAGCTCCCCACCAGAATCGACCTCTAAAACCACCAGAAATCCACTAAAAAAATCGCACCTTCTTAAAAAATCGCTCAATTTTCCACTAACTTTATTTCTGGCAGATTTTTGGTCTTTACTAAAGGAAATAATATTTTTTTGAAACGTTTATTAAAGCAATAACATGAAAATTACATATAATGTAACAAAATACTTCAACTTCAACTCTCTATTAATTCATGGCTTTTGTGGAAGAACAAAATACTTAATAAAACCTATTTTTTAAAAGAGGTCAATCAAATTATATTATTAAGTTATCTTCAGATGAGTCGTTTCCGTCCGTATCATCATCGTTAATCTCGGACTGATACGACTGTTTGGTACCAAATAATTCCACTAGAAAAATCCACTAGCCACTAAAACCGATATTTGTCCGCTAAAAGGTAAGTCAAAACCACCAGATTTAGTGGAAAATCCACTAAGTTGGCAACACTGCGCGTACGTGTTATGTCAAAAATGAATTAGTACCCAAGAAAATTAAAAAGTTGTTTAACTGTATGAACTGTGCTCTTATACACGTACTTTTTTATTTGGTCGCCTATTCAGATGGTCATAGACATTTTTATTTTTTTAATATACTAGGTCACACTATGAAGTCAGCAACAAGAAAGACAAGTCGCGTCTTAAATTATATCACATGTGGTACCCGTGCTAGCATTTAAGACAAATTCTAAGACATGACATAATTTATAACGTCTTGTCACCAACGTCTTGGGTACGCCCGTGCTCGCCCCGCTGAATAGATTTAAAACACAATGTGACCGACTTAGTGAGACGACTAGACTAAGGGACCCTGCGCACTATGCAAACACGACTGCGACTTGTGGTCGTGGGCGTAATCTTAGTTGCAAAAGCACTGATTAATATCGTTTATTGCCCGTGGTCCACCTGCGTAGTCCACCTGGGTGTACCACGGGCAATTATTTTTGCCCGTGGTCCACCTGGGTGTTCCACGGGAAATTATTTTTGCCCGTGGTCCACCTGGGTGTACCATGGGAAATATTTTTTACCCGTGGTTCACCTGGGTGATAATATGATAACCTTAATAAAAGAAGGTGAAGGTACTTTAATCCTGGTATTAGCACAAAAGTACTAGGCTAGCATAGGTAACAAGTAGTATCTATTTAAAATATTCTGGGTAGGTGAACCAAAATAAATTAAATACATACCACCTGGAACCTATGCTAGCCTAGTACTTGTGCTGGGTTATATTCCCACAAGACAATTTCAGTTAGCTTGTAGCCCAAAATTCCGATCCACAAGGAAGCTGTTGGAACACTGAGATCCTTTGCGGATGCCCTGAGAAGACTGGGATGTTTGATCAGCTTCTGAAGGAAGGTGGGCTGGTTGAAGTAACGTATTCTTCCTTTTCGTATGATTAGTGACTAACTAGGCTACTCCCCCTGCAAGCACACTGCAGGTCTAACTAACCTGTAGGGGGTCAACTCTCCCGTCAGGGCTGCGGGTTGTTCGAAAGAGATACCGCGGCCTCGGCACAAGGGCTAAGAAGGGTTTTTAGTCAGTAGAAGTCTGACACTCCCTACCGCTCTAGCGGGAGGAGTCATTTGACTTCTGTAGTGCCTCGGAAATGTTTGTTAACGCACGCACTGACCACTTTGATGCGTTGTGGCGTAAAAAATCTGCCTCGCTACTCGGCAGGCTGCGTGGCAGTCGTAACACGATCCTGCAATCAATAGCCACCCGGGCATATAGCCCGCTAGTGTGGGCCCTAGCCAATCGCACCCGGTCTGTTCTAGTTATTAAGTACTAACATAGGCTAAGCTATATTGTTACTAACACAGTGAACCTCTTTTGTAGTCTGATAAATAAATGATTATGATTATGACATGATTATTTGATGATTTCCCAGCCCACAAAAAATTGGTTACTCAAAGTAAACTTAGATTTCGTCGCTTCGTGACATGAACAGGGTCTCTAAATTATCGACCCTCTCTAAATTTATACACAACGTAGCCATTGTTATTATAACTTTGCGATTGAAACGTAATATCTAGTGGAAAATAGATGCTTGTTTTAATAATTTTGTTTTGATATTACTTAAAGATGAATGAATGAGGAAATTCGCCGAAGAACCAGGGTCACCGACATAGCTCGCAGAATATGCAAGTTGAAGTGGCAATGGGCAGGCCACATCGCTCAAAGAACTGACGACCGATGGGGAAGAAAGGTTCTCGAGTGGTGACCACGAACGGTGGACCGACGACATCGTGAGAGTCGCGGGCAACGGGTGGATGCAAACGGCAGGCTGCCGATCTTTATGGCGTTCTATGGGGGAGGCCTTTGTCCAGCAGTGGACGTCTAATGGCTGATGATGATGATGATTACTTAAAGAAATAGAATTATATTATGCGAGACTTACATAGCTTAGCTTAGGGGAGGCCTATAACCAGTAGTGGACATCTTTCGGCTGAAATGATGATGATGATGGTGATTATTGAGGAGCTCGTGGCTAGACAATAACAGCCGCTCGGATCTGTATTCAGGTTAAACCGCGCTTGCCTAAGTTGGTATGTGGAACCCAGCATACACCTATTGCATACCGAGTTTTTTCGACAAAACAGAAAACAAGAAAATTCACGGGGCTGAAGTCGTAGTTTCTGTTTTATAAGAAAAGACAAAGACGTCCTCTAAAAGTCAGAACGATTTGAACTAAAAATGCAGCGAAAACAAATTCCTAGAAGCTTTTCAACAACCTGACATTTTCTCAGCACAAAATCTACTTACAAAATTACTGTAATAAAATTTAAATTGCTGACACAACAAGAATTATAGTAAAAAACAAGATTTGCATTTTATCGCTCTAATGTAAAAGAAAATTGAGGAAAGAAAAATATTTATCTGTGGTTGAAAGCGTAATCTTAGCGCTCTCGACCGAGAAAAATTTATTGAGCTAATTTGAAATTCGAATGGTGTGGTTCCGGCTGCCATTCGTAGATCTGTAACAGTCGTTACGGATAGTCTGACAGCCTGTCTTACTAAGGGGTTTCATGGCATTCATTATCAAGGTGGTGAATTTCTGATGGGATTTAATCGATTTTATGTAAAGCAGCCCAAGGAGTTCTCTATTTTGTAGAAACTCTCATGATATATGTGATCTTAACTATTATAGTTTAAAGATAAAATTATAAGTAGCGGAAAAAAACGATTGTGTTCTATGGATGATGATTTATCTCCTTTATTTGGTACTCCCTTACTTCTCCTAAAATTGTTTGTCCGAAAATCATTATCCATAACACGTTTGCCATAAACTTCATTAACCATAATGTTCAAATTGCCGAAATTTTGTTTAACATAATTATCTTTAGTTCTAAAAGTATTCTGTCATAATATCGATTACTATAATAATTGAATCTCCTAATTTTACATGACCTAAATTAATAAGTCCTAACTATTGCTTTACCTAACGTGTATTATTCCGAATGTTCGTTTATAATAAATATTATAGTCCTAAAAAAAATTCGAAGTGTCTAGTCGTCCGATTAGCGGATGAATAAAATTAATTAGTCGTCCGATTAGCCGGATGAATAACCAAAATTATAGGCTGTTGCTAGTCGTCCGCTAAGTGGATGAATCACCGTCTCGCGACAGTATCCTTTATGGGCGGCATGGGCACCGGGCCGTAGGCCGACGAAGGAGGCCGGCGGAGGCCCGGCACTTCGGGGACAGAAGACAATAGTGTTATGTATTATGCGAGCGAAGCGAGCGCGCGTCATGGAGTACAACATGCGTTGCATGTATGAGTGACGTGACCAAAAGCTTACTTTGTTCTAATAATATTATTATGATAAATAAACATTATGTTATTTTAATTTAGGACTTAAAACTTTTATGGAAAACGATTTTATGTCTTTCGTATATTATTGATTGTAATATTTATGACAAATGGATTTAGGACATATTATATTTAGGGATTTCAATTTTACAGCATGTGATATTATGTGATATTTAGTTCGGGTAAGTTATCATTCGGACAAATGATGATTAGGACAAAAAAAGTTATGGCATTTTAAATTATGGATAAAAAAGTTAGGTGACACAATAGAGAACCCCTTTATTTATTTCTTTGTTTATTGTCTGTGCCTATGTATGCTTAGATCTTTAAAACTACGCAACGGATTTTGATGCGAGTTTTACTAATAGATAGAGTGATTCAAAAGGAAGGTTTATGTTTAGCACATTTCACCCATGCGAAAAGGGGGTGGGTCGCTAGTAATTAATAAGGGATAATCTTTGGAACCGCTAATTCTACTCGATTTTTTGCCGCCTCGATATCACCCCGAGTGTCCGATATATAAAAGAACAGGAATTTGAAGGATCAATTTACCACCATGAAGCGAGAAAAGCAGACAAAGACTAATAACTAACATTAAAATGCGAAAGTAACTCTGTTCCTTTATAATTTCAACGCAGTTAGAAATTATGTTAAAGAAAGAAAAAGCGTGGAAAGCGCTATCCTAGCGCTCTCAGCTGTCAAAAGATTATTGAGTCAATTCGAGACGCCAATTTGCTGCAGCTCACGCTTGGAGCATTGAAATTATTTATTGTCTAACGTCCATGTTACTTTATTCATTGTTCAGTATTAAAATCATTTCTGAACGAATAATTTTAGTTGCACCGACTGCTTTTAGAAAATCGATTGTTGTCTTCTCAACTTAATAGTAACTCCATGTAAAAACCTTGCACATGAAGGGTTCCGTATCATGACTTCTTATAAGTTTTCTTGTAATCTATGCGTGTTGAAATAATTTCTGTATTTTTTTAGAATTTTAGGCTCAGTAGGTAGTTTCGGATAGAAGGGGGGGAATGGTCGGACAGACAGACACACGAGTGATCTTATAAGGGTTCCGTTTTTTTTCCTTTTGAGGTACGGAACCTTAAATCTGGTATTCAGCTCTATCCAATAATCCCAATAATGTTTAACGTTTGTTCGTTCGTTTTTGTTTTGTTTGTTTTTGCTCTATATAATGTTTACCTTGTTATCGTTTAATTTTTTTTTGTCAATTTGTTTTGTCCTGTTGGGAAACCAATAAACACTTTTTCTTTCTTTCTTTCAGTTCGAATGAAAGTCGACCCCAATATAATTATTATTGGGAAAAGGCTATAGGCTGATGATGATGACCGTTTCGGGATTGTAACGTTTGGTTGAAATGTTGATGTGCGATGGGATCCTCGAACCTCAAACATGACAAATTCTAGTTATGTGTTAGTGTATGTCTAATTAGCTGTTGCCAGCGGCTTCGCCCGCTACCACTCGAAAATAATCCCACGGGAAGATAAAAGCAATCCCATGTGTTAATCCAGGTTATAAACTATCTGCGTACCAAATTTTATACAAATCCGTTCAGAAGTTTTTATTTTATTTTTTATTATTGATAGGTTCGCGTTTGACCACTATCTCACCTGATGGAAAGTGATGATGCGGTCTACGATGGAGCACGCTTACCTAGAAGTAACCTATTCACTCTTGACTTAAAGACCCCTAGGTTATATCTATAGTTATAGCTATCTATAGTTTTTTCCGTTTCCGGCTGTCAAAACAACAACAGTGTTCGAAAGGTGCTCCCAGTTTTTAATTGAAATCACAGTGAAAATTAACCAATACCGGCCGCTCACATCAAAATTATTCACCAAGAAGACAGATCTACGCGGACATTATAAAAAAGGTACGCGAAAAACCCGACAAAAATATAGCCACAAGTAAAATACCAAGAATTGAGGTTATAACAATAGACATCATATTTCATCATCATTGAACCAGACAACCTAAGTACGTAACTTGATAGTGACATCTGACAGTGACATCTGTCAGTGGCAAACGTCACCCAGAGTTGATAGCTCAACGGGAAAAATACGTTCCAATACACGCAGGATATAACGTTTTGTTTTTGCAACATGAGTTCTACGGAAATGTCACTAGAGATGGTACAGCTGTTTAAGATGATGAAAACTGAACTTGACCAACAAACCGCACGTATTACAAAGAGCGTAAATGAAACCATCATGCAAAATATAGATGAGAAACTACAACCATTTCTGGAAGAGAACAAATATTTGAAAAACGAGGTACAAAGATTAGAGGAAAAAGTAAAATATTTAGAAGAAAAAAATAGGAAGAATAATTTGTTACTACACGGTATAAAAGAAACAGAAAGTAACCACCAAGAATTATTTAATCTAATAAAAGAAACACTGAAAAACCTAGATACCGACATAAATATATACGAAATAAATAACTATTATAGATTAGGAAAGAAACAAGAAGAGGGTAAAGTAAGACCAATACTTATATCTTTCATATCATTCCAAAAGAAACTAATAATACTGAAAAATAAAAAGAAAATGCCGATTCAAACTTACATTACTGAGGATTTCTCGAAAGAAACGTTGGAAATGCGGAAGAACTTACAGGAAAAACTTAAACAAGAAAAACAAAATGGAAAGGACGCATTCATTCGAAACAATAAAATAGTTATAAAACCAACACTAGATGCAGAAAAAAGAAAGAGGGAGGCTTCGACATCACCTATCAACATAAACACACCACCCTCCGGTTCCAAAAATATTATTGCACCATCTAAACTACTTAAAACAAATGCATTTGAGTACATGAGGGCAAGATCTACGTCTTTGACTGAAAAACCACCCCAACAACATAACGCATAGGAAATGTCAGACACCGGTAACAAAATCAAAACAAACTATATAGGCAAGAACAAAGGAAAAAACAAGAAAAACCCCAATACGGTTGGTCACCGCGGGGTTATCGACCAAACCCCCCAAAATACTACATTAGAAATGGAAAATAAAATAAAAATGAACAACGAGAAAAGGAAACTCCACATAGCAACATTGAATACAAGATCATTAAAATCAGAAGAATGTTTAACAGAACTTGAACAAGCGTTAAACAACATTAATTGGGATATTCTTGGTATAAGTGATGTACGGAGATCGAAAGAAAATATTGAAGAGCATAAAGAATACATATTATACTATAAAAATGAAATACCAGGAATATACGGCGTCGGATTCTTAGTTAAAAAATACCTGAAAAATAACATAATAGAATTTAAAGGAGTTTCAGACAGGATAGCTGTCTTAAATATTAATCTTCCTGGTCACAAACACCCGACATCAATAGTCCAAGTATATGCTCCTACTGAGGTAGCGAAAAATGAAATTAAAAATAGCTTTTACGAAAACTTAAATGAGACAATGGAGAACTTGCATAACACTATTATTGTGATGGGAGACTTTAATAGCCAAATTGGCCAACGAGGAAAATATGAAGAAAAAATACTTGGGCCCTATACAACAGGCAAGCGAAACAACAATGGACAAAGATTGATAAACTACGCGTTAGAAAATAATTTACATATAATGAATACTTTTTATAAGAGAAAACAAAGAAGAAAATGGACGTGGGAATCTCCAAACGGGAAAATAAGAAATGAGATAGATTTCATAATTACAAATAAACCGAAGCTTTTCTTAAACGTAGAAGTCCTCAACAATTTTGACTATTTTACTGATCACAGATTACTCCGAGGGCAATTACACCTAAATGAACCTAAAAATTCTAGGAAACATATAAAAAACACTAAACAACCAATCACACTGCCATTACCAAGCCAAGTTCTAGAATCCCTAAAAACAAAACTAATTCCAATAAGTGAACTAAGAACAGTCCAGGAAAAATATGATACTTTTGAAGAAGAAATAAAAAGAACTAATAAAATCCTAGAAAAAGATAAACCATTTAAAGATAGAATAGGATCTGAAGCAAGAAGATTAATAAAACAAAGAGCACTTTTATTTAAGAACAGGAAAAATAATAGACACAGCATAAACGAAATAAGTAAAGAAATATACACCGAAATAAGGAAATATAGAAATACACAAAAAACGAAGTTAGTACAACTAAACATAACAAAATTTGGTGGAATCAAGAGTGCGTGGAAGGAACTTCAAGACCACACAAACTGGATTACAAACGTAACACATCACCAATCTAAAAAACATAAGTCTAAAAGAAGCGAAATATTAAATGCAGCAACTGATTTCTATCGTGATCTTTATCACGACGAACCAAGTACATTAAATACAAGTAGCGAAACAGTTATGAATACCGAAAAAGAACCAGCTCCTATTATATTGAAAGATGAAGTTATTAAAGCCATCAAATCACAAAAAGGAGGAAAAGCACCTGGCGAAGATAACATCTCTAATGAACTTTTAAAAGGAGTATCAGAGACTGTCTTGAACACACTAACAAACCTTTTTAACGAAATTTTAAGTACCGAATATATACCTCTTCAATGGACTACATCTACGATAATCTTACTTCACAAGAAAGGGAGAACAGATGATATATCGAACTACAGACCCATCTCGCTAATGTCAAACGTATACAAAATCTTCTCCAAGATAATACTGGACCGGATAACAAAGGTCATAGACGAGAATCAGCCGAAAGAACAGGCAGGCTTTCGAAGTGGTTTTTCAACCATCGACCACATCCATACCATCAAACAAATGATCCAGAAATGCAATGAATATAGAATAAATTACTACTTAGCATTTATAGATTACAATAAAGCATTTGATTCGTTGAAACATGAGAAAATATGGGAGGCCCTCACCACACAACGGATCCACAGGAAATACATTAACATAATAAAGAACATATACGTAAATATGACAGCTAAAATACGCACAGAAAAGGTGGGAAAATGTTTCCCTATTAGAAAGGGAGTTAGGCAGGGAGATCCCTTATCACCCAAACTGTTTTTGGCAACCCTAGAACATATATTTCGACAACTGGAATGGAAGACATATGGTATAAATGTAAATGGAGTATTACTAAACCATCTAAGATTCGCAGATGATCTTATATTAATATGTGGTGATCCAAACACTCTGAAGGTTATGATTGAACAACTGATAAACGAAAGCGAAAAGGTAGGACTATCAATAAATACTAGTAAAACAAAGTTAATGACAAATTACGCTAAAACTCCAATTAAACCTAAAAATGCTGCTGAACTGGAATATGTAAACGAATATACATACTTAGGCCAAATAATATCTCCAACAGACATCACAACAAAAGAAATTCAAAATAGAATAAACCTAGGATGGAAGAGATACTGGGCTCTAAAAGACGTTATGAAAAACTCGGATATACCAATAGAAGGGAAGAAGAAAATATTTAATACATGCATTCTCCCAAGCATGACCTACGGATGTCAGACATGGAGTTGTACAAAGAAAAATATCAAATCACTAGAAACTTGTCAACACCGAATGGAAAGAAGCATACTCAACATAAAATTAAAAGACAAAATTAGGTTAAAAACAATAAGAAAACAAACCAAGATTATAGATATCAAATACCAAATTAAACAACTAAAATGGAAATGGGCAGGACACTTAACAAGAAGTAAAACAGAAAAGTGGACTAACGAAGTGACGGAATGGTGCCCTAGATATAAAAAGAGAAGCAAAGGTAGGCAGCTTCGAAGATGGGAGGATGATATCAAGGAGGTAGCAGGACCATACTGGATGAGGATAGCAAGGGATAGACCGTTGTGGAGAATATTTGGGGAGGCCTATGCTGAAGAGCAAGACAATCACGAAACCGGTGTCTAATACAAATAATAACATTTAATTAAGTTACTTTCACGAACAACCATGTTTAATTAGTTTAGTTAGCAGTATATAAGATGAAATGTAACATTTATAAGATTGTTAATAAAGGCTTTTATTATTATTATTATTATTATTATTATAGTTTTTGCGTGAAGAAGTAACAAACATACACTCACTCACAAACTTTCGCCTTTATAATATTAGTGTGATTAATAGGATGTGATAGTAGGATTTTTTAAGCTTTTCTTATGTTTACTTTTTCATTTATTGTTATTTATCAATTTGTTTTGTCCTGTGTGATACCAATACATAGTGTTTCTTTTTTAGGTTTCTATTCGTCACATTCTGAAGCCGGTAACTCTAACTTGTAAGCTATCTTCTCTTCATGCCCTAGTTCCTCTGAATTCCGGAAACACGTCACGTGCCGCTTGTGTACTGAATGGAAACGTGTGTACGTCACAAAACGTTAGTTTAACTTTGAGTTATATAAAGAAACTAGTGACCCGCCTCGGCTTCGCACGGGTGCAAAATGATACTAAAACCTTCCTCTTGAATGGTTCTCTATTGTGTCACCTAACTTTTTTATCCATAATTTAAAATGCCATAACTTTTTTTGTCCTAATCATCATTTGTCCGAATGATAACTTACCCGAACTAAATATCACATAATATCACATGCTATAAAATTGAAATCCCTAAATACAATATGTCCTAAATCCATTTGTCATAAATATTACAATCAATAATATACGAAAGACATAAAATCGTTTTCCATAAAAGTTTTAAGTCCTAAATTAAAATAACATAATGTTTATTTATCATAATAATATTATATTTAAAATGTCACTTACGGGATATCTTCCGTGATTATCCTATGTTTTGAGTTCCCGATATTTCGACGCTGTTGCAAGCGCCATGATCGCGGGTTAACTGGAGAATGCGGGTGGATGGAAAAAATTGTTAGGAGCAGACGAATCTGTCTACCCTCTTTCTTTGTCTTTTGTTACGTGCACTACTGGAACTCGACACTAAGTCACGGCAAAACACACTCACAGTATCACTAGGTTTTTTGAAGTCTTTAATATGTTGCTGGCTGCTTTTGAGCATACTCAAAACTGGATTCCACGTACTTGACAATTTAAAGCCATCTTCTCGATTGAAATTTTTGTGTTTCTTTATTTCAATTGCTTCTCTTGTCAGCCTGGGTAAGTAATGTTTGTCCGTTGACAAAATACGTGGCTTGTGGAATTCGATCCAGTGATTAGGCCCTGACTGCAGTAAATGTTCAGCTATGGCCGATTTCTGTTCATCATTGTTTTTCACAGCCTTTATGTGTTCTTTGATGCGGCATGAGATAGTTCGCTTCGTTTGGCCGATGTATGAGCTGCCGCAACTGCAGTCGATTTTATACACCCCAGGATGTTCGTACGGGATTTTATCCTTCGAGTGAGACCAAAAAAGATGAGAACCGTCAGATCTACAGTGGAGCGTCAACCAACGTTCTTGCCATACCTTAGAGGAGTAACAGACAAGATAGGTCGTTTACTTAGTAAATACTCGATTAAGACCGTGTTTACTCCTCACAGGAAAATTGCACAAAGTCTGCGTTCCCCGAAGGATAAAATCCCGTACGAACATCCTGGGGTGTATAAAATCGACTGCAGTTGCGGCAGCTCATACATCGGCCAAACGAAGCGAACTATCTCATGCCGCATCAAAGAACACATAAAGGCTGTGAAAAACAATGATGAACAGAAATCGGCCATAGCTGAACATTTACTGCAGTCAGGGCCTAATCACTGGATCGAATTCCACAAGCCACGTATTTTGTCAACGGACAAACATTACTTACCCAGGCTGACAAGAGAAGCAATTGAAATAAAGAAACACAAAAATTTCAATCGAGAAGATGGCTTTAAATTGTCAAGTACGTGGAATCCAGTTTTGAGTATGCTCAAAAGCAGCCAGCAACATATTAAAGACTTCAAAAAACCTAGTGATACTGTGAGTGTGTTTTGCCGTGACTTAGTGTCGAGTTCCAGTAGTGCACGTAACAAAAGACAAAGAAAGAGGGTAGACAGATTCGTCTGCTCCTAACAATTTTTTCCATCCACCCGCATTCTCCAGTTAACCCGCGATCATGGCGCTTGCAACAGCGTCGAAATATCGGGAACTCAAAACATAGGATAATCACGGAAGATATCCCGTAAGTGACATTTTAAATATAGTTATGAACCGTGAAAGCTTAAAACAGATAATAATATTATTATTAGAACAAAGTATAACAAAGCTTTTGGTCACGTCACTCATACATGCAACGCATGTTGTACTCCATGACGCGCGCTCGCTTCGCTCGCATATTACATAACACTATTGTCTTCTGTCCCCGAAGTGCCGGGCCTCCGCCGGCCTCCTTCGTCGGCCTACGGCCCGGTGCCCATGCCGCCCATAAAGGATACTGTCGCGAGACGGTGATTCATCCACTTAGCGGACGACTAGCAACAGCCTATAATTTTGGTTATTCATCCGGCTAAGCGGACGACTAATTAATTTTATTCATCCGCTAATCGGACGACTAGACACTTCGATTTTTTTTTAGGACTATAAAATTTATTATAAACGAACCTTCGGAATAATACACATTAGGTAAAGCAATAGTTAGGACATATTAATTTAGGTCATGTAAAATTAGGAGATTCAATTATTATAGTAATCGATATTATGACAGAATACTTTTAGAACTAAAGATAATTATGTTAAACAAAATTTCGGCAATTTGAACATTATGGTTAATGAAGTTTATGGCAAACGTGTTATGGATAATGATTTTCGGACAAACAATTTTAGGAGAAGTAAGGGAGTACCCTCTTGAATCTATCTATCTATCGCAAAAACCCGTATCAAAATCCGTTGCGTAGTTTTAAAGATCTAAGCATACATAGGGACAGACAGCGGGAAGCGACTTTGTTTTGAGTAGTGATAGTGATAATGAAGACTTATTTGATTGGTAAAAGCCTTAAGGCGAGGTTGCAGTACTTTGTTTTTATGTATGCACGACCTCACCCCCCGCCCTGCCGCGCGAGTGATATAATGCCTTGACTGTTTTTTCTTCTTGGAGAAAAATGATAAAGAAATTGTACAATAAGTTTTCAACATTTACTTCAGAATAAAAAGTTCTTTCTACTGATAAAACTTTCATATAAATTCATGATAAAATGCCTTAGCAGTACACGTTTTAAATTGTGATTAAGAGTCATGTTTGATAAAAAAAAATATCGAGCCGATCATTCTAAATCGCGTTTCTATCTTTACGATTTACTTGAGAGTACCTGTGTTCAATTTTTATGTAATGATTTTTATTTATTAAAAAACTCATATTTAGTTCGATTTTCAAAGGTTCAAAAATCTTACAAAGTACTGCAACCCCGCCTTAAGCATTTCATTGAGTCCTACTATATTTTTTCAGTCCAGAAAAGTAGATGTTTCCCAGCAAGACTATTTGCGTAGAGTTCATCATCATCATCCAAAGCCCGAACTCACCCACTGCTGGGTATAGACCCTGTATTTTCTTGTGGCAATCTCCACGTTCCTGTGCAAGCCCCATCCAGGTTTTGCCCAAGATGGCAACTATGTCGTCTGCCCATCTTGCCGCTCGACGACCCACACTTCTTTTGCCAGTTGGACGCCAGACGTTTCTTGGTTCGGTGACAGCCTTAGTCGACGTAGAGTTACTTAGATTGATATACATAATGCTTGGTTGACGGGTTTAGGAAAGGTCCATTAACACCTTGTATAATCTATTCATCTTTACTTTAGGCTCGACCTTTCCCTAAATATCGACGAGGTAATCGAGTAAAATATTCAAACTTAAATCGAAGTGGCCTTCAAGTCCCTAAAGGTGCATGCAGATTAAGTAAGATGTTTATTTATTTATATTTTCACTTCAACGACTTCCTAACTAAGAAAATACATCACAAAAAGTTTGAAGCATAGTGAATTCGTTACTTATAAAAGTACACTCGCAGAAAAATAAAAGGGTAAGTACAATAACAATAAATAATTTAGGTTAAATTAAAAGTAAATTAGAAATAAAAGTGGGCCTTGTACATTATCATCATCATCATCATCATTTCAGCCAAAAAACGTCATATTTAACAAAAAAAAAAAAACAAAAATATAAGTTTCAAATTGACGGTTGTGTAACTCGTGTTTTATAACACGTCCACATTAATATACACTTGGGAGCAAATAAATCGAGCCACTACCTTTTTTCACGTAAAATGGTAAATATTTTTGGTAATATGGAACGTATCAATTCGAACTATATATCGCCTAAAAGTTTAGTTAATAACCTTTACAATGAGGGTAAATTATTGAATAATAACCTTATTGAATAATAAATTATTGGCTCTGCAAGAAAAATGGTAATTTTGATAGAAAATTTAGTAGGGCTAAAACAGTCCATAAAAACAATAAAAAACAAAATTATTGCAAAAAAATATTCTTAATAACTGGTATTACCCCCCCGTGCCCTGATACATTCTTGTAGCCTATTAGTCATCGATCTGATCAGCGTTACGATGACATATTGTGGTATGTTCTCCCACTCTTCAAGCACAGCGACTTTAAGCTCGGGAATGGATGAAACAGCGGGAAACCTGGCTCGGACTCTCCGTTTTAGCTCGTCCCATAGGTGTTCGATCGGGTTTAAATCGGGACTTCGTGCTGGCCATACCATTTGTTGAATCCCGATCGCAGACAAGTATTCCGTAACGATCTGCGCGGTATGAGGTCTCGCATTCATGCATAAACAAGAAATTTTCTCCGACCTAACCAGCATACGGCATTACGTGGTTTTCAAGAATGTCAGTTATGTATCGGTCAGCTGTTAATCCACGTCTACCATTGCCATCGTTGGCGGGGTCGACGAAGACAAGTTCCGTTTTTCCGTCTAGAGAAATTCCTCCCCACACCATACAAGAACCACCACCAAAACTCACAGTTTCTCGAATGCAACATTGGGCAAATCTTTCACCAGGACGTCTATACACTCGGTTTCTCCCGTCATTGCTAAAAAGACAGATTCTTGACTCGTCAGAAAACAAAACTGACCTCCAGTCTTCTAACGTCCAATTAATGTGTTCTCGAGCAAACTCCAAGCGAGATCGGCGATGAGCTACAGTCAATTTTGGGCCAGTTGCTGGTTTGTGTGATGTTAAATTTCGTTCTTTTAGTCTTCGTCTCACTGTCCACCTACTGATTAAGACTCCTCGAACGTCACGTAACGCTTGCTGTAGCTGAACAGCATTAAGTCCACGGTCGCGCAACGAATTGGTTGCAATAAAGCGGTCGTCACGTTCTGTTGTTGCCCGTGGTCGGCCAGTTCCAGGTCGCCGAACAAAAGCACCAGTCTCCAGATACCTGCGGTATACCCGCTGTACCTTTGAACGACTCAAATGAAGTCTGCGTGCCACTTCACGTTGTCCGTTGTTAGAGAACATAATTATCTATGGCGTTTGTTGTTTATGATATGATTATTTGTGGTTTTATGTCAATACTCTTCTGCTGTATGGTCGGAATAAAGAATATGTGTTACGAAGATGTGAAGATTTTAATTTATGCAAATCCTTCCAATCCGATACCAAAAGTAACTGAAGTATAGCTATTTCTATCATCCGTGTCCAACCTCAAGTAAAGCTACAACTTGGGCAGCTTCCGTCGGTGTAGTATCCATTTTATCAGGTTATTTTGATTACACAGACACAGATAAAGACAACAATAACAAGTAATATGGGTATGATTAACAAAAACCTCAAATTTAATCTTTTCTTAACAGAGTACAATAAAAATGGCATAAGCAAATTAAATGCGATAATTTTATTCTACCCTTTAAACTTTAATAAAAATGAAATTTTGACAACTAACTACCCTCATTGTAAAGGTTACCCTTTTAGGCGATATATGTTTCGAATCGATGCGTTCCATAATACCAAAAATAATTACCATAATGCGTGAAAAAGGAAGTGGCTCGATTTATTTGCTCCCAAGTGTATTATTTTAAATTGTTTTTCAACATTGCAACATATAACAAAACTACACCCATGTAATATGACAACATTTTATAACATATTATGTTACATAATATTATGTATGCACCCTAATACTGATAGCGAATCTTTCAGAACGGGACGAAATTAGCAATTTATTTTGGTGAAAAGATGTCAGGCGAGAAAAATGGTATTTCATCCGTCTAGCGTTGGGCCTAAGTCCTGGATTTTGGGTGACTTATGTCAGACAAGTTTGGCCGACTTTGCCCGCATGGTGACATTGGTCTACATAATTGGTCGAATAATTCATGTACAGTCACCTGCAAAATTGCATGGATGCTTTAGTGTCTATTTTCCTGTAAACGTTTATAGTCGAGAACTCGTTTACGTTAGGTCGCGTCATTTTACGCTTCACACGATTTTATTTCTGCATTGTCCATGCATTTTTGCAGGGGACTGTACCTTGATGGATTAGAGGGCTTTCTTGCGCTTGCACCGCATTTATTTTTATTAATGTCTTGTTATGACGTTGTCACGTTAACTATCGTCCATAACCCAACTTTACAGACTACCATTTTTTTTTACCCTACAAGTTTAAAATAAATATTTTTCTCACCTGATAAAACAGCTGGTATTCAGTATCGGTCAGCCTAAGAGCCACTTCCTCAGGAAACCGGAGAATATTCTTCAGAGAAGCCAACTCTTCGTCATTAGTCTCCTCTGGTGCTGAAGAACCTGAAAGAGAAGGTGGGTTTAGAAACTGATTGGTTAAAATGTTTTCCGAGTTCTGATTGCATGAATTGAATGAATGAATTGAATTCAATCTGATTGGTGAAGACGACAAAGTTAATGTTGAGGTTGGCATTAGTCAATAAAATAAAATAAGTTACATACAAACTAAAATTACCAATCAAGATACCCTAAATATTTGTTAATAAACTAGCTGGTTCGATATTGGCCAAACCTACGTCCAAATTAGCTGTTAAGTTATATAAGTTAATTGTTAAACTAATTAAGTTAAGATCCTAGTTTATATTTAGATTATATTTATTATGTAAAACTACGAGGCTGGCATAATCGCGTCGCGATTAAAGCCTTTTCCAAAATAAAGATTTAAAAAAAAACTAGCTAGTGCCCGTAACTTCGTTCGCGTGGAATATGGCCTAAAGCCTTCCTCGATAAATGGACTATCCAACAATATAATTGTGTTTCTATTCCAACCAGTAGTTCCTAAGATTATCGCGTTAGTTAAGTGTGATGACCCCAACTCTATTCGCTTCGTCAGCAAATCCCCCTCCACGCACAATAGCATTTAAGTAGTTATAAGAATATTGTCAAATTAGCAATAAGTAAATATAAATACATGTGTAATTATTAGAATGATTATTATTATCTTGATACTGTTACTCTGCTTGACTAAAATAAAGTTTTTTTTAAACTAATCAAGTGTCGACCACTTAATTGGCGCAGCCGGTAGGATCTCTGTAGTCAGTTTGCGACGTATAAAACTCTACAAGCAGCTGGACGTCTGTTTCTACAGTTCAACAGGGATCTCCGAACAAACAAATTCATTGAGTACCAGACACATCGGCGGGAGCAGTATTCAATAATAGTCACAAGGAGGAGATGGGAGTAACTACGGGACTGTGAGTAAAACTTCTTCACTATCCTTTCTATTTTCCTTTATCGTTTTCCTCTTTGTTTTAATTGTATGTGTTGTGTTATTGAGGGTTGAGCAATACCGCGATAACATTCTTTTATTTTATTACGATATAACTAGCGTGATAATATTAATTTTAGTTAGATATTTAGTGCATTTTTCTTCTCTCTCTTTTCGTGCTTTGTTCTTTCAAAATGGATCAAATCATGCAGGTCCCGTCAACAATGGCAAACATTATTCCAGAGTTTAGTGGCGATTCTAGACAGCTTCCACTTTTTATAAAGAAATGTGAATATATAATAAATACATTTCAAGGTGGAAAAGCCCAAAATGAATATCTATTCCACGTTCTTACTAGTAAGTTAACAGGGGAAGCCGCGAACTTAGTGGGGGAACGAGATAGTATTGGTACTTGGTTAGAGTTGAAAACATTATTGGCTCAACATTTTGGTGACCCTAGAACCGAAGATTGCTTAGTATTGGAGTTAGAGTCTATGAAAATAAATTCTAATGAAAGTTATTTAGATTTTTGTCATAGGATTCAAAACTTGCGTAGTATCTTGATTGCGAAAATAATTGAAACAGTAGACGATGCGAATTTACGTCAAGCCAAACAACATATCTATACTAATTCGTCATTGAATGTTTTTCTATATAATTTACCTCCTTATTTAGTTAGATTAGTACGGTTGAGAAATGTGACCACCTTAGAAGATGCCCTAAAGGTAGTGTTGGAAGAACAAAACTTTCAGGCAGTTTACGAATCTAAAAGTAATAGAAACAAAAATAATTTGAAACCCCAAGGGAAAATTGCTAACAACAATGGAAATTCTCAGCGTACTCCCAACCCACAAAGACAATCTAGTACTCCACCACAAAATAGTTTGACAGAAAATACAAATTATCAAAATAACTTAAATCAATCTAGAAATTCCTTTAGAAATCAAAATAACACTCATAACCAGCCGCCACAACAAAGTAGGTCAACGCCTTGGCCGAGTCAGCAGGCCAACGCGACGCGAACAACGCCTGAGCATAATACAACATCAGCAAACTCGGGTTCAAACACCGATGTTACCATGCGAACTGCAAGTTCTAGACGCGTAAATTATACGAATAATGACTCATTTATGACATACGATAATAACGAAGAAAATGATTTTGATTACGAATCACAACCAAGCACATCATATGAGCCCGAACAAGTTGAAAATTTTTACCTAAGGGCCTCGTACAGAGAGAAAAAATAATTTTAAATTGTACTAATTACCGTTCTTTGCCTCACATTATAATTCCAGAGCTAAATAATGCAGTTTTTATGTTAGACTCTGGCAGTTCTAGATCATTTATAGGTCAGCGTGTCGCTTACCACTATTTTAAAAATAATATTTATAGAGAGCCTTTCGAAGTAGTCAGTACCCATGGTGTTAGTATGCATACGGAAGTTGTTTTAACCCCCTTGCCTAAAATATTTAAAAGCCCCGAAAGTCATAAGTTTTATGTTTACGACGTTGACAATAACTATGACGGTTTATTAGGCAGTAATTTATTAAAGCAATTGGATGCAAAAATTGATTACCAAACATTAACTTTGTGTACAAGGAATACTGACATACCTTTTGTTTATCCTTCGGCACTGAAAGATACTTACATTTTACCGCCACGTAGTGAGTTAAGGGTAAAACTTCCGGTAAACTTAACTAATGGCGAGGCTATTTTAGATTTTAAAGAATTAACTAAGGGGATTCCGATGCCCTGTGCATTAGTTAACTGTGTAAATGGTTATGCGTATACAGTCATACAGAACTGTAAGGACATAGAAATGACCCTCAAGGTCACTAGCCCGTTTCAGGTAGAACCTTACAACCATCGCGAGATCTTAGTTAATCAATTAAACGACACAGACAGAATGGATGAGTTATTATCAAACAACTTAAAGAAAATAAGGCTAGACCATATGAATGAGGAAGAAAGAACGATGATTCAGAAAATTTGTGAAGAATATAAGGATATTTTCTATTGTGAGGACATACCGCTGTCATTCACTAACGAAGTTAAACATAAAATTAGAACGGTAAACGAAGACCCTATAAATATTAAAGCATATAGGTTGCCGCCCGCTCAAACAGACGAGATTAGGCGTCAAGTAGATAAAATGCTAAAGGACGATGTAATCCGAGAATCAAACTCTCCTTGGAGTGCACCAGTCCACCTTGTTCCAAAGAAGTTAGATGCCTCCGGACAACAGAAGTGGAGGATGGTCGTAGATTATCGACGTTTGAATGAGATAACCATAGACGATAAATACCCTTTGCCAAACATCAATGATCTTTTTGATAAATTAGGAAAGAGTATGTACTTCTCTACCTTAGACCTTGCATCTGGCTACCATCAATTACAAGTTCAGGAAGAAGACAGGCAGAAAACCGCGTTTACAACACCATTCGGCTTATACGAATTCAACAGAATGCCGTTCGGTTTGAAAACAGCGCCAGCCACTTTCCAACGTGCAATGGATAACGTTCTCAGAGGTCTACAAGGCTTACATTGTCTCGTATATCTTGATGACGTCATCATATTTTCTACCAGTTTGCAAGAACACATAGATAAATTACGAGCTATTTTCGAGCGCTTCAGAAAAACTAACTTAAAAGTTCAGCTCGATAAATCCGAGTTTTTACGAAAGGAAGTCATGTACTTAGGGCATACAATCACTAAGGATGGTCTTAAGCCTAACAATGACAAAATAGAGGCTATTCTGAAATATCCGTTACCCAAAACAGTGACAGAAATTAAGAGTTTCCTAGGGTTAATAGGCTATTATAGGAAGTTTATCAAAGACTTTTCTAAGATAACCGCACCCCTCACAGCATGCCTGAAAAAAGGAAAAGGCATCGTGATAAATGACGAATATAGGAAAAGTTTTGAAATCTGCAAAGAGTTGCTGACACATGCACCTTTGTTACAATTCCCTGATTTCACAAAACCGTTCATTCTCACAACTGACGCTTCCAATTTCGCTGTAGGTGCAGTACTTTCTCAAGGCACTATAGGATCAGATAAACCTATTGCATATGCTAGCAGAAAACTTAGCGATACAGAGTCCAGATATAGTACGATAGAGAAGGAGTTATTGGCCATAATATGGGCAGTCAAACATTTCAGACCCTATTTATATGGCAGAAAGTTTATAATATATACCGACCACAGACCTTTAGCATGGTTAAATTCATTAAAAGAACCTAACAGTAAACTAACCCGATGGCGTTTACGTTTAGAAGACTATAATTTCGACATACACTACAAGAAAGGCAAACAAAATACAAACGCAGATGCCTTATCGAGAATTAAAATTAATGTAACGAAAGATGACTCAGAATCACTGATAGTTAACTTAGATGAAAAGGAAACTAGATTGCAACAGCATTTGAAAGATATTACTGACGAAATCGTAAAACTAAGCGTTAAAGAACCGGAAATAGAGACAATAGAATTATCGGATTCCGAAAGCGACGCTGCCACAGCACATTCAATATCAAATAGGGAACATGAAGGTATTCCTATCCTAAATGAGGCGGTTGATACAAAAAATAGGCAAATTCACGTTTTCACCTGGCACAGGGATGATATCTGTGTCAAAGATATTTCAAACGACAAACAAAAAATTTTAGAAGTCCACCTGCCTTCTAAAAACAGCGAAAACTTAGTCAAAAATTTTCTTAAAGAATATATAGATTACAAAAATAAGTACTTCATTTACTTTGAAGACCATGAGCATAGAAAAACATTTGCTAAAGTAATTACGTCACTTTACAAAAAGGGAACCCAAAACTTTGTCGAATGTACTGAAAGAGTGGTGAACGTTACAGATGAAAGTGACCAGAAAGAATTAGTTACCAAATATCATCATGGAAAGACTTGTCATAGAGGTATTAGAGAGACTATAAAGAAATTAAAAAGAACATATTGGTGGAGCAATATGAATGAAACAGTGACAGCTATTATTAACGCATGTGAGGAATGTAAGAAAGCGAAGTATGACAGAAAACCTCTGAAACCATTAATACAATTAACTCAAACCCCAGACAGCCCATTTCAAGAAGTTTTTATAGATTTATTATATATAGAAAAAAATCAATATTTAACGGTAGTAGACTCATTCAGCAAGTTAGGTCAAGCAATACACATTCCCAATAAAAGTACACCCGAGGTAGTGAGAGCTCTAATAAAATACTTTAGTATGTATGGAATACCCAAAAAAATAAGTAGTGACCAAGGTACCGAGTTTAACAACGAATTGCTCAAGGAAATGCTAAGTCTATACAAAATTGAACAACACATAGGGACACCTAACAACCCTAATTCAATGGCAATAGTGGAAAGATTTCATTCCACAATTATCGAAATATATAGGTTAGCAAAATACGATCAATCTAGTTTAGATGCAACCTCTGTTATGACGTATGCGATCATGGGTTATAACAATACTATACATAGCGCGACAAATTTTACACCTCATGAAGTAGTTTTTGGGCACACAGAATCAGGAAATGCCTTTGATATTGACAGGGACAAACATCTACTGCAAAAAATATTACAGGATCATCGTAAACGATTGAAAATCCTTTATGAACATTTAAGTGATCAAATGATCGGACATAAAAGCTTAGTTAGGGTCAAGAAAGGAGGTGAGGACCCACCAAAAATAGTGGACGGTGACACGATTTTTATGAAAAATACTAGGACTAGGAAAGCAAAAGAGTTACCGCGATACGAAAAAGCTGTTGTCACTGGAAAACCCGAACGTAACATAGTACCAGTTAAGCTTAAAAATAGAAACACTAAAGTAGCATTAAAAAATGTCAAACGCCCTTCACAGATGGTGGTTGATACTTCTCGCCCTAGCGGATCAAGGGACGACCTTGAATATCCAGAGGATGGACCAGAATCCGGGAATAGCTCCGATTCGGATTGGGACGGCTCTGATGAGGACTAATCATTGGGATATTATTAAAACTATAGATTTAAATTCATTATCTATCCAATTAGAAAATAATATAGAAGAATATAATAAGTTAAAAATCATAAGTCACAGTAATAGTGAAATACATAGGGAACTTTTAGGGTTGACAATACAAATAGAATCATTTATCGAACTGACAAAAGATAGGTTAAAGCAGATTCTACCTTCTAGCAGAACTAAAAGAGGAATCTTAAACCCACTAGGGTCTCTCATAAAGGTAATAACAGGAAATTTGGATAGCGAAGATGCTAGGAAATATAATTTAGAGATTAGTAATCTAGGAAATAGAGAACATTCAATAGAACGAAAAGTATCATTGATGCAGAAGGCTTTTGATAAATTACTCAATGTTTCTGATGACATTAACTTTAATACTAAGCATTTGAACTTCAAAATAAAACAATTCCAAACACTTATTCAAAATCAAACCAAGTACTCTAACCTTTTAACCGTAATGAATAGTATGAACCAAGTTTTAAATAATTGTCGTACTATTTACTCTATTATTTATGAATTGGAAACTGCTATTACTTTCAGTAAAATGCACATATTACACCCATCAATAGTAAATACCACAGAATTATTCAATATTCTTAATGTCATAAGAAAACATCATAACTTAATTTATCCATTAACATTAGATAATTTAGTAAAATTAGAGGGAAACATAGAAATTAAGGGATATATAGATAATAGTAAAATTATATTTATATTAGAAGTTCCACTTATAGACAAAAACACATACAATTATTATAAAGTTATTCCTATCCCAATCTACAACCAGATAACCCAAAAACCTAATATCATTATACCCCAATATCCTTACCTAATAGTGAACAAGTCGAAATACAGATCCGTAGTCAATGGCTGTAATGAAATAGAAGACCTGACATACCTCTGTTCTGATGACAACGTGGTACAGTACGCGGAGGAAACATGTATCCAGCAACTCATGCTAGTACAACATAACTTCAGCAATTGCCAGCAACACCAGGTGCAGATTGAAGAAACTAAGGTGCAGCCCATATCTAACACCCACTGGTTGATATACACAGAAAAGGAAATAGCTGCAACGGAACACTGCGAAGATGAGACCCGTAGACACAATCTACGAGGCACATACATATTAGTGCCAAGTCAGCAATGTACGTTACAGATTGCCGATATAACAATCACAACACCCATGAATACCAGCTCAGTCTCCTTCAGACTGCCACCAGTACAGATGCCAGAACTACGCAGAGATGTCACCCCGTCAGCCAAGCAGATGGACCTCAGAGGAATAGATCTAGGCGACATCAAGGAACTGCTGAACCAGGCAAAATATAGTGATAGTGTCCGTGATGGTGAAACGATTATAGTCAGTGATAAAATCAGTGTATGGACCATAAGCATTTACGCCATTATAATTGTATTCGTCATAGGACTTTTGTTTCAAAAACGAGATCTGTTGACTCAGCGATTAAGACGAAATTCTCTAAAGACTACAGAGTTGCCTTTAGATAATTTCTCTCTTAGGGAGGGAGGAGTTAAGTGTGATGACCCCAACTCTATTCGCTTCGTCAGCAAATCCCCCTCCACGCACAATAGCATTTAAGTAGTTATAAGAATATTGTCAAATTAGCAATAAGTAAATATAAATACATGTGTAATTATTAGAATGATTATTATTATCTTGATACTGTTACTCTGCTTGACTAAAATAAAGTTTTTTTTAAACTAATCAAGTGTCGACCACTTAATTCGTTCAACCAAAACTCAAACTCTTTAGCTTTTTACTAGGTAATTAAATAGTATCAAACACAAAAATATTTTTTCAATTCCAACCAGTAGTTCCTGAGATGTGAGTTCAACCAAACAAACATACAAACAAACTGTTCGGCTTTATAATATTAGTATTAGTAACAAAATAAACTGGTTCTTTAAGTATAGCTTGATTGGTCGCTCTCCGAACTACTCTAAACTTCTGTATTTCAAACTCAATTCATCCAATTCGACGACTTACATAAGCCTACACTCTCTCAACCTTTTACCAAACTGAACATCTAAAAATCGGCCAAGTGTGAGTCGAACTTGCGTACCGAGGATTCCGTACAAACAAAGTTTAAAATTATTAGGTATGATGTTTATCTAAGATGTAGGTAACTAAAAATGTATACTTTTCGCAACTTTTCCTTTATCTGTGATATAAGACGTTGCTTTGTACCAAAGTTCACGGAAAGTACTCTGTAGGTTTTGATTTCCTTGCGAGTATCGATATTTGCGGCATAAACGGCTGTATATTTTGATTATGTTGGCTTATAAGTTTAATTTTTTTTTCACAGTTTTACGGGACAGTTGTGACGAGTGTTTGGTATAAATGATACCTCCACGTGTTCCGAAAAAAGGGTCTTAACAGACAGACAAACGGACGGATAACAAAGTGATCCTATAAGGGTTCCCGTTTTCGCCCGTCGTGAGATTATCTAAACTACTGTGGATTATCGAAAGAAAACGCGGCCTCGGCACAAGGGCGATGAAGGAACATAGGTGGTTTCTAGTCAGTAGAAGTTTGACACTCCCTTTCGCACTGCCCAAGAGCGGGACGTTCTTTGATGATTTTCCACCCATAAAAAAAAGGAACGGAACCCTAAAAAAGGCTTTCAAAGTATATCAGTTTACGGAATACAATTTCAAGGTACAAAGTTTGGAAGGCGAGACTTGGGCCAAGTCTTTGCTTTGAGTCCGGATCGATCTTCGAAAGTATTTCGGGGTCAAACTTAACCGGGAGAAGGGACCGGGTAGAATTTTGTTGCGGTCAAAGGGATTTTTTATTTGTGATGGTCGAAAACAGCTCAAGTTTTTGTTTTGAGTGAAAAAAAAAGTATTTATAGATATAGCTATAAATTCTTTAACAAACTTATTATATTATGTATATTATTATTAAGTACTAACATAGGCTAAGTTTATTGTTACTAACACAGTGGACCTCTGTAGTCTGTTTAATAAATAAATTATTATTATTATTATTATTATTATGACTGGAACATCCTAAATCATTTCCGCATAAAACCATTTTTGGGCAATCTTTTTTGACTTCAGCCAAAAAAGTGTCTCTATTACTCACAGAGTTAAAAGCGTTTTTGAGGTCAATCTTGAGAATGATTGCGTCAAGTATAAGTTGCAAGGCCATCAGGCCCTGGTTTAGGTTCCCCGGTCGGGAAATGTGTTATTGGGTAAAAACCGTGGCCAAGAAGTCTGAATTTGTAACCGATTGACACAGATATTACTGTTCAGGAATAACAGGTGTGATGTGATGTTATGCTTGAGCTTGAGGGTTAATAATGTTGATTTAGTACTATATCTATCTGCCTAGCCTTTTCCCAACTATATTGGGGTCGGCTTCCAGTCTAACCGGATGCAGCTGAATACCAGTATTTTATATGGAACGACTGCCTATCTGACCTCCACAACCCAGTTAATACTAGGTAATACAATACCCTTTGGTAAGACTGGATGTCAGAATTTCAGGTCACTGACTACCTGTAACGACTGCCAAAGATCTATTTATATGGCAGCCGGGACCAACAGCTTAACGTGCTTTCCGAGGCACGGAGGAAACTCGGTATGTCGGGCGGTCACCCATCCACAGATCGACCTAGGCAGGCACAGCTTTACCTAAAGATCGACCTGAGTGGCAGTTCTTATTAAGCCACGAGCTCTTGATTTTAGTACCTATTCCATTTTATTTTTTATTTTATCAAAATAAAATGAGATACAGTTCAAAACAATTATTATCATCATCGAGGACTTGACTGTTCCTGAGTTCCCAAAAATAATTTTCGGTCAATCCCTACCGGCCCGTCGAAAAGAAAAAAGTGTCCACGGTTTTCTAATACTCGTAAATATTCAAGAAACCTGCTGGACCGGAAACTCAAGGATTAGCTTCACGAGGGTCAAGTTCTGATGCGACAAGTACCCACCTACTAATAATTGAGATTTCTTTCATTCAAGGACAGAAGCCTTTTTGCATACTAAGTAGGGAACGAGCATTGATCACTTTCGTGATGGCTTTTTCAGACTGTTACGTAAGTCTAATCGAATTGGTTAGACTGGAAGCCGACCCCAATAAATTTTGGGAAGAAGGCTAGGTTGATGATGATGATGGTGACGCAACAAGTCATCATCTTTCTCTTAAAGCAGATGAGAAGAGGAACAAAATAATTTACAAAAAAAAATATCTTGCCCTTATCCCTATTCATTTATAGGGTTGGTGCAGAAGATCTCCTTCTTTTATCATCATCATCTGCCTAGCCTTTTCCCAACTATATTGGGGTCGGCTTCCAGTCTAACCGGATGCAGCTGAATACCAGTATTTTACACGGAGCGACTGCCTATCAGACCTCCACAACCCAGTTAATACTAGGTAGGTAATACAATACCCTTTGGTAAGACTGGATGTCAGAATTTCAGGTCACTGACTACGACTACGACTGCCAAAGATCTATATCAGCCGGGACCAACAGCTTAACGTGCTTTCCGAGGCACGGCGGAAACTCGGTATGTCGGGCGGTCACCCATCCACAGACTGACCTAGGCAAGCACAGCTTTACCTAAAGATCGACCCGAGTGGCAGTTCTTATTAAGCCACGAGCTCCTCCTTTTATCATCATCACCCTATAATGTTCTCACTGCAGGGACTCAGGCCGTCTTTCTAGGAGAGGGACGGGCTATAATCCACCAGTGCGGGTTGGTAGATGCCACATGTCTTCGAGTTTTTGGTTTTAAGACACAACAGTGGTGGGTGATGAACAAAATTATACAAAGTAATGCGCCTGACTGGGTTCCCACGATTCACTGTTTTGAAGCGACAAGTACCTACCTAATAATTGAGATTTTTTGGACAGAAGCCTTTTTGCATACTAAGTAGGGCAGGAACATTCATCACTTTGTGATAGATTTTTCAGACTATTACGTAAGTCTTTTTCACAAGATTGCTTGATTTACCGTATGTTATTTTCAGAAGATGTTTCTCCGGGCGCTGTCAGTTGGGGCTTGTCGTCTTTTAGATGCCACGGTTTATTTAATTTACTTTTGAATGTTTTTTTTAATTATTGTGGCTTAAATCTGCGCTGGCGTCTTTCAACATGAATGATTTATTAAAGATGTTGATCAAATATTTTGATTTCAAAGGGTGTCTATGGAGGTTCTTGTCCAATATTTTCAATAGAGATCTACTTGTTGGAATGGGCAACTGCAGTACTTTCACGAACTACGGTGCCTTGTTACTGGGACTGTAGCTTCATCCTTTTATTTTTGATTTTCCGAAGTACAGTCACTTGCAAAAATGCATGGACAGTTCAGAAAGAAGAAAAATCGTGTGAAGCGAGAAACGACGCGACCTAACGTAAACGAGTTACCGACTGTTATGTAAATGTTCACAGGAAAATAGACACTAAAGTATCCATGCAATTTTGCAGGTGACTGTAATTAAAACGGTTTTATTCCCTCTCTTTATAGTGTGGTTAGAACCTCACCTGGTGTCATTATTTTTTTCGAGAAATTCATACTAATATTATAAATGCGAAAGTAACTCTGTCTGTCTGTTACTCTTTCACGCCTAAACGGCTGAACGGATTTTGATGAAATTTGGTACAGACATAGTTTGGAACTTGAGAAAGGACATAGTATAGTTTTTTTTTTTCGCGAGATAAACAAAAAATCTGCCGGAAGTCACTATTCCACGCGAACGAAATCGCGGGCAAAAGCTAGTATCTCATAAGTAGGCATACTGGTTTCCTTACCAATGGTTTAAATGAAATAAAGTTTCAAGTTTCAAGGTTGATGCTTCTAACTTCTCCAATTTCTGTGACATTTTAACACCATTAGAAAAAAATACAGAGGAAATTGTAAAAGTTTGGTCTTATTTTGTAAAAAGGAGAGAAACATGCTTTCAAATGGGCTTTTAACAGCCTTCAGGGAAATTCACTGCAACGATTTTTCTGCGAAGCGTCTACCGACTAAAACAAAATGCATAGAAATGTCCTAATCATGGTACGTACCGCCATTTTCCACTACGTATGGCAGCAAGTTTTGCGTATTCAGGCTGTAAGTATTATGAAATCACGGCTGATCTATACCTACAAATAAATTAAACTGAAGTGTCTGTTTGTAATATCAAAATAACTGCTTTTTACTGAATGCATCGGAATGTATAATAATTGTAAAGCAGTTTACAGAATACATCTACCTACCAAGTTATAACTGTGTAGTCTTAATGAGGTTGTGATATACGGACGGACAGACGGACAGACAGACATAACGAATCTATAAGGGTTCCGTTTTTGCCATTCGGCTACGGAACCCTAAAAATTGCCTTTTAAAAGATACCTAATTTATAGAAAAGAGAAGAAAATATCTTCCTGTATTACACACGGCTACACATCAAGCCCTCACTTTACTAGATCTTTTCGCACAATGAACGATCAGATTATACTGGTTTTGTATGGCTTGATGTGTAGCCGTGTGTACAGTGCGCACACGGGGGCCCCAGTACCTTATAATTAAAGTAATAATATCGAAACGAAAGATCTCTTTAAGACGACTGTGTGTGTAAACTTTCTCAATTTATTTATCAGCAATCAGATCAAACTAATGTAGCTACCGCTTATAATCACCAGTTTGCATGGGCGCTAAAATGTTGCTCCCACGAGTCGGTTTAAAATTAATAAACATTGTAACATAATACATAACCAATATCATTTTAGCACCACTTATGGGTCTTGAATAGCGCTGGTTTATTTATAAATAACAAATTAATCCCTCTCCTAGAGAGGAGGCCTGAGTCCCTGCAGTGGGAGGCTGATGATGATGATGAACAAATTAAGGCTTTTGAGACTTTCGGGCTAAAATATTTTCACATGTAATAGGTTTTATTTAAAAATTAAACCTTTATTCCTGGGATTGTAATGATTTTGTAAAATAATGGCAAACTTCTTTCCACTAGCGATAGATGGCGCTAGTGAGTGTATGAATTAAATACTTCCGTGTTAGTTGTTAGTTAGTAAAATATAAGTATTTAAGTTTGTTTACATTTTATAATTACCAAATCATTATTATTTCGATTATTATAATTTATTTACTGATAATAATAAGTGTGTAATGTATTCTAGTCGCTCAATTGAACATACTGCTGTGTACTTCGCTCTGATTGGTCGAATAGTTTGTTGAGTGTTGACCTACCTACTGTAAGAGTGTGGAACATTAAGCTTGTGGCCAACATGGTAGACAGAGGCATTCGGTCTTGAGCGGTTGAACTGTAAACATATCTTGTAAGCCAATGTAACTGTGCTATTTATAAGTATATTTGTGATTTGTGATAGTTATGTTGAATAGATTAAAATAATCTACTTTATACTTGAGGTGTTTGATTTCATGACATCTCAGAAGTGGGACTTGCCTACAAAAACAGTGTTAATGTTAAATCGAGTGAGTGAGTGAGTTGATTAGTTATTAGGCCATGTGCGTTTAAGGTTAAAAACAAGTGTGTTAATGAATTTGGGCTAAGTATGCCTATGATTTGAGCCAAGTGTGCTCATGAATTTAGGCTAAGTATGCCTATGATTTGAGCCAAGTGTGCTCATGAATTTAGGCTAAGTATGCCTATGATTTGAGCCAAGTGTGCTCATGAATTTAGGCTAAGTATGCCTATGATTTGAGCCAAGTGTGCTCATGAATTTAGGCTAAGTATGCCTATGATTTGAGCCAAGTGTGTCCATGAATTTAGGCTAAGTATGCCTATGATTTGAGCCAAGTGTGTTCATGAATTTAGGCTAAGTATGCCTATGATTTGAGCCAAGTGTGCTTATGAATTCAGGCTAAGTATGCCTATGATTTAAGCCAAGTGTGCTTATGAATTTAGATTGAATCTTTGGCCAAGTGTGCCAAAGTCATATACAGTGAACATCAAGCGTGTAAGTAGAGCATGAATTTATTTTTTAACGATATCATCGTGACTAAGTACGTCACAGATTTAAATAAAATAGTAGTTGGCCATGTGTGCTATGATTGACTATAGATATGTGATACATTTGTTTTTCTCATATTTGATTACTAATTTAATGTTCTGTTAATACCCCAAAGTTTATAGAGATGTAGATTTAAAATTAAATTAATTATTTTTTAACGAAATCATCGTAACTAAGTACGTCACAGATTTAAATAAAATAGTAGTTGACCAGGTGTGCTATGATTGAATAAAGATATATTGTGATACATTGGTTCTTCTCATATTTGATTACTAATTTAATGTTCGGTTAATACCCCCAAAGTTTATGGAGATGTAGATTTAAAATTAAATGAGAGATGATAATTTTATGAGATCATGTTCTTGTTTTTGCTTAGTACTTTAATAATTTTGTTTTTGTCATATTTTGAGGTAATGGAGTCTGATAAAGACAATACGCCAGACCAAGAGCCGCCAGTTCAGACCAGTAGGGTATCAAGAGGAAAAAGGATAACTCCTGAATCGAACAATGGAGACAAGGGGACAAAATTTGCAATGAACCGATCAAGAAGGATTCGACCTCTTCGTCATCGAGCTCATCAACTGATACTTTGACTGCATCACCAAGACGTAAAATACACAAAAGGACATCAAGTTGGACAAGAAGGGAGTCCACTGCCCTGGGAAGAATATCAAGAAGGCAAGCAACAGCGCGGCGCGGTGGCGCGGCAGGCGGACCGAGCAGCTGCGGGGTAGTGCCTGCAGCAGTGGCATATAGCGAGCGACGCGTTGAAGTTTGCTATGTGAGCAATGCCAGCAGTGTGCCGATGAACCTGGTGAGTCGTACCCATTTTATTATGTTTCTGGTGCCGAATGCTCTCTGATCAAAAATAATGTTTCGTCACAGTTCAGTGGCAAGCGTGTAAACAACATTGTAAATTGACCCGGGATGGGTCATGATAGTCTGTACCTTACAATTAATTATTTTCTGAGGTTGTGATTTACGATTAAAAATTTTGTTTTATGTTGTACCAGATAGTTGTTTTAAAATGATATTTCAATTGGCCTTGAGATTTTACAACAAGGATTTAACGTTAGTATGACGTGTGATAGTGTTGTTTTTGTGTCGTGAAAAGGTTGTTAGGTTATGTGATGTTTCAAATAAGCTCAAGAATGCTTCTAACTTTCAAATTGATTTCAATACAGTTGATACAGATGTTCCGTTAGAATTTTGTTCCCAATTAATTAATCTATTGACAGAATATTCATCTTCGTTTTATAGTGGTTTTAGATCCCATATTACAACAGGACAGTTGCAAAATAGGCTTGTAGATCCTAGTGGAACAGTTAATCGTTGCCACTACAGGGTTAGTGCTGTTCAAAGCGAAGTTGATACTGTAAGCAGCTATTATTAGGCCAAGTTGTTCACCTTTTACGAGGCCTGGTCACTGGGATGACTACTGTGTAGCCACGGGGATGGTTACGAGGCCTGGTCACTGGGATGACTTTGACTATGGTCGGTTGTGGTCACTGGGATGACTACTGTGTAGCCACAGGGATGGTTACGAAGCCTGGTCACTCGAATGACAATGGTCGTGTTGGTTACAGGGATAACTATCGGAAGCCACAAAGATGGCTGTAAGAGCAACCACCATTCCTTGAATTCGATTTTTGACTTTTAAATTGAGAAATTGAGACATTTTGAGTTTTATTGGTTCTAGCTAAAGGGTACTTGCACTTTGTTGAGCTGACTATTCTAAGTCGTAATGTTTTTAACAAAAAAAAAAAAAAAAAAAAATAGAAATAGGGAACGAAATAGGGAATACGGAATAGGGAATCTAATACATTACATTTTACACAAGTTATGTTAGAGGTAAACATTACAATATTATAACTTAGAACATTTGTGTTACGAGTAGTATAAGTAACTTAAAACCATGTTAATAGCACTTCACTTTCACTTGCACAATACTAGCACTCGCTTGGTCTGCATCGCACTCATGGCGCGGTCTGCATCGCGCTCATGGCGCGGTCTGCATCGAGCTCATGGCGCGGTCTGCATCGCGCTCATGGCGCGGTCTGCATCGCGCTCATGGCGCGGTCTGCATCGCGCTCATCGGTCTGCATCGCGGTCATGGCGCCGTCAACGTCGCGCTCATTACGCGGTCTGCATACCGATGAGCGCGATGCAGACCGCGCCATGAGCGCGATGCAGACCGCGCCATGAGCGCGATGCAGACCGCGCCATGAGCTCGATGCAGACCGCGCCATGAGCGCGATGCAGACCGCGCCATGAGTGCGATGCAGACCAAGCGAGTGCTAGTATTGTGCAAGTGAAAGTGAAGTGCTATTAACATGGTTTTAAGTTACTTATACTACTCGTAACACAAATGTTCTAAGTTATAATATTGTAATGTTTACCTCTAACATAACTTGTGTAAAATGTAATGTATTAGATTCCCTATTCCGTATTCCCTATTTCGTTCCCTATTTCTATTTTTTTTCCTTATTTGTATTAGAGACCCTGTTCCTCTACCCCCCAAAGACTAAAGTAGTTAAGTATTTACGAGTAAAACTGTATTACAACGAAGACACTCGTTGGCGAACGGATGGCCGAGCTGTTACAAAATATAGTGGTATTATGTACATTTAACTAGCAACACTGTTAAGAGTTGGCAACACCATAGCCCTTCCCCTAACCGTAGTGTAGACGAGACAGCTGAGACTCGACCATTCGATCGCTGGCAGCCGACTCGAAACGTTCTTAGCGAAACCTCGGCCTGAGTGACCGTTGGCCATTGAAAGTTTAAAATATTGTTGAGTATCGAAAACTATTATAATTTACTGTACACGAAATTGTGATAATTTGATTTGATTCCGATTGTGTGTGTTGATAAAGTGACGGTGAATAAAAGAATATTATCCTGAAACTGCCATTTTTCTCAGTTTTCTAACACATTGTTAACGATAAATCATGCCACAGCGAATCTGAGATCAATTTATAGCCGAATGTAATGATTTTGGTAACAGGTTCGTCGTTACTCGTAATTTAACTTTCATCTAAATTGTAAAATCGTGCGTCAGGAGATCGCACGATGTCGGATGGCCGAATGTAATGATTTTGTAAAATAATGGCAAACTTCTTTCCACTAGCGATAGATGGCGCTAGTGAGTGTATGAATTAAATACTTCCGTGTTAGTTGTTAGTTAGTAAAATATAAGTATTTAAGTTTGTTTACATTTTATAATTACCAAATCATTATTATTTCGATTATTATAATTTATTTACTGATAATAATAAGTGTGTAATGTATTCTAGTCGCTCAATTGAACATACTGCTGTGTACTTCGCTCTGATTGGTCGAATAGTTTGTTGAGTGTTGACCTACCTACTGTAAGAGTGTGGAACATTAAGCTTGTGGCCAACATGGTAGACAGAGGCATTCGGTCTTGAGCGGTTGAACTGTAAACATATCTTGTAAGCCAATGTAAAGTGTGCTATTTTTATGTATATTTGTGATTTGTGATAGTTATGTTGAATAGATTAAAATAATCTACTTTATACTTGAGGTGTTTGATTTCATGACAGGATATTTAAATTGAATACTACGTTTTTTGGGACATAGTCGGAATATCCATTTTTAGATCTTTCATAGAATTTTACTGTTTTTTTTTTAAATTTTATTTGTTGTGTTATTTTTAACAGTTGCTAACAGAAAAATAACTTAAACATTTTGCAACAAAAAGAAAAATCTCTCCAGACATGGTTAATTTATAGTTAAATAATGGCCACAACAGAGGTGGGGTGACGATCTAATCTTGTTTGCGAGGCAATGACCGGAAAATGCACAAGAATTTTATTTATTTTATTTTTATTTATTAATCACAAAATCCATAGCTCTTTGAAATTTTATCTCAAAAATAAAAAGTATTCCTACAGCCAATATTAAGGATTTACAATTTAATAGCTATACATTACATTCAATTGCTAAGAGACACTAAGAGTACATGCAGCGTGTTACGTATATGAGTGTGTAAGTGTAGTGTAAAAATAGAGGTTTGAATGGGGGAAGGTTTTGGACATCTGTGAGACAAGAATAGCTTAATAACAAAAAAGAAATTAAGCAAAATGACCAACTCCTGAGGAGGCTGGCGTTAGGTAGCTGGATCAAGGGCTTGATACCCTCCCGTCGGGGCTGCGAGTTGTTCGAAAAGAGATACCGCGGCCTCGACACAAAGGGCTAAGTGCATGTTTACGTACAGGCGGGGCGTCGCGCGGCGCGTGCAGCGTTTTTATTTCAAACACACGGCAATGTATGAAAAAGTTAACGATTTCAAAACTTGATTTTACGAAAAGCGATTTTTCACTCGTTTGTTTAAAATGCAGCGTTTGTTGCGGTGGACTCGTCTCTCAGTAAATTAATAAAAAAGCACGAAAAGAGCATTCTGCACGCGCCGCGCAACGCCCCGCGTCTCCGTAAACGAGCCCTTAGAAGGAACATGGGTGGTTTTTAGTCAGTAGAAGTCTGACACTCCCTAACGCTCTGTCCAGAGCGGGAGGAGTCATAATTATGATGATTTACCACCCTCTAAAAAAAGGGCTTGATACAGAAAGCGGTATTTTTGGACGTGGCTCGTATTGATAATAGGTTCCTCTGTCTGGAGCCCTAACCGCTGGCAGCTTAGACCCTGGTCTTGATGTAGTAGTGTGGTACTAATTTTATATTTTTAAATGTTTTATTCCTATGATTTAAAAATAAATCAAAACTTAAATGTTATGTAAAGAAAGTGAATATAGGAAGAAAAAATATATCAAAAACTCACCTTCATCATCAAAACCCTGGCCAGTCGCTGAGCCACTAGGCTTAGGTTTAGATCCGTCTCGCATCTCACTCGCACTTATCACAAAATAATATTTATATCTCTCTCTAACACTTCACATTACAATGTTCGTGGCGACATCTAGCGGAGTTTCATGATGGTTGTAACAACGCCATCTTTTGGCTTGGTTGCAACAACTCTCGGTGTGCCGCCATTTTTGTAGGTTTTTTATTTTATCTGTAACAATAGAAATGCAAAATATTAGAAAAATTAGAGTTTCATATTATCCTATGTTTCATTGTGTTATATAGTGCGGAGAACTTTAAAATTAAATACAAAAAAATGGTTACAATATTCATGTTTGCTTTATTTAGCTGATAATTTTATGTTGTTAATGTTTCAATAATGATTTATTAGTATTTTACAGCATCCGGTGAAACTGAAAGCCGTCCCAAACAAAGTTGGAAACAAGTGCCCATAAAATTTGAGGGTTGCCCTGGATTTCCCTGGAATTCCATCATCAGGTCCTGACTTGGTGACAATGGTCACCTCTGTTTCGAATACAAAAATAATTTTGAAAATCGGTTCATTACATCCGACAACATATATATAAAAAAAAGAATTATGGACCTCCTCCTTTCTGGAAGTCGTTGACTACATTTGAGATTTCGGCCATGAGACTCCCATAAATTGTCCCCCTTTATGTAACACCCATCTTCCTATCGACATTTAAATCTCTCCTGCCTACCACCACACCGTTACAAGGTGTTAATCAGTCATATCACGCTTCCCACAGAAAGTTGGAAAACTTTTGAACTCCAGTTCGACATTTCAACGAAGTTCTTTACGAGTTTCATTATGGCTCATTTACATGGGAAAATATTCTTGTCTCGAAGGTGAGTAGAAATGTAAAGTAACTTGTTACCGACAGGATAAGTATATATTTTTAGAATTAGATTTTCGTAGTCCACAAAGTCCACTCATGCTAAAACCACGAGTCTTTTGCTATATCAGAGCACGGCCGTGCGTTTTCTTGTCAGTTTTTACGGCCGTGCGTTTTTCGCGCGAATTTTGTGCAAAGATACTTTTACCGACCGGCTGATTGTGTGGCGTGCGTGTACCGTATTTCTTTTTCTTGTTTTTTTAAGAACCTATTATTATAATACACTCAAACATCTATTTTTACTTGTAAAATAATACATAATATTGACATAGGTGGCGAAACTTTGTTATTGCAATCAAGGTGGGATTTACACCCGAGCCACAGGCAAGGTTGTTATGGACCCGAGGATTAAATTTCTAGAGAAAAAATAAATAATGAGACATAATATTTTACTATTACTGTGATATTCTATTTAAAAAAACAATTTAAATATATTATTAAAAATATATTTACGCCGTAAAGCCTAAAGCCAAATAACTCATTGATGAGATTGATTTATAAAATCCCCGGTGACTTAGGAATTGAACCAATTTGGACTTTCTATAAGTATAGTTATCTGTGGATTTATTTATTTCCGTACCTATTTGTTGTGACAATTGAAATAAAAAGCACGCGTGCGAAATACATTGCATGTTGAACCTAATCGTAGTATGATAAAAGTCAGTTGTCTACAAAGTGTTTTCAATACTTTTGCATTATCATAATCACAATCATAATCAAGGTTTACTTGCAATAATAGCAAGTCCCACCTCACAACATTCAAGTAACTTTCCTCCATGTGAACGATCCTTCGAGTTGGAACAAGTAATTACGTATGCATGTGTTGTGACTTTACGATTTGTCATGGCTTTCAAAGTTAGGGACCGTTGAGGTCGTTAGATCTTGATTGAGGCAGTTTGTTCAGGAGATATATATGGTGATGTTCTTTTTTTTTTATTATAAATGGGCTTGCTCTTGACTTTGCGTCGTTTCACGATACGACGTCGCGGCGCGTCGCGACGTTGCGTTGCGGCGTCGCGTCGTACAATAAGGCGGCGTCGTTTCACGATACGACGTCGCATCGTGGAAATCTACGATGAGCATCGCAAAAAAACACGACATCGTAACGTAATGTGCCACGCACGATACACGGCACGATGCCGTCGATACAGTGGGTGAAGTTTTAGTTCATTCCGAAAAATGGACCGCTCTAGACGCATTCTGAAAAGAATATTTAATAATTGTTTTTGAAATTAGAACCCAAATAAATGTTTATTTGTTTATTAAAGTAACAAGACAACTGCGCAGGATTGCATCGTGAGTTTCTAACGTGACGACGTCGTATCGTGCATCGACACGTTACGACATCGTGTCGTAGATTTCCACGACGCGACATCGTATCGTGAAACGATGACGCATCGTTGTACGATGCGACGTCGTATCGTGTTTATGTGTGGGAGCCCTTACTGAGAAATTCCTGATGGCAGAACCCAATAACAATTTGCCCGACCCAGGAATCAACCAATATCTCATGCTCAGTAGTCGCGAATGAGACTTCTTAACTGGTAAGTAAGTAGTCGAATGCCGTAAGTCCGATAGTCAATCTCATCAAGGGCTAGTATTGTTTCCAGTTAATGGGTTGTAAAGTGGATCAAGACATGAGATAAGAGACGATATTTTGTTTTTTAAATCCTGTCGCCACCCAGAAACTTGTCCCTGTATCTTGACAAACAACTTATTTCCAGATTTGAAAACAAAAGTACAAAATTTAATGTACAATTACCTGCAAAAATGCATGGACAATAAATTCAGAACTAAAATCGTGTGAAGCGAGAAATGACGCCACCTAACTTAAGCTAGTTATCGACTTTAAATGTTCACAGAAAAATACACGCTAAAGTATCCATGCAATTTTGCAGGCGACTGAACCAAGTTTGACATATAACATCGATGCATCTTGAAAAGTAACACTGCGTTGAACTGTACGCTCAAAGTGGTCATACTATAGATGTCGTATCTCTGACCCGCTAATCACCCCCCTTCATCGGCCAAGCAGCCTTACGGCCTAAATAAGTTCGTTTATAAATATAAGTGAGTAAGAAGAAAATTGAACCCTCAGTCGACGGGCAAAGAGTATACTTATGTCTTTGTTTACCCCTTGAAGAGCCCTTTCGTTGAAGAGCCCCAATTAACACTTGGTAATTGAAGAGCCTCCATTATAAAGGGCCTTTTATTGTTGTATGATTTAGATTTATTATTGTAGTGCCATATACATATATTATTTTAAAAACGAGGCGTGTGAAGTCGGGATTTATAGTTACATTAACATACTTATCGTCAAGTTTAGCCGAAGGTTTCCCGTCGGCGCTGCGGGTTGTTCGAAAGAGATACCGGGACCTCGACAAAAAGGGCTAAGAAGGAACATAGGTGCAGGTTTTTAGTCAGTAGAACAAGAGGAGTCAAAGGGTGGAAGGTTGACGCCTGTAGCACACTCCGCTGCGAAACAACAATAGGGGATCGGACAAAAAAAACTAATTAGTCCGTCAGATAGATTTCCAAAAATTATTGGACACGTATTTTTTCTTTTTTCACGTAAACTTAAAATGAAGACGATGACAGTGCTTCGAAAACTCGTGTGACGTCATATGATAGTACATTTTGACGACACAAGTGACGTTTCAAGCCCCACTCCAAGATCTTTGACGCGTTTTATCTTCGTCATTTTTTATTGATTTGATAAAACAAAAAATACGTATTCAATATTTTTCGATAATCTAACTTACGGACTAAACAGAATCATATTATTTTGACCCAGTCCGATCCCCTATTGCGAAACCGCTGCGCGAGTTTCGCTGACAACAGTACTACGGTCAACGGGCGGAGATGTAGACGGCTCCTGAACAAATGAGCGAAATCGTGTTAGAAAGAGACAACATCATAGTCAGTTTTGTACGTCAGAGCAGGGAATTTCGCTCCTGTTTCGCCGCCAAAGAACTTCCAACTCACAGCGAAACTATTGCGGTTTTGACCTTTGAGTTTCGCAGTGGAGGTGTGCTACAGGCATGAGAAAAGATAGTAATAAAAACTGCCAAGTCGATCTTTAGGCCGTTCTTGTTTCTGTTGGTCTGTAGATGGGTGACCACTCATTGTATAGGTACCTAGTTTCTTCTGTGCCTCGGAAAGCACGTTTAGTCATTGATCCCAGCTAGTATTTGTAGATCTTTGGCAGTCGTAAAAGGTACGCAGTGGTCTGAAAGTCTGACAACCAGTCTTACCAAAGGGTATCGTATTACTCAGTCTAACTGGGTTGTGGAGGTCAGATAAGCAGTCGGTCCATGTAAAAAAATATCACTATGATGAGGAAAACAAATCCCTTTCGGCTACGTTAAGGGAACTTTTACAACCGTAGTAAATTATACTCTAATATTGGCACTCTCTTGGCAATCAGTAATCAAACATTACTTTTCACCACAGCATGGGCTATTTTCATAATTCTGGTTCGCTTCGACGCGAGAGGAAAAAGAAGAAAAAAACTTAACGACCGTGCAATCCGAGATCAAACAAGGGTTATTTTTGTTCAGGGCGGGTGAACAAAAAGAACCCTTTGTTAGGGTTTAATTGTAAACGATAATTTATTATGTTAATACCAGCTTCAAATTTAATTAAAAATGTTTTTAACGAATTGGGGGTCTTAAAACTCATTAAAAGGGTACTTATTTACTTAGGCTAGTTCGTTTTACGAGCTTGTTTAGTTTTGATAAGCCTACCTCTGAGTTTTTAAACGATTTTTGGCGAAAACCGAGAGACGGTATATCAAGAGTCAGATGGGTAGAGAGCATAATCATAAGATTGCTGGTAAGACCTCATTGAGCCTCGCGCCGACCTGACAAGCATCGTCTACCTAGATTTTTCCATCAATATTGGGCGCAGAATTGGCCCAGTGTTTGCGGCCCCCACTTGCGAACAGTAGGTAAGTCATAGGAACCCAAGCAGGCGCTTGACTTTGTGTAGGTAATTTATTTCGTCACTATTGCTCTCAAAATGGTAAAGCAAAACATCGTGAGGAAACCGGCATGTCTTAGAACCAAAAAATTCGAAGACATGTGACATCTACCCACCCGCACTGGGCACGCGTGGTGGATTATAAGCCCATCCCTCTCCAAGAGAGGAGGCCTGAGTCCCTGCAGTGGGAACATTTTAGGTTGATGATGATGATTGGGCGCAGATTCCAGTCTAACCAGATGCAGTATAATAAATGGAGTGATTGACTACTTATCTGACCTTTCACACGTGTCTTAGTATACACTGAAAAAAATGATCAACAAAACTAGTTTTGTTATGTGAAAGTTTCGTTGTAGGGAAATAAACTTTAGTTATGTTTAAACAATCTGTTCAGTAATAGATCCAAAACTAGTTTTGTAGGTTTATATTTGTTATCTAGTAACCTTAATTTTTGTTATCAAGAACTGAATTTACATAGACTAACTAGCGCAGTTGTAGCAACAAAACCAATTTCTACATACACCTAAACCTTGTGCTTAATATCAATCAATGTGTTTGATTATTTTTTACCAAATTAATATATTTAATAGTAATTATTCCACACGTAATACCAAAGTACAAATCTTTTGATAAGTATTTAATAACCAGTTTTGTTACTAACAATTCATTGATTTCATCTTTAAACAACAACAGTTTTGTTATTATATGTATTTGTCAAACAAATCAACCTCGGGCGGTCGTTGCGAGCGGCGTGGGAAAGAGGTTATTATCCAGGAGGGATTATCCAGAAAAATGCATCACCAGCTCACGGTTGTATCAGCTGGCATATGCAATAACGCAAGTTTTTAGAAAGGAAAGTGCATCTGTTTACTTTATTCCGTTTTCAAGCTTCAGTCCACAACAAAAAATATCTGCAAAAGGGAAATTATTAGACTGTTACCGTCAACGGCGAAGGACTTTTTTGAAATCTGGCATCATTAAAGGAAAAGAAAAAAGTGCAAATTCACCATCTGCAGGTAACAGGAGCATTCTTGAGTTACCAGGGCCTAGTACTAGTGTCCAAGATTTAACATTGCAGTTACACACAGTTGCAGTTGCGTTAGAATCTGCAGATGACCTTGATGATAAAATACTTTGGCTGAAAAACTGTACAGATCCATGGGAAACAGTAGAACAATGTTGGAGCATCACAACCAAGATACGACTGACTCTTTTACAGTCCAATAACTTGACAATACAACAGTATTATTGCAAATTTAAAGCTCTCAACCAGGCTGCAGGCATATTCTTGGTAAGTAATCAATAAGTGGTATTAGTAAACTTATCATAATAAGTCTGAAATAAAACGATTGTATCATATCTTGGAATCAGCAAAAATGTATTGTATCTTCCCTATTAATAATTTATAAACACTTGCTATTTTCTCATTCCAGCTTCTCAAAGATTTCAAGTCCCTTTACCCTGACAATGACCAAAAACTAATGGAAAACTGGCTACTAATACGACCAAGAATTATTAAATTGGCAAAAACCCGTTCTATCGTTCATTTGAAAGAAGTCTTAGAAGACATTGATAGCCGTTAGTATTATTGTGTTATCAGAACACTAGCACTAGTTACCTGTGACTTCGTTTGCGTCAAATCATTTTTTTTTATTTTCAGTTCCGCCAAGCGATTATGGCGTGATGAACAAACTTACCTATACATTATACAGTGTGTAAATTATAAGGTATCTAAGCCGCGAGGGTTGTGTTTAGTCAGACCATCAATACGAACAACTTTTAATATGGGACCAACCGGAATTGTAAAAAAAAATTTAGATCTCCATACAAATTTTCGATCAGCTGTTAGTGGTTATTACTGAAAGGTAATTTTTTTTCCGATTCCTATGTTGGTCCAATAGTAAAAGTTGTTTGTATTGATGGTTACTGAGAAAAGTGTTGTTGATTTGTTTTAGTTAAGGAGATTGATAATTGTTTTGTTTAATTTGTTTAAAAACTTTAATACAACTAATTCATTTTCTCTATATTATTCTGTATTATTTCATATTTCTGTTACACCCTGTATACCTACCTAAACAGTAAAAATATCAATAAAGTAATTAGTAACCAAAATACAGGGTGTAAGAAATGGATTGGCAAAAACTTTACAGAATGTAAATAGGTCATGAAACTGTACAACTAACCCGAAGGTAAATATGATCGGAAACCGCAAATGAAAGTTTTGGCGGTTTCCAGTCTTATGTTCCTTAGGAAAAGTTGTTCAGTTTCATGAAATAATTACATTCTGTAAAGTTTTTGCCAATCCATTTCTTACACCCTGTATTTTTGTTACTAATTACTCAACTGATATTGGCTACTAATAACAAAACTTTTTTGTTATAAGTAGCCAATATCAGTTGATATACTAACAAAACTGTTTTGTTATTAGTAGCCAATATCAGTTGAGTACCTGTATGCATACTGTAAAGTAAATTTAACTTAACAGTTTGGTTACCAGCAAGCAAATAGTACAGTTAACTGAAACAAAACGTTTTAATTAGTTACAGCAATACCCCTTGTCTACTTTTTAACAAATAGAATTGTTATTTTCAACACATCTAGTAAGATTAAAAGAAATCAAATTGTTAGGTTAAATTAAACGAAAAAAGTTAGGCTGCAGGTTACACAACACAGTTAAACGAACCTCATTTTGTTACTGATAACAAGTAGTTCGCAAGTCCTTACTTTAGGGCCTACTGGTAGCCAAATTTTGGTTACTATTAACCTATCATTTTTTTCAGTGTAACCTCCAAAAATCTTTGTACTTTTATACCGACCTCCATATTATCTCTGGATGACCAAATTTCAGCCTTACATATTATAAGGCTTAAAGTATACATATTATGAAGCCTATAATCGTAGGGTCTCTTCCGGAGCGTATATATTACATAATATACAGGTTGCTCTAAGCCCCACATAGAGGGAAAGCTATAAATTTTCATTTGATTTGTTTGGGACACCGTTTTTAGTTCCGTATCTCAAGAGGAAAAAACGGAACCTTTATAGGATCACTTGTGTGTCTGTCTGTCCGACTATTCTTATCTCCGAAACTACTGAGCATAAATTTTGAAAAAAAATACTGAAGTTTGTTCAACACTTATAGATTACAGGAAAACCTATGAGAAGTCTATGGTGGTAAAAAACATGGAAAATCTCTCAATATCTACTGCAATGGTACGAAACCTTTCGTGTGCAAGATGACTTGCACTTGGCCTTTTTATTTTTGAGATTTGATCCTTGATACATTCATAAACTCACGCCCTTTTCCTATGGGGGTAGGCAAAAACCACAGAACGCCACCTGCGACGATCGTTACATACTCTTTATGCCTCGTCCACATACATACATCTGGATACACGCACGCTGGTTGCGATTACTAACCACAATCATTTCCATTCTGAAGAACCTAATGAATAAGGTCAATATGTTTTTCTAGAGCGTCACCTCCCGGCGTTGCCACACACATTTGCTGATATATTTATCATCTACAATTTTCTTACAGCAGATCTCTTATGAAAATACATTATTTTCTCTCAAAATAAAAATAAAGTACCCTCTAAGCAAAATTAACCGTCTACAAAATAGGAGGCACTTTTCTTAACCATCCTTTATATAAAGAGAGCCCCCTGTATCTGTCGTTTCGCCGCACAACAATAAATAATACCTATTGTGAAAATATTCTTTTCTTGCCATTTTCCTTCTAAAGATTTTTTTCCATACAATTTTTAGGGTTCAGTAGCCAAAGGGTAAAAACGCTCGAGGAGCTCGTGGCTTAATAATAACTGTCACTCGGGTCAATCTTTAGGTTAAGCCTTGCCTAGGTTGGTCTGTAGATGGATGACCACCCATTACATATCGAGTTTCTCCGTGCCTTGGAAAACACGTAAAGCTGTTGGTCCTTGCTGCCAAATATAGATCTTTGGCAGTCGTTACAGGTATAGTGACCTGAAAGTCAGACAACGAGGTTTAGCAAAGGGTAGTAATTGTAATACCCAGTAATAGAGGTCAGATAGGCAATCGCTCCATGTAAAATACTAGTATTCAGCTGTATCTGGTTAGACTGGAAGCCGGCCCGAACATAGTTGGGAAAAAGGCTAGGCAGATGATGGCACAAAAGGGAAACGGGACTCTAATACTAAGACTCCACTGTCTGCCTATCTGTCATCAGGCTGTATCTCATGAACCGTGATAGCTAGACAGTTGAAATTTCCACAGGTGATGTATTTCTGTTGCTGCTATTACAACAAATACTAAAAACAGAATAAAGTAAATATTTTAGTGGAGTTCCCATACAACAAACATGTTTGTTTTGGTACGGATCAATTTTTTTTTGGTGGATGTGACATTAAATGACTCCTGCCGCTCTGGGCTGAGCGGAAGGAAGTGTTAGACTTCTCTGATTAAAAACCGCCCGTGTTCTTTCTTAGACCTTTATGTCGAGGCCGTGGTTTCTCTTGCGAACAACCGGCAGCCCCGGTGATACGGAACCCTTCGTGTGCCAGCCGACTCGCACTTGTTTTCTCCGAGGTCGTAACGGTTAACCCCTCGTATTGGACAATATTTTTTACGGTTAGTATTTGTCATTTCGGAGAGTAAGAGAATTGGATATGTTATATTGACAATATGATTTAGAAACTGTCATTTTTATGTCTGTCTTTCCGCTATCATATTTAATTTCGGTTTGCACAGACGTACGTTCAATCTTACTATTATTATATATAAATAAAAAGAGAAGTCCTGACTGACTGACTCATCAACGCCCAGCCCACAAACCCTTCGACCTGGAAAGCTGAAATTTTTTATTTTTCTTTATTATGTAGACAAGGAATAAGGAAGGATTTTTCGAAATTCAACCCCTAATGGAGTTAAATAGGGAATGAAAGTTTGTATGGAAAATCGTCATTTTCACGCGGGCGAAGCCGCTGGCAAAAGCTAGTTATAACATAATTTTGACAACGCCTTACATCCTCTAACGTAACATAATATCACGCTTTAATCACCGAAGGGAATCTATTAGAAGGTAATCAGGTGTATCTATTAGTAGATACAATTACGAGGACCTACTAAGGAAGTTTCGAGAGTGATTTTCTCACAGAATAACTGATGTAATTTTCATGAAAGATCTATTTCGACATACAGGCTATTCGCTATTCTTAGTTCGGCTACAGACGCTAATCTCTTTGATCTAACTGTTTTTTTTTTTAAAAAACGTTGCCCCACACTAGGAATTTCTCCTGTATCGTGGGTGCGTTCACAGACATTTAAACTCACATACACAAATACCCAGACCCGAAACACCTATCTGTAGGCCATACAAATATTTGTTCCGTGCGGGGATCGAACCCGCGACACTGAGCGCAGCAGTCAACTGCTTGAGCCACTGCGCCAACCGTGCCGTCAATTGCCACATTCTATTGTAATACTACTGTACTAAGTAAATATATGATTATTATTTCATAATTAGTATGGTTACCAAAATTGTATGTTTGTAACTACATAAAATTACAATCAAGAGATTAGGAGAAAATCACTTTTAGCAGCGTAGGGTCATGATAGCTTTTCCTCGGTGGTAGGCAGGTCTTGACTGAAGCGAAGAGGGAAGGTGGCGAGCGAAGCGAGCCGGAAAAGTCGCTACGTGTATAAATGTTGCTGTTCGTGACTGTACACACATTTCGCTAGATAAGTTAAATTCCACGTAATAGTGGGCAAACCAATTGCACTGAGCCCGCGTGGTGGATCATAGCCCATCCCTCTCCTAGAGAGGAGGTCTGAGTCCCTGCAGTGGGAACATTATAGGCTGATGATGGTGATGAATAGGGGGCGAAACAATTGCCTCAAACTGGGCACAAATCCAGATTCAGTGGCTGATATTGAAAAATTCCTGGTGGAGGAACCCAAATTCTTCTGTTTCCCAGAATAGGGATGTTTACAAACAAAATCCAATTAGTCCCTCAGATAGATTTCCAAAAAATATTGGACACATATTTTTTCTTTTTTCTCGTAAACAAACAATGAAGGCGATACAGTGCTTTGAAAACTCGTGTGACGTCATATTCCAAGACATTAGTATGACATTTCTTAGCGAGCAGTGACGTCACAACCTCCCACTCAAATCTTTGACGCGTCTTATCTTCGTCAATTTTTATTGATTTGATAAAACAAAAAATACGTAATCAATATTTTTCGATAATCTAACAGACGGACTAATTAGAATCATATTTTTTTAGTCAGTAAACATTCCTATTAGGTGCTTCATAGGTAAATTATTCATCTACGATTTTACGTGACGTATATTATACGCGTTCATGCTTAGCCCACTGTACAGTCAGCAGCACCAATATGTATACACTTAACAAACTTAACAAGCAAGTTTTGCCTACTGTAATGATTTCATTTTCATGTTACGAAACTAAACTAATATTTTGGAACCCATATCATCATAAAATAGGTCATATTTCAAAGTTGCAATCGTTATTTCACCAGTAATTCGCGTTTGACCTTGGTCAAGTGTATACATATTATTGCTCGTGACTGTACACTTCAACAGTATATATAGAACAGCTGACCCTAAAACTGAACTCACTAACGATTTGAGTGGTTGAGCTGTTAGCCGTTAGTTGAACTTCAAACTAATTGCTTTATACAAGCAACTTCAAGCTTTATAACACGAATAATAAAGCTGAAACTTGTTTCATTAGCTAATTACTTAGCGAATCAATCTGCGGACAAAGTTTTAGTTTATGGTTTGGGGTTATTAAATTGTTGCGTGGCTGTGGCTGTGGCTGTTAGTAAAATGTTGAGTTTGGCTCATCGGGAAAACGTTTGTTGTTAGTCTTCTACAGATTGTTCATTCAAATCCTTCTATCCTACTGTAAGTAAATTTGTAAGTATGTATGTATGGATGGATGGATGGAAGTATGGATGTTTGTTTGTTACTCTTTCACATAAAAACTACTGAACGGATTTGGATAAAATTTGGTACACAGGTAGTTTATGACCGGATTTAACACATAGCATAGTTTTTATCCCGATTCCCGATCTTCCCGTGGGATAGTTTACGAGTTGTAGCGGGCGAAGCCGCTTTCACAACCTAGTATTTTATAAGCTCGTGATTTTTCTAATTATTGTCTTCAGTCTTGAATGTATGAATGTATGGTGTGTGACTAGATGTATGAATGTGGACGAGGCAAAAGGAGTGTGTAAGGATCGTAGTACGTCCCGACGGGGCGGCGGGTTGTCTGAAAGAGATACCGCGGCCTCGGCACAAGGGCTAAGAAGGAACATGGGTGGTTTTTAGTCAGTAGAAGTCTGATTCACCCTACCGCTCTGCCCAGAGCGAGAGGGAGTATCGGGAGGTTTCTTTTTGGGTTGTGGGGAATCTAGTTGTGAGTGGCAGTGATAGAGAGAGGCAGAAAACGAACAAAAACGTGAGTAGACCGATTTGTCTTCTCATAAACACCCACCCACAATAACTTCAGTTAATTCGTAACCATGGGTCCATGAATTGTCCTATCAATATCGCAGAAATATCGGAAACTCAAAAGATTTTCTTATTGTGTTGTTGCCTACCATTAAGAAGAAGACCAAATTATAAAAGAGGTTGATCTTTCTCGGAAACTGATCTCCTCCATCCTGATCTCTCCCAGTCGCATCGGATAGCCGTCCCATCGAACTATGAGAGTTTTAAAGTGCAATCTAAATCTCTTGCGTGCTTGCATATAACTCGCTTTTAAGATTGACCTCCGTGATCAAAACGCGGTAGGGTTACTCAGTTTTTGAACCTGGTTTTACTGTCTTTGTTTTTACTTTAAGCAAAGGAAAACATTGTGAGAAAAAACCGACATGTCTTAGAACCAAAAAATTGGCCAAGTGCAAGTTACTTAGACTTCTTATAGTTTTCCTGTAATCTATACGTGTTGAACTAATTTCTGTATTTTTTTCAGATTTTTAGGCTCAATAGTTTCGGAGATAAGGGGGAGGGTAATGGTCGGACAGACAGACAGACACACGAGTGATCCTATACGGGTTCCGTTTTTTTCCTTTTGAGGTTCGGAATCCTAAACATTCGAAAACATGTGACATCTACCAACCCGCACTGGGCTCGCGTGGTGGATTATAGCCCACCCGTCTCCTAGAGAGGAGGCCTGAATCCCTGCAGTGGGAACATTATAGGCTGATGATGACTGTAATGTAAGTCTACGGTCAGCATAACATAACGCCTGTAATCCCCGCAGGGTTATACAGAGATGTATCTACTTAATGGGCTGCGGGACTGTTTGTAAGAGCTGCTCTGTAATACAAAGGGCTAGGAATGAATATCCATGGGTGAGTTTTAGTACAAGTCTGATGCTCCGCTCAGAGCGGAAGGGGTCATCCGTACCCTGGTGCAAGCCATGGTCCGGGGCGAAGAGGAATGGGCCGCCGTCGCCTCCTTCTGCGAAGCAGTGATGCTAGCGAAGGAGTTGGCGGAACGTGAGAGGGAAAGAACCTCTCGTCCCAGCCGCCGCGGGAGACGCTCCAGGCGTCGGGGGCCACGTGATGGCTTCCGGCCACCGTAGACGCGGGCCTGTGGACGGTGAGTAATGGGCTAGCTCACCGTCCGGCCGTCGTCATGACGGCAACAGACCGTGTCTACGGAGCGTTCATGTTCCACGCGCGCCTCAAAGAGATGTCAGCAACCCGCAAGGGCCAACGCCCGTCGGGGCTGCGGATTATCACACACAACACTAGGAAGTGTCGATGGGTGGGCGTTTTTGGGGGACTGTCTTATAAAAATGTAAATACAGTGAAACCTGGTTAAATGTGTCTCAGATATTCCAAATCTGTCTCATGGGAACTCATACTGGGGCAGTATGAGTTCCAGTTATAGAGATTTCTCACTTATCCAGGTCCCAGTTGGCCAAGTTTCACTGTAGTAAAGTAAATTTTGACCTTCGAAAAGTGCTGATTATCAGCCTAGTTTGAATAAATGTAGGTATTTTGATTTTGATTTCATCAAAAGTCATAACGCGGCCTCGACACAAGGGCAAAGAAGGAACATGGGTTGGTTTTTAGGCAGTAGAAGTCTGACACTCCCTTCCGCTCTGCCCAAGAGCGGGGGGGTTATTTGATGATTTTCCACCCACCAAAAAAAAAGGGGTCATCCGTAAAAACGAGGTGTACACCCATACTTCGCCAGTTATGTTTAAGTCCTAGGGGGTGAGCCTATTGCCATCAAGCACAAATTGATACTCCGAGGCTGCTACTGAGAAATTACTGATGGAAGAACCCAATAACACTTGGCCCGACCCGGGAATAGAGCTCAGGACGTCATGCTCTGCAGTCGCACTTGCAACCACTAGACCAACGAGACAGCCTTTTTTTGTTTTGTTGGTGGGTGCAAAGCGGTTGTTACGTCTTTCGCTGCGGCCGAATTAATAGAGCGAAATTAGTGGTATTTTGCGATTTACAAAAAAACTATTGATTGGACTAAAAAAGTAAAACACTATGACTTTAGTATGTTGCTTGTAGAATTATTTGGCAAAAAATCAGAACGATGACATGTATTTTAGTATGGTTTTTACTCGTTAAAATAAATTTTTAGAGGTAACTTCGCGATTTTTTTCTATCGAGCAAAGTTAGTTGTATTATGTTTTCACAACACTATGGCACTAGCATATATCCTTAAGAATATCATATATTTTTCTGATGTTGATTACTGCAGTGAATCATATACTTTTACGCATTATAAAACTCGCGTTTGAGGTACCATAAGCTCTTAACCATGGTTTAGGTATATCTAGCTCGACATACTCACACATATCCTCTTTATAATAAGCCCATATTAGCATGCATAATACAACCCCCCAGTGTCGACATATGTGTCACCCTATGTCCCCTCTATATTAGTATTCTACCGGAGTCTGGGCCCCAAAATTAACGTTCTAGGAGACTGTTGTAACATACAGACTCGACAAATTGCATTTTGAGTACTATTGTTGCGACGCTTCCGAAATATCCTTTCTTTGGTATTGTTCGTCTAAGTTGTGAAGCTTCTAAAGTACTTTGAATAATGAATAGGAGGGGTTTACTGTTCATGTAAAACAAACGATTGTCGTTTTGGAATAAAAAGTAAGAACTATTTGATTTACAAGGTTACTTATTTTTTTTTTGGAATTTGTTTTTGTTGCATTTTTAGGGTTGCGTACCACAAATGGAAAAACGGGACCCTTTTGTTCTGAGCAAAGCGGTAGGGAGTGTCAGACTTCTATTGACTAAAAACCACCCATGTTCCTTCTTAGCCCTTGTGCCGAGGCCGCGGTATCTCTTGCGAACAACCCTCAGCCCCAACGGGTATATTACACCCTTAAAAATCTATTCCTACAATCTCTTACCCATATTATATATCGCTAAACCGATTTTATCGAGTTTCACGCCCGCCTAAGTTACAGTCGAACCTCGCTGATCGATTTTTCATCCCATTTTAGTAATCCGATTTCGTTGAAATTTCGCACACTTCTGTAGTTCTGATGATATTATAATGATAAGGTTTCTTGATTTTAAATCAATAATATTGGGTATCGACTATCGTTGTATAGACATGTGATACCGCCATGAAGCACATAAGATACCGCGGAATGAGGAAAATGTCGTGAGGAAAGTTTTGAGATTGAATTTAGATGGGTATATGAGTAGAGAAAGGAGCTCGTGGCTTAATAAGAACTGCCACTCGGGTCGATCTTTAGGTAAAGCCGCCCTTGCCTAGGTCGGTCTGTGTATGGGTGACCGCCCGACATACCGAGTTTCCTCCGTGTCTCGGAAAACACGTTAAGCTGTTGGTCCCGGCTGCCATAAATAGATCTTTGGTAGTCGTTAGCGTTACAGATAGTCAGTGACCTGAAATTCTGACATCCAGTCATCCAGTCTTACTAAAGGGTATCGTATTACCTAGTATTAACTGGGTTGTGGAGGTCAGATAGGCAGTCGCTCCATGTAAAATACTGGTATTCAGCTGCATCCGGTTAGACTGGAAGCCGACCCCACTATACTTACTTAGGAAAAGGCTAGGCAGATGGATGAGTAGAGAAAGACCAAATAAAAGACGGATGGACCGTGTGAAGGATGAAAAGAGCTTTCTGATCAAACGACGAGTAAAAGAAAAGTATAATAATAAATGTTTTTTTATAAATTTTGTATGAAATGCAATCTATAAGTAAGAAAATTAATAAAGGACATAATCATTATTATTTATTTCTCCTCACAATGATTTGACATCAAGGTCAATGGATATCCCACAGGGATATCCTAACGTCAATATGACGATCTTGGTCTTTCTAGGTAGGGCACGAATACCAGTCTTTCTAGTGTTAACAAGACTAGTTCTCAGACTCTCAGGTCACTAAGTACCTGTAACGACTGCCAAAGATCTATCTAAATACGGCAGCTGGGATCAAATGTACCGATGAATGAAAGATACAAAGTACTAAGTTATTTATAAACCCAGTAATACTTCACGATCTTTTTATATGTCCAACGCGTGTTTGTCCCATATTGTTATTCCGAGCATGCGTGACCCGTCACCGTTGACTCTAATGAAGTCAGAATCGATACAAGCTTTGTTGCTAAACAATCTTTTAGTAACTTCTTGTTGAACAGTAGTTGTTTAAGAAATCTTTTGGGAAAGGATCTTCTTTCTTTGTATAATTATCTTGTGGTTAGTACTTACCCTTTTTGTGGAGGGTGGGATGTCATCAAATGACTCCTCCCGCTCTGTAGGGCTATTGCGTATCTTTTTAATGACAGTGGCTATCTAAAGTGTCCATAGATTAACCGTAAATTGGTTATGGTTTGTTACATTTTTTTCTTAAAAACTCACCATTTGACAGTTATTTTATAGACAATTATGTTATTTACTGTCATTAAAAGATACGCAATAGCCTTGCTGGGCAGAGTGGTAGGGAGTGGGGGAGTATCATCATGGGAGTATCAGACTTCTACTGACTAAAACCACCCATGTTCCTTCTTAACCCTTTGTGTCGAGGCCGCGGTATCTCTTTCGAACAACCCGCAGCCGCAGCGAGTTAGTACTTACATTTGTGTCAGTTTTTAAGCGCCCACGGGCTTCTAATTTGACTTTACATGACTTCGAGAAATATGTCTAAGGCAAGCTAGTTTCCTCATCCTGCATCTAGTCCGTCAGTCAGATTATCAAAAAATATTGGATACGTGTTTTTTGTTTTTTAAAATAACATGGATAACCTCTCAATATCTATTACAATGGTACGGAACTCTTCATGTACAAGTCCGACATGCGCTTGGCCTGTTTTTTTTTATAAGAATTTTTATATGAGGCATTTTCTTTGTTTTGAATGATGTTCTGAATGTGTTGCTCTTCGGTGTAACTCTGAATGATAAATTGAAAAGAATAGATCATTTAATCATGTCGAGAAGCTGAGTGAAAGGCGACTAACAAAAGGTATTTACGAGGCTGAAGTGAGTGGCATCGTCGAGTAGGAACGCCCGAGAAAAACATACTCCTTTTATTGAAGAATCGTATGTTCTTCAGAAAGGACAGGTGCGTAGTACTCGCAAGCGTGCGTGTATGACCAGATGTATGAATGTGCGAACGCACCCGAACGCACTAGACCAACGACGCACCTAAATATTAACCGTTAAAAACATCTTAGAAACCATTATTAACTTATCTGTTTTATAAACCGTCTCAAATAAATATGAGAATCATCACTGTTTACCTCCAGGCAACCTGTCATGCGATATTCAAACTAAACTACCCCTGCTTAAAGGATAACAAACCCCCAGGAATTTCCCGGAATAATCTACTTTGTGTTCGTTTTTTCTTTGGCCTCTAAAATAACATCCGTAAGGCCAGTCCTCCCCTGAGGCTAAAACCTGAATATATATATTTTTGTGGAATCGAGATCTTTTCCTTATTATGGCTTCGTGATGCTAATTTTGATGTTAAAAGATTAAATAAAGCGTGATGGATAGCTGATTTTATTAAAGCTATTTTTGGGATTGATTTTCAATTTTATTTGTTGACACAACACACGCCGCCTTATTACAAGACGTAGTTAAACCTGGTTTATCTTAGACTTGGTTTATCTCGCATGACGTCTCACTTCAATAATATTCAAAAGAAAGTGACAGCATGCGAGATAAACCAAGTCTAAGTTAAACCAGGTTTAACTACCTTTTGGAATAAGGCGGACGGTGTTTGGTTTGTGTATGTGAGTTTAAATGTTTGTGAACGCACCCACGATACATGAGAAATTCCTAGTGTGGGGCAACGTTTATATAGTAAAAAAACATCTGCCAAGCCTTTTCTCAACAAACCAACAATATTGATTCTCAGTAGAATTTTCTATTTTCCGGAATCGCACGGAACCCTATAAAATAATTACTAAATGAAACTGAATAAACATAATTAACGCAAATTATGTAACACAGTAATCTCAGCCTAATTGACTTAGTCTCATTATTCTATAGTTAATAGAAAATAATTGGATTACCACCCTTCATTTTAAATTATAATTACTATCTCCAGGGAGGCAATAAGGTCTATTATTACTTACCGAGCTATTTGCTTATGGCAAGAGATTTTTAAGTAAATAGAGCATTCTAATCGTAAAACTGGAAATGTACAAAAAATCATAGCATGGCGAGTTGGCAGCCTTCGGAATGTTTCGGCTTCTCTCGGAATGCTTCGATAATGTTTGGGAAAACGGGAGGCAAGGCAGCTTCCGCCCCCGGCTCGGCTCACCACGCGCTTGGTGTGCCTTTAAGACGTTCTAGCATACCTAAGGATACCTCGGCATACTAACTGTTATTGGCCGGTTACATGTAGGGTTGTGACCGGCATGTCTTTGAACCAAAAACATCGAAGACATGTGACATCTACTAACCCGCACTGGGCCCACGTGGTGGATTATAGCCCATCCATCTCCTAGAGAGAAGCCTGCAGTGGGAACATTATAGGCTGATGATGATGTAGGGATGCTAAAGAATCCCCTGTGGTGTCGTGTCGCCAGGTGTGCGTATCAGGTGACGAACTGAATTACTGAACTTTTATATAAAAAGTTTTAAAATACGACTTACGTAAGTCAGAAGATACGCTATGACGAATTACTGAATTGAGAATGTTCAGTACCGCGATGCACGGATTTCCTAAAGTTTGCTATAATAAATGTTACTCAATTGAGAAAGTCCATTAACGCAATGCAACGAACTCCGAAAACTTGCTATGATGAATAACTCAATTGAGAATGTTTATCGTCGCGATGCACGGAACTCCGTAAAATTACTATGATGAATTACTCAATAATTGAGAAAGTTCATTATCACAATGAACGGAACTCCAAATGTTTACTATGGCGAATCAATCAATTGATAATGTTCAGTATCGCGATGAACGGAACTCCGAAAGTTTGCTATGATGAATTACTCAATTGAGAATGTTCAATATCGCAATGAACGGAACTCCGAATGTTTGCTATGGCGAATTAATCAATTGAGAATATTCAGTATCGCGATGAATGAAACTCCAAAAGTTTGCTATGATGAATTACTCAATTGCGAATGTTGCGATGCACGGAACTCCGAACCGGCGCAACTTTCAAACTTCTTCTACTACACGCATTCCCACTTATATGCATTCTTGCCCACACATCTACGTCAACATTCTCATCTCCGCTACATGCAATCTATCACAATCTTGTTACTATGTCATTCTGTGTACGGTTTCCGTTTAATTTCCATTAAAAAACTAGTGTAAGTAACATTTTGACTAGCTAGCTATTCATTGGTGATTTGATACTACCATCCAATTATACCACGTTTTAACTATCCCAAAATCAAAATGAAAACATTTATTTCAGTAGGCCAGTTACAGGCACATTTGAATAGTCGAACAAATACAAAATAAAAGGAGCTACGGTCCCAATCACAAGGCATAATAACTGTGAGTGTACTGCAGATGCCCATTCCATTCCCTAGCGTTGATCTATAAGGAGATGAACGGGCAAGAAACTCCATGGACACTCTTTTAACTCAGAATTTTGTTACAAAACCTTGTTTACATCAGTTACAATAATGTTGAGATGGTAATGTCAGAACGTTGGAGCAAGATGTGCACGATAAAAGTGTTCAAAGAAAAGTCAAAAACGACGATTCAAAAATAAATTAATAATTCAAATAAGCCGTGGCAACTAAGGCTAGAGAATCTATACAAATAAATAAAACAGAATTGTTGTTTTTGTAACATCAAAATAACAGTTTTTTACTGAATGCTTGTGAAGTCATACACAAAATCTATTATTTAAAATTATGGTCTATTTGTTCCGGTTAATCTCCGAAACGGCTGGACCAATGTTCACTGGGTATTTACTGCCTGATAGTGGATGTTATCCATCCATACTTACTATATATACTATATATTATTATATATTTTTATATATTTATATATTTTATATATTTATATATATTTTATTATAAATGCGAAAGTAACTCTGTCTGTCTGTCTGTCCGTTACTCTTTCACGCCTAAACGGCTGAACGGATTTTGATGAAATTTGGTACAGACATAGTTTGGAACTTGAGAAAGGACATAGGATAGTTTTATTTTTTTCGCGAGATAAACCAAAAATCTGCCGGAAGTCACTATTCCACGCGAACGAAGTCGCGGGCAAAAGCTAGTAAGCAATAAATAAGATAATTTTATTTTAATAAGAATTAGTTCCGTGCAAAAAAATTCAAACACTTGAAATTTATAAGAAAATCCGATTTGAAAAGGAAAATAATATTTGTTATAATAATTTCAATCTCAATACAATCAAACAAAAGGAAGTCAGAGATATTTCCGCATGATTTTTTAATTTCTTTCATTTCCTTTTCCCAAAGGAATTTCGAAGTAAAAAGTTAATGTCAGCAATATTTTGTTCTTTGAGTGAAAATGAATATAGACTTTTATATTTTGGGTTTGAAGATACCAACTTGGCTTAAGAACTTCCTAATGTTATGTAAAATTATGAAATTAATATTATTTTGTTTGTTTTTAATGTTGTTTGGCCATTTATCTGTCGGACAGTTTGTCATTGTCAGTTTAAAAGTTGAAATTCGAGGCAATTATAATAGAATTTCTTTCAAGTTAAATTACTTTTTTATTTATTCAAAATACGAGGATGTCGTGGCTCAATAACAGCAGTGCTTGCCTGCGTTGGATCGTAGATGGGTGACCCGTTACATACTGAGTTTCCTCTGTTCCTCGGAAAGCACGTTATGACGGCTGTCAAAGTCAAAAATATTTATTTCAAGTAGGCCAGTAACAGGCACTTTTGAATAGTCGAATTAAACTAACTGCGGCACTCAGAGATATCCAACGATTACTCAAGCCGCCACCCAGCAAAGGCCTGACATAGTTTTGTATGACAAAACTGCCAAAAACCCTTACCAAGCGACGGCCCAAGCAACCACTGAAGCTCTCCGAGTGCGGCAGTAAACTACTGAACTACTGAAGCTAAATAAACTAAGCTACAGTCCCAGTCACAAGGCATAATAACTCGTGAGTGTACTGTAGTTGTCAATTCCAAAGCGTTGGTCTCATGAGAAGAATGGCAAGAAACTTCATGGACACTCTTTTAAAATCGTTTGGGTTTACAATATGTTCAAGGTACACACATAATCTTGGTATAATACACACATGAAGACTATGCAGATTAGTGTTTGAGATGGTCTTTTGAAGAAAGCACCACACAGATTTGTCATTTGTACATCTTTGACAGTCGTGACGTTCCTACTCCTCCGCTATTCTTTTCTGATTAATTTCGATGCGGGATCCAAGACAGTTAAATTGTTTCTCTGGGACTTCGTCGAGCTTCATTGTCTCGGCGCTTTTCTTGTGGTCGCCACTGTTGATTGTGGCTAACAGGAGTTACAGTGGTTTGGGAAAAGTGTGGTGGACTTGTCCGAAAGAAAAAAGTCGTTAAGAAGGGGTATCGTATTATTCAGTACTGGCTGGGTTGTGGAGGTCATAAAGGTAGTTGCTCCGTGTAAAATACTGGTATATATACGTGATGAATCAGAATATTTTGTCTCATACAAAACTTGTTCGTATTGATATACTTACATTATTTATAATAATATAGCCCATCCCACTCATAGAGAGGAAGCCTGAGTTCCTGCAGTGGAAACATTATAGGCTGATGATGATTGCTAAGTAATGGGTGACGCTGTAAGCCCAGAATAGAAGGAGATAGCGTGACGAGCTGGACCATTTTCAAAAGGCCCAAATAGACAGAGTTAAATGAAATGAATGGAAATACAGAAGGGAGGCCTTTGAATTAGACCCTGGAGTGGGACACATACACATCAGACCCATAATAAGACCAAAGAAACGATAGATGGACTGTATTAAGAATGATATGGCAAGAAAGAAGGTGTCCCATGAGATGACGAGAAACAGAGAAGTATGGAAGAGGAAGACATGCTGCCCTTATCTCAATTCATTTGGGGTTGCCCAAATGAATTGAGATAAGGGCAAGAGAACGATGGATGAATGATAATACGTGGCTGCTATTTTAGAAATAAAAGAAAATGGCAAAAAGCAGGCTAAATAACTCAAAGCTCTACCAAAATAACTTGACATTTACTTTCCCAATTGCAGAGGAGTCCCAAAATATAGCCAAGAACATACACACGACGAAAGGAAATGATTTTATCATACAAGTAATACAATTTGAGGCAGTTTTACAAAATTATTGCCTGTAAAAGCCAGAGCGTGCTGCCGTAACTGAATTTACTGACATGGCCGACTTAATTTGTGATATTCTTCCTCTCAAGTGTTTACTGAATATGTTTAGCGAAATGCTGAAGTCGCGAGACTTGTATATGAATTTTGGATGTAGGATTTTTTTGGTTATTTTTATGTGAAAGTTTGTGTTTTGATTTGTGAGATAGAATGTTTTAGATTTATCACTGCTTAATATAAAACAAAGTCCTGCGCCACGTCTGTCTATCTGTTCGCGAATTCAAAAAATACTGCATCGATTTTCATGCTGTTTTCACCATTGGATAGAGTGGTTCTCGGGAAAGGTTTTATTACATAATCCAAGAGGACGAAGCCGCGGACATCAGCTACTTTCAAGATAAAACAAAATTAGTTACCTACATACTTTAAAAATTTAATTTCACAAACAACAGCTAGATATTAATTTTTAGTTTTTTCTAGGGACATAAAAAGCTCTCCAACTTTCTTAATTATTTTTTTCCTACTCCAGCGCTATTATTTTCTGATTAATTTTGTTGCGGGATAAAAGGCAGTTAAATTGTTTCTCTGGGACTATTTAGCGCTTTATTGTCTCGGTGCTTCTCTGGTGGTCGCCATTGTTGATTCTTTAAGAGATACAGTGGTTTGGGAATAGTGTGGCGGGTTTGTTACACCATACTATTGAGCTGTGGATGTTGTGAATCTTTACATAGTATAAAATAAAGTCGCTGACGCATTATGTACGCTTAGATATTTTAAACGACGAAATGGATTTTAATGCAGTTTTCAGCAATAGATAGAGTGATTCGAGAGGGAGGTTTATTATTTATAACTGCACCCGTGCGAAACTGGGGCGGGTCGCTAGTATACATAAATAAATGTGTTGCGTCGATTGTTCATCGACCCCAGCATAGTTGAGAAAAGATTAGGCAGATAATGAGTACCTATAAAAATGAAATCACTATTTAATCTTCCATGTTTTACACAAAATAATAAAACCTATTTTAATGTTAAAGCCAAAACATTATTTTTAATAATACGAGGGTCAAGTATACACCATTTGTAAAGGGTATTCTTGTACGACGCGTTAAGGGTATATTGTGTAGGTGGGTCGAAAAGGGACCGCCTGTTTTGTAAGGGTTAAAGTGGAAGGTTGTGTGTGAGGCAGGGATGTATGGAGCTCTGTAACCGGAACTAAAAGTGACGGATACCCGAAATAAATAAATATCCTTAACCGGAACCGAAACTGATAAATAGTTTCGGATATTCTCGGTGGTGGAGTCGAAGATAATATTATCTATTCATTTATTTTTACAAAATATTTTTTAAAGATATTTTCAAGCGTTTTCACACCAAAACGACAGAACTGATTTAAATGTGGTACAAAGATAGTCTAGAGCCTCAGAAACGACATTGGCTACTTTTTAATGCGAAAAGAGTGTTGAAAGGGAGGCTGCGGGTTATTGGATTGGCAGTAGAAATCTGACACTCCCTTTCGGTCTGCCCAGAGCGAGAGGGGTTAATTTGATGATTTCCAACACATAAGAAAAAGGGGATGAAATGATTACTCTTGGTTGCGATGACCGACATCTACGCAGACGAAGCCGTGGGCATCAAGTAGTCCGAAATTATTTTATATCCGTAACCGCGTATCCGAAACCGATATACAATTATTCCTATATCCGAATCCGTATCCATATCCGAAATTTCACATCCATCCCTGGTGTGAGGGTCACAATTTTCTGACCTCTGCGGTAAGGAACTTGAAAAGAGACGATAATTGTACTTTGAAGTGACTTTTTAATTGAAATTTTTGGGCGTTCTAAGTGTTTTGATTGGATTATTTAGAGTGCTGTCGCTTATTACACGAGACTTGAACTTCATCATTCTCTGGTACTTATCCCTATTAATTTGGGGTTAGCGCAGCATGACAATGACTGTTCTTCATCCATACCTCTCTGTTTTTCGTCATCTCATGGGATACCTCCTTTCTTACCATATCACCTGCTGGCGCGCGCACCGCTGACCCGTGCGCTGCGCACTCTTAACACGGTGGCGGATAATATAGATATTTTCACTTGTACATTGAGTGAGTTCACAAGGGCCACATACTGTGTAGCATGTATGATTTAGCTAAGTATATTTTAAGTTACTTTGTCGCATTAGATCTATTTCTGTAATGGCAAAGAAAACATTGAAAAACACAAAATAATAAATAAATAAATAAATCATTCCTATCACAGTCCGACCATTGTTTTTTCAAAATCAAAGCTTTTATTTCAAGTAGGCCGTTACAGGCACTTTTGAATAGTCGAATTAAACTAACTGCGGCACTCAAAGATATCCAACGATTACTCAAGCCGCCACCCAGCAAAGGCTTGATATACTTTTGTATGACAAAACTGCCAAAACCCTTTACCAAGCGACGGCCCAAGCAACCACTGAAGCTCTCCGAGTGCGGCAGTAAACTACTAAACTAATGAAGCTAAATAAACTAAGCTACAGTTGCTTTGGTAAACTTAATTGGCGAAGTTTAGGTCTAATTTGGTACTCCTCGACCTAGTCGTTTGGAAATCACAAGCGTAGATCTATCTATATATATTTATAGAGAAGTCCTGACTGACTGACTGACTCATCAACGCCCAGCCCAAACCCTTTTTTTTTTTTGGTGGGTGGAAAATCATCGAATATCCCCCCTCCCCGCTCTTAGGCAGAGCGAAGAGGAGTGTCAGACTTCTACTGACTAAAAACCAAACCCATGTTCCTTCTTCGCCCTTGTGTCGGAGCCGCGTTATGCCTTTCGATAATCCACAGCTCCGACGGGCATGAGATACCTCCTTTCTTACCATATAATTTTTAACACAGTCCATCCATTGTTGCTTTGGTAAACTTAACTGGCGAAGTTTAGGTCTACTTTGGTACTTCTCTACCTAGCCGTTTGGAGATCACAAGCGTAGATCTATCTATCTATTATAAATAAAAAGAGAAGTCCTGACTGACTGACTGACTGACTCATCAACGCCCAGCCCAAACCCTTGGACCTAGAAAGCTGAAATTTTGCACAGAGGTTCCCTTTATAACGTAGACAAGGAATAAGGAAGGATTTTTCGAAATTCAACCCCTAAGGGAGTTAAATAGGGGATAACAATTTGTATTGAAAATCGTTATTTTCACGCGGGCGAAGCCGCTGGCAAAAGCTAGTCATAAATGAATCTACCGTGGAGTGTAAATGTGATTCCGTACATAAATACTCTAGAGTTATCTTCTATGTCTTTACATAGCATAAAACAAAGTCTGGCCTGCTGCTTGTACGCTTAAATCTTTTAACTACGCAACGGATTGGAGTGCAGCACAGCAATAGATAAAGTGATTGTAAAGGAAGGTTTATAAATGTTGTATTTATACTTCTATGCGAAGCCGGGGCAGATCGCTAGTGGATTATAAAATACACCTTGTATTATTGTATAATATTATAAGAGAAATAATTAAACGAGCCACAGTTTTTTTTAATTGGCCACAGGATCAAACTTCTAATTTTATAACTAAGCCACGGGAAAATTATATAGCCTGTAATATACTAATTCGTCTTCTTTACAACGCCCACTAAATATTCTATAGAAAGCATCAGGTGACGATCAACAATTATATTAACTTGTCCTTGTTATTTATAAATAGTGTTAGAATATGTACCAAATAAACTAATATAATTTAGTCGATTATGTACTGGCAATGTCTATGCTGCCTCTATGCTCTATGATGATGATGTGGAGATTATTGAAATAAACAGTCAGTCGGTTGAAAGCGATATTGAAGTTTTAATAGGTTATGTGCCCAGCACCCATAAAATTTAGTTAATATCGTAAGATTGAAAGTTATTTCGCAGTATTTCGTGATATATCAGTAGAAAAATGAGTTCCAACTATTTAGCAAATATTCCGAAGCTGAAAGGACGCGAAAACTTCGACGATTGGGCGTTCGCTGTCGAAAATTTGCTGGTGCTAGAAGGCGCAGATAAATTTATAAAAGTGGAAGGAACCGAGGCTGAGGCTGTAACAGATATCAAAGCACGAGCGAAGATTATACTAACGATCGACTCATCATTATTCGTGCACATAAAGGAGACAAAGACCACGAAGGAGTTATGGACAAAACTGCGTGCTCTGTTCGACGACTCAGGATTTTCGAGGAGAATTACTTTGCTTCGTCACCTGATTTCTATAAGATTGGAAAATAGTGAGAATATGACGAATTATGTGACACAAATTGTTGAAACGTCTCAACGTTTAAGCGGCACAGGTTTCGCTATAAACGATGAGTGGATTGGCTCATTGTTGCTAGCCGGGCTGCCAGAGCGATTTATGCCCATGATAATGGCTATAGAACATTCCGGAATAAAAATAACTGCCGACTCGATCAAAACAAAATTACTTGATATTGAACCAATCGATCCGAGTGAAACGGAGTGCAACTCAGCATTACTAACCAGGCATAAAAAGAAATTCGCTAAGGGCAACACCAAGAAACATAGTGGCCAGAGTGCACAGAAAATAAATCAATCAACAATGGCCGACACTGTCAACAAGAAAGAAATAAAATGTTACCGGTGCAATGAAGTTGGACATTATCGTACTCAATGCCCACTTTTGAACGAGAAAACCGATAAGAAGAAACAAAGTAACGCTTTCAATGTTGTTTTTCTCAGTGGAAAGTTTAGCAAAGACGACTTTTACGTTGACTCAGGCGCAAGTCAACACATGTCGACGAACGAAAGTTGGATGGAAAATCCATCATATTCGTCGTGTTTACCAGAAATTATCGTTGCTAACAGGATGAAAGTTCCCGCTCTATGTTCAGGAGATGTGAATATCACAACAAGTTACAATTATAACATAACTGTAAAAGATGTGTTGTGTGTACCAACTCTCACGACTAACCTATTATCGGTCAGTGAACTAATAAAGAATGGAAACAGCGTTGTTTTCACACCAAACAAATGTGAAATAAGGAACAAGTCCGGTGATTTAGTTGCTGATGCCGATTTAATTGATGGTGTTTATAAATTGAACATAAAAACACAAAATTGTTTATTGACTTCAACTGTCAATGGAGAAACATGGCACCGTCGGCTTGGACATATAAACAGTAATGATATGAACAAAATGAAGCGTTGTGGATTAGTGGAAGGACTCGAATACACAGATAAATTCACAACAAGTAAATTAAGTTGTGAGGTATGCTGTGAAGGTAAACAAACTCGATTGCCGTTTGCTGCTGGATCACGAGCAACAGAAATACTACAAATTGTTCATTCGGACGTCTGTGGCCCTATGGAGAATCAATCGATAGGCGGTGCTCGTTACTTTGTGTTGTTCATTGATGACTATAGCAGGATGACATTTATCTACTTCATGAAGGCTAAAAGTCAAGTGTTAGACTATTTCAAAGAATTTAAAACAATGGCAGAGAATTTCAAGAATACAAAAATAAAAATCTTGAGATCTGACAATGGAAGTGAATACTGTAGCAACTTCTTTGAACAGTATTTAAAGAATGAAGGCATTATTCATCAGAAAACAAATACTTACACCCCAGAGCAGAACGGACTCAGCGAGAGGTCAAACAGAACCATTGTGGAGAGAGCGAGATGTTTGATATATGAAGCAGACCTAGACAAGAAGTTTTGGGCAGAAGCTGCCAACACAGCAGTCTATCTTAAAAACAGGTCAGTGGCTTCATCTATAGAAAAAACTCCTTTTGAAATGTGGACGGGCAGAAAGCCAGATATTAGCCATCTACGAATCTTTGGCAGCCCAGTAATGGTCCACGTGCCCAAAGAAAAGCGCAAAAAGCTTGATAAAAAGGCAAACAAGATGCTCTTAGTTGGTTATTCTGAAAATACGAAAGGTTATCGTTTATTTGACTCACAGTCACAAAAGGTCATTGTTGCCAGAGATGTAGTGGTCATGGAGAACACAAATGACAGATCATCAGCAACTGTACTGATAGAGGACCAGCAGCCACCAGAGTGCACAGACAGTAAGTCAGATAGCACAGATAAAAGTAAGTCTGATTGCACAGATATCATAGGAGAAAATGCAGGTGATGCAACATATATTCCCGATGAAACATCATATGAATCAGAAGATAGTTTTTATGATCCTCTCTCAGCTGATGACACAGAAATTGTGAAACAGTCACAGGTTTTGGATGCTCCAAGGAAACGTTCCAGAAGAAAACCAGACTACTATGGTACTGCAAATATGTGTGTGGAAGACGTAACAGGTGACCAGACATCACTCGAGGAAGCTATGAGTGGACCTGAGAAAGTGCAGTGGAAAAGTGCTATTAAACAAGAGCTAAAAGCTTTCAGTGATCTCGACACTTGGGAGCTAGTGGACAGACCAAAGGATGGTACAGTGGTAAAGACCAAGTGGGTACTTAAAAAGAAATTTAGTAGTGATGGTGATGTGCGATACAGGGCTAGGCTTGTTGCTAAGGGCTTTGCTCAAAGGAAAGGTATAGAATTTAATGAAACTTTCTCACCAGTGTTAAGATATTCTACTCTTAGACTACTATTTGCTTTAACTGTACAACTTAATTTAAAAATGAACCACCTCGATGTACCTACAGCGTTCTTGAATGGTTTTCTAGATGAAAATGTGTTAATAGAAATACCTGAATGTTTTTCCTCCCTCGAAAATTGTGATAATAAAGTGTTAAAATTGAAAAGAGCAATTTATGGTCTCAAACAGTCTGCCAGGGCATGGTATAGTAGAGCAGAAGATTGTTTGTTACAATTAGGTTATAGAAAATCTAAGTATGAACCTTGTCTATTTATAAAGTGTAAAAATGATGTTAAAGTGTTTGTAGCCTTATATGTAGATGATTTTTTTGTGTTTTATAATTGCAACAAATCTTATTTACAGTTAAAAACTGAACTTACAAATAAATTTAATATAAAAGATTTGGGTCAGATCAAACAGTGTCTAGGAATGAGAGTAAATGTAAAAAAGGACTGTATTACTGTTGATCAAGAGCAATTTGTAAGTCATATTTTGGATAAATTTAGTATGTCAGATTGTCATGGCTCAGATACCCCCATGGAAGTTAATTTAAAGTTAGATAAGGATGTAAATAATATTTGTGATGTAAAATACCCCTACCAACAGTTGATTGGGAGTCTCATGTACTTATCTGTATTAACGAGACCAGATATAGCCTATAGTGTTAGTTACCTAAGTCAATATAATAATTGTTTTCAAGAAACACATTGGAAGCATTTGAAAAGATTGTTAAAGTATCTACAGAAAACTAAAAACTATGGTCTAGTATATAAGAAAGATAGTGATAGTGCTTTACATGGTTTTGTAGATGCTGACTGGGCATCATGTAATTTGGACAGAAGATCTTATTCTGGTTTTTGTTTTATTATGTCAGGTTGTGTTATCTCTTATGAGTCCAGAAAGCAAAGGACAGTAGCCTTATCTACAACAGAGTCTGAATACATGGCACTATCTGAAGCGTGCAAAGAGGCTATTTATTTAAACAATTTAATATGTGATGTACTACAGTTAAATGAAAGGACACCTATATCCTTATATAGTGATAGTCAAGGTTCACTGAGTTTAGCTGCTAATCCTTTGTTTCATAAACGCACAAAACATATTGATGTGCGACATCATTTTGTTCGTGAATGTGTATTTCATAATAGAGTTAAACTCGAACATATATCTACTTCTGAAATGCCAGCTGATATACTTACAAAAAGTCTATGTTCTAACAAACATTATAAGTTTATAAGTTTGATGGGTCTTGAAGAGATATAAGTTTTTGTGCAGTATAGTTTTAATTTTTATTTTGTTTAAGTTAATGGTTAATAGTTTATTTTGTTACGAGGGGATGTTAGAATATGTACCAAATAAACTAATATAATTTAGTCGATTATGTACTGGCAATGTCTATGCTGCCTCTATGCTCTATGATGATGATGTGGAGATTATTGAAATAAACAGTCAGTCGGTTGAAAGCGATATTGAAGTTTTAATAAATAGGCACCTAATTTACTAACTCAGCCACGGAATTTATATCTCACCACCATTTTACATTTTACGGCTTCAACACAAGGCCCTCAAAAAAATATAAATGAAGCGACCGTAGTCAACATCATTTATTATAACTTCGCATGTAAAATAATACATCACATTCTTTTATCGTGAAAATAGCAACATAAATATTTGGCGCGAGCGCGCGAGACGACAGCAACCGGCCATTTGCACCAATCAGAGAGCGCCATGAAATGTCAACTTTTGATACACTTTAGATTATTATATTTACGTTAAAAATACCTATTAGTTACAGAAATGTTTATTACCATTGTCTAATGTCTAATTGACTAGTCACAGGCAGATTGTATGATTCGTTATTGTAAACTGAGAGAAATAGGTTAGGTTAGGTTAAAACTGTGACCAAACGCGCGCGAGCCGAGCGAGCGAAGCGAGCGGTGCCGCGGCAGCGGCCGGCGAGCGCTACTTCCGAGTTGCTTGCAGAAATGTTTTCACAATTTATTGTCTAGGTTTCCGATAAAAATGAAGTTCTGAAGCGATTCTGTCGATAACTTTTGTAGCACAACATGTAAATAAAATCGATCTTTAGGACATTCGATACTCTGAACTTCAATATTTAGGTCATTAAGTACTCTGAACTTCTATATTTAAGCCTATTCGATGACACGACAGGAGTTTATACATACTATTAGTGGCTATAATATAATATTTGATGACAATTTTAATTAAATTTTGATGCTCAGTTAATGTGGCATGAGTTATAATTTAAACGTAGGTACTGAGTTAAAAAATTAGAAGCTAATTGAATATTTTTTTGATGCCATATTTTATTATTTTAGAAGTTTACTGTTTGAATCCATGTTACAAATTTAGATGCTAAAAAATAATCACGATGCTGAGTTGTATTTAGAGTGGCTTTAAAAAAGATAACTTGTGGCTAAGATAGTATTATTTAGATGCTCGTTAATTGTGGCTGACTTAGTAATTTAGAAGGCAAGTTAGATTTTTAGATGCAAATAATGCTATTAAAAAGAAGCCGGTTTAATTAGCACCCATATTATAATAACCGCTTTACATGCAATTTAAATAAATAAAAGCTAAAAACTTAATCGTCTACACGCAAGTTGCTGATTTACAATTTTTACACATAAATGTTTTTATTTCTCGTTTGCCACCACGCTATGTCCGGGTAACTGAGCTGCGGCTTGTTACGGTTTAAAATGTTTCATAAGCGGTTGGCTTTAGTACAGTAAGCTGTATAAAATTGAAAAGAGGATTTAGTTTAATAGTTTAAGTACTTTTGTGTGTAAATATGCTGGGAATTTGCAAGCGGTTAGTCTGGTATGAATGAGCGACGTAAATTATTCAATTTCATCTGCCCAGCCTTTTCGTAATGTTGGCGTCGACTTTCAGTGTTATTGGATGCAGCTGAATACCAGTATTTTACATGGAGCGACAGTCTATCTGATCTCCACGACTTAGAACATGGGTTATGCCCCCTTGGTAAGACTGGTTGACAGAATTTAGGGCAACTGACTACGTGTAACGATTTTCTTGCCCATTCTTCTCCAAAAAGATTTACGCTTTGGAATTTGCAACTCCAGTATTTTCTATACCTTTTTTATGAGGGTGGGATGTCATCAAATGACTCCTCTCGCTCTGGGCAAAGCGGTAGGGAATGTCAGACTTCCTGACGAAAAATCACCCATGTTCCTTTTTTGCCCTTTGTGTCGAGGCCGTGGTATATCTTTCGAACAACCCGCAGCCCCAACGGGCTTCATAGAGATTTTCGCTTAGAAATATGCATCTAGTATTTTCACAAGTTATTATGCCTCGTGTTAAAAACCCAACTGCAATTTCCCACTGAAACTGACCGTAACAACAGCTCTTAATAGTGATGTTATCTGTTATCCAATCTAAGTTCACAAGTTTTAGATTTCTGAGTTAACAGTCTGACGAGTCTCCAGGGCTTACCTCGGCGGTCTCATGTATATTTTACACTAGCGGATGACATGCGGTTTCACCCGTGTAGTACCCGTTCCCGTGGGAATACAGGGATTAAATGTAGCTTATGTCACCCGGGGATAGTGTAACTTTCTAAAGGCGAAAGAATTTTTGAAATCGGTTCATATATATATATTCGTCACTAAATATTATACGAATAAGTCCTCCGCCGCGTCTGTCTGCCTGTTCGTGATAAACTCAAAAACTTCTGCACCGATTTCCATGCTGTTTTCACCAACTGATAGAGTGGTTCTTGAGGAAGATTTTAGTATCTTATTTGACCGACATCCACGCGGGCGAAGCCGCGGGCATCAGTTACGTTACAAAAAAAATACAAATCTTTCCTCTGTCTGCCATGACGAGTCTACATGGACACGGACACTAATTATTTTGATTTAAAATTGATAAGTACCTTTATTCATTTTTGAAGTCGATTTAAAATTTCAGAATAAAAGGACTTTCATTTCAATCAATAAATAAACAAAAACATAGGATTTTACTCGTCTATAGTCTATAGCTTTACCAGCCCTAAATTAAACTTACATAATTTCAAAAACTAGCCAGACCACTGTGCTACAATTTCGTCCTTGGTAACCCACAAAATTCGCCCCAAGCATTTCGGACCGCTTGTACAAGGTTCTCCATAGCCGAAAGCCAGTTTATACAACATTTAAAATATTGTTGTTACATTGAAGGCTTGGCTGAATTCGGCCTGGGGCTAGACTTTGTGTTAATCAGTTATTTACCCGACTTACAAAGTAGACTTTACATAAGTATATTGTGGTCGGTTTGTTGGGAGTTTGTGGCTTAATAATAACTGCCTCTTGGGTCGATCTTTAGGTTAAGCCGCGCTTCTCTAGGTAGGTCTGTAGATGAGTGACCATCCATTACATAATAAGTTTCTACCGTGCCTCGGAAAGCTGTTGGTCCCGGCTGCCATATATATATCTTTGGCAGTCGATATAAGTAGTCAGTGACCTGAAAGTCTGACAACCAGTCTTACCAAAGGGTATCGTATTACCCAGTATTAACTGGGTTGTCTGGGTTGGTGATAGGCAGTCGCTCCATGTAAAATACTGATATTCAGCTGCATTTAGTTAGTCTTTAAGCCAACTCCAACATAGTTGGGAAAAGGCTAGACTAGGATGATTTAACTTAACATTGCTATGCTGATTTAACAAAATCTTTCATCATTAGAAAGCTACATCTTTACTATATTAGTACCGCTATTAAGAGAGACTATAATATATTTTCAAAATACACGCGGACGAAGTCGCATGCAAAACTAGTTCCACTACAAAAAACTCGAAATCCGTCGCTACAAAAAAAAATAAAACCTCAACAGTTTTACAGCGCAGCATAAAATCTACAACATTAATCAATAGGTAACAAGATACGCTCACTCCGGACGCGCCTGTCCGCCGTCCGGATACACCGGACGTCCGGTCGTCCGGCGCCGGAGACGGCTGATTGGAGCGACGACAGCCGTCAACCATTATGTGTACGGGGTTAATTGATAAATGAAAGACTAGGGGAAAGTGGAGCTCGTGGGTTGATAATGAAAGGTTCTCGGAGCTATCTTCATATTAAACCGGAAGTTGCATAGGTTGGTTGGAAAACCTGTTCAGGTGGAGACTCATAGACGACTCTGCCCTGGAGTGTAAATGTGGTCTTGCCCCACAGACTATGGATCACTTGATATCGTGTCCAGCCTGCCCTGCAACTTGCACATCACAGGAGTTGATGGAGGCTACTGAAAGTGCCGAACTCGTCGCCAAATTTTGGGCCGACTCAATTTAAATTGTCATCGACACGCTAAGAAGAAGATAGGTTGGTCTGTGCATGGCAGGGTGTGCGTGCCTCGGAAGCGATGATAGGTAGGTCGATACTCTAGAGCTGTCATTTTTAGATTTTTGAAAATCGTTACTGGTAGTCAGTGGCCTAGTCTAAAAACCAGACTTATCCAGGGGTATTATATAATATTACTCATTACTTACTATTCAATGCATTTATTAGTTCAATAATAATAATAATAATATTCCACAACTATCACACAACGCCATCTAGTCCCAAGCTAAGCAGAGCTTGTGTTATGGGTACTAGACAACTGATAAACATACTTATATATTTCTAAATACATACATATTATAGATAAATTACACCCAGACACAGAACAAATGATCGTGCTCATCACACAAACATTTGTCCTGGGTGGGAATCGAACCCACGACCTCCGGCATAGCAGTTAGGGTCACTAACCACTAGACCAACAGGTCAGTCAAATGTCAATGGTTTGAGTGAGCCCTACCGTATAACCTGATTTCTCGATCCAAAATTATTATAAGTCGATTCCTAGCAATCATTTTTGCGTACCTAGTGTTACTTAGTTTGATATCTTCTTATATATATATCTATATCTATCTATATAAATAAAAAGAGAAGTCCTGACTGATTGACTGAGTCATCAATGCCCAGCTCAAACCCTTGGACCTAGAAAGCTGAAAATTTACACAGAGGTTCCCTTTATAATGTAGACAAGGAATAAGGAAGGATTTTTCGAAATTCAACCCCTAAGGGAGTTAAATAGGGGATGAAACTTTGTACGGAAAATCGTCATTTTAACGCGGGCGAAGCCGCTGGCAAAAGCTAGTACAAAATAATACGGTAACCCTTGGTAACCCGTAATACTAAGACACAATTTCCTAGTCGTCAGGAAATTGTACATCGCGTCAAACGAATGTGACTAAAATCTTGTCACGACAACTCGTGACAAAGGACCTACTTCATTCATTTGTTTCGTCGGCAATCTCTATTGTATGACACAATATTATTAAGTCCCTTGGTTGGGTAGGTTGTGGTCAGGCGTTGACAGAAGTTGTCAGCTACAATATGTGTGGAGTGACGAGGTTAATCGCTTTATGTAGACTCTGGGTAAGGGTTAAATTTGAGTAAATCTAGCCGTAACAGTGGTATCTTAACATAGTATAAAGCAAAGTCGCTAACGCTGTTTGTACGCTGAGATCTTATAAACTACGCAACGGAATTTAATGCAGTTTTCAGCAATAGATAGAGTGATTCAAGAGGGAGGTTTAAATGTAGTACATTGCACCCGTAAGAAGCGAAGAAGGGGCAGATCGCTAGTTTGTTCTACATTACATGAGGCATTAGAAATGATAATACAAATATACAGCCATCTTCATCGTCATCTGCTTGACATTTCCCAACTATTTTGGGGTCGGCTTCCAGACTAACTGGATGCAGCTGAATGCCTGCAATCTTACATATAATAATACTTGTCTATGTGACCCCCATAACCAAGTTTGTACGTAAAACAAATACCCTTTGGTAAGACCATTTTCTCACTACTAAACGATTATGACTAAAATCTCCTACGAAAGACCTACTTCATTCATTTGTCATTGTCGGCAATCTCTATCGTATGACACATGACATGTCCCTTGGTTGAATAGATTGTGGTCAGGCGTTGACAGAAGTTGTCAGCTACAATATGTGTGGAGTGACGAGGTTAATCGCTTTAAGTAGACTCTGGGTCTCAATTCTCGAAGAACTGAACATAAAACAACGTCTTTCTTCCATCGTTCAAGGCCGTATTCTCACTTTCTTTGGACATATTACACGTCGAGAGGACACGTCTGTGGAGCGACTCGTGGTCCAGGGCAAAACCGAGGGCACGAGGGCGCGCGGTAGATCACCAATGCGCTGGACCGACCAAATCAAAAATTGCTTGCCTCGTGCATTCGTGGAGCGGACCTCCACGAATGCACGAGGCAAGCAACAGTGCGAGAGGAATGGCGTCGAATTGTTAAGCTTGCCACCACCCCTGTCATGACGACCACGACCACTCTGCCAAGAGTGTGACGACAGAGAAGAAGAGACTCTGGGTAAGGGTTTAATTTGAGGAAATCTAGCCGTAACTGCGAATTTGGTTGTGGTATTACTTCAAAAATAATAGCACTGCTGTATTTTTGGTTATTATGCGTTATCTAATAAGCCACGCTTGCCCAGGGAGGTCCGTGAAAGAGTGGCCACCTCCGTGCCTCGGAAAGGCCGCTGACCTGATTGTCCCGACTCACATTTGTAGATATGTGACAGCCGTTACAGGTAATCAGTACTTAGGCCGAAGGACTGACAACCAGTCTTACCAAAGGAAAAGTAACTAAAACTAAATGGGTTGAGGAATAGGGTAGTTGACTGACTAAAAAAAATATGATTCTGTTTAGTCCGTCAGTTAGATTATCGAAAAATATTGGATACGTGTTTTTTTTTTAACAAATTAATAAAAAATGACGAAAATAAAGCTTGTCAAAGACCATGGAGAGGGGCTTTTGACGTCATAGTCTGGTAAAAATGGACCAACCTGTGACGTTTCACGACTTTTCGAAGCACTGTATCGTCTTTATTTTTTGTTTACGTGAGAAAAGAAAAAATACGTGTTCCATATTTTTTGAAAATCTATCTGACAGACTAATAATAATAATAATAAAACGTTTATTTCGGACGTAGGTAGTCCATATACTGTTAGTAACACAAAAACTTAACAAAACTATTGTTAGTACATACAAAAAAAAGCCACAAAAATAAAATAAAAGTGGCATCGCACGGAATGTCACTCTATGGCAAGCCCTGGACACGACCACCCGCAGTGTGTAGTCGCATCCAGTGCCGCCACAAAGGCGAGTCCCAGCGGCCCACGAACACGCTCAGAAGGCTGTTCGAGCTGGCCTGCATGCGCTTCATGAGCGACGCACAACGCTTCCGCATAATGGCATGAAAACCGTCCACGCTTTTCTCCGCAAACATAGCAGAAGCGCTGCAGTGGCGCGGCAGCCTAAACAGCACCCTGAACGCGTTATTATACTAAACCGAATTAAATTTTTTTTAGGCAGTCAACTACCCTATTCCTCAACCCATTTAGTTATAGTAACTATCCCTTGGTATATTGGTGGCTAATTCGTTTTTTTTTGCCAACTACCCTATTCAGATAAACAGTCACTCCATTTATAACCCTCGGTAAAAAGTCGGGTAAAAATTCTAGTATACAGCAGTATTCGGGTAGACTTGAATCCGACCCGGACATGATTGGGAAAGGGTTAAGCAGATCATTATCATCATTTCAGCCAAAAGACGTCCACTGCTGGACATAGGCCTCCCCCAGGGCTCGCCACATTGACCGGTCCCGTGCGTCTCTCATCCAGCGGGTTCCTGCAACCTTGACCAGGTCATCGGTCCACCTAGTGGGAGGCCTTCCAACGCAACGTCTTCCGGTTCGCGGTCGCCATTCCAGAACTTATCGGCTCCATCGGCCATCCGTTCTGCGAGCAATGTGCCCTGCCCATTGCCACTTAAGTCTGGCGTTTCTTCTTGCTACGTCGTTAACCTTGGTTCTCAAGCGGATGTCCTCATTTCTGATTCGATCACGCAAGGAAACTCCGAGCATAGCCCTCTCCATTGCCTTTTGGGTGACTTTGAGCTTTCTGATGAGGCCCATTGTGAGCTACCACGTTTCGGTCCCGTATGTAAACACTGGCAACACACACTGCCAGCAGATAATGAAAGCAAAATAGGTAATTAAAAAGTACTAAAGAAATTCTTCATAATTCATTGGGTTAATTATCGAGGTACACCTACGCTAATTATTCATTGTTCAATTTCATACCGAAAACCAGCAGTCGCTCCATGTAAAATTAACCGGCATCCGGTTAGCATCCGGTTTCGCCCGCCATTTTACTCGGCTTCTCAAGATCATAGCGTGATATTAAATATCCTACATCCTCAAGAATTAAGCTATTAAACAAAAATTAATACTCTTGAGCTTCATAATATTAATAATAATAATAATAATATTCCACAACTATCACACAACGCCATCTAGTCCCAAGCTAAGCAGAGCTTGCGTTATGGGTACTAGACAACTGATAAACATACTTATATATAAGTAATAATAAGTAATAATATTAATATTATTAATATTAGTAATATTATAAGTATCTATTTACACTGGACTTTTTTTTTTTGGTCGTGGTAGGTGGAAAATCATCGAATAACCCCCCCCCGCTCTTGGGCAGAGCGAAGGGGAGTGTCAGACTTCTACTGACTAAAAACCATCCATGCTCCTTCTTAGCCCTTGTGCCGAGGCCGCGGTATCTCTTTCGAACAACCCGCAGCCCCGACGGGGACCACGAAACCCTCTTCTCACACCCTTCCATCAGGAAAGTCTTACTAGCACCCACGGACTCTAGATTCGTGACCAGTTGATGGCAATAGGCTCGCCCCCTTTTGCATTGGACTTAAACTTAACTGGCGAAATGTGTGTGTACTAATGAGTACCTACACTTCTGCCTAACCCTTCCAGCATTTGGGGCGTGAACTCATATCAAGATAGATTACCGAAGTACAGTTCAATACAAATAAACGACCAGTCACCCCGTATACAAGATACAGGATGACTTGTATTTAATATGGCTCTTGTTAAAGACATCTCGATTGAACAGGAAGCAGCGGTGGCCCAGTGGTGATGGCTTACGAACAGTAGGTCGTGGGTTCGAACCAAGGCAGGCACATTACTTTGTGTAATTTATATCATCACCGCTGCTCTCAAAACGGTGAAGGAAAACATCGTGAGGAAACCGGCATGTCTTAGAACCAAAAAATTCGAAGACTTGTGACGTCTACCAATCCGCACTGGGCACGCGTGGTAGATTATAGCCCATTCCCTCTCAAAGAGAGGAGGCCTGTGTCCCAGCAGTGGGAACATTAATAGGCTGTTGATGAATTCAATACAAATAAACGAACAGTCACCCTATATACAAGATACAGGATGACTTGTATATAATAAGGCTTTTGTTAAAGAGATCTCAATATAGTAATGGTGATCTCATATCCTCTCGTAGGCGTCTCAATGTCGAGTGAGTACGTGACTTGCATTGTCGAGGGGGACCAACCTAATTGGCCCCGTTTGAAGAGTTAATCGGGGTATTAGATTGCCTATTTCTCTATTCTCCACACCGAAAGATGAACGGCGCCGCCGAGGTTGGTCTTGACATAGGTGGCGAGACGGGATGCGTATCTCGAAAGCTCGAGATAAGAGCTGAGAAAGAATTAGCTGAGGTCTTGGTCCAGCTGCGCGACAGTCATCATCAGCCTATAAAGTTCCCACACTGCAGGAACTCAGGCGTTCTCTCTTGAAGAGGGGTGGGCTAATAACTACCACGCGTGGGGCAGTGTGGTTTGGTAGATGTCACATGTCTTCGAATTTATTGGTTTTTTTGGGATAGTAACTACATGCTTATAAAAAAAAACTCTATTTGACAGCCTCGTTGATCTAGTAAGTGCGACTGGTGAGCATGTGGTCCTTGGTTCGATTTCCAAGTGATCATCATCATCATCATTTCAGCCTAAAGACGTCTACTGCTGGACATGGGCCTCCCCTAAGTGTCGCCACATTGACCGGTCCCGTGCGTCTCGCATCCAGCGGATCCCCGCAACCTTCACCAGGTCATCGGTCCACCTAGTGGGAGGCCTTCCAACGCAACGTTTTCCGGTTCGCGGTCGCCACTCCAGAACTTTCCGGCCCCATTGGCCATCCGTTCTGCGAGAAATGTGCCCTGCCCTACTGCCACTTAAGTTTGGCAAGTGATACTGGGTTTTGCCATTAGGATTTTTAGAAGAAGTAACGGAATCTGAATTTGTGTCAAGTTGGTTGTAAGAGGCTCGTCCCCACTTACACATAAACTTAAACATAAACTGGCGAATTGTGAGTGTACTGTTAGGTACACTTCTCTCTAACCCTTTGAGGATTACGTGCGTGATGTTATGTTATATCTATTTAAGGTTCCTTACCTCAAAAGTAAAAGGAAACGCTTATTTATTTATTTATTTAATTTTAAAGAAAGCTTACAGACTAATAATAATTATAAATATCATGCTTAAAATTAAAATTATAATAAAATTATTGCTTAAATTAAAAATTATTAGATAACTTAAGTTGTCCGTCAGTCTGTCAAGGCCCTTCGCAGGAACGTGTAGAGGTATCAAGTAGAAAAATATATCTAGGTACGGCTTTTCCAGCTGTGAAAATTTAACTCTAGTATGTCAACGCGATCACAAGATTTATGACCGTGTATTACGCATATTTTGCGATTTCTATCATTAGATGACAATATTCAAAAAGCACGGGACGGGAGACGCACGGGACCGGTCAATGTGGCGACACCTGGGGGAGGCCTATGTCCAGCAGTGGACGTCTTTTGGCTGAAATGATGATGATGATGATGATTCAAAAAGCCTAGAGGTGAAGAAAACATAACCAATATTCCCAAAAGTTCCGAGTTTTTCCGAGTTGAAGACTACTCAAAATTCCATTAAAAACTTATTTGTAGCTGCCTATTGCACGTCCAAAAAGCCAAATAGCATCCGCAGGCATTTCCAATGAGGCAAATATTGGAGATATGCCAAAATGTACATGCATTCTTATCGCGAGATATTTTGTGCTCGAGTGGCGAGCTGTAGTGGCTGACTAAGGCAGCATTTCGAGCTGTATACAGGTTGTGGTTTCGGAAATTAAGTGTTTTGTGATAGCAAAATATTGAGGTACATATAAAGAAAGAAAATGTATTTATTTGGTACATGCCACAAGACATTAGTGTACACAACAAAAAGTAAAAGGAAAAAATCCTAAAACAGAAAAAAGTAGTCAAAGGAAGTATGGTGTCATTTTGAGAATTGAAAAATATGCAACAACGGTTATACCTTTTGATTTAGTTGACTTACAAGTTAATCTTTGTCTGAACTTGACTTGCTGCACGCGTTGGTGTAAACTGTGAGTGCAGCAAGTAACTGTTTAAATAAATTAGACCCAAAAGTATAACTTAATACCTCTCTAAGCGTTCCTGAGAAAAACCCGTTTATCTTCTATCTATATATATAAAAGGAGAACTGACTGGGTGACATATCAACGTACAGCCGAAACTACTGGGGCTAGGAATGTGAAATTTTGCACACGGCTTCCTATTATAATGTAGGGGAGCACTAAGAAGGGGTTTTTGGAAATTTTACCTTTAAGGGGGTGAAAAGGGGGATGAAAGTTTGTATGGAAAATCGACACTTTTGTAGTTGAACCGACATCCACGCGGGCGAAGCCGTGGGCAAAAGCTAGTGTCGTATATTTTTTACAAAGAAATCTAAACCAAGGGTACTTTCCATTGCCCTACGAATGATTGAATCATGAAATTTAACAAGTGGTAATGTATTACAGCACATGTTAAAGTAGACTCATCATCATTCTCTTAAACCGTTCGTTTTTCCTTTTGAAATACGAAACCCTAATAAATAATAAAAAAGTCCAAAGCCAATCTACCATTTAAAATAATATCCAAGATTATACTGAATACTCTACCATCGTTTATTCTTAGCTGTCGTAAGAAAATTCAGTACAAAGCTTTTCTATAGCATCCGGACGTCGGAAACTGCCACCGTCAGGGGGGCGCGAAGGGGGGGCAATCGGAAATCATCTTTAGAGTTATGATTAACGATGTGACAAACTCAGTGATAGCCTAGTGGTGTGACTGTTGGACAGCCATGTCATAGATCTTGAGTTCGAACACAGGAAACGCGAATCAGATTTTTCGGATTAAAAAAAACAACGAGTTGCACTTGATAGAATAGCCTTATGTATATAAGAATAGCTCCAAATTAATAATCATCGTAAATAAATATCTTGGGAACAGTAAGGTTCTTATTTCGAATAAACCTACATTGTCCTAATATCTATATTTATCTATAATATGTATGTATTTAGAAATATATAAGTATGTTTATCAGTTGTCTAGTACCCATAACACAAGCTCTGCTTAGCTTGGGACTAGATGGCGTTGTGTGATAGTTGTGGAATATTATTATTATTAATAATATTTTATAGCCCGAAGTATTCTATAGAAGTAGTTATTAGGACAATGTAGGTTTATTCGGAATAAGAAATATTATACAATATTCATTTATTGCGCTCTCGTACACAAACATGTAAATTTTTATTACAAAAAAATTTAACACTGCAGAATTAGGTAATTACAATTATTTTACATTAAAAAGTTCATGTCTCAGAAAAATCAAATAAAAAAAAATGTTTATTACGTATCATTTTAGCTCAAATTGCTTATCGGGGAGTCTTCATTTAGGCATAAAAATGCCTGTAGTTGAAGGCTCCGCTCTACCCTTACAAAATGTTGATACAAATAAGCAAATAACAGAAAGAGAAAAAAGACGGGTTGCACTCCGGGAGTGCCGGCAGAAGTGAAAACTTGATTATTAACGTTGAGCATGTTTGATATTTTGGAATGGTTAGGGAATAATTTTGCACCAATTGCTTTAACAGTATAAAAGTACTATCATTTATGTGGTAGAATACAATATTGATTTATTGCGCTATCGTACACAAACATGACAATTTATATTACATTAAAAATTTAACACTTTAAAACTATTACAATTATTTTACATTAAAAAGTTTATCTCTCCGAAAAATCAACTTTCATCCATAATTTCAACGACTTTTTCACCATCATCATTACCAGAACTATCATCGCCAATCTCTAAAACTGATACGATAGGTTTATGGTAGCTGAAGTAAGAAACGAACAGTTTTGATTCGAACCTATTTAAATGTCTAATAAAGACCGCATCAATAGTAGTTTTGTATTTCGTTGTGCTAAGATTGCGATCATTCGACATAGTTAAACCAAATTCATTATTTAAAAATTCAATTATTCCGCCATAACTATGCTAACCCATTTATTTTGTCTTTCCCTGTCCTCCGATCGGAACTCCGATTGGTAGGAGGAGCGGGAATATTTTTTCCCATGCCTCCGATTAAGCATCATAAAAACATTGTACAGTCTAGTTCAAAATAAATTATTTTTGTATTTTATTGACTGTACAGTCGACATCGTTAACGTTCAGGGTCAAAATGTCCAACTCCCACACGACTAGTCTAAGATCGATAGTTTCCGAGATATAGCCGTTTCAATTTTGACAGCTGTCATCCGAAATGTAGATCTCATTGAGATCTATCACTTGTCCCTACACACAACTAGTCTAAGGTCGATAGTTTCCGAGATATAGCTGTTTCAATTTTGACAGCTGTCATCCGAAATGTAGATCTCATTGAGACCTATCACTTGTCCCTACACACAACTAGTCTAAGGTCGATAGTTTCCGAGATATAGCCGTTTCAATTTTGACAGCTGTCATCTGAAATGTAGATCTCATTGAGACCTATCACTTGTCCCTACACACAACTAGTCTAAGGTCGATAGTTTCCGAGATATAGCCGTTTCAATTTTGACAGCTGTCATCCGAAATGTAGATCTCATTGAGACCTATCACTTGTCCCTACACACAACTAGTCTTAGGTCGATAGTTTCCGAGATATAGCCGTTTCAATTTTGACAGCTGTCATCTGAAATGTAGATCTCATTGAGACCTATCACTTGTCCCTACACACAACTAGTCTAAGGTCGATAGTTTCCGAGATATAGCCGTTTCAATTTTGACAGCTGTCATCCGAAATGTAGATCTCATTGAGACCTATCACTTGTCCCTACACACAACTAGTCTAAGGTCGATAGTTTCCGAGATATAGCCGTTTCAATTTTGACAGCTGTCATCTGAAATGTAGATCTCATTGAGACCTATCACTTGTCCCTACACACAACTAGTCTAAGGTCGATAGTTTCCGAGATATAGCTGTTTCAATTTTGACAGCTGTCATCCGAAATGTAGATCTCATTGAGACCTATCACTTGTCCCTACACACAACTAGTCTAAGGTCGATAGTTTCCGAGATATAGCCGTTTCAATTTTGACAGCTGTCATCTGAAATGTAGATCTCATTGAGACCTATCACTTGTCCCTACACACAACTAGTCTAAGGTCGATAGTTTCCGAGATATAGCCGTTTCAATTTTGACAGCTGTCATCCGAAATGTAGATCTCATTGAGACCTATCACTTGTCCCTACACACAACTAGTCTTAGGTCGATAGTTTCCGAGATATAGCCGTTTCAATTTTGACAGCTGTCATCTGAAATGTAGATCTCATTGAGACCTATCACTTGTCCCTACACACAACTAGTCTAAGGTCGATAGTTTCCGAGATATAGCCGTTTCAATTTTGACAGCTGTCATCCGAAATGTAGATCTCATTGAGACCTATCAATTGTCCCTACACACAACTAGTCTAAGGTCGATAGTTTCCGAGATATAGCTGTTTCAATTTTGACAGCTGTCATCATTATTATTATTATTATTAATTATTATTATTATTATTAATTATTATTATTATTAATTATTATTATTAATTATATTATTATTATTAATAATTTTATTATTATTATTATTAATTATATTATTATTATTAATAATTTTATTATTATTATTATTAATTATATTATTATTAATAATAATTATTATTATTATTAAGCGCCCTGCGCTGCCTAAACGAAACAGTAGGCCCAGGCATACATTTTCGCCGCGCCGTAGAGAGGGGATAGCTGTCTACTCTCCATCCGTCTTACGCTTTTTCGATCAGGGTCACGTGGTCACGTGTCCTGACGAATTTTCGATCAGGGTCACGTGGTCACTTGTCCTGACGCGAGTTTAAGATTTTATACCCATCACAGAACAATTTCCCAAAGTGCTCAACGCCGCTAAAGAAGTTTTCACTTCAAAAATAAACTAATCAAGTTGACAAACAAACAACCTTCCACCTTAAACGCATATACCTTCTCCGTTCCATCGTGGGTAAAAAAGGTAATATCACACCATCGTATTTCCGTATAAAACATCGGTAAAACATTTAGTTTTTTACCCGACTACGGCAAAGCCAAAGGAGGGTTATGATTTTGACTGGCTATGTATGTTTGTATGTATGTGTGTAAGTATCTTCATCTGTTCCCTCATAGCTTCTAATCTACTTATCGGAACTCGACATATGAGGTATCGTTAGAACCGTCTTAATTTTCCGCTGAACATAGGCTACGTGACGTGTCACAAAAAGCGATTTGGCGCCCTCTAGCGGACAAAAAGTAAGGCTTAAAAAATAAAAATGGAGATAAATACGCCGTGTTTGGTATCATTTGAAAGGGCCTCACTTGTACATTTCCAAAATATTGCTTAAATTAAAAATCACGCCCTCTAGCGGACAAAAAGTCAAGAGTAAAAAAAAAATTAACACCATAATTGTTTAAATAAAAAAAAGTAATTGTGATACGACTGTGGAGATCAAATACCCTTCGCTCCGAGTAAACGATATTCCATACAATGCTTAAGCTAAAAAAAACCGGCCAAGTGCGACTCGGACTCGCTCATGAAGGGTTTTTACCCTTTGAGTACGGAACCCCATAAAACGGCTAGCTCTGGAGAAAACAATACCTGACCCGAGCTTCAGTATAGGTATTTTTTAGATTACATCCATTGATCCAATGCCGGCTTTACTATTGTTGTCTTTGAATAGGATTTTAATTAGTTTCTAAGCGATAGGGTATGTCATTATAGGTAAGTTTACAGTATAATTAGATCTAAGGTCACCCATCTTTGATTAGACTGTGGTAAGAACTGCTTAACCTTGAAGATGTATCATTGTTTATTTGTCAAAAGCTAGCCGTGGAACAACTTTTGGCTGGAGATTGTTTACTAAATCTTTCCGTTTTTATTTTTATGAAAAATATTTGCTAATATTTTTTCACGAGAAATTCGCGTTGTAACTTTGCCAAGTAATTTCAGCCAAAAGATGTCCACTGCTGGACATAGGCCATGCATTTACTTTGCCAAGTAAATGCATATTAATACTCATGTCTGTGCATATTACCAAAAGGAGTTCAGTGTCCTCCAAAGTGTCAGTTACTGACATATTATCAATTATGTTAGGAAACACATGTTTTTCTCCAAAAGTAGCACTTTTCCGATAAATGTCGTACCTACATCATCCATCATAGCAAATACGTTAAGTAAGTTTGACAGATCATTTCACGCAAGTGGGTGAAATGAGAAGATCTTCGGCCTTATTGTACTTAAGAGCGTATGCTACCTCAGATTAGCAACCCTATTTGTGGTGGTTCAAAGTTCGCTTGAAATACTGTTAGAATAAAGTTCTAATCAGCTTGCACTACAAAGCGGTTGTTACGTCTTTCGCTGCGGCCGAATAGTGCGAAATTAGTGGTATTTTGCGATTTACAAAAAATCTATTGATTGGACTAAAAAAGTAAAACACTATGACCTTAGTTTGTTGCTTGTAGAATTATTTGGCAAAAAAATCAGAACGATGACATGTATTTTAGTATGGTTTTTACTCGTTAAAAGAAATTTTTAGAGGTATCTTCGCGATTTTTTTCTATCGAGCAAAATTAGTTGTATTATGTTTTCACAACACTATGGCACTAGCATATATCCTGAAGAATATCATATATTTTTCTGATGTTGATTACTGCAGTGAATCATATAATTTTACGCATTATAAAACTCGCGTTTGAGGTACCATGTAGGTACGCTCTTAACGCCTGAATCTCTTGTTAACCGACTGTGGTAGAGGCTAAAAAGAGGGTTATGATATTTGTCTTAAAGACACTGGTGCTGTTAGTCGTGGTTTGAACTTGAGTCAGACTTGACACGTCAACGTTCCTCCCTATTAGCCCCTTCGGACACTAAGCTACTCAAATCTTAGATACCCAACGACTTTAGTCTTCAAGCGACTATCGCCATACAAAGTCGCGTCGCCGACATTCGTCCCGCGTCGCGACTCTTGTACGAACTTCAATGGATTTGTATGGCGGCAGTGGCTTGAAGACTAAAGTCGTTGGGTATCTAAGATTTGAGTAGCTTACTGTACGAAGGGGCTTAGACATATTGACAGTATGCATATCGGCACAATGCAACTATGGGTTTGACAAGGATGGCTGATGTAGGAGGCAACGTACAGATACAGAGGAAGTTCCTTATTCGAAGATCCACCAAATGCGGCCAAGAAATTCTAGGATTGATTTAATTGACCCAAGTTCAAATATGGACTTGAGTCGACTTAAAAATGTGGGTGTAGGTCTGTCTCTTGAAATAAATAATCATTCCACAAAGACAGGTTAAGTTACATTAGAAAGGCATACTGAATCATTCTCTCTTGCTAGCACAGAGACTGGATGGGCTTACAATAGGGAGGTTTATCAAACTACATGTTGGCAACAAAGCTTGTTAAACCTTCCTTTGATATGCCAGCCTAGTGATTATGATTTTATTTTCTTTTAGTATTCATGTTACTAATATAGTTTTTAGGTAAGATGTAATACTAACACCCTATAGACTTCGATGCCTGACAATATTTATTTTTTTCCAATTTCAATATGATTTCTCGTCCAATGATACGTTATTAACAGCATAAGCTGGTTTTGTATAGCTTGATGGGTTGTCGTGGGATAATTCCTGATCTCTACGTTGGTGTAGCTAATATTTTTGTAAGTACTTACCGATTTCAAGAGTTATCCATTGATTCTGAAACAATAATAAAACAACAATTATTTTCAGTTACATATCTTTTCATATTCTGTAGACTACATCTAAAACTTTATTCTAAAACTAGCTTTTGCCCGCGACTTCGTCCGCGTTTCCGTCGTTTTTCGTAAAAAAGTACCATAGTAGGTATGTCCTTCCTCACGGTTCAGTGGCGTTTTTTAGGTGGCATTATGTATTTTATTTTTAATCGACGGTAACGGAAAGGCTGTCAGTTACCTAGGTAACAAAATAACCTACGATAGCGGTCCTAACTATAGCTACCTTACACTTAAAATCTAAGTGCCTATTTAAACTAAAATATTCTAATAGAATTATACCCAGAAATATGTACAATTTACAACAAAAAAAGAAATGAAAATAAAGCTGAAACGCCTGTGCAATACCATCTACCTATAGGTACCTACTTCACTTACAAATAAATACCTATACCTAACTACTATAATGTTGGAATAACAAAAATGTACATATACTACTTGAATAAGTAGCTCTTTGTTCTTTAATAAAATGTATAACGTAAACACATGACCCCATGGCTCATTCTGTAGCGTGTAGCTCAGTAGAACACACACACCTTCCTGAAGGAACTGAATTAAATATTATTCGTTCATATTCAAATTATGTCTTTCATTGGTCTAATAACCTAATAGGTTATGGGCCCAGGCATAAGGACTATAAAAAGTAAAACCAGTGATTCGGACTAAATAAATAAAGATTAATTTTTAAATAAATTAAAATACACTTTTTGTGCAAAGTGAAAGAGACGTGAGCCCTGTGAACTTTGTGGCAGTGTTAAGTATTCTGAGTGACTTTTAGTGATTTAATATAATGGAACATTTAAAAATGAAAAGAAATATTAAACCATTTGATGGAGACAAATACAGTATCTGGAAACTTAGAATACGGAATCTCTTAAATGAGTTTGAAGTGCTAAAGGTGATCGATGAAGATACTCCTACTGAATTGGATGCTGAGTGGCACAAAAAGCAGAGCATCGCTAAAAACACGATAATCGAATATCTATCCGATTCATTGTTGGGACTTACAAGTGGTAACATATCTGCAAAAGAAGTTTTCAAAAAAAACTGGATTCCATTTACGAGAGAAAAAGCATAGCAACTCAATTATCTCTGAGAAAAAGACTGTTGGACTTAAAGTTGAAAAGGGAAAATTCATTGATGAAACATTTTCAAGAATTCGACGATTTGCTAATTGTAATGGCTGCTGGCGCAAAATTAGAAGAAATTGCTAGATCATGAAATAAAACTGATCAATGAAAGACGCGATACTAATTTAAAAGTTCTTCAGGCAGAAACCACAAAACAACAAAATGAAAAATCATTTCATGGAAATTTCAATAAAAGAAGGCCAAACCGTCAGAACCGGGAGTTATGAGAATCAACGAAATGACATCACATTTATTCTGGATTCGGGAGCTTCAGATCGTGTAATTAATAGAGAAGATCTGGCGCAGAGCTTCGAAAAACTTGAGAGGCCAATAAACGTCTCAATTGCAAAGAATGGGACTTTTATCACTGCAACAAAAAAGGGTAACCTTCAAGTAACCAGCGACTTGGGTGTGAAGGGAACAATACAGGATGTTCTTTTCTGCTCTGAAATTCCCTACAACTTGCTCTCAGTAAAGAAAATGCAACAAGCTGGAATGGCTGATGTGTTTGGGAATGATGGTGGTGTACAAATGTATAACGATGGTAAGGTGGTAACAACGGGTGAGTTTTTGAACAATTTAATTGGCATTCATTATGTGCTTGAAATTTGTGCTTTTAATGCAGATTGTTTATCGAATAAGGTCGTAAATAATAGTTATGAGTTATGGCATCAAAGACTTGGTCATATTAGTAAATCAAAGTTTGTCGAATTAAAAAAACAAACAAATGTTTTACGACATTGAGCAAATAAATCATGTTAAACCAAATGATAAAATTTGTGAAGCTTGTATATACGGAAAACAAGTATGCTTACCATTTAATAAGTCAAAGGCAAAAACATAAAACGACCTCTATTCAATGTGCATTCCCATGTGTGTGGTCCAATCACTCCTTCAACACTTGACGGTAAAAACTACTTTGTGATGTTTGTCGATGAATACACTCACTACTGTGTAACCTATTTAGTTGCCCATAAATCAGATGTTTTTGCTATGTTTCAAGATTATGTGGCAAAGTGTGAGGCTCGTTTCGATTCGAAAATAGTCAATCTGTATTGTGATAACGGCGGTGAATATTTGTCAAATGAAATGAAAGAGTTTTGTGTGCGAAAAGGTATAAGCTATCACTTAACAGTGCCGTATACTTCTGCTTTAAATGGTATGGCAGAAAGATTGATAAGAACAATAACAGAGCGAGGTCGTACACTGGTTTTTGGAACCAAGTTACACAAAACGTTCTGGGGGGAGGCTGTGTTGACAGCGACTTATTTGATTAATATAAGCCCCACTAAAGCACTGAAAAAGGATAACACACCATTTGAATTGTGGCACGATAAAAGCCACAACTAAGGTATTTAAAGGTTTTTGGTTCAACTGTTTATTATGTGAATAAAAACAGAAAAACAAAGTTGGATGAAAAATCATTAAAAGGAATAATGATTGGTTATGAACCAAATGGTTATAAGGTGTGGGATGTGATAGATGAAAAGTTTGTAAAAGCAAGGGATGTGATATTTGATGAGATTAATTTCTTGTCGAGCAGACCGTTAAAGTCTGAGAGAGTTTTGGCCGAAAGTTTCGGAGACTCTGATAATCACACCGTAAAGAAATTATATAAGTAAGCAAACGGAAAATATAAAAGTTTGTAAAAGCAAGGGATGTGATATTTGATGAGATTAATTTCTTGTCAAGCAGACCGTTAAAGTCTGAGAGAGTTTTGGCCGAAAGTTTCGGAAACTCTGAAAATCGCACCGTAAAGAAAATATGTAAGCAAACGGAAAATATAAAAGTTTGTAAAAGCAAGGGATGTGATATTTGATGAGATTAATTTCTTGTCAAGCAGACCGTTAAAGTCTGAGAGAGTTTTGGCCGAAAGTTTCGGAGACTCTGAAAATCGCACCGTAAAGAAAATATGTAAGCAAACGGAAAATATACCTGTATCATTAAGTTCGCCACTTAATAAATCTGTAAGTGAAACAGATATGCAACAAAATTCTACATTTGATGGTAAATTGACTTCGACTCAAAATGAACTCACTAAGAAAAACCGTAGGAGTGATCGGATTAAAAAAAATTGCCTACTGCATCTTATGATGAAACGGATGATATATTTATTGTATGCTAAATCTTTGGCATGTACAATACCTGCATCGTATGATAAAATTAAATCCAGAGATGACAAAGTTAACTGGATAAATGCTATTAATGAGGAAATTAAATCCCTTACTGAAAGTAAAACCTGGACACTTGTACCGCTACCTAAAAACAGGAATATTATTGATTGTAAATGGGTGTTTACTGTAAAAAATGATGAGTTTGGAAAACCCATAAAGTATAAAGCGCGTTTAGTTGCTCGCGGTTTTAGCCAGGAATATATGACTGATTATAATGAAACGTTTGCACCTGTTGCTAGAATCACTAGTTTCAGATTCATATTAGCTTTTGCAAATCAATATAATTTGCTAGTTCACCACATGGATGTCAAAACTGCATTTTTGAATGGAATATTAAAGGAAGAAATATACATGAAATCTCCTAAAGGAATTCCAAATAAAAGTAACTTAGTATGCAAATTAAATAAAGCGTTATATGGATTAAAACGCTGTTGGATCCAAATGTTTGAGCAAGCTTTAATTGAGAAAGGGTTTCGATATTCATCAGCTGATCGATGCATATAGGTACTTTCTGGATACGGGTGACATTATTAAAAACATTTATGTTGTACTTTATGTTGATGATCTAGTTATTTCAACTGCTGATATAAATACCATGAACAGTTTCAAAAGCTATTTAATTGAACAAGTTCAAAATGGTAGACTTGAAAGAAATTAGTTGTTTCTTGGGAATTAAAGTTAACAGGTATCAAAACAAAGTAACATTAGACCAGAAAATGTACATAAAAACAGTCTTAGAAAAGTTTGAAATGAAAGATTGTAAATCTATGAAAACGCCTTTAGAAAATAAAGTTGACTTTGCCGCATTGAACAATAGCGATAATACAACAAAGGCCCCTTGTAAAAATCTCATTGGTTGCCTAATGTATTTGATGGTATGCACTCGTCTGGACTTGAGCGTTAGTGTAAACATCCTGAGTAGGTTTGCTAACAGGGTATTACGTTACCTAAAAGGGTCAATTGATTTAAAGTTAACTTATGAAAGAAGTAACTGTAACAATGAAGATATAAATGGCTTTGTTGATTCCGACTGGGGAGGTGACGAAGTAGACAGGAAAAGTACTACGGGTTATTTGTTTAAACTATTCAAACAAAGCACAATATGCTGGAATACAAAGAGGCGGCGAACTGTGGCGGTTTCTTCTACGGTAGCTGAGTACATGGCTTTGTTTGAAGCAGTTAGAGAGGCTTTATGGTTGAAATCATTCTTGAACAGCATAAAAATCGAGACATCCAGTGCTATTCCTATTTATGAGGATAATAATGGGTGTATAAGTATTGCAAATAATCCCACGAGTCACAAAAGACCGAAACATATTGATACAAAATATCATTTCTCTAGGGAACAAGTGGAGAAAAATTGTATTAAAATGATTTATGTGTCCACAGGTAACCAGTTGGCTGACATCCTAACTAAATCATTACCGGCTTTGCGTTTTACCCAAATGAGGGAAAAGCTCGGATTGATATAATTTACTATGTAAAAGTAAAAGAAATAAGTACCTATTGTTAATCATTGAATAACTTTGAGAAAAGCATAAAGATACTTATGAATTGGTCTGATTAGGTTTTTCTGGGTTTCCCTAATCCTTTGCACTAAATGGTGGACCATGTTACTTAATTGTACCCCAGATACAGGAAGGTGTGAAATTAGTTTTGTAAATAATTTTATTTTTTGAGAAATAGATTCATTTTTGAGGGGGCGTGTTGGAATAACAAAAATGTACATATACTACTTGAATAAGTAGCTCTTTGTTCTTTAATAAAATGTATAACGTAAACACATGACCCCATGGCTCATTCTGTAGCGTGTAGCTCAGTAGAACACACACACCTTCCTGAAGGAACTGAATTAAATATTATTCGTTCATATTCAAATTATGTCTTTCATTGGTCTAATAACCTAATATATAATAATAAAAGTATCTACGCTTTTACCTACTTACCTAACTTATCTACTACAAAAATAAAATTGAACATAAATTAGCCAAAACTTACCTATCGGTACCTATCTAAAAGTCTATGCGTATACTACTTCTACTTCTACTACACTTCACCTAAAAGGAAATAAAATGCAAACTATTAATAATTTGTAATTTGAACGAATATTTAAACACTACCAAAACAACTAATACCTATTTTATAAAATAACAACAAAAGAAATTCAAATAAACTATTTAAAGACTAAAAGTCGCGCTGATAAGCATTGTTTGTTAAAATCAATTATTGTCTGTCAATAAGGTCGAACGCTCTGAACGCATCAACAGCCACGACCCGCGTCGAGGGCGACAACCGTTACACAAAAATAATCCTTATGGCATGATTCAGTATTCACGCGCGACGGCGACGGCGCGAGCGTATTTCATGTTTATGTTTGGTGTTTCTATACCGATTACTATGATTATTTTTTTATTGAATAGGTAATAATATTAACTTCTTTTAATTAGGGATAAGTGAGAGTATTATAAACGTAAGAGTAAACAAAAATAAACAGAAAACTCTGAACTGCTAAGCTATCGGGAGTTACACGTGTTATTGTGAGTCAACCATAAAAGATAGACATATGCTGTAGTGGGACATTTTTTAGATAATTTTATGTTGAACATTTCCGTCATAAATGATTTCTATGTAGCTTTAACCATTAAGGCTGCACACGCGACGGAAGCTTAAAAAATGGAGAAACTTCTCCCGTTTTCCCAACATTTCCCTTCACTGCTCTGCTCCTATTGATTGTAGCGTGATGAAAAGTATACTATAATCTCTCCAGGAGTATGAAGAATAATCGTACTAAGTTTCGTTAAAATCCGTCGAGTAGTTTTTGTTTCTATAAGGAACATACAGACAGACAGACAGACAGACAGACAAAAATTTTACTGATTGCATTTTTGGCATCAGTATCGATCACTAATTACCCCCTGATAGTTATTTTGAAAATATATATCATGTACAGAATTGACCTCTCTACAGATTTATTATAAGTATAGATATAGATAAAAAGATACCCAGTTTTGTAACTCAATTTCTAGCTGACAGATTTCATACAAATCCTTTCTCAAATGTAGTTTTATAACAAGACCTGTTTCTGAGACAAGAGGCTTGCACGAACTCGCTATGTAAACGAACCTAATATAAATTGAAACTAAAAAAAATACTAGTACAATATTATTCAGCATTTTGGCTGACGTACCTATTGAAATGCGATTATCGATTTACATAATTTGTTATCTATGTCTGATCAAAATCATCCAACTTCTTTTTTTTTGGGAGGCGAAAAATCATCAATTAAGCCGTCCCGTTCTTGGGCAGAGCGAAAGGGAGTGACAGACTACTGACTCAAAACCACCCATGTTCGTTCTTAGCCCTTTATGTCGAGGCCGCGGTATCTCTTTCGAACAACCCGCAGCCCCGACGGAAATCTTCCTACCCTTTTCGCATGATCGGTGCAACAGTTTAGTCATCTATATTCACCTGGATGATATCATCTGCCCAGACTTTTCCCAACTATGTTGGGGTCGGCTTCTAGTATAATCGGATGCAGCTGAATACCAGTATTATTCATGAAGCGACTGCTTATCTGACCTCCCTTTGGTAAGACTGGCATATCTATATCTGTCGTACAAACTTTTCTTCTGTCTATCTCAATCAGCCGTACTAGCATCGATGCAGAGGCTCCAGATACAAGAATACTTTAACTCAATCAATACTTTGAGAGCCACGAGTTCGAAACAAGAATAAAAGCTATTTTAGCGTTTGTACAGCTGCACACAATACAAGAGTTGGCCATAGCTCGGCAACTTCGGGCTATAAAAGCTGCATTCGTTTTTCATACTTCTGTAGAATTGCTTCGACTTGGGAAATTCAGTGTATATTTTGAGCTTCTTCTTTTTAGAGTGTCAGTGGCAATCTAAATTGTGTCGGGCCAGAATTATTGAGCTACTAGTGTGGCGCTCACAAACAACAGGTAGTAATAATGATCATGGAATGGACATTATAAGCTTATAATTAATGTAATGAACACCTGCATGTAACCCATGTATCACAAATAAACAATTTGATTTGATTTGAATAATAAGTGCCCCATCGTTTAAATAGAGTGTAAAATGATCGTGGCCAAAATACATTTTATTTTTTCGGCAATTACTTAAATAAAAACAAGATGTAAAATTTTCCATCCCCTATAGAAAAGGAAGCTGCTGATATGGAGGGAAGTGGAAATCTTGTAATTATTAATTTCGTTGCGGGATCCAAGACAGTTAAATTGTTTCTCTATGACTTCGTCGAGTTTCATAGTCTCGGCACTTTTTTGGTGGTCGCCACTTATGATTCTGGAGCACAGGCGTTGCAGTGGTTTGGGAATAGTGTGGCGGTCATGTCCTAACACAAAAATAGATAATACACAAACCGCCTTATTACAAAAGGTAGATAAACATGAGATAAACGTGGTTTAACTTAGACTTGGTTTATCTCGCATGCTGTCACTTTCTTTTGAATATTATTGAAGTGAGACGTCATGCGAGATAAACCAAGTCCAGGTTTATAATAAGGCGGAAATAGTTCTAACCAGTAGTATCAATACGGTCTGTGATAGTGAATGGTTAGCTTTGTCACAGCAGCCGTATGCGGTCGCGGTTACCTTTGTATTTCGAGTTTTAGATCAACGAACAGTAATTTCATGTACGCCTAAAATAAACCTAAAATTGCTAATAAATGATGTGTGCATGTTATTTTACATTAGTTTCTTCATCTGCCTGCCTTTTTCCTAACTATAAAATATGATGACGGGACCGCATTCTTCTAGGTCTGTCACATTGCCGTTTATTGTTGTTTGGGACCCATTTTATGGTAACTTTAGCCCATAGCTCCTTTAGCATGCAACAAATGTGGTCAGCCCAGTTCCATTTGAGCTTGGCAGCCGTGTGATTTACATCGTCTACTCGAGGTTTTAAACTGATATAGTCAATTAGTCACTAACATTAGTAGGTATTATCACTATTGTTACGTGCTTTCAGCAGCGCCGAAATATCGGAGACTCGAAATAAATAGAATAATGGTAAATATCCCATTACAAGTGTTAATCGTCTATTCCAGTTTTGGAACGCAGTATCGAGTTGACAACAAGGTTTTTTATTTAAACGTCTTACATGGTGAACTCCCAAAGACGACAGACTATTAGTGTTACTTTAGACCAAAGACCATACTCTTAACTTTAGATCAAAGATCTCACGCTCTTCAATCGCCCTCCAAGCCAAAGAAAACAGTAATTCAAAGCACCCTATGCCTCCTGAATAAATACTCTTTCATTCTTGTCTACGCCGGGGCTGAAACTCGAATCAATTGCAAAATATACAAGCAAGCTATTTTAATTCGAACAATCACGGGCCGCTGTGAACTTTTGTTAAGGAATTTCATTGTGTTGGAGAACTATTCTCGCAAGGAATGCGAGCGAGGTAAACGGTGATGTGCTAGGAATGAGATGAGCTAGGTTCTGATTTTGTAGTGTTTGTGTTCATTGAAAGTTTTTCTTAAGTAGGTTTAGCTGGGAGGATAACTGGAATGCGTAACACATTTTCACGTAATGTAGAGATTTTAAGTTTATATTTAGTCTACTACATGTTTTGTACTGCTGTTTTTTATCCCTAAATAAATAAATAAAATTACTTCATCCTATTTAAGTAATGTTTAAAGGAAGCCCTTTTCCCGTCGGGGCTGCGGGTTGTTCGAAAGAGATACCGCGGCCTCGGCACAAAGGGCTAAGAAGGAACATGGGTGGTTTTAAAAAAAAAACAATTAGCTGACACTCAAGAGGTGAAACCAAACCAACATGCCTTAAGAATATTACTCGACGATATAATATAAATCCAAGATTGTGTTCCATGGGCGGCATAAAAACCATAACATAAGTATGTTACTTGAAAAGATGCCTCTAAAACTTGCCCCTGAATACTCCTAAAACTAAACTTACCCACAAACACAAAGTCCCATCAAAACCTTTTACCTAACATGCGACCAACATCCGTCCCCTACCTACCTACACATCCTACCCATATAGCCTCCATGCAAGCCTGATTGTCGCATATAACACAATTACAAGCCCCTTACCGAGCAATATAGCCCTGATAGTCTGACTAGCACAGGTAATAACTAGATTTCCTTCACTAGTGGGCCAATGTATCGGAAACTGAGTTAGTAGGCCATTATGTAGGTAATGCTTTGTTTGTAGTGTGTTTTAGAATGTACAGTCACCTGTAAAAATGCATGGACAATCACACTAATATTTTATAGGCGAAAGTTTGTGAGAGTGTATGTTTGTTACTTCTTCACGTCTAAACGGATGGAGCGATTTTAATAAAATTTGGTATGGAGTTAGTTGACACCCTGGATTAACACATGAGATAGTTTTCGTCTCGATTTTCCGTTGGATAATTTTCGAGTTGTAGCGGGTGAAGCTGCTGGCAACAGCTAGTTCAGAAATAAAATCGTGTGAAGCGAGAAACGACGTGACCTAACGTAAACGACAAAACGAATATAAACGTTCACAGGAAAATAGACACTAAACTATCCATGCAATTTTGCAGGTGACTGTAGGTACTAGAACTTCACCTACGACTTCGTCCGCGTTAAAATTGTATACTAAAACCTTCCTCGAGAACTACTGTAGCCGTTGGTGCAAATAGTATGAAATTTTTTGAGTTTATTGCGAACAGACAGACGCGGCGGAGGACTTTGTTTTATAATAATATGTAGTGATAGTGATTAGACAGTAGACAGCCAAAAAATTCCAGACATCATCTGCCTAGCCTTTTCCCAACTATATTGGGGTCGGCTTCCAGTCTAACCGGATGCAGCTAAATACCAGTATTTTACATGGAGCGACTGCCTATCTGACCCCCACAACCCAGTTAATAATAGGTAATACGATACCCTTTGGTAAGACTGGATGTCAGAATTTCAGGTCACTGACTACTTGTAACGACTGCCAAAGATCTATATATATGGCAGCCGGGACCAACAGCTTAACGTGCTTTCCGAGGCACGGAGGAAACTCGGTATGTCGGGCGGTCACCCATCCACAGACCGACCTAGGCAAGCACAGCTTTACCTAAAGATCGACCCGAGTGGCAGTTCTTATTAAGCCACGAGCTCCTCCCATGCCACACAAAGGCTGTTATTTTTAATCAGAAACAAATACTTAAACTGTATTTTTTGTATGTATTCCTAAGAGATATTTCTCGACGGCCTGTAAAGCCAAGTCAGAGGCCCCTAGGCCATTTGTTAGAAAGAGATACCGCGGCCTCGACATAAAGGGCTAAGAAGGAACATGAGTGGTTTTTAGTCAGTAGAAGTCTGACAGTCCCTACCGCTCTGCCCAGAGCGGGAGGAGTAAAGTAAAATAAAGTAAAGTAAATTTTAAAAGAGGTAGGTTCAGCCACATTTTACCGATAGGCATGCAAAAGTTCTAATCTTACGCTAACACAATAAAGAAAATGAATATAAGTAATATGTAGGTAGGTAATTAATACAGATCACTGCAGCACAACGATATGGATCATTATTACATTGCAATTAAATTAGTAATCAATCGAATTACAAATAATATTAATAAATTGGACAATACTAAAGCCTACTAAATCAGATTAATTATTTATGTCAAAATTCATAAATGTCAAAGATTTTAATTATGATATAATAGGCAAAAACATTATGTCAAATATTGAGGTTGGGTGGTTGACGTTGGAGTAATTTGTTAATAACCCAACCCAAAAAAAAAGAGGTCCATGGCCGGTATATTATTAACTCTGAGAGGTACTAACCACGATAAAGTAGAAGAACTAAGTTACTGGTTCGGGTACAAGAGACTCCTTTCAGGAATAAAGTATTGTAAATCTAGCTCCATAAATCCTATACGTGCGAAGATGACCTATATCTTGACAATATGCTACCTTAAGACCTTAATATACATTTGATTGCCTATTCTCCATAAGGGTCCGTTCACACAAACCGGCTCGGAGAGCATCAGCCAGCGTTATTATAAGCGCGTTTAGGTTTGCTTTCAAGAATTCTCAATAATAAACGAAGTGACATGTAAAAAATAAACCTCATTACAATGAAACAAAATTCAGTTTTTAATGTGATGAAAAAATTGGTTGTCTGTAAAGTCGGCTGACAAGGACAACGTCATGATAGATGCGGCGCAAGCGTACAATGATCGTAACGGGACAATGAGTCATCCTTTTTCGTGCATGCAGCCGGTGTTCATCGATTTATTAGACGTAGTCACGTCAAAATCTGCTCTCAGAGGAGAGCAGAGTTTCGCTCGGAGAGCCGAGTTTCGCTCCGAGAGCCGAGTTTCGCTCGTAGAGCCGAGTTTCACTCGGAGAGCCGAGTTTCGCTCGGAGAGCCGAACCGGTCTGTGTGAATGGACCATAATACACATAATACGTTATTCATATCATATTATATCCACATCTGTGCCCTGACCTTTGACTTGCGAACAATACACAATTATACTTCGAAAGTGTGTTTTTTTATTCTACTTGTCATAAAGAATTAAATACCTGTAAGGAACAGGGTGGTGCGATGTTTTATATAAATGTATTCCCTATTTATCTTCCTGAATAATGCCTCTAGGGCAATTTTTTTAAAATAAAACTGTCTTGTGTACTTATAAGTATAACTAACAAGCAACACGCCCTTGCTCCGCTCGTATAAATCCTCTTGACTCACTTTTTTTACTACTGAAAACTGCATTAAATTCCGTTGCGGAGTTTAAAACATCAAAGCGTAGAAACATCGGGACTTTGTAAAGAAGAAAATTAGATTTACTAGGAGGACTTAGGACTTAGGACTGCTAAAAACTAGGTGGTTTTTGGTAATAGAATCTGCTCCAAATAGGCATTGTTAGCCTGTTTTTTTCTAAAGTGTTATACAAAAGAGAAACATCATCAGAAATCTTTTGCCCTCATCCCAATTTAGGAATCGGCGTAGCATGTCCTTCTTATGACTATCTATATAAATAAAAAGAGAAGTCCTGACTGACTGACTGACTGACTCATCATCGCCCAGCCCAAACCCTTGGACCTAGAAAGCTGAAATTTTGCACAGAGGTTCCCTTTATAATGTAGACAAGGAATAAGGAAGGATTTTTCGAAATTCAACCCCTAAGGTAGTTAAATAGGGGATGAAAGTATGTATGGAAAATCGACATTTTCACGCGGGCGAAGCCGCTGGCAAAAGCTAGTCTTCCATATTTTAAGCATCGTACCAACAGTTTCACGTAGGTACAACTAAAAGTATTTTCTATAGTAATAAAATATTTTTTCCTTTCTTGACCATTTCGTCACGGAAAGCTAAAAATGACCCGTCAAGGCCGCAGTTACCGGCCGGCGGACCAGCTATTAAATACTCATAAAACATTACACACACTATTGATCCGTATCTATTTGTGTACTCGAGGGCGGAAATTAATTGTACATTCTTTGTTCTGGACTTGGGTTAGGAATTGGGTATTTGAATATATTTTTTTTACTTGTGATTCGGAAACAGTAAAAAAAAAGATAGACAAAAGTAAAAAAAAATAGTGTGATATCTTAAAAAATGCCTTAGTTTTAACCGATTTTAAAGGACGTGCTAGACAGATGTGACGTCATAATAACTTATCGCCATATAGAGTAAGATCCAAGAGCAATCAGACATAACTTATTTTCACACGGATGAAACCTGAAGTTTTCAGTAGCGTCTCGTGTGCCTTGAATACCTACGCGCTTTGTAGAACTTGCCGAGTGACACCTGGGCAGGTACCAGGTGAGAAAGGCTAATTGATCGGGATATTGCCATGCTATATTGGTCAGGCGCTTCAAAATCCAAGCTTAAAACCGTCTGACAAAAGCTCTGGTCCATCAAAAGTGTCTGACACTTATGATATTACTTTAAAATAATATTCTACATGACATATATAAAAATCAGCCATGTGAATTTAAGTTAAATAATTCTTATTTTTAGTTACCTTTCTCACCTGGTACCTGCCCAGGTGTCACTCGGCAAGTTCCACAAAGCGCGTAGGTATTCAAGGCACACGAGACGCTACTGAAAACTTCAGGTTTCATCCGTGTGAAAATAAGTTATGTCTGCGATTGCTCTAGGATCTTGGACTAATAGTTACGTAGTACTAATGGCCGTTTCACGCGACAAGGATAGAAAGTGCCCCACCAAAAACTTCTAAAGCGTGTAGCTACTCCGTTTTTTGATCGATTTTATAACTTTTTTTACACATCGTATTATTTCTTTTAGTTCTTTAAAATAACATAAAATTGTCATAAATTTTTGAGATTTTCCAATTAACATCATGGGTAGAACCCCCGAAGAGTTTGGCAGAGGTCTACTAAACTTAGTCAGTTTTTTAATCTCGAAGACTAAAATGACATTACGTGGGTTGCCAGTTTTTTGCAATTCTTAAATGATGATGTGCCACTACCGTAAAGTGCCGTTAGTAAAATCAAGTATACCGTTTTTTTTATTTATAATAAGTTATCCTGATTCGTTTCAATTCATTTATTGAACTTTTCGACGTATAGCCCAAAGAGTGAAATCATCCAATTTGTCTTTAAAATTTCATCTAAGGACGCGTTTACGGATTCTCGCAGCAAAATGTTTTTTTTTTAGTTTTACTACTACAAATATTTTGTGTTCGTAGAGCTATGTTTTTCAACACGAGATCCAGCTAAAAAACGACACAGGGTCCACCCACAACGGCGGCAGAGCGCAGATTAAGTTTTGCATTTCAAATTTTTGCGTAATTTATCATGACAGTGACCGCTAAAATGAACCTTAAGTCAAAGTGCTTAAAGTTCACGCAATAACGATTTTGCCGAAAAATTAGCTTTGATTGTTATTTTTTTTCTGGCTCTTCTTGTAATATTTTGATACCATTTATAGAAATTATTGGAGTTGAACTTGTCTACTTCCATAAAATATTTTTAAATAAATAAATTTATGTCATAAAAGAGAGAGTAATGTACCTAAAGTCAACACGATATTGCTAATTTTGTGCGGAGAGGCACAGATAATATTTTTTTACAATAATATTAACCAACATTTTCGAATAAAAAGAAGTAATTATTGAAGATGAAGGAGTAATCTATATGTGTTCATTATTGGTTTCATTTGGTTTAGTTTCATTTGCCACATAGAGTACCGAAAAACTGCTTATTTTCGTCAGATTTGTAAATACGTCCTTAAGGCCAGGTATTTTCGAAGAGCTATTTTTATTCTCTTTGTGCACCTTCAGCACCCTGTAGATTGTAGGTCTGGATATGTTCAGAATTTCGGCAGTGTTTAAAACACATTCGTGTTTTTTCGGCGTCTTGGTTGGAGATTCGGTTTTCTTTTCAGTATGAACATATTTGTAAGGTTTATATCCGTTTTATCGTGTACGGGAACAACACTGATAGCCTCCGAAAATTTATTTCAAATCGTCTAATAAATATAAAAAGTTACGATTCAACAAACTGGTATCGTAGGTACAGCACAAAATAAAAGAGCTGACAACTTTATTTGTAAGTTTGACATTTGCAAATGTCAGTGTGTCAATTTAGTCTCAGGGATTAAAATCAGACTTTACTTTTGATTAAACTTAATAACAAATGCAACATTCCGGGGTTAACTTTGCAGTATAATAAAAAATGTAGTCACTTGCAAAATTGCATGGGTACTTTTAGTCTTTATTACTTGTGAATAGAGTTCAGAACTGTCCATGCATTTTTGCAGGTGACTGTAGATTGCTTACGGAAGGCGCCAACTGATGTACAAAAAAAATATCAAAGACGCTCTCACACATTTGCTTTAGGTTTAGGGAGCATCTATTCCAAAACAGAATATATAATATGCCAAAAATTATGTCACCACCTACATAGTTTTACCCAACTGAGGAGGGTTTATAAAATAACACAAAAATGAAAAGCGTTTAAAAGAAGCCTGTATTGAAGCGTCTGAGAGCGCGCGTGTACATATGAATGAGCATTTTTTTTTTGGGTTGTAGAAAATCATCAAATAACCCCCCCGCTCTTGGGCAAAGCGGCAGGGAGTGCCAGACTTCTACTGACTAAAAACCACCCATGTTCCTTCTTCGCCCTTGTGCCGAGGCCACGTCATCTCTTTTGATAGTCCGCAGCCCCGACGGGCGTGTATATGAGCCTGACTGCATCTAAAAACTGACCTTATCTAGTGCATCTCAACCTTGACCGCAGCACGTGTACTCAGCCACGAGCCACAAATATAGGTCACATTTCCCTAGTAATTACTTACGTGGCTAGTAAAACAGGCATAAAATATTTATAGTAGCCATCGATCGCTGTTAATTTGGTTCCCTCTAGTTATCTAGCAGGTTTCAGTATTAAGGGGCGTTTTAATTGCTAGTCGTAACTTGTATTTTCTTGTTGATGCGTATTGAATTACCTCATAATATATGAAAACTCAAACTTAAAGGACTATCTATCTTCTATCTATATAAATAAAAAAGCTGTAAATAAAAAAAAGTAGTTAAAAAACTAAAAAACCCGACTGAAAAAACTGAAATTCTATTTTCATTTTTTCTTTTCATAATTTAATATTCAAATGAACCCCGCCTGCTTCCAAGTTTTGTTTAATTTAAAATGTGCTTGTTTTTTGCTTTTCAGTTTTTTCAGTCGGGTTTTTTAGTTTTTTAACTACTTTTTTTTATTTACAGCTTTTTAGTTCTTTTGTGTTTGTTCTTTCGTTGGTCGCGTAAAATTCTTCGCAGATGATTTAACTTTTGTGCTTGTTTATAGGATTTTCCACTTTGAATTTCTTTTAAACATATAAGTGTTATATATTTTTGTAATCTCCTTTTAAAACCCTTTATTTTGATACCCTACTCGATGGTATCGGAAAAATTTTTTTTTTTGAACTCCGCGATTTTGCCCCCAAAATCCGCAATTTTAAACGGTTTTATTTAGCTCACCCCGTTTGTTTTATTCTTGGATCAAATTTAGTAATTCAAATTTCACCCTCTTCCTGTCAACCGATTAATCTGAAATTTTGTATACACTTTGGATTTTGGTGACAATACAATTATGTTTATTCATTATCATTATAAATTCAAGATGGCCGCCGCTACAAAATGGCGGATAATTTATGTTTTATTAATCCCATCAATATGGGTATCAAATGAAAGGGCTCAACAAGCAGAATACAATATACTATATAAAATTAAAATCCAAGATGGCGGCTAAAAACTAGAAAATAAAAATAGGTAAAAAAACTTTTTAAGAAACGGTTTTATGTTAAACATACATTGCAATGTTTAAGATAAATGTACTAAAAACCAAAAAATAATAAAATAGATACAGTCGTGGGAAAAAACCGTGGGGCACGTCAATTCGGAACTGTCGTGCTGCGGAAATTACAATTGACGTGCCCCACGGTTTTTTCCCACGACTGTATCTATTTTATTATTTTTTGGTTTTTAGTACATTTATCTTAAACATTGCAATGTATGTTTAACATAAAACCGTTTAACTTAAAAAGTTTTTTTACCTATTTTATTTCTTTGTTTTTCAAATTTAATATAGCCTATAACACTCGCGCCATCAAGACGAATCTAATGACGTATATTTCATTCAAATCGGTTCATCCGTTTATGAGTTATGAGGGAACAAAGAAACGGACATACATACATACATACACGTCAAACACATAACCCTCCTTTTGGGCTTCGCCGCAGTCGGGTAAAAAGAGAAGTCCTGACTGACTCACTGACTCATCAACGCCCAGCCCAAACCCTTGGACCTAGAAAGCTGAAATTTTGCACAGAGGTTCCTTTTATTGTAGACAAGGAATAAGGAAGGTTTTTTTCGAAATTCAACCCCTAAGGGAGTTAAATAGGGGATGAAAGTTTGTATGAAAAATCGTCATTTTTGTAGTTAAACCGACATCCACGCGGGCGAAGCCGTGGGCAAAAGCTAGTACGAAATAAACTGAATAGTCCTAAAAATGACCGCACCTAAATAATACCAAAACCGTACAAAGTATACAAAGTACTCGTACGTGTACTCGTATAAACCATTGGCCTACTTGACAAAAATGTCAATCAATACCGCCGTGCTTCCGGAAATTAACGAAATGGATACCTTTAAGGGGAATGTCAAGCTGTTTGTTATGTAGATTTATTTATTTACTAGCTGATGCCTGCGGCTTTGCCCGCGTGGATGTCGGATTATATACTAAACTAGTGACCCGCCCCGGCTTCGCACGGGTGCAAAAAGGAATTAAAACCTTCCTCTTGAATCACTCTAATATCTAAAATACCCGCATCAAAATCTGTTGCGTAGTTTTAAAGATTTAAGCATACAAAGGGACATAGGGACAGAGAAAGCGATTTTGTTTTATACTATGTAGTGAAGTGATATATGGAAGATTTTTTTTAGATATGAAGGATTTTTTTTTTGTGTAAGTGTGAGGAAAAAAAATATTCTATCTAAGTATCTACAATTCAAGACTATCATTTATCTCTGTGCCAATTTTCATCCAGGTCCTTTCAGTTAGCCATTCTGGCTTGATTGAGTACACCAAACATCCATCCATCCATTTAAACTTTTGCATTCATGATATTCATTAAAAATGTAAAAGTATAAGCACTAAATATTGCCCTTACATATATAATATATAATCCATACTATAATATTATAAATGCGAAAGTAACTCTGTCTGTCTGTCTGTCTGTTACTCTTTCACGCCTAAACGGCTGAACGGATTTTGATGAAATTTGGTACAGACATAGTTTGGAACTTGAGAAAGGACATAGGATTTTTTTTTTCGCGAGATAAACCAAAAATCTGCCGGAAGTCACTATTCCACGCGAACGAAGTCGCGGGCAAAAGCTAGTATAATATATTCCACAACTATCACACAACGCCATCTAGTCCCAAGCTAAGCAGAGCTTGTGTTATGGGTACTAGACAACTGATAAACATACTTATATATTTCTAAATACATACATATTATAGATAAATTACACCCAGACACAGAACAAATGATCGTGCTCATCACACAAACATTTGTCCTGGGTGGGAATCGAACCCACGACCTCCGGCATAGCAGTTAGGGTCACTAACCACTAGACCAACAGGCCAGTCAATATTTTATTTAAATTACTACAAAACAAAGCTTTGACGAAAATCATCGCTAAAATTTTCACCTTTCACGTAAAGTAAAATTCGTTTCAAATATTTCGTAAAGAATGACAGCTATATCCTCCCCTTAATATAATAAACTTCTTCAATTCCAGTTGGCAGACTTTGTTTCTAACACTGACATATATATAGCATAATACAATTCTATCATTCACCTATCATTCATTCATTGTTGATCGTTCATTCTCTTGTCATTCATTTATGATGTAGACATTTGTTTTCCCATTCTGTTTAAAATAATATGTACTTATGAATGACATATTTAAGTCAAACTCAAGGCATTTATTTCAATTAGACCGTTACAGGCACATTTGTAAGTCAAAAACAAAACGATGAAGCTACAGTCACAAGTATAATAACTTGTGAAAGTAGTGTAGTTGTCTGTTCTTAGGAATAGACAACTACATTACTTATCTACTAGATTTCTGTGGAGAAGAATGGGCAAGAAACTCCTTGGATAGTCTTCTAAATTAACATTGTTTTACATTTGTTTAAAAAACGTTGCCCCACACTAGGAATTTCTCCTGTATCGTGGGTGCGTTTACAAACATTTAAACTCACATACACACCCAGACCCGAAACAACTATCTGTAGGCTACACAAATATTTGTTATGTGCGGGGATCGAACCCGCGACACGCAGCGCAGCAGTCCAATCTCTCAGCCACTGCGCCAACCGTGCCGTCTCGTACTGGATCTTGGTTACATCATTCATGTTGAGATTACACAAAATAATATGTGACAAAGATGTGGAAAGACGTGCACATTAAGAACTTCCAGAGTAAAAATAAAATCAACAATTTAACACTATAGAAATTAAAATAAACTGTGGCAGCTAAGAGATGACCAGCCCCTACTGACAGCACCCGTTCACGAACATGACGCATCATCATAATCAGCCTATAATGTCCCCACTGTTGAAACACGGGACTCCTCTCTAGGAGAGGGATGGGCTATAATCTACCACGCGGGCCCAGTGCGGATTGGTAGATGTCACATGTCATCAAATTTTTGGTTCTAGGACATGACGGTTTCCTTATGATGTTTTCCTTCACCGTTTTGTGAGCAGCGGTGATGAAATAAATTACACAAAGTAATACGCCTGCCGGTTTCCCTGAAGCGCAAACTCATCGACATGTGCATTCTGCCCGTCCTAACCTACGGTGCTCAGACGTGGTCTCTCACCGAGAACAGAAGTTCCGCCTTGGAGTATGCCAAAGGGCAATGGAACGTAGCATTTTGGGTGTCAAAAGACAAGATCGAATACGAAACACCACGCTGCGCTCCACAACGGGCATAGTGGATGTTGGCAAGAAGGCTGCTAGGCTAAAATGGGATTGGGCGGGTCACATCAGCCGCATGCACGAAGACCGCTGGGCAAAAGCCGCAACACTCGATGGTTGCCGGAAGACGGACGGCGCCGCCGAGGCCGGCCCAGAAAGAGGTGGCGAGACGATCTGGACGCGCATTACGAGGGCTGGTTCGAGGTGGCTCAGGAAAAGAGCACTTGGATAGAATTGGGGGAGGCCTCTGCCCAGCAGTGGGACAGTACAGGCTATTTAAAAAAAAATACACCTGCCTGGGTTCGAAGCCCACGACTTACTGCTCGTAAGCCGGGGCCGCCACCACTGCTACAACACGCAACATGACGCATAGATCAGCACCATTCCATACCAGAGGTGAGGTTTGTCCCAGCACTGGGAAAATTACCAACTAATCTATGAACGCAAAAATAATAAAGGAAGTCTTTACTGCTCATGACAACACACCATTTTGAAACAAAAACACATGATTAATGAATTTTAAACTGATCCCTTAATACGTAATTAATAATATGATGTAACGAGACCGCTGGGAGTTAGGCGTTGACCTCATTTTATAATGGCTAACACAAGTCATGGAAAGTACGCAAATAATGTAAGTATACCCAAAGGATTAGGGATATAGAATAGGTACACTTATGGAATTAAAATAGCTGTGCCACGTGGAGAAATATCCGGAAAACCGCTACATGAGGTTCTAAGGTTAAGCAGCGCTTGCCGAGGTCGGAATGTAGATGGGTAAACAATCATGTTCAATGCTTTCCGTGCCTGAGAAAGCGTGGTAAGCTGTTGGTCCCAGCTGTCATGTGAGATTTTTGGCAGTAGTTACTGGTAGTCAGAAGACCAAGTCTGACAAATAGTCCTACCAAGGGGTACCGTAGGAACATGGGTTCGGTTTTTGGTCAGTAGAAGTCTGACACTCCCCTTCGCTCTGCCCAAAGGGGGGTCATTTGATGATTTTCCATACCAAAAAAAAAAAAGGGGTACCGTATTATTCTGAGTTAGTCCTTGATAACTCGATTCCCAAGACTGGTTGCCACACTTTCAGGCCACTAACTACTTGAAACGACTGCCATAGATTTACAAATGACAGTTCGAACCAACGGTCTAACGTGCTTCCCGAGGCACGGAGGAAACTTATGTATGTAGAAGGTCACCCATCCACAAACCAGCTTAGGCAAGCACGGCTTAACTAATGGGTGCATTTACTGGAGTCGCGCCGTAATGTTAACTTCAAGGCGTTCGTGGTGCGAGTACCGAATTGTTATCTGCCCCAGGTGATGAAGGAAGACTTTTGGCCTCGGGACGTGGTGTTCCGTCGCTTCCGCGGACAAATTCCACTGGACAGCCAGCACAAGTGATGTGGTTACAAGTGAAGTGCTACTAACATAGTCTTAAGTCTTATTTATTAACAAGAGTTTTGTGTTTAATTTATATGTGTTAGTTTATAAGGTAATATCTATGGGCCATTGTAGCCTGCAATAAAATGATTATTATTATTAACTTAAAGATGGATCCGAGAGGCTCTTGTTATTAAGCCATGCTTTCGAAATTCAAACAGTCGAGGCTGTGGGTCCGTCGTATTTGCGGGTTGTTTGAAACAGATAGAGCGGACTCGATACAAAGGGCTAACAAGGAACATGGGTGGTTTTTAGTCAGTAGAAGTCTGACACTCCCTACCGCTCCGCCCAGAGCGGGAGGAGTCTTTTGATGATTTCCCGTCATCAAAAAAAAGATTCTAAGAGAGAACTTCATCATCATCATCATCAGCCTATAATTGTTCCCACTGCAGGGACTCAGGCCTACTCTCTAGGAGAGGGATGGGCTATAGGTAATCCACCACGCGGGCCCAGTGCGGATTGGTAGATGTCGCATATCTTCGAATTTTTGGTTCTAAGACATGCCGGTTTCCTCACCGTTTTGAGAGCAGTGGTGATGAAATAAATTACACAAAGTAATACGCCTGCCTGGGTTCGAACCCACGACCAACTGTTCGTAAGTCAGGGCCGCCACCACTGGGCCACCACTGCTCGAACCACTAAGAGAGAACTATTGTTTTTACAGAATAGGACTTCAATTATTTTCTGCGTTCCACAATGCCCGATATGGAATGATGAAATAAGTGCCATGAACTGCCACAAATCGATATTCTATGCACTGATAAGATTAGTTATATGCTTATCAATACTTAACTGTCGATAATTCCGTTAGCTAATAAAATATGACAAGTCTGGAATAAGGTGCTTGATCGAGCGATTGTTGACCTCTACTTTCGTATCGGGCACGACATTTACGGGAAAAGTTCATCAGCTACATAACATCACGATTGCAATACGCGAAGGGTAAGGCAGAGGTGTATCGAATAGAACACCCACATTTTGCTGTTTTTCTTAAGTCCTGTGTAGGTATTAGGGGGCTCCGTGGTAGCTATTGAGAAATCTGATAGAAAAATCCAAAAACACGTTCAAGTTCATCGTCTACTTGGTCTTTTATACCAACTGTGTTGGTATCAGCCTTACGAAAAAACTTTTTTACAAAAAATAAAACCGACTTCGACAAAAATAAAACACAAAAAAGCGAAAAATAAAAAATCTGCTTCTGAAGTCGGTGACTTTTGTTTGTTTGATTTCATATTTTTGCCACCGACTTCTGAAGCTGATTTTTTATTTTTCGCTTTTTTGTGTTTTATTTTTGTCGAAGTCGGTTTTATTTTTTGTAAAAAAGTTTTTATTTTTCACTTTTTAGTGTTTCACATGTGCCCTTCACAACGTACCGGCGTGATGTTATGTTATGAACTGGTGTAAACAATAGACAGTCATGAGATTTCAGCAATCCCAGTCCATTTGCTATCATTAATTGAGGAGTTCCGTTGCCTATCTCCGAAGTTCTTCATCAGATCTTCACGTGGCGTGATATTATGTTGTGTGATGGCGTAAACAATGCTTAGATATGCTATAGCAACAATCGCGGTTAATCTGCTGTTATTTATTGAAGAGTTCCCCCGATTTCTACAAGATCCCATCATCAGATATTAAAATGGTGACAATGGGACCACACGGGAAGCACCAGCTTTCAAATGAAAAAAGAATCATGAAAATCAGTTCACCCAGTCGCCAGTTATGAGCTAAAAAACATAAAAAAAAAAAAATACAGTCAAATTGATAACCTCCTCCTTTTTTTGAAGTCGGTTAAAAAGAAGTCGGTTTACGAAAAGCGAGTGCCTATCTAACCCCTAAAACCCAGTAAATGACTGTCGGATTCCCAAGTCCTGGATTCGGAGTTCGCACCCAAGACACGCTACTCTGAATTTTTGGATTCATTGTCTGTTGTATATTAATATCAATTGCTTCGGTAATGGAAAACAGTCAAATCAGAGGTCTATGAGCAGCGTTAAAACTCTGATATCTAGTTAGGCTCTAACCACACGGAAACCTGGACTGGTTTTGAGATTTAAGGGGTTTTCTGACTACCTCTGACAGATCTAGAAATTACAGCTAGATACAATGGCTTTTCTGGCTTTCATGAATGTTTTTTTGCATGAAAGACTCTCTATGTAACGAATCACCAGCCATTCTTAGCCCTGACCTTGTCAAAAGTAGCTAAAGTAGCTTATTGTAAAGTCAGCAGCACCAACATGTATACAGTTATCAATGTTTAAGAAAAAATTTCGCCATTTTTTTTTGATGGGTGGAAAATCTACGAAGGTTCCCCCCCCCCCCCCGCCGCTCTTGGGCAGAGCGAAGGGGAGTGTCGGACTTGTACTGACTAAAAACCAAACCCATGTTCCTTCTTCGCCCTTGTGTCGGAGCCGCGTTAACCTTTCGATAATCAAAACTTAGTTACCCTATGTTAATATGGGTTCCAAAATATTAGTTTCATGTTGTTAGTAGTCATATCCTATAGTTGCAATCGTCATTTGTACTTTGCCAAGTGTTAACACGTTATTGCTCGTGACTGTACCTGTGATTGAACTTCGGTGCAGTAGTTTTTATTTAAGCCACGAGAGCTCTTCATTTATAGTTGCATACGTACTACAACAGGGAGCAAAGGTTCATCGCTCCCACCTGACTAGGAGGGTTCCCGTTGAGTAACTGGTCAGTGAACCGCGGAGTGACCGCGATAAACAAAGAGTACGGGTCGCTAACGGACGCTTTTAGTTCAGAGCCCCATAAATACTTTGACACTAGTTTTTAAGGACTAACTACCCGAAAATATGAAAGAGTTCGGCAATATTTTTAACCGACTTCCAAAAAGGAGGAGGTTCTCAATTCGATTGGTATTTTTTTATGTATGTATACCGATATCTCCTTCAATTGTAAACCGATTTTCAATTTTTTTGTCGTATTCGTAAGAGTATACTCCCGAGGTGGTTCTAATGACACCAGGTCGGGATCTGATGATGGGATATCAGGTAAATCGAGGGCAACTCTCAAATGTTTATGGAAAGTTATTACGTTTTTCATATATTTTCTAAAGCTGTTCAAGTATTTACGTCTGTTATCATAATTTCATGAGGATGCGCTGATGATGGAAATTATACCCCTCAACGCCAACCGAACCATGCCGTTTTTAGGGTTCCGTACCTCAAAAGGAAAAAACTGTCTGTCTGTCTGCCTGTCCAACCATTCCCCCTCCCCTTATCTCTAAAACTACTGAGTCTTTGGTGCTAAAATAAAATGGAAAATATCTCAATATCTACTAAAATGATAGGGAACCCTTCATGTGCAAGACCGACTTTCACTTGGCCGGTTTTTTCAGGCTCAACCTACCATCATACCTAGCTAAACACAACTTTAAGACTCTGTAAAGCGAAACAATAACAAAAGCCAAAACATTGTAATTCTAAGAATTCACGGATTGTTAAAATATGCAAGAGTTCGTTTGTTAAGACAAGACCTTCAGTATTTGTAGGCCGAGAGAGAGGGCAGTTCAAAATAATGTTATTGTGAATTAATTTGTTTAATGTTTGTTGTGAAAAAAATGCTTTTGAATATTTAAAAAAACTGTAGTTTACAAAGATTTTCCCATCTCTCTTCAATCTATATCCAAAAAGGTATTACCACAAAGTTTAATGAACCTCACAAATTATATCAGCTATTCGGATACTGATCATAAACTTGTAGAATATTGTTAAGCGTCGGCAAAGAGAAAGAAGAAAGAAAGATAAGCAGAAATATTATACAATAAAAAAAGCAGTAAACACACAACTTACAACTATTATTAAAAAAAAATAGGTACAGAAAAGAAAAAACAAAAGTTTGAGTTTACATAAACTTAAAAAAAAAACAAAAAGTCGAAAATAAATCAGTTTCTTAAGTCGGTGACTTTTGTTTGTTTGATTTCATTTTTTTGCCACCGACTTCAGAAACTGATTTATTTTTGACTTTTTTGTTTTTTTTTTTAAGTCGGTTTTATTTTTTGTTAAAAAGTTTTTATTTTGCACTTTTTAGTGGTTCACATGTTCATGGGTCATAATGTGGACAATATAGTTTTTTTTTTAGATTTGTCGATTTTTCAAAAACCGCTTGTCATTTTTCCTCATTTCTCCATCACATGCAAAGGACATGGCCGGTTTCTGCCCTCAGGATCAATTTAAAATTGTAATATAGGTACATATTAAGTTATTATTATGACTTAAATAAATAAAAACAAATCGCCCCAATTTTATTTCTCTAGAACAGGCGACAAAAATTGCAAAAAAGTGTGTTGATTGTCTTTTGTTCACCGGTTGATCAACTACATACTAGCAACTGGTGATCTCATGGTCACCTAAAAATACACATCTCGTCTAAATTGAACTTTAAATGTATAGGGCACTCCAAATGGGTTTTAAAAGAGAAATAATTAAACGAGCCTCAGTTTTTTTAATTGGCCACAGGATCAAACTTCTAATTTTATAACTAAGCCACGGGAAAATTATATAGCCTCTATTATACTAATTCGTCTTCTTTACAACGCCCACTAAATATTCTATAGAAAGCATCAAGTGACGATCAACATTTATATTAACTTGTCCTTGTTATTTATACATAGGCACCTAATTTACTAACTCAGCCACGGAATTTATATCTCACCACCATTTTACATTTTACAGCTTCAACACAAGGCCCTCAAAAAAATATAAATGAAGCGACCGTATTCAACATCATTTATTATAACTTCGCATGTAAAATAATACATCACATTCTTTTATCGTGAAAATAGCAACAGAAAGATTTGGAGCGAGCGCGCGACACGACAGCGACCGGCCATTTGCACCAATCAGAGAGCGCCATGAAATGTCAACTTTTGATACACTTTAGATATTTACGTTAAAAATACCTATTAACTACAGAAATGTTTTTACCATTGTCTAATTGACTAGTCACAGGCAGATTGTATGATTCGTTATTGTAAACTGAGGGAAATAGGTTAGGTTAGGTTAAAACTGTGACCAAACGTGCGCGAGCCGAGCGAGCGAAGCGAGCGGTGCCGCGGCAGCGGCCGGCGAGCGCTACTTCCGAGTTGCTTGCAGAAATGTTTTCACAATTTTTTGTCTAGTTTTCCGATAAAAATGAAGTTCTGAAGCGATTCTGTCGATAACTTTTGTAGCACATCATGTAAATAAAATCGATCTTTAGGACATTCGATACTCTGAACTTCAATATTTAGGTCATTAAGTACTCTGAATTTCTGTATTTAAGCCTTTCGATGACACGACAGGAGTTTATACATTCTATTAGTGGCTATAATATAATATTTGATGACAATTTTAATTAATTTTTGATGCTCAGTTAATGTGGCATGAGTTATAATTTAAACGTACTGAGTTAATAAATTAGAAGCTAATTGAATATTTTTTTGATGCCATATATTAGTATTTTAGAAGTTTACTGTTTGAATTCATGTTACAAATTTAGATGCTAAAAAATAATCACGATGCTGAGTTGTATTTAGAGTGGCTTTAAAAAAGATAACTTGTGGCTAAGATAGTATTTTTTAGATGCTCGTTAATTGTGGCTGACTTAGTAATTTAGAAGGCAAGTTAGATTTTTAGATGCAAATAATGCTATTAAAAAGAAGCCGGTTTAATTAGCACCCGTTTTAAAATAAGCCCCGGGGAAAAAAACATCGATTTTATATCATTTATATAGGCATCGGGATCGTAAACGGGACATAAAAGCTGTGTTTAGGGCTGTCGTGTATCAATCTTTACGAAGGGTTAGGATAAATAACCCTCCTTTTTCCTTCGCTGCAGTCGGGTAAAAACAGCTCCCCTAAAAATGTTTTTTTCATCAAATAGTCACTCGAGGAACCTTTGTAAACTGAGTTGTATTGCTAATTTTAATCATTTTTACCTCAGTAAAATCACATTTTTGTTACTGTCCAAAATCATATTTTATTTAACATATTATTATAACCTGACACTGATCGGTAAATTGCAAAAATTGTAATAAAAACGTATTTTGCGGGCTACCCTGTAGTATCAACCTTAACATAATAAAAGTGTAGGTATATCCATATATAGCCATCTGTTTATCCTATCGGGAATTCCAGCTCTACGTTACACTATAATATTGTCATTTACACGCTAGTTCTGAAAGTTTGACCATCCTTAAAGCCATATAAAATAAGTTTTATTCGACCCCGTCTCTTTGCCGACGCTTACCAATATTCTACAAGTTTATGATCAGTATCCGAATAGCTGATATGATTTGTGAGGTTCAATATACTTTGTGGTAATACCTTTTTGGATATAGATTGAAGAGAGATGGGAAAATCTTTTGTAAGCTATAGTTTTTTTTTTATATTTTATAAAAAATATTACGAGTAATATTATTTTGGATACATTGCAGTCTAATCGGACGCAGCTAAATAGGTACCAATATTTTACAGTCATGTGCCAAAAATAGTTTTCTGACCTCCACAATCTTCTTACTGGTTAATACGATGTACCCCTTGTTAAATCTTTTTGAAGGTAACCATGAAGTAAAACGTTCGAACGAGTTTTTCGATAGCGATCAAGTCGGCGGAATCAAGCAGATACGTGATTTCTGTCGTTTATGAACATTTGCTGTTGTCGATTTTTTTGTGTCGTCCTGTTGTATTTATAAATATTAATTTATTATGCGTTGTATGTTTGCATGAACGTCATGTTTTATTCTTTCTTTTTATTTATAATACCAGAGATAACGTAGATTTATGCCTCTCCACCATCACACTCTAATGTGATACATTACACATACCACGAACGTAGCGTCTACGCAGCGTAAGCGCAACGTTAAACCTTACCAAACACACGCCAACTAAATCGTAAACCCGCTCTCCATTGAATTAAATCCACTATCAAAAAACTACTTTTACCCATAAAAAAGTAACGCAAAACATTTGCTAGCTCCTGACCTAAAAAAAAAGGTAGGTAGGTATATAAACCCGCGTGGTTTCAATTGAAATACCTCGGCAAAGTTGGCTTGATAGATTTCGTGCGAGCGGCTTACAAAAGCGGTTTTCTAAAACCGGGAAAAAAAGGAAATTGTTGAATTGCAAACTCTTTGAAAAGCGTTCGATTTAAAACGTTCTTTGTTTGTTTGGATAAAATGGTTGTGTTTTGTTTAAAAGGTCGTTAAATGTAAATCAAAATGGAGTATTATGGAGAGACAGTCACTAACTGGGTTGAGGAGGTCAGATAGGCAGTCGCTCCATGTATTAGTATTCAGCTGCATCCGGTCAGACTGGAAGCCGACCCCAAAATAGTTGAGAAAAGGCTAGTGGATTCGATTTCCGTGGCGGGCAAACTGTTCTTGGGTTTATCTATAATAAATTTGGCTGAACCAGGCTGTTTTACTTCCGTCACATCACCATGTCAGGGCCAGTTGAAAACCAGCGTCGGGTACTAGTTGCTCGGCAGTTTGCTGAACTGGTCCTATTTGGTGCAGCCGTGAGGTACACTCAATTTCGTGTTTAGTTCTTAGTTTTCTTTTTTAAAATTTTTACTTTGTTGTGTGCACTTGTGGCATGTGCTAAATAAAAATGTTTTCTTTCTTTCTTTTTCTTTAATTTCTCAGTAGCAGATTCAAAGGCTGAATAATTATGTGCCCGGTTGATGGCAATTGGCAACAGACTCGCTCCTATTACATGGGACTCAAACATACTGACAAAATGTGGGTAGACTAATTGGTTAACCTCTGACTGAGGTTAACCAATTAGTCTACCCACTCGTTTTTTTTGGAGTTTGGGAAATCATCAAAAATGACTCCTCCCGCTCTGGGCGGAACGGAAAAGAGTGTCAGACTACTACTGACTAAAAACCACCCATGTTCGCGGCCGTGGTGTCTCTTTCGAACAACGCAGCAACTATACCTAAGTGCGCTTTTCACGACCGCTAGCTAAACCTCGGCACGCGTAGCGTACCCTTGAAACTCGACCGTGCAACTATGATTATTTAACACAGCTCCCCACGAAGTGAGTTCGTCCAACTAAATAATACAACCATTCATACATATTAATACAGCCAAGCAACATTGCTGTATTTTCTAACAGTCGGGCTCTCTGCCTATTAGTCGGGAACAGGGATGTTACGGAGCTCCGTTACCGTAACCGAAACTATCGGATATCCGAAATAATATAAAAACCGAAACCAATTTAAAAGTTTTGGATAGTTTCGGATGAAGGCGGAGTCTGAATTCATATTTTTTTTGTGTTATTTTCCAGTAATTGGCGGGATTTCAGATAATTATGTAACACTGTCTTTATTTTGCCTGGCCAACGGCAGATTTAAATATCCGTATCCAAAACTAGCGGGTAATTAAAGGCACGGTTGGCGAAGTGGCTCAAGTTGTTGACTGATGCGCTACGTGTCACGGGTTCGATCCCCGCACGGAACACATATTTGTATGGCCTACAGATTCTGGTTTCGGGTCTGGGTATTTGTGTATGTGTGAGTTTAAATGTTTGTGAACGCACCCACGATACGGAAGAAATTTCTAGTGTGGGACAACGTTTTATTAATAAAAAGTAAAAGTATATCCGTATCCGTATCCAGATCCGAAATTTCATCACATCCCTGTTTTAGAATTCACAATTGACGTAAAGACAACAACGATTGCCTATTGTAAAGTAAATACGTCAAGTAGTGAATAATTTCCCTCCGTTTGAAGTCTTGTTTAGATAATTCAGTCTTGCTAGTACAAGAGGATTCTCATTCCAACATACTATTAGTCTATTACGTGTTTATTTTGTATATCTTTCACAGTCAAACTGTTAAACATTTACTTAGATCCTTCATAAGTGGTATCTGTTATTAAATCGATAAATTGAAATAACTTATAGGTCATTAGGAAACTTATTAGGTTTGTTTGGTTTTTGTTTAGTAACCCTTTGGATAACCTCATGCTAGAGCGAACATTTATTTTGATATATAAAATGCGTTTTAACTTATTAAGAGTTTTGACTGGCACTAGTCAAAAGTAGTTTTGACCGATTAAGAGTTTTGACTGTAACAGTAGTACTAACTCTAGGGCAATTCTTTAAAATATGAAAAAAAGTACAAAAAGTCCTAGAGTATGTGGTCCACCACGTATTCTAGGACTTTCCGTACCTAATAGGAGTATTAAAGTAATTTTCCTATGTGCATGCTCCTCGAGGAGAGTTTTAGTTTATAATGCACGCGGGCAAAGCCGCGGGCATCAGCTCTTCTATATCTATCTATCTATCTATATAAATAAAAAGAGAAGTCCTGACTGACTGACTGACTGACTCATCAACGCCCAGCCCAAACCCTTGGACCTAGAAAGCTGAAATTTTGCACAGAGGTTCCCTTTATAATGTAGACAAGGAATAAGGAAGGATTTTTCGAAATTCAACCCCGAAGGGAGCTAAGGATGAAAGTTTGTATGGAAAATCGTCATTTTCACGCGGACGAAGCCGCTGGCAAAAGCTAGTCTTTAATAAACTCAACAGGAGTGAACTAATATAACGTTTCTCTAAAAATTGGCGAACTCAATCTACCGTACCAAATATAACAGAAGTCAGAAATTTATTGCAAAACTTTTTCTCATTACGTTTCCCATCACAGTTTTGGAACTAGTCCTCGTAAATTTATCCAATTGTTCGCTATCACTGTGATGGACGCATAATTAAGTTTTTTTAGGGTTTCATTCCTTTAAAGTTAAATTCGGCCAAGTGTAAGCCGGAAGAATACATTTTAAGAGTTCCGTACACTAAATTATCATCATCTTTTGGAAGGCTAAAGAAAAGATCCCGTCGGGGCTGCGTGTTGTTCGAAAGAGATACCGCGGCCTCGACACAAAGGGTTAAGAAGGAACATGGGTGGTTTTTAGTCAGTAGACGTCTGACACTCCCTTTCGCTCTGCCCAAGAACGGGAGGGGTTATTTGATGATTTAATAATAATAGCATTTATTTCGGGCGGCGCCCATAGTGTTAGTAACAATGATCTTAAAAACTAGTGTTAGTAGACATAATACACAATACAAATTAACACTAAACAGTATGGAGTTTCATCCAATGACGCAGCATTGGAGACTCCCATCTATCTGTGAATAAACTCAAGATAGTGTTGGTGCTACCACGGAGACGAGCAAGTAGGGAAGCGCTTCTTTTACGTATGATGGCCGCAAAGCCATCAATATGCCTTTCCGCAAACATCCCTGACGCACTACATCGCCATGGCAGCCCCAACAATATCCTACCTCCTGATTTACCACCCTTGAAAAAAAAAGGGTCTTGTCTACAGCAGCCCTCGATTTTATGAAAAAGGAATTGTTTCAGAAGCATTATTCATTATTCTCTTAAATATTGAGATTATAACTAAAATCCTATTCTGCTAAACTAATCCTGCTAATATTATAAATGCGAAAGTTTGTGAGGATTTATAGAAGATGAATGTTTGTTACTCCTTCACGCAAAATCTACTGAACGGATGTGGATGAAATTTAAAACACAGGTAGTTTACAACCTGGATTAATACATAGGATACTTTTTATCCCTCTTGTATGATGCTGTGAGACAATTATCGAACTCCACGCAGGCGAAGCCGCTGGCACAAGCTAGAACCTCCATAAAAAAAATCAAATTGTGTATTAATACCCTAATCCTCAAGGTTTTGAAGTCATTACCCATGTCACTTTGTGGCTGAAAATGTTTGTGTGTTTGTTTGTGAGGCTGTGCTAACACAATTATAGGACGTGACGTCATCGCTTGGGGCTGTAAGTTGACCATTACGAAGTAGAAAATGACCGGACAAAAGCTGAAGATTTAAAAATAAAAAAAATGTTACATTGTGACTGTAATTCCCGAAGTGTTGGAGGAGTACCTACCTAATAGTAAACCCAGATTTCATCAGTTATGTTTAAATCCCATGTAACAGGGGGGTGAGCCTATTGCCGTCAACCGGCCACAAATCCAGACTCCGTGGCTGTTACTGATAATTTCCTGATGGAAAAAGTAAATAACACTTTGCCCGACAAGGGAATCCAACCTAGGACGTTAAGTGCAGCAGTCGAACTTGCAACCACTAGACTATCGAGGTAGTCTCTGAAATATTGAGCCAAAATATGTACCTCCATAAAAACTCCAAATAGTGGATTATTACCCTAATCCTCAAGGTTTTGAAGTCATTACCATGTCACTTTGTGGCTGAAAATGTTTGTGTGTTTGTTTGTGAGGCTGTGCTAACACAATTATAGGACGTGACGTCATCGCTTGGGGCTGTAAGGTGACCATTACGAAGAAGGGACAGTAAGGACATAAAATAAATATAAAATAAATTTTATCAAAATCCGTTCATTCATTTCAGTTAACAGATTTGGGTACATTTTTGCCGCCTAAACTATAAACTGCATTCTAGGACATAGGATAATTTTTATCTCAACAATAAATTATCCCGTGAGTCATCCACTCACGAATCACACGCGGACAAAGCATGCTAGCTGAAGCTAGTATATATATATTAAAAAAAAAAAAAAAAAACAAAAAAAAAAACAGTCTTATCTTTTTTAGATGTTGAGAAATCATCAAATGACTTCTCCCGCTTTGGCCCGAGTGGAAGGGAGTGTAAGACTGACTAAAACCACTCATGTTCCTTCTTAGCCCTTTGTGTCCGGAGCCACGGTATCTCTTTCGAACAACCCGAAGCCCGACGGGCGTCAGTCCTTGCGGGCCCCTGCAATGTTGTTGACATGTCTTTGAGGCGCGCGTGGAACACGAACGCGCTGTCAATACAGCCTGTCGTCGTCATAATTATGACGGACGGACGGTGAGCTAGCCCATTACCGGCTGTCCACAGGCCCGCGATTTTATTCTTATAGTGTGTGTTTTACTTCTAAACTCATCTAACCAGAAACAAATTCAATCAAACGTATATAATGAAGACCAGAACTGGCAAAAAAGTTCAAAGTATTTGTTCAAATAACAAAAAACAAAAAAGTTCTAACAAATAGAATAAAACCCTGTCAATAATTATGTCCAGATGAATTGAGCAGAAGTCCAAAGTATTTGAAAACAACAAAAAAGTTCCAACAAATAGAAAAAAAAGCCAGGTCAACATGTCCGGATCAATAGAGACGTGTGGTAATCCTACTCGGGGCACCGTCGCCTAGGGAACGTGGGACCTTGAACGAACCGAATATTTTGCCGGCCCATTCTTCGTATCATTATCGAAACGAAATTAGATCTTCACTTTTATTATATTCCTAATATAATAATTATAAATAGTTCAGTAGTATTCGTCATCAAATTCTTGCCCTATTTTGGAGGGTGGGAAATGACTCCTCCCGCTTTGGACGAAGCGGTAGGGAGTGTCAGACTTCTGCTAACTAAAAACCACCCATGTTCCTTCTGAGCCCTCTGTGGTCGGGGCCGGTAGTCCGGTACCTCTTGCGAACAAACTGCAGCCCCGGCAGACGTCGGTCCTTTCAGGTCGGTCCCTGCAATGTTGCTAAATAATCTGCATAATCTTCATGTGTGTATTACACCAAGATTATGTCTGTACTGCCTTGAACATATTGTAAACCCAAACGATTTTAAAAGAGTGTCCATGAAGTTTCTTGCTATTCTTCTCGAAGAGGGAGAGGAAGACAAGTGACAGTTTACAGACGAATATGGAAGAACAAAAAGATAAAAAAAAAAACGTGTGGCACTCGGAGACTGCCGCGATAAAGCTATTGCATAGCATTTTTTATCAACTTATGCAATTATAATTATTTATTTATTTTATTTATGCAGTATTTTTTTCCTTTGTTTGAACAAAAATAACGATATTAAGAGTTTGATCATCGAATTTCGCGCGATGTACATTAAATAATATAAATAAAAAGTAACCTTCATAGACTAAGCTAGTAAGAAACTCTATGACAGAAAATTTAAAAGAAAAAGTATTGACAGCCTGACGTAAGTGTCATAACATTGAAAATTATTTATTTTATTTTAGATATTTGACAACCTTGTTATTTTTCCGTAACCTAGCAACCTACGCTCAAGTTATTTTCGTTACGGAATTTCTGGATTCGGTCTCCACGCTCAAGGCCCGCGATAGAAGCTATGCAATAGCATAAAAACGTGTTGTGCTGACCCCAAGTAACATGAAACAATGAGTAATGGGCTTGCTCACTATTACGTCTTATGATGACACGACGACAGGCCGTGTCGACGGTGCGTTCATGTTCCACGCGCGCCTCAAAGTGATGTCAGCACAATCAAAAATCAAAATCAAAGCATTTTTTTTTTTTTTATTATTATTGATAGGTTCGCGTTTGACCACTATCTCACCTGATGGAAAGAAGATGGATCAACCTGATGGATTTCAAGTAGGCCAATTACAGGCACTTTTGAATAGTCGAATTAAACTAACTACGGCACTCAGAGATATCCAACGATTACTCAAGCCGCCACCCAGCAAAGGCCTGACATACTTTTGTATGACAAAACTGCCAAAAACCATTACCAAAATAGTCAGGAATCGATGTTAAATTACGCTCGATAAAGCTGATTATTGACCACTTTTCAACCTTAATGCTAAATACATAAGAGTCAAACAAGGTCATCGCAAAGAGCTTTATTTCAGCACATGGGTGAACCTAATGCAACCTGTTGGTTGTGTGTGTCTATATAGAGGTGATGTGGCTAGGACAATAAAGTGAATAATTTAACGCAAACTACATTCATAGTCTAGTGGACTGCTTTGTTTTGCAATTTCATCTACAGTATGCTAGGATAAACGAGGGACATATTGAGGGAAGGTATTCAGTATTCGATTCCCGTCCCAAATATGTAAAAAAAACTATAACCATAATTTGTGACGTAATTGTGCCATGGACCGCACGCTCTCCAGATCTCACATTGTCTGCGTCAAATTTTAAATATGAAGGAAGATACCGCAGCCTCGGACACAAAGGGCTAAGAAGAAACATGGGTGGTTTTTAGACAGTAGATGTCTGACACTCCATTCCGCTCTGCCCAAGAGTGGGAGGAGTCATTTGATGATTTTCCACCCGCCAAAAAAAAGGCAAGTTGGTGAGAGGGTTTCACTGAAGTAGAAATGAAGAGAAGAATAAGTTCTGTTCTCGGAACCGGTACGATCCAACATGGTATAGCACTCGGCACGTAAGTTGAAACAAAATGGCGGTCGTTCGCGAAGCTACAATCATGAAAATAAGTCGACTGTGACCCGATAATGTATTACAGATTGCATCCCGTAAGTTGAATTATGATCTTGAATGCTCAGTTGCACATTTTCGTTCGAATCTCATTCTATTTTTGTCATTTTACCTATGCGGACCGCCATTTTGTTTCAACTTACGTGCCGAGTGCTATAATGCGCACTGCTGTGCCTACGACACACTGTCTTATACAACTGCATCACTCCACGACGATTGAGAAAGTCGCGCAGTATTTGAAAGGGGTCAGTGACAATCGACTGGACTTTTAGGGTCGAAAGGTTTGCATCGCAACATCAACTTTAAGTCATTTGTGGTACGGGATTCAAACCACCATGCTACTTCAAAACTCGGGGCTACTACTAAGAATTTTCTAATGCAAAAAAACTAATATCACTTTTATCCGACCTGTGAACGAACCCACGTCCCTACGATCAGCACTGACACTTGCGACCTACGAGACCAACAGTACAGCGAAATATAAAAACTGTTGAAACCTCAGAATTTTGACCCGAAAACTCGTAATAATCTTTTCCGTCAGACATTTCATTTTGAAAGTTCAATTGGAGTGGTGTGTCAATATGAAAAAACTTCCCGACTTGACTGTTACGAGTAACTTGAAGCTGTTTGTGAATTAGGACGTGGATTCATTTGGGTGAGTCCTAAAGGTCGGGACATATTGGCTGTGCTGAATTGAGGTTAATTTCCGCTGCATAAAATCTGATATGTGTGCGTTCGTAATTATCCTGTTTGACTGATTATGTTTTTGTGTGTTTTTTCGTCACCTATATAATGATTCTTGATTTGCTTATCTTATTATTCTGATATAAAGAGCAGTGCTGGCCCAGTGGTTGCGGCCTGGACTCACGAACAGTAAGTCGTGAGTTCGATCCCAGGCAGGCGCATTACGTTGTGTAATTTATTTCATCACCACTGCTCTTAAAACGATGAAGGAAAACATCGTGAGGAAACATGTCTTATAACTAAAAAAATCGAAGACATGTGACATCTACGAACCTGCACTGGGCCCGCGTGGTGGATTATAGCTCATCCATTTTAGGTTGATGATGATGATACGGTTCTCAAATTATCTCACTATTCCCCGCGACTTTCGTTCAAGTGAAATTATCGTAAAATATTCTTAGTGCCACTTTGGTTTTTTATTTATTTTATATTGGGGATTTTTTGCACGGATTCTTAATATTGTAATAAGATACCCCTTGGTGATACTACTAATCAGACTTTTCATTGCTAGCTTTTATTCCAAATAATATACTTTAATTTTCGATTAACATTACCGCTAATGGAATGTCACTTCGCCTAGGCCTTTACCATTCATTTGTTGAAACTTAGTTCAGTAAGTAAGTAAGTAAAGTAAAGTGGAAACAAAAAGATACCTAAGTTTCTAAGACCAAGAGAAAGGACTAAACTTACTTTAAAGTTCTGTGGTTGATTGACGGACGACACTACCTAAACCACAAAACACGAACGATGGGATTCAGTTCAGTAGGAATATATCTTTTTTTTTTTTTAAATATATATGGGCTTTGCTCTTGACTTCAATCTTGCCCTAAGGACAGAGATGATCTTGAGGTTTTTCCATTTGAAATTTCCCAGAGGCAGTCATGGTACACACATAGTTCTAGTTCTGTCAAGTTTCCACACTGGAATGAGATTAGGACTGTTTTAAGACGTCATAGTAGGGCACCATTTGTGAATAAGGGGCAAGGTCTTATAGTCACCTGCAAAATTGCATGGATAGTTTAGTGTCTATTTTCCTGTGAACGTTTATAGTCGATAACTTGTTTACGTTAGGTCGCGTCGTTTCTCGCTTCACACGATTTTATTTCTGAATTGTCCATGCAATTTTGCTGGTGACTGTATACACACAGAGAGTGTTGTACACACGGCTACACATCAAGCTATACAAAACCAGTTAATCTTGGCCTCACTTTTATACTAAATTTTTTCGCACAATGAACGATCAGATTATACTGGAAATTTATAGCTACACATCAAGCTCCAGTAGCATCATTTCAAGTATAAGCTGGTCTCGCATTGTCTAGGATTTCCGTACAGTGCGAACTGCGAGATCAGCGTAAACTTGAAATATAGCTTGATGTGTAGCCGTGTGTACATTCAATATGACTTTTGACAACACACAGCGCGTCACTACGAGAAACGTCACTGTCATAGTACGTGTAACTGTCAGATCTCCCGCCATAATTGACAGATTGAGTGACAATGCACAACGGAAACCATATTGATGATAGAATTCTTTTCCTTCTTATTTATAAACGCGGAGTAATGTTATACGAGTACTAGTATTTACTTTATACTACACCTGCTTGGAAAGTACCTTGATACTTTATCAAATTTACGGTAGAAAGTACGTCATTGCTTAACGAACAAATATGCGGGGAGAAAACGCATCTGAGCGGGAGAGAATGGATTTTCATACACTTTTCTCTCCCGCTCAGATTACAATTTGAAAAAAGAACATGTGAAAATTGCAGACGCCATCATTGGCGCCATTTTGAATTTGAATTAGAATTTAAATTTAGTTTTTTATTTTCCTCGTAGGTGTAGTATAAAGCACTATGTATCACTCGAGAGAAAGTGCGATTCCCGATCTCGGGTGTTTTAAAGCCCTTGCCTACGGCTTCGGGCTTTAAACGACACCCTCGACGGTAATCGGTCACTTTCTTCTCTCGGTGAACAATGTACTATTGCTTCGCTTTAATAGGTATATCTGTTTTGACCGACTTACAGAAAAGGAGGAGGTTATCAATTAGGTTGTATTTTTTTTGTGTATTACCTGTGCTGTGTGTGTGAATGTGAACCGATTTGGAAAATTCTTTTTTTATGTGATAGGACATAATTTTCACCAAAGTATGGAAGAAATAGATATGCTACGCCGAGCCCAATAAAATTATTGTTACATAGAGATTTCATCAAAATTGGTTCAGGCTGGTTCATGATGGATAGTCCTTAATAACTTCTAGTTATGACAAGAATTAGTGTGGTATTCTACAACAAAAAAAGTTTATAGCGACAAGTCAAGTGTTATAGGATAATTTTCAAATCAAAACAATTCTCAATTCATTATTACGAACCATAATAAATTGTACGACTATTATTTAAACTGAAAGCGGGATATTAATAATAGTGTACAGTAACCATGTCAGTTTAAAATCTTATATAATAGGGGATTGGATCGGACTGGGTCAAAATAATATGATTCTGTTTAGTCCGTAAGTTAGATTATCGAAAAATATTGAATAAGTACGTGTTTTTTGTTTTATCAAATCAATAGAAAATTACGAAGATAAAACGCGTCAAAGATCTTGGAGTGGGGCTTGAAACGTCACTTGTGTCGTCAAAATGTACTATCATATGACGTCACACGAGTTTTCGAAGCACTGTATCGACTTCATCTTAAGTTTACGTGAAAAAAGAAAAAATACGTGTCCAATAATTTTTGGAAATCTATCTGACGGACTAATTAGTTTTTTTTTGTCCGATCCCCTATTGTACGATTTCTGTATTCTAAAATATTCTTGCCGGTGCGGTGCTATCGGAGACGTAATTAAGGTTTCGAATGTATACAGATTTACTCGCGCTTCTAAAACCCATATAAGTATAAAACAACTAAATCCAAGCTTTTCAAAGCACAACCCTTTCATTTTCCCCCTGAACAAAACAACTCAATCCAAAGGACAAAATAAATACACTGACGAAACTCACATAATTTTACCCTAATTACTGCCAAGGTCAACACGAGACCAACCCAAGGTCAACACGGGGCCAACACAAGGTCATATATTTACTAACTCCCCTCAGATGAGTCTTAATAGAGGAAATTACGGACGTGGTAACTTTATTAAGTGAAAGAGTGAAGCCTTCTATTCTATTAAGAAGAAAACTTCTTCATCCTGTTCTGAAGAACTTTCTGAAGGTTGAGGTCGTTTTCTAGAGTAACTGGGGCTGAATAATATCAGTAATAACATTGTGAGTGGTTTGAAACAGATTAATAATGATCCAATTCTAAATTTTTCTTCAATAATTCAAAGATTTATTATTCGTGGGTGCCATGCCATAGGCTATAAATTATATTCCAATTTTTGCGGACAGTCGTGATGTTATGTCCCCTGTATAAAAGTACCTCACGATGTTTTCCTTCAATGTTTAGAACTGTCTGTCTATGAAAAACAACTCCTTAGGTACCATTATGCAGCTGCGGGTTGTTTGAAATAGATACCGCGGCCCGGACACAAAGGGCTAAGAAGGAACATTGGTGGTTTTTAGTCAGTAGAAGTCTGACACTCTGCCCAGAGCGGGAGGGGTCATTTGATGACTGACAAAATGACTCAAAGTTTCAACCACATAGCAATATTTTTACAGTATGTTTCAATACCTTCAAAAGCGACCAACGGCAAATTGTTTGCCCATCGTAAACCTATCACCAAAACACTATAAACTTTCAACAGATACTGTTATATCGAATATGGAGCAGTAAAACTACAAAAGGCAGTATTAATAATACATCAACATCGACCCGGCAGCCACTGTAGCGCTTTAAAACGATGTCAGCGACGTGACAAAAGCGCTGCAGCATATTAATGCGAAACTACTCAACGTTCTGGGTAGTTAAATAAAGGTTGAGTCATCAGTATTGTTGTATGGAGCTTGTATTTTCTATGGGGTATGGCAGAGGAGTTTTATTTTAATCGATTTAAAAAAGCAGGAAGTTTTCAATTCACAATTCACACCTCTTAGCTTCATTATATTTTATGAACCGATTTGTAAAATTCTTTATTGAAATGCAAAAATATGCTTTCCGATTTGTCCCATAGAAACTTCATTAAAATCAGTTAAATTCTTTTTCAACACACTTGCTCATAAAGTGGCTATAATTTCACCGCAATTAGGCACAAGAATTCTACGCTTTGTAATTCAGAATATTTTTTTTTTTATTGCATTTTTTTTTGTTTTGTCACTCCAAACTGGTATGATCTAATCGAAATAATTTCATTTTAGTATTTTTTGATGCCCTTTTATAGTTTCTTGTTAGTCAATTTAATAGTTTTTAATTAATAATAATGTCAAAACGGTGAAGGAAAATATCGTGAGGAAACTGGCATGTTCTAAAACCAAAAAAATCGAATACATGTGACATCTACTAACCCGCTCTGGGCCCGCGTGGTGGATTCGTGGTGGTCTCTCCTAGAAAGGAGGCCTGAGTCCTTGCAGTGGGAACATTATAGACTGATGATGAAGTTGATGAATTAATAATATAATACCTAAATAGCTTTGAGTTTAAGTTATGCTGCTTATTTACCAAGTTGCAATTTAGATCTATCTAGAACCCGCATAATATCTAATTTATCAATATTTAATAAAAAGTTTGCGAAGGTTTACGGTACGTCCCCGCTATCTCTGTATATTTATTGACTCATATATTGTTTGTGATAAGAAAATTACTTTTAGTTGAATTATTTCCACGTATCTAATATAATATAATAAAGTTGAAGAGTTTGTTTGTTCTTTGAACGATTAGGTACACGTGTATCGCTTCAATATCTACCTAGCCTTTTTAAACGACTTCAAAAGGAGGAGGAAAAAATAAACTTTAGCAGCAAAAATCAGCTTCTGAAGATGGTGATTATTTTTTGCCAATGACTTCAGAAGCTGATTTTTGCTTCTAAAGTTATTTTTTTACTCTTTTGTGTTTTATTTTTTGTTGAGTCGCTTTTATTTTTTGTTAAAAGTTTTCTCAACTATGTTGGAAAAAAATCGAACTGGAAATTGCCCCCCAATTTCCAGTCTAACCAAATGCAGCTGAATACCAGTATTTTATACAGCGACTAACATATTCTGACCTCCACAACCCAGTTAATACTAGGTACCCTTTTGGTACGATTTTCAGGTCACTGACTATCTGTAACGACTGCCAAAGATCATATGCCAGCCGGGAGCACCAGCTTATCGTGCTTTCCGAGGCACGGAAGAAACTCGGTATATAAAGGGCGGTCACCCATCTATAGACCAACCTGGGCAAGCGCGGCCTATCCTAAAGATAGACCCCGAGTGGCAATTATTAATAATCCACGAGCTCCACTATATGGCCCTCACGCTCTCCAGATCTCACTACATTAGACGTATCTTTTTCGCCATTGTCCTACGCCAGTTTTAAAATATGAAGAGAAAATGGATTGAATCTAACAGTCACTGACCTGTGCACATGTTCAGCGTTAAGTACAAGGGTTGCGAGACTTTTGCGAAATATTTGGTATGGTTCTGTCTGTTATTTATCAGTGTTTTTTTTTGTTTATATTTTTATTAGTCTCATGTAAGCATGCCCAGGGTGCTTACTCTGGAATATAATTCCGATAGATCGACATTGGTTAAACGTCAGTTGGTTGAGTTAAACGTCAGGGATTGGCTAGACTCAGTGAGTCCAGCCAATTGCTGACGTTTGTCTGCCAATTCCAATGTCGATCTATCGGAATTATATTCGAGAGTAAGCACACTGTTGTGGGTTTCAATATGTCCCTCGTTTAAGCTAACATATTGTATTATGTTACGTAAAATAGTCCACAGTCAATGTAACAAAATGTGTGCATTTCAAATTGTATCACACAATCTTTGTCACTTACAACCTTTGTCTCTTAAACCGCCAAAACTCATGAAATCCCAGGACACCGATAAAGTTTACGGTCGAACAAATAAAACCTTTTAGCTAGAAGATTACGTCTTGTACACAAAGTATGTACTATTTGAGGTGCACGGTAAAATGTACGTATTCACTTTTTCCAACTATGTTGTGGTCGCGAATTAATTTCATCATCAGCCTATAATGTTCCCACTGCAGGGACTCAGGCCTCCTCTCTAGGAGAGGGATGGGCTATAATCCGCCGCGCATGTTCAGAGACATGACATGGCGGTTTCCTCACGATGTTTTCCTTCACCGTTTTGGGAGTAGCGATGATGAAATAAATTATACAAAGTAATGCGCCTGCCTAGGCAGCAATCTAGGTTTGAATATACCTGCCTGGCCTGATGTTTTGCCTACTATGCTTTAGCCTACAATGATAGTTTATCTATCTATATAAATAAAAAGAGAAGTCCTGACTGACTGACTGACTCTTCAACGCCCAGCCCAAACCCTTGAACCTAGAAAGCTGAAATTTTGCACAGAGGTTCCTTTTATAATGTAGACAAGGAATAAGGAAGGATTTGTCGAAATTCAACCCCTAAGGGAGTTAAAAAGGGGATGAAAGTTTGTGTGGAAAATCGTCATTTTCACGCGAGCGAAGCCGCTGGTAAAAGCTAGTAAGTAAATAAAAGCTCCGACACCAGGATAGCCGCTAACCACACGAGACAGAAATTCACACTATATAATATCCACTACACTAAAGGCACTCCACTAGTTTTAAAAAGCAACTTTAAATAAAAACAAAAACATCTGTTTTTCTATGCTTTCATTTACTACGAGACTGCAAATAAGCACTGAGTCAATGAACTCACAGCAAACAAGACAAAACTAACCTTAACATCACAGTACAAAGTTTAATTTCCAATGCGCCGTTTTCAAGTGGAAAAACAAGTGAATATGCACTTTCAAATGTTTCTGATAAGGTTTAAATTAGTTTGGAAATGATTATTGCTTTGTGAAATGGTTGTCACGCGATTTGCAGATAGTATATATATAGCTTTAGTATATTTTAGCACGAAGAATGGTAATAGGGAACGTCCATATTAACATCATTTTTGACTGACTAGGAACTTGCTTCGGTCTGTTTTTTACGACTTGACGAAAGATTAAGATTTCATTTTATCAGAAACAAACAGACAAATAAAAAAAAAAGTGGTTTTGCTATAAATACCGTAAACTTTCATATGCATTCAGTAAAAAAACTGTTATGATATGAACAGACACTCGAATTTTATTTATTTATTTGAATAGATAGACAACTCGAACTATGAATATTTATCAATTGTCATATTTTTGTTTTTATTTTATGTAAAACATCTTACCCTTTGAACCTGTATAAAGTATTATGTGCCATATTGATGGTATATTAGGTAGGAATAGGTATTAAGAGCTCTATTAAGTGGGAATTAAAAATTACGGAAAATGTGAGTGTGTTATCAGGTACACCTCTGCTTAAGACTTAGGGGTTACGAGGCGTGATGTGTATATATTGTAACCTACCTATCATCATCATTGATTATCAGCCTTTAATGTACTCACTACTGGGACAGGACTCCTCTCTAAGAGAGGGACATGCTATAACACACCACGCGGGCCCTGTGCGGGTTGGTAGATGTCACAATATGTCTTCGGAGTTTTGGTTATAGGATGTGCCGGTTTCGGAAATAATACGCCTACCATGGTTTGAACCCACGACATACCTACTGCTCGTAAATCGGGGCCGCCACCGCTGGACCACCGCTGCTTCTTAACTTTAGTTACTTGAACGCGATTGCCATATCCATAAATAATTTAATAATAAATTCTATGTTTGTAACGCGAATTTCCTCAACAAATTAACATTCTGGCCACAGCTTTGCTCGCATATTTTAATTATGCAAAAGAATATTATTTTCAGTGCAGAATATTTTTAACATTAGTTTTGTGAAAACAGAATTTTGGGGCCGGTTCGTAATGAAAAGATAAATGCTCGCAGAGTGGAGTGCTATCGCACACGGCAGCGTTTGCAATGCTTTCAGCAGCACTCTATCTATAGGAGCTTTGAAAAAAAGAAACGGACTTCCAAATAAAAAACACTAAAATAAGAAGTCGGTGACGTTTTAGACTTTTTTGCTATCGACTTCTGAAAGTAAAGTAATCTTAGACATTTTTTGTGTTTTTTGGAATTCGTTTTTTTTTTACTCCTTTTTAGTTGTTCCACACAAATTCTTGTCATCATGAATTAATTTTACATTGTAACCAGAAGAAGGGCATCATGTCAACAAAAGTCAGGAGGGAAAAAACTAAAGTACTGAGCCGATTTTGATAAAAATCGTCTGTGGGAGCAATCGAAAAGCAAAAGTTTTAAAAATAAATTTTGATTTATAAATGACTGAAACCGCGTAATATATACAGTATATCCTACAGTTATATTTCTTCTGGTTCTTGGTAAAAGTTTTTTAAACTACACTTAAGCACTTTAACAAAACTGAAATTTAAACCAGCTTTACCGTTTTCCAACGTCAAATATTAAATATCGTATGAACAAACTTGATACCGGAACATGTATGTTGAAAGCACATTTAAATACTTGCCTAAAAGTTTGTAGACAGGCAAGCAAGCGGTGTGGAATGGCTTACTTTTCAACTTATATGGAAAAGGCATTACGTTGAGTCCAAGATTTAACTGATATTTTACTCCAAAATCAGTATTATACAATGTTGTGAATAAAGTGGAATGTTTTTAGAACCAATAAACGATTTTTACAAAAAAAAAACATATTTAAACATAACCCAACACATGTACGAATTCTTGTCTTAGAATGCATTATTTTACATACCACACGCTCATACCACATGTAGCACAACTAAAATGTATAAAATAAAATAATAAAAATAGCCAACCCCAAAAAAAACTCAAAGTTGGTGGCTTCCAGAATTCGATGGAATAGACAATGAAACAAAGTCACTAACTTCCGAAACTAAAGTTATTCTTCACAAAAAATACGTATTAACCAACTCGTAAACTACTAAATAAAATTTAAAAATTACATTTGGACCATGTGGACCACGCGACAAATAAAATAATGAAAAAATCACGTGAATCAGCCCAGTAGAGGTGTACCCATAAATACACAAAAAATAAATCAGCCCAGTAACCACATAAAACACGAAAATTGCAGTAACGATAACAACATTTAAAATTTTAAAACTACACACACGATATAAAACATGATGCTAGCGAAGCTGCGGCAAAACTATAATAGGATAATATTTGCATAAAGTTTACTAAAGCGAGCAAGGTGCGAAATGGATTGCTTTTAAACTTATATGGAAAAGGAATATTATGTTGTTAAAGTAAAACTTTACCTTGTGTGGTTGATTTATTTCAGCTCAGTTGTGTAGCTGTTGATATAATTAGACTTTTATATCGCACATTATAGGTGTTCTTGATGCTATACATTCTGTCAGTTATGTTAAAGTCGAGTTGTAGCGGGTGAAGCCGCTGGGAACAGCTAGTAGTATGAGAAAGTAGTTTTGTTTGTTACCTTTTTACGCCGATCAATTTTGAATCGATCATCCTGAAATTTTTCACATACGTTGTCGGGTGTACAAAAACGGAAATAGGGTACTTTTTATCTCGAATAAATGTACTGGTCTCGAGGGAAACCACAATAACGTAGACATAATTTCGAGGAAAATATATAACTTGACTTACATTTGAGAAATATTTTTTAGCCCCTTCGTACAGTCGAACAAGCTAATAAGTATACAGCCAGCTAACTTGTCTTAAGTTTTAAAATTATACAGATACAAATACAAATAAAAGATACATTTAGCATACAGCAGTTTAGGATACAGCGTTTGACATCAGTCGCTTAATGCGAAACACTTGATAAAACAAAATTGCTATCAATATTTTAAGTGTTATAGAATTATAAAGATCTCTACCCTGTATACTTATTGGCTTGTTCGACTGTACACAAGGCCACTCAAATCTTAGATACTCAACGACTTTAGTCTTCAAGCGACTGCCGCCATACAAATCCATTGAAGTTCGTACACGAGTCGCGTCGCCGACATTCGTACTCTTGTTAAAAAAAATAGAGATGTGTGCCTTGTGTTCGAACTTGGGACTGGGCAGTTCACGGTCATACCACGTACAAGTCTGATACTCCCTTCCGCTCCGCTTCATTTCCCATCCATAAAAAATGTATTTGTCATATTTTAAATCCAATATATTATTTTAATAGTCCTCCCTTTAACCTAAATACAACCCCCACATATCCCTACAAACAATTACATCCCCCATCCATAATATCCCAATTCCTACGCCTAAAGATGTGTGTAAATACTTACCCTTTCCGCGAAAGGAACCTACACACGCGTGCCCAAATGCGCTTAGTTCGGTAACTGATCAAAGACTCAGAGACTCAACGATATTGCTCAATGAATATCATGTGTAGGGATTATATGTGTGTTAATTGTATATGGTTAAATGTGATGGAATATTGGGTTGCTGTGGAGGTGAAGGGTTTGCAGAGATAGAAGTAGCTAGGTACAGTTTTTTTTTCCAGTTTTATTAACTGGAAAAAAATATCGTCAGTAAAATTAGTCATGTAACAATATTTTGATTTAAAAGAGTATCCATGGAGTTTCTTGCCCGTTCTTCTCCATACAGATGATCTATACTAGAGAATGGGTAACTACAGTACTTTCACAAGATATTATGCTTTATAACTGGGGCTGTAGCTTCTTTTATTTTGTATCTGTTCGACTATTCAAAAGTGCCTGTAACTGGCCTACTTGAAATAGATGTTTTTTATATTTTGAATAGGTAAAATATTTACAAAACTACAATAAACAGAACTAAAATTATAATAAAATATATACAAGTATCAAAAAGAGAAGATTACAGGGTGTTAAAAAATTCGTCCACATTGCTGTCAACAGGAAAAGTGCCTAGAAGGCTGGCAGAATTCCCACGTTGGATGGCAATGCTGATTCTTTGACCAAAAAATAGGCCAGACCACAATTTTTAATAATTGTAAAACTTACAGTTTATAAGGCTTATTATTTTATTTATTAACTGCACGTAATCCCAAACCCTGTAATCATTTCACAATAAAATAAAATAATAGCAAATATGGGTATATTTGCTATCATTTTCTTCGTATTTTTGGTATCGAAAAATCATTTTGCTGGATTACCCGATGGCCATAAATGTGTTAATTTGGCAAATAGATTTACGAGTATTTACAAACATTAAACAGCGAAATGATTTAATTTAATTCACTCCTACTTAATTGCAGTAATAAATAGTATAAATCGCAGTCGTTCAACGATTTTGTATTCATTTGGAAATTCCAATTTCCTGTCCATTAAAATAAGTTAACCAAATGGATATTGATAAATCAACAAACACTGTAGCAGTGAAAAATATAGTTTGTAAAATTTCAATTGAATTGTTGTAAAATTTAATTGTTGTACGCCGGGAAAACAATAAAATATTGCATTTCGAATCGGATCATAACACCCAGAAAAAGGTAATTATCGAGTCTGTATTTTGCTTTAAAGAGTCTCGTGGTAAAATAATCGAAGTGTCTAGTCGTCCGATTAGCAGATGAATAAAATTAATTAGTCGTCCGATTAGCCGGATGAATAACCAAAATTATAATACGACCGTCTCGTGACAGTATCCTTTATGGGCGTCATGGGCACCGGGCCGTAGGCCGACGAAGGAGGCCGGCGGAGGCCCGGCACTTCGGAGACAGAAGATATTAGTGTTATTTAATATGCGAGCGAAGAGAGCGCGCGTCATGGAGTACATGCGTCGCATGTATGAGTGACAGAGAGAACGAGAAAATGGCTCGCGGTGTTGTCAGTTCGAACGATGCTAGAGGCAACGTCATTGGCTGTCGTTGACAATTGCCACGTGACTTAGCGGACGACTAGCAACAGCCTAAAATAATACGGATCATTTCCACTATTTCTACTGTGTAGTCTATTGGACGTTTCTTGTTCGCCATTGTCCTACGCCAGTTTTAAAATATGAAGGGAAAATGGATTCTAAAAGTTATTGACCCGTGCACATTTTCTATGATACGCACAAGGGTTCCGAGAGTTTTGCGAAATACTTGGTCTGTAAATAACAACCAAAGACAAAAATAAAATACATAATATAGTTTTATTTTTTACCCGACTGCGCAAAGCAAAGAAGGGTTATGTGTTTATCAGTCTATGTATGTATGTATGTATGTTTGTTCCTATGTGGCATTGTAGAGGCCAAACGCCTTGGCCGATTTTGATGATCCGTACGTCAATCGATTCGTCTTGACCTCGCGAGTGTCACTAAAAACATTACAATAAACAATACTCACTATAGTAACAACTAGTCGCCATATTGTCAAAATGAAAAAAAAAAATATTGACTCACCATGTCAAGTGGGGTATCGTTGAATAGGTATTTGAAAATGAATATTAGGTTTCCTTTATCATTTTTCATTTTATAAAACCGTTTAGGATATATAACGATTTAAAGTTATTAGAACAAACAATATCGCATTTCTTACTTATAACCGGATTCTTTTACGTGTACGGAATGAATATAAAATCGAATCGAAATCTACCGTCTTATAATAGTAATAACGAAGTTAATGAAAACTGACTAAAAAGTGTTAAATAAAAAAATGTAGTTAAAAAACTAAAAAACCCGACTGAAAAAACGGAAAAGCAAAAAACAAGCACATTTTAAATTAAACAAAACTTGGAAGCAGGCGGGGTTCATTTGAATATTAAATTATGAAATGAAAATAGAATGGACCCCGCCTGCTTACAAGTTTTGTTTAATTTAAAATGTGCTTGTTTTTTGCTTTTCCGTTTTTTCAGTCGGGTTTTTTAGTTTTTTAACTACATTTTTTTTGTTCATATTTTTATTAGTATCATGTAAGCATGACCTATTGCGGGTTTCAAAATGTCCCTCGTTTAAACTAACATATAATTACCGGCACGGTTCTTGAGCGCTCGGCGGAAGAGTGGGGATCGCTGTGCGCATCGTACACTTTATGCCAAATAAAACGCACACCCGTTTATTATTTATTGGTCGTGAGGTAAGTGCAACAGGAGTAAAGAACAAATCCCGAGTGACGGCTATGACGCGATGCGCTACGAGCCAATCACTGCACTTTCCCCGCCCCGCGTCTCACTTCATACCACTAAAGGGACCCAATAACTTACTTTTGCGTCAGCGCTCAAGAATCGTGCCGATGATAATACTGTATACACAACCGCCTCCCAGTGGTTTTATCATGGAATGGATCAGGAAAACGATCTAAAAGCCCACCTAATAGTCTTAGAAACTGTAATCTCGTACAGAAGTTATCTAGAAAGTAAGTATGTAATAAGAATTAAGAGGTGGCAGTTTAGAAGTAAACTAATTAAGTATTTTGTATTAATATCTCGTTGTTATAATGGTCGTTAGCGCGAACGGTAAGCATAAGTTCTTGATGATCATATCATCATCATCATCAGCCTTTAATATTCCCACTGCAAGGACTCAGGCCTCTTCTCTAGGAGAGACATGGGCTATAATCCACATCGCGGGTCCAGTGCGTGTTGGTAGATGACACATGTCTCCGAACTTTTAAGCTATTGCATAGCTCCTATCGCGGGCCTTGAGCGTGGAGAGCGAATCCAGAAATTCCCTAACGAAAATATTCAAGATTCAGTATTCAACCAGGTTGCTATGGTTACGGAAAATAACAAGGTTGTCAACTGAGGTTGTCAAATTAAATAATTTATTATTTGCTGTTGATAAAAAACCGGCCAAGAGCGTGTCGGGCCACGCTCAGTGTAGGGTTCCGTAGTAATAATTCTTTTTTTGTTTGAAATACGGGCCAATGAAACTTGACCTCTGGATTGTATAGGCGCTCATACGATTCAGGGACCAAATTATATTGGTTAACTGCAGTTTCCATCTGTTGTTTCCATCCAAGTTCAAAATAATTTTCCTAGAAAGTCCTTATAAAGTTCTACTTTTCAGATTTTTTTCGTATTTTCTAAACTTATGGTTCAAAAGTTAGAGGGGGGGGGACGCTTTGTTTTTTACTTTTGGAGCGATTATTTCCGAAATTATTGACATTATCAAAAAATGATTTTAGTAAACCCCTATTCATTTTTAAATACCTTTCCAACAATATATCACACGTTAGGGTTAAAATTAAAAAAAAAATCACTTCCCACTTTACATATAGGGGGGCTACCCTAATAAAAAAATTTTTTCCAATTTTTATTTTAGCACTTTGTCGGCGTGATTGATACACATATTGGTACCAAATTTCAGCTTTCTAGTGCTAACGGTCACAGAGATTAAGCGAGGACGGACAGACGGACAGACAGACAGACATGGCGAAACTATAAGGGTTCCTAGTTGACTACGGAACCCTAAAAATGCTAGCTTTACCGCGGCAGTCTCCGAGTGCCACATTTAGTTTTTGATTCTATATGTTCTAGATATCGGCTTTTCGGTTTTCTGGTTTCCTTACAATGTTTTCCTTCACCGTTTTGAGAGCAGTGGCGCTGAAATAAATTATACAAAGTAATGCCCCAGGTTTACCCACGACTCTACGACCACCGCTGGGCAAAGTATTGTCATCATCTGCCTAGCCTTTTCCCAACTATATTGGGGTCGGCTTCCAGTCTAACCGGATGCAGCTGAATACTAGTATTTTACATCGAGCGACTACCTATCTGACCTCCACAACCCAGTTAATACTAGGTAAGACTGGATGTCAGAATTTCAGGTCACTGACTACCTGTAACGGCTGCCAAAGATCTATATATATGGCAGCCGGGACCAACAGCTTAACGTGCGCACCGAGGCACGGAGGAAACTCGGTATGACGGGCGGTCACCCATCCACAGACCGATCTAGGCAAGCACAGCTTTACCTAAAGATCGACCCGAGTGACAGTTCTTATTAAGCCACGAGCTCCTCTGGGCAAAGTATTGTATAGTTAATAATAACGTAAGCAACCTATATAAAATTGAAATGACGTATTTCAATGAACAAAAAGTTTCAGTTACGTCGCAAAAAGCTGTCAAGTCCAATAATAATTATTTATTTTAAAGTTATTTTAATTTATTGGTTGCTGTTTTCGCGGTCAGCTCGTTATAATAATTGTTTTCGTAAATAATTAATTTGAATGAATAAATGTGTCATTATCCCTTTAGACTGAGATAATTTGAGGAATGGCTGGGCAGATGATGGTGAGTTGAATATCATTATCTGCTTACAAAAATGAATTACATCAAGAGTTTTCAGCAGTATACCGGAGTATTGATTATTGCCTGGTTATATTTTTTTGGAACATTCCTCTCATTATTCCCAAACCACTGTAACTCCTGTTAGCCAGAATCAACAGTGGCGACCACAAGAAAAGCGCCGAGACAATGAAGCTCGACGAAGTCCCAGAGAAACGATTTAACTGTCTTGGATCCCGCAACGAAATTAATCAGAAAAGAATAGCGGAGGAGTAAAATAAAAAAACATAATTTCCAAGTACCTGGTTTATAGTATACAATAGGTACCTACACTTTTGCTTACCCCTTTGAGAAAAACAGGCGTACGATTATGCCTTTAACAGAAAAAAAAAACACAAAATAGTGAAAAATAAAGTTATCAGTTTCTGAAGTCGGTGACTTTTGTTTGTTTAATTTCATTTTTTTGCCACCGACTTCAGAAACAGATTTTTCTTCTAAACTTTATTTTTCACTTTTTTGTGTTTTTTTTGAAGTCGGTTTTATTTTTTGGTAAAAAGTTTTTATTTTTCACTTTTTAGTGGTTCATATAAGTTCACATGTTCATGGGTCATAAAGTGGACAATGTTGTTTTTTTTTTTGAGTTTTGTTGATTTATCAAAAACTACTTGTCCGATTTCAGTAAAAAAATATGGGACGATTTGGAAAGTATACCCTTTCCAACAAAAAAAGAATATTTCAAATCGGTTTGCAAGTAACGGAGTTATGCCCGAACAAACATAAAAAAAAACATCCGAATTGAGAACCTCCTTCTTTTTTTAGAAGTCGGTTAAAAACTATAGCAACCCAACGAAAAAAAAGAAAATAGTAACTCTAACCTAACCTCTCACAGCTCCCGAACAAAACTCTACAATTTCAAATATCTTTCAACAAAGTTTTCTCTACGTAGAGTCGACGAACAAAATACGGCTCTACGTGACGCCATTATCAGAGGTTTTAAATAAAAAACCTTATTCGTACCAGTTTTCTTAACGGAATTGCTTTTTAGGATTCCGTATATATACCCAAAGGGCAAAAACGGGACCCTATTACTAAGACTTCACTGTCTGTTCGTCCGTCTGTCTGTCTGTCACCAGGCTGTATCTCAAGAACCACGATAGCTAGACAGTTGTAATTTTCACAAATATTAAATAAAAAAATTAATATATACACAAATATTTATTTTGCCGCTATAACAACAAATACTAAAAACAGATTAAAATAAATATTTAAGGGGGGCTCCCATACAACTTATTATTTTTCGTTTTAGAGCTGAGATGTAGAGCAAACATTTTTTTAGCACGTGTATTATGGAGGTTGTGGAGGTCAAATAGGCAATCGGTCCAAAATACGAGCTTCTTACTGTACGGTACCCCGTCGGGGCTTCGGTTTGTTCGAAAGAGATACCGCGGCCTCGACACAAAGGGCTAAGAATGAACATGGGTGGTTTTTAGTCAGTAGAAGTCTGACACTCCCTTGCGCTCCGCCCAGGGCTCGGATTCATTTGATGCCACCATAAAAAAAAAAAGATTTGTTTGTTTTTTTTGGATTGCCTTTTCGTTTGTTTCGGCTAATCTCTGAAATGGCGAACCGCATTTGACTGGACTTTTACTGGTGGAGAGCTAATATTTAAAAAAGTAATTAAGGCTACGTTTATCTATAAAAAATTATTAGGGATTCTGTGCAAAAATAATAAAAAAAACTCTTAAAATTGTTAAAGAAATCAATATAAATAAAAAGAGAAGTCCTGACTGACTGACTCATCAACGCCCAGCACAAACCCTTCGACCTAGAAAGCTGAAATTTTGCACAGAGGTTCCCTTTATAATGTAGACAAGGAATAAGGAAGGATTTTCGAAATTCAACCCCTAAGGGAGTTAAATACGGGATGAAAGTTTGTTTGAAAAATCTTCATTTTCACGCGGGCGAAGCCGCTGGCAAAAGCTAGTTTGTATAATAATTTCACGCGGGTAATAGATACTTACAACGGTGGTATAAACCCCAGAGAAAATGTACTTAGAACATCAACCCCCTTTTTTTTTGTGGGTGGGAAATCATCAAATAACCCCTCCTGCTCTGGGCAGAGCGAAAGGGAGTGTCAGACTTCTACTGACTAAAAACCACACATGTTCCTTCTTAGCCCTTTATGTCGAGGCCGCGGTATCTCTTTCGAACAACCCGCAGCCCTGACGGGAAATGAACAACCCCTACAGGGGTGAAACGAGACATTGAATTTTGCATAAAGAAAAAAAAAATCTTTTGTCATGAAAAAGTATCAGGAAAATTGCAAGCAATAGAAACCTGCTTACTATTTAAGTACCAACATAAGGACTTAAAGACCTAAACAAAAAGCTAAAAGCTGCCTTCAAGAAAACTATGAATATTTACGGGCAAAGCTAATATTCAAATCTTAGTAATAAGATGCTACGATGCTACGGCGTAGCGCTACGGCGTAGACGTGCTACGCAGACGTCTACGAGATTACTTAAATGGGTAAGGAATATTTAATTTATTTAAATTGTGTTTTTGTCTGTGTATTAGTAATGTGACTAAATGGTTGTTGGATATGCGGTTGAGGTTTGGAATTGGATGGGTAACCGCAATTTTAGTCAACAGGTTATTAATTAATGTAAATATAAAACTGGGTTAGGACGAGTTTGGCATATAGTACAAATACATTTTTACAGATAATTTATATTTAAGTAACATGTACTAAAAGCGAACCTATTACCATCATTCGGGCACAAAGCAATATTCCACGCACTGACAACATTCTGATTGATAAACTCAATAACACTGTTACCGAGCCGGAAATCAAACCTTGGACTACTGAGCGGTTCTAAGTTGCTCTATTGCAACTAAAATTTGAGATAAGACAAATATAATAATACCGGCACGCAAACCCATCACAATTTTAACCTAACCCCTGTTGCTTAACATTCATCATCATCATCGTCATTCTCCTGCCTTTAACCCAATTTATTTGGGGTCAGCGCAACACGTCTTCTTCTTCCATATTTCTCTACTAGCTTTTGCCAGCGGCTTCGCCCGCGTGAAAATGACGATTTTCCATACAAACTTTCATCCCCTATTTAACTCCCTTAGGGGTTGAATTTCGAAAAATCCTTCCTTATTCCTTGTCTACATTATAAAGGGAACCTCTGTACAAAATTTCAGCTTTCTAGGTCCAAGGGTTTGGTCTGGGCGTTGATGAGTCAGTCAGTCAGTCAGGACTTCTCTTTTTATTTATATAGATTTCTCGTCATCCCAGCAGTCACCTCCTTTCTAGCCATATCATCCTTCACACAGTCCATCCATCGTTTCTTTGGCCAAACAGTATTTTCCAAAAAAGACTGCAATAGAATAGAAGGATTGAATAGAATATGTATTTATTCGCTAATGGACAGCAGCAACACAAAAGAGCAGCACATACATAAACAAATAACAACAAACAGCTTAACAATTAATTATACAGCTCAACTGCGCTGAGCATGCCCATAACGAAAGGGTAACCAACTCAGCATATGCTGGGTGTAAAACACTCAGCGCTGGTTTTCAGTAGGCCCCCCGCAGTGACACACGGATGAGGGTAGTAGGTAGTACATAAATAATTTAAAAGCAATAAGCTGCTAAAATATTTAACTACTAAAAACATATAAATGTTTCTCTGAAATTAAATTCGTATTCAACAAGTGTTTCTCACGTCATCTAGATAGGACTCGCTGTTTCCTATTTAAATATCTAGATTTTGATGAGACTCGTATTTCCTAAATAATTTCGAAACGAAACCAAGTTCGAGGGTTTTCATTTTAAAACCAAGTGATATTTTAGATATTTTGAGTTATGTGAAAAGTAAAATAATGTAGATTAGTATTTATACTTTATACGGGATATTTACCATGTTCATTTATTGTTTCGAGTTCCTTCCCGATATTTCGGCGCAGTGACCATGTCAGTTTAAAAACTTATATTGTAAATGTAGATTTTCAGGACTATATTATTACTATTGACAGATTAATTTCACAATGGAAAACGACGTCGTAAGCTTTGTGTATTAATTTCCTTCATTTTTCTTTTAACACGTCTGTGCTGTGGCTAAGAAGGAACATGGGTGGTTTTTAGTCAGTAGAAATCTGACTCTACCCTTCGCTCCACCTAGAGCAGGAGTCATGTGAACCATCACGGGTCACTGTGGTGGGCCATCATGGGTCACTGTGGTGGGCCATCATGAGTCACTGTGGTGGGCCATCATGGGTCACTGTGGTGGGCCATCACGGGTCACTGTGGTGGGCCATCATGGGTCACTGTGGTGGGCCATCACGGGTCACTGTGGTGGGCCATCAGGGGTCACATTGGTGGGCCGTCATGGGACACTATGGTGAACAATCATGGGTCACATAGTGACTCCTTCACTTGATGACTTCGGACTCTCCAAAAATCCATTGCTAGATAGCAATGTCTTGAAATGCCAAACAAATAGTAGTGAGATTCCAAAATGTGATTCGTCAGTCTAAAGGCAACTCCAAAATAATTCAGAAAAGGCTTCAGAGCTAAGAGGGTTATCTTTTTGAACATGACATAAAGGGATTATAACAAGGGTTGAGTGTAATAGACATTTTTATATTAAGTTAAGCAAGGGTCTGATATACTTAGATGTTTCATGATGATATTATTTCGTTATTATAATGTACTAGGTTGGGCTACATAAGGTACAACCGCTTGTCAATTTTCAGGTTACGCAGCGCTGACCTAGGCTGGTCTGTATATAGGTGACCACCCGTTACGTATCAAGTTTCCTATGTACTTCGAAAAGCACGTTAAGTTATTGGTCCCGGCTGCCATTTAAAGATCTTTAAGCAGATAAAATTGGATTTGATTTCCAGTTATGTTTTTAAGTCTTACGAGACACTGTGGACTCAATAGACACCTGACGATTATGAAAGTAAAGGAAGATCCCATATGCCCAGCATGTGGAGAAGCAGAAGAAACAAGTTTCCACCTTGTGGCGGAATTCACAATGTCTGAGCCACTCAGATGGAAAATCCTAGGAACAGATGAGATTAATGAAGAGAAGCTCGCAGAAATCTCTACTGAACAACTGGTGAGCTTCTGCAAGGCAACAGGAAGATTCGCCATGAAGGGGATCCACCAAAATGGGGAACTGGGCGAAACAATCCACAACGAAAGGACTGATCGCCCGCCTGGTGTCTGCCGGCGTCAAAAAACAATTTTCTTGATTTGCGAATCGAACCTAAAACCTCACCCCCAGTACTCGCACTTGCAACCACAAAACCAGCGAGCCAGCCATTGTATATTTTGACTATTAATATTACTCGATCGTGTTTTCAGAAGCAAGAGGTTGATTTTCTATTAACTTTGAACCGCCTAAAACAATATTAGTTTTTAGGTTCTAGTTATAATTTGGTTCTCGTATTGTGTGTACTTGTGTGCACTGGTATTGTTGAAAAGACTAGCAATCAACCACTGTTTTATTTTGACGACCTCGGCAAACATAGAGTTTTCTATAGTATAATTAGTGTAGCATTGTGATATTTTAACGAACCCCTTTTTTTTTTTTTGGTGGGTGGAAAATCATCAAATGACCCCCCGCCCCCCTCCCCGCTCTTGGGCAGAGCGAAGGGGAGTGTCAGACTTCTACTGCCTAAAAACCGAACCCATGTTCCTTCTTTGCCCTTGTGCCGAGGCCACGTCATCTCGTTCTATAATCCGCGGCCCCGACGGGCGTCGGCCCTTGCGGGCCCCTCCATGCTGACATCTCTTTGAGGCGCGCGTAGAACACGAACGCGCCGACTTTACGAACCCTTAAGTTCGGTCATCATCATCTGCCTAGCCTTTTTCTAATAGAACTATTTTGGAGTCGGCTTCCAATCTAACTGGATGCAGATGAATACCAGTATTTGACATGGAGCGACTGCCTAACGGGGTTATAAGATACACCTTTTTTTTCTATTTATTTAAAGGGGCTTGTTCAATTTGAAGATGTCGCCCCTGTAATACAAATTACAAAATCAAACACACATATTTCAAAATACAATCATACAGTAGATTACTCAAGTTATTCTATTTTTAATGCCCATTTGGGCGAGTCTGTACAGCAATCTGGTCTCCCTTGACAAAGGGAAGGACAAAACGCTGTTACACCAGCCCACATCTGAGGGAATCGTATTAATTGAGAGACTAGTTTTCAGACTTTCAAGCCTCTGACTACTTGTAACGATTGTCAAAAATCTATAAAAAAACAGCCGGGACCAACATCTTAACGTGCTTTTCGAGGCACGGAGATAACTCGGTATGAAATGGGACCCATCCAGAGATCAACCTAGGCAAGCGATGCTTATCCTGAAGGTCGACTCGAGTGGATGTTATTGTTGAGCCACGAGCTTTTCCTCCTACAGTTTATATTATTCGTCGTATTACTTTGTTTATTACTAGCGGACGTCCCGCGGTTTCACCCGCGTAGATCCTGTTCCCGTGGGAATATAGGGATAAAAAGTAGCCTATGACACTCAGCAATAATGTGGCTTTCTATTGGTGAAAGAATTTTTTAAATCGGTTCAGTAGATCCCGAGATTACCCCTTACAATTTAACAAATATACAAACACACAAACTTTACTTCTTCATAATATTAGTATTTTTGTTGTTAGCTTTTTTTGTTGTTTTTTAAACGGTTTTATTTAGCTCACCCCGTTTGTTTTTTTCTTGGATCAAATTTAGTAATTCAAATTTTTTCTTTGTTTTCTTTGTTTTCGTGTGTGAAAAATCCAAAACACTATCATGCTAGTAAATAACCTGTAGTATTTTTAAAATCACTTTTCATGATTCTAGACTTGATAAATTAAGAGAATTAAAGATAAAAGTGGCCACTTTTGGCGATCTGTATTAGCTGTAATTTTACTAAATAGAATAAAATAAAATAAAAATACAGTGTTTCAGAATAAATTATAAAAGGTAAGTAGTGAAAATTACTTCAAAAGCTGTTTCGTATTTAAGAAAACAGACAGACGCGAGAAGTGTATTTAATTTTAATGACGGTAACGTTTTAAGTCGAGAGTAACACTCTTGAATTACTTTAAGTTATGAAGACAGAAACCTGAGTATTTATTTAAAGTATTTAATACCTTTTCCCTTTATCTAGTTTGTATGTAGGTTAGATAGAAATGCCTAGAACTTACTCCTAGATTTGAATTAACAAAATATTTTCAGAGAAAATCAATTTTTCCGATACGAATTTTCCCGAAAATAAAATATTTTTTTCCTGAAAATGCTTAGATTTACATTAAACCAAGCATTTTCATAGAAAACACATTTTCTAAAACAAATTTTCCCGAAAGAAAAAATACTATCATCTTCTATTGAAAAAATAACACAAAAAAGTCTCCTCAATATAATTATTACTTCCAAAGTGGTTTAAAAAACCGTTTCACTTACACCTATATGAAAGCCGGATAAAAACCGGATCACCACACACCTTTTATCTAAAAAAACAAAACGGAAAAATATTCATATAGACTACAATAGCTCATTGACCTTGAAAAAGCTTACCTTTGCTGCAAACTTTTTTTTAAACCACACACTTGTCACTCACACGCGAAAGAGTAATAAGTCTTTAATTTTTTTTTTTTTAAATTAGTCTTTTACGTTTTGTATTTTGTTTTTTTTTTGCTGTATTTGTCTTTTCTTGCGGAGAGGGTTGGACCGACGACCGCTCTCGACGCGGGCACAGAATCGACTGAAACTCTAAGGGCTGGCGGACTTTATGTATACCCGAGAGTGTAGGTATGTTTTGAGCCGCGGTTGGGAAAGTGGGGTAAGAGGGAAATTGGATTTTTTAAGTTTGAACGGGATTGTTTTTTTGTGTGATGTTGGGGTTGACGGTTTAGGGGTGCTTTTGTAAAGTTTGTAGGGGGTGTTATTTGTAAGGTTTGTTTATGATTAGATTTTTATGAAGGACTTTTAAGATATATGGTACTTGCATATCGGTTCGTATTTTAAACGTAATTTTATACCCGGGGAAAACGTTATTTTGTTTTCTGTCAGGAATTTCCCAGTAGCAATTACGGAGTCTGGATTTTTGCTAGATTTTTGTATTCCAGCAGTTTTTTTTTTTATGTGAACAATTTTTTGTGAACAATTCGAACTGAGAAAATCCGACTCTGACTGACGAGTTTGGGTAATTGGTGGGAAGTATGATTACGCCGAAAGCGGCAAACCACTACGTTACAGTGCTTTAGTTGATTTATCTCGGCGATAAGCGTGAGTCCATAGATGTGTAGCCAGCTTCGGGTTTCATCTCGATGGTTCTCTTGGACGCAAAGCATGTCGCAGAAACTACTAGCTTTAGAAGCTACGCCTGATAAGCAGTTAACACCCGACAATAGGAAAGTCTCTTTAAAGTACAGTCGAACAAGCTAATAAGTATACCGGTATAAGTATCTTTATAATTCTAGTACACTGAAATTATTGATTGCAATTTTGTTTTGTATAGCGTTTCGCATTTAAGCGACTAATTTCAAAGGCTGTATCATTTCACATCAGTCTCAAAATGTATCTGTATAATCTAAAAAGTAAATGCAAGTTTGCTGGCTGTATACTAATTAGCTTGTTCGACTGTACATTTGGTTTTGGGCATGTCTATTTGGTTTTCTGGAATATAATAATTATGTTCTTTGAATTTTGGTAAAATTTATATTATAACTAGCTGATGCTTGCGTCAAATTATATACTAAAACCTTCCTCGAAAACCCCTCTATCCATTGGTGAAAACAGCATGTAAATCGGTTCAGTAGTTATTGAGTTTATCGCGGACAGACAGACATACACGGTGGAGAACTTTGTTTTACAATATACTAGCTGATGCCCGCGGCTTCACCCGCGTGGGTGTCGTTCAAATTATATACTAAAAAAACCTTCCTCTTGAATCACTCTATCTATTAAAAAAACTGCATCAAGATCCGTTGCGTAGTTTTAAAGAGTTAAGCATACAGACAAACAGACAAAAATAGCGACTTTGTTTTATACTATGTCCGATAAGGATGTGATGTGATGGGGATAAAGAAGTTGTCAAGTAGCAAAACCTTACAAAACAAGGGCGACTCGTTACTTTTGATTTAACCAAGGAAAATTACGTTTGTATTATAAAAATTATGTTTTCCTTCTGTTTTTCGGTAAATATACTGTTTTATTTTACACGTGTGTTAGTGGAAATTATGTTTTTGGGAAAAACTTCTTCCGCTATTCTTTCCTGATTGGTTTCGTAATATTGTTTCTTCGGAACATCGTCGAGCTTCAGTGTCTCGGCAATTTTCGGTGGTCGCCGCAGTATATTCTGGATGTGAATTGCCGTGGTTAAAAAGTAGCATGCAGATCACAAAAAAAACACGTGTGATAGTTAAACTAGCTTTTGGCCGCGGTTTTGCTCGTGTATTGGTCGGAAATTATCTCAGGGGATCGTTTTGAACTTTTTACAATCCGTGATAAAGTAACTTCACATTACTTAAATAATTTTTGGTTAGTGGGTCGTCTTAGGGGCGGATTTTCACAATTGGATCAATAGTTTTGAAGTTTAATCGTAAATCTACACTTTACCTGTTCATATTTTTGTTATGTACACAAAGGTTGACTGGTAGAAAATGCAATTTTTTGCCATAACTTTTTTATTTACATATATGAATTTCATGAAGTTCAAATATAAAATATAATCAAAAAGTTATTTCTGTTTCAGAGAAAATTCAACGCTGCACTCTAAGTAACCAAATTATCTCCAAAAAAAACAACTTAAACTCATAACCACCCTCCCCACCACAATCGGGTAACCAAAAAAACTCAAAATCGAACTTATGCCACTTTACTTCTCGGAGCTAACGCGTCCCCCACAACTATACCTACGTATACCCGTTTGTTATACTTTAACCGTCTGTTTTAAGTTACGCTAGGTTATTACAACCGGGTACGGGACTTGGCTTATTTTACTTGGCTGTGTGAATTATAAAGGGATGAGAGTGAGTGAATTAAAAATAGGTGTAAACAATGTTGATACTTAGGCACGGAGATAAGATAATCTTTATTTGCTTAAACATTATTCTAATTTTTTTACGTACCTAGTCTATATTGTCCCAGATAGAAAGTCATATAGATTTATATAGACATAAGTAAACACATTTATTGTATACTAGCGAACGTCCCGCGGTTTCACCCGCGTAGATCCCGATCCCGTAGGAATATAGGGATAAAAAGTAGCCTATGTTACTCGTGGATAATGTACTAGCTTTCGAATGGTGAAAGAATTTTTAAAAACGGTCCACTAGTTTTTAAGCCTATTCATTACAACCAAACAAAGTTTTCCTCTTTACAATATTAGTGTAAATATGTACTTATAGAAAGAAAAAAAATGTATAAGCAGTTGTGTTTAAATGGAAGAGAACGTTAACGTAAGTAGTAAGTTCATCATCATCAGCCTATAATGTTCCCACTGCAGGGACTCAGGCCTCCTCTCTAGGAGAGGGATGGGCTATAATCCACCACGCAGGCCCAGTAATTTTAATTTTTAATTTTTTGTATTTTTTTTTTTTTTTTTTTATTGTAAGTAGTAAGTTAATAAAGGCTATTTTTATTATTTTATTTATTGCCCCACAGCTGGGCATAGGCCTCTTCCATAGCCTTTCACTCTGCTCTCTTTGTGGTTTCTCATTTTTGGTTGTGGACAACCACCAGCAGCTAAAATAAAACAATTCTGGTACCGTACTTTTATAAATTTATTGTATGAATTTAAACTAAAAAAAGTAAACCTTTTTTGGAATTGACTGAACGGCTTCCTATATTCTAACAATAATTAAGCTTATTTAAATATGGGAAAATTATATGTTTATTTATATGTTTTCAAATAATTTTATAAGAATTTAGTTATGGCGAGCAGCCTTTCTATAAAGAACCAGTCGACCGCGGACTAGCAGTGTGTTCAGACATTGAAATACATTTTATTATATTATTTGTCAGCAAACTATCTAGTCATCAAAAGCATTGTGCTGAGGGCCTAGACAAGTTACAACCGCTTCGTATCTATTCTCTTTCTATAATAATGAACGCTTCGGCGCAAGCGCTTTGTAGAAAGCGCTAAGTTGGTAGCCAACTTCACACAACTGAGTCGATCGCTCATTCTCTAGCAAATGTAGACAAAACCTACACTTTAGTCTATGGTGAGCGTATCTACTAACGTCAAACTAACGTCAAAGACACAGTTGTTTACATTATGCGCGGGTTGAAGTTTTGTTTTGAATTGTTAAGAAAGGAATAAATTAATGAAATAAGTGAAATAAAGGACGAGTTCTTCTTATAATTGGTGTATTATAATATCACAGCGCGTAATGTAATTTCTAACAATACTGTGTCCAGAAATAATATGATATTCTGCATTTGGATGAAAGATACTTAAATGAAGTGATAACTTTTATAAAATGGAATCGAGATCTCGAGCAGACCCAGAACAGTTCGCAGCTTTATTGGAATTCATGGGAAGGTACGTGCATTATTAGTTATTTCGTGACCTTCCTTTGTTAAAATCTAATATAATTGGGAACTTGAAACTTAACAACATAAACAATGACGTGTATAAGCGGCTTGAACTAATACTAGGTACTTCTTTCGAAATAAACAAAACAATTATTGTGTTTGACCCTTATCGCACCACAATACTTACTTATAATATTATAAATTATAGATTTTAAATGCTAAATGACACATAGAATCCAAAATTAGGATAAATAAACAAAACACTTCTCGGTTTCAAGACAGCTGGATCGTATAAAGACGCCATTTTGTAGCGTTATCTCCAGGGTCTCGGCATACGCTACACTTTCGTTGAAATACTACACCAACGTTTCGTTTGCGCTTGTCAAAAGTGTGACTTGGCTAGCATTTATATGGGATGTAGCGATCAACGTTATAGAAAGGATCAGATTTCATTCTATCATTTTGAACGGTACGATAAGTTGTCAACATGGCTACGTATTTTCTGTTCGTTTGTTCTGACCACGTGACTTAGCGTTGCGATGACGTCACTCCCATACATTTGAGTCGTTTTCTACTAACGTTTACGCTTGTAGATTGTCAACTTGGCTAAGCCTTCTGATGAATACATTGAATTGTACAACCACAAAGAGGTATTTAATGATTTAACATTACACACAACTATTTCAAATTAAACTTGTTTTTCAGGTACAGTGCAATCAAATTATCTTGGCAGGTCCGAACTTCGTGCAGGTTATTTTGTTACAACTAATGTATAAAAGTGTTTTGATATATATTTTATTTGTATTTCTCACTGTATATATTAGATATTTTCTGACCGTATAGGTATTGGTTATCTGGCAATAACAGTTTTCTTCACAAGTTTTCATGCGTAAATGTTCGCAGAGCTTATGTTCAGACCTGTCATGATAATTTGATCGCGCTGTATGTTCCAGAACAAAAATAAATTCATCCTATAATGTAAACAAATCGTTAGGCTTTTTTTTTTGGATTCCGGAAAATCATCAAATTACTCGGAAGGGAGTGTCAGACTTCTACTGACTAAAATTCACCCATGTTCCTTCTTAGCCTTTTGTGTCCGGCCCACGGTATCTCTTTCGAAAACATTAGACTTAATCAGAAAATCGACCTAAGAGGCTATCATTATTTACCTACAAGCTCCTCGTAAAAAATTGCTTACCCTTTTTTCGATTATCGGTCATAGTAATGAATATAAAATGAATACGCCGATAAAATATCACCATTCCGTTTAACAGCATGATTTTTACTCGACCCGTGTCGTTTTAAATCGCTGAAGTGTAAAATATTCGATAAAAATCTTGATGGCTATACGATGCCATAAAAGAGTCGTTAAAATCCGTTTTGTTCTTGTGTTTGTCGCTCGGAAACGTATCCTTGGTTCGACAGCGAGGACGGTCAAAGTTTTATTGAATTTTTTGTTTCGCATTAAGGTTCCGTACCTCAAAAGGAAAATACGGAACCCTTATAGGATCACTCGTGTGTCTGTCTGTCCGACCAACCCCCCTCTTACTGAGCCTAAAATTCTGAAAAATATACAGAAATTAGTTCAACACCTGTAGATTACAGGAAAACCTATGAAGTCTATGGTGCTATAATGAAATGGAAAATATCTCAATATCTACTGCAATGGTACGGAAACCCTTCTTGTGCAAGTCCGACTTGCATTTGGCCAGTTTTTTTGTGACAGTTCGATATTTTGATTATGGTATAGCACTCGGCACGTAAGTTGAAACAAAATGGCGGTCGTCCGCATAAGTAAAATGACAAAAATAGAGTGAGATTCGAACGAAAATGTGCAACTGAGCATTCAAGATCATAATTCAACTTACGGGATGAAATCTGGATCTATCAGGAACTTCTGAGTAACAGCCACGGTGTCTGATTTACGTCCAATTGAGGGCAATAGGCTCGACCCCTATTACATGGAATTTAAACATAACTGCCGAAATGGGAAATGGGTGTATTTTTAGGTACACACACAGCCACAGCCTAAAGGTTACCAGCTGGTAGCCGACTGCTCGCAGCAGCAGCAGACGACATGTCGTCGTTTCATGTCGTCGCGACACGTCGTCGCGTCATGTCGCTGCAGTCATGATTTCGAACCCGACTGCAGACGGCAACTGCAGATGGCATCCAGTTGGTGTAAACTGAAGACACAGGTTCCGATACATTTTCGGCTAAAGGACATATCTTCTGTTTTAAAATGTCACTTACGGGATATCTTCCGTGATTGTTATTGGTTTTGAGTTCCCGATATTTACAAATTACACACACATTTAAAACACATTGACATTTTAAATATAGTTATGAACCGTGAAAGCTTAAAACAGTATATCTACTGTTGTTTCTGTTATCTATGGGCACTACTGATCTGCGGTCGAACGACACGTGCGTCTGCCGCTCGACGACGCGTCGCTAGCTTCATGTCGCTAACTGCGGAGGGAATTTCATAGAAATACGTAGAAACCAATTGTGTCGCCGCGACACGTCGTCTGCTGCGGCTTCGTGTCGCCCGCTACCAACTTGTACCTTTACCCTTAGGATTACAACCGTGATGCTATGCTAATCACTGATTGATTAAGACTAAAGATTTAAGTCTTTAGTGAAAAACAAAGCGTTGTACCAAACCGGATTATGTTAATACCCGGTTCGTACGGATATTGTCTGATAATGAAATTGTGAGCCCGGCTGTAGATTTATTGGATGTTACGTGTGAGATGAGCTTCTCCATCTTATTTTTAATATCTATGCTTAAGAGGAGCTTGTGTTTTAATAATAACTGCCACTCGGATCAATCTTCAGGTTAAGCTGCCCTTGCCTAGGTTGACCTGTGGATGGGTTACCACTTATTACATTTATACAGTATCATTCGTGCCTCGGACGCACGATAAGCTGTTGGGTTTCAGCTGTCATTTTTCGATCTTGGACAGTCTTTACAGGTAGTCAGTGGTATGACCTGAGTCTTACCGATGGGTAACGTATTCATCATCATCATCAGCCCCACTGCAGGGACTCAGGCCTCCTCTCTAGGAGAGGGATGGGCTATAATCTACCACGCGGGCCCAGTGCGGATTGGTAGATGTCACATGTCTTCGAATTTTTTGGTTCTAAGACATGCCGGTTTCCTCACGATGTTTTCCTTATTATCGTATTAGCTAGTACATTCTCACTGGGTTGTAGACGTCAGATATGCGTCGCTACATGTAAAATACTGGTATTCAGCTGCATTTTATTAGACTGGAAGATGACTCCAACATAGTTGGGAAAAGGCTAAGCAGAATATGATATCAACGATTATTTATTTTTATTTGACTATAAATTATCCCACTGCTGCGCAAAAGGCCTCCCCCATAGTCTTCCCCTCTTCTCTCGATGCGGCTTTGAACCTTTGTAGCCACTAACATATGCAAAGTTTGTTCACGCACTAAAAGATCGAAAATGAAAGAAACAAAAGATACTTTACAAACTTTGTTACCAATCACAAAAAAAACCGGACAAGTGCGAGTCGGACTCGCGCACCGAGGGTTCCGTAAAAAAAATATATTTTGTGATGTAACTAAAAAATTATGGTTTTCGTAATTTTTCCTTTATCTATGCTATAAGACGTTGCTTCGTACCAAATTTCAAGATTCTGAGTTCACGGGAAGCACCCTGTAGGTTTTGATTCCCTTGCAAGTGTCGAAAATTTGCGGCATAAACGGCTGTATCTTTTGATTGCGTTGGCTTAGAAGTTTGATTTTTTCACAGCTTCAAGGGACAGTAGACCTGAGTAATTGATATAAATTTCAGCTTCATACCTCCACGCGTTCCTGAGAAAAAGGGTCTTGACAGACGGACGGACGGACGGACAGACGGACAACAAAGTGATACTATAAGGGTACCGTTTTTTCCTTTTGAGGTACGGAACCCTAAAAAAAGCTTGAAAAATTTGTAACAGAGTAGGATCGGAATCTGATTATCGCGAGATACCTCCTCGGTACCCGAAGAGATATCGACATAGGTACCAAAGAGGTACCGACAGAGGTACCGGTGAAAATTACCTATAAAATGCGGCTGTTACCGCGTGCCACTGAAGTGGAGCGTTTGGATGGGCGAGTGGACTTGCCTACTGATATTTTGATGCGGGTTATAAGACAGTTGTCTGGTCGATCTTCATTGTATCGAGTTACTATTATTTTTAAGAAACTTGGTGTAATTGTGTTACCCTGTAAAAAAGACTTCTGTCTACATCGAAAGATTAAGAATAAGAATAATTTATTTAAGAAAAAATAATACAAAAAGGTGTACATTTAAGCAAAGTAGTGTTGCTTCACATACCAAGTTATAGTTAGTACTTATAAGTAAAATAAAACTAAAAATATTTAAGAGTTACAAGTAGTGGTAATTTGAAAAACCCCAGCTTTTTACAAAGGGAATGAAAGGTAATTCAGACTTATACCAAATAATTTTAGCGTACTTTAGTGTTGGTATTTTGTGTACTTCGTAAAGATATTTTATTAAATTAACTGAGATATTAAGTTAAGTGAAAATTTGGTAGGTATGACAAAAAAAATTGCCAAAAGAATTGCCTAAATTTATATTGTATTTGCTTCTCTTCGTCTCTTTCACATGACATCTTTATAAATTATGTTATCCTGATAATGATTGACGTTATCGTTCTGTAGCTTTTCCGTAAAAGAGTCACATAACCAAACATCCATACATCCTCAAAAACTTTTACAGTAGTAGTAACTACTGTAAAATTTTTAGGAATTTTTACATTTTGACCCTTGAAAACATCAGCTCCATTCTGTGGTTATTGCGTAAAGAAAGAAAAAAAAAATATTTAAAGAGACACTCATTTAGTGTTTCTTCTAAAAACTTCATCTAAATCGACTGTTCATTAACTTACTTATACTCAAAGTTTTGAGCAAATTACTCCAAATCTTTACCACACTAAACTTACTTGTGTAGAACTAACTTGCATTTCAAAAGTCCTTTAAAGTTTACTACAACAGCAAGTGACTGCACTGGAACGCGTTTAAATGGGAGAGTAAACTTGCCGTGTATAGGAAAGCAGGTGAACTAGAATTTGCGGTGAAAATTACCTTTAAAATACCGCCTTTACAGCGAGCCAGTGAGGAGGAGCGTTTGAATGGGCGAGTCAGCTTTCCTAAGACTAGCTCGCCGTCCATCCGTTTTATGACGACAGGCCGTGTCGACGGGGTATTCGTGTTTCACGCCTGACTAAAAAGATGTCAACAACATGGAAGAGTTCCGTCATTTGATGATTTGCAATCCAAAAAAACAACTTGACTTATATAACTTGAGTGGTAGACTGATTAGAATTACCATATATGCCACGCACCATAGTATTAGGTTAATTTAATTTATTTCAGTGTTTTGTGACTAGTACAATGAAGGTGTTCTGAAGTAATTTGAATAAGGTATTTTTTATTTATTACAACTTAGAAACAATCCTTACTATAATAGTTAATACATTTCGTAGCTAGTATATTGCTACCAGCTAGGCTGTAGCTGTGCTACGTAGAAACGCTTAGATTAATAGACCAGGTATAAACAGTTTACTACTATAAATGTTAATAATCTTTCCTGTGTCTGTGTAAACACTCCTCTTCACATTTCATCAAAATGAATAATAAAAATATATATATCATTTACACTGAAAACGGCATATTTACCATGTTTACTATTTGTTTTCAGTTCCTGATATTTCGGCGATCATGCTTAAACGAGTATGCGATAAACTGAAGTTATTGAAATTATTAGTTATTAAGTTATGGAAAATATCCCGTTTTCAGTGTGAATTATAAGGTTACTATTAATAGTAGTGTCAGTGACCATGTCAGTTTAAAAACATAGTCTAAACGCTGCTCCAACAACATTCATTCTCCAACTAAAAATAACCAAGACAAACGAAAAACAAAATCACATGACACTCGTCCTTGACAGCTCGACTCGAGTTACTAAACCAATTCACTGTCCTATCTAAACGCGCCACCACTCCGTCGTTTTTAGGTCAACAGTGCGCGGCTAAGATCTCGTTAAAAATGTTTGTATGGAACCAGAAATACTAATCACTTCGTATGTGAAGATTTATTAGCTAAAAAAAACTAGAAGAACTCTTACTTACTTCCTGCCCTTATCCCCTGTCATTTGGGGTCGGCGCAACACGTTTTTTCCTTCCATTCTGCCCTGTTAGTCGTCATGTTATCATTTATTCCTTTTTCCTTCATATCACTCCTCACGCACTCCATCCATCTTTTCTTTGGTCTTCCTCTCCCTCTCCATCCATCCACATTTATACTCTAGAAGTAGAAGAAAAACTCTTTGGCAGTTGTTACAGGTAGTCAGTGACCTGAAATCTGACATGGGTCATACTCAGAAAAAGTGTACATTTGGTGTCTTTTCTTGTCCCGCAACTTCATATTTACGTAAATATTTAGTATTATGATATATTTTCTTTTATCCCCCCTTTTTGTTATATTAGTCTAATTGTACGATGATTTCTCTGGTATTTTCAGTTAAATTTTCAATATAAGATTACATTTTTTGATTGTCAAAACATTGATAAAAATATCGCCATACATTTTTTTGGTGTCCCAATGACGATTACACATTTTCAGAGATGAATTGTTACGAATTTTCATCGCTTTTTTTAACATTGACTGTGGTTATATTATTCTTGATGAATCAAGTAACTAAATAAGACCAATTTTATCCGTAAATCATCTATAGAAGGATTTATTTTAATTAAACAAATGTTGTCCCAAAATTATGAAGTTTCGTTACTCAGGGTTAGTAACGCGTGATAAAATTTCAAACGCAATGACTTAAGGTGGTATAAATAGTTTTTTTCTAATCTGGCAACGTTATTACTTACGTCAAAATCACTGTCACGGCAGCCATCTAGTTTTCGCCGCAGTCGTGAAGTCAAGACGTTTAGCAAGTGAAAATTTACAAAAAATACCTCAGGGTGATAAACGACTATTATTTTGGTAAGTTTAATGTTTTTTGTTTACTTACCATGTTTTCTTCATATCTTTTGTATTATCTAAAAGAATACACTCAGTGCTTGCGTGGTAAAACCGTGGTTTACGTAAAAACATTTTTAGAGGTTATGATTTCTCAGATTTTATTATCATTTTCGTTATATTGCGTAAAATTGCGTTACGTTACGAAACTGAGAAATTGTTAAGCTTAGTTCACAAAAACTAAAAGTGCATATCTATATACCTGTGGATTAATACACAGGTATAGTTGCCGACAGGTTTTTTAATGGAATTTAATTAAATAATTACCAATGTTTATGGTATTTTTATTTTTATTAATCTAAATAAGACTGATAAGCCAAATATAATCAGGTGTTTTATTAGCCCAATCCATGTGCACCATACCTTATGACATCAGTTTCGTGACGGAGATTCTCAGTATCGTTACCCATCAGTTTAGTTACAAATTCAAAATGTACACTTTTTCTGAGTATGACCCACATCCAGTCTTACCAAAGGGTATCGTATTACCTAGTATTAACTGGGTTGTGGGAGTCACATAGGCAGTCGCTCCATGTAAAATACTGGTATTCAGCTGCATCCGGTTAGACTGGAAGCCGACCCCAATATAGTTGGGAAAAGGCTAGGCAGATGAAGTAGAAGAAAAACTAGAAGAACTCGTGGCTAAATATTAACAGCCACTGGATTAGGTTGGTCCGTGCATGGGTGACCAACCCATTACGTACCGGGTTTCCTCCGTGCCTCGGAAACCAGATTAAAGCCGTTTGTTTTGACAGTCGTTACAAATAGTCAGTGGCCCATAAGACAACCAGTCTGAGTAAAGGGTATCGTATTACCCAGTACTAAGTAGGTTCTGCGACTGCCTATCTTACCATATCTTCGCCATAAATAAAACCCGCGGGTCCATTGGCCTATCGCATCTGGACTAACATTTTGAACTATGAACTTTGGTGTGTGAAGTGAACTTTGAGTGCAGTTGAAGCAGTCCCTCTGGAGCTGATCGCAGACGTGGACAGCAAGGTAAGCCTTCCTGAGTGCCTATAGGTTTTCTAACTGTTCATCATCAGACTGTTGCAATTTCTAGAATATATTTCGACTCAGCGCCCCTCCATTTTGAGGCTACCGTAACGTATAGTTTTTGACCAGTAATTTCAAATCTTAAAAATCGAACGTCGAACTGTACGAACCATTTGGTCCTTCGAACCGGATTACCTACAATTCATGTAAAATATGTATTAGTATTCAGCTGAATTGCGTTAGACTGATGCCTGTAGCACACCTCCGCTGCGAAACTCAAAGGGCAAAACCGCAATAGTTTCGCTATGAGTTGTAAGTTCTTTGGCGACGAAACAAGAGCGAAATTCCCTGCTCTGACGAACACAGGCACACCAGGCATGATGCCTGTAGCACACCTCCGCTGCAAAACAACAATTGCGAAACCACTGCGCGAGTTTCGCTGTACAACAGTACTACGGTCAACGGGCGGAGATGTAGACGGCTCCTGAGCAAATGAGCAAAATCGTGTTAAAAAGAGACATCATCATAGTCAGTTTTGTACGTTAGAGCAGGGAATTTCGCTCCTGTTTCGCCGCCAAAGAACTTACAACTCACAGCGAAACTATTACGGTTTCGCCCTTTGAGTTTCGCAGCGGAGGTGTGCTACAGGCATCAAAGCCAACCTTAACATACACACATCAACACGGTCTAGGGATATTTTTAAAAAAGCGAATTACTATCAATGTGTTAATTATTTATATGACATGTATATATTTAAAGTATGCGTTATTTAATATTCTACCATTTTTTAATAATGGTTAAGGTACTGATTGAAATTTCAGGATTTTATGGAAAAAAAATGAAGCATAGACGGAAACCGTATATGAATTAACTTTTAATTTGTGAGTAAAAACTGAAAAAAATAGAATAATCATTTAATTTGTGTTTATAAACTTTAAGTTAGTAGTCTGAGAAAGCACCCATGATGTTCATAACACATCGGCAACGATTCGGCATGCTCAGAACAAGGTTGTCAATGTCTTGCTGCGGAATATTGTCCCATGTCCTTCTGAGGTGCGCAAAAAGTTGATCTTCTGAAGCCAAATTTTCAGGAACTTCCTTCAGAGTTCTTCTTTGCAGCATATCCCACGCATGCTCAATGGGATTTAGATCTGGCGATTGAGCAGGCCAGTCTAAGGCCCTAACATTATGTGTATGTAACCAAGCTGCTACCGTTCTCGCCGTGTGTGCCCGGGCATTGTCGTGCATGAACAGGAAATCTTGCCCCATTTGTGTTCTGTGGGGCAAGATTACGGGCCCCAGCACCTGTTGGACATATCGTTCTGCCGTCATATTGCCCCGCACCCAAACGTGATCCATCCGTCCTCCAAGACGAATTCCTGCCCAAACCATAATTGTTCCTCCTTGGTATGGGTGGACTTCCTGAGGGTTCTGGAGACGGCTCCATCGTCCAGGAACTCGCCAAACACGCGTCCTTCGTGAATCTGGATGGAAGCCGAACCTGGATTCATCCGTGAACAGCACATTGGACCATTGCTCACGGCCCCAGTCCACGTGGTTCCGAACCCATTCTAATCGTCGTCCACGATTGCCTCTCCGTAAAGGTGGGACCCGGAGTGGTCTACGAGAGCGTAGATTGCTTTCATGCAGTCGCCTTCTTACAGTTTGGTCACTCACAAGCACTTGGTGTTCCACTCGCAGCCTTTGGACCAATTGAGTCGCCGTTGCATTTGGTTGAGCTCGCGCAGTAATTTGCAAAAATCGGTCTTGTCTGGGGGTAATGATGCGACTTGGCTCCCGGTGCCTCTCCGCTACTTCGCCTGTGGCACGATAGCGTGTCCACAATCTTGAAATTACATTTTGATGGGTCCCTATGGCCTCAGCAACATTACGCTGAACAGATCCAGCTTCCAGCATTCCCACAGCTCGTAACATCTCCGCCCTCGTCAAATGCCGGCGTTGCATGGCTACAATACCTCAATTTTAACTTTATCTTTCGTTTAAAAATGAAAAAAAACTGTAACTAAACGTAATTCGTATTGTTTTCTAAATTTCGCACAAATGAAAATTCCCTCTCCTATACATCAAGACATTTTTATGCCACCGAAACAAAAGAATTTTCAAAAATTTGAATTTGGAATTAGTCTGAGATAAATTACAAACAAATCGGTGTATTAAAGATTCCAATGCGGCCAGTACTTTTCGAGTTATTTAATTGAGTATGAAATATCCCTAGACCGTGTTGAGGTGTGTAGTTTGGGAAAGGCTCGGCGGACGATTATTCGCGTAAATTCTTTTAATGAGGTCACATAAGTTAAGTGACTAGAGTGGTCCCATTATGGAAGAAGTATGAATATGATGTGGTTTAATTTGTTGAAATAGTGTGACTGTTGACAATACCTGTAAGCCAGAACTTGTGGAGCTTTGCCATTCAACACGGCAATGCTGCCAGAGTCCAGTGCTGGGCAAAGGTTTCTCTCCATAGGGCCTGTAGACGGTGAGTAATGGGCTAGCTCGCCGTCCGTCCACGACGAGCCGTGTCGACTGCGCGTTCGCGTTCCACGCGCGCCTCAAAGAGCTGTCAGCAATATGGAAAGAGCCCGCAAGGGCCAACGCCCATCGGGGCTGCGTGTTGTTCGAAAGAGATACCGCGGCTCAACACAAAGGACTAAGAAGGAACATGGGTGTTTTAGAGTAAGTAGAAGTCTGACACTCCCTACCGCTCTGCCCAGAGCGAGATGAGTCATTAAAATTTGATGTTTTACAACCCTCCAAAAAAAAAGACCATACATACATCTCCAAACACACTTTCCCTATTAATAAACGCAATTCCAACATCTATACCTATAATCGTCTCCCCTCCTACATGATAGGATCACCCGGGGACATTGGCGTACATTTATAAAAATTTAATTAAATATTGCTGGCGAAACAGGCTTTTTTTTTTTTTTTATCCGGGAGCAAATATTTGACAGACTTGTAAGTTAGGGCCTTGACAACTGCGGGCTTGTAGGCTGTTATAAAATAGGGCTTCGAGTTTTTGGTCAGGTTAAACATCGTTCTCATAGTCTGTGGATGAAAATCATACATTACAACGAGTTAGTCTTGGCTGTCAACGGTTTGACAGTTGTATGAAACAGTCAGGAGACTGATAAAAACTTTTTAACAAAAAATAAAACCGACTTCAAAAAAAAAACACAAAAAAGTGAAAAATAAACTTTAGAAGAAAAATCAGTTTCTGAAGTCGGTGACTTTTGTTTGTTTAATTTTTCACTTTTTTGTGTTTGTTTTTTGAAGTCTGTTCTATTTTTTGTTACAAAGTCTTTATTTTTCACTTTCTAGTGGTTCACATGTTCATGGGTCATAATGTAAACAATGTAGTTTTTTTTTTTTGAGTTTTGTTGATTTTTCAAAAACCGCTTGTCAGATTTCGATAAAAAAATTATAGGACCATTTGGGAAGTATACCCTTTCCAACAAAAAAAGAATTTTTCAAATCGGTTAGCAAGTGACGGAGTTATGCCCGAACAAACATAAAAAAAAAAAATATAAACATTTGAATTGAGAACCTCCTTCTTTTTTTAGAAGTCGGTTAAAAATCTTACAGGTATCCCCAGGGCTATCGTGTTACCTAGCAACTAGGTCGAGGTTAGATAGGTGCTCCTTCCTACAATGAGCTGGTTTTAGTGGCATCCGCATAAACTGCAAGTCAATTCCATCATTACCACCAGTAGTTTCTGCGACGCACTTCCCCTCTCTTCTCCGCCTTGCACATCTCCGTTTTTATCCGCTTTACAAATCTCTTTTCTTCTTCGCTTTGTACAATACCATAAGAGTTCGTTGGCGGCTACACCCTAGCAAGTACGCATTTTATTTCTCTCCACTCGTCTCTACATTGTTGGAGTCGAGGCCTTAGTCGCATCTCGAAACAAAACACAATAGCTCTTTCTATAAAACAAAAGAAGTCTATCACCAGCTGACCACGTATATGAATGTGGACAAGGCAAAAGGACTATGTAAGGATCGTATCAGGTGGATTAGTTTAGTAGTTTACTGCCGCACTCGGAGAGCTTCAGTGGTTGCTTGGGCCGTCGCTTGGTAAGGGTTTTTGGCAGTTTTGTCATACAAAACTACGAGTATGTCAGGCCTTTGCTGGGTGGCGGCTTGAGTAATCGTTGGATATCTCTGAGTGCCGCAGTTAGTTTAATTCGACTATTCAAAAGTGCCTGTTACTGGCCTACTTGAAATAAATGTTTTTGACTTTGACTTTGTGTGTCTGCCTGCTCCCTTGGGAAAAGGGTGTGAGTTTATGTAAAAAAGTCTGTCTCGCTGATTTCATAGCCCAGCCTCAACTCCTACGCGTTACATTAGGCCCTTGTCTATACTACAGAGTATTATTTTATAAAGAATTACAAAACACAAAGATTCTGGTTAACATTGAGGATTTTATTTGGGTTAACTGTAGGAAAAACGGGTGTAAAGGGGGTAGAAAGATATCAACAAAAGGCGATTGAAAATATCGAGATAGAGAAAACGAAAATGTGGGTCTCTCTGAATTTTTATATTTAAAATGTCACTTACATACTTACATCACTTGCAACAGCGTCGAAATATCGGGAACTCAAAACAAATAAAAAAATCGGTTGTCTGTAAAGTCGGTTTACTGGCGATACTTGAACGTGACAACGTCATAAGAAAATACAGCACTTACATTGCTATAAACAAACAATTAACACGCTGTTGCTATGGAACGCCTCAGAGCGAGGTAACGCCTCAGAGCGAGGTAACGACTCATGACGTCATCTTTTTTCGTTCGTGCAGCCGGCCATCGAATTAAAAGACGCTATCACGTCAAAATCACGGAAGATATCCCGTAAGTGACATTTTAAATATAGTTATGAACCGTGAAAGCTTAAAACAGTGTCTCTGAATTTTTGTTTTATTGGGTAGAATCAATATGAATCGTTAGTCGGTTAGTCCGTGGATTACAGACCACATGCCTTTTTTTTGGACGGTTCGAAATCATCAAATGACTCCTCTCTGGGCAGAGCGGTAGGGAGTGTCAGACTTCTACTGACTAAAAACCACCCATGTTCTTTCTTAAAACCCCTGTGTCCCTTTCGCAAAACCCGCAGCGATAAAACGAAATTTCAATTTAACCTACATTTTTTTTTTTATATATATATATTTTTTCTTTTTTTTTTCTTTGGGTGGCTTACAGCTAACAATACAAACATGGATAGTGAGTTGATCAACGACAAGCCATTTACAAGCCTCCACAGTTGGCAGTAAAATAGTGTTGCAAAAACATAATACACAATATAAGCATAATACACTCATAAATATAGAATTAAAAAAAAAAGAAAAAAAAACACAATAATATAAACTATTAACTAAGCTTAATTTAATTTAAAATAATATTCCGTTTACATAATCAACCAACATGCTGAAAATAATTCAAAAGTAAATATTATCATAAAAGCTCGCGAAAGCTCTTTTAACGCAAATCAAACTGCACGGCAGTAAATTATTTGCCTAAACAATATTTTATCAACCAATTCGTTTGAAATGCGATTTAATCTTGATACGGGAATCTAAATTAAACCATCAAACTCATATCGTCACACTCACGTGCGAATGTAAAGGTACTCTTCCATTGAGGCGTAACATACTGAGGAATTTGTTTTTAAAGGACGTACTAAGGAAGGTTTCGAGTATAAATGTAGATGATACAAGTTAGAGCACTTTGACGGCGTAACTCATTTGTATATTCATGCCAAATTACAGCTTTCTAGTACTAAGAGTCACTGAGATATAGTGCGGACGGGCAGACAGACGAACATGGCGAAATTATAAGGGTTCCATATTTACTACGGAACCCTAAAAATGTACCGAAATGTGACGTCACACGGGTTTACGAAGCACTGTTTCGTCCAATTGTTTTGTTTACGTGAAAAAAGAACAAAATTATCGTGTCCAATACTTTTTGAAAATCTATCTGACGGACTAATTAGATTTTTTGTGTCGTCTATTAGTAGGGTTTTTGTAAGGGTGGCTGATCCCAAATAGTTGGGAAAAAGCTAGGTAGATAGTTATTCGTAACATTGCTTACAACAGTAATAGGACTGTCTTAATTGTTCTAAAACCCGCACCACGTATGACATTCCTTCTTCGCCTTTACTTAAATTTTTTCAGCTATTTTTCGTCATATTTTAGTTCCTTACACAACTGCGGCTCTTTTCCATAGACATTAGAATCTCAAATACCTATTACGGGCCTTTCAACACAGCACACAGCTTTTCCTTGCAGCTTAACACTTCTACACACTCATAACGCTCCAATACCAACCTAAAAATACATTCATTCTTGTTACACGAACCCTCTTTTAACCTACATACGTAACAACCGTTAACGCATTACGCCGCAGTGTACGCGAGACTTAACCTTTCGCTGCGGTGCCCAAAGTGGTCAGAACACCGTGAAATCTCTACAGATCATGTTCAATGAACATGTCTTTTGAAGTCTTTGATCAGAATCCTGCACAGTGAACATGCGAGGGTTATGTTATACAGGGTGTGTTGTTGTGTGTACAGGATGTTTTGCTGTTGCGTGGGTAATCATGTGTGGTTTCGTGTGGGAACTTGTAGCGTGAATTGATTTATAGTTTGCTGGGTAAGTGAAGAGGAATGTGGTGGGAATTATAGACGGATGAAGGAAAATGTGTATTTAAAGCTTTTTTTTATTATAAATGGACTTGCTCTTGACTTCAATCTTGCCCTAAGGGCAGAGATGATGTCGACGATGGAACGAGCTTACCCAGTAGAAGCCTGTTTACTCGCGACTTAAACAGATTAGTGTTATATGAACTCGGAATAAGCGACGCAGGCAGGGAATTGTTAAAGTTAAAAAATTTAGTTATGGTTTTACTGTTTCATATGTATTAGTTTGATTGTTATTATTTATTTAAATTATGTATTTTATGTATGGGCCTTAGATGCCTGAAATAAAATGATTATTATTATATTATTATTATTATAAAGTTGAGTCATGAGCAGGAGGCATGAGGTTCTGGGTTCAATTACCGGGTCGAGCAAAGAGTTAATGGGATTTTCAGCAGCCACGGAGTGTGTATTTGTACCTGTTGATGACAAGTCGCCCCCTACTACACGGGACTTAAATGTAACTGGAAAAATCAGGGTGTACTATTTGATACACCTCACCTTAACTCTTGGGGAAGTAGACTCCTAGGCAAATACCTTGAAACAAAATGGCGTCGTTCTGCGCAGGCTCTCTGTTTGATTTGTATGGGACGTCTAAAATTCGACTACTGCGCATGTTCAACTTATATGCCGCGTGGTATACAGGCATTATGTTTTTTTTTCATCATCATCTTCCAGCACTTTTTTATTATTATTTTAGCTAGCCCATATTGCCCCACCCCTGAGCTAACACCTCCCTCCATTCCTCCAACGGTCGCCTCCTGCCCTTATCCCATGTTATTTTTGGGGTCAGCAAAACACGTTATTTTCTTTAATTATTAATTTAATTTAAAAAATGCTGCTCAAAAATGAAAATTCTTGAAGCTAATATGTCAATATTATAGTGCCTAACATAATCAACCTATATTATTCCCACTGCTGGGACACAGCCCTCCTCTCTATGCAAATAACTAAGCAACAAAACAATAGTAATTTTACAATTAAGTTCGACCTAGAAGTACTTCTTAGAAACATAATGAAACCGTAGTTGTGATGTAACCGCTTCGTAGCCGCCTCTACGTCGTAGACCGCTACGCCGTAGCACTTTGCTACGCACTTCTTTGGAACAAAGTTTCTTTCACTTGAGTTTCGCCCGAATACTCGAACGTCACTCAATTTTAAGTTGCACTTAAAACTCGTGCTGTCTTTGTTACTTTAACGCAGAGTGACAGAGATAGCACGAGTTTTGAGGGCTACTTATAATTGAGTGACGTTCGAGTATTCGGGCGTTTATGTACTAAGTTATTGAGTGTAACTGGTCAGGTTATAAGTAAAGTTATGTAACCACAACACTTAACATCACGCTTGTAGTTCCAGATGAGGTAATCAGAGATAGTTTGAAAGAAATGCACATTTCGGTAGCTATTTTTTAACACATTTTTTTTTGACGTGATAACGTCTTATAATTCGATGGCCGGCTGCACGAACGAAAAAAGATGACGTCATGAGTCGTTATCTCGCTCTGAGGCGTTACCTCGCTCTGAGGCGTTCCATAGCAACGGCGTGTTAATTGTCGTTCCATAGCAACGGCGTGTTAATTGTTTGTTTATAGCAATGTAAGTGCTGTATTTTCTTATGACGTTGTCACGTTCAAGTATCGCCAGTAAACCGACTTTACAGACAACCGATTTTTTAAAATATAATATGCATAGGCATTACATAATAAACCTTTCCAATGCTAGGGTGTTGGTCTCTTTACTGATCACCTCCTCCAAATGCATATACATGTAGGCCATACAAATATTTGTTCCGTGCAAGAATCGAAACCGCGACACACCGCAGCCGACAATTTCTTGAGTTTAAATTTAAATAATATAATTTGACCTAATCTAAAAATCAATTGTGTGAATTTAATTATACCAATTCAATTACATTAATTCAATAAATTCAATTACATAAATTTAATCTATTTAATTCAATAAATTCAATTATATCAATTTAAAATTTGCATGTCATTATAAATTATGATTGAGTATGTTGAGCTACTTATACAACTATTTTAAGAACCTTGTAACCATATTTATTTGCAAATAAATCTTTGACTTTGACTTTGAATTTGACAATCACGCAACCCCTTTCTTTGGAGTGTGGGAAATCATAAAAAGACTCCTCTACCTCTGGGCAGAGCGGTAGGGAGTGTCAGACTGCTACTGACTAAAAACCACCCATGTTCCTTCTTAGCCCTTTGTGTCGAGGCCGTGGTTTCTCTTGTGAACAACCCATAGCCCACACTTTGCTCTCCCTTCGGTGATTAGAGGCTTGATGTTATATCATTGTCATAAGTGTACACACTGAACACTATTTGATCAAAAACCTCGCTATGAAAGTGTTGTATCAATCCATCATGTAGTAAATTCACTTACAGTTGTGTATGTCACGGGATGATGCAACACTTCCTTTAGTTATTTTATAATGTTTGTGTGTTTACGGAAATGTGGAATGTTGGGGACGGGGTGAAATTTGTTTATATACAATATGTCGCAATACAATACAATTATACATATGCAATGTATCTGGGCATGGACTAGCGATATTCGAGGTACATAAATTACAACTTTTTTGATGAAATAACGAAAAATTCAACCAAAAGTTGATTTTTTCGTTTTTTTGAGTTTTATTTTTAGGGATTCGTGCCTCCTACGTAGAAGCCTAAAGCCTTTCTCGATCGAATGGACTATCGAACACTAAAATATTATTTAAACTCCAACCACTACTTCCTGAGATTAGCGCGTTCAACCAAACAAACAAACTCTTCAGCTTTATAATTTTAGTATAGATGTCAAATGAGACCTCATTTTAATATTTTAAATCGACGTATTTACGTAACGTGAATGCTGTGAGCTCAAGTCTTACTAAGGCCTTTTTTTTTTTTTGGTGGGTGTAAAATCATCAAATGACCCCCCCCGCTCTTGGGCAGAGCGAAGGGGAGTGTCAGACTTCTACTGACTAAAAACCGAACCCATGTTTCTTCTTTGCCCTTGCGCCGAGGCCACGTCATCTAGTACAAAAATCCGCGGCCCCGACGGGCCTTACTAAGGCCTCGGTTCTAATTTACGCCTTGTTAAAGCTGCACGTATGCTAGGGCCCCTGTTCTCAAGCACTGAATTATCCCGCTCACTGAAGAACCTAACCTAGGGTACTATTTAGTTCGCGAACCCCTTTTCTCATTACTTAACTAACCATAGAACATGATAAACACTAACAAGACTTGAAAGGCCCTCCTCTGTAAAATTAAAAACGTATTGGACCGTAAAGACGATCAAAGTGTCCCTTCGTCTATGCCTAATTGAAAGTATAAGCCGATTAGTCTATGGTCGCCCGGCTGACCAATCACTAGTCGAGCTTGCATGCTTCTTTATTTAAAATTACCGTGCGATGTTGTCCAGTCGACGCTTGCATGTCGTTGAGTGCACACGCTTCTGATCAAAGGATTGGAAAATTTTCTCGCTCTATTAAAAAATATGTGAAGGGGGTTGGTATAATAATAAATTAGCTTTGTTTATTCAGGTTGAATTTCCGACCTAGTTGCTTTGTTACATGTTGGCTTTTTTATGGTTCAGAAAAAAGGCTGGAAGGCTTTAGGTATTTTTTTTTGTACACCTATTTTTTATCGGTTTCTTGTTATGTAGTTGTAAGAAGGGCTTAAAAAATACAAAGCATTTATTTCAAGTAGGCCAGTTACAGGCACCTTAGAATTATCGAATCAAAAATAACAAAATAAAAAACAACGCTTTACTGTCAGTCACAAGGCTTAATAACTGTGAGAGTACTGTAGTTGCCCATTTCAAATCGCAGATCTATATGTACGACTTATTATTATTGTCAGACTTACTTACTGATCATACCATTAAATAAAATTACATTAAATGTATAGAAAAATATAATTTAATTATTAAGTTATTGTTAAAATTACATCGTAATCCTATATTATACACATTACAAATTATTATTTAATAGGTTCCTGAATTTTACTTTAACATTTTCGTTGTAAAAATATTATCGTTACAAGTAGCACATTACCAAATCATTGGAACTCTTATTTTTTCATTACAATTTCATTGCATGATTTCAGGGCCCTTGTATCGAAGTCATTGCAGTGCCAAAACATTTATTTACTTACTGTTTTAAAATAGAACCTGTTTAGTAATAATATTATTAAAATATCCTCAGACGAAACAAGATTTCTATAAACATGTCAATATCTTAATTAATCTTATCTACAAAAGCGAGCAGTAAATAATACCGAAAATATAAATGCTATCAATAAAATCGATCAAATTATAATTGTTTATTTATTTGGTTTATCGACAATTGAATAAACTGCATCAAAGAAAAGAGATACATCCATTAGAATCACAGACATCATATTTTCTATTAAAGTAAACGTTCTTATCTATGGTACGTTTACATCACAAACTTTGTCTTTGTCTTTTTTTCTAAATAAGCCTCTTCCTTACAATTCGTAAGCCAACTAGAGGTTTCATATCACGATCCATATAAAAACCAAACATTATTTTTTGACTACCTATTATGACGTCATAAGCACTATTTAGTTACTATGAAAACAAGTTACTATACAAACAAGTTACTATACAAAATAGGCTGTTGTTTTAAACAAATTAGCTTGCGGCGAAAGTTATCACGTTAAGTATTTAATGCTTCAGCCTGGCACGCGAAGTAAGTGCTCTTAAGTTATCCATAACTAAAAACCGAGTACAATAGGGTACCTATTTGAAAAAATAAATCTGTCAGTCCGTCAGATATTTTTTTTAAATATATTGTTTTTTTTTTTTTTTAACAAAATATAAAGTAGATACAGTGTTTCGAAAACTCGCGTGGCGTTACATTGCAGTACATTTTTTGGCCCGAAAGTGACGTCACAAGCACCACTCATGATCTTTGATGCGTTTTATTTTCGTCAATTTTTATTAATTATTTGATAAAACAAAACAAACATGTATCCATTATTTTTCGATAATCAAACTGACGGACTAAACCGAATCATATTGTTTTAGTAGGAAACATCCCTATTACATTACAATAAAAAATCTAACATTCATTATAAATTCCCTTATTAGTACACATGCCACAAACTGTGTCTAGATATACATGGGGTACTAAAATAACTAATTCATCTTTGTTATAATAAACTTGTAGATCTGTGAAACGGGATACTATTTTAACTGTGTTCCGGATGTGGGTAATCCTGAAAAGAAAAAATGAATTAATTAACGAGAAAACAAAATTACATTAGTACTTTTTTTACTTTTTTTTTTCACTATTCCTAAGCCACTGCAACTTCTGAAAGCCAGAATCAATAGTGGTGACCACCAGAAAAGCGCCGAGACAATGCAGTGAGACGAAGTCCCAGAGAAATAATTAAACTGTCTTGGATCGCCAAAGAAATTAATCAGAAAAGAATAGCGGAGGAGTGGAAAAAAACCTAATTTCCACTCTAGGGCGGGGGATCTGGAGTACCAGGATAGGTAAAAAAAGCTATTAGCATTTTCCATTAGAAATTTCCTAGTAGTCACTTCGAGTTTGGAAATTGGCGGTATGATAACCGTGCCGTGCGCCTGAACTCTCTCCAGTCGTGTGAGATTACCATTTCATCGGATTAGGAGAGTAAAGGAACAGGGGGTCTAAAATGGCCACTTTAGCAGATCAGAATATGAATTGACCTTTCAAAATAATAACTGCGTCTGTGACCATTTTACGAATTTAACGCAATTCATATTGTTTTCCTATTATTATTTACCTATGATCTATTTTCCTTAATGGTCCCAGACGCTGTTACTATTATGAAAGGTCATTTACGCTTTTTGACGCAATTCCTATTATGATCTGCTAAAGTGGCATTTTAGACCCCCAGAGAGTGCACCTGTGCCTCAAACGTGCACTATAATATCTCTCGCGCCGATGGCTAATCTCCGCTAAGACAGCTGTGACCAAAATGGTCTGGATACGTTATATAAAATAAGTAGTAATGGCATAAACGGCTTTTCATCTCGCGGGTCACCTAAAAAGTCGTCTGCTAACCGGACTATCTGTAGACATCTCCAAAAGATGGGGTACTCACCAGAAGTGGTTTCCAGCGTGGCTAGTGTCAACCACAGGTTTCGGGTCATCTTGTGACTTCACCAGCACGTAGTAACCTCCTGTGTATACTTTGACGCCGTCTTTTACCTTGATTACTGCAAATCTGCAAGAGCGATATTATTATTTTTCGGAACATTTAACGAGCATATAGCAAAGAGTAAAGTAGAGTTGAGCAGTGGTGGCCCAGTGGTTGCGGCCCCGACTTACGAACAGTTCGTGCGGGTCGTGGGTTCAAACCCAGGTAGGCACATTACTTTGTGTAATTTATTTCATCACCGCTGTTCTCAAAACGGTGAAGGAAAAAATCGTGAGCAAACCGGCATGTCTTAGAACCAACAATTCGAAGACATGTGACATCTGCCAATCCGCACTGGGCCCGCGTGGTGGATTATAGCCCATCCCTCTCCTAGAGAGGAGGCCTGAGACCCTGCAGTGGGAACATTATAGGCTGATGATGATGATGAATTGGATATGGATAGTGCTACTTTCTCTTCAATCAAGTAGAAGTGTATATTCGACACTGATGAGTGATGACACATAACATACCATCACGTCTATACATTTTGCCAGATATGATTTAAGCCCCATGTAATAGGGGGCGAGCCTATTACCATCAATTGAGCATCACAAGTACAGTACGATCAAATTATCTTGGCAGGTCTGAACATAGGCTCTGCGAACTTTTACGCATGTAAACTTGTGAAGAAAACTGTTATTGCCAGTTAGACCAATACCTATACGATCAGAAAATATCAAAAAAAAAAAACTAATATAAACAGTGAGAAATACAAATTAAATAAATATCATAACACTTAACATTGTTGTAACAAAATAACCTGCACGAAGTTCGGACCTGTCAAGATAATTTGATTGCACTGTACTACCGGCAACAAACAATAATGGTTGCAATAGCGACTATTGAGCATGACGTCCAGGGTTCAATGCCCGGGTCGGCCAAACTGTTATTGGTTTTTCTATGGGTTTTTTGATCAGGTATTTCTCAGTGGCAACCACGGAGTCTGGATTTGTGCCCGATTAATGGCGAAAGGCTCACCCCTATAACATGAGATTTAACCCTTTAACAGGGAGAAATAAATGTTATTATTATTATTTGTTTTTTAATAACAGGCATAACGCATCTGGCAATTTGAAAATAATGTCAAAAAGACAGGTATAATTGGTAGAAAATATTTTCATTTTATTTTACTTTTTTTGTGTTTTTTGACAAGTTAATGAGTGTCTGATAAGTTTTTTAATATTCTTTGTACAACGATAGAGTACTTACTTGTAACAAATTATTTATATTTTGAGCTAAAAAATATGGTGGCAAATATATTGCCATTGCCTTTTATAGGGACAGAACTGGCGAAATTTAGGTGTGCTATTAGGAACACCTTAGGGATTGCAGGCGTGATGTTATATTATGTTGTTATTCTGCAATAAAATTATAGGTTGACATTAAAACAGTACATACTTCGGTGCATCAGTACAGTCAGCTAGCACCACATTCTCGATGCAGTCTGTTGTCATGATATGTTCTGCGCCTCCAAACAGCATCTGTACCAGGTTCTCTTGTACGCGGCACTCGCCTAGAAAATAATATAAATATATTTCGGCGTTGTCGCAAGCACCATAATCACAAAAAGAAATAGAAGACAGAGAAAGTGTAGCGACTAGCGACATCTATCGCAATACCTGCGAACTAATTGGCGAAATTCATACATCGCGCTATGAACATTTTCCGCGACATTAACCTATATAGAAAATCCCAACTTACAAATGTTGGGCAGTTAACCCACCGGACACAAGACCCGTCCGGTCGGAGGATCCTCCCTTTTCTATGGGGGATGAGGAACTTTACACCCTGTACGTCATACCCCCCCGAAACTGGTGACCCCGAGCAGGAACGTCAGCGCAGCCTTCGTGCAACTTCTCCATACGTCACATCACTTCTCCTTCGCCCTCGAGCCGCGAGTCATACCGTCAGCCAGCAACCACGGCTTCATGGGGTATCCTGACCACCAGCATGCAGCGGAAGCGCATTCCTGGTCATCACCCCCAGCCTCATCAGCGACCTTGGCACAGCACACTGCACTTCGACCAGTCAGCAAGCAGAGACGCATTTCTCTCCTGGTCGACGCAGCAGCCAGCCACTACGCAGCACTGTACACTCCGACCCACTGGAGCATACGCAGCATCTCCCCGACGCACTGGGGCACCACGGCAAGCACTGCATCACTCCGACGCACTGGAGCTAATATGCAGCATCACCCCGACTCACTGGGGCATCCACCGCAGACAGTTCCGACTCACCGTGAACTATGCGGCATCCGGTTCCGACTCACTGGAACCTTCCACTGGCTGACAAGCGCCAAGACTTAACCTGCTTTCGACCTCCGGTCTCGGAGGGGAGTGATGTGGCGACATCTATCGCAACACCTGCGTACTAATAACGATCGACAGAAATCCTACATCGCGCTATGAACATTATCCGCGACATTAGCGTTTAGAGAAAATCCCAACTTACAAATGTTGGGCAGTTAGCCCACCGGACACAACACCCGTCCGGTCGGAGGATCCTCCCTTTCCAATGGGGGATGAGGAACTTTACAACATGTTCCTCATACCCCCCAAAAAAGAAAGAAAAGAAAAAAGAAACAGAAAAAGTAAATAAAGAAAGACGGTATAATGATTTGTCTGATCTTAAACTTCCGTCCATTATCATATTGAATATTCCCTTTTCAGTGTTAATAAACATTTTAGTATTTGTGTCTGAAGACCTAAATTAGTACCCAACTCAATAAAACAGTACATACGGTATAATCCCAAAGTCTTCATAATCTGCATATCCGTCCAGCTATCTAAGAGCCACGCGAAGTTATCAGACTTGAACTGCATGTCAGCTCCCTTGTTGACGCTTACCGAGGCTAAACCGTTTCTCTCCTGGAAGAATATGGGATGTATTTCAAAAATCTTTATTTTAAGTTATTAGTGTTGAAGTGTCAGTAAAACACTGAATATTAAGTTACAATATCTCCTAGTTCGGGGTTTACTCTATCTGTCATTAACTTTAGGGGATCAGACTGACTCAAAAAAATAGAATTCTGTTTAGTCCGTCAGTTAGATTATCGAAAAATATTGGATACGTGTTTTTTGTTTTATCAAATTAATAAAAATTGACGAAGATAAAGCGCGTCAAAGATCATAGAGTGGGGTTTGAAACGTCACTTGAAGCTACAAAATGTACTATCATATGACGTCACACGAGTTTTCGAAGCACTGTATCGTCTTTATTTTTTGTTTACGTGTAAAAAGGAAAAACATGTGTTCGATATTTTTTGGAAATCTATCTGACGGACTAATTAGTTTTTTTTTGTCCGATCCCCTATTCCTGCGTCCAACTGTTTAAGCAATTTTGAAATGTTTTGTGTAAATAAAGATTTCTATATATTCTTCTAATCTAGTAGACTTGCCATGTCTCAAGGATGCACCCGGATATGAGGGCAAAGATCGTCACTTACTGGACGCCTAAAGTTGGACATCGCCGACGAGGTCGACAGCGGAAAAGTTGGCGTGTCGAACTGATCATGTTCGCGGGGCAAGCATGATCAGAAATTGCACAAAACAGAGAAGGAGAAAAGGGAAGCCTTTGCCCAACAGGGGGACACAATATAGGCTATGAAAATAGTAGATTGTATCATAAGGGAGCAAAATAATATTTTTACGGCGAGGGCGCTTTTTTGAATCCAGAGCGAAGTGAGGGATTCTAGAGTAGAATCCCGAACGTAGTGAGGGATTCTTTAGTAGAATCCTGAACGTAGCGAGGGATTCAAAGTACGTCGCCCGAGCCCAAAATATATTTTGCACCCGAGTGATACACTCGACTTTTCATCACCCTCTATGAGAAAATAAAAGGCGCCTCATATTTTATTGTAATATTATTATTTAATAAAAATAGAGTGACGACACGTTTAAATCCATCAGACATATTAATTACGAATATGTGTTCAGTTTTACGCCCTTATTAAGACAACACGTTACTAAACAACCTTCTACTCCATATTAAGAAATTGTCGTATGCCTTTAAATATTTCTCCTGGGATTTCGTAGGGATTAAGTTTTGTATGACGTTATTAGCTTCTATTTTTATTGTTTCAGGAGTTAATGCACTATCACTTTCAGAACTCGACGTAGAGCTCATTTTTTTTTTGCACAAAATACAAGTCCGTACCGATTATTAGAACAGGGAAGTAAATCGCGCGCTTTTGTTTTTTTTTAATTTAGTTACCGCGTCTCCTCGCACCGTACAGCCAACACAATACAATTTGCGTTCGATTTCAATGAACGATTCATGTTCTAAATTCAAATCTCATTACTGCCCGCTAAAAAGTCTAATGGAGAAAAGAGCTACTTTGCTCGCACTTAAAGAGGAACAAAACGACACTTTTCGAATTGAAGGGATGAAAAGATTATTTTAATGGTGGCGGTGTTTAGTTGTGTAGATGCATTTAAATATAAGAAAAACAATATAAGAGTAATCCAAGACTTATAAAACATTGTACATTTTTGCTTTTCTTGTGAATTACCTTGATAACTGCAGTCATATTCAATGGCTCTTTGCTATAACTCCTCACAAGTTGTCCCAAAGCAGTCTGCGTCACTATGTCTGACTCTAAGATACCCATTTCTGATAGCTGTAAGAGAAAATAGGACTGTTATTTCAAGCTTTTTACTATCGTTGTTTTTACGACGTCAGTTCTTCTGTCTATCAATGTATCACTTCATTTAAAGATGTTCAAACAGTAACGCAGTTAGAAAAAGAAAGGTTACGATATCCAGTAACATATTATTTATTTACCTAAACAAAATACTAAAAGCAAGGCAAACCAGCCAAGAAAATTAATCAATAAAAAAATAAAATAAAAATCCAGGTTGTCCCTTTACTGCCCTCCCCAGTGACGCTGAGGTCCACTCAACAGAGGGTGCCCTTAGTGCACTGTCACTTACTGCGGTACTGCGGCGATATTTAATGAATACTTAAGCCGTCACTTAGTTAAGATTGGACATACAAAACCTTCACTAATGTGTTAAAATCCAGCCTCAAAGGTTGACCTGTAAGACGACATGTAGTAGAAAAATAACAAAATACTCACATTGCTCCCAAAGATTTTAACCTCAAAATATCTCTCCAGCTTCCCATACAAATTCTGCGGCACCCCTTTGTACTTCAAGGTCAATTCTGAAGCAGGACCTGACTCGAAGCAGTCAGTCTTGTTGCCGGAGTACGTCAAGGTCAAGTGACCTTCGTAGGACGCTGGGTGGATGGATATGTCTTGGTCTGAGGCTGCGTGGCTGATGTCTTGTTCACGGAGACAGATCTAGGGATAAAACAGTTTATCAAAGACGGTTGGCGTAGTGGCTGAGCGATTGGACTGCTGCGCTGCGTGTCGTGGGTTCGATCTCCGCACGGAACTAATATTTCTAAGGCCTACAGATAGTTTTTCCGGGTCTGGGTATTTGTATATGTGAAAAATTCCTAGAGTGGGCAAACGTTTAAATAAAATCGAAACATAGCCAAACAAAGACATAGGCCTATTTTCTTTATTTATTTTGTTGCCGCTTTACCAAAAGGATTTCCTACATCTACAACCTCGGCACGCATACCGTGTCTTTGTAAATCTTCAAGTAAAAGGTAAACGATGTAAACAGAGGTATATCATAATAGCAGAGTCTGTTACATGAACTTCCTTTTACCCTACACTCACGACGTATTCCCCCGGGGGTAAGCAGAGACGGCACGTGCTGCGCTTTTGTTCCACGGTCGCCAGATGCGAGTACTATACGTATAATTCAGATTCGCCGGATGCGAGTTCTAAGTAGTTTACTGAATTTTTGTAACGGTTTTTTAGCAATTTTCAGGTTAGCGTCAGGCTGATTTTTTCAGAACGGTGAAGGAAAACATCGTGAGGAAACCGGCATGCCTCAGAACAAAAAAAAATCGCGACATGTGACATCTGCCAACCCGCACTGGGCTCGGGTGGTGGATTATAGCCCATCCCTCTCCTAGAGATGAGGCCTGAGTCCCTGCAGTGGGAACATTATAGGCTGATGATGATGATGATGATAAGGTACACCTCTGCCTAACCCTTCGGGGATTACATGCACGGTGTTATGTTATATTGTACTTGAAAAACTTACCGTCCATTCTTTCCTAGTAACATTATCACTACTTGGCTGTAGTCCGTGTACAGTCAGCTGGAGATTAGCGTTGCCTCCCGTCGTCTCCACCTTGGTTATAGCTTCCATTTCGAAGAACACTTTGTTTGAGTCTTCTTGACTGGAATATTAAATGTACTTTAAATACTGTAAAACACGATAATAGTCTCTGGTACTGTTCTAATGTCTGTGACACACATCAGTTTGGAAAAAAACTTTTTTCTTGGTGCTCTTCACTGGTCCACTACGAGACCCTTATAATAATATGGGTTGGGGGGGTTTAACATCGCTAACATCTAAACTCAGAGCTGCTTGAAATTCACTCCGATTCACATGGAATGGAAAGACCAAAGAACGGAACCCAGGATCCCACGATCTTCATTCCCTGTCGCAACCACGAGGCTTGTGGCTTTCGGATGCTGATGGGGCTTCCACGCTTCCGCAGTGATTCCTACGGTGAGGAGTGAGTGTCTACGGTGATTCAATGATTTCTATATCGACACGTAAAGAAGAAGAAGAATGATTTCTATGGTATCATCAAGAAAAGTGTTGGGTCAATGTTAAATTGAGAGGGACCAAGAATTAAAATTAAAATGTAAGTTCAAAAGTTTGAAAATCCTTTTGGTAAGGCACTGGATATTCACACGTGTCGACGTATTGCCATTAATTAAAATTAAAATGTGAGTTCAAAAATTTGAAAATCCTTTTGGGAAGGCACTGGATAGATTCACACGTGTTGACGTATTGCCTAAACCCAGCAAAATATGCCAAATAAAAATCGATTTTAGTACTAACATAGAATTTTTTATTGTTTTTAAAGATAACATTTTGGTTAACGTTGTTACTAACAGTACCATAGTGTTAGTAACCACTTTGACTAAAATGTTATCTTTATAAATATGAATAGTGGGAATAGTCATGGAAAAATTGTGATGTTGTGTACCTACTAACATAGATCGTAAGAAAATTGTTACTAACACTTATATGGATTCTGTCCGAAATAAATGGTTAATAATAATATATATGTGAAAGAAAGAAAGAAAGAAAGAAAGAAAAAAAATTATGTCGCAGATTCAACACCGAGGCACAATATTTAGAGTTGACAATTTAGAATAACGCCATCTCGTTTGTCGGAAACGTCAAGCAGTGAGCTTGGGTGAGGTCGATACAGAGCGTGGTAGGTCTGGTTTGACAGTTGTCGGTTGACAAATGACAGCTGTCAGTTGACAGTGGTCGGTTGTCGTTGACATTAGAGGCGAAGTGATTCGGCCACCGTGTTTGTTGGATAGCACGTGTGTTTAGAATTTGATTGCTGTTTTTAAGTGTTTTTCGACATTTTAGTGACTTGTCATTTTGTAATTGTGTTGTCCTTGTGATCGTAACCAGGTTTGTATTGTGATTGTTTTATTTTAAGTTCCCTTTTACGTTTTATCCAGAAATGGATAAAAACAAACCCCCTGACAAGGTCCCTCCCGATATTCAATGCTCAACTTCTCTCGACCATCAATACGCACTGAACCCACTATCGCAATTGGCGGACGTTTTGAACGCTACAGCGATGGATGTATCGTCTATTCCTCAATCCCAACCAAACCCCCGAAAACGTCCTGTTAACGAACAGATTTTGCCTTCTTCTTTGCCAAGCAAACAGCAAAAAAATCAAATTGGCCGTACTAAATATTCTGTAATTGATAAAGCCCCTTACGTTGTCCACGTTTCTCGTATTGAAACACAACCAAATGCTGGCACCACCCTTCATCCTGTCAATTTTGGGAAATTTCTCATGAATAACAACATCGCGAACATTGTTCGTGGTGGTGTTAACAGAGTCGGCAGAAACCGAGTCTCAGTGGAGTTTGCTTCCCCTCAGGACGCTAACTCTTTTTTGATGAATAGTGTGTTATCTAAGTATTGCTATACAGCATCCATCCCTTCATTCAACATCACAAGGATGGGTGTTGTCACAGGTGTTCCTTCAGAACTAACAGAGGAAGAAGCAATGTCATATTTGTCTGTGCCGTCAGGTTGTGGACAAATCCTGAAAGTAAGACGCATCAATCGCAAAATGCAAAGAGACGGGGTTAATGAGTGGAAGCCCACCGAAACATGTGTATTGACCTTTGATGGACAGGTGCTGCCAACCAGGATTTATTGTTGCTACACATCCCTTCCCGTTAAGCAATACATATACCCTACCATTCAATGTCGCAAGTGTTGCAGATTTGGACATGTGGCAAATCTGTGCAGGTCCAAACCACGCTGTAATAAGTGTGGCCACGATCACCCAGGTGACGGATGTAACATCTCAGAGGCTGAGGCGTTCTGTGCGCTTTGTTCAGGGAATCACTATGCCGATAGCCAGTCATGCCCTGAGTATGGCAGGCAGAAGGCTATTAAGACGGTCATGGCCGAAAAAATCATCCCTTATGCAGAAGCATGTAAATTCATTCCTATAGTTTCCCGCAACTATGCCAATGCAGTTAGATCCTCGCCAACATCCCAGTCATATCGCAAAACGGTGACCCTCAAACCCAGGACCCATGCCCCCCTTTCTCCATCATATGATAAAGTTGCTCATCAGCAGATAGTTAGTTCTCCACAAACCTCACAGCCTAATGGCTGTGCTTATAACAACAATCCTGCATCAACTAATATTGGTTCAATTATTGAACTTTTTGTAAAACTCCTTCCTTCTCTTATTACTTCTACTTCTTCCAGCTCACAAATACCGTCCAACGTTGCCGACCAACTTATTTCTATACTTTTATCAATTAAAAATGGCGTCCCGCCTAGTATTCCTTCAGTGGAATGTGAGGAGCGTGTGGCATAAAAAGCACGACCTCATATTCCTTCTAAATAAATACAAGCCTTTGGCTTGTTCCATAGCTGAGACTTGGCTCACCCCAAGTCTTAGCTTCCGCATGCCACACTTTAATATTCTCAGATGTGACAGATCTGATGGATATGGAGGTTCAGCTCTCCTTATCAACAATCGGGTCCCACTTCTACCCCTTCCTTTGCCTTCACTCACAGGTGAAATGAGTATTGTGGCGGGAAGGGTGGAAGGTATTACAGTGTTTTCCATATACATTGCTCACCCTCGGCCTGCATTTTTGGATACTTTAAAAATAATTTTTTCTATTACTCAAGGACCAATTATGGTCATGGGTGATTTTAACTGTCACCATTATAGATGGGGGTCTGAACGCTGTGATGCCTTTGGTGTGGCTTTGGTTGAGATTTTGGATGATCTGGATCTCTGTATCCTTAATAATGGTTGCCCGACTCGCAGATCCCTTCCTGGACAACAAAAGAGTTGTGTTGACCTAACATTTTGTTCAGTTGAGTTAGCGGCTTCGGTCCATTGGGAATGCACATCCTTGTCGCATGGTAGTGACCACTACCCTATAGTAATATCTTTGTTTAATAAGACCTATTTAGAGAAAAGTTCTCCTCCACTTCTGAAATATAATTTGTCCAAACCAAATTGGGCAAATTTTGTATCATTATTGGAGGATAAAATTGAAGTTTTGCCAAATTTAAATTCAAGTTTGTTTGATCTTCCTGGTCACCGCCATGCCAAGACCTGCTATGAGGGTTTCGTCACAGCCATCACCTCCAGTGCTGATTCCTGCTTTCCATTGAAAAACAGTGCCCGCAATAAAATTCCATCACCACCGTGGTGGGATCCAGAGTGCACTTCGGCAGTCAGGGACAGGAATGAGGCTGAGGTTTGTTACAATGCAGATATGACTACTGAAAATCTGTTGGCATACTGTCAGATTAATGCCAGAACCAAACGTCACCTTCGCAAGAAGAAACGTGCGGGTTGGGTTAAATTCTGCACATCTTTGTCTCCCTCTACACCTGTGTCAGCAGTTTGGAAGAGTATCAATAGGTTCAGACATGGGTGTTCCCCATCAGTTTCTTCTCCAATCAATAGGGAAACAGCTGAACTTTTTTTTGATAAAATAGCTCCACCATATGTTCCACTTTTTTCTGAATGTACAAACATGCCCCTTCAAAATATATCAGAGGATCCTTTTGATGCGCCATTTACTTTGGAGGAACTGAATGTGGTACTCAGTCATGTCCGGGACTCAGCTCCGGGTATTGACGGTGTGCCTTATTCTTTTATAACTCATTCTGGTGACAAGGCTAAAACTTATTTTTTAAATATTCTAAATTTTGCTTATATTCATGGTTGGGTCCCAGAACAATGGAAATTGCAAGTAATTATTCCACTTTTGAAACCAGGCAAACATTCAGATGATCCGAATGGTCTTAGGCCAATTGCTTTGTCGTCAGTCTTAGCCAAATTATTGGAGCACCTAATTAAAAACCGTCTCGAGTGGATTGTTGAGTCGAGAGACATACTGTCGAACTACCAATTTGGTTTTAGGAAAGGACTTGGTACTATGGACAGTGTGGGTACTTTAGTTGCGGACATACGCTTAGCTTTTTCCAAAAATGAATCGGTTGTAGCTACCTTCCTGGACATTTCCTCTGCGTATGACAATGTACTTCTTCCAGTACTCAGGCAAAAATTGCAACAGCTGAGTCTACCGGTTAAGATGATACGATGCATATGTGAGTTACTGATGTCCCGCTCGCTGGTCCTGAGAGTCCAGGGAGAGACGTTCGATGAGAGGCAGATATGGAAGGGACTCCCACAAGGATCCCCCCTCAGTCCCATACTGTACAACCTGTATACGGCGGATATTGGGTCCTGCTTAAACAACAATTGTCAGATCTTACAATACGCCGATGACATTGCCCTGTACGTGACAGATTCCTCAATAGTCGATGCCGCGTCATCTTTGTGTCTCTCTCTGGATTCTTTGAATCAGTGGCTTTTAAGCCATGGCCTGTCGCTATCTGCGCCAAAAAGTTCGGCAGTAATCTTCACTCGTAAAAGAAGCACTCCTCATGTAACAATCGACATTTTAGGACAAAATATTCCAATAGTTATAAAAGTAAAATTTTTAGGCGTCATTTTGGACGCAAAGTTAACCGGCAAACATCACATAAATTTCCTTATAAAAAAATGTGAAAGGATTATCTCGATTTTAAAAGTTCTTGCGGGCGTTTGGTGGGGGGCTCACCCCTACACCATGAAATTGGTCTACAATGCCTTAATTCGTAGTGTTTTGGACTATGGAACGTATCTTTTGATCCCGTGTAACAAAGGTGCCTTGGTTGGACTGGATAAGATTCAGTCTAAATGCCTTCGAATCATCTTAGGTTGTATGAAATCCTCCCCCATTAACGCGTTGCAGGTTGAGTGTGCTGAACCCCCTCTTGCCCTTAGACGTCAATATTTGGCCTCCAGATTTTTATCTAGGCTTATGTGCAGGACTTCACACCCCCTTATAGAAAAATTGTACGAGTTAGATGCCATATGTACAAATTCAAACTACTGGAAAAATAAAGAAATACCCCTAATTCTAAAATCTTTTCGAGAAATTATAAATTTAGCATGCCCTATTACTCAGTTCTCCAGATTGCCCCTTTTTCATTTTACGTAGGTATAAAGTTTTAAGTTATGTTCCAAATATTATCTTTAACATTGGTATATCCAAAAAATCCCCGTCAGCGAACTCGGCGTTCAACGCGGTGGTGGGCGAGCGATGGAATGGTTTTCAACTATTTTTTACGGATGCTTCGAAATTAACTGAACTTAACCACACTGGAGCGGCGGTCTATTACCAGAGCTCTAAAATAATTTTACAGTTTAAGTGTCCTAAGGAGTCTTCTGTATTCACTGGTGAGTGTGTGGCTGTATTGGAAGCTTGTCGATTTATACAGTCTCACCATAATATAAACAAAGCCGTAATCTTCACAGACTCTCTTAGCTGCCTGCAAGCCTTAAAACAAAACCCTTTTAAAAGTAAATTGCACAGCTCCCTGGTTTTACAAATTAAAGAATCCTTATTATCTTGTGCTACCAATCAAAAAGAGGTTCAGCTAGTTTGGATACCTAGTCATTGTGGTATTAAGGGAAATGAGTGCGTTGATGCATCGGCTAAAGATGCTTGCTCATCGTCAGTAGCTGATCTTTCCCACAATAGCATTCAGGGGTATGACTTATTGAGCCTCCCACGAACTAACCTACAGTCATCGTGGCAGGATCAATGGAATATCACCGGAACGAAAAAAGGCAGGTTTTATTACGCGGTACAACCAATCATAAAACCAAAACCTTGGTTCTATGGCTACAAAAAAGTCTCGAAACCTATTCTATCAGTTCTATGTCGTATTCGTCTAGGTTTCTGTAGCACTCCTGTCTTCTTGCAAAAAATCCGGGTTAGGGACTCTTCTCTCTGTGAGTGTGGGTTGGAAGAAGGTACTCTGGATCACATCTTCTTTGAATGCTCAAACAACATTCCTCCTTTAGATCTGTATAGACGTCTCCCTAAATTTAAAATCCCTCTTCCGACTAATTTCCCCTCCCTGCTAACATATTCCTCCCCCGAACTGCTTGTGGCGCTGATGATTTTCATCCGTCACAATAACATTAAGTTATAAATTTAAATGTGTGGGTGTGGTATGCGTGTAATCTATGTTTTAACAATTTTAATATTTATTTATTTATATTTTTTTGTTTGTTTCAGTCCCGTACTAACCCGACAAGATCCACGTCGTGTCGAAGAATTTTTATTTGCGACCTTAATTAGAAACTAACAATAGATTCGTATTTTTACTTTTTATTTTATTGTGCACACTTGCTTTTCCAACTCACTGGACATTGGCAGAATAGTCGACATCGGCTTTAATTGCCATCAAACAAAAATAGAATAGAATAGACATTAGAGGCATTTGACTTAACGGATGTTACTTTTTGGTGAGACACGAGTGCGAACGGTTGTTCTGTCCGCCTGTATCGAACTTACCGCGTTTCTGGACTTTAATCCATTTCCATCGGCTTGATCGTTTGAGATTTTGTTAATTTGTTATCGGAAGTAAATAAATAGGCGGTTGTAACCAGTTTTGAGACTATTATTTCGTACATCCACCATGTTGAACTTGGACTCTGACAACAATGTACCCGAAATAGTTGAGCTACCTTCGTCATATAAATAAATCTAAAAAAACTCACCTAAAATAATTAACCCCGACAGTCACATCCAACTTCGTGGTATCCTCATTCACGCTCATCCTGTGCAGTTGGACCTTCATCCTCAATACATCGTTCTCCGTCTTCATCAGATGCTGGGGGGGTAAGATGAGGCCGCAGGATCCTGAGGGGGGCGAGGTGAAGAGTAGGATGCTGTTCAGGATTATCAGGGAAGGCTGGATTGAGGTTAGGAAACTGAAATGAAAGTTGTGGTTCGTTATAAATCGTGAATCTGGCATAGTTGACCACCTAAATCAAGGGTGGTCTGAAAGAGATTAACTCCCAAGTATAATATAATCTACGATCGAGGCACTCGTGTTCCCGTTCCGTTCGAAAGAGATACCGCGGCCTCGACACAAAGGGAGGAGTCATTTGATGATTCCTTCATTGATATATATTGAGATATTGATATTGATTGATTTGATGATTCATTTGATCCTCCAAAAAAAAAAAAGGGTTTCGTGTTAACCACACGGACCGGTCTTTAAAAGTAAAGCATGTCCATAGATAAATGTCCATACAGTTCATACCGTGACCCGTCCTTCATTCATTGTGAAGGTTACATAGACATTCCAAGTAAAATACTGGTATTCAGCTGTAACCAGTACATTAGAATGCGACTTCAGCACAGCAGCCAAGGAGTGGAATTCCCTGCCTGCGTCGGTTTTTCCGAGTTCATATAACCCTAATCTATTTAAGTCGCGTGTAAACAGGCTTCTTCTGGGTAAGCTCGTTTCATCGTCGACATCATCGCTGCCCTTAGGGCAAGATTGAAGTCAAGAGCAAGCCCATTTATAATAAAAAAAAATGGATTTCCATACGTATATTTAAGAGAATGCGTCAATATAGTAATAAACCTTTTTATATCCAAAATATGTAGTTATGAAAGTTCAACATAAAGTTTCTGCCGTGGCTCCATGCGTGTATAGGCTTCCTCCAAATGCGTCATTACATTGGCAAAATTATGTTGTATAGAAAACGCTCACTTACTCATAATGATTATTTTGAGAAGTAAACAGCTTGTCCAGAACTTCAGCTCCAGTCATTGGTCTCTCACAGTCGAAGAACACACTCTTGTTGTCAATATTCTGTAAGAAAATAAATAATGTAGTCGTGAGCAGGGCTCTTAAAACGGTATGGGAATTCATCGTGCAGAAACTGGCTTGTTCTAGGACCGATAATTTGAGAATTAGAATTCGAATTTTATTTAATTTTAAGAATGCAGTTATTTCAATTTTCAATTCGATCTCGGGAATCGAATCCATTCCATTCCATTCTCAGCAGTCGCGTTTGCGACCACTAGACATTAGGTAGTCACTCGTCAATAAACTCACCGATGATCCATTGTCACCAGCAGTGACAGTAGTGGTCGTCTTCAAAGAGGAGGTTTCTACAGAAATCTGCGCACGAGAGTGCATCGCTACTCCACCTTGTTGTGCTCCAGGGTTTGGCCATGTCAACCTGAACAGAATCAATATTACAGTTTTCGCAAACGTTAACGCTCTTGCAATAGCTGATTTGACTAGCATAGGCTAGAAGATCAGTGGACCACTTGACACGTTACGTGGTTCCATGGCTCACGAGGTTTTCGACATGTGGTACGGGAACAGCAGTTATTGTGCCGACAGTCGTGTTCGTGACTGTCTTAATAGCCAAAATTATTCCAACAACACTTGAAGGCACCTTCGCTTGGCAACTACATCAAAGGCTTGATACAGGAAGCAATACTTCTGGACACGGCGCGGTCAAGAGCCCTGGCCACTGGTAGCTCGGACCAGTTCTCGATGCTAGTAGGCTACTAGTTTTTGTGTCCTTAAGTAGCATTTTATTTAAGAGTAATTAAAAAGAATACATAAATGAAATTAAGTCTGCTTAAGATATCTAGGCCATAGGATCAAACTGCAGATAAAAATAAATAAAACATATATTACTTACTCCAAAGACTGATCAGGGTTCGAGAAGGACACATTAAACTTCATCGGCAGATGAGCGACCAGCGACTGCTGGATACGAGCAGAGTGGAGTGACTGCACTAGTGGTCCGAACGTTGAGAGTGTGGTTACTGATGTGCCTTGGTATCTGATGGGGAAAGAGGTTATGTTAGCTTTTGGTACATGTAGGTAATACTCGAAAAGTTAAGCAGAGGCGTATCTAATAGTATGAACATATTTTACCAGCTATTTAAATCTCACGTAATATGGAAGTCTATTGCAATCAATCGGGCACAAATTGAGACTGTTGCAGCTGCTACTGACCTGAAGAAGAAATCCAATAACATTTTGCTCAGCCTGGGAATCGAACCCAGAACCTCATGGCCAGCTGACGAGCAGTGAGTAGAAGGAGCAATTGAAGTCTATGCTTTGTGCTTCATCATCATCATTTCAAACACTGTTTATTTATAGATAGACCAAGCACCGTTTTACTGGTGGATCCTGAACTGCTGATTCTGGTATTCTTGTTCTTTTTTTGTTCTGATCTATTCTCGATACATGGGGTCGGCTTTCTTACGATGACTGTACGCTACTTACCTGATATGAAGATCATTCTTCCACGTCTTGTCCTGAGAAGATGGAGCCGTCAAGTTACCTCTAATTGAAGTAAACGACAATATTGTAGACTGCAAGCGTATTGGTGTGCCTGGTAACATAAGTATCATAATGTTATTATTCATTACAATACCACTACACATGATATTATACCATCATAGATATGTATACCTAGCTAGATCCGTATGAAAACGAAGAACAAGAACATCAATGAGAAACCGATGCGTGTTTATAAATACTATACTATTGGAATAGAATTTGTTACTTACCCATTTCGCTTGGTATGTTAACATCGGTTTGGAAGGGATAGTACACTATTTGCTGGTTGATATGGCTTCCAAAACGTAGGAAATCTTCTATATAGGCCACTGAAATAAATAACATTTGGATTAACATAACATCACGCCAGTATTCCCCGAATAGTTAGGCAGAGATGTATGAGTACACCCACGGGTAAGCACAGTTGGTTAAATAAAACAATAGTTTTGGTATCTCCAAATAGCTCACGGGTGCGCGCCCGCTCGGTTTCCAAAATCCAATGACCGCTGTCCAGAGACAATCTTCACCGCGCGGACCTGCCTCCGTGTCTATGATCTTTAATCAGTCATGTCTAAGGGCGCCTTCAAATTAGGGCGTTAGCAGCGCGGCAGTCGCGCGGCTGCAGTACATTTTTATAAGAACAGCCGTAACAACCCGTTGATAATTATAATTGTTTATAGTCGCGCGACTGCCGCGCTTCTAACGCCCTAATTTGAAGGGCTCTAAATTCCTTATAATAGGGGGTGAACCTATTGCCATCAACCGGGCACGAATACTGGCTCCTTGGCTGTTACTTAGAAATTCCTGATTAAAAAACACAATAATAATTTGTCCGGCCCGAAAATCGAAGACAACCTCATGCATAGCAATCGCTCTTGCAACCACTGGGATAACAAGGCAGTCACAAACGGACACATTTAGATTTTAGTGTAAACATAAAAATATGTAGTGAGTCGTGGGTTCAAACCCTGTCAGGAGAATTAATTTGTGTAATTTATTTCATCACCACTGCTCTCAAAACGGTGATGGAAAACATCGTAAGGAAACCGGCATGTCTTAGAACCAAAAAATTCGAAGACATGTGACATCTACCAATCCGCACTGGGCCCGCGTGCTAGATTTTAGCTCATCCCTCTCCTAGAGAGGAGGCCTGAGCCCCTGCAGTGGGAACATTATTGGCTGTTGATGATGTTGTAAAAAAAAATTTGAATACTCACAATCTTCCCCACTACCAGTTTCAAATCGAGACTGATTCATGTGTGTTGCGAACACTGTCTTATCATGTATCTTGATCACCACGTCTATGTGAACCTGATTATAAGATTTCTATTACATTTTTTATTTATTTCTATACACACAATACATTCTAATACACAAATAAATATTTAAAAAATAACATTTAAATAAAGCTATATATACATGAAATAACTATTAAAAGGTGAGTTGTCTATAGCATAGTAACGGAAACTTATGGTCATGATGTGTTATCGTTCCCGACTTAGCCTATGGTGTACAGACTTGGTCATTAGCTAACATCCAAACTCAAGGTTTGCCAACGAGCAATGGAGCGCAGTTGGTTAAATTAACGAATCGAGTTCGAAACACAATCCTGCACTCCAAAACTAAAGTAGCTGACGTGGCCCAAAATGCTGCCCTACTGAAATGGGACTAAGCAGGATATATCAGCCACATTCCTGACAAACTATGGGCCAAAATAGCAGGAAACTAGTGCCTTAACACAGTGAGAACCCTAAAAATCATTATACCTTTTCTGGAACCTTCACAGCCCATGCCTTCATCTTCTTCAACACTTGGATCAGGTCTTCCACCTTCAGATTCTTTTCATTGAAGTGATTGAACTTTTTGAACAGGCTGGTGGCTACTCCTTGCATCACTACATATATCTGGAAGGTCACAAAAGTAATAAATAAAGATAGTGCTAGCGCACGCTATTTTTTAGGTTAGGTTAGTAGTAATACTTAAATCCCGTTTAATAGAGGGTGAGCCCACTGCAACCAACCCCGTGGCTGCTACTGAAAAAATCCTAATGGGAAAACCCAATAACACTTGGCCCAAACCGGAAAACGAACCCAGGATCTCACGCTTAGCAGTCGCTCTTGCGACCGCTAGACCAACGAGGCAGTTTGGGAAGAATCGAGAGTGTGATTTTAAGTTTTCTTTTTTTAATATGTTTCATTCAACTATCACACTTCTTTTTAAATCCTCTACAGTTTTGCTCCCTCAAAAACAATATTGTTTTTGCCGTAATTAGTCCGTGCATGTGTGGTCATTAGTCAAAATTAGTTTTTACTTCTTGTGTTGTAAGGAATGCGTTTTTTTTGTAGTTGTTTGCTTGATTGTGTGGAATTCGTGATGATTTTTTAGTATTAAACCTGTGTAATATTTGTAAAATTGCCTGAGATTTTGTTGTATTCTATTTATTGTAAAACTAACTAGTTGTATAACCTTTTGAATGGAAAACGTAATGCGTTACTTTTCTTATCATATTTTACTTAAAGTACCACTCTTAACAAAACAACGGTTACAATTACGGTTTCTTAATTATAAATTTATTTAAATTTATATTAAATTAAATATTAATAATAATTTAATTATTATATTTTAATTATTATTAGTTTTTAAATTTATTTTTATTTTCTCAGACGACGCTGGCGCGTTAGGCACGTTTTCATTGGTCGGCTACACCCGATTATGACGTTCAATAGGTTAAACTCTAAAGCTCCCATACTCACATCAGCTTTAAACGGCCTCCTCCCACCAGTACTCAACCTAGCTCCAATAAAGTTAGGAAGAACACCCTCAGAGTCTCCCACACTGAAGACCTGGAGGGAGGCAGCGCTCTCCTCCTCCTGGGCGCTGATGATGTAGTTGTTCGTCGCCCAGTATAGAGGGTCTGGGTTCGAGACTTGATTCACGACGAAGGGGACGTAGAAAGATCTGGAAAAAGAGTAAAATGAAAATATTTTAAAAGCATTCGAATTAAGCATTTTTAGCCTATAATGTTCCCACTGCTGGGACTCCAGGCCTCTTGTCTATGAGAGAGAATTTGGTATAATAAAAAAATAAAACCGACTTCGACAAAAATAAAACACAAAAAAGTGAAAAATTAACTTAAGAAGAAAAATCAGCTTCTGAAGTCGGTGACTTTTGTTTGTTTGATTTCATGTTTTTGCCACCGACTTCAGAAGCTGATTTTTCTTCTTAAGTTTATTTTTCACTTTTTTGTGTTTTATTTTTGTCGAAGTCGGTTTTATTTTTTGTAAAAAAGTTTTTATTTTTCACTTTTTAGTGGTTCACATGTGCTTACCCCTTCACAACGTACCGGCGTGATGTTATGTTATGAACTGGTGTAAACAATAGACAGACATGAGACTTCAGCAATCCCAGTCCATTTGCTATCATTTATTGAGGAGTTCCGTAGCCTATCTCCGAAGTTCTTCATCAGATCTTCACCAAATAGTTTTTATAACCTTTGTAGTGAGTACAGGCGTGATATTATGTTGTGTGATGGCGTAAACAATGCTTAGATATGCTATAGCAACAATCGCGGTTAATCTGCTGTTATTTATTGAAGAGTTCCCCCGATTTCTACAAGATCCCATCATCAGATATTGAAATGGTGAAAATGGGACCACACGGGAAGCACCAGCTTTCAAATGAAAAAAGAATCATGAAAATCAGTTCACCCAGTAGCAAGTTATGAGCTAACAAACATAAAAAAAACAGTCGAATTGATAACCTCCTCCTTTTTTTGAAGTCGGTTAAAAAAAAAGAAAATACGAGAAAATATTACCTATAGAAAATGATAAATGAGTTTTTTTTAAGACGGTACTGTCTCAAGACTTGATAAAGAAGGTTTTTATGCAGTAAAAGCTGACTTCAGTTAAATAAACAATAGTTTATAGTCCACCATATTGGATTTAGACGCAACAGACTTTTTAATAAAAAATAATGTGACATATAATAATTTTGACCTGATGCGTTTGGTAACTCAAAGTAAGCGTTGACACGCCGTATTTTTTTCTCTTGTAATTTTCAAAAACTTATTTTTGGTAAATAGTAATGCTACGTGAGCGTAGCAAAAAATACTACGTCGTAGCAGACCGCGTAGCATTTGTGAAACGGCTACGCCGCTACTAAAAACGCAGATATTGTTTAATTTCAGCTGTAAGATCATAGTTAAGATAAACATAACATTATCATCAGGCCTGAAATCCTCAAAGGAGTAAGCAGAGGTGTACTTATGGGTAATGTTTTAAGCCCCCTGTCATATTGGGTGAGCCTATTGCTGCTGCAGAGAAATTCGTGATGAAAAAACACTGAATCCTACTAGGAAATTGAACCCAGAACTGCATACTCCGCAGTTGCACTTGTGACCACACGACCAACAACAGACTGATCTATAATTGATGAAAATCTCAGAATATTTTACCAAATAAATCAAGCATACAGCAGAAAAGTAAACTAGTAAATAACTCAAATAAAACGCTTTATAAACACTTTAATTCTCGAGAAATTTCATGCGTTCTCAACACAAAAAAAAAAACCTAGGCAATTGCGAGTCGGACTCGCGCACCAAGGGTTCCGTACAAACGATTGCAGGTATTTAGTGATTCAATTGCATATTTACGATATTCGAATCTTTCCATTTAAATGCAAAAGCAATGTCTTACATTGCTTTTGCCAAACATCATTCTAAGTCAACAGGAAGTATCCTATAAATTAGAATTCTCTTGAGAGAGAACGTCAACATAAAAGTTTGATTTTTTCACAACATAAAGGGACTGCAGCGGACTAGAGCAGCAGTGGCCCAGTGGTGGCGGCCCCAACTTACGAACAGTACGTAGGTCGTGGGTTCGAACCCAGGCAGGCACATAACTTTGTGTAATTTATTTCATCACCGCTGCTCTCAAAACGGTGAAGGAAAACATCATGAGGAAAACCGGCATGTCTTAGAATCAAAAAGTTCGAAGACATGTGACATCTACCAATCCGCACTGGGCCCGCGTGGTAGATTATAGCCCATTCCCTCTCAAAGAGAGGAGGCCTGTGTCCCAGCAGTGAGAACATTAATAGGATGTTGTTGATGATGCTGAAAGGGACTACAGATCTGACAATATTAATTTTCATTTCAACTCGATACCTTCACGCGTTCCCAAGATAAAGGGTATTGACAGGTAGACAAACAACAAAGTGAATAAAGTGATCCTCTAACTAAGGGTTCCGTTTTTTCCTATTGAGGTACGGAACCCTAATAAAAGTTGCCAATATGGCGGACTAAGCTTCAAATTAGTTTCTCACGAGTCATGGAACTCGGAGGTATACGTCCGTTTGATGTGTTTGTAAATCCACTATCAACGCAATTTTGTGCTCTTAGTATAGCAGTAGTAAATTATTTAATTCTATTTGTAGTATGAGTGAGTGTTCGTAAATAATAAAATAAATCAGTTGTTTGGGTTCAACAACCATGAGTTGTACATACGGAATACTATACTGTTTTTTGGAGGGAGGCAAATAATCAAATGATTCCTTCCTTAAAAACCACCCATTTTCATTCATAGCCCTTTGTGTCGAGGCCGCGGTATCTCTTTCCAAGAACCCGCAGCGCTATATTAATACCTAAATCGGTGATAACAGCTCTACGACGTCATAACCACTGTTTAGTTATAATACAAACAAGTTACCTTAATATAATATGAGACTACGTTTATGCTCTTTAAATGTTTATAGTTAAGTCCTTGAGTTGTAATGTTGTTGTTATAAACAAACTGCGACAGTAGCCACGTTAAGCATAGCATAATTAAGGTGGACACGCGAAGTAGATGCTCTTGCGTTCATCATCATCAGCCTATAATGTTTCCATTCCAGGGACTCTGGCCTCTCTAGGAGGGTTGGTCGATGTCACATGTCTTCGATATTATTGTTGAATTTGGTAGCTTGATGTGCATATGTGCAAGCTAAGCTGGCTTTAGTAAATGCCACTGTTACGTCTAACAGGGAAGAATCGAAGAAAAAAAGGTGTTGCGCCGATTAAAAAAAAAAATGGGATAAGGGCAGAAACCAGAAATATGTTTTTTTCTTCCATTCTGCCCTGTTAGTCGTCACGTTATCATTTATTCCTTTTATTTTTTTTCATACGACCCACACGATACTGTTACTGTTACTGTTAGCCTGTGTCATCCCACTGCAGGGCAAAGGCCTCCCCCCATGATTTCCAAATTTTGCGATCCAGGGCCAATGTGGACCACTGGTCGTTTGTTCTATCAAGCTCGTCCCGCCATCTCCTTCGAGGTCTACCACGTCGCCTTTTGGCTGTGTCAGGGTTCCAGAACGTGGTTGTTTTGGCCCACAGCTCGTTGGGCATACGGCAGACATGCATGGCCAGCCCAGTCCCACTTCAGCTTCGCGGCTTTTTGAGCAACGTCAGTGATTTGTGTTTTGGAGCGCAGTGTGGTGTTGCGTATACGGTCTATTAGTTTAACGCTTAGGATACTACGCTCCATTGCACGTTGGCAAACCTTGAGCTTGGACTTTTGAATGTTTGTCAAAGACCAAGTCTGAGATCCATATGTCAAAATGGGAAGAATGCACATGTCCATGATTTTTCTCTTGAGTGACAGTGGAAGATCTCCCTTCATAAGCTCTTTCATGGACCAGTAGCTCTTCCAGGCATTTTCGGTTCGTCTTGCGACTTCCTTGTCTTGTCTTGCCTGGAAAGAGACTAACTGGCCCAAGTAGATGTATTCATGGACATATTGCAATTCTTCACCATTTACTCGGATCTTGTGTTGGGTGGTGTTTGAAATCAGTTTGGTCTTCGACATATTCATCGCGAGTCCAACCTCAAGGCTCGCCTAACTGAGCTGGTTCAACATAAGCTCCAGTTCTGCCGCCGTGGAAGAGAATAAGACAATGTCGTCAGCGAAGCGAAAGTTGGTTAACCTCACTCCACCGATTTCAATGCCGTTTCCGTTACCCACACGATAATTATGATAAAAATAAACAAAATACTCACGTAATCCGATACCCAGAAAAGTACTTGTTAGCTTCCAAATTCTTCATGGTTGCAAACCAGAATCGTTTTAGCTGGCTGTTGTCACAATTCCTGATATAATTATGTATGAACATAAAATCTGTTTCTCGAACGTTCGGTGAGCTCAGGAATGTGTGGAGCGCTATGATTCGTAGTTGGATGTGTTCTGTATCGTTTGTTATTATTGGTAGGGTTGTTTCTAGTATCTGTAAGAAGAATAAAAAAAATATTTTTGTTAAAAAGTTTTTATTTTTCACTTTATGGTTCACATGTTCATGGGTCATAATGTTGTGGACAATGTAGATTTTTTTGAGTTTTGTTGATTTGTCAAAAACCGCTTGTCCGATTTCGATAAAAAAAAATATTGGACTATTTGGGAAGTATACCCTTTCTAACAAAAGAAGAATTTTTCAAATCGGTTAGCAAGTGACGGAGTTATGCCCGAACAAACATAAAAAAAAACATCCGAATTGAGAACCTCCTTCTTTTTTTAGAAGTCGGTTAAAAAGAAGAATAAATTAAACTTTAAAAAATGTGTGTATGTCTGCCAGATTAAAAGCTCGAGCCAGCATAAATCTCAAAATTGGAGCCCTGCGACAGCTAGACGGCGGCGCGGCAGACCGAGGCCGAGGCCGAGGTGATGGCGTCTTGGGTGGCCGAGTAACGTGAAAGGAACGGTGGAAAGTCTTTGCCAGGAAGTGGAAAGATAAGGCAAACAAAAGATATCTCAATTGAAATTAGTAGGTGTATCTATAAGCATTAAACGTATACAAATTATTCGTGCTAATGGCCGTTGAGTTCTCTCGTCAGGAGGCGATGCTGGCAGCAGGGTCAAGTCAAGTTTTTTTTTTTTTTATTATAAATGGGCTTGCTCTTGACTTCAATCTTGCCCTAAGGGCAGAGATGATGTCGACGATGGAACGAGCTTACCCAGAAGAAGCAAGTTTACTCGCGACTTAAACAGATTAGGGTTATATGAACTCGGAAAAACCGACGCAGGCAGGGAATTCCACTCCTTGACTGTGCGCATAATAAAGGACCCAGCAAAGCGCTTAGTTCTAATGTGTGGAATGTCGACTAGGTATCGGTGATACCCTGCAGAACGTCTAGTCTCCCGATGGAAGAAGGGAGATGGTGGGATCAGCTCGTGGAGCTCTTGCGCACACTCTCCGAAGTACAGTCTGTAGAAGACCGACAGACATGCGACTTTGCGACGGTGGGCCAGGCTATGTAGCTTGATAACCAGCTTATCGTCACCAATTAGCCTCCTGGCTGTGCGCTCTACAGTGTCAAGTTTGGCATGGTACATTTACAAACGTATCTATAGTAATTCTTATTATTTAAATAACCATTTAATTAAATTATCAAACACTACGAGTATGCGTTAATTAAGAGAGCTATATAAAAAGCTCATATGCCATTAAAACTTCTGTTTAGCGCGCAAGTTTCTTAATTTACCCTTATACATATCCAAGTACGTTAATATACAGTCATCACCAATTATACGGCAATGCTTGAAAAATTTAGTTTTTGGACACATTAACTTCACCATGTGTAAGAATAATTAACTAAATTCATGAATTTCATGACAATTTGCATCACCCACTTTAGCTTAGCGGCATTATGACCAACGCCAGTAATTTGTGTTTTGGAGCGCAGTGTGGTGTTGCGTACACGGTTGGTTTGTTTGACGCCTTGAATGCTGCACTTCATTGCACATATGAGCCCTGACACAGCTAAAAGACGTCGTGCCAGACCTTGCAGAAGATGGCGGAACAATCTGGACAAGACTAGCGAACAGTAGTCTACGTTAGACTTAGATCAAAACAGCTGGAAGTCATAGAGCATTTGCCTAGCAGTGGATGCTGGCTAACAATTTTAATATCGTGTCAAAATCTTGTGTATGGTGGTTACAATAGACATACCGTACTCCCTGCCAGAGCAGCCCAGAGTCTCTCATGCTTGTCCCTCGTGGAGTCAGTATGTATGATCCTGGTGTAGGACTCTGCTGAATATCCAATGTTGCAGAGACCTTGGAGCCAAATCATCCGGTCTAGGTATTGTGGGCAGTCTGAAAAGGAAAGTTTAATTTAGTTCAAATTATTATTATTAGTAAACTGCTGGGTTGAAGTGGGATTGGGAGGGCCATGTCTGCAGAATGCACCAGGACCGATGGGCTAAAGTCATCATGCAGTGGGTGCCAGAAGACGGGCGTCTTCGCCGAGGGAGGCCTAGAAAACGCTGGCGTGACGACTTAGAGGCTTTTGCGAGAGATTGGCCGGAGAAAACCGCACAGAGAGAAGACTGTCCCACTGCAGGGCAAGGGCCTGTCATCCCTCCTTCCACTTTTCGCGATCCAGTGTGATAGTAGGCCAATCCCAAGAGAAAGAGTCTAACTCAAAATAAATACCGAAGGAAATTAGCCGGATTTGTTTTTTTCATACATGAATGGGGAGGAGCTCTAAATAAAAACAGCTTATGATGCGAAGAGTCTGTTTAGGTTCATGGCCCACATTTGACAAATGTATATTTAGGATACGATGGGACTGAAATACGCATTGCGATTATAAATGTCCCTAAATTATAAAAAAAAAAACATTTTCACGGGTCGATCTTTAAAGTTAAGCCGCGTTTTTCAAGGTTGGTCTTTGGATGGGATTCAGTACATACCGAGTTTCCTCAGTGTCTTGGAAAGCTCGTTATGATGTTGGTCCCGGCAGTCACTAGATCTTTGACAGTCGTTACATGTATTCAATCTCTGTATCTTGTAAGACGGAAACCGACCCCAATAGAGTATGGAAAAGGCTTGGCAGATGATGAACCCTTTTTTTTTTTTTTTTTGGTGGGTGGAAAATCATCGAATAACCCCCCCGCTCTTGGGCAGAGCGAAGGGGAGTGTCAGACTTCTACTAACTAAAAACCGAACCCATGTTCCTTCTTTGCCCTTGTGCCGAGGCCACGTTGTAACAATTAAAAATCTGTATACCCATTTGGGGTAAGTAGCGCCCTCTAGTCCAAGTACTGGAACCAGGATCGTTAGTTTATATACGGTGTTCCTAGATGGCGTATGGGTGCGCTACAAAAAATTGCAGGTTTCAGATGAAATAATAACATTACAAATTCCTATTCAATAAATGTTATATATTAAATTATTATCTTGAAATACATTAATCAAAGAACCACCTCTGATGAAATGTTGTATTAATGTGGCCAGTGAAAAAAGATAGGAGATGAGATCTGGCAACAATTTGACAGCTTCCTTTTGACTTTGATTCTGAAAGCGAGCAGCAGAAAAATAAATCGATAGCAACTAATTTATCGAAATTCAAGGAAATTAACCATTATCATGTATAATAAATAAGAGGGACCAGTGCTAGAACTATAATCTCCGCAAAAGCCATGGAATGATTGATCGTGCTGTGAGTATTGTCAAATAGCAATTCGGCCACGTTTTTTTTCCTTTGTCTAAAACCTCATGGTTGTGAGATTTCAATGTCGATGTTTTTTCTTTGAACAGGGTCCCAATATACTACTATAATATTATGGTACGACCTTACGTTTGAAGAATGAATAAGGTCATATAAAATGGTCACTCATCGTTCTACATAATGAGACATACATCATCGAAAATACTATTGGTCGTCTGAACACAAGGGGTCACCGAGTGGAAAATAAACAATAAACACCATCAGCGCCACGACACAAGCAACGATCCTGCTGCGGGACGTGCTCCTGGAACAAATGTTAAGGGTAACACGAGGTAGATCCTCACATATTGTAAGTTCCCTCTATCTGTATTTTCAACACCAACAGCATAACCAATGATGAACCTGTATCTAGATGATCTCCAAAAATTAAAATGTATTGAGTGACCAAAGTCAAATTGTTTCATTTGTGTTTCTCTCAAGTACACCCACAATAGTCTTCATCTTTGCCGCAGAGACACCTAGCCGGTGAGTAAGGAAAAATCTGCCTTACAACGTCATCTCGTTCTATAATCCGCGGCCCCGACGGGCGTCGCGTCGTCGGCCCTTGCCTCAAAGAGATGTCAGCAAGGAGGGGCCCCCTCCTTGCTGACATCTCTTTGAGGCGCGCGTGGAACACGAACGCTCCGCCGACATGGTCTGTTGCCGTCATGACGACGGCCGGAAGGCTAGCTAGCCCATTACTCACTGTCCACAGGCCCGCATCTACGGTGGCCGGAAGCCATCACGTGGCCCGATGATGAACCCTGTCCTATGTTTTTTTATTCAATGCAGAAATTGTATTTGTATAAAACTGTGTAAACATTTATGTAAAATCTTATCTTGCATTATTGGGACACCTGCTATAAAAGCTGACTGACTTATGCGCTAGTTTGTCATCACCCAAATAACATTTTGCCCGACCTTGGAATCAAATTCGATTTAACTCCCTTATGGGTTGAATTTCGAAAAATCCTTCCTTATTCCTTGTCTACATTATAAAGGGAACCTCTGTGCAAAATTTCAGCTTTCTAGGTCCAAGGGTTTGGGCTGGGCGTTGATGAGTCAGTCAGTCAATCAGTCAGTCAGGACTTCTCTCTTTATTTATATAATAATATATTGTTGGCTCAAAGTCACGCCATCAGCCAGTAGCCGTGCGGTTTGCATCCGGTCGACGTACGGCAACCGACAGAAGTTCATAAAACGAGGCGAGCGGCGGTGCAGCGGTCACTTTTTGCTCGGACGGCGCTCGGAAAGGACTTGCTGCCCGACTATTATCGTGTGCTTCGCTAATTTTGGTTTATGTTTTTGCTCGGGTACTGATTATTCCATTTGCTAGTGCTATTTCTATTTGATTATTGTTTAAAATGTTTGTCTTGATATTTTTGTAAAAGTGTAATTCAAAAGATATTAAACATTGTTTATTTTGTTCACGTATTTCACTTCTGATTCCTAATATCAGAAGTGGGATAAAGATTCTTTTCGCCCACAAGTTAAAAACTAGTTTTCAGGCTTTTAATTTGAGATAAAAGCGGGTAGTAGTTAGCAATGGATAGATCGAGTTGTTCGCGTTCAAAAACTAGTGCCTTGCGTTCTAAGCGATCTCGTAGCCACCTTATGTGGAGTGGAAGGTCACGTATAGCAAGTTTCGGGATCCGATCGCCGTTCCAAGCGCGAACGAGATCGTCGTAGGAGCCGCGTGAGGACGCGAAGTCCTGTGTAACCGCTCTCGCGGTTGAGGCGACGCTCCGGACAGGATTGGTTTACTTTCGTTCCTGATACAAGTAAGATCGAACCATTTTAATATTTCGTTGGTTTAGTAGTCGTAAGCGCGACTATGAGCATGAAGGTTCTGGGTTCGATTCCCGGGTCGGGCAAAGTGCTATTTTCTGGATTTGTGCCCTGTTGGTGACAATGGGCTCACCCCTGTTACATGGTTAAGCGTATGTCTTAACATAACTGGCGAAATGTGGGTATACTGGGTACCTCTGCCTAACCCTTCGGGGATTGCAGGCGTGATGTTATGTGTGTGTTTATAAGGTCACTGGGGTGATTGGCAATGCCTCGGACGCATTGGTGGTTATTTACATGGTGGTGCTAATACGTCGCTTAACGATTGGTTGACCAATAACAGCACGTGGACTCATTTTAAACACGAATTTCGGTCATTGTGTCCGCGTGAAGTCGATATGGTCACTGTGCTATAATGACGTTATGAATACAAGTACCTGTATGACCTACAGATAGTTTTTTTTAAGTTGGGTACTTGTGTATGTTAGTTTAAATATTTGTGAAGGTACCCACGACACAGGAGAAATTCCTGGTGAGGGGCAACGTTGTGATTTGTGATATCTGATGCTCAAATAAAAGCCGCAATTATGAACAAAACAAAATACAGTCAAAAGTCTCGTTTTCCGTATATTTGAAACCCAAAAGTGCAGTTGTTGGCACATCAAACTCAAATAATCATGGTCTGCGTAAACGCAAACCCCTACGTTAACTTTTTAATTATTACATTCAATGGTATGACTTAACGGGAAAGAAACCTGTATTTCTTCATCGATACAATGCGGTACGCCTTATGATCAGTTGACTTGTTTTTTTCGTGTGAAGACGTAGGCCGTATAAAGGTGCACTGTAAAGTCTGATAAGTTTTGCTTTATTATAGAAGTTGCTTTATAATACACATGATAGGCTAAGAAAGATGACAATGAGTTACGTATCAGTTGATGTTTATAAGGATTTTGATGAAGTACAGTTGTGGTTGCAAGCCAAGAGATTCTATCGGCTGTATTGTGTTAGACAGTACCAGTAATTATTGTGTAGTCGTAGTCTGATTAAAATTGAAGGTTTTTGAGGAAACTCGAGTAGACAGTGGGTGTGTTTCTTGTATGTTGTGCGTTTAGCTCTGGTTGAGGTCAGGGTCTGGAAAGACCGTAGTGTTATGTCAAATAGTGATACACACGGGAGATAGACTTGTTTACTAGTCAGTTAGAGATCTGTGGTTTTACTCGATGATTTTTGTGAACCTGGCATTTTTTTGACGCAATAATGTTTTTAAGATTGATTTAAACGACAATGTAAGGGTGGTTGATTGTTGTATTTTCGATAATTTCCAGTTTAGCCGCGTTTGATTTTATCAACGAGAGTAGGACCTAATGGATGTTTGGTCAGGTTCTGTCGTAGATGTTTGGTCAGATTTGTCTCTTTGCATAGTAACCATTACATAAGAACGTGTGGTTTGGTCAAGCGCGTGGCCTCAGCTGCGTGTGTGAAAGTCTGTGTGATACGCTAACAATGTGCCTATGTCAACAGCCACTGAGGGGTATGCAAACTTGGAGCCTATGCCTACAGTGTGTGTGGAAGTCTGTGTGATATGCTAACAATGTGCCTATGTCAACAGCCACTGAGGGGTATGCAAACTTGGAGCCTATGCCTACAGTGTGTGTGGAAGTCTGTGATGTCAACAGCCACTGAGGGGTATGCAAACTTGGAGCCTATGCCTACAGTGTTGTGGAAGAAGTATGTGTGATATGCTAACAATGTGCTTATACTCGTACATCCCTATGTGCCTATTGGTATTCTTGTCTGACAAGTTTTGTTTGGTGAATGTTTCTTTGAATTTGATTCTCGACTTGAATGTTCCTTAATGAATGAGATTACTCTCTTGTTGTACTACTCGGTTAGAGAGCCTTGGTGTTAAAGGTTTTACTCGATGATTTCAGCAGTTTTTGTTGCAATAGAATTTTTAAGGTTGGTGTGAACGACTAGGTATATGACTCAAGGTAGTTGAGTGTTGTATTTTCGATAATTTCCAGTACATTTGATTTAATTAATGAGAGTCGAATTTGGTGCCACCCAATGGAACTAAAGTTTGGTCAGGAGTGATCGAGCGGAACAAAATTTTGATGTAAATTTGTTTGTTTACAGAGTAACCATTACACAAGGATGGACGAAACGCAACGCTGCTTGGCCTTAGCAGTGGTTGCCAGGGCTTTGCCACAATGACGCCGTGAACGTGCACGTCACTGCAGGGTGCCAGCGCGCCTTCTGGCGTTGCTGAGCGCGTCGCTGCAAGGCGACTGCGCGCCCTTCTGGCGTTGCTGAGCGCGTCGCTGCAAGGCGACTGCGCGCCCTTCTGGCGTTGCTGAGCGCGTCGCTGCAAGGCGACTGCGCGCCCTTCTGGCGTTGCTGAGCGCGTCGCTGCAAGGCGACTGCGCGCCTTCTGACGTTGCCGAGCGCCTCGCTGCAGGCCGAGCGCCTCGCTGCAGGCCGAGCGCCTCGCTGAAGGCCAGCGCCTCGCTGCAGGCCGAGCGCGTCGCTGCAGGCCGACTGCGCGCCCTACTGGCGTGTACAGAGCGTAGCTCCAGGCTGCCAGCGCGCTACTGTCGTGTTAAGCGCGTAGCTCCAGGCTGCCAGCGCGCTACTGTCGTGTTAAGCGCGTAGCTCCAGGCTGCCAGCGCGCTACTGACGTGTTAAGCGCGTCACTCCACGGTGCCAGCGCGCCCTACAGGCGCAGTTGTGTGCGGCACTCCACGGTGCTAGCGCGCCCTACAGGCTAGAGATGGGCTTAAGCGTTAAAAAATAATAACACTGCTAAATGCTAATGCTAAAAATAATTAACACTTAAAATTAGCAGTTATTTTTAGCAACTGTTAAATTTAGTCACAGACAGATTTTTAACATAATTAATTCTCATTTCCTTCATATTTTTCACAGGCTTAGGACTGTTAACTTTTTCTGTTGGCGTATTTGTAATGAGAATCAATTTATTTACAACGATTTCTTTTTTTTCATGTCTGTTATTTTTGTATTTGTAATTTTCTTCTAATCTTTTTATCTTATCCCGCGTAAACCTTCGTAACGAAGATCAGTCTTTATTTAACTCTCTTTAAATGTAATATTTCCGAATTCAGCAGTTAGCACTTAGCGGTGAGTTAAATCAACCCGCTCGCTAGTTGCTAAATAACTCGTGTTGAAACCAATTCAATAGAAACGGAACTTGTCACTGTCAGTTGTGACTGCTAGATTTAACAGCTATATCAGAACTTATTTAACAGGTGTTGACACTAAAAAAAAAAAAAATTAGCAGTGTTAATTTAGCAGCTTATTAATTTAAGACCCATCCCTACTACAGGCGCAGTTGTGTGCGGCACTCCACAGTGCCAGCGCGCCCCACAGGCGCAGTTGTGTGCGGCACTCCACGGTGCCAGCGCGCCCTACAGGCGCAGTTGTGCGTGGCACTCCACGGTGCCAGCGCGCCCCCCAGGCGCAGTTGTGTGCGGCACTCCACAGTGCCAGCGCGCCCCACAGGCGCAGTTGTGTGCGGCACTCCACGGTGCCAGCGCGCCCTACAGGCGCAGTTGTGCGTGGCACTCCACTGTGCCAGCACGCCCCACTGGCGTTGTGAGACACGCTATCAAGGAGACAGCGAAGACTCAGCCGCCTTGTTGGAAGCTGACGAGGACGTCAGAGCGTCAGGAGAGGCCGTGTTGGCTCAAAGTCACGCCATCAGCCAGTAGCCGTGCGGTTTGCATCCGGTCGACGTACGGCAACCGACAGAAGTTCATAAAACGAGGCGAGCGGCGGTGCAGCGGTCACTTTTTGCTCGGACGGCGCTCGGAAAGGACTTGCTGCCCGACTATTATCGTGTGCTTCGCTAATTTTGGTTTATGTTTTTGCTCGGGTACTGATTATTCCATTTGCTAGTGCTATTTCTATTTGATTATTGTTTAAAATGTTTGTCTTGATATTTTTGTAAAAGTGTAATTCAAAAGATATTAAACATTGTTTATTTTGTTCACGTATTTCACTTCTGATTCCTAATAATATTATATTTAAAGATGAAATGCTCAGTTTTTTTCATTTGATCCTCCTTTTCTACATAAAGACTCTGTGAAATGTCTCCAAACATCTGAGGGACTTCCGGAAGCCATGTTTTTTTGTAAGAAATAAAAACAATAGCTTCAAGAACCTTGATCGTATTATTGACGTTTTTGTCCTTCCTGTTTGTTGTCATTTAATTGGCAAATATTTGTGAAAACAATAGGAAATGTTTAGCGTATTTTACGTTTTTTGTATACATTTTTACGCGACTACGATGCTGTAATATTAAGACAAGTTATGATTTAGAAATAATACATACAAAGTGTTGTATTTTCAATGTTAGATCGAAATAAGTCCAACTGATTTGACACTTAAAGATCGTTTATTTAAACTACACCTCTGCTAATTCCATCGGTTTATATACTAAGACGTGATGTTAAATTATGTGTTAAAATCACAAAAAGTATCAACTATTGACGACACGGTTGGTGCTGTGGCTGAGCGATTGGACTGCTGCGCTGCGTGTCGCGGGTTCGATCCCCGCACGGAACAACCATAATTTTTTTATCGAAATCGGACAAGCGGTTTTTGAAAAATCGACAAAACTGACTGACTGACTGGTTGACTGGAAGAGAATGCCTTGTGGCATTAAGTCCACCTCTGCACCACTCTTGTGCTTGAAGTTTAAATAAATAAATAAAACTCAAAAAAAAAACTACATTGTTCACATTATGACCCATGAACATGTGAACCACTAAAAAGTGCAAAATAAAAACTTTTTAACAAAAAAAAAACACAAAATAGTCAAAAATCAGTTTCTGAAGTCGGTGACATATTTGTTTGGCCTACAGATAGTTGTTTCAGGTCTGGGTATTTATGTATGTGAGTTTAAATGTTTCTGAACGCACCCACACGATACAGCAGAACTTCCTAGTATGGAGCAACGTTTTTAAAAGAAAGAAAAAAAAAGACAGCCGGACGGCTTAGCATACTTTCCGAGACACGGTGGAAACTGGGTATATGGTCACCCAGTCACCAGCTTTTGCTTTTCAAGCTTTTCGAACTTAAAGATAAACAAACATCATAAAATAAAGCAAAAAAATCATCACACTCACCACTATACATCCTAAAATATTTCACCACAATATTGTCAAAGTAATCTTGCTTCACTTGCGAGGTCTCCATAGTCTTATGCAGCAGCGTTGCGAAGCTCAGGATACCAGCGTGTCTGATATCGTGGGGGAAGTCCAAGCCCAGCTTACTGAGGACTTCTAACTCCTCGAGGAGGGCCTGGTTGGGAGCTGCCACGTTGAAGGGTAGCTTTCTTATGAGGGAGAGGAGAGCTGCGTCTTCTACTTTTTCCTGAAAAAGGGTGGTAAGGTTAAAAATCTGTCAAAATCGTGATAGTATAAATAGTAGAAATAGTAGTATCTTATATGTAATTATAGTTTGTAATAACTGCAGAGCTGTATCTAATAGTACCTACATCAACTATTAGTTGGAGGTAAGGCGCAACCTAGCTCTTGCTAAATATGTTTTTATGGTTTTTCGAGGAATATTAAATAATCCGCAAATATTAGAATCGTTGGGATTACTCGTTCCAGACAGGAGGCTACGGTTGGGACCGAGGGAGGGGCTGTTTAGAGTCCCGGCAACGCGTACCAACTTATTAAAGTTTGCGCCTGTGATTCGTGCAATGAGAATACTGAATAGTGTGTCTCAGCGTTTGGACATATTTTCTTGTTCCTTGGCGGAATTCCAGAGGGAGACACTAAGTATGTTGTCCACTGTGTAACTGTGTTATTTGGGACTAATTAATGACTACTTTTGTTAACTTGGGTCTTACCTGTCACAACAAATGTATGTGTAAATCAATAAATAAATAAATAAACATTAAGTCAGGTATATTTAAGTCCCGTTGTTGCTGCGGGTTGTTCGAAAGAGATACCGCGGCCTCGACACAAAGGGCTAAGGAACATGGGTCGTTTTTAGTCAGTAGAAGTCTGACACTGCCTACCGGTCCGCCCAGAGGGGGACGAGTCATTTGACGATTTCCCACCCTCCCGGGCACAAATTCAAACTCCGTAACTACTATTGAATAATTCCTAATAGAAAAATCCAATAACACTAGCTGACTCGGGAATCGAACCCAGGACCTCATACTCAGCAGTCGCACTTGTAACCACTAAACCAAAGAGGCAGTCTATGGATTCATGTGTCGTGAGGAAACCTGCATGCCTTGGAAATATTTCTCGACGGTATGTAAACACAAGTCAGAGGTCTATTATAGGCGGCATGAAACGACTGACACCAGGTACCACGATCATCATCAACAGCCTATTAATGTTCCCACTGCTGGGACACAGGCCTCTCTTTGTGAGGGAATGGGCTATAATCTACCACGCGGGCCCAGTGCTGATTGGTAAGTCACATGTCTTTGAATTTTTTGGTTCTAAGACATGCCGGTTTCCTCACGATGTTTTCCTTCACCGTTTTGAGAGCAGTGGTGATGAAATAAATTACACAAAGTAATGTGCCACAATAAAGAAGTAAATTAAAAACTAAACTCCGTTAAAGAAACATCAGTAATCATAAATCCAGAGAGTCTTATTCAAATTACTTTGTCGAAGTAAGTATATTTCGATCAAATTCAATGTCTCAAATAAAATTCTAATTGGAAATTGATATTTTCATCAAAGGTCGAGTACAAATTAAATTAGCTCTAACAGAAGACAATTTCATTGTTTTAATCGAGATCTAAAGTGAGTCTATCGAATTGGTGTTATTTTAATATGATGGTGCTTATCCTTCGTCATTTGATGTGAACACAAAAAGTTTTTTTTGCCGATCAACCACATGGCTTAGGTATTTTTTCTGCGACAAGAACCACTCTGACTGCTTTATTACTTTATGCATAATCATCTTTCGCCCCTTGATTACTGTTACTAATAATTGTTTGTTTTATCAGTGTTATTTAACAAAAATAAAAAGAGAAGTCCTGACTGACTGACTTACTGACTAACTCATCAACGCCTAGCCCAAACCCTTGGACCTAGAAAGCTGAAATTTTGCACAGAGGTTCCCTTTATAATGTAGACAAGGAATTAAGGAAGGATTTTTTTAAAAATTCAACCCATAAGGGAGTTAAATAGGGGATGAAAGTTTGTATGGAAAATCAACATTTTCACGCGGGCGAAGCCGCTGGCAAAAGCTAGTTTAACAATAAATAGTCCTCTTCTTCTGCTTATCGTGTGGGCAGTAAGGTCTAACACACCCTAGTGTCAGAGTTTCTAAACCGCCGCAAGGGCCTCTGACATGGTTTGACGACCCCCGTTTGGTGGCCGGGACCACCGGCTATGTGCCTTCCGAAGCACGGAATCATCTTTAAATCAGACAATCAGGTGATTCAAGCCTGCAATGCAACTTTACAAATTATGCTTCCCGTGGAAATCGAACCCACAACCACTGGTTCACAAAGCAAACGCCTAAACCACTCGACCACCGAGGCAGGAGGCAATAACTGGTGAAAAGTGGGTGCACTGTTGAAACACATATGCCAAACTTTTCAATAAGGCTTTTATCATTAAGAATAAGAATAAGAATAGAATAAGAATAAGAATAATTTATTTAAGAAAAAAAAAAATAGTACAAAAGGTATACATTTAGGTACAATAGTGTTGTTTCTTATACAATTGTATAATTAGTGCTTATAGGTAAAATATAACTAAAATATATTTAAAATTTGCAAGTAGTGATAATTTTATAATTCAAATGTATGGTAGCGACCAGCCCGATGTAGGTTTATGTAAACCTGTGTTTCAGGCCATCACTTTACGTACAACAATATAATTAGGACAGTAAAATTAAAAATATAATAATGTAATAACAACTATAGAACAGTCAAATAGGTACAAACAACAATAAAACTAGCAAATGTATATATTTATTTCATTGTAAATAAAACGTATTTTGTTTTGTCAGCATTTAGTGTTGGGAGCAAGGTATGCGTTTTGTCCCCAGAATGCAGAAGGTGTTTACACAATAAAACTATCTAGATCACTGATTATTAGCTGATAACTCATTTTAATTACAAACTAATTCTGTGGCATTCTTAGGCGCCCTCATAGTCTATTGAATTAATATAATTCGTCTCAGCATATTTACGTGCCGGGCAACTTGCGTCACCAGTTGGATGGTCACATTTCCTCTTGAACCTTTTGCACGTCGCACACTGGGGGGAAGAAGATTTGCTGCTGCATTCCTTTGAGGAGTGTCCAGTCTCTGCACAGTGGTTGCACGTAGGACTGGTTTCACGGCAAAACTTAGCTGCGTGGCCAAACTGCTGGCAATTGTAGCACCTGGTGACTATCGTAAAGTCTCTCACAGGGCATGAAGACCAATTAATAAAAATTCTGCCTTGGTTTATAAGCAGTTTCCTTATGCTAGCTGGTAGTTCCAAGATGTAGTTGCAAGTGGAAAGGCCTTTCTTACCCGATTTATGGCTCAATTTTATTTTCTCCAAGACGGACTCACGTGTTGTATCCGGCAACTTGTCAGACAGGTTTTGTTCGTAAATACAGTCAAATACCTCCGTCTCTGTAAGGGCTACGGGAACACCAATGACAGTAACTCTAGGGCGCCGTTGAGACGGTTCTTCTATGGTTAGGCCCGAGGTGAATATTTTCTCCGATTTTTTCAATTTCTCTATGTCGCCTTTATTTTCTGTGCTAATTAGTACGCCCCCATTTTTCACTTTTTTGATGCCACGGACATGGAGTTTGAGTTCTTCAGGAGATATTAGCTTTTGAACAAGTGACTTGGTGTCGTCACTTGTTTTAGACCTGTCGCTGGGATAAATCGCTATCGAACTCAGGTTTGCAGGACGTACGAAATTGTCGGAGCCTTTTTTCACCATGCTAGCATAGGAGTTGTTCGGTATTGTTGGAGTCAGCTTAGATTCAATAACGTCTTTGAGCTGGTCCAGAGAGCTCGCCATGTTTAACTGAAGCTGTAGGTGCTGAACGGTGCTATGGGACTGGATCGTTTTCTGCTTCAGGGATTGGTAGAGAATGGCCATCTGAGAAGTCCCAGCTTGAACCTTCCGGCAAAGGGTTGAGACACGCTGTTTCTGGTCCGAGTTCATTTTTCCTTCATTAACTACAGTGGAGAGTTCGCTTAGAATGCCATCTATGGATACTACCCATTTCTGGATTTCTAACGTGCTAATGACTTCACTCGGCAAAACGTTCGCCGCAGGTGCCAAGTTCACTGGTGCTGCATTCATCGCTGGTGCTGGTGCTGGTGCTGGTGGTGGTATATTTGGTACACTGGGAGGCAGTTGTTCGGTGGGCGTCGGTGGAGGACTTCGTCGTAGTAGTTGGCTACGGCCAAATGGGCTCGATCCTGGGTTAGACATACTACCCGTAAAACTTTAATATATAGTCAATCGAAACAAAATTAATTAGTTCATCTTGCACATATAATTTCGTATTGCACTAGTCACAAGTGACACACTTTACTCTGTGATTATCTGACGCCGCAAAAAAATTATTGATTTATTTTATCGTAATTGTTTATACTTAGTTATTTCATTTTAGCAACTTAGCAAGTACTTAAACACGTCCGATTAGTCTCGCGTCACGTATAGTCCAAGCCATTAGATCAAGCCCGCCATCACAACCGCCAGATCAAAACCAATGCAACTCCTGTGCGCCAGATTTATTAGTGGCGACCACCAGAAAAGCGCCGAAGTTGACCAATTCAAAAATAGAGTCGGTCGATTGAACCCGCGGGTCCCATCTGAGTGGGATCAATTTACCAAAGAGCCCAATGAAGCTCGACGAAAGTCCAGAGAAACAATGGATCTGTCTTGGAACCTTTTGAGGAGGCGTGTGATATGCCAACAACCATTTTCTTATATCCTTATCTCGAGGGTTTTGCGTACCAACCTTTTCCTCCAATACCAAGTACTTGATGAACCGCACGCAGGCAGCACTCCTAGCATGAGGCAGTACCTCAATGAAGATGTTCCTGGCCGTCTCCAGTTCATAGCTCGTGCCTAGAACCAGGTCATCGAACAGACGTATCAGGGTTTCGTGGTTGAGTCTTGATATGGTACTGTAAAGAGGGGAATGAATGGATTTATTATTAAAAAAAATAATACAATGTATGTACGGACCGGTTATTATAATCGGTCAAAGATTTTTTTTTTAAACGTTGCCCTGCACTAGGAATTTCTCCTGTATTGTGGGTGCGTTTACAAACATATAAACTCATACAGATATTTGTTCCGTGCGGGGACCAAACCCGAGATACGCAGCGCAGCAGTCCAATCGCTCAGCCACTGCACCAACCGTGCCGTCAAGAATGAGTAAAATGTAGTAAGGAAAGTTTTGAGTAATCGAATGTAGAGAGGTATTTAATATAAGAGTAAAAGAAGACGAGATGACGAGTATTAATACAGCAGTATAGAAGAAGACATGTTCCGTTGACTTCAACTGAATTGGGATATCTAACTGCAGGAGAATGATAAATTATTCATTAAAAAACGTGTGGCACTCGGAGACTGCCGCGGTAAAGCTATTGCATAGCATTTTTATCAATTATTTAATTTGACAACCTCAGTTGACAACTTTGTCATTTTCCGTAACCTTATCAACCTGGTTGATCACAATATTTTCGTTACGGAATTTCTGGATTCGCTCTCCACGCTCAAGGCCCGCGATAGAAGCTATCGCGGGCCTTGAGCGGCAATAGCTTAAACTTTTTAACAAAAAATAAAACCGACTTCAAGAAAAAAAACACAAAAAAGTGAAAAATAAACTTTAGAAGAAAAATCAGTTTCTGAAGTCGGTGACTTTTGTTTGTTTGTTTAATTTTTTTTGCTATTTTGTGTTTTTTTTTGAAGTCGGTTTTATTTTTTGTAATTTTTTTACCTTATTTTTACCTTACCTTATTTTGAACATACTCACTTCAAAAGATCGATGAAGTCCAGACTGTGTATGAGTGAAGCATTTCTCACTATGTTGTCAGCGTCGATTCCTCTTCTAGCAATTTTCAATAGTATCTGAAATTCAGCCATTCATTAGAAAATCACAATTTACGGTAGCTCTTAAATAACATTGTGCTGATGGATCCATTGAATACTAACACAAAGATACCGCAGCCTCGACATAAAGGGCTTAGAAGGAACATGGGTGGTTTTTAGTCAGTAGAAATCTGACACTCCCTTTCGCTTTACCCAAGAGCGGGAGTTATTTGATGATTTTCCAGGAACCCCCAAAAAAAAAAGAAGTGAATCATGGAGACTTTACTTGAATGTACCTACCACATTCAAGTAAAGTTATAATATTAAAAACTTGGAACTTAAAGTTAGTAGTAGCTCCCTTATCTCTGTAACTGCAAGGTCCCAGAGGATGGTCTGATAAATAAAACGATTGCAATGACGTGAAAAACAAGAGCCTTTCGGCAGCGTAGTGCGTACGTATCCACGAGATTTTTTGTTGCGGAATATACATCCATTGTAAGTTGCGGCAGCTTCTAACTTTTCCCACACAAATAAAATACACAGTAAATTGTGTGCGTGAGGTTTTTGTGTTGCATAAACTGGCCGCCATGACGATCCGGTGGCGCAAAATAAAAATCAATCCTACAAACCTCATAAGTAGTATTCTTCAAGAACGCTTGAGTGACATTCTGTATACCATTGGAGGGGTCTCTGAAGTCGCTGGCGACGTACTGTATAGTTGTCTGTCGGAGGTTGATCTTCTCCACGCCCTTGGCTGCTATGTCGTGGTCGTAGGCAAGGGATAGGCTGAGAAGAAGAAAAGTAAGAAGTGTCTCATGAGAAGTCGAGTAATCGAGAAGTAAGGAAGAAAAACACATGCTGCGATGACCACAAATAAATTGGGATAAGAGCAAGAAAATGATGATGATAATCACAAGCATTACTGTTGTCAACATCATCATCATCAGCCTATAATGTTCCCACTGCAGGGACTCAGGCCTCCTCTCTAAGAGAGGGATGGGCTATAATCTACCACGAGGGCCTAGTGCCGATTGGTAGATGTCACATGTCTCCGATTTTTTTTTTTTGGTTCTAAGACATCTCGGTTTGCTCACGATGTTTTCCTTCACCGTTTTCAGAGCAGTGGTGATGAAATAAATTACACAAAGTAATGCGCCTGACGGGGTTCGAACCCACGACTCACTGTTCGTAAGTCGGAGCCGCCACCACTGGACCACCACTGCTCTTACTGTTGTCAGAAAATTATAATTATTATTATTCCTTTTAATCGGTCCTGTATCCGATTCCAAAGTCGGGAAAAGTGTTATCGGGTTTTGGTAGCAGTGGTAGCCTAATAGTGTTACCGTCGGAATGTCAGGTCTAGTTCTCATAGTTTGAAACCAAGACCTCGGATCTGATTTTTCGAAATCATGTGCGTATTGTATAAAAACTTTCACTTGCTTTGGTAAAGGAATATATCGTGAGAAAAGGAGAGAGATATTTGTCGACGGAATTTAAAGCTAAATCAGAGGAAAAAAATGACCCCTTTCAAATATGAACACTGCCAATATTTAATTTGCACCATACATCTGACACAATGTGTGTATACCATGGTACACCTCAGCCAAATCCTTCAAAGAAATAATAGCATAAGGTTCAGCCTTCCATGGCTAGAAAGCTCAAAGTCACCCAAAGGGCAATGGAGAGAGCTATGCTCGGAGTTTCCTTGCGTGATCGAATCAGAAATGAGGACATCCGCATGAGAACCAAAGTTACCGACGTAGCCCGAAGAATCGCCAGACTTAAGTGGCAATGGGCAAGCTCATTGCTCGCAGAACGGATGGCCGATGGGGCCGAAAAGTTCTGGAATGGCGACCACGAACCGGAAGACGTTGCGTTGGAAGGCCTCCCACTAGGTGGACTGACGACCTGGTCAAGGTTGCGGGGACCCGCTGGATGAGAGACGCACGGAACCGGTCAATGTGCGTTCGTGCGTGCAGCCGGCCATCGAATTATAAGACGTTATCACGTCAAAAAGAATTATTACTACGTAACCCTACACTGAGCGTGGCCCGACACGCTCTTGGCTGGTTTTTTTTTTGCATGTGCTCTTTACCTCGGTTTTGTCTGATGGATGAGGTTTAAGATGGAATGAGGATTTGTCCAGAAGATGCCAGTTCACGGTTGCTTCGATAGCTGACGGGTGAAAGGAAACAGCTGTATTATTTCAATATAATTATACTTACTCCGTATTCACAGCTAAGATGTGGTCATGTGTCTTGTACTGATAACTTCCTCTCAGCTCAACAGAGCTCAGTCCTTTATAGTCGTCTACTTCGTATGTCCTTTCTGCCGATGACACTGAATCTATCTGGAATCAAATAAAATAAATATTTAAATAAATAACCGGAACAGGCCTCATTTCTTCCTTCCAAATATTTTTGGGATTCTGGTCACTGGCACTGCAAATGTCCAGATAAATTAATCTCCCTTATCGTAATTTCATTCTTCACCTTTGCAGTTTTGGAAAATTTCTGATATAGTCAAAATTTCACCAGAAATGTGTCATATTAGGCATTATATTATAAGTTACCCCAGAGGCTACATTGCATTGGTCACATCCAAAAAATCTTCCTTCTTCTCCAAATGATGATGACGGAAAGTTTACTATCAACTCCGAATATTTCATCATTGTCCAATATATTAAGAATAGTGAAAGAAGTCACCCAAAGGCTCAAAGTCACCCAAAGGGCAATGGAGAGGGCTATGCTCGGAGTTTCCTTGCGTGATCGAATCAGAAATGAGGACATCCGCATGAGAACCAAGGTTACCGACGTAGCCCGAAGAATTGCCAGACTTAAGTGGCAATGGGCAGGGCACATTGCTCGCAGAACGGATGGCCGATGGGGCCGAAAAGTTCTGGAGTGGCGACCGCGAACCGGAAGACGTTGCGTTGGAAGGCCTCCCACTAGGTGGACCGATGACCTGGTCAAGGTTGCAGGAACCCGCTGGATGAGAGACGCACGGGACCGGTCAATGTGGCGACGCCTGGGGGAGGCCTATGTTCAGCAGTGGACGTCTTTTGGCTGAAATGATGATGATGATGATGAGTGAAAGAAAACTTAATTGTCACCCAGCATATTTTGTTATTCCCTTGTGGCTGAATGCAGGGCTGAGTTTGACTGACGAGAAAGCTACTGGAGGAGGCCTTTGCCAAGAGGCACACTGAGCTGAGAGACATCTTGTAACCAAACAACTTAGTAACCAAGATTGATTCTCTCAGCCAGTTCAACGGGCTAAATAAATAAATAATAAATAAGTACCTTATCTAGTGTCATAGGCTTCTGACTCGGCTTAAAACTGAAATGACCTAGTGGTACTTACCACAGCCCTCCCAGTATACGCTCCAGCCCAGGGTACAGAAGCCCAGCTGTTCCGACTCCTGGCAGTCGGGACCTTGAGGCTGGTGTACTTCTTGATAAGGTTGCCTTTCGAGAGGTAGATCATCGCGCAGATATCGTCGAGGCATGGCTGGAAAACAGATTATTATAATCTTTATTTTTTTTAAAAGAGGCGAAAGGAATCCAAAACTTCACTTGTTAGTTTTCATACAGACGTTTTCATGGAGCTTGTGACTAAGTAACAACACAATAATTACATCTGCTCGGGTCAATTTTCAGGTTAAGCTGCGTTTGCCTCGGTTGGTCCGTGGATGGGTGACCATCCATTACATGCTGAGTTTTCGTTGAGTTCAAGGGGTATCGTATTACCCAGTACTAACTAAGTATCTCCTAACCTCCATCAGATAGGCTGGCGCTCCATGTAAAATACTGATATTCAGCTGCATACTGTTACACTGGAAGATATTTGTACACCTCCGGGTATAACATGGCGAGCTTGTAATTTTTTATAACAACTATTTATTGTACCTGTGTTAACAAATGATTAAATGATTTGTTTTTTTTTTATTATTTGAAGACGACCCCAACATAGTTGAGAAAGGACTAGGCACCAATTATTTTTTTTTGCCTCTGTACACAATAGTCTACAAAATCGCTTGGTATAAAAATTTTTGATCTATGACGTTATTGGTAAAGGATTATTTCTTGATCTCGCCGTTTTGGCACAGGGACTCCATGCCGCTTCAATCGGCTGTGGAAGGTACTTCCTTATGGGAAGTACCTTCCACAGCCAACTAAATGGCCTCAAAGCTTCAGGGTATGCCCTGAAGCTTTGAGGCCATTTAGTTGACGTGATTTATTATTCTATTCTGGTAGCTATACATACCTCATTGACGGAGTAAGTTCCAGTGTCCTTAGTCAGTTGAAAGTTGATAGATATAGCTCTTTTAATGTTCACAGACCAGGCTGGCTCCTGGTGACCGACGTATATCGATTTTATGTAGCCGTTCTCCTGAAATATGCATATTATTTAGTTAGATTATCAAGAAGAAGAATCAACTGCCTCCGTAGTCGTGTGGTTTAGCCGTCTGCTTTGTTCGATTCCCACGGGAAGCATATTACTTTATAAAATTGTTTCCTATTTGGCTAGGACATTGCAGGTTTAATTAATCACCTGATTGTCTAATAAAAAGATTATTCCGTGCTTCGGAAGGCACGCATAAGCCGCCAATTATTGGCGGTCGCAAAACCATGTCAGAGGCCCTTGAGGCGGATTAGAAATTGAGGGCAGCTAACGGCCCCCGCGGGGAATTGGACAAGAGTTGTTGCACCAAGGCGGGTGTGACATAAAAAGCAATCTGGGGAAGTGAGATTAATGATCCCGTGATGTCTGCCTGTCTTTCGACTTCCACCTAGTTTATTATTTGCTCCATTTTGAAGGTCTTCCAGCTGTGTCGAGCTGGGAGTTGTTCCACGCCAAGACACGTTTGCTCCATCAACAGGAGTTACCTCACCAGCTGAAAACTCCTGTTCTTTGTTCGAAGATGATAATCAGGGGCTAGTACGTTGTTTTTACGATCGTTGAAATTATGAAGGCGTAGTGAACTATACCTGATACTCCAACTCCCAAGGTTCTTGTAAGACTTTATCATCAGAAGTCTCCAGATCACGTACTGAGCCGTAGTTGGTACAGCATACTGTTTTCTGCGAACAAAAGTATATTGATAAAACTTCTTTTTCCACTTATAAACTGATGGAGAAGTCTACCCTACTCGATCTTAAGTATGAGTCCATAAGGTTGACCTTATGGACTCATACTAAAGATTGAGTAGGGTCTGTGACGATCAATGCAAAAAAATTGTTTGAGTTCAGCCCGATTTCACCCACTGCTGCGTGGATATAATATGTTTTTCTTTGCTTGTGTCAAGCTCCACTTTCCTGTGCCTTCCTAATCCTCTAAATATCCTGGATATTCCCGCGATGGCAACAATATCATCTGTGAACAATTTTCTTACCAGTCCTTGGACGCAACTCTGTCATAACTTTACTCTACTTTGCGTGTTGCTGCGTTGCAAGGTGCTGCCCAACTCCAGTTGAGGTTCATAAAGAAATTTTCAATACAGAGTCGTCACGCAGTGGATGCCAGAAGACGGGCGTCGTCGCCGAGGGCGGCCTAGAAAACGCTGGCGTGACGACATAATAATAATAATATTCCACAACTATCACACAACGCCATCTAGTCCCAAGCTAAGCAGAGCTTGTGTTATGGGTACTAGACAACTGATAAACATACTTATATATTTCTAAATACATACATATTAGAGGGATGAGTGGAAGACTATGGGGGAGGCTTTTGCCCAGCAGTGGGACAATATAGGCTTGAGAAAAAAAAAAGTTTTTTGTACATCTCCAGAATCTGTCATTTTAACTTCTACTAGTTTTATCCTCGGCTCTCTGTGCTACTCTGAGTCTGTACCCAGCGTCCTTTGTGAGCTTCCACTACTACTTACTCCTTACAAAATTATTTCCCACTCACCTCAAGTTCATCCAGCGACAACCTAGCCATGGTAAAGTTGTCATACACCTGTATATGCAGGTTCCCCTCCAGTTGCCAATACGTGGTGCTCTTGCGAGGGTTCCAGGTGCCCGTGGAGACGTTACTCTTCAGAACGAACACGTATTCCCTGTGTTCTTCTGGGAAAAGGAGCTTGAGGCCAGTGTTTTGGGTGTTTGCTGTGGTTATTGATGCTGGAAAGTATCAAATTCATTTAATTGTGCGAACATGGTAAAATACAAGGTCTCAAATAACATAAAGGTCTATTAATTATTGAGAAAGTCGTGAAGTACCTATTTGAAAGTGAAGACCAACTGGACTCTGAAGATGAAAGGTTGGAATCGCGCCACAACATGAACTTTAAGTCTTTCGTGCTACGAGTTCCAACCCACCATCAACAGATCTGCTTGCAAGAGGACTTTTGGCGAAAGGTGTCGTTTATCGAAGTTTCCGAGGACGGTAATGCAATTCACATTTATCGAATAGAATAGAATAATAATTTATTTGTATAGAATGCAGGTGCTACAATTTACGAATTTTCAATATTAGGTATCCAATGTTCTAGTTAAAGAAGTGGTTTTTAGAATTTATTTCTGTTACTTACCAATCACGATCAAGAAGATTCTGAAAAACATTTCGGCGATATTCTGAAAATAATACAAATCTGTCTCAGTATTTGCAAGGTGGAGTTGTTTGAATGTTCTTCATGAAAAATTGACCAAGAAATCACTAGGATTATGGCAGAACCTTATCTCTGCCAAATCATCTTCCTTTGGCTAGACTTTTCCCAACTAAGTTGGGATCAGCTTCCAATCTTACAGTCACTGCATGTAAAATATCGATATTTAGGTGAACAGGAGGAGGTCAGACAGGCGTCTGACCTCCACAATCCAACTAGTACTAGGTTGGTCAGATCTTCGTACGTTAAGCCTATAAACTACCATCTGCATTGCACTAGCTGATGTGAGTCGGATGTTCGCAGATCATATAGGAGGACACTGTACACTGCTCCCTGGCTTCAGCGTATAGACGTTCGTTTTAGTCACTGTACCGCAACACACACATATCTTGAGAAGCGAGAAATCTTTCATTCGCCTAGCCTTTTCCAAACGTTGGGGTCATCTTCCACCGAATCAGTAATAAGCAGTCTTTCCATTTAAAATACTGCTATATAGCTGCATCTCCATCTGGTTAGATTGGAAGCTGACCCCAACATCTCATGGCGTTAGGTCATCAAACCATTAACAGGGCGTACCTAAGACAAGCAGACTAAAAGCATTCCTCCGCATATTAAGAGCATAGACGGGCTGCGTATAATATACGTATATATAACTATTGCCGTCGCGCTGCGCTCTAGCAACCGGGCGGTATCAATATGTGAGTGCGAAAGAGACAACTGCAGCTCAGAACGATTTTACCTATAAAAAACCTTGACCGATCGACGTTTCGTATTCTCCTGTTTTCTCCTCGAAACCTAAGCCAATTAAATTATATTTGGTATCAAAATTTAAAGGAAGAATAGATCTATGCCCCTATTACTTGTTTTTATTTTAAAAACTTTTCAATTTTGTTTGGTAGTCATCTGATTACGTAGGTAAAAACGGGGTATTTTTTTAGGTTTTTGGTAAGTCATATTTATTTTTGTAATACATTTTTTGAAAAAAAAAATGACAGGGGCATGCCTTCAATAGACCTGGATTTTTATAAATAAAAACGATTACTCTAGAGGCATTATCCAGGAAGAGAATAGGGGAATACATTTGTATGGAAAAATGCAGCCCGTCTATGCTCTTAACCATATTCATGAGGTTACTATCGGATTACTCCACAGTACTTAATTCGGTAAGTCATAACTCATAATAACCCTCCTTTTGGGCTTCGCCGCAGTCGGGTAAAAAAGGTTCGAACCCGCGATCTAAACGTCGCAGTATGAAGGCTTCGGTGAATAGTGTTCGGTGAAACAATTTTCGAAGAATTGTGTTTCGAAGAAACGTAGGGGACCCACATATTGAAGGTATTCCCAACTACAGTCTAGTCGTCTTCCAGCGGTTCAGATAAGCAGTTGCTCCATGTAAACTACTGGTATTTAGCTGCATCTTGTTAGATTGGAAACTGATTCCAAAATAAATAGGAAAAAGCTTGGCAGTTGATGGTGTTAGCCAAACTCAACGTAGTTGGAAAGAGGCTTCACAAATGGTGATGTTGAAGCCGGCTTGCAGTCCAGCCAGATGCAGCTGAATACCAGTATTTCACATGTATCGACTGCCTATTTATCCTCCAGAACCCAGTTAATACTAGGTAACACGAGATCAAATATAGAAAAGGCATTGAGCGTTTATACACTGTATTACCGCGGTCACCGACCCCTATTACATCCGTCGTCACATCCTATAACCCTTATAATACACTTACATCAATTCACCAATCACTTTCACTACTGATTCTAAAACTCTCACTGCGGGAGCCACTATACTATTATTACTAATAATAATCAATATTATTAATAATTACTATTATTATATCACAGTGTACTGTGTAATGTGGTCGGACATCGCCGCTTAAATGACTCTGACTTCGTTGTAGTGGTGAAGTGCCGTAAGTATAAAATTGAGAAATTCAACTCTCTCAAATTTAATTTAATTTGCTATTTATTCTGTACGTGATCATCGCAGAGGCTCAGGTCTCCTTTCTAAGAGAGAGCTGGGCTATTAGTCCACCACGCGGGCCCAGTGAGGTTGGTAGATTTCACATGTCTTCAAATTTTTGGGTTCTAAGACATGCAGGTTTCCTCACGGTGTTTTCCTTCACCGTTTTGAGAGTAGCGGTAATGAAATAATTACACAAGGTACCTGCGTGGGTTCGAACTCACGACTTTATGCGCCGCAACCACTGGGTCATCACTGCTTGGTCCACGCGATTATACTACTGGTATAAAAAGTATCCTGTCTTAATCCAGGTTGCTTCTCAGTACATCTTTGCCAACATTTTATATATTAGACAAAATATCCATCTGTACACTAAAAACAGTGATATCCACAACTTTAACACTAGAAATAAGCATAAACTACGTGCTCCTTTTCACCGGCTTCACAAAGTTCACAATTCATTCGTAGGGCTCGGGATTACATTTTATAATAAACTGCCATCTTCTTTTCTAGACTTGCCATTTAATGAGTTTAAAGCCAAAGTTAAATCTAATCTTTGTTTAAAAGCTTACTATTCTATTTACGACTACTTAGATGATAAGAATAGTTGGTCGCTGAGTTGAACACAAGACAATGTTTGTTATTTGTGTTCTTTCTCCAAAATTAGTTTACTGTTATGTTATGTATTTATTATTTTATTTTTACATTGTTTACACTTACTTTGTAATTTGTATATACTTTTGTTTATTACTGATTGTGTCTGTAGTAAATCTTAAATTTAACTGACACCTTGCTATTGTATCGAGTCTGGTTCTTCTAACCAACCAAACAGACAGATGTGTGCTGGGGAGTTTGTTCCGCCACTTCTTCTTTCCAGCTAAACACTAGGAAGTGCCGATGGGTGGGCGTTTTTGGGGGACTGTCTTATAAAAAATGTAAATACAGTGAAACCTGGTTAAATGTGTCTCAGATATTCAATTTGTTTCATGGGACCCCAGTATGAGTTCCAGTTATAGAGATTTCTCACTTATCCATGTCCCAGTTAGCCAAATTCCACTGTAGTAAAGTAAAGTAAAGTAAAGTAAATTTTGACCTTCGAAAAGTGCTGATTATCAGCCTAGTTTGAATAAATGAATTTTGATTTTGATTTTGATTTGATTGGTTGTATTATATTCTGTAACTGGCTGGTGTCCTCAAGCCCACGTCCAAATCGCTTTTTCTGTGAGTCAGGTTTCATCTAAATCCGTATAACAGTTTTTCCGAAAGCCGACCTATTACTAATATCCTCATAAACTGTGACATTTTTAATAGTAGTAACGTTGACGTCACGTTTACTCCACACTCACAAACAAAAAAAAAAACTCCCCCAAATTCTCAATTCCACACTTACCCCACTTCGCTACTAATTCTCTTATCACTCTGCGTTGATAAGTCACTTGAACTCTAACCCTTATAATAAAAGACTCATTAACATCCACCCACTTTACCCTGACCTCCCACATCTCATAGTTTCACCTTAATCTTAAACTAATGTCTCACAACGGGAGAAGAGGGAGAGCTCAAGCTATTTTTGTCATGGCACGCTATAATTTCTTGAAGATCCACGCAAGGCCGCTTTAAAGGAAAAAAAATATATGTGTAAGCTGTTTTTTAAAGTGCAGTTTTGACCTAGTAATTGGCCTGAGTTAATACTAGGTCATGGGTTGGTTGTTATGTTCACCTGGGTGATATCACCCAGTAGTCTAGTCAACAAGTGCTTTTTAATCATTCCCACTATACTTCTACTGTACAGTCCTGCGGTGAAGTGGTACTCAATGGTGAAGTAGTTGTATCATCATTGCATACTTCATGAAATTAGAAATGTCCCGTCGGGGCTCCGGGTTGTTCGCAAGAGATACTGCGGCCTCGACATAAAGGGCTGGGAAGGAAAATGGGTGGTTTTGAAGTCTGACACTCCCTTTCGCTCTGCCCAAGAGCGGTGGAGTTATTTGATGATTTCCCACCCTCCAAAAAATAATTTTTTTTTATTAGAAATGTACACAGATTCCTATCAATAATATACAATACCTTCTTCATCTTTCTGGGCTCTTGGTAGTTTGAAGATTTTAGTATCTCTGTATAAAGGTTCTCGAGTGACGACCACGAACCGGAAGACGCAGCGTTGGCAGGCCTCCCACCAGGTGGACCGACGACATCGTGAGAGTCGCGGGCAACCGGTGGATGCAAACGGCAGGCTGCCGATCTTTATGGCGTTCTATGGGGGAGGCCTTTGTCCAGCAGTGGACGTCTAATGGCTGATGATGAGTATCCCTGTATCATCATCTCCTACTGTTATATACCAAGGATACCAAGTGTGAAGTGCCCCATCGTTTGTGGGGTAACACCACATTTACATTCCAGGGTAGACTCATCAGTAAATCCACTTACCAGCCAGTCTATCGCCAGTTATATTGAAGCCTCATGTAATAGGGGGCGAGCCTATTGACATCGACCGCACACATCCAGACTCCGTGGCTACCACTCAAACTCAAACTCAAATCGTTTATTTCAATTAAGCCATTACAGGCACTTTTGAATGTCAGAAGGACGGAAGAAGAACGAAACTACGAGTGCAACAACGAACACTGCGAGCACGAAAGCACGCAGCGACGCAAACCGCAACAACGAATGCTCGAGACCCCGAATCACGGAACAACGAATGCACACCGCAACGTGCAACCGCCGCCCCGCGACCCGGAGCCCCGCACACCCGCCGCCACGGCACACGCCGCCGCGCGCCCCACTAAGAAATGCCTAAAGGAAAAACTCAATAACAATTGTTGAATGAAAGCTGGGACCAACAGCTTAAAGTGCATGGTCACCCATCCACGTACCAACAGGTAAGCACGGTTTATCCTAAAGATCGACCTGAGCGGCTGTTATTATTTAGCTATGAGCTCATCTATCAGGAGACCACACTTTTACATAATAAACTGTTATCGTCATATTGTTTTTAAACTATGAAACGATATGGGTAAATATTATGAAGGGTATAATTTTCAACCCGCATACATTAGTTTTGTGAAAGAAAACATGACCTGTTTAAGGTATAAAAAAATACTCGGCTTTGTTTGTTTTAGAACTGAAATAAAACATTCCTTTTTGATACATGTATCATCATTCTTTTGGCCTCATCATCATCATCTTTAGCCTATATTGTTCCCACTGCAAGGACTCAGGCTATCCTCTCTAGGAGAGGGATGGCTATAATCTTCCACGCGGGCCCAGTGCGGATTGGTAGATGTCACAATACATGTCTTCGAATTTTTGGTTCTAAGACATGCCGGTTTCCTCACGATGTTTTCCTTCACCGTTTTGAGAGCAGTGGTTGTCCGTGTCGATGATGATGAAGCTTTGGAGAGTTACTAGGTGGTCGAAGGCAGATAGACAGTCCTTCCATATAATCAGCTGCATCCAGCTATACCTACTTGAAGCCGACTCTTTTATATTTAGGAGCAGGGAAAGGGATGATGAAGATTGTACAAACATACATACAATTTTGATATATGGAAATGTATCATTTGCTTACTCTAGTTAGATTTTGTAACCAATGAATATATATAGCCGTCATTTTCGATAGCTTTACCGTCATTTCGTTTAGAATGAGTCGGTATTTTGTGCTATATTTTGTGGTTGTCGTATTGTTGGACAATGGTAAGTTTGAAATATCTACTTCGGTAGGGAACAATAACACATTATAATTTCCGAAAGGTTCGGCAGAGAAATGTGGATGTACCTAGTTGTACACCATTTCACCATGTTAAAGGAACTCTGATTCGTTTGTATATTTAGTGGTAATGGCTGCACGGTGTCCGCAGTGGCAGAGATCTATTCTCGCACGGATTTTTTGTTATTATTCTCTCTTATTTAACTAACAACTTTATTTTTGCAGGAATTTTTGCATTGGAAAAGGTTTCTAGGCAGAAACGGTAAGTTCTACATTTCAAAGTATTATAGTTCCGGGTCGTGGTGTCTAAGGGTCTTTGGTAAATTGACCCCACTCAGATGGGACCCGCGGGATGAGTCTATAAGTGTTCACAGCCTTTTTAAGAAAAGTTCTAAACGCCTGGTTGACGGTCAAGGGTTGGATTTTACCTTGAAAAGACGCTAGATGTTGTCATACAATGTAACAAGGCCGCCAGTCCCTTGGGCACGTAAGTAGCTGACAAGAGGACCTTCTTGTTCCAATTCATTCGGGGGTCGCAGCAATCATATATTTTGGCGTATTGTCTTATCAAACACGAGGTATTACAGGTAAGTACGCCATCGGAAGAAATGCGACATCTACCAATCCGCACTGGGCCCGCGTGGTGCCCGTATAGCCCATCCCTCTCCTAGAGAGGAGGCCTGAGTCCCTGCAGTGGGAACAATTATAGGCTGATGATGATGATGACGCCATCGGAATGTTAATAACAAAGTTTGGACGGGTAACTAATACAATATAGGTACTACAGTATGCGAATAATTTTAATACGACGAATATGACGATCGAAGTTGCTATGCGTATTGTTAGAGTATGAAATGTCCCGTCGGGGCTGTGGATTATCGAAAGGATAACGCGGCTCCGACACAAGGGCGAAGAAGGAACATGGGTTTGATTTTTAGTCAGTACAAGTCTGACACTCCCCTTCGCTCTGCCCAAGAGCGAAAAAAAAAGGGTTTGGATTTTACCTTGACCAGACGCTAGTTGTTGTCATACAATGTAACAAGGTCGCCAGTTTCTTGGGCACGTTACTAGCTGACGAGAGAACCTTCTTGTTCCAATTTATTCGAGGTCGTCGCAGCAAGTCTTCTTCATTCTTACTTCTCTACTCCTCGTCATCTAAGCAGTAGCCTCCTTTCCAGCCATATCATCCTTCACACAGTCCATCCATCGTTTCTTTGGCCTTCCTCTCCTTTTATAGCCATCTACATTCATACTCAACATTTTTACCCACGACGGAACGGAGACGGTATATGCGTTTGGGGTGAGAGGTTGTTTGTTTGTTTGTGTGTTTGTTTGTTTGTGTGTTTGTGCAAATACATGTTGCCATTTTTCTCCAAAACTACAAGTCCGATTTTGATGCAGTTTTCAGTTATGGGTTCGGGTTTGATTGGTGCATGTTCTTAGATAGGTGTTACGGTGACAACTCACCAGGGGGCGCTGCAGCAAACATTTTTTGTGCAAATCAAAGTTGCCAGTTTTCTCCAAAACTACAAGTCCGATTTTGATTCAGTTTTCAGTTATGGGTTAAGGTTTGATTGGTGCATGTTCTTAGATAAAAAAAATAAAAATAAAAAGTTTAAAATAAAAAGCAAAATTAAAAATTTTGAAAAAACCCACGACTGTTAAAAATTAATTGCAAAAAGGATAAAATAACATAAAACACCCACCTTAAAAAAACCCAAGAATGTCCGTCGGGAGCTGAACATTGCAAAACTAGTTCATTTAATGTCAGCCCCCGACGGACATTCTTGGTTTTTTTTAAGGTGGGTGTTTTGTTATTTTATCCTTTTTGCAATTAATTTTTAACAGTCGTGGGTTTTTTCAAAATTTTTAATTTTGCTTTTTTTTTATAATCAATATTTTCATCGCGGCATTTTTCTCAATAGCAAACAATTTTACCTTCTTCCAGATGCATAGTAATACAAAAACAAACTGGAGGCAAGGCAGACAGCGGTGAAGGCACTGATGATGAAGACTACGACTTTAAGAAACCACAACCCAAGGCACCTTCTGATAGACTGAGATATGATGACCATGCTGGGTCTTCGAAGAACGAGGTTGAGGTAATAGACATAATTATTATTTAGCCTTGTAATCCCTGAAAACTTAGACAGAAGTGTACCTAATAGTTCACCTACATTTCGCTAGTTTTGTTTAAGTCTATAGTAAATATTGTATAGAGAGCCGCGGTGGCCCAGTGGTGTCGGCCCCGACTTACGAACCCAGTTTCGTCGTCCAGTTTTGTCGTGGGTTCGAACCCAGGCAGGCGCATTACTTTGTGTAATTTATTTCATCACCGCTGCTCTCAAAACGGTGAAGGAAAACATCGTGAGGAAACCGGCATGTCTTAGAACCAAAAAATTCGAAGATATGTGACATCTACCAATCCGCACTGGACCCGCGTGGTGGATTATAGGCTATAGTCCATCCCTCTCCTAGAGAGAAGGCCTGAGTCCCTGCAGTGGGAACATTATAGGCTGATGATGATGATGAAATATTGTATTCTATTGCCATCAATAGAGCACAAATTCAGACTCTATAGCGGCTACTGTGAAATTCCTGATGAACACCCAATAACACTTTACCCGACTCGGGAATCGAACCCAGGCCCTCATGATCAGCAGTCGCACTTACGACCATTAGACCAACGAAGCAGTCTAGCAGAGAGGTCATAGAATTTTAAATAATATAGAGATTTCTCTGGAAGAATTGAAGCTTAGCTAAAGCTAATTTGTTTAAAAATTCTGGAAAACATTGATTTTTGTATAGTTTGAGGGTAATGAGGAACAGAGTGTAAAGCTCCTCATCCCCCATTGAAAAGTGAGGATCCTCCGACCGGACGGGTGTTGTGTCCGGTGGGCTAACTGCCCGACAGTTGTAAGTCGGGAACTCCTATATAGGCTTATGTCGCGGATAATGTTGATAGCGCGATGTGGGAATTTCTGTCGATCTTTGTTACTACGCAGGTGTTGCGATAGATGTCGCTAGTCGCCACATATAGTAACTAAATTGTGCTTATAACGTCTGCATAGTAGCTAATCAGATATGGCGAAACTTAACTACGGAATCCTAAAATGGCAAGCTTAGTTTTTGTACGGATCGTGATATTTGCGTTATATAGCTATACCTATATCTATGGTGTTATGACTGAAATCTGACCACAACATACCAAGTTTAAAATATGCATCCGAATAATATATTTTTAAGATAAAACAACCCCCAACGTCACCCAATTCTTCCCCTCTACCGAGGCGAATAATCACAGTAGGGTGCAAAAAGCTTAAAAATAGGTCAATAAGGGTTGAAAATATCTACTTTTAACGCATTTCACCCCTTAACGATTAAATTATTAAAGGGTTTTAGCTCCCTTTTTTGAGTTAATGAAGCTAGAAGGTAGTTTAGTGGAGCGAGGTCGGGGATCGGATGGGTGGGTTTTTAGAACAGTAGGGTAAATATGGATTCGTGGACTCACGCACGTGTGGTCTTTTTGTTATAATAAGGGAGTAGGTACTAGGGACATGTTGTTCTTATTTGTTGATAGGGAGTACTAGGAATATGTTGTTTTTCACAACTTTTGGGTCAGTTGTTTTACAAACAATTGGGCCTAGCAAAAACACGTGTATTAAAATGTAGAACGTAAATTACCGTCGCGCGTCGCCGCGTCGTCGCCCTTAGGCTGAGGCTACATTAGGCCGCGACGCGACCTGCGACACGTGAGCGATTAAAACAAGTAAATGAATGCTCACGTATATGGCTACCGTACATCAATTCAATTCAGTTCAAAAAATGTCGCTTTTAAAGTCGCATCGCAAATCGCTGCCTACTGTAGCTTCAGCCTTAGGCCTCAGCCTCGAATTTTGTGGGCAGCGGGGCGGCGTCGGCGGCGGCGCGGCTTGACTGGAGTGCACCGCTCGTTGCCCGCTCCCGCGCCGCTGTTTTCCGAGAACCGGTCCATTTGATTGTACGCATAAGATCCTGCCGCTCCCGCGCCGCCGCCCCGCTGCCCGCAAAATTCGAGGCAGAGGCCTTATTGTCATCAATTAATTGTTCCGTTCTTATGGTCGCAAACTCGACTGCTAGAAACATGCTAGAAACTAACTAGTAGAACTACTAGTTTTTTTCTTCTAATCGCTGTGTATGACTTCTGGTTTTGAGTCCCAGATCGGGAAGTATTATTGGTGTTAGTGTTTTCCATTAGCAAACAGGAATCCTGGTGGAATAATACCCAATAACTCTTTTCCCGACTTTTTCTCTTTCGTTTTAACCGACTTGTAAAAAAAGAAGGAGATTCTCAATTCGGATGTTTGTATTTTTTATTTTTATGTTTGTTCGGGCATAACTTCGTCACTTGCTAACCGATTTGAAATTTTTTTTTTTTTTTTGGAAAGGGTATACTTCCGAAATGGTCCCATAATTTTTTTATCTAAATCGGACAAGCGGTTTTTGAAAAATCATATAACTCAAAAAAAAACTACATTAAATTGTCCACATTGACCCATGAACATGTGAACCACTAAAAAGTGAAAAATAAAAACTTTTTAACAAAAAATAAAACCGACTTTAAAAAAAGTCGGTGGCAAAAAAATGAAATCAAACAAACAAAAGTCACCGACTTCAGAAACTGATTTTTCTTCTAAAGTTTATTTTGCACTTTTTGTGTTTTTTTTTTAAAGTCGGTTTTATTTTTTGTTAAAAAGTTTTTATTTTTTCTCAGTGACAGCAACAGAGTCTTGATGTGCTCAGTTGATGGCAATAGGGTCGCTCTCTGTTACTTGGATTACAAGTGAACCTCTGTCTATCTATCGGAGATTACAGGCGTGGTGTAAGGGCCTTATCATACTAAGTTAGCGGATTGCGAACGTCTTCAAAGCGGAGCGGGCGCGCAACTAAGGGGCTGACTCCACGAGCGGTAAAATCGTGGCGATATTATCGTCATAGCACGTATTTCTATACATTCTGGCTCGTCGCGATTCTCTCGCTCGTGGAGACATCCCCATATAGAGTGTATGTAGAAATACGTAGCACGACGATATTATCGCCGCGATTCTATCGCTCGTGGAGTCAGCCCCTAATTCTTTACGGACGCGCAACGGGTTCGCCGCGAACAGTGTATGTGTATTGTACGGCGATAATGTAACAATACACATACACTGTGTCCGCAACAAATTCGCTGCGCATGCGCGGCGTGTTCGTTGTGTGTCCGTAACGAATACGTTGCGCGCCCGCTCCGCTTTGAAGACGTTCGCAATCCGCTAGTATGCAACTCAACCCTTTTGAAGGGAACTAAATGATACGACACACGCGCCACCATCAGCAAGACATTTGAGTATTAATGTCAACCAGCCAGTACTAAAAGCGAATTTAAGGTGGTACCCTGAGCAAATAACCTTGAGCATTTGCTCCCTCTTTGCCGCACCCCACCTCTACAATACTTCGTTAACTATTACTTGCGCCACCTGGCGAACTTCATACGAATACAAGTAAAATTCACAGATCTAAGAAGTAATAGATATGGCATTCAAAGAAATATTTTTTTATGAAATGTTATTATGAATTCAGTTCCTATACTCACGTCGATAAATAGGTAGGTACTTTCAACTTTTACAGTGATACAAATATTACGATTACGAAAATGAGCTCAAAATTAAAATCCAAGATGGCGCCGACGAAAAATTTTGGTTTTTTCGTCATGGGTGTCGTTTTCATGGTTTTCGGGGTCGCTGATTACGAAAATGAGGTCAAAATGAAAATCCAAGATGGCGGCCATGAAAATTTTTGGTTTTTCCGTCATGGGTGTCGTTTTCATGGTTTTTGGGGTCACTGATTACGAAAATGAGGTCAAAAGGAAAATCCAAGATGGCGCCGACGGTTTTTGGATATTCCGTCATGGGTGTCGTTTTCATGGTTTTTGGGGTCGGTGATTACGAAAATGAGGTCAAAATGAAAATCCAAGATGGCGCTGACGAAATTTTTTGGTTTTTCCGTCATGGGTGTCGTTTCCATGGTTTTTGGGGTCGCTGATTACGAAAATGAGGTCAAAATAAAAATCAAAGATGGCGCCGACGAAAATTTTTGGTTTTTCCGTCATGGGTGTCGTTTTCATAGTTTTTGGGGTCGCTGATTACGAAAATAAGCTCAAAATCAAAATCCAAGACGGCGCCGACGAAAATTTTGATTTTTCGACTATATATATATATATAACGACAGCCATAACGGAAAAATCAAAAATTTACCTGGCCGCCATCTTGGATTTTCATTTTGACCTCAAAAACCATGAAAACGACACCCGTGAAAGAAAAACCAAACATTTTCCTGACCGCCACCTAGGGTTTTCATTTTGACCTCTTTTCGTAATCAGCGACCCCAAAAACCATGAAAACGACACCCATGACGGAAAAACCTAAAATTTTCCTAGCCGCCATCTTGGATTTTCATTTTGACCTCATTTTCGTAATCAGCGTCCCCAAAAACCATGATAACGACACCCATGACGGAAAATCCAAAAATTTTCGTCGGCGCCATCTTTGATTTTCATTTTGACCTCATTTTCGTAATCAGCGGCCCCAAAAACCATGAAAACGACACCCATGACGGACAATCCAAAAATTTTCGTCGGCGCCATCTTGGATTTTCATTTTGATCTCATTTTCGTAATCAGCGATCCCAAAAACCATGAAAACGACACCCATGACGGAAAAACCTAAAAAATCTTTACCGCCATCTTGGATTTTCATTTTGACCTCTTTTTCGTAATCAGCGACCCCAAAGACCATGAAAAAGACACCCATGACGGAAAAACCAAAAATTTTCCTAGCCGCCATCTTGGATTTTCATTTTGACCTCATTTTCGTAATCAGCGTCCCCAAAAACCATGAAAACGACACCCATGACGGAAAAACCAAAAATCTTCGTCGGCGCCATCTTGGATTTTCATTTTGACCTCATTTTCGTAATCAGCGACCATAAAAACCATGAAAACGACACCCATGACGGAAAAACCAAAATTTTTCGTCGGCGCCATCTTGGATTTTCATTTTGACCTCATTTTCGTAATCAGCGACCCCAAAAACCATGAAAACGACACCCATGACGGAAAAACCTAAAATTTTCCTAGCCGCCATCTTGGATTTTAATTTTGAGCTCATTTTCGTAATTGCGCCAATATTATTTTGTATCACAGTAAAAGTTGAAAGTACCTACCGACGTTATCGACGTGAGTATAATAACTGAATTCATAATGACCAAAAGTATTTGGACGCACCAATAAATATTTCATAAAGAAATATTTCATTGAATGCCATATCTATTACTTGAAATTACTTCTTAGATCTGTTGATAATGTGACGTAAGCGAGCGAGCGCATGAGCCGACGCGGCGCGGTGACGAGCGACACGGGTTCCCCCTTCGAGGCCTGGCGGCATACTGAATGTCAATAGATACGGTTGCGAATACGCTCAGAATTTTGCATAAAAATCTTTATAAAATCAAATTTTGGGTTTTTGAAAAAAAAAAACGTACCATAATGTTCATTATGAAATTGTTTATCCATTAGTGTAAAAACAAAATAAAAACAATTGTTAGTTTTGGAGAAGTAGCATGTTTTCAATAATTATTTCTCATTTCTGTGGTTTCGTTGTGAGGGGATTAATTAAATATTTTACTTAAAAAAGAAAAAAAGAAAACGTACCATTTTGAAGGTAAGAGTATGTAGAAATTTAATGTATTTTTTGTTGGTTGATATATCTTTTTTTTTAAGAGTTATAAGCTCCAGAAAACTGCATAAAAAACGGCTAGAGCTACGTTTTGCTGGGGGACGCGCCTTAAGTAACGATATTGTTATCAGTGGGTCTTCAAAGACAATAAAACCTCAGAGGACTAACTACGTAGTAGGTCTTGGGAGACACATCAGTATTCGGAGACCCACCAGTGGGTCTGCCTGGTGGGTCCTTGAAGACGAAGTGGATAAGGCCCCTAAGTTACTCGTTTCTATGATGGTTGTCAAGATATCTTTATCCAAATAAACAGCCGACTTCCAAAGAAATACTTAAAACTTATAAAATAACTTTTCACACCACCTGCTCGAAAATGTCAAATTATATGTCAAGCAACCTTAACCTAAAGTGAGTCATTAGTGGCCGGGGGAACAGCCGGTCAATAATGTTGTACTGGATTTCATTATGACCCACTGGTCAATAATGTGATTTGAATTTGGAATCTCACATGCTCCGCTAAATTGGCAGTATAGTACCTACTATTATGTTCAATTTATTGAAAATAATACAAATAAAAAACAAAAGCATGCCTAAGGCGCGGCCAACTAGTTCCGCGCGCACTTTCACAAACACCCTTTGGTGCCAGAAAGAGGAAAGCTATTCTCGATACACTTACTACGCGTGGATGATATTCTCGATTTCCTACAAAATCATAACGACTGCTTCTTCATATCGTTGCCATGTTTTCAAAGACATAATAATTTGTAAGAATAATTATATAACTACGAACCATTTTTTAAAAGGAATGGAATACTTACTTAACATTAAAACTGGCATTAATAATAACAAATACCGTACCGCGCCGTAATACCGTAATAGTAATTGGCTGTAACATATAGTTAATTTGTTTTAAGTAAACTGCGCTAAGATAATATTGCTGTGGAATTTGTGAATAAATAAATAAATAATAAAACCTATCTAAGTATACTACAGTCGATTTATCACATTTTATCAAAAATACTATAATTTCACGAGCGTCTCCAATAACGTTCTAAATTCAAAATGCATACAGCCAATCATCCAAAACCATTCTACCATTTCTTTCTTATAATTATTTCTATTTCATTATTTCTAATATGTTAATCTTACTGTTTGTTTATTTAATAAATACTTTGTTTTTCGTACTACCTATGGCTATTATTTTCTCACAGTAGGTGTAAAAAGTAGAGTATCCTCCTCTGGGCTAAAGGTGTCTTTGCCTTGGGCTAGCTTGAATCCCTCGCTGCATTCAGGATTCTTGTATTAACTCCCTCGCTTCGCTCGAGAGTTAAACTCATAACTCCCTCCCTGCGGTCGGGAGTTAAATTCCGAATCCTTCATTGCGCTCGAGATTCAATATGACGCCCGTGACATAAGACACAACTTTAGCCCCTTGGTGCATAATCTACTATTACTTTCGGAAGCCGGTGACTTTGTGTCATTTACTTTTTTGCCACCAAAGAGACATTCGAGTTTTTTTATAAAACTCTAGTAAAAAAGTGCCTTCAAAGGTACTCAACGTATCCCGTCGGGACTGCGGGTTGTTCAAAAGAGATACCGCAGCCTCGGCACAAAGGGCTAAGAAGGAACATGGGTGTTTTTTTTAGTCAGTAGAAGTCTGTCACTTCCTACCGCTCTACGCGTTAGGAGTCAATTAATGATATACCACACAAAAATAAAGTATTCAACACATTATTTTAAACTGTTTATTCTTTCCATTTTCAGGCTGTACCTCCAGAGCTGTTAAAATATAAGAAGATACCAAACAAAGCTATGTACCGCCGCCGTCTACGAATGAAGAATCGATTGCAGCGAAATAATTTCGATATGTGAAGAAGAACCAATTGATCCCATCGAGCAACTAGACAATAATAAAGACGATTTTTGTTTTAATTCTGATTAAAATATTCCTGTTCGTCTCTTTTCTACGGACACATTTTTGTGTCCTCTCGCATGTTTATCGGAAAAAAATCTTTTGAAATAAGCTATACCTTTGCTCTTCTTCTTTTGTGTCAATGTCTTCTTAAATATTTTGTGTGTATATAAATAAATAAATGATTAAAATAATGTTTACTAGATATGAATATGCTTATGAATAAGATAAATGTACCACGGTCATCTTTTGAGACTCTCCTGTGGTTGGATCAAGAGCCTAATTCAGATGGTATCGTATTACCTAATATTTAACTAAGTTGTGGAGGTCAGATAGGCAGTCGCTCCATGTAAAATACTGGTATTCAGCTGCATCCGGTTAGACTGGAGACCAACCCCATTAGTTAGGAAAAGGCTAGGTTAGTTTTTTTTTAATTTTTTTTTAAAACGTTGGCCCACACTTGGAATTTCTCCTGTATCGTGGGTGCGTTTACAAACATTTAAACTCACATACACAAACACACCCAGACCCGAAACAACTATCTGAGGTCAAACAAATATTTGTTCCGTGCGGGGATCGAACCCGCGACACGCAGCGCAGCAGTCCAATTGCTCAGCCACTGCGCCAACCGTGCCGTCAATTATTCCATAATGTACCACTGACATCTTTCGAGACTCTCCTGTCGTGGTTAGATCAAGAGCCTAATTCAGATGGTATCGTATTACCTAATATTAACTGGGTTGTGGAGGTCAGATAGGCAGTCGCTCCATGTAAAATACTGGTATACAGCTGCATCCAGTTAGACTGGAGACCAACATCATTAGTTAGGAAAAGGCTAGGCAGATGATGAGTATTACGTCGATATACAGCTCACACTGTTTTAGACACTTTCTCAAAACTATATCAGGTTAGGTTTACAGAACTGCCTTTTCGGTCCTCACATCATAACAATCATCAAATGACCCCCCCCCCCCGCTCTTGGGCAGAGCGAAGGGGAGTGTCAGACTTCTACTGACTAAAAACCGAACCCATGTTCCTTCTTTGCCCTTGTGCCGAGGCCACGTCATCTATTACTAAAATCCGCGGCCTTGTTGATCCTGAGTTCGACTTCCGGATTGTGCAAATTGTTATTGGGTTTTTCATTAGGATTTTTTAAGCTGCAGCCACGGAGTCTGGATATGTGCCCGGTTGATGGCAATAGGCTCGCCCCCTATTACATGGGACTTAAACGACTTAAGAGCGTATGCTACCTCAGATTAGCAACCCTATTTGTGGTGGTTCTAACTTCGCTTGAAACACTATTACGGTAGGCGTACGAGGCAATGGATGTTGCCTACATTAATTAATGAATTACCTGAGGGAATGGTCGATCGTGTTACGAGTAAAAACCACCTAAAAAGTGTCCTAAGAAAACACTACCTGTCGATGTGTCCATAGTCGCTGCGGTCGACTGACGGTCCACCAATGTCGTGAGCCTAATTTTATTATTCTTGCTGGCTAATTTAATAATGACTTTAACGAAGGGATGGTCTCATGACATTGGTTGACTGATGGCTTTGAGTAGAATGTTTGTGATTGCCCCATTGTCTTAGTTTTAGTTTTAGAATAACCCTTTGAGGATTACATGCGATGTTATCACTACATAGTTTAAAACAAAGTCGCTTTCTCTGTCCCTATGTCCCTTTGTATGCTTAAATCTTAAAAACTACGCAACGGATTTTGATGCGGTTTTTTTTTAATAGACTAGCTTTTGCCAGCGGCTTCGCCCGCGTGAAAATGACGATTTTCCATACAAACTTTCAGCCCCTATTTAACTCCCTTAGGGGTTGAATTTCGAAAAATTCTTCCTTATTCCTTGTCTACATTATAAAGGGAACCTTTGTGCAAAATTTCAGCTTTCTAGGTCCAAGGGTTTGGGCTGGGCGTTGATGAGTCAGTCAGTCGGTCAGTCAGGACTTCTCTCTTTATTTATTAGATATATAGATAGATTTAATAAATAGAGTGATTCAAGAGGAAGGTTTTAATATCTTTTTTCCACCCGTGCGAAGCCGGGCGGGTCACTAGTGTTTTATGAAATAAAACCACAGAAACATCGTTAAATATTTTATTAATAATAAAATCAAAATGCAATACTAAACATTTCATTATTATTTACAATCACAACTCAACTGTGTCATTAAATCTAGCCTTTTGCTTTTCGATACATTTCCAAATATTAAAAAGTATAATCAAACAAGGCTCCTTGCATTTTGTCTTGGCCCATTTTTTTTTGGTAACTAGAAAAATAAAAGCAGACTATGGTACTGACAACTTCAATCAATATTAAATCTACAGTCTGTATGATTTTTACTACTATTTAATTACAATAATAACAAAAGGTATTTAAAAAAAAATAGAGCAAACATTTGGTATATTTTCATACAAAAAATTGTGATCCTGATCATGTTCGATTTTTACCAGTACTTCTTAGCGTGTCAATGACAGTTCAAATTGAGGTGAATGTGACGAGGTAGCCCGCGAAATTGGATTTTTTTACCGTCTGCCGACTATCGAATGCTTTACTTGGTAAAGTCTCATTTGTTGCGGTCGCGAATCCTATTTTATTTAACTTACTACCTGGCACTGTCCGGCAAATTGCAAAAAAAAACGAATAAAAATTTGAATTTCGCGGGCTACCTTGGAGCATAACCTTAAGGTGAACCTGTCGACGAGTTTGGCACTTTCAGTAACCTCCATTAGCCCCTGCGATGTGCAATAGGGAATATTCATGTTTTTCTTTTTTGTCTTAAATTAATAGTTTACTATTTTATAACATAGAAAAAAATATTAATGGGCATCAAAATCCTCTAGGTATTTTTAAAAATGAATTCTAAAACTTAAAAAAAATGTAAGCAGCTCAAACGCCGCCATTTTGCGCGCGCTTTGCGTGACGTCACATGACACGTCCAGTGGGTGTTTCACAGAACATAATATACCCTAACGGGATACAATATCGTGTCAGATGACGTCACATTTCGTTCGACCGCCGGTGGCGCGTTTTGGAAGTTTGAATTTCGCTCCCTTATTTTGCACTTTTTGAATATTATTTTAGGGGTTTAAATAATAAGTAAATAAAAAAAAATCCTTTTCATTATAATATTACGATAATAAGTATTCGAGAAAAAAATATTTTAGGCCATTTCAAATTTTATGCATATTCCCTATTATCAGGACACGCAGGGCACGATATCAAGTGCTTCATAGTTTGAGGCCTGTTAACGCTTATACTAAAATAAATGAAGCAATTTTCTTTAATTTGAAATTGTCTAAGCTGTGGTAACGATGAAAACTATTCAGCAGAATATATTGCCACCAGATTTCATATTCTCTGACTCCACAAATTAATTAATTAATTATTTCGTTAAAACTAATGCCCTGGTAAAAAACTGAAGAAATGTCTTCAGAGCAAAAATATCTCCAACAACTAAATAACGTAAATGAATCTATACATTAAATGTACATAAAACACTTTTATTTCACACACAATGTGTGCAAAACTTTCAACGCACAGACATAATTTTATATTATATACTTAAAAATTACGTATAAAATATTTCAAATGTACCTACAGTATATTTTTATCTAGCGATCTTTAACAGTTTTTAAAATATATTTCTTAATTTTAATTAATTTTCAATCTAGACCGTGTCGTGAATGTATAGTATGACAAATATACACATCAAAGTATGGTTAACAGTCCTATTTTTCTGTCCCAATTTAATTTAGTTTTCGTCTACGTGATAGTAAACAGTCAGTGTTCTCTATAGGCATGTCTATCTATTTCAGCTAAAATCTATGGCAGGGTATTTAGTGTGACTTAAAAAGACAATGCGTACATTTTCAGACCATACTATACATTCGATTTGACATCAATATTTGGCAGTATTTTTTAAAACCTTACAGTTCCAAAATGCATGTTATCAATTGAACCGAGATACATTTTACTTGCAAAATCGCCGATGGCTTAGATTTGCCAGCTATTTTAGCGATGAAAATACCTAATGGGATATTGTGAAGTCACTAACTCTTATTTTCACAAAAATGCAACCATTCTCTTAGATACCTTCGAAGTAACTTTGAAATTGGCTTCGGTGGATATGAAATTCCAAAAATATAATAACCTTGTGTTATTTATAACCTTTTAAACATGCATTAAGGACTGTATTCACTCACACATTTTTAGCTGTAAATGACAAATGAAATACATATCTACTTAAAATTCAATGCATGTTCACAGACTTCTCGACATATCGATTGGCACAAATTTAAATGATATAAAATGGTTTTAAATGTACACATATTTATTTCAAATTGTAGAGCCCGTATCAGAGGGCAAATATTTTTACCTTAACAGTCGCTATCATTTATAGATCATTGACAGTTGTCATGAGTAGTCAGACGCCAGAGAAAGATAGTCAGTCTTGCACTCTTGCCAAATGGTGTCTTAATTTTCCGTAAATGGAACGTGGAAGATGAAGAAATTTTAAACCATGTCATCTGCAGCTAATAGTACATTTTGATACAAGTGCGGAAAGTTTGTTATTGCATTCGAGGCAGATTGAACACCCGAGCCGTATGGCGAGGGTGTTCATGGGGTCGAGAAATGCAATAACAAATTCCCACGTGTATCAAACGACGTTTTTCAATACACTTTCGAAGAAATTAACTAAAAACGTTATGTGTTTTTGTCAACAAATTTGATGAGACTATGATTTAATTTACTTTTTTTCCGCGGTTTGATTTCGCCAGGTTGAAAAAGAAGCAAAGGTATAAAGCCGCCAAACAGCCTCACAGGAAAAATATAAAATTTAAATATTTTTTAATTAAGAACACAAAAAAATGCTTACTTGTTCATAAAAGTAAATAATTGTTTAAAATATTTACGTTTATTAGTAGTATTCTGTTTGACCGCGAGCTTCCACGTGCGCGCGATAGATGGCGTTGTACGATTTGTGTAGAATCCTGAATCGCGGTGTTAAGATTCTCCGCCGAGACTATATAAGGTTTAGAGAATTAAATTTTTTTTGGTACTTGCTTTGAACAGATTTGTTTTATTTAAACAATATCCCTCGGCAGTTGACGAGTGCCGAACATTTTGGTCCTACCGAGTCGGATCGCGAAAGTAAATCGCGAGTCGAAAAGTGAAGTGACCGGTTGTGGTGACGTACGTATGGTGTGGCATAGAAACCCTGGTGGATCGCCTTGAAGTGCCTGTAAAATCCCCGGAGTGTGGTGATCAGCGGCAGCGGTGTACAGCAGCGCAGCAACGAGGTTTGCGGCCGTCTCCACCAGAGGGCGCCACCAGCATCGAGTCATCGGTGACAGCAGGCCGTTGAGGCCTAGTGCGACGTGCAGCGACGACATCGAGAGTGACGTCACAAACAGTGACGACACACTCGCAGCGGTATCAGCAGTGACATCAGCGTGACGACGTGTTTGGAGAGGTTTGGCAGACAAAACTGTGAGTTAACCAGTGCTATTATTTTGTAGACTTAAATATTTCCAAGTGAATTTTGAAGATCAACGTAGTGCAATTTCAAGTGTTAGAGACTTTAAGATTTAGTAGTAATTTTTAAATTAGAATAATATTTGTGGTGTTGCGACGGGAATTCTATGCCCGATTTGTAAACATCTTCTAAACACTTGTAAAATTTTGTGGTCTTGTGCAGTAACTTGTAATTTTCGTCGGTTGCATTGAATTGAGTTTAGTAATTACATAACTTTGTAGTCTTGTTCTACACAATGGAATCCGGTTTAGGCGCAGAACGTCAGAAACGCAAAATGACAGATTAGCAAATGGTCAGAAACGCATAATGCCAGGTGTCGCAAAATGACAAGATCTGAAAAAGACAGATTCGCAAAATGACAGATTCGCAGAAAGACAGATTAGCAAATGGTCAGAAACGCAAAATGACAAGATCTGAAAAAGACAGATTCGCAAAATGACAGATTCGCAGAATGCCAGATTCGCAGAATGCCAGATTTGGAACGAGGACTTAAAACAATTTCGTGAAAAAAATTTTTTTCGGAAATTCCTCTTTTTTTCAGTTTCAGGTTGACCTTGACCATAGAAATTATTTGGGTTCTGAGAACCATGGTCCTACGACGCACCGTTTCCGAGTTATGGTCCTACGAATTTTACTTCGTTTTGTCAAAACGCTCTAAATTTGCTCTCGTCGAACACTATGACATGGTGAAAAAAACCCTCAAAAAAGAGAGAAAAAAAATTCTAAGTGTCGGTCGATCTTTTATTTATTTATCTTGTGTATGGGCGCAGGACTTGGTAAAATTTTCAGATGTTTTATTTTTTCAGATTTCAGCTATTTTTATTGCAGCATCTTATTAACCTTGTCTATAGAAACAATTTAAGCTCTGAGACACATGGTCCTACAGCGCACCATTTTTGAAATATAGAGCGTTCTAGATAAAACGAACTAAAATTCGTAGGACCATAACTCGGAAACGGTGCGTCGTAGGACCATGGTTCTCAGAACTTAAGTAAGTTCTATGGTCAAGGTCAACCCAAAACTGCAAATTAAAAATCAGATTACCCAAAAAAAAAAAACAGGAGAATTGACTGTTGAAAAAAATTTTTTTTTTTTTTTTTTTGTATTTTCTTTGCTGCTCATAGTAGGCACTATGAGCAGCAAGCGTATACTTTATCTCCTAAAAATCCGCCCCTAAGACGACCCACTGACCGAAGTCGGTTAAAACCATAAACATAAATAAAAGGTTTTGGTAAATTCATACATAATCATCATTCACGTGTCGACGGCGCGTTCGTGTTCCACGCGCCAGCAACATGGAAGGGGCCCGCAAGGGCCGACCGCCCGTCGGGGCTGCGGATTGTCGAAAGAGATACCGCGGCCTCGGCACAAGGGCGAAGAAGGAACATGGGTGGTTTTTAGTCAATAGAAGTCTGACACTCCCTTTCGCTCTGCCCAAGAGCGGGGGGGGGGGGGGGTCATTTGATGATTTTCCACCAACACGAAAAAAAAACAAAAGTTTACACTTGCACCACAAGTTAAACCACCACCAAAAAAAAATTTGACGTTTTGCGTTTCTGTCTTTTCGCGAACCTGACATTTTGCGAATCTGTCTTTTCGCGAACCTGTCATTTTGCGTTTCTGTCTTTTCGCGAACCTGTCATTTTGCGAATCTGTCTTTTCGCGAACCTGTCATTTTGCGTTTCTGTCATTTTGCGTTTCTGACCATTTGAGAAAAAAATCTCACACCTGACGATTTGCGTTTCTGTCATTTTGCGTTTCTGACGTTTTGCGCCTAAACCTGGAATCCTTAAGTAAATTGCAATTAAACAACCAAGCAATAATTGAAAAAGGTAGAATTAACTTCAAAAAATCACCTAAGGATCGTCTTACACAATCTTACATTGAGACACGATTAGAAGCATTAGAAACACAATGGAAACAATTTGTTGAAACTCATAGACGAATAATAGAAAAAGCAACCGATGAGGATTTCAAGAGAAATGTTTATTTTACAACCGACATTTATGATTCAACTGAAGAATTGTACATGACATATAAGTCGGAACTGAAAGAGCACTTGCGTCAGCAGACTAGTTCGTGCAATAGTGCTAATACCAGTACTGTAAAACACTCCAATCAAAATAGCTCCAATGTAAAACTGCCACAAATTAGTTTGCCTACATTCTCGGGAAATTACTCTGAATGGGTTACGTTCCGTGATTTATTTAAGTCGCTTATTCATAAAAACGAGGCACTGGATGACGTTCAAAAACTACATTACTTGAAAAGTCATCTCTCGGGCGAAGCAGAACAGTTGCTTCGACATATTCCCGTAACCGCGTCTAATTACGATGAATGTTGGTCGATTCTAAACAAACGATTTGATAACAAAAGGTTTTTGGTAAACTGTATGCTCAAACGGCTTATACATCAATCGCCGATTACGAAGGAATCGTCGACCAACGTTAAAGGCGCTGTTAGACACGACTGTAGTTTGTTTGCATGGGTTACGTAGTTTAGGAATCGATGTCAGTTCTTGGGATCCTTTTGTTGTACATTTAGGCTCGGAAAAGTTGGATACCGAGTCTCGTAAATTGTGGGAACTAAGAATTAGTCCTAATGATGACTTAGCTACGCTTGATGAGTTTAAAAGTTTTATGGAGTCTAGGTTTAGAGCCTTAGAGTATTTAGATCCTAAAGCCAATAAATATAGTAATACTCGTGACAATAATGCCAAATCTTTTCATGTCGCTTCTCAAACTTGTATAGTATGTTCTGGAGATCATAAATTATGTCACTGTAAAACATTTGCTAAGAAAACTTGTGACGAACGTCGTGAGTTTGCACGAGTCAGTAAGCTTTGTTACAATTGTCTAGGAACAAACCATTCCGTCTATTCTTGTCGTCAGAACACCAAATGTCACCTTTGTAAGAAAAAGCACCATACTCTACTTCACCCAAAGTCAACTGAACTTGAACAATCAACAATTTCAGCAGCATTGGCAGTTGCCAATGCTGCTGAAATTGTTGAAAGTTCAGCAGAAACGAAGGTGGTGGCTGCTAATGCAGCAACCTCTTCCAGTCAAAGTGAGACTAAACCCATTTGTTGTTTTGCGGATGTTCACAACCACGGTCTGTTAGCCACAGCCTTGGTCAACGTTGAGTCAAGAACTGGGACTGCTTTTGTTTTAAGAGCTCTGATGGATCAGGGCTCTCAAGTCTCTTTTATAACAGAGGCTGCAGTACAGTTACTCGGATTGAGGGAAAACACCTGCAAACACCGACATATTTCGACTAGGCGATGACGAGGGAAAGTCAATGCCCTCTAAGTGGATAGTTCATTTAAAACTACAGTCACGCCTAGATCCTACTTTTGTTTTGTATGTCGATGCTTATGTATTAAACAAACTTACATCTCATCTTCCTGAGAAGAAGATCGTACAGATATCGGCTTCATTTTCGTCCTTACAATTAGCTGATCCGACCTTTGACACACCCGGTAAGATTGATTTACTGTTGAGTACGCGGGTAGTCGGCGCAGTTCTAATGGACGGTTTAGTCAAGGGTCCGCGGGGATCACCAGCCGCACAGAAAACTAAATTAGGCTGGATCTTGTCTGGTGAGATCCCATCGTCGGCAATCTCTAGACCAGTATGTTATCATACTGTAGTACAGTCAGCGGATGTCAATGACCTTTTGCGTAAGTTTTGGGAGTTAGAGTCAGAACCCTCAGTTCGTTGTGTAATCTTGACTGAAGAAGAACAAGAATGTGAGGAGTTCTACTCTAAGACCACCAAACGCGACGCGACCGGGAGGTATGTTGTAAAACTACCATTCAAAACCGATTCGCCCAGTTGCACGTTTGGGGGGTCAGAGGTCATTGCCCGTAGGCGCTTTATCAATCTAGAGAACAGATTACTGAAGGACCCGGAACTTAGAACACAGTATAGTGCAGTCGTTAATGAATACATTCAACTGGGACATGCTGAAGTTGTCCCTCAGATAGAATTAGGTAAGGATGCGTGCTACCTACCTCACCACGCCGTGGTGCGTGAGGATAAAAGCACCACTAAGGTTAGGGTCGTCTTCGACGCATCATGTTCAGGCCATAATGGAGTGTCATTAAATAAAGAATTAATGGTTGGCCCAACCCTACAACCTGATTTGCGTCAAACCATTATGCGTTGGCGCTGTCACCCCATAAGTTTAGTTGCAGACATTATTAAAATGTACCGTCAGGTCAAGGTTGCAGATGAAGATGCTGATTATCAGCGCATCTTGTGGCGTGACAACCCAGATGCTGAATGGAAACACATTCGGTTGTTGCGTGTTACTTTTGGAACATCCTCTGCTCCTTACCTGGCCGTCCGATCTTTGCAGCAATTAGCTCGGGACGAGGGAAAAGATTTTCCTCTCGTAGCAGAACGAGTGCTTACGTACTTTTATGTAGACGACCTGTTGACGGGTTGTCAATCGGTCGATGAAGGTGAACAAATTTATCACCAATTGAAAGAATTACTAGGTCGCGGAGGGTTCGAACTTCAGAAGTGGTCCAGCAGCAATTCGGAATTATTATCCAAAATAACCGAGGAGACTGTTAGGCAGGACAATTTAGAACTTAAAGTAGATACACTTACGAAGATTTTAGGGTTAAGTTATGATAGACATTTAGATGAATTTAGATACACTGTTCAACTTCCTCCGCCCGAAACCCCCATAACCAAGCGTAAGGTGATATCTGACATTGCTCGTTTGTTTGATCCTCTCGGATGGCTTGCGCCGGTGATAGTAACAGCCAAGGTGTTTATTCAACGTCTGTGGTTAGCAGGATCCGAATGGGACGATGAACTTCCAGATCACCTGGTAAAGGAATGGCTTAGTTATAGAAACAACCTTAATTCCCTTAGAGAGTTCCGTCTGCCACGATGGATTCACACGAGTCAACTTGACGTTTTACTAGAGTTACACGGATTCTCTGATGCATCCAATGTCGCTTACGCAGCCGTTGTTTATGTTCGGTGTATTGATGCCAACGGTCACGTTCATGTCAGTCTAGTTGCAGCTAAGACCAAGGTGGCCCCTGTCAAACAGGTATCCATACCTCGTTTGGAGTTATGTGGCGCTGTGCTGCTTTCAAAACTTCTGCGTGAAGTTTCCGACACCTTGAGTATCTGTAAGGAAGACATACATGCGTGGACTGACTCGACAGTGGTGCTCGCATGGTTGAGCAGCCACCCGAGCCGCTGGAAGACCTTCGTCGCGAACAGAGTGTCTGAAATACTTACCGTAACGGAGAACAGTCAGTGGTCGCACGTCCAGTCCGGTGATAATCCCGCAGACAGCGCGTCGCGCGGCGTTAATCCTTCTGAGTGTGCTGACCTAGAGTTGTGGACACAGGGACCTAGTTGGCTGAAAAATAAAGAAATTAATTATAATAGAAGGGAAATTAAGGAAACTAATCTAGAGGAAAAGAAATCGTTAGTAGCATGTAACACAGTAGTAAAAGAAATAAGTGAGAATTCTATAATTTCAAAATATTCATCTCTTAGAAAATTGACCAGAGTAATCGCCTATTGTAAAAGGTTCTTAAAATTTAAAAACAAAAATTATACTACAAAGTTCGATAATTTTCTAACACATTCTGAAATTCATGGAGCATTACTTACCTGCATTAAATTATGTCAAAGGGAGCATTTCGGATCGGAGATTGATAGGTTAATATTGAAGGAAGAAATTAGTAAAAAGGGGGTACTTACCTCGCTTAACCCTTACCTGGATCAGGAACCAATTTTGAGAGTCGGCGGTAGGTTACACAAGGCCAACCTTCACGAAGACTCAAAGCATCCTATTATTCTTCCTCGTAAGTCACATTTAACCAACCTCCTGGTAGCTGACGCTCATGAGAGGACGTTGCATGGCGGGCCTCAGTTAGTTCTTAATTATTTGCGATCAAAATATTGGATAATACACGCAAAGGGCGTAGTTAGGCACTTTGTACGTAAATGTGTCATTTGCATCCGTCATTCAGGTCGGTCGACACATCCTTTAATGGGGTCATTACCCTCTGCTAGGGTCAATGCTAGCCGACCTTTCTTTAGAAGTGGCGTGGACTATGCAGGTCCTATTAGTGTCCGGCCTAGCAAGGGTCGCGGGTATCACTCCACCAAAGGCTATATATGTTTATTTATATGTATGTCCACTCGGGCCATACATTTAGAAGTGGTCAGCGATATGACATCGCAAGCCTTTTTAGCTGCCTTCAAGCGCTTTACAGCGAGAAGAGGCCATTGTGGTGAGATGTGGAGTGATAACGGTACTACCTTTGTCGGAGCTAACAAGGAGTTGAAGGTATTGTTCAACCACGAAAGGTCAGGCATAGCACCTGATATTGCTGATTGGTTGGCAACTAATGGTACAACTTGGAGCTTTATTCCACCCCACACCCCGAACTTTGGGGGGCTTTGGGAAGCTGGAGTGAAGTCGACCAAACACCATCTTAAAAGAGTGGTTGGTACGAGCACACTCACTTTTGAGGAATTGACGACAGTGCTTGCTCAAATAGAAGCCTGTCTGAACTCCAGGCCAATCTAATCTACCATCACCACTAATCCAGACCCATTGACACCGGGTCATTTTTTGGTAGGCGAGCCGTTGCTTCTCGTGCCCGAAATTAATTTTGAAAATTCAAATATTAGCACCTTGAGAAGATGGCAGTTGACTCAACGCATGGTTCAGGACTTCTGGCGCAGGTGGTCGCGTGAATATCTGGTTCAGTTCCACCAAAGGAACAAATGGGCGCATCAAATCGTAGAACCAAACTTGGGTGACGTTGTGTTGGTTATGGAAGATGATCTTCCACCTGCAAGATGGCTCTACGGACTTATTACTGAAAAGCATACTGGCTCGGACAAAATCACAAGAGTGGTTTCTTTGCGTTGTAAAGGTTCTACGATTAAAAGACCTGTATCAAAGTTGATTGTGCTTCCTGTTAATCCATAAGTGTTAGTTTAAGATGTTAATTTTAAGTTTCGAATAAGATGTTCTCATGATTTTGTTGTTATTGTTGTTATTTACATACAGTCCATTAGCTTTTTCACGTCCCACCGAATATTGTGTATTGCTTCATGGTGGGCGGTCTTTTATTTTTGTTATGTTTTAAGTTTTTAACACTATGTTCTGGACATTCTGTCCATGGTGGGCGGGATGTTTGACCGCGAGCTTCCACGTGCGCGCGATAGATGGCGTTGTACGATTTGTGTAGAATCCTGAATCGCGGTGTTAAGATTCTCCGCCGAGACTATATAAGGTTTAGAGAATTAATTTTTTTTTGGTACTTGCTTTGAACAGATTTGTTTTATTTAAACAATATCCCTCGGCAGTTGACGAGTGCCGAACAATTCTTTTTACAAACACAATTTAAATATTCAAAAAATATTTACGCTGTAAAGACGCAGATCAAAATGGCGAGATTAAAAAAAAAACACGCCTGCTCTATAATAGTCAGTGGTGTTTTTTTTTTAATTTCATAAGTTTTAATCGAATTATCGCTGCTCTATGATTACAGCGTGCGGTAATAATATTACAGCACGCTGTATTCTTATTACCGCACGCGTGCGAAATATGATGCATGTCGAACCTAATCGTAGTGCAATAAGAGCTAGTTTTCGAGGAAGTGTATTGAAAAAATGTTTACCACTACACCAACATTACAACAAATAAATAAACTATATACATTAATAATAATAAATAAGAACACAGTTTTATTTGTATTTACTTTGTCTTAAAAATATAACTAATTTAACTACCGTCGTATATTTTCTTTTCGTAAATTCGTTGCCGGTTCAAATACAGGTAATAGCTATTTTTTAAATATCGGGGACATTGGGGATAAAAAAGTATGTACTGTCATAAATGTACAGACTGACTTAAATATTAATCTATACATATTCCGGGGTATCCCAAAAAAAAGACTAAGTAATGTACGAACACACAATAATATCCGTGGTGCTAGGCAACTGGGCTTATCTCAGTTGTATACGTCCCTGTGTGCCTATTGGCCTTGTTCTGTTCTGTCTCCTGCTGATATGGAGGGAAGTGGAAACTATGTTTTTTCCTACTCCTCCGCTATTCTTTTCTGATTAATTTCGTTGCGGGATCCAAGACAGTTAAATCATTTCTCTGGGACTTCGTCGAGCTTCATTGTCTCGGCGCTTTTCTTGTGGTCGCCACTGTTGATTCTGGCTAACAGGAGTTACAGTGGTTTGGGAATAGTGTGGCGGGCTAAGTAATGTACGCTTCATCAAACTCTACAAATCCAGTTTATACGAATCTTTATTTTATTTTTTTATTGAATTGTATTGAAAGTCTTTGTAATGACTTTCAATAAAAAGAGAGATTCTCGAGGCCATTATATACTGGAAGTGTAAAGCTTGATGTTACGCTGAGTGTACATATTTGGCCTCTATAAAAGTTATTTGTCAAAGATTTCTATGTATAAGTAACTCAAGTATTCTTCTTGACTTCTAACCCACTTAAAAGTAAAGAATTTCATCGGAAAATGTTCATGGTTTTCAAACTGCAGTGTGGTAATTTGATTTCAGCAGTCATTTCCTCTACTTGAAAATATGATCTTAGATAACTTAATTGTAAATAGTTTCTACATAACGTTATGCAGGCTACGTTGATTGTGTATTGACCGTATATAAAAAAGGCCTTGAATAAACGGTTGTAATGCACATTTTTATACAAGACTTTGAGTTTATGTTCCCAAAACTTGATAGTCAACCTTTGGCCCTGTATCATGATGTCCAATAGCCACTGCTCACTAAATAAACTAAGAAATGAAGAATTACCTGCCAAGTTAATTCATCTCCATCATAATCGTCCAGCCCCTGACCTGATTTTTAGGGCCTACTGAAATAAATTACGCTCACAGAAAAAACTGAGTATCGGTAGTGGAAACAATATCCTGATTACCAAACTGACAGTCTAAAAACTATGAACATTACACAACATATAAATATAAATAACCGGTCTTACAAGCAAAACCACACACCAAAACACTCTTTTAAAACTCCACTCCATTTTATAACATCTTATTTTTTAAAGTTGAAACGTCACAATTCACTCACTGAGTTTATATTTAATTTTTCACTTATTTGGCTCCGGTACAGACAGATTATGGACTTGACTATTACAGATACTTCATCATTATTAATCAGAGTCATGATCATCATCACCTGTTTAGTTTTTAACAAAGTTACTACGTTGGATTCGGCTTATAGTTTAACGGTATGCAGCTGAATACCAGTATTTTGCCCCTCCATCGCATTATTGGTCAGTCTAGACTAAACACGGGCTGACAATAATAAAAAGTATGGAAGAAGAAAACAGACTGCGCTAAACCCAAAATAAATTGACATAAAAGTCAGGATAATAAATAATAATAATAATAATATTCCACAACTATCACACAACGCCATCTAGTCCCAAGCTAAGCAGAGCTTGTGTTATGGGTACTAGACAACTGATAAACATAATGAGGACGATATCTGTCAAAGTACGAATTCTAAAGTACGGCCCACAATCTGTCCTTTCCGATCGCACCGTTATCTTTTAAGTCACTTTTCTAGGCCATTTTACTATTTAAAACCACGTACTTTTCATTAAGGGCTACGCAACTATTTGCACGTGTTTCTTCTCACGTGGTTCCTTTAATACGTAAGATGTGGTTCTTCTTAGAGAGCCAACAGAATCTGAAAAAAATAAAGATCATAAACAAAGAATATCAATAAACATAATACACTGTCCAGTATATGACAAAGACTTCTTCTCATGTAGAGAAGGTATAAGCATTTATTGTTATGAATTTCATAATTTCTCGAGTTTCCTGAAAGATAATTCAATTATTTAATGTGTTGACATAAATCTCTAAGATAGCCATTATTGGTAGTTCAATTCAGAAATTTTACTTATAGGATCAAAAAATAGTACAGGTCTTAAAATAGTTCCTTGCGCGACACTCACTGTGTAGCGCGTGCGGGCGAATGGCGCGCGGGGGACGCGCGGGGGACGCGGGCGCGGAGGCGGGGCCGCGCCCGCCGCGCTGCTACGACCAGCGCAACTCCTTCAGCTCCACGCTGCTGCTGCGGGAGTGCTGGAACAAGATGATGATATGTGTCAAAAGCTTGAATGAAATTGAAATCTATTGTTTTTTTTTTTCACATGTTTAACTGCCAGACATTTTATACCTGTAGCCTGTGGGTCCGCTATACGCAAAGATCTTTCAATGCCCTACGGGTCCTGTACAATAATGGTTTTAGGATGCTGTTGGGGTTGCCTCGCTTTTGCAGTGCATCAGGTATGTTTGCTAAGGCCAGCACTGACTGCTTTAGGGCTATAGTACGGAAAAGAGTGGCCTCCCTGATGCGCCGCGTGCGGGGCAGCACCAACAGCCTTCTGAATACCATATTGGAAAGGGTTGACTGTCCGGTTGTGAGGCACTGGAATACTGTTCACGGATCTGGAGGGGTCCTTTATAATGTAAAGTGATATTGCTAATGGTTTTTGACATGATTAGGGGTAATTTTGACATTGTTTGATCTTGACATTATTTGATTTTGACATTTTCTGATTTTGACCTTATTTAATTTTGACATTGTTGGATTTTGACATTATTTGATTTTGACTTTTTCTGATTTTGACATTATTATTGCTGATTGTCTTGACATTATTAGTAATTATTATCAAAAATTTTCAAATGTGTGTGCCTACTAACATTAGTGTTTATTAAGATGTGTACGTATTACTAACAAATTGGATTGTATGATCTGTTTAATAAATGATTATTATTATTATTAACTGAGGAATAAATATGACGGCGCACATATATTTTATTGTAAAAAAACAACTAATGACTATAATTTTATCATCGGCCTTAGTGGTGAGTAAGTAAGTTATTTAACACTTTTGCGAATTTGTAATGAATTTTTGACCAATCAATTTCTGTATTCTTGCATCAAAACTTCAAAATTATTATCGATTTTATTTTATATTATAGTTACGATACGAGAATGTGTGTTCTCAACTCTTTTTCTCACCGGGTATCTAGAAGTAGCTGGAGGCACATGTGTGGCTGGAGAGCACCTGGAACATCCAGGTCTTAGAACTGTTCTGCTAGAGGAACCACCCGCCATCGCCGTTCTTAACTCCTGAAATATTTTTAAATCGTATTTTTACCCGACTACGGCGAAGCCAATAGGAAGGGTAATGATTTACTCAGAAGCAAGTACTAAAATTATAGAATCTAAATATTTCACTTGATTTTACATTAGTATTACAGCCGGTCTCCCCTCAAACAATGTGTTTTGATATGTTATAACATGATTAAAATTACGAGTAAACCGGACCTGTATTAAGAAAGTTTGTTCGTACTTATACATCTCGCGGTTTTGACTATGCATTGCATCAAAATCTATATAAAGTACATTTCGCTTACCTGTCCCATTTCACTACAAAGCGACTGTCTCCCTTGCGTTGCATTCTTCTTAGTGTTCCAACAGAACTCTAATATTGCCACAACTATTGCTAAAGCCAGTCCGCAGAGCAGAGTGACGAACACACCACCTGGAAAGAAAAAATCAAGTATATAAATATACCCTGAATCCTTTTCAAATTAAGAAACTTTATTTCGAGCAGAGAGAGGGTCATATAGGGTTAGAAGTCCATAAAAGTTAGTGGTAGTAAACAACAGGAAACAGTGACAAATGTAGCTGACATCAGTGAGCCACATAAAGAAAGAAAGAAAGTTCATTCAGGTAGCTATCGCTTTAGGAACCTTGTTAGGGATGGCCATGACACGCTTGCTGCTGCTTGGTCAGACTTGTATAAAGACGCAGTTCCATTACTGTTCATGGCTAAGTTACCCACGTTTATATGGGAACATAGGTGAAAACGTCCACTACAACCCAGGACCATCAACTATACACGAGTAACTTGTCCGTGCAGATATAGAATTGCGCCTTCATAGAGCTGAAATCACACGTAGTACAAAAGTAAAACCAACCAAAAGGTCTATTTCTAGCGACACATCTACGGAAAATACGCTTTAAAATTATTTTGATCTACTTTTCTAGTCTATCTCATCAATAAGTTGCGTTGTGCACACTTTGATTAGGGGATCGGACTGGGTCAAAATAATATGATTCTGTTTAGTCCGTAAGTAAGATTATCGAAAAATATTAAATACGTGTTTTTTGTTTTATCAAAAATCAATAAAAAATGACGAAGATAAAACGCGTCAAAGATCTTGGAGCGGGGCTTGAAACGTCACTTGTGTCGTCAAAATGTACTATCATAAGACGTCACACGAGTTTTCAAAGCACTGTATCGTCTGCATTTTAAGTTTACGTGAAAAAAGAAAAAATACGTGTCCAATATTTTTGGAAATCTATCTGACGGACTAATTAGTTTTTTTTTGTCCGATCCCCTATTCTTGATACTGTGTCATAACCACAGATATAGATGTACTTAAATAACGCAAGTATCACGATCCGAATGAAAACTAACCGTGCCATTTTTTGATTACCTACTATAACGCCATGAGCACTATTTAGTTACTATACAGTAAACAAGTTACTACTATTAATATCATAAACGGGATATTTACCATGTTTGATTGTAGTTTCGAGTTCCCGATATTTCGGCGCTGTTACAAGCACCATGATCACGGATAAACTGAAGTCATTGCGGGTGGATGTTTATGAGCAGACAAAACGGTCTACCCTCTTTCTAGTTCGTTTTTTGCGTTCGGCACCACTACCATTGTCACTCACGACACGATTCTGTTCCCGACACACAAAACTCACTGTGTCCACTCGCGAACTTTTTTCGACACTTTTTCGGTTTTTGCACAGTTGAACCACTGGATTCCAGGCTCTCGACAGTTGAAACCCGTCCTTCCGGTTAAAGTTTTTGTATTTGGTGATTTCAATGGCCTCTCTAACCAGACGAGGAATATAGTGGCGTTCTGTCGAGATGACCTGAGGGTTATGCAACTCAATCCAGTGGTTCGATCCCGATTCCAGAAGATGCTCAGCTATGGCCGATTTGTGAGTGTCATTATTCTTCACCGCCCTAATATGCTCGGATATACGACAAGCCACCGTACGTTTTGTCAAGCAACACAAGTTACAACAAACAAGTTACTATACAAAATAGACGTTTCTGTTTTTACAATGTCTAGAAATCAGTTCTTAAATTGTAACCATATTGTTTTAAGGCGAGGTTGCACTACTTTGTTTTTATGTACGCACGACCTCACCCCCCGCCCTGCCGCGCGAGCGATATAATGCCTAAATTTTGACTGAGTTTTCTCTCTTGGAGAAAAATGATAAAGAAATTATACATTATGTGACCCGAGATAATACACATTCTTTACGACCTTTATTATGATATAAGTTTCATTTTTCAAAGCCTAATATAACTCAAGTTAAACGATTATTTAGCCATCAGTTGGACATGTCTTTGCGATTTAATTGGATGCAGTGAAGTGTAAGTAATCGTGTATCGCATGCCCGACATATCATGATCGATGAGTCAACTATGTAATACATTTTTTTCAAAATTAAAATTCGTTCTATGTACGAGTAAAACGCTATTGTTGACGACGTTTATCGGCGTAACCCCGCCTTAAACAAATTAGCTTTCTGCAACAGTAACCTCGTTAAATATGAAATATTTCCAAATTGGCACGTGAAATTGGTGCTCAGACGTTATTTAGGTATATCTCTATCTGTGGTCATAGCATTTAAATACGTCTACGCGTAAATTTAGCCACAAAGTCACGATTTTCTGGAGGTGTGTCGCTAACCAAGTCACTCACTTACCATCAGGTGATACAGCTGTCAAACGCGAGCCTGTACGATAAAAAGTTAACTTAAAAGTGCAACTAAAAAATAATAATGGAGACTTCGATCCAAGTAGATTGGTGATACATGATTGATAAATCCAATAAAGCACATGGCATCTGAACTACGGTCTATAGACCTTTCTTGATTGATAATTTCATAAATATACAGTGGCTGATTGAATGCCTGAATATTTTTTTAAATAACTTCAAAATTGACAACCCTTGTCTTTTAAACAGTCTACGTCTAACCATCATTTTGATTATCCCATTGGATTATCCTCTAAGTTTCTTGTCACAATCATTCTCTCTCATTTCCGTTTTTTTTTCCAATTTTTTTAGGCTGTTTTGAACATTAGTTCTCAAAAGAGAAAAATAAACTTCAGAAGAAAAATCAGCTACTGAAGTCGGTGACATTGTTTATTTGATTGTATTTTTTTGCCACCGACTTCAGAAGCTGATTTTTCTTCTGAAGTTTATTTTTCTCTTTTTGGTGTTTTTGAAGTCGGTTGTTTTTTTTTGCAAAAAAGTTTTTTTTATTTTTTCATTTTTAGTTGTAAGTACCTATAATATCCTATACAAATATTTACTATGCATTTAACATTCAACCAAGAAACCTAACCCTTAACCTACAAGATTCCCCTATTTTTGCTTTCAACTCTTAACCGTTGAGGAGTAGTACCTTCCATTATCAGCTCATCAACATGAAGACAAGTGATGACTGCTAGATGCGAATACTTGAATAGCGTCAGAAAAAGCACGAAACACGTAATCCGTGTCTATGAAATTCATATTATAACAACTAAAAAAATGTGTATTGTACACATCTGCATACCCCCTCAAAGCATACAGGCGTGATGTTACGTCATGATAATGTATATTCAATAAATATCCAAGCGATTCCAGCAATTACGACAGATTTGCCGTCTATTTTTGAAGAGTTCCATTGTATATCTCCGAAGATCAGCACCAGATCTTCACCAAATTAAAATGGGACCACCTCAGGAGTATACTCTTTCAAATAAAATAAGAATTTTGGAAATCGGTCCATAAATGGGGGAGAAATCAGGTAACATACATAAAAAAAGAAAATACATACACACGAACATAGTAACCTCCTTTTTTGAAGTCGGTTAAAAAACGGTTGAAAACTCTTGTAACACAGGTCTCATCTAGCTCAGGAAGCAATAATCCAAATGTATTTAGTGTAATATCAATTCCTTTTTTTTACCTTGAATTTTTTTTTATATGGTCAAACTAATAAACCTATTTATTGTTACAGCACTACACCCTTCCAAGCAAAAATAATCTTTAAATAAATAGAATTTTGTGATATAATGGCGTTTACGCCAAACAGGCATAGTTAATACAGTACAGCAGATTACCGCATTCTTAAAAAAAAAACAAAATAATCAGCTCACCAATATTCTGTACTCCAAGAGGATTCGCCTTGCTATCCTTCCCGTCCCTGTTGCAGACATCTCCTGTATTCTTCCACCACTTGTCGTAAAGGATCTGGATGACTCCCTTCTCCTGGAGCTCTAGGATAGCCAGGGAGATCTTGTCGCGCCAGGGACTGCCTTTCCATGTTGCTATGCCGTAACCCTGGTGAAAAAGATAATGATTCAAATAAAGTTAGAATTTGTGAAATTGAAAGCCCCATACAATTTGATTCAGACTGGATCATACTGAAGTTGTTTATGAATTTAGGAATTTGCTAAAAAGTTCGACAATTTCTTCGACAGAAACGAACATCAAACTAAGTAACTCTACGGAAAAAAAATTTGGCCAAATCGTCACGTTATACGGTAGGACTCAATTATCTCCACTTTACGACATTGTGCTGATGGACGCATTGAATAGTACAGGGGCGTGGGGGTATTTTAAGTAAAATAAAACCCGACTGAAAAAACTGAAAAACAAAAAATAAGCACATTTTAAATTAAACAAAACTTGGAAGCAGGCGGGGTCCATTCTATTTTCATTTTTTCTTTTCATAATTTAATATTCAAATGAAACCCCGCCTGCTTCCAAGTTTTGTTTAATTTAAAATGTGCTTATTTTTTGTTTTTCAGTTTTTTCAGTCGGGTTTTTTAGTTTTTTAACTACTTTTTTTATTTCCAACTTTTTAGTTCTTTTGTGTTTGTTCTTTCGTTGGTCGCGTAAAATTATTCTTTTGTGCTTGTTTATAGGATTTGTCACTTTGAATTTCTTTTAAACATATAAGTGTTATATATTTTTGTAATTTCCTTTTAAAACCCTTTATTTTGATACCCTACTCGATGGTATTGGAAATGATTTTTTTTTGAACTCCGTGATTTGACCCCCTAAATCCGCAATTTTTCTTTGTGGTTTAATTTTAATGTAGCCTATAACACTCGCGCTATCAAGACGAATCTAACGACGTATATTTCATTCAAATCGGTTCATCCGTTTATGAGTTATGAGGGAACAAAGAAAAGGACATACATACATACATACACGTCAAACACATAACCCTCCTTTTGGGCTTCGCCGCAGTCGGGTAAAAAACATTGAAAACTAGTAAAAGAGTTGAAAGTTTCACCCCCAATAAATTAAACTATAGTATGGTCTAGAACACAAGTGTCTTTTAACTTCGTTAAGGGTATTTCTACACCCATGATGGTTGTAGAAATACCTATTCTAAATAACAAGGTATAGGAACTGTGAAAATTGCCCTTTCCAAAGCGTAGTTCTCTATAAAGAAGAACGGGTAAGAAACGCCATGGACACTATGTAAACTGTACCTACCTTTGAATCCAATAGTCCTCCAATCTGCGTCAAGTTACAGTCCCTCTGCACCCTATGGTCTAACATAGTGGACTCCATGAGGAAGGCGTAGTTCCCCTGGAGGACTCTCCTCACTCCCTCTTCATAAGAAGGCACAAGTGCGGGAGGGGAGGCGCTTGACATATGCACCCACATCTTCTGGTAGATGTCGATGTTGGAATCCTGGAAAAGAATGCAGAGAATAATATAATGCACAGTAAGCTGACGTTAAGAGAAAAGGAAGCCCAAAGAAACGAAGAATGGACTGTCTGAAGGATGATATGGCTGGAAAAGAAGTAGATGCTGAAATGACGAGTAAAAGAGAAGAATGGAAGAAAAAGACATGCTGCGTTAACCCCAAATAAATTGGAATAAAGTCAAGATAATGATGATGATTATGAAGAACGACCAATCCGCACTGGGCCCGCGTGGTAGATTATAGCCCATCCCTCTCCTAGAGAGGAGGCCTAAGTCCCTGCAGTGGGAACATTATAGGCTGATGATGATGAAGAACAACAATGAAGCTGACTGCTTTTTGAAGGTAAGAAGTTATAATTGATAGCCACAAAACACCCTTAATAGTTGACCCGTTGCATAAGCACACCTCGGACACTCCATACAACGCCCGCCAAATAATTATCTATTACTACTACATAAACAAATAACGTTTGTGCACGACGTGCACGTGCAAATGTGTGCGTAAACTCTAGTAGGGTTGTCGTAGCCTAAAAAATGGCGCGGAAAGTGCAACGGTCTGCGTCGCGAAAACCGAACGACGACTAATACGAGCGCGAGCCATTGCTCAAGTGTCGACGACGAATACCTCGAAGTGCGGGGTGACGTGCGGTATTTAATATGAGCGCGGGGAAGGGAGTGTCCCTTCTGTACGTAGTACTATTATGTATTCTGTGGCATAAGGCTATCGCGGATCGTTGGTGGGCCATCACTAGTCATGGTCGTTGGTAATTATGGACACGTTGGTGAGCCATTGGAGATTGCGGTGGTGGGCCATCTCGGGTCACTGTGGTGGGCCATCATGGCTCACAGTGGTGGGCCATCATAGCTCACAGTGGTAGGCCATCATGGCTCACAGTGGTGGGCCATCATGGCTCACTGTTGTAGGCTATCGGGGGTACGTAGCCATCATGGGTTACACGGGTGACTGTGGTGGGCCATCATTGGTCACTTTGGTGGGCCCTCATGGGTCACTGTTGTGGATTACTTACCCTAAAGAAAGACATGGTGGAGCCTCGATTGAGCGTCCCGTATAGTGCTCTGCACCGCTAAGTCTGCGGCGCTCTGTATCGGCAACGCAGTACACTCCACCGTCAGGAATGCTGCCGAGTTCGCCGTGTACGAGGACAGGATTATCATGTTTGTTGGCCATCGGGGTCACGGTAGTGGGCGATCATGGGTTCACTATGGTGCGCCATCATGGGTTACTATGGTGAGCCATTATGGGTCACATGGTCGACTGTGGTGGGCCCTCATGAGTCACGGTGGTGGGCCATGATAAAAGCTACTTACCCTAAAGAAGGACATAGTAGAGCCTCCATTGAGCGTCCCGTACTGTATAGTACTCTGCGCCGCTAAGTCCGCCGCGCTCTGTATCGGTAACACAGTACGTTCCACCGTCAGGAATGCTGCCAAGTTCGCAGTATACGAAGACAGGATGATCAGCGTGAAGAACCACCAGATTCCTCCTACTATTCGCGTTGAGGTTGCCTGAAAAGAGAATGTTTGAGGCTATTTTGAGGTCACAGATTTTAGAGGATTAAATTCGGTCATGTTTTGTTGGCTCTCAAAACGGTGAAGGTAAACATCGCGAGGTAACCGGCATGTCTTAGAACCAAAATAGTCGAAGACATGTGACATCTACCAACCCGAACTAAGCCCGCGGGTGGTGGGTGAAAATCATCGAATAACCCCCCCCCCCTCCCCCCCCGCTCTTGGGCAGAGCGAAGGGGAGTGTCAGACTTCTACTGACTAAAAACCAAACCCATGTTCCTTCTTCGCCATTGTGTCGGAGCCGTGTTAACCTTTCGATAATCCACAGCCCCGACAGGAGACCTGAGTCCCTGCAGTGGGAACATTATAGGCTGATGATGATGATGATGTTTTGTTGGTTAATAAAAAAAAACTACACGGTCCTGAACAGCGTGTAGGTATCAGGAATTGTGATCATTTACGCGACAGTTATCGAAAATCAGAAAAAAACACCAGCGGCTACATACATTCGATACGAGTAAATTTGTATTGAAGTTTTGTAAGACATGGCTATACCTACTTATTTTTCACTTGGCCTTAAATATGGCCCCACCTTTCTAAGGTAACGCATAGTCAAGAAAAAAAAATCGTAGTACCGCCCGTCTGTCAGGCCCTCCGACTAGAATTATTGGGGCGTGGTTTCCTAAAAAAATGCGGCATACAGAGTATAAACGGACTCTCCACGAAGCCATCAACTAAGCATTCGGAACAAATACACAATAACAGTTCGCGATACGAACCCTTACATCCGCATATCTTTTTTTTTTTTTTGGTGGGTGGAAAATCATCGAATAACCCCCCCCGCTCTTGGGCAGAGCGAAGGGGAGTGTCAGACTTCTACTGACTAAAAACCAACCCATGTTCCCTCTTCCTCGCCCTTGTGTCGGAGCCGCGGTAACTTTTCGATATCCGCAGCCCCGACGGGCACATCCGCATATCTTACCTTAGGATTAAGCCCAGAGCCTTGTCTCAGGAAGGTACCGGTGATGAACCAGAAAGAGTTGCACACGCTGAACTGATTCGTCAGGAGTTTGGTCTCATGCCCGCAGACGTGGGTACTTGTCGACCTGGAAGAAAAGAGTTAACGTTTAAGAAAACTATCGTTTAATAGACCTTCACAGGGCACACTTTGTGTTATTCGTGACAAACGGCAAATAAATGACCTTGTGTTTTTTTTATAATACTTACGATACTAAAGACATAATTAAATAATTTCTAAATAGCAGCCATGACTGGATTTTTGCATGGTTAATGACAATTTATTATGGGTCCCCACATGGAACTGAAAGTAAACATAACTGATAAAATAAAGCGTACTATCCTAACTAGCCTTGTAACTCCTAGCTTCAATCTATGGTGGAAGCTCTTCAACATGCCTTCCAGCCCTTTGGAAGGATGGAAAATCATCCAGCGCCACGGTCGAAAAACTTCTGTAGTCCTGGCAGGTATAGCCCCTAGTAAGCCCCGTCTACTATGTTGACATCTCTTTGAGGCGCTCGTGGAACTCACGGACCACAGGTTCAATTCAGCCCTGCGGCCGCTTTTATTGCACTTACTATTCATAAGAAGAAAACGTCGCCATAACAAAGAGAGTAAATGACACCAGGATATAGGTAGCTTAATAAACCTAAATAATATCGGACAGTCAGGTCTAACGACCCCTTAGAGTTTCTAAACCACCTCAAAGGCCTCTGACATGGTTTGACGATGGCCATTTGGCGGTCGGGACCACCGGCTTTTAAGTGCCAAGTTAACATTGCTAAATATAAAATATGGGCGTACTGTACTAAGGTGAGGCTCCTAGCTCCTAGCTTCTAACTCCGGGCGTTCTTCCTCCCATCTCCTGCTTTTGATCTATGCTGTGTCCGATAGGGTCCATAATTGAGACTGATGTGACTGTTTCTCTACCAACTGTGTACATTATGGTACGTAATAAAGAATTGAGAATGGAATTGAATTGAACTATATGGCGGAAACTCTGAGGTATGCCATCAATCATGCCCAATATTATTACACTTACCATTCGTAAGGAGAAAACCTCGCCATAACAAAGAGAGTAAACGACACCAGGATATAAGCAGCTAACACGTATATCCAGATCTCTATAGCCAGTGGGTTCAGAAAGCTGAAGAGACGAGTTGGTTGTGATGTTCTCAATAAAAACTACCTAAGTACACAGGAGATACATCTCTTGTGGAGTTAGCTAGTGTTTTGGTACATGTGTGTGCCAAGACACTCTCTCTTCACTCAGTCGCCAGCGTTTATTTCATCTGTCGTCACTTGTCTCATCCAGTGGATCCCCGCAACTTTTACCAGGTCATCGGTCTACCTAGTGGGAGGTCTTCTAACGCAACGTCTTCCGATTCGCGGTTGACACTCCACAAATTTTAGGCCCGATTGACCATCAGTTTTGCCCACTGCCACTTAAGTTTGGTAATTCTTTTTCAAGGCAAACTGATACCGCCACACTACAAAACCTTGGAGAAAAAAGCACTTACCATTCATAAGGAGAAAACCTCGCCATAACAAAGAGAGTAAACGACACCAGGAAATAAGCAGCTAGCACGTATAGCCAGATCTCTATAGCCAGTGGGTTCAGGAAGCTAAAAAGACGAGTTGGTTGTGATGTTCTCAATAAAAACTACCTAAGTACACAGGAGATACATCTCTAGCGGAGTTAGCTAGTGTTTTGACACAAGTGTGTGCCAAGACACTCTCTTCTCCCTCAGTCGCCAGCGGGTCTCATCCAGCGGATCCCCGCAACTTTCACCAGGTCATCGGTCCACCTAGTGGGAGGTCTTATCGCAACGTCTTGCGGTTCGTGGTCGCCACTCCAGAAATTTTAGGCCCATCGGCCATCAGTTTAGCGAGCAATATGCTCTGCCCACTACTGCTTGGCAATTCTTTTTCAAGGCAAACTGATACCGCCACACAACAAAACCTTGGCGAAAAAAGCACTTACCATTCATAAGGAGAAAACCTCGCCATAACAAAGAGAGTAAACGACACCAGGATATAAGCAGCTAGCACGTATAGCCAGATCTCTATCGCGAGCGGATTCAGGAAGCTAAACAGACGAGTTGGTTGTGATGTTGGCACCTGAAAGAGAGGAAGATAATAATGGTGTTAGTACAATAGGGTGGTTGACAAAAAAAAATCTAATTAGTCCGTCAGATAGATTTCCAAAAAATAATGGACACGTATTTTTTCTTTTTTCACGTAAACAAAAAATGAAGACCCCGCAGTCCCGACTTCGGCCTCCCTTACTGCGTCTCTCTAACGTAAAGAGGGTGACGCTGCCTGCTTTTCTGTATTTGAGTAATGTCTGTTTTTCTCTAGAAACTGATCATCAGAACAGTCAAACAGCTTCGTTTTGTAACCTTTCAATTGTAATTTGAACTTGTAATCGAAACAGCATTTTTTTTACTACTGAATTTTTAATTTGGGCAGGTTCGGAATGATGAACTGAATACGTGATCGTTTGTTCATCGGTATCCCTTCCACCGTGTATAGAAATAATTTCAACTCTTACCTTAAATAATATCCCAATGCCCAGATTCATAAATGGCTTGGTGAAATCAATGACAGTCTCTCTCGCGTAGTTAATCGTCATCGAAGCCACTGCGATGTCTGCTTTCTGTAACAGAATGAAAATTATGTAGTGCGGCCTTAAAAGACCCTTTTTTAAAAAAAAAAATACTTGAAAAACTAAAAAAACCCGAATGAAAAACAGAACAGCAAAAAACAAGCACATTTTAAATTAATCAAAACTTGGAAGCAGGGCTCCATTTGAACGTAAAATTATGAAAATAGAATGGACCCCGCCTGCTTCCAAGTTTTGATGATTTAACAGTCGGGCTAAACAGAATTGTTATTTTTTTAATCAAGAAAAATCCCTATTGACTTTCAACATCCCTTTTGTGGCCTAAAACTAAACTGTACTAGAAAGAAAGAAAGAAAACATATTTATTTAGCACAATATGCCACAAGTGCACACAACAAATAATAAAATAATAAAATGAACAAAAAAACTAGTGCCCGACGCTGGTTTTCAACTAGCCCTGAGATGGTGATGTAACGAACGTAAAACAGTTTTAGTCCTTTGTTTATAAGTAATATGTATGTGTGATGTGTCTGAGTAGTGCTACTATCATTATTACAAAAATAACTCACTCTATCCATCAGCTCCCTCACTATCCCATTCCAATGTCCAGTATCCGGGTCCTTGACTCCATACATATTATCCGGGACCAGTCTGAGCCGGTAATGGAAGCCGGCCCTGGCTGCTACTCGGGCCAGCAAGTCTATGCAGAAACCTTCGAAGCGAGCGTTGCCTTGGAGGTTCCAGCCTTCTTTTACCATTACATAGGGTTTTTCCTGGGAAAAGATAACATTTATTTTGTCAGTTTTACTGTAGTCTTAGAAACAGGCTAATATTGTGATAGGATTTTAAACCCACAGCTGATAATCAAGTGGTGGACCAGTTGATAGGTGGAGAGTGCGAGAAAAACCAAGACAACGATAGATGGATAGTGTAAGGAATGATATAAAAGAAAAGATAGTAAATGATAGCGGGACGGTTGACAGGGAGAATGGAATAATAGCACGTGTGTGGTGCGCGGACCCCAACTAACATCCAACAAGGGCAAAAAGATGATGAACAGTCCACAGCTGGAGAATAACAATTATAATATAATTAGCCTGGGGGACCTGCTGGAAGCGAGACGCACGGGACCGTTCAAAGAGGAGACACTTGGGGGAGGCCTATGTCCAGCAGTGGACGTGAAATAATGATGATGATAATGATTTGTGTACTCACTTCCACAGTAACCACAGTCAGTGTAACATTAGGCGGTGGATCCCTCGTATACGCTGCAGGGTCCGTGATCTCCAGACCTTCACTCGGAGTCCAATGTCCTGAGACCACCATGCCACCTTTCTCACCACCTGAAAAGAAAAACATCAACAACAATAAAACACAACTAGGGGTTTGCGGGATGTTTTAATAGTACACAGAATAGTGTCTATGGAGTTTCTTGTCCATTTTTCTCCATAGAGGTTATATACGCGTTGAAATGGGCAACTACAGTACTTCCACAAGTTACTATGTCTTGTGTGTGTGTGTGTCTCACGATGGTATGCTTTTTCTCGCCAATCAAGTGGAAAATATCCAAGACGTCCCGCCATGCCCGTCGGGGCTGCGGATTATCGCAAGACATAACGCGGCCTCGGCACAAGGGCGAAGAAGGAACATGGGTTTGGTTTTTAGTCAGTAGAAGTCTGACACTCCCCTTCGCTCTGCCCAAGAGCGGGAGGGGGTTATTAGATGATTTTTCACCAACCAAGAAAAAGATGTCCCGCCATCATCTCCTCGGTCTACCGCGACCCGATCTCAGGACTATCGAAAGACTGGAAGTCTTGCCATATTCGAGCCCACAGCGGGCATCCAGCAGACAAAGCAGAACGCCAATTCTAGTTTCATAATTTCATCAAACCTTCGACCTTCCTTCAACCTTGTTGGATATCTCTGAGTGCCGCAGTTAGTTTAATTCGACTAACAAGTTTCTGACTCAAAAGTGCCTGTAATTGGCCTTCTTGAAGTAAATGCTTTGATTTTGATTTCTTCTCTAAAAAATTCTAAGTTTCTGAACGCGTACATTTAAGAAATTTGTTACTAACAGTTATGGACAAACTTGGTCTGAAATAAAATATTATTATTATTATTATTATTATTGGTATTGACGACCCACAAGGAACTTCGATGACGAAATTTGCTGAAAACCGCTGGTTGTAAGAAGTACTTGTCCTGATCATTGTCCTGCAGTTGACGACTAGCATGATGACGTTGACGATACTTTAAATAAAATGACTGTAACATACCTGTTAGCCTCATAAGCTGGAGATGGAAGTTCGTTCTGACTCCGTTCTTGAATTCTATTGGTCCTGTGAGGCCGTGGGCTTGAATCTATCGAGAAAATATTAATGAAGGTCAGTAAATATTTATCTGAATCTAGTGAAACCATTTCTATTCAAATATTTTTTTTTATTGCAAAACTTATCGAAACGAATTTTTGACTATCCTACCGTATTAATATTATCAATAATAGTTTTCCCATGATTCCACGGGACTTCCTTTTCACAGGAGACGTTCCCCGGGTGGAAGTCTTCAGTGATGGCCAGAGCTTGGCACAGGATCTGAACTGCATCGTATAAGAGTGCTGGTTCTGTCTGTAATGATAAATTTAAAAAGATTTTAATATTCAGGTACCTATATAGTGCATACTTGATCTTTAGATTCGTTCTAAGGATCTTAAGGGTATGAAGAACAGAGTACAAGGTTCTTCAACCCACATAGAAAAGGGAGGATGCAAGGACCAAGGGTGTTGTATCTAGTGGGCTATTGCCCAACGAACTTTAACTGCGCGATTCATAGTCTTCATTTTCGCAAAGGTGGCGATTTCTGTAGTGCCGCTACAGGTTGCCCCCGCTGTTATGTGTAAATCTTATGCATGGTCAAACACGGAAAAGTTTGAAAATGGTTAACCTAGATTCGCTTCTTATGACTATTTATAGAAGAACTGGACAATGTAGTCTACCAGATACAATACCCGTTTAGTCTTTTTTATTTTATTTTTTACTAGCGGACGTCCCGCGGTTTCACCCGCGTAGATCCCGTTCCCGTGGGAATACATGGATAAAAAGTAGTCTATGACACTCAGCAATAATGTGGCTTTCTATTGGTGAAAGAATTTTTAAAATCGGTTCAGTAGATCCCGAGATTACCCCTTACAATTTAACAAATACACAAACTTTACCTCTTTATAATATTAGTATAGATAGATATAGAAGTATAGATATGGGACAAGCCCGCCAAACCCTTCTAGTCTCCCTCTACTCTTATAGCTATGCACATTCTTACTTCTCAACTTTAGATAAGGTAACAAGATATGACACTTTACCTTAATATGTCCCCCGCTGATGATAGAAGCTCCTATAGGATGGAACTTCTCCATCACCTGCAGCGACTCCTTCACTTTGTCAGAGTCTCGGTCCACCAGTCTCCAGCCGCTCATGTTCACTCTATTGTAGTAGAAGTCTTCCATGTCGAAGAGTTCGAAGTCCTGGAAATTAGAAATCAGAATTTAGTACCTCCTTTTTCAAAGTTACTCGATTTTCTGTTTGATACACTTCCTTAGGCAGAAGTTCTAGGAAATTATTTTTGATGTGAAACTTCTATATGCGTGCCTAGGCAGTAAAACCGGCTTGTATCGGATGACGCAAGTTGGCAGGTAAGTCTTAACATGTTGATGCTAGTGACTGTACTACGCTGCGTATTAGAGCCTTTCTACTGAACAAAATATCTTCGTCAGACTTGCAACAATAATTGTTAGTCTTTGACATAAGAACACAGTTAACCAAATTGGCAGAGGACCAAGGTACTGGATTGGTGCATTCTTACAAGTTTAAATGAAAAAAAAACAACTTACAAAAGTCGTAAAAACGTAGTGGTAGTTTTCATTATTCATCTGCAGCTGAAGTATCTGTAAAATTATTAAAACAAACACGTTAAATACATATATCTATCATTTTTCATATCTTCCTCGTCTTGCTCGTACAGCGTGCGTGCAAAGAGTTCAGGTGAGAGTGAGTTGCCTTGTTTGACACCCTTTTCAACGTCGAAATTGGGACAAGAAATATGTAGCCTGGTGTTCGAGGTGCTACTTCGATAGATGGTGTATATGAGGTACGGATATGGTGTGCCTTATATTTTGGGATTCCAGGGCATTAAATAAATAACTAACTTATGGTGTATACGGTCAAATGCCTTAGCGTAGTCTACAAAGGCCAGATAATTATAGTGGTTTATTATCGTTCTTCAAACTATTTACATCCACGCATATATAACGAAGGCCAAAAGAATTGCAACATAATAGACCTCAAAATACCCCTGTGTAAAAAAGTAATAATAGAATGGGCTCGCTCTCTCCTACGACGAAACAGAAAAAAATATTTACAAATAGCTACACAAATCGACAGCACTCCTAATCTCACCCCTAATCACACTCATATACACTCTCACACACACAATCACGCACGCACACACACACACCCAATCACGCACGCACACACATACACACACCCACTCACGCACGCACACACACACAATCACGCACGCACGCACTCACGTACGCACATACACACACACACACAAAATGAAGCTCATTATTTTTGTATGAGTATTGTGACCGAGTTTTTCTTTTCTTTTTCCTTTTTAATTTTTAATTATTGTTTTTCTATTTTATTTATTTTTGTTTAAGTAGTTCATTACTTTTGGTTTGATTTTGTTAATAATCACCGTGTACGACAATTTGAATAACAAAACGAATATGTACAACTCTGATCCCCAAGATACATACTAACGTCTAGTTTGGGGATCACCGTTCAAATCGCTATGTATGTACTTGGTTGCTAATAAATAATTTGAATTAAATCAACAATATCTTTCGATGACTTGGTTAATTTTATGGAGATTGGTTGTAGAGAAGTAGGGACGACATCAACGACGATATAGTCCTATATAGATAGGAACCCACAACCTCGAGCCTTAACCTCTGTGCCATCTCAAGATAGAAAAATAGTACTCACAGCCCTAGCCAACTGCCTGACTCTCTTCGGATCAGTATCCACCACAATATGCTCGATCTGCTGCGCCTTCAGCAAGGCAAGTCCTCGTCTGTACTCCCGCACGTCACGGCATCTGACGGCGTACATGTCGCGCCCGTCTTTGGCTATGTCTAGGATGTTTAGTTCTCCTGGAAATACGTAAATTAATTTAAGATATTTAATAAAAAAGAGTATTCGAAGAGAGAGTATTCGAAGTGCACACCAATATTACGTGGTTTGAAACTCGAAATTAACTCGAACTCAAAATTTTTGCAATAAACCATTAACAGACTCTATTAAATTGTTGGAAAGACATTTTTATTTGTCTGTCTGTTTGTTCCGGCTAAACTCCGAAACGGCATGGCCGATTTTGACGGAACTTTTACTGACCGATATTATAAAGAATTATTAGGATTAAGCTACTTTTATTTGTTTAGGAAATAGACTAAGTTTCAGTGCAAAAAATTAAACTCTGGAAATTTCGATTCAAATCAATCAAGCAACATGATGATGGTGATGAACGTACCGTATCCATAATCTTCATAAATAACTCCCATCCTGGTCCAGTTGAGATAGGAGAGGAACTCCGCAAAGGCTTTCGTGAGCAGTTCCCTCGGAGGATACAGGTTTATTGTGTACGAGTGGTTTGCTGAAATTATAAAAGAAAATTGCGTGATTAGTCAACATTACTCTACTGAGCTGCCAAAAAGGAGTTGTGGATAAAATTAGTTTTTGAGCACTATATTGTAGAGTTCAAACTTTTTATCAGTTTAAATTAATTCGAAATGAAAAAAAAGTTAAGTCGTCTGTTAGTGAACTAAAAAAGTGAAATAAATAAAAAAGTAACTTCTTATTTCTATCTCCTTCAAAAAAAGAGAGACATTAATACTCAGCAATGGGTAAATTCAGTCAGTGAATGATGCTGACATATACTGCCAAATCCTTTAACAAATGATTGGTTTTAAATTATTGTACGTATTCAGTATGATGCGGACGTGTTGATATTTATAATTGTAACTTTAATCTTAAAGACCCATTAAATATATTTAAAGTTAAAATAAAGATATTTATGTGGTTTACTCACAGTTCTCCGGCGCAAACGGTCCAACAGTCAAATGTGGAGCGTGTAAACTCGTAGTCATATGATCCAGAGTGTTCCCCAGCAGTGGGCCCACGCCACTGAACAGAGCTACAGCCCCTGACTGGATTTGGGAACAAGCTGTAATAGAAAAAATATCATTAAGACAAAGTTTTCATTCCTCGAGGCATACCGAAGATAATAGGGCACATTTTTCAGGCAAAATTCGTTCCGACAGCGTAAAGCGATTCCACCAAAAATTGTACGCGAACTTGTGCCCGAATCATGTGCAGGAATCTTGATAATACATGGATATTGAACAAACAATGCACAACAATTTAAATTTGCAAATGGGTTTAGGTTTAAGTAGCCGAAAGTGTGTGATCTCTCGCATCCGACCCTGGTCCAACCCATGGTCCGGAGCGAGGAGGCATAGAAAGCCGGGGCTAGGGGTTGTTCGAAAGAGATACCGCGGCCCCGGGCACAAAGGGCTAGAAGAAGACTGAAACTTCTTTCGCTCCGCTCAGAGTGGGCGGAGTCATTTGATGATTTCCCAAACTCGTTCATTCATCACACCGCTTCAGCCACTTCACCAATAAAGTAAAGAAAAAAGGGCCGTCTCCTAGGCTACTAAATTGAGTACGCGAACAACGAGTGGCGTGTTCACTGACGCGACTCCGCCGCTCGTGTACGTGTGCGAGACAAATGTGCGCAAATATTTCTGTGAACCCTTTTGCTGGTTCAACGAAATGCTTTTGTTCTTTTCATTTCGTTCATGTTCACTTGAGCGAGTTCACCGAAGGATTTCATGCCACCGTTTAGACAACACACTGTAAAAATTTGTTTCTGGAGACCACTTTGTATTTTCTAATTTAATAATTTAACATCTGTGATACGTTGTAAGAGGAGCTCGTGGCTTAATAAGAACTGCCACTCGGGTCGATCTTTAGGTAAAGCTGTGCTTGCCTAGATCGGTCAGTGGATGGGTGACCGCCCGACATACCGAGTTTCCTCCGTGCCTCGGAAAGCACGTTAAGCTGTTGGTCCCGGCTGCCATATATATAGATCTTTGGCAGTCGTTACAGGTAGTCAGTGACCTTTAATTCTGACATCCAGTCTTACCAAAGGGTATCGTATTACCTAGTATTAACTGAGTTGTGGAGGTCAGATAGGCAGTCGCTCCATGTAAAATACTGGTATTCAGCTGCATCCGGTTAGACTGGAAGCCGACCCCAATATAGTTGGGAAAAGGCTAGGCAGATGATGTCGATATGTGATACGTTGTTATATCGGTAAATTAATACTAATTTTGTGACAAGTTTCTTTCATGTTACTTTGAATGTGTCATCATGGCCTTTGTCCCATATCAATTGGGGTCGAAGCAACACGATTTATTCTCTCATTCTCCTCTGTCAATCTTCATGCTAACATTTACTCCTTTTTCGATCATATCATTCCTCACACATATTTCAAGTGCCTACGTATTACGGTTACGGTACAAAAGATACAGCCCAGTGAGGCTGTGACAGATCGTCGTATCCTACGAATAAGGGCGTAAAGAACATAAGGGCTTTTATCTTTTATTGCATAATTACATTCTGCCCGTCATACTACATGTAACCAGTCCAACAAAACAATTAAAAATGGTACAGGCCGTGAAATAATTAGGTTTTCTCAAAACTCACAATTTGAAGTACTCCGTTGTCAACGAAGAATAAAGCCACAATCGCCCTCGCGCCCTCTTTCATCGTAAGTAGTGAAGTTGCACGGGCTCGTATGCTAGGGCCCTTTGGCCACCAGTCGGCGGTAACAGAGATTTTTTAAGCAAGTACGTAAATCAAAATATTTTAAACCTCAAGGATTTTGTACTTAATTACGTCATTTTCATTGTGAGAGTCAAAATTTTCCATATTGGGTACATAGAAAAAACCCTAATGGTGGTTGGGGCCGTGTTCTATGGAATGGCTATTTTGCGTATCTGTAAAAGAGACGATGCCCTAATTACGTTTGTGTCTTTCTTCTATTTTACTAATTTGTGTCTCCTGAAAAGTAGCTGTTTTGCAGTTACGCCCTTATTCGTAGGATACGATGAGATAGCCGGATAGTCAGCGGAGCCGTAGTAACAGCGTGTGGGTGTAGAACCCTAAAAGGACTTTGACACCAAAGCACTCACGGCTATGCTAGGCGCGTGTTCAATTAGCTCTGCTTTGTATGAACATGTAGGCGTATACAGTCTTCACGAAGCCGTCGACCAGGCATTATGAACATCAAACTAAGTTACCCTACGCAAAAAATTATTGCTAGAAAACAACATGTTTTTTGGGATGAGAAGTCACGTTTTTCGGTAAAAATTCTATTTAGCACACTCAAGACTATGTGATAATGAATGATTTGAATAGTAAACGGGTCATGGAGGTAATTTAAGCAAAGTTATTACCTGAAAAAGTAGTATCTAAAAAAAACTTGTGAAAAATTTGGAACTTTGACATCCAATATCCAGGTATGTAGATCGCTGTGACGGGAGAACAAATACCCTTTTTTTTTTTTTTCTTCGCCCTTGTGTCCGAGCCGCGTTATCCTTTCGATAATCCACAGCCCCGACGGGCGTCGGCCCTTGCGGCCCCTTCCATGTTGCTGACATCTCTTTGAGGCGCGCGTGGAACACGAACGCGCCGCCGACACGATCTGTTGCCGTCATGACGACAGCCGGACGGCGAGCTAGCCCGTTACTCACCGTCCACAGGCCCGCGTCTACGGTGGCCGGAAGTCATCACGTGCCCCCCGCCCGGAGCGCCTTCCGCGGCGGCTGGGACGTAGAGAGGTTCTCTCCCTCTCTCGTTCCGCCACCTCCTTCGCTAGCATCACTGCTTCGCAGAAGGAGGCGACGGCGTCCCATTCCTCTTCGCCCCGGACAGAATAAATACCCTTCGGCTTTGTTAGGTTACTTTTTCACCCTTTATGTAGGCGAGATCGGTCACTGAAACTCATGACTACGCTACGCACGGATGCCTAACTGGCAATCAAAATAATAAACAGTGCAGCTAACGAGCCAAACATCTGCATTGGCCTCATAAAATACACTTTTTTATGTTACATTGGTTAGAGCAAATGGCTTTGTCTCTTGAATAAGCAGTGAAAGCATAGGTGGCACACCACTGGCAAATTTCAAGAGCGAAGAACCGGCAAAAAACTCCATGGTCACTCTTTCCAAATCAAATTAGATCTTAAATAGTCCTGGGTACAATTTTGTTGCTTCTATGTTGGCACAGTGTAAAAAAAGAAAAGAAAAAGATAAGTGTGCAGACTGGGCACACTTGTGTGCTGGGTTGGTGGGGAATAAGACCACTGATTGCTTGTAGTTTCTTCTGTTTATTAGGAGAGTTTCTTACTGAAGTACTGCTGGATTCGGAATGATTTTACAACCAAAATGTTCCCATTTTTATATACAAATTTCTAAGGTGCTGGCCAATCACGATTCAGTATATTGCGCATGCGCAATGGCCTCCTGAAACAATTTGGCGCCGAAAAATTACTGTTTCTGCGCGGGAAACTTTATTATGCTATTTTTAGTGGTAAAACATTCCTTACAATATGTAACTTATGTTCCTAATCTTAGGACTAACTTATATTACATATTAAACACAAAAACTATATAAAAAACCTTGATTTACACCTTAAAATTACAAAAATACTGAAACGGTTCTCGTTAAGGTAACGCAACGCAGTAGCTAAGCTTAGTGAACTATAAACCTAAACACAGTAAACACCAGCGCCGCCAGGCGGCAGGAATGCACAACCTAAGATTATGGCCTTTAGTATTTAAGCTGGGGCACACCAGCGCCGCTAGGCGGCAGGAATGTAAATCATTTTATAACATCAAGCCTGGTGGGCGTAAGTAGAGCTAATGCTATCTTAAAAACACATAAAAACATCGTAATAACCTAATTCTAACGCTATTCAACTAATATCACAATATTTACGTATCGTCACTAACGTCTATGTAACACTGCACTATTTTCACTGTCCCGCACAATAAGCCTGACCATAAAAGAAAGTCTACACGAGACTCACATTCACTAGAACTGAAATAATGCTTCTAATTTACATGAAACAAAATTATATATAATTATTATTGAAAGGCGCAGACTTTTTCAGCAGAGTGATGCGCCCAACTTGCAGTGGACTGTAGCTGATAGGGTTGCAGTTGTAGTCTCAGGATGCTCAGGAACTTCAGGTAGATTAAATAAAAGACGATTTCTTCAGAGAAACAAGATGCTGCGATGTGCCGATGTGGAGTGTAGTGCGTGTGTAGTGTAGAGGTGACGGGTGATCTTTCTTCTAAGTTGTCTTCAAGCAGCGGTCGAGCGAATAGTGAATCAGAATTTTTGGGCGGGCCCTATTTATAGCTTTTACATCTTAGCGCTAGGTGCGCCCGTGAGCAAATGTGGCAACTTATGACTGGCCAATGAGAGGCGACTATTTATGATGTATATGTGTGAGTGAGCTGTAAACGCATGTCTGTATATGTGTGCAAGCAACTGTTATTTATTGTACATAAGACACAAATTGAAATAAAGAGTTACATACTTGGAAATAGTAAAATCTAGTACATATTAGGTTAAAGTTGGACATACAATGCAAAAACTTTATATATCTAGGTTACATGTATAGATTATCTATGTTTTAGTTGTACATAGCAAGTTAAACAATGAAATCTTATGTGTTAGGCACTAAAAGGCACTAAACAGTAAACAAAAGGTACACAAAAGTGGTTCTTTACGTTAATACATAAGGAAAAAGGCTCACAAATGCCTTATAAGTGAATAAAACTATTCTAACAAGGACTAATAACAAAAATAACATGTTATCATGGCTATATTTTACATGTATCTAGCCTTATATCTAAGCTGTTATTTACAATCTCCCCCTCGTGCGCGAGCACCGTATAATAGGGTTTTAGTCCGCTGTAGGGATTAAGATGAGGCGAGAGGCTGGGCGACGAAGTAATCCAGCAGCTGTTCGTATCTCAGTTACTCGTACTCGTCCATCTGGGCCTGGGTAGACTTTCATGATCTCACCTCGAGGCCACACTCCTCTGGGCATTGTGCCATCACATATTATGACGATGTCGCCAACCTCTAAGTTTTTATGTTGAGGGTTGGTGCTAGATCGGGGCATTAAGAGGGGCCTGTATTCTGCCGACCATCTTGCCCAAAAGGCGTCAGCTAATGCTTGACTAGCTTTCCAGGAGTGTGAAGTCAGCTGTGCGTCTTTAAACGAACCAAAGGGTGACATCCCACTTGAGCGCCCTATAAGGAAGTGATTAGGGGTCAACGCTTCTTCATCCAAGTTGGGATTCACTGGGGTCAATGGCCTCGAATTTACCACGTGCTCAGCTTCTAATAATAACGTGTGTAATATATCGTCAGGAGGAAACCTTTCTTTCAGAGTGACTCGTAATGCTGTTTTCACCGATCTGACCATTCTTTCCCAGGCGCCGCCCATGTTTGGGGCACCAGGTGGTATCTTCTTCCAGGTGATCAGCTTTTCAGACGCGAAAGCTCTCAAGTCTTGGTCATTGCCTTGCATGGCTTCAGATATTTCCTTTTCAGCGCCAACGAAGTTGGTTCCGTTGTCGCTATATATTACAGTCGGCGTGCCGCGGCGAGCTATCATTCTGCGCAGGCTCATGATCATAGAGGAGGCCGAGAGGGATGTGGCCACCTCTAGGTGCACTGCTCGAGTGGTGAGGCAGGTGTATAAGGCGCACCACCTTTTTTCTAGCCTTCGCCCGACTTTGACATGCATGGGCCCAAAATAATCCACCGCTGTAGCTGTGAAGGGCGGTTGGTTTTGGGCCAGCCTTTCAGCTGGTAAGTCGCCTAAGGGAATTTTTGAGGGGATTCCCCTATAGGTCCGACACCATTGGCATTTGTTGCAAATATAGCGTATAACGCCGCGCAGTCCTATTATGTGGTAGCGTTGTCTCAGCTCATTCATAACGGTTTGGTGGTTGCCGTGGTTGAAAGTTGAGTGCGTGTGATGCACCAACAGCTGAGTAAAGCCTTCTTTGGCATGTAGGACTGGCAGGTTTTGCTTTTCTTTTATTCTGCTGTCTAGACACAGGATACCGTTGCGGTCGATCTTCACGGAGAGTTTGTAGAACGGGGACTTCTTCGGTGGTCGCCGTCCAGCCTCAATCGTCGTGATGTCTTCGCCGAACGAGTTATATTGGCTCCTTCTTACTAGCAGCAGTTCAGCTAGTTTTATATGGCTTGGTGCCAGTTCTTTACTTGTGATTCTTTTGAGCATTTTGGCTTTAAATACCTCGGCGGCGAGCAGAACGGTGGCAGCAACACGTATTAGTCGAGTGTATTTCGAAAAACGTTCTACCATTGGTAAATAATCGCTAACGTCATGCCTAATAATCACATGGACTTGTTTAAGAACTCTTTCCTCCCCTGAAGGGGGTGGCGGCGCCGCGGCTCGCTTTTCCTGCGGCCATAATGCGGGGTCGCCTCTTATGAACTCGGGTCCATAAAACCATCTATGGTTAGAGTCAAAATCGACAGGAATGCCCTTAGTCGCGTCGTCCGCGACGTTTTCAGCACTGGGTACCCATCGCCAGTTAGCTGGAGTAGTTAGGCTTTCGATTTCAGCCAGTCTATGAGCTACAAACGACTTGAATGTGCGCGGGTCTGATTTAATCCAAGCTAGTACGGTTCTAGAGTCAGACCAATAAAAGCAGTTTAATGTTTTATAATCGGACTCGCGCTTGACCGATTCAGCTAATCGACTGCCTAACACTGCAGCCTGAAGCTCTAAACGGGGAATAGAAATAGGTTTCAGTGGGGCCACTTTGGCTTTACCTGCTATCAGTCGTGATGTTTTAGTACCGTCCGAGTTTGTACTAACGAAATAAATCGCGGCTGAATACACTTTTTCACTAGCGTCACAGAAAACGTGTAACTCCCCTTCGTTAGGGTGTGTAGCAGGTACGTATCTATCTATTTCTAATGTTTTTAATAACTGCAAGTTTTTTATAAACGATAACCACGTCACGTGATGCTCGGTTGTGATGGGATCGTCCCAATCTATACCACTGCGCCATACTTCTTGTATGAGACATTTGCCTATCATCGTAATTGGCGAAACTAAACCTAGGGGGTCGAATACCGACATGACCGCGCTAGTTACCTGTCGCTTGGTAGGCAGAGTGTCGCCTTGTATGACGCTGGCGGGCGTACTTCTTAAGTTGACGTTAAAACCTAACGTATCGCGTGCGTGATTCCAGATCAAACCTAATGTTCGCTCCGTATCGCTTTTTCCCAGCGTAGTCGAATCGCTACTGCGCGTATCTGTGACGTCACTTATAACAGCCGGCACGTTCGATGCCCATCCGCGTAATTCGAAAGATGCGTTTAAGTGGACCTTATACATAGCGTCTATCACTCGCTTCGCCTCGCTTTCGTTATCGAACGCGCCTAGGTAGTCGTCCATATAAAAATTACGCACCGTGGCTCTCGCGACTTCGGGATATTGTTGACCGTGATCGTCTGCGTTTTTATTTTTTACGTAAATAGCGGTACACGGTGAGGATGCCGCCCCGAATATCAATGACGTCATTCGGTACTCCTGCGGTGGTCCTACCCTATCTTCACCCCTCCATAAAAATCGCAAACTATCGCGGTCCTGCATAGCGATTTTGACCTGCAAAAACATCTCTTTTATGTCTGCTACTACTGCAATTTTACCCTCCCTAAATCTGACTAACACACCGAATAGCGATTGGAGTAGGTCAGGGCCTGCTAATAACGCGTCATTTAGACTTTTTCCCCCATACTTAGCTGCTGCATCGAACACTAAACGTACTTTACCCTTCTGCGGATGCACTACTGAAAAGTGCGGTAAGTACCAGCTGCGTGGCGATGCAGCTGGGGTGTCTACTTTTTCGGCGTAGCCCGCTTCCAACAAGTTATTAACCTGCTTGCTATATTCGGTTTTTAAGTTTGGGTTTTTATCTAGTTTATTTTCTAGATTATACAGGCGACTGAGAGCTTGTTTTTTATTATTTGGCATTACCTCATCGTCTGTACGCCACAGTAATCCCGTTTCGAACCTATTACAGCTGACTTTTTTACAAGTTCCTTCTAAGACCGCTAGGGCGCGCTGCTCGGGGTCAGACGTTGGCCGTCGTGGCTCTATTCCTAGCGAGTCTAAACTGAAAAAATTCCTAATAAGTTCTAACGCGGGGTCATCTGTTGTAGTGGGCCGTACGTGGTTAACCAGCGCTACGGTACTACGTGGACGTGCGTCTTGCCCGTGCAGCACCCAACCTAACTTGGTCAACGATGCTACGGGCTGGGTTTTGTGGCCGATACGAAGTTGTCTGGACGTGATTAAGTGCCAGTTGTCCTGGCCTATTAAAATAGTCGGTTTTCCCAACTCGTAGCACAGCTCATCTTCAAGCTCCGCTAGGTGGCTACACTGTCGCACTACGTCCCTGCTTACCTCCTGTGGAGATAGATTTAAATTTTCTATGGTGTTTGCACTCATAGTTTCTAAGTTTCGATTACATAAACCGCGGATCGATAAATTGACGTGACATGACTCTGCATCGTCTATACGATTACCTCCCACCCCCTCTAGAGACAATAGTTGGCTTCGACCCCTAGGTATAACGCTGTCGGCCACGCCTCGTTCAGTAAGCGTCATGGTTGAACCTTCATCAAGTAAGGCGTAGGTGGCCGTAGAACCTATTGGGCCGCTTAATTCGACCGGGACTATTTTTAGGTAGGTATTAGAGGTTTGTATATGATTTATCGAGCTTACATTACCGCGGGTAGGCAGAGTTGTATTGCCACTGCCGTGCAACATTTTATTATGCGATGCTTCGCACCCGTTTATTCCGCATGCTACGTATTTACACCTAAATGTACGTATGTGTGAGTTACCCAAACATCTAAAACACAGCTTTTCACGTTTGGCCGCGTCCCATCGTTCTTTAATAGTTAATTTTACGAAGTCAGCACACTCCGCGGCGGCGTGATTGCCAGCACAAAATGCGCATTTTTTAATTTTGTTGACTTCTGCTGACGACTCGCTATTCGGTCGTGATGGGCGTGGCTTTTGCGACTTCGGCGCCTGTTTTTTAGAGTTGGATTTATTAACAGTGGCGACCGTTTTACTTCGTGATTTTTCCTCGATTCCTGACTCATCCGATGAGGAATCGGAGTCATCGTTTCGACGTGACTGTGGATGTTCGCGAGCCGTGTTCACCGTGCGCGGCCTGTTACCGCGGTTTTTCCGTTCGTCTCGCGCCGCGTCATAAGCGAACATAGCGCCGCACTGGTCGGCCATGATGTTCAGGAATCGAGATAATAACTCTAACTCCGGCGCCCCGGAGCGCTCTGCTCGGAACTCGTACCATTTGTACTTTAAAATTATGCTGAGTTTTTCTACAACTCGACTTACTAACTCAGGTGAATATAAATACTGCGGTTGATTGAGTGCTTTTATCGCCGCAACTGTATTAGCGATTTTGTTCGCGAAACTACTAATATTGCGCCCGTCTTCGCTCATGCGGGGCATGCGTTTTATACTTTCGAGTTCTGACAAGACGAGTAACTCTGGTCGGCCGTAACGTCTCTCTAACGTGTCCATGACTTCATATGGATCCGACACCGTGAATAATAACGCCCTAACAGTTTCGCGGGCTGCACCTTTTAGTGCTTTTCTTAAGCGGGCTACGTTTTGTACGTCAGAAAACATGCCTACTGTGTCATTAAAGACTGATCTGAAAGCCATCCACTCGGCAATCGCCCCGTCAAAATGGGGTAGTTCGTGGATAAACTTGGGTGCCGCGGAGTCTGATTTATTGGAATTTACCGCCTGCATTATCGCGTTGGCCAGCATCGCCATGTCGCTGCTACTGTTAGACATGTCGTTTCCAACGCGTGGTTCGTTCCTACAATTAGCGGGTGATCGCGGGGCCTGTCCCGGGACTTGGGTATTATCTACGATAGCCGGCCTTTCTGCTAAACATTGCTCCGAAATCCAGCTTTTAACACGCGACTCTTCTAACCTAGGCGGGCGCTCCGCGTCGTTAGAACTTTCCAGTTCGATCCTGGCTATTTCTAGACGACTCCTAGCAACTGCGGATACCGCCTGAGCTCGTGCTAACTCGGAATTATGTAATTCTAGCTCAGCTTGTAATATAGATAATCTACTACACACCCTTTCCGTCGTGGGGACATTAACTACAGTGCCCGGCGCACTCCTAACTAAAGTATTATTTAAATCGACTTGTGCGGACCTACTTTCGACTATTTGCTCGTTAATACGTGACGTGCTGCTGTCACCGCTCGTGTCCTCTATGCTGGTGCCTTTACTCCACGTATTTGTTTCGGTCGACGTTGTCTGACCGGACACCGGCGTGGCGTCTGTGAGAGGCGTAGATTTGCCTGAACGCAATACACGTGCGTCATTCATCATCGCGCAAGAGGGTCCCTAATCCTACCAATTACTTAGAATTAACACTGAATTTAACTTTTTTTAAACACTTTTTATCACTTTATCACTTTATCACTTTCACTTATTGTTCTTATCGATGTGACGCCTACTTTGCCTAACTGCCTGTTCGGACTACTAGCGTGGGGATGCCGAACAGAATAGGATCGTGAGGGATAGGAAGGTAGGAACCTCCCGGCAGTGGGCGAAGGGTCTCACGGGTGCGTCAGAAACGTGGGAGGAAAACCACGTCCGTCGTTGCATGCCAACTTGTGGCCCCAGAGAGTACCAACACCGTACCGGCGGGGTCTGACTGAAACACCTGGGATGGTGCGTGGAGTTGCCAGTTCGTCCACATGTGCCTCCGTACGATATAGGCCGTTTAACACCGCTAGGTGGCCACGTACGAGTGATAATTTTTGCTTCCAAGTAATTAGCAGCGGTTAGGCAAGTACCGACTGCTAACACTCGCGCGTACTTGTTTCTTTCTTGAAAGATTCGTGTGAAGAACTTGATTATTTTCTTTCTTGAACGACGAAATCTTGAGTTTTCTTTCTTGAAAGCTTGATACAGAGATCCCGACGAGAATGGACCATTGAAAGGCGCAGACTTTTTCAGCAGAGTGATGCGCCCAACTTGCAGTGGACTGTAGCTGATAGGGTTGCAGTTGTAGTCTCAGGATGCTCAGGAACTTCAGGTAGATTAAATAAAAGACGATTTCTTCAGAGAAACAAGATGCTGCGATGTGCCGATGTGGAGTGTAGTGCGTGTGTAGTGTAGAGGTGACGGGTGATCTTTCTTCTAAGTTGTCTTCAAGCAGCGGTCGAGCGAATAGTGAATCAGAATTTTTGGGCGGGCCCTATTTATAGCTTTTACATCTTAGCGCTAGGTGCGCCCGTGAGCAAATGTGGCAACTTATGACTGGCCAATGAGAGGCGACTATTTATGATGTATATGTGTGAGTGAGCTGTAAACGCATGTCTGTATATGTGTGCAAGCAACTGTTATTTATTGTACATAAGACACAAATTGAAATAAAGAGTTACATACTTGGAAATAGTAAAATCTAGTACATATTAGGTTAAAGTTGGACATACAATGCAAAAACTTTATATATCTAGGTTACATGTATAGATTATCTATGTTTTAGTTGTACATAGCAAGTTAAACAATGAAATCTTATGTGTTAGGCACTAAAAGGCACTAAACAGTAAACAAAAGGTACACAAAAGTGGTTCTTTACGTTAATACATAAGGAAAAAGGCTCACAAATGCCTTATAAGTGAATAAAACTATTCTAACAAGGACTAATAACAAAAATAACATGTTATCATGGCTATATTTTACATGTATCTAGCCTTATATCTAAGCTGTTATTTACAATTATTGTATTTTCGCTGTTAAAATCGACGTTTTTACGTAACGTTTACTAAACACCCCGCGCATTTTAAACTTACAGTTACACAATAATACGAGTACTGCAATTGCAACAACAAAAACCCACACTTTTCCACCAGCATTCAACTCATAAAATTACATTTCCAACAAAGCATTTTTTTAACCTCAATTTCACGTTAAACCGACCACAATTTCGCGTTATTTTTCCACAAAAACTTTTTTTTTATTTGAATGCTCACTTTTTACGTTGTACAGTCACCTGCAAAATTGCATGGATACTTTAGTGTCCATTTTCCTGTGAACGTTTATAGTCGTTTCTCGTTTTACACAATTTTATTTATTTCTGAATGGGATCGGACTGACTCAAAAAAATATGATTCTGATTAGTCCGTCAGTTAGATTATCGAAAAATATTGGTGTTCTTTGTTTTATCAAATTAATAAAAATTGACGAAGATATAACGCGTCAAAGATCATGGAGTGGGGCTTGAAACGTCACTTGTAGGTTAAAAAATTACTAGCATATGACGTCACACGAGTTTTCGAAGCACTGTATAGTCTTAATTTTTTGTTTACGTGAAAAAACAAAAAATATCTGTTCAATATTTTTTGGAAATCTATCTGACGTACTAATTAGTTTTTTTTGTCCGATCCCGTATTGTCCATACATTTTTGCAGGTGACTGTACTTTCCATTTTTGCGTGGAGTATCCTTCTCTTGTTGACGCGTCATATCCGGGATAGCGGTTAACCGCCATATTGCATACCGGTAGCACTTTGAAATTGTCAAGTGTGAATGTGAACGGAGTCACTTTGAAAAGCGGTTTCCGATTTGATGTTTGTAACTTCCTTTTGTGTTTATTTGTTGCGAGATATTTTATTTTTCTTTTATTCACAGGGATTTTTTGTTTAAGCCATAGGGCCCAGACAAAGTGTTATTGTAAATATTATCAGCGACAATGTTATGGTGGAAAGGATTATTTAAAAAAAAAATATTTTTATAAAGACGCAGTCGTGCCGGTTATCCCAGGCTTACTAAAATAAGAACACAGAACTGGTCTTAGCTATAGGTAGCTTAGGTGTATTTCATGTTTATATTTTGAAATCCTAAAAGAAAGGATCGAAGAACTCTGCAGCTCTTTTTGTAACGTTCTAAAAATAAATCTACCTTTTTTACCTTTTTCTAAATCTCCACAAAAGAAAAGGATTATTACAATTTATTTTCTGAACCATTGGTTAAGGGTTCGATTCCTATAGGCTATACGTAGGTACCTTTTCATAGTTCATGTTCATTCTATTTCCGTATATTAATAATGCTACCGTCCCGACTGATTTTCGATCACAAGGTGTACAACTCAGTACAGCAACCAGTATAAGGTGACATCGCTTTGTATGAGCTTCCCGTACAATGATAGATCAGTGTGAACTGGTTTGACATTAGAGACTTTGTATTGCACAAGTTTGTGCAGAGACACAGCTGACGCACTTTTTATTTCTTAATTCTCTTAGCCTGATTGGTCGGCAGTCCGACACAACTGACTAAAAGACCTTTGGGGGTCATGAGGAACAGGGTGTAAAGTTTCTCATCCCCCATTGAAAAGGGAGGATCCTCCGACCGGACGGGTGTTGTGTCCGGCGGGCTAACTGCCCGACAGTTGTAAGTCGGGAACTCCTATATAGGCTTATGTCGCGGATAAAGTTGATAGCGCGATGTAGGATTTCTGTCAATCGTTGTTAGTACGCAGGTGTTGCGAAAGATGTCGCTAGTCGCCACATCACTCCCCTCCGAGACCGAAGGAGAAGGAGAGAAGGGCGTCTCTGCTTGCTGACCGGCCGAAGTGCAGTGTGCTGTGCCAAAGTCGCTGATAAGGCTGGGGGTGATGTCCAGGAATGCGCTTCCGCTGCATGCTGGTGGACAGGATACCCCATGAAGCCGTGGCTGCTGGCTGACGGTATGACTCGCTGCTCGAAGGCGAAGGGAAGTGATGGCGACGTATGAAGTGCTTGCACGAAGGCTGCGCTGACGTTCATGCTCGGGGTCACCAGTTTGGGGGTCATGAGGAACAGGGTGTAAAGTTCCTCATCCCCCATAGACCCGACAGGGCCAATGGTACAAAACCAGTTAATCTTGGCCTCACTTTACTAGATCTTTTCGCACCATGAACGATCAGATTATACTGGTTTTGTATAGCTTGATGTGTAGCCGTGTGTACCGGACTGTAAAACAAGAAATAACCAAACTTCGGGCTACTACTGAAAAATTCCTTATGAAAAAAATGAAATCCAATAACACACGGCCTGGTAATCGAACCCCATACTCCAAGCTCAGCCAAAGATAGCAACTACGAGATCACCAGTGTAGACTATAGGTACACTCAAAAATCAGAAGATATTAAGGCGGCCTATCCACTGAAGTTTAGCGAGGCCACGGAGCGGGGACAGAGAAATATTGACCAATAGGATTGCATGAAATCTGCCCTCTGTTCCAGTGTGCAATCCTATTGGTTAATATTTCTCTGTTTCCCCGCTCCGCAGCCTCACACCCCTTCAGTGACTGGGCAGCCTAACTCGGGCGCACGAGAGAGTTGCACACTCGCCAGTTGATGAACTAGCCGTTCACTAATTAAGTAATAACCAGGCATCCTATTAGTTTCCTTTTCTACAGGAGGTGCAAAAATGATAGTATTACTACGAGAACAATATCCTCGTAACTAGTATGACCACGAGGAAACAGCGGAGAAATCTCTGAAGCTAACCATTTTCCCAAAAAACTAAAAATTACCTTTCTTATAAGTCTTAAAGGTGTCCCTAGCAGGTGTATACTGTATATCGTACACCAGGGTGCTATTGGGGAGCAGACTGCGTTCTTTATTGATCCTGTACACGGCGTACTTGAAGGCTAGCTCTGTACTGCCTCCTCTTGCGTCTTCTGGGAAGACTGCGCCTGCAACACGAAAATAATATATCATTCGAATAGCAGTGATGGACGCGTGACCGCCAGACAGCCGTTAGATTGCCAGGTCTCGAGTTCCAAAATACGCAACTCTGATTTTTTGGATTTACAACAAACAGTCCCCGAAAACGCTATCTCTTAGGTACCTCATAGTGTATGCTGGAAAGAAGAAGTGGTGGAACAAAATCTCCAGAAATGTGTCAGGTTAGATTACTGAATGGTTAAGCCAGACTTTCCCTCAGACACGTAAAAAAACCAAATAATGTCTTACCAATCTTAACCACCGGAGACAGTGCAGCGACAGCATTCACCATGAGCACGATCCAGTGCCACCCTGGCCACATCGTGCCTCATCATCAGCCCTTGACGATATCCTCACCACCTGGAGACAAGAGACAACGGTATTTGAACATATTCAACGTACTTAAGACGATGACAATAGCTATTGACTTCTGATGTTTCAGTATTTTTGGACACGCCCACAATTTTTCCGATACCCTAGCGCCATACTACCAAGTAAGAAACAAATAGTCCAGGATCCGCGGTCCATTTTTGCACTTGATTACTATCAAGCTAATTTTGATGAGACGGCGAGACGCCCAACAATTTCCTGCACGAAACTCTCGAATTCTCGATTGTGGTAAGTAATAGGGGTAGCAGGGATAAAATATGTTGGTTTGATGATTCTCAAAAGTGTTAAGTACAAACACTTTTGAGAATCATCAGCTGGGTTTTTTTTGTTAAATCTGATGATAATTATCTAAATTATTTGAAAAAATATTTGTCCTACAAAATGTATGGTTTGATCAAAGAGTCCCCTTCCTTCCTTCCAATATGTATCGATAACGAAGTCATTAAAAATGATTACTTACTAACTGGGTTTTGGGGATTGGATATTTTCTATTAAACCCACTCTTTACAAGTTGCCTACAAGATTCTAAAAATTATATTAAGTGTTTGGCACTTACTCCACGCACCATCAATACTCCTGTACATCATAAACAACAGGCTAATACACTTTCTGGAGCCACAAATTCCAGAAGAGCAAGCAGGTTTTGTTAAAGGCAAAGACACGCGGGAACAAATCCTGAACGTTCGCCAAATTATAGAGAAAAGCCGGGAATTTAACAGCCCTGTATTGATATGTTTCATAGATTATACCAAAGCATTTGATTGCGTGGAGTGGGGCAAGCTGTGGGGGGTTCTTAAAGACATGGGAACGCCTCACGTTTTTTTTTCCACGGGTGACCACTGAAAACCAGCGCTGTGCTAATGGGTCCCCATAGCACAGCACCATGCTGAGTGGTTACCTCTTTGTCGCAGTCACGATGTACGTACAAGATGCTAACCATTTATTTTATATTCATCCTTTTTCTATTTTTTTTTACTGTTTATTAAGCGTTATATTGTTTTATTTTCTATTTGTTTCTCCTTGTATGTTCTTGTTAAGCTGCGACGAATAAATATTTTTTCTTTCTTTCTTTCTTTCATATGTTTCATAGATTATACCAAAGCATTTGATTGCGTGGAGTGGGGCAAGCTGTGGGGGGTTCTTAAAGACATGGGAACGCCTCAACATCTTATTGACATAGTCCGATGCCTCTACCTACACATCAACAACCGCTCTTTCGTCAAAATAGACACCGACTGTTCAAATGCGTTAGGCAGGGATGCATCCTCTCACTTCTGCTCTTCAATATGTATGAAGAGTAATATCATTCAAGACTCTTTAGGGCTGGGACAAGGGGTTTACTGTTGGTGGAAAGTGGATTTCCAATCTGAGGTACACTGATGACACCGATCTCCTTGCTACAACATTTGGCAACATGAAAGAGATACGGCACAGATTGGAAGTGGAAAGTGGCAAAGTAGGGTTTGCAATAAATAGGCAGAAAACCAAGCTTATGGTGGTAGATCGTGCGGGAAAGCTATCGGGCGCCTATAACATCTAAGGCATCTATACTGTGGACAGCTTCGGTTAACTGGGCTCCAATATAATTAATGAAGGTAGCTGCCGTCACAGAAATAAAACGGCGGATAGCCATGGCTAAAGATGCTATATTACGCCCCCGGAACATCTGGGTAAAACGTGGTATAAGTTTTAAAACGAAGGCCCGTTTGGTCAGAGCACTAGTTTTCCTGATTTTCCTCTAGAGTTAATAATAATAATATTTATTTATTTTCAGGCTACTTTGGCCCATAGATAAATACCTTACAGACTAACATACATACGATATAATTGACAGCTTGTGTTAGTAAACAAAACCTTAAAACTATATTAGTATCACTACAGTTGCACTACGTCACTGTGCGATCATGTGGCACTTGCCCGCGGAAGCGTCGAAACACCACCCCCTGCGGCCAAAAGTCCTCTTCCAAGACGAGGTGCAGGTAGCATGTCGGTACTCGCACCACAAACGCCTTAAAGTTGACGTTGCGGCGCGACTCGAGCAGCTGCACTCTCGCCACGTACTTGATCTTCTGGCGCACGTACTCCACGATGTCCTCCGTCGTAGTGGTGTAATGTAGACGGGAGAGGTACAAAGGAGTGTTCGGCTTTGCGGCACGAATATGCACATTGGGCTCCGATGGAGCCGTGCCGCAGCGGTTCTTGATGGTTCGCTGACGGCGCTTCCTCCTCAACACCGTCACGAAACCATCATCAGCCTGGATCGGTTCCTTTTCAGGCACAGGCTTCTCGGAAGGAGCATTTTTCCCCACAAGTTAAGACATGGACAATCCAAACAAGAGTAAGACAGAGGATAGACGCATTCGAAATGTGGTGTTTTAGGCGGATTCTCCGAATTCCATGGACGGCCAAACGCACAAATGTGTCTATCCTTTACCAACTCGATATCAAGACTCGATTGTCAACAGTTTGCCTACAGCGTATTTTGTCTTATTTAATGCAAAGAGGAGATAGCAGCCTTGAAAAGCTGGTCATTGTTGGCAATACCGAAGGCAAGCGACCGCGAGGCCGGTCGCCATTTTAAAAATTTGGAAGTGTCTGTCTTCCAAACGATTGGCTTTGAGAAAAAATTGTTTGTGGAACCTCAATGTCATTTTTAAAGACCTGTCTAATGTCTATAGACACCCCACACGTAGGTATAGGTTTGATGAAAAAAAAAAAATAGTTTCAGTTCCATGTATGGGGCGACCCCCTAAATCCTTTTTTTTATTTTTGTATAAAAATTAACTAAGTTCACAGAATACTTGTAGAGTTTCAACTGTGTAGTCTCAATAGTTTCCGAATGAAGTGGCTGTGACATACGGGTGGACAGACGGACAAACAGACATGACGAATCTATAAGGGTTCCGTTTTTTGCCATTCGGCTACGGACCCCTAAAAAACAGCTGGTTTGTAGTAATTTTTGATGAGCTCGTTATCAATACATGTTGGATTTAGATAATGATCATCAGATAAAAATAAAATAGTTAGTAATAGATTTTTGAAAATCATCAAATAAATAATTATAATAATATATAATCAATATATATTTTATCCCTGCTGCCCCTATTACCTACCACAATCGAGAGTTTTCGTATAGGGTAATGTTGGCTCACGGAAAATTAGCTTGATAGTAATCAAGTGAAAAAATGTACCGTGGATCCTGGACTAACATTGTGACGCGGTCAATAATAATTTATAGATGAACGGATAGCTGTCAGTGGGGCGCAAAGTGACATACGTCCGTCTAGCACCACGCCTAAGCGCTCACTGTCGGATTGCATACCTAAGAAAGAGAGCGCGATGACGCAACGCTCGAACTTCTTACAAACCATATAATGATTAATTATAAAATAATAATTTATTAAATAATCAAAAATTAAAAACAACCAAATTTTGTATTTAAATATGATACGTTATTGTTATAAATTTTACCAACGTACGTTCATCAGTAATACAGATATTTTTGTTGGAAGATCATTTTAAGAGGTTAGTTTACCATTTTTTTGTATCGAGAAAACTTTTCAAAAACGTGTTTTGAAAACAACGAAATTATCAGAAATATGTTCAAGATTAACATATATTTTTTCCGCCGTGTCAAACTGTATAGATTTGGCTAAAAAATTGTTCAATACAAGCCTATTTGGCTCTTGTCAGCGCCTTAATTCCAGCAGGAAGAGAGTTAGCGAATCTCCTAAAACCGACTAGCAGTTACCCTTTTCTGGTGATTTTTCAAAAGCCTTTGATACTGTTAAGCACTATATCCTTTTAATCACTTTTTCCTATTTTATGGTGTTTCCTGAAATACTGGAATGATTCTCTTTTCGACGTCATGAATACGAATGACCTCATTACGATATAGGGTCCTCAACAATTTGTCGTAATTTGAAAACTATTCTTCCACAAGGTAGCATTCATTCTCCTCTTCTGTTTTAATTTTTTTTTAGTTACATGTGACTGTGAGTATTTTCATCGGCAAAAATTACTTTTACCCGCTATTTAACGCTTAATTTGTTAAAAAAGGAACCATTGTACAAAGGATGCTTTAAGACCCGGTGGTTTGGACAGAGCATTCTCTGTCAGTGTCTCTGTAAGTTATAGAAGTCCTAGTCTAGTGGTATGACCGTCGGACTGCCAAGTTATAGGTCTTAAACAACATGAGGAAACTAGCATGCCTGAGAAATATTTCTTGACGACATGTAAAGCCATGGGTACCATCTATCTGGCAGAAACTTGATGCTTCGAAATTTATTTGGCATAACACACTTGGCATATTCTTCTTTGAACGAATGTGTTTATGGCAGAACAATTATTTATTAGAATACTCATTTCGCAGAATGTTTAAATAGCCGTATTTTCAATGGCATACTTTTAAGATGGCAGAATTTTATTTGGTAGATTTTTATAAGGTATAACGACCGTCTCGCGAAAGTATTCTTTATGGGCGGCATGGGCACCGGGCCGTAGGCCGACGAAGGAGGCCGGCGGAGGCCCGGCACTTCGGGGACAGAAGATATTAGTGTTATTTAATATGCGAGCGAAGCGAGCGCGCGTCAGTGAGTACATGCGTTGCATGTATGAGTGACGTCATTATTATTATTATAATTTTTTTTTTTTTTGACTTGGTACATTTAATGTTCTCAGCTAGAAATTTTAGCCGGGGTGAGCTGATAATAATAATTAATAATAATAATTATTATTGCATGTTACACGTATGTATGAAATGAAATGCGTGCCAAAAGACGATTCTTATTATGATTTTTCGGCGAATTGATGGTTCTGGAAATGAAGTTTATGCTCAAAGATGATTCTGACTTACAAAGTTATGCGTTTTGAATTTATGGTATATGAGTGTATGCCAAATGATTTTCTGCGAAATGAAGTTTCTGCCATCCACTGTTATGCAAAACAAAATTCGGGTATAAAAAATTCTGCTAAAAAAGGTAGACCCGTAAAGCCATGTCAGAGGCATAAAAAAATTAACACCCAGGGTAGCAGAAACAACTCGATAGAGACGAAATGTCTCAATGAATGAATAAGTTAAAGATTTTTATTGGAAAAGTTGGTAGCGACGCAGAAGGTCGCTTACCAATAAACCAAAGTAGATATATGACAGAAGTTTTGGCCATTATAATAAGGTCCGGACGTACAGTTATCTACGGCCACTCAGGCGAGCTTATTTTAATGCACCCCTTTTAACGGTGCTTAGGTACGCGTGGTGGATTTAAAAAGGATTATTAAGGCATATTTAAATTCTTACAGCCCTAGAAGGGATGTATATTCAACCTTTTAATGCCTTTGTCACTTTACGGTTGAATGTCGCTTGCACGTTGTAAATGGCAAGTGGGAATAGGCGAAGTGAAATGCGATTTTGAAATGTCCAAAATCGACCTTAGTTACCTACTCCTGTTGAAAGTGCCTCTACTAAACGCGTAACGCTTTAAAAGCGATTTTTGCTTGGCTTGTCTAGGCCTTCAATTACTTTAGTATATGTTAACTAGTGAATAAACTGTACTACGCGTCCTGAATTGAGAATTTCGAATGAAGTACTTTTCAAACTCTGACATTTGTTTAAAATTCATCCATAGCCCTCTAATAGCCCTAAAATTTAAAAGTCACGTTTGTTAGTTGAAAAGCTTATTTTTATTTAACTGCTCCCAAAAAAAATATTGGTACCTAATTAAAACCGAACCATGAACAAAACTCTTTTTACAGAAACAGCTTTATAAAACACTGTAATATAACTTACTTTCGAAAGTCGGTGACTTGTTTGTTTCATTGACCTTTTTACCATCAACACCCGCTTTAAAAAAAATACTTAGGTCCCATCCCATAGGGTCCATATTAAACATAACTGGGGAAATGTGGGCGTACTAATAGAACTGGTATAAGGTACACCTCAGCCTAAGTGCATGTTTACGTACAGGCGGGGCGGCGCGCGGCGCGTGCTGCGTTTTTAATTCAAACACATGGCGATGTATGAAAAACTTAACGATTTCAATCGTTGATTTCACGAAAAGCTATTTTCGCTCGTTAGTTTAAAATGCAGCGTTTGTTGCGGTGGACCCGTCTCTCAGTAAATTAATAAAAAAGCACGAGACGAGCCTTCTGCACGCGCCTCGAGACGCCCCGCGTCTCCGTAAGCAAGCCCTAACTCTTCGACGGTTACGGTCGTTATATTACATTAAATTATTAATTATTTTTAACCGCCATCCCTCAACATTTACACACACAATAGACCCTACCCAATATATTAATACCAGCCCATCATCGCGCCAGCAATACATGCGGTCCCCTACAGAATACCAAGTGAATTCGTGAAATAACTCCGGTCTTATGTGAGGATGTTCGCACCTTATGGCTATGGGATGTGTTTGGAGTGTATGTGTAATTGTGGGGACATACGGTTCAGTAGTTCGGCCAATATCAGAGGCTATTTTGTTGGATATCATATTATAAAACAAAGTCCTCCGTCGAGCCTGTCTGTTCGTGATATAAACAAAAAAACAACTGCACCGATTTTCATGTTGTTTTCACCAATGGATAGAGTGGTTCTCGTTTCAAATAATTATAAGTTACTTGTCGAGGTGGAAGCGCCAAGGCAGCCAAGCCCAAGGTAGTATTTATTTTTAGGTTTTTGCAATATACAGGTCAGTGTAAGGCGGTTTTTTTTTTGTTCCCGGGAAAACCCCTCCCGCTCTTGGGCAGAGCGGAAGGGAGTGTCAGACTTCTACTGACTAAAAACTACCCATGTTCCATCTTCGCCCTTGTGCCGAGGCCGCGTTATCTCTTTCGATAATCCGCAGACTCGACAGGATCTGCAGCACCGACAGGATGAATACAACCTTTAGGCTAATTTGATCCCATTCAATGAAGATTTCATGAAAAAGTCATTCAATGACTTGTCTTTTTACTCGGGGAAAGTAATACACCACGAAGTCAACACCACGCGATGACTCTTATGAGCTGCAGAAGAGACCGCAGAGCACAGCAAGTCATCATCATCATCATCTAACTAGCCTTTTCCCAACTATGTTAGGGTCTGCTTCCAGTCTAATCGGATGCAGCTGTGTACTAGTATTTTACATGGAGCGACTGCCTATCTGACCTCCACAACCCAGTTAATACTAGGTAATACAATACCCTTTGGTAAGACTGGATGTCAGAATTTCAGGTCACTGACTACCTGTTACGACTATAGCATCAATAATGCCAATCTATAATTTGTCTAACTACAATGAGTGGTAACACTTGCGCTATGAAAATCGCTCTTATTGACATGACATGAGTGGCTGACGGTACTCTCTCAGAGTCTTAAAATTTATGATAAAAACCGTTATCCCTTATTAAAACAATACACACTTGAAACATCTCCAAAACGTGTTCAGTTCCTACTTGTCCTTTCCTACTCATAAAATCGCGGCAAAAAACCTGAAGATCACTTTAAAACCAACTGCTCTTAGAAACGAAAGGGCCCTTGCTAAGTCTTACACTCGTATCTATAAACAAGTCAAAGTAATTACTTGGACTTAAGTAATTACTTATGAAAAAATATTTTTGCAATGGGCAAGAATTTAAACGAAGTTAGAACCGTCAATGAAAGCAATCCTAAGAATTCTAACCTTTGATAGTTCATCAAGGAATTACTAAACTACAGAGAAAAAATCGTATCTTAAATAATGACATTTACTCAAGTAATTACTATGACTTGTTTATAAATACGGGTGTAAGTCTTAGTTTTTTTGGGGGTGCGGGAAATCTCATCAAATGACTCCTCCCGCTCTAGGCAGAGTGGTAGGGAGTGTCAGACTTCTACTGACTAAAAACCACCCATGTTCCTTCTTAGCCCTTTCTGTCGAGGCCACGGTATCTCTTTCGAACAACCTTCACGACGCGAAAACCTTCAACCTCACTTAAAAATAAAACACAAACCACGAAGAGGATCTCTAGAAGGAAAGAGGCCCTTCCCGTATCTGTTACTAAACATCTTTCATTTATAAGAGGCTGCGAGGAAACGAGAAGAATTAAATTAATTATTTGCTCTCGCTCGACGTCCGCCCCGTCGCGGCAGCTGTTACAAAATGAAGAGAAAAGTTTTAGACGGGCGAGGGACCGATTGGTTTTTGTTTTTTATTAATAAATCTTGGGGTTGAAGGATTTAATGTTGAACGTGTGTTTGTTTTAGGGATTTGTGTGTTGTAAAATGTGACATTATGATTGTTGTTTGGTTTTCAATTTTCGTGCTAACTTGACTTTGAACTGAAATATCCCAAAGAGTTATGGAGATATTCGGAGCTCTCTTGAAGGTTCTTCTAGCTTGAACTTTCTATTTTTATAGGTACTTAATCATCATCATCAGCCTATATAATGTTCCCACTGCAGGCACTCAGACCTCCTCTCTAGAAGAAGGATGGGCTACAATCCACCACGCGAGCCCAGTGCGGGTTGGTAGGTGTCACATGAATTTCAATTTTTTGGTTCTAAGACATGCCGGTTTCCTCACGATGTTTTCCTTCACAGTTGTGAAAACAGCGGTGATGATATAAATTACACAAAGTAATGCGCCTGCTTGGTTCGAACCCACGACTTACCGCTCTCTCCACTACTACTATTCAACAAACAAATTCGTCCGCATCGCTATCAACGGAGAAAATGCCAATAGGGGATCGGACAAAAACAAACGAATTAGTCCGTCAGATAGATTTCCAAAAAATATTGGACACGTATTTTTTCTTTTTTCACTTAAGTAAACAAAAAATGAAGACTTCTAAAACTCGTGTGACGTCATATGTTAGTACATATTGTACCTACAAGTGACGTTTCAAGCCCCACTCCATGATCTTTGACGCGCTTTATCTTTGTCAATTTTTATTGATTTGATAAAACAAAAAATACGTATCCAATATTTTTCGATAATCTAACTGACGGACTAAACAGAATCATATTTTTTTGAGTCAGTCCGATCCCCTACAGTCTATTATTTTAAACGCCATCCGCTGTCGCAATTTCCCACCCGTATGTCACACTCCACATAATCGAGGGACGCTTGCATATTTCCACGCGTTGACGGGGGACTACCGACTACCCCACAATGGGGGATTAATATTTATGAACCCCTCAATGATAATAGTAGTAACTCTGGTGGTATATGAATCTCTTGATGCGGATAGTAAAATGTTAAGTTAGCCTTAGACTCGGCATATTGTGTTTTTGGCACGGAGTTGTGAGAAGACTCGTGGCTAAGTAATATAAGTCAAGTGGTTCTTCAGGGTAAGCAACGCTTGCTGAGGATGATTCGTCGATGGGTGGCCAATATTTGGTACCATCTTTTACATAGCACCCTGAAGATCACGTTAGGTTAGGTTAGGTTGATCCCACCGGAGGACACGGTGGAGCACACTGTGGAGGCGTGCCCTGCTTGGGCAGAGCCCCGCCGTGTTCTCGTAGCGGCGATCGGCGGCGGCGACATCTCGCGTCCGGCCCTGGTGCAAGCCATGGTCCGGGGCGAAGAGGAATGGGACGCCGTCGCCTCCTTCTGCGAAGCAGTGATGCTAGCGGTGGCGGAACGAGAGAGGGAGAGAACCACTCAACGTCCCAGCCGCCGCGGAAGGCGCTCCGGGCGTCGGGGGTCACGCGATGACCTCCGGCCACCGTAGACGCGGGCCTGTGGACGGTGAGTAACGGGCTAGCTCGCCGTCCGGCCGTCGTCATGACGGCAACAGACCGTGTCGGCGGCGCGTACGTGTTCCACGCGCGCCTCAAAGAGATGTCAGCAATATGGAAGGGGCCGACGCCCGTCGGGGCTGTGGATTATCGAAAGGTTAACGCGGCTCCGACACAATGGCTAAGAAGGAACATGGGTTTGATTTTTAGTCAGTAGAAGTCTGACACTCCCCTTCGCTCTGCCCAAGAGCGGGGGGGGTTATTCGATGATTTTCTACCCACCAAAAAAAAGGTAGTTGATCCCGGACTGCGGGTTGTTCGAAAGAGATACCGCGCCCACGGACATAAAGGGCTAAGAAAGAACGTATGGGTGGTTTTCTTTTGTAGCCGGTTGTCATACTTTCTACTACCGTTAGGTAAAGTGTGAAAACCTACTCGTCTTGTGTACTATTCTTAGAATCAAGTCAAATGCCGATCTATTTTCGTATGAAAAGGATGAAAATAGAAAACTAATCAAAATGATATTCGTGGAATATTCGGGACGACATGTTAATTACGTAAGTTGCCAACATGAATGATGTAATGTATAATGTACCAAGATTTTGTAACAATATTCTGATTTAAAAGAGTGTCCATGGAGTTTCTTGCCCGTTCTTCTTCATGAGATCTACGTTAGGGAACTGGCAACTGCAGTACTTTCACAAGTTATTATGCCTTGTGTCTGTGACTGTAGCTTAGGAGTGCAATGCGTCGTTTCGGGAGTTGCTGCGTTGGGCTGCGCGGCGCTGGATGTTACCGGTGGCGTGTGCTGTGGGTGTTGGTGCTCGCGGCGGCGGCGGCGCGTGCCGTGGTGGCGGGTGCGCGGGGCACCGGGTCGCGGGTTGCACGTTGCGGCGTGCATTCGTTGTTCCGAGATTCGGGGTCTCGTGCATTCGTTTTTAGTCAGTAGAAGTCTCCCTTCCGCTCGCCCATATCGGGAGGAGTCATTTGATGATTTCCCAACCTCCACAAAAATACCATAGCCTTAGCCAGTATTATGTTAGAAATGTGTTCAGGTACTGTACACCTCTGCCAAACCCTTCGGGAATTCCAAGCGCGATGTAAAGTAATCTCGAAAACCAAACAATCTAAATCGACCGAATCTCGAACAATGGAAAGTCTTTCTAAATTAGTTTTGTTGAATTATAACAAAATCTAACTTTGCCGGTTACAATATTGAATGGTTTATACTTGCCAGATTTAAATAAACAAACTTTGATAACTTTGAGAGCAGACTTTAGGTGGCAAAGTGGAGGCAGCCTCGATTTGCTAACAGTGAGTCATGAGTTCGAACCCAGTCAGGCGCATTACTTTGTGTAATTTATTTCATCGCCACTGCTCTCAAAACGTGAAGAAACCGACATGTCTTAGAACAAAAAAATCGAATACATGTGCCATCTACCAATCCACACTGGACCCGCGTGGTAGATCATAGTCCATCCCTCTCCTAGAGAGGAGGCCTGAGTCCCTGTAGTGGGAACATTATAGGCTGATGATGATGAATCTAGGTCTCTTCAAAATTCCAGTGAATTGGTGCTCCCACAGCCCACTAGGCCGCATCATCGATTCACATCAGGCTAAAGTATAAAATGGTTCTTAATATTCATTTTTCTGTGCGACTGCGTTCCAAAGATACCTTTGACTTGCAAATAAGGCTGGTTGTAATCTCTGATTCTTGGAAAATGAGGTCGCGATACGTTTCCCTTTGGAAAATAACATGCAAATCGTATTTGTGCATGTCACAGTGAAATCTGTAATTCAGTTCAAATACTTTCTTACAATTCGTTTTCTCTATTATAATTACAAACACAGTTTACTTATCGCTTTCAAAACCTTTAAATATAGAGGAGAGGGATGGGCTATAAACAACCACGCGGGCCCATTGCGTGTTGGTGTGACACACGTCTCCAAATTTTTAGGATCTAAGATATGCCGGTTTCCTCACGATGTTTTTCTTCACCGTTTTTAGAGTACCAGTGATGAAATAAATTACACAAAGTAATGCGCCTGCCTGGGTTCGAACCCACGTCTTACTGTTCGTAAGTCGGGGCCGCCACCACTGGGCCACCACTGCTCTCTCCAGATCAGATCTGCTCTGACCCAGATTAATAATTGGGAAATAATAATAAATAATATCAAATATTAGTTAGGAAATTCGCCGAAGAACCAGGGTCACCGACATAGCTCGCAGAATATGCAAGTTGAAGTGGCAATGGGCAGGCCACATCGCTCGAAGAACAGACAACCGATGGGGTAGGAAGGTTCTCGAGTGGCGACCACGAACCGGAAGACGCAGCGTTGGCAGGCCTCCCACCAGGTGGACCGACGACATCGTGAGAGTCGCGGGCAACCGGTGGATGCAAACGGCAGGCTGCCGATCTTTATGGCGTTCTATGGGGGAGGCCTTTGTCCAGCAGTGGACGTCTAATGGCTGATGATGATGATGAATATCAAATAATGTTTACACACGCCACTTTTTAAAGCATGCTAAAGGACTTTCTACCGAGCACTACCTATCGAAAAATCTGTGTAACGATAATGTTACCGAACCAGATCAATATTTTTATTCTAGCTAAGGTACTATTTTCCCACCTTTACATACCTAACATGATAAGAAAATATTATCTCACTATTCAGACTCGCGTGACCTGTCGATGTGTCGTTATTTCTAACGTTTTTCACTCAAAGTTGCGAATTTTTAGGGTTCCGTACCTAAAAAGGAAAAAATGGAACCCTTATAGGATCTATTTGTTGTCCGTCTATTTGTCTGACAAGACCCTTTTTCTCAGGAACTCGTGGCGGTATTTAGCTGAAATTTATATCAAATTCTCAAGTCTACTGTTCCTTAGAGCTGTGAAAAAATCAAACTTCTGCCAACTTGCCAACGCAATCAAAAGATACAGCCGTTTATGCCGCAAATTTTCAACACTCGCAAGTGAATCAAAACCTACAGGGTACTTCCCGTGAACTCAGAATCTTGAAATTGTGTGCAAAACAACGTCTTATAAGTAGCACAGATAAACGAAAAATTGCGAGAAGCATAATTTTTTAGTTTTATCATGTAATAAAAATATAGCTTAACTTTGGGTTAAGGTCAAAATGGCTAGGTTTGTACGGAACCCTCGGTGCGCGAGTCCGACTCGCACTTAGGTGGTTTTTCTTTCATAAGTTTCGCTTATGCCTTGTTTAAGAATGAAATAATTCCGTCATCATTCTCCTACCCTTATCCTAAAGTATTAAGGGTCGGTAGCTCGTACCACGTCTTACGCCCGTATCTATAAACTTGTCAAAATATGAGGTCCTTATTTTTAACGTGCGGTTATTAGTTACTTTAGGTTCATAATACCTATATCTATCTTTCTATACCAAACAAATCGAAGACATGTGACATCTACCAATCCGCACTGGGCCCCCGTGGTAGATCATATAGCCCATTCCCTCTCAAAAAGAGAGGAGGCCTGTGTCCCAGCAGTGGGAACATTAATAGGCTGTTGACAGACCAAACCCTTAGAGCTATAAACATAACATTTTGCAAACGTATTCCTCATAAGACGTATGTATCCAGTTATCCACTAAGAAAGGATTTTTCTAAATTCAACCCTAAGGTGAAACACGGGATGAAAGTTTATATGGATAATAATCGTTATCTATATAAATAAAAAGAGAAGTCCTGACTGACTGACTGACTGATTGACTGACTGATTGACTGACTGACTCATCAACGCCCAGCCCAAACCCTTGGACCTAGAAAGCTGAAATTTTGTACAGTGGTTCCCTTTATTAGCAACCCCTAAGGGTGTTAAATAGGGGATGAAAGTTTGTATGGAAAATCTGGGGGCACGGCAGTGCCCCCGCCGAGTCGAGCGCGAAGCAAACACTGCCGTACCATCCTTTACTGGAACCATTTCGCCGCATTTTCAGGCCCCTATTTGAGAACCTCTGGATAAGACCAGAACGCTGAAATTTTCGTCATCCAGTAAGCTATACAATCACACTTAAAATAAAAAGTTTCAAGTCTGTAGGTCATTTAGTTCCGAAGTTAAGCGAAAGCAAAGTTTCGCATTTATGAAACTCACTCACTCACTCACTCATGATCATCAAAATAGAACTAGTACTTCCCATAAACTCAGAGAGCTGAAATTTGGTACAGAGTTAGGGTTTAATGGCCACATAAAGGGAAAACTATAAAAAGTAGGAAAATCGAAAAAAAAAAAAAATGTTGTAAATAAGAAAATCTAATAAAATAAATCAATGTGCCCACGTTTCCACAAAAAGAAGTGAAATCCCAACAAAAACATTCTGTAAAAAACTAGCCAAGTCTCGATGGAGCTGCTTGTTTTTCTCTAAAAAGTAATGAAATCTAGACAAAGACGTGCCAAGTCTAAGGTTCCTTATTGCGATTTCTTTATTATTATAGTTAATGTTGTGTGACTTGGCCGTTGTTCATTTCGTTTAGTTCGGTCATTTTTCTTCTTGGCGTCCAATTACCAATACCAGTATGGGTTATTATCTCGCTTAACAATCATAGGTAGTTACACAACGAACAACGGCCAAGACACACAACATTAACTATAATAATAAAGAAATCGCATTATGGAACCTTAGACTTGGCACGTCTTTGTCTAGATTTCATTACTTTTTAGAGAAAAACAAGCAGCTCCATCGAGACTTGGCTAGTTTTTTACAGAATGTTTTTGTTGGGATCGACATTTTCACGAGGGCGAAGCCTGGCAAAAGCTAGTTTCAGATATTTCCGACATCCACGCGAGCAAAGCCGCGGGCAAAATCTAGTCATCTCATATAGATATTTACGCCAGTTGAGATTTTTTTACAATATTACATTTCCTGTTTCCATTTTCTATCAGGCTTGCCTGAGCTCGAGCGGGATCACTACAAATCTAGCTTCGGCGTCGACTGATACACAAATAACTTCAATGTGCCTATTATTACTACATCTGATACATAACATACTAGCTTTTATCTGTGGTTTCACTCGCATGGAGAACGATTTTTTTTTCAAGGGGCCTCTTAGCATAAAAACTTTTGGCTACAAAAGAGTTCCAAAAGTACTGAAAAAAATAACTGTTTTTAGTGTTCCGTACCTCCTACCTTATTTCGGAAGTTGGAGATTATCTTTGGTTCGTAATCTTTTTTTGCCACCGGCATTCAACAGTAAAGTTGTTTTAGACTTTTTTTTATTTTATCCCGTTTAGTTGTAGACCACACAAATTCATGTCATGAATGAATTTTACATTAAAACTAGGAGTTATTAAGCGCATCAGGTAAACTGGCCTTAGAAAAAAAACAAATTAGAACCACCTTTTATTAAGGAGCGGTAGTCGTCAAATGACCTACACTGAGCAGGGTAGAAGGGAGTGTCAGAAGCTTCTGACTAACTCCGTTACTAAACCGTTACTCATTCGAACAAATCTTCGCAGGAAAATAGAACCACCTACACTTATCATCATCATCAACCTATAGGTAATGTTCCCACTGCAGGGACTCAGGCCTCCTCTCTAGGAGAGAAATGGGCTTTAATCTACCACGCGGGCCCAGTGGAGATTAGTAGATGTCACATGTCTTTGAATTTTTTGGTTCTATATGTAAAACATGCCGGTTCGCTCACGATGTTTTCCTTCACCATTTTGAGAGCAGTGGTGATGAAATAAATTACACAAAGTAGGTAATGCGCCTAACGGGGTTCGAACCCACGATTTACTGTTCGTAAGTCGGAGCCGCCGCCACTGGGCCACCACTGCTCCTACACTTATGAAATAGATTAAAAACCTAGCACCTCTTTTTTCTTCTCCTTCGCTTCGCTCTTGACAGAGCGGTCGTGGTCACTATGAACTGTGTCCAATCGCAGGTGTAGTTGTTACTCGCCTCACGATTTCTCTCCATCTGGTTCGGTTAGAAGTCAATCTGGCGCATTCATTGACAGGGCCTCCAATCGCGGATTTTACTTGGTCGGTCCACCTCATCGGTGACCGCCCGCGTGGCCTATTACCTTCCACTCTGCCCTGCACCACAAGACGTTCTATGGAGTCATTGTTCCGCCTGGAGACATGCCCAAAGAACTTAAGTATCCGAGACTGTACTAGTGCTGATAGACGCTGTTTGATGCCGAGTTCTTGGAGTATGGAGACGTTTGTCCGGAATTCAGTCCATGATACACCAAGCATTCTTCTCCAGCACCACATTTCTAGAGCATCTACTTTTTTCTTTTCCAGTTCTCGCAATGTCCACGTCTCAGCTGCGTACAGAAATATAGGGAATACAAGAGTACGGACGAGCCACCTAGCACCTACACTTTATGAAATAAATTAAAAACCTTGTCTAAAACCACCACAAAAGCATAGTTTTCATTACCCATTGAACTCTGACCTGTTACTTAACTAGCCTATTTCACAATTTGGTGCGGAAGCCTTATAACCACCTGTATAGTATTACATTCCTTTTATTTTATATACTACCCAAAAGTCGTGGGTTTACTCGTAATTTCTTTTGGTAATAGCAGGCGCGGTCGCAGCCTGAAATTTTGGAGGGGGTCACTCACTACACTAATAAAAAATAGGTATCTGGAATAAACTAGATGTTATTTTGGCCATCGTAAAAACACCACTAGATGTCAGCAAACTATAAATGTATCGCTGTTTGTGGATGGCTAGAAATTTTCTTTTAATATTTGGCAAATTTTTGAGATTTTACAATTTGATCTTAGATTTTGGGGGGGGTCATGTCCCCTGTGACCCCCCCCCCCCCCCCCTTCGGACCGCGCCTGGGTAATAGTAATAGTCCTCCTGACCGTTTTCGGCCACGGCGGCCAATCTTAGCAGAGATTAGCCAACTGCGCGGGAGATATTATAGTGAACAAGTGTGTGCGCAGGCACAGGTGCACTCTCTGTTCCTTTTCTCTCATAGACCGATGGGACGGCAATCCGACCACGACCGGAGAGAGATCAGGCGCAGGACCAACGGCTTAATGTGCTTTCCGAGGCACGGGGGTACTATACCGCCAACTTCCAAACTCCGGGCTACTACTGGGAAATTTCTAATGAAAAACCCAACAGCACTTTTGGTAATAGTAGGTCAAGGGGCACGAGGCTCCCGTTGGGGCTGCGGGTTGTTCAAAAGACATACCGCGGCCTCGACACAAAGGGCTAAGAATAAGAACGAACATGGGTGTTTGTAGTCATTAGAAGTTTGACACTCCCTTTCGCTCTGCCCAAGAGCGGGAGGGGTATTTGATGAATTTCCAACCACCCAAACAAAAAGGGGCACGTGGCTAAAGAATCAGCCATAAGACGTCCACTGCTGGACAAAGGCCTCTGCCACAGAACGTCATAACGAACGGCAGCCTGCCGTTTGCATCCACCGGTTGCCCGCGACTGTCACGATGTCGTCGGTCCACCTGGTGGGAGGCCTACCAACGCTGCGTCTTCCGGTTCGTGGTCGCCACTCGAGAGCCTTCCTACCCCATCGGTTGTCGGTTCTTCGAGCGATGTGGCCTGCCCATTGCCACTTCAACTTGCATAATCTGAGAGCTATGTCGGTGACCCTGGTTCTTCGGCGGATTTGGTCTTAATCTACTCGGACTCCGGAAAAACGGTAACAAAGAGTAATCGTGGGGTGTCGTAAAATTTAAAGAGCCTTTCGTAAGTCAAGTAATCCTTGAGTACGTATTGTCCTTTAGAAAATTCGACACTTTTTGAGTGGCCAGTTCCGTTAAAATTTCTGCTGAATGACTTTTTAAGAACATAAAATATTCTCATACTAGAGGAAGTTTGAAAATGGCGCCTGTTACAGAAAAAAATAAAGGAAGTCGTCTATCTTGGTATGGTCATGTAATGAGGGAAATTATACACATGTGACTTATAAACAAGTGATGGACATTAATGTTAATGGATGGAGAGGGAGAGGAAGGCCAAAAAAATAAGAATAAATTGTGTGAAGAATGACATTAAACAGAAAGGAGTAAATTATGCCATGATGTCTGACAGGGAAGTTTGGAAGAAGAAAAGTGTTGCGCCGACAAACTCAAACCATTTATTTCAATTAAGCCATTACAGGCACTTTTGAATGTCAGAAGAACATTTCACAAAGAAAAACGAAACTACGAGTGGAATACGTCATTCCGAAAGTCACCACGCCGAACCACACGCCACCGAATGCCCGCAACAACGAACACTGTGGGCACGAAAGCACGCAGCGACGCACACCGCAACAACGAATGCACGAGACACCGAATCACGGAACAACGAATGCACGCCGCAACGCGCAACCGCCGCCCCGCGACCCGGAGCCCCGCGCACCCGCCGCCACACGCTCCCACACCCACTGCACTCGCCGCCGGTAACATCCGGCGCCGCGCAGCCCGACGCAGCAACTCCCGAAACGACGCATTGCACTCCTAAGCTACAGTCACAATCACAAGGCATAATAATAACTTGTGAAAGTACTGTAGTTGCCACTAAATAATGACATATGAAATAATGACACCAAATAGAATAAGACAAGGGTAGACAAGGGTAGTAAGATGATAATATGGCAGTAGTGCCACCATAATAGCCCTAGAACCAATGATCGTTGAGGTAGACGCGTTCTTGAGTAGGGACCGCGAATTTGTAAGAGCATTTAGGGATGCCCTTGGTTTAGTGCAGTGACGATCTCTGCAAGGTGGCTGATAGCAACTGAATGAGAGTTGTCGAATATCGAGTTGAATGGTGTCAAAATCACCATCATCCTAGCCTAGCCTTTTCCCAACTATGTTGGGGTCAGCTCCCAGTCTGACCGGATGCAGCTGAATACCAGTATTTTTCATGGAGCGACTGCCTATCTGACCTCCAGAACCTAGTAAATACTAAGTAATACGATACCCATTGATAAGTCTGGTTGTCAGACTTTCAGGTCACTGACTAGTTACCTATCATCATCATCATCATCAGCCTATATTGTTCCCACTGCAGGGACTCAGGCCTCCTCTCTAGGAGAGGGATGGGCTATCTACCACGTGGGCCCAGTGCGGATTGGTAGATGTCGCATATCTTCGAATTTTTGGTTCTAAGTTAAGCCGGTTTCCTCACGATGTTTTCCTTCACCGTTTTGAGGTTTTTTCCTACACCTTTACCTGTAACGACTGCCAAAGACCTATATATAGCAGAACGGAACCAACAGCTTAACATGCTATCCGAGGCACAGAGGAAACCCGGTATGTAATGTGCGGTCACCCATCCACAGACCGACCTAGGCTAGCGCGGCTATCGACCCAAAAGTGGCAGTTATTATTAAGCCACGAGCTCCTCTGAGTGGTGTCAAAACAGAAAAACTTAATATTTTATTTCACACTAGCTTTTGCCAGCGGCTTCGCCCGCGTGAAAATGACGATTTTCCACACAAACTTTCATCCCTTATTTAACTCCCTTAGGGGTTAAATTTTGAAAAATCCTTCCTTATTCCTTGTCTACATTATAAAGGGAACCTCTGCAAAATTTCAGCTTTCTAGGTCCAAGGGTTTGGGCTGGGCGTTGATGAGTCAGTCAGTCAATCAGTCAGTCAGGACTTCTCTCTTTATTTAAGCGGATAAAACTACAAAGCCACTCACTGACTCACTGATTGACATGTCGTTTCTCGGAATGGGTGAGAGATGGGTTAGGGGTATGAGACTAGCTTTTGCCAGCGGCTTCGCCCGCGTGAAAATGACGATTTTCCATACAAACTTTCATCCCCTATTTAACTCCCAGGGTAGAATTTTGAAAAATCCTTCCTTATTCCTTGTCTACAAAGGGAACCTCTGCGCAAAATTTCAGCTTTCTAGGTCCAAGGGTTTGGGCTGGGCGTTGATGAGTCAGTCAGTCAGTCAGTCAGGACTTCTCTTTTTATTTATATAAATAGATAGATAGATAGATAGATAAGCCTACATGGTCACATATAAAACGTCTAGAATAAGTGCACGGTTCGGGTCGGTCGTTTCTTATGGAGAAGAACCGGCAAGAAACTCCATGGTTCCCCATGGTGAAAAAAAAAAAAATTGAAACTTTTTATTTTTACATCATGCATTCATATGTTAAAATAATACAGCAACATTAGCGCTTAAAAAAACAAACATTAATAAACAAACAATAAACATAATAAACAATAAACATGCAATGCAATGCATGCAATGTTTTAATAAACATTTTTTCTTTCTTTCTTTCTTAATCTTTGTCAAGATTATGTGCGCTAGTGGTTGGTGTGCGTTTGAAGAGGCCTATGTCCAGTAGTGAACTGCTGTAAGCATACTGAAAATGTTCTCGAATCCCGCAATGGACGGGTTTGAATCCCATGTCGGGAAAAGTGTTAGTGAGCATTGAGGTTTTTTAATCGACTGCGTTTAGTTGGCCGAAGTCTGAATTTACACCCGGTTGATAGTAATAGTTATGCCTACTACTAAAAAGAGCAGTCATGGTTCCCTGTGGTGGCGGCGCGGCCCCGACTTACGAACAGTAAGTCGTGGGTTCGAACCCAGGCAGGCACCTTACTTTTTGTAATTTATTTCATCACCGCTGTTCTCAAAACGGTGAAAGAAAACATCGTGAGGAAACCGGCATGTCTTAGAACCAAAAAGTTCGAAGACACGTGACATTTACCAACCTGGACTGGGCCCGCGTGGTGGATTATAGCCCATCCCTCTCCGAGAGAGGAGGCTGATGATGATGAAATATAGAACTGTTACCTTTGCCTAACATATAGGACATTAAAAAACTAAAAAACCCGACTTACTAAAAAACTTGGAAGCAGGCGGGGTTCTATTTTTTTCATTTCATAATTTAATATTTAAATGAACCCCGCCTGGTTCCAAGTTTTGTTTATTTAATTTAAAATGTGCTTGTTTTTTTGCTTTTCAGTTTTTTCAGTCGGGTTTTTTAGTTTTTTAACAACTTTTTTTATTTCCAACTTTTTAGTTCTTTCGTTGGTCGCTTAAAATTCTTCGCAGATGATTTAACTTTTGTGCTTGTTTATAGGATTTGTCAGTTTGGATTTCTTTAAAACATATAAAACCCTTTATTTTGATACCCTACTCGATTGTATTGGTTTTTTTTTTTTTTTTAACTCCGCGATTTGGCCCCCGAAATCCGCAATTTTTCTGTGTTTTGTTTTAATTTTAATGTGGCCTATAACACTTGCGCCATCAAGACGAATCTAACGACGTATATTTCATTCAAATCCCTTCATCCGTTTAGGAGTTATGAGGGAACAAAGAAACGGACATACATACATACGCACGTCAAACACATAACCCTCCTTTTGGGCTTCGCCGCAGTCGGGTAAAATAGGCGTAAAGCTGTGTACGTCTTAAACAATATATGTAATTTCTTCTATGTTTACTTCTGGGCCCACTTAAAATAAAACAGACCCAAGCGAGTAATTTTACTCCGACACAGTTTCAGTTAAAGTTTCGTGTCGTCGCGTCTGTGACCTTGTAATGACACACGCTGACCGAATTTTCTTTACTACTACTATATTAACGCAAGATTACTGTGTATATACAGACCTACAGTATGTTAGTTTCATCGAGGGACAGATTGAAACCCGCAATAGGGCCATGCTTACATGATACTAATAAACATATGAAATAATGATAAATAACAGATAGAACCATAATAAACATTTCAAAAAATTCTCACAACCCTTGCGCTTATTACAGAAAAAATGTGTCAATGACTTTTAGGTACAATTCATTTTTTTCATTTAATATTTTAAAACTGGCGTAGGTCAATGGCAAAAGAGAAACGTCTAATGAAGTGAGATCTGGAGAGCATGCAGGCCATGGCCACATTATGTCACAAATTAGGTCATAGTTTTTATTACATTCGGGACATGGGAACGAGAATCGAATATTGAATACCTTCCCTCAATACTGCCCTCGTTTGACCTAACATAATGTATATTTCCTATACTGGGTGTTTCTTTAAACTGGAGCCCCCGTTTAAACTTGCCCACTTACTTGCCCCTTTACTGACACTTGCCCAAAATAAAATGATTTGGGTGTAATCATTATAATTTGGGCAAGTGTCAGTTGTCCACAAAAATATTTGGACCCACTTCTGATGTAAAGGTATTATGCAAGGAAAGTTTCAATCTATCTCTTGTACACTTGTATATAATTATTAAAGTAAGTAAAGTAAAGTTACTTCAGTTGAAACAATTACTTAAGCAACCATTTTTTTTTTAGAATAGACAATAATTTAATCAAGTTAAATAAAAGCTTATAATTTAAAAACATCACAATGACGGAGCAACAACTGCCTATCAGTTACGTTAAAGATACTTTTACATCCATTATTTTGTTGCCAGTTACTAAAATATCAGCCTTGACACATCCAAGGCCGAAATGTGGGTAGGCAGCCAAAAACAATGAAGACTTCCGGTCTAAATAAAGGCCTCTACAAAGAATTAATATCGCTCTTAAAATAATGTTGTCAAGACATGACCTATTTGTATGGAGACTATAATATTGTTTATCTATATAAATAAAAAGAGAAGTCCTGACTGACTGACTGACAGACTCATCAACGCCCAGCCCAAACCCTTGGACCTAGAAAGCTGAAATTTTGCACAGAGGTTCCCTTTATAATGTAGACAAGGAATAAGGAAGGATTTTTCGAAATTTAACCCCTAAGGTATTTAAATAGGGGATGAAAGTTTGTATGGAAAATCGTCATTTTCACGCGGGCGAAGCCGCTGGCAAAAGCTAGTAAATAATAAATATATAGTGAAACCGACTTCCAAAACATAAAAAAGTGAAAAAAAGCTAAATCAAACAAACAAAAGCCACCAACTTCAGAAGCCAGTTATTTTCCATATTTTTTTTTTTGTTTGAAGTTGTTCTTATTGTTTAGGTAGGTAAAATTTAACCAACCATTAGACGTGTCTAAATAAAAGTATTTCTTGGATTTTCATGCATCGCCGCGTAAAAGGTACCTAGGGGAAATGAACTTTAGTTCCACGGACTCAAATAGGTAAAGCTTTACACTTCCATATTTATTCTGCGAACCGCCACTTTAAGGAATATGTTAGACGACAAAAAAAAATTGACCCGTCAGATAGATTTCCAAAAAATATAGGGCAATATATTTTTTTTTCATGTAGGTAAACATAAAATGAAGGCGATACAGTGCTTCGAAAACTCGTGTGACTTCACATTTCAGGACATTTTTAAACCTAAAAGTGACGTCTCAAGCCCCCACTTATGATCTATTTATTATAAGTATAGATGACGCGTTTTATCTTCGTAATTTTGTAATAAAACAAAAAACACGTATCCAATATTTTTCGATAATCTAACTGACGGTCTAAACAGAATCATACTTTTTTTAGTCAGTGGACATCCCTATTCACTGCCGGCGTCGGTTTCCTCACCGATCATTAACATCATTATAATAAGATCTATGCAAAGTTCGAGTGAATCGGTTTCTTCTAGGAAAGTACCATGTGCTCCAACCTAGGCTGCGTTTAATGTGGTGTTCACTGGAAACACTATTTAGGTTAGGAATGGCTCTGCATAGGTCGTCTTGGCGCTCTACTATTTACAAAAATATAAAATCTTTCGAAAAACAGCGAGTCGAAACACTGAACGAAAAGCGCCAAATACGTAAAGAGAGACCTAAGCCCTCCTACACCTATACCTACAACTCTGCCGGTCAACTCTACTGCTTTAACTGTGACCGGGTATTTAAAAGCACATTCGGTCTCGTCAGCCATATAAGGGCACACGCTAGGAAATAGCTTGTAAGGGTCACCGTTACCGAAATCGGTAAGGAGGACTATATATTTAGGTTTAGAATAAAACCACCAAATTATCAGTAAGTATAGATGAACCACTTTATGGATGCGTGCACTGATCGCTGCCCGAGTTAAGTGAGGACCAGTCGCCAGATATAGAACTATTGATGAGATACATGGGGTAACGAACCACTTTCGAGAATGTGATTACAAGTACACAGGTATCGCTTATTTAATTGTACAGGATTTAGCCATGAGCTTCAGTACCAATTCAAACACGCAAAAAACATAAACGAACATCAATCATGGACATTAATATACCGACACCCATAAATTTTCTATAAGTAGGTACTTTGCCCCTAAAAATCTTAATCCAGGAGTGAATTATGGACATTGCCTCAGGAAAGTTAAGTTTGTGGAATAAATTTAAATTTCAATACAGGCAGCAGCTTTGGACGTTATTGCGCACCTATACATTTTGTGGGGAGACGTTGGGTTCTAGCTTTCGTATTTGGCCTAAGTATTTCGATAAGGTTAGGATCACGGGAGATGGATCGATGAAAATAGATGAATAAAATAAACTTTGTTATTGCATTCGAAGTGAAATTCACACCTGAGCGAGGCTTTGGAGCCGAGAACTATATATATAAGGTCCCATTTAAATAGGTGGACACAGCGTTCAGTAGGTCTAACCAAAGATATCTAAACAAAAAAAACATCAGATAAAGTATTTTTTTTTTACTTAAAATAATAAATTGCCGGCGCTCTAGAACAAACTCATTTTTTCTTATTACTATTTTTTACCATCGTCCTAATTTTGGTGGTCTGAATGATTTCTGAAATTTTGTCCACCTATTTTAATGGGACCTTATATAGTATATACCTCCACAACTCAGATAGTACTGTTTAGTAGGATACCCCATTTTTTGATGTGACGCAAATCATCAAATTACGCCTCCCGCTCTGGGCAGAGCGGTAGGGAGAGTCAAACTTCTACTGAATAAAAACCAACCATGGTTCCTTCTTAGCCCTTTGTGTCGAAGCCGCGGTATCTCTTTCGAACAACCTACAGCCCCGACGGGGACTCTTGCTTCCCTTACTCCGTCGGCGGTTACCCGACACGAGACATCCGGCGTAAAAACCACCTCACTCTCTCCTCTCTCTGTCTCTCCTAACTCACTTATCTTGCTGTGCCCGACAGGGTCCATGTGATCTAATTTTAAGTTTTACCACCTAAGTACTACATGTGGAATGCAATAAAGTATTGAGTATTGAGTAAAACCAACGGCTTATCCGGCCGAAGAATCCAACTCGGATGGGCAGCGTTCGGGAAACTACGCGACATCTTTTCGTCCAAAATTCCGCAGTGTCTCAAGACGAGGGTGTATAACCAGTGTGTGTTGCCAGTGATGACTTATGGCATAGAGACATGGTCCTTAACTGCTGGCCTCTTAGAAAAGCTCAGAGTCACGCAACGAGCCATGGAGAGGGCTATGCTCGGAGTTTCTTTGTGCGACAGAATCCGGAATGAGGAAATTCGCCGAAGAACCAGGGTCACCGACATAGCTCGCAGAATATGCAAGTTGAAGTGGCAATGGGCAGGCAACATCGCTCGAAGAACGGACAACCGATGGGAAAGAAAGGTTCTCGAGTGGCGACCACGAACCGGAAGACGCAGCGTTGGCAGGCCTCCCACCAGGTGGACCGACGACATCGTGAGAGTCGCGGGCAACCGGTGGATGCAAACGGCAGGCTGCCGATCTTTATGGCGTTCTATGGGGGAGGCCAGGGTCCAGCAGTGGACGTCTAATGGCTGATGATGATGATGATGAACGGCTTATCGTGCTTTTCGATGCACGGCGGTATCGTCCAACTTCCAATTCCCGGTCTGCTACTGAGAATCTGTTTTGGATAACCCCAACAACACTTTGCCAGACCAGGTTATCGAGCCGTTCCCAACTAATTTGGGGTCAGCTTCCAGTCTAACCGAATGCAGTTGATTAGCAGTATTTTACATGGAGCGACTGCCTATCTTACCTCCACAGCCCAGTTAGTACGACTTAGGTGACAACTCATCCACAAAATATTTCATCCGCGGATGAAACGTCACCCTTTCAACATTTTAAAGCGACGACTCATCCGCAAGTTCGGATGAGTCACACTTGTATCCCCTTCCTAGTTTGTATATTTGGCCGATATGACCACATTAATATTAACTACGCGACGACTCATCCGAACTTGCGGATGAGTCGTCGCCTTAAAATTTTGAAAGGGTGACGTTTCGCGTTTCATCCGCGGATGAAATATTTTGTGGATGAGTTGTCACCTAAGTCAATAATAATAATAAATAATACAGCTACTCTTTTACCCTTTAAGACCGACGAGGGACAGACTTTGACAATGTTGTTGAAACAGTCAAAGATGTCCAAATGACAGCCTGGACCAACAGCTTAACGTGCTTTTCAAGGCATGAGGGAAACTCGGTATATAATTTCTGGTCACCCATCCACAGACCAACCTAGGCAAGCGCGGCTGGTATTATCTAGCCACGAGTTCCTACATTGTGTAAGAAAAACTGGCCAAGTGCAAGTTGGACTTGTACATGAAGGGTTCCGTACCCGCGGACCGGGCGTCGGGGGTCACGCGATGACCTCCGGCCACCGTAGATGCGGGCCTGTGGACGGTGAGTAACGGGCTAGCTCGCCGTCCGGCCGTCGTCATGACGGCAACAGACCGTGTCGGCGGCGCGTTCGTGTTCCGCGCGCGCCTCAAAGAGATGTCAGCAAGGAGGGGCCCGCAAGGGCCGACGCCCGTCGGGGCTGTGGATATCGAAAGGTTACCGCGGCTCCAACACAAGGGCGAAGAAGAAGGAACATGGGTTTGGTTTTTAGTCAGTAGAAGTCTGACACTCCCCTTCGCTCTGCCCAAGAGCGGGGGGGGTTATTCGATGATTTTCCACCCACCAAAAAAAAAAAAGGGTTCCGTACCATGACTTCTTATTGGTTTTCCTGTAATATATACGTGTTGAACTAATTTCTGTTTTTTTTTTTACAGAATTTTAGGCCCAGTAGTTTCGGAGATAAGGGGGGGAATGGTCGGACAGACAGACAGACACACGAGTGATCCTATAAAGGTTCCGTTTTTTCGTTTTGAGATACGGAACACTAGAAATTACTAAAAAAAAAACAAGTAGGTACCTACCTGTCTTATAAGGAATCCACAAAAAATTTGTGAACGAAAAAAATGTTTCACATTGAAATTGGTACGTATCCGACCAACACGTTATTAAAAGTTAGAGGAAATTTAACGTCTAATTACTTTTAAAAACAAACCGAACGGAAAGCCAACCCAGCCAATGTTTTTCTTAACTAATTAATTTATAGAGGTATTTCTTAGTTAGTTTATTTTTAAGTTTGTTTGTTTTTTAAGTTTTTTTTCATTGTGTTTGTTTTTTCATTGTTCATTTTCCTGAACTCATGATCGTATTCTACTTATAATGTATGTTTTTCTTCTTTCTTTTATGTACAAAAAAAATGTGCCTGTTAAAAAAACGTTACGAAAGTACTCATTACGGATAGTATTCTAGTATCACAAATTCAAGAGCACTTTGATTATATTTCCGTCTCGCTCTGTCTAGAGAGAAACTCATTTCCAGGACAAAATTAACCTTATTGTTATCAAGAAATTTCTACATTCTCATGTTTTCCTGGTACCTAATTGTTTATCACAGGTTATAGGACTCGATTTCTACAAAAACTGGACGTTTTTTTTTATTTTTCAGCAATTATATCTTTCGTATTACAAAAATATAGCACCAAAGAGTGTTAGGAACAAGCTAAAGTAAACATACAATGGCTTCTTAGATGATTTTTGACATTAACTTTTATGCTAGACATATTTCAGCTCATAATTTTCCTGAAAAAGTTAAGAAAACACAATTTTAATCTAAAAACGTACCATTAAAACCTCTATACGGCTCCAGAATGTCACAAAACCACCAGTGTTTGCAATCACAATGATAAAGCACAGGGGCAACCACTAAAACTTATACTAAAATCACAAAATCTCACTTCCATTGTCCCATTTTAGGTTCTTTAAATAAAAACTCCAGATATTTTCGCGCGAACACAACTCGAATGCATCTTGATTTTATTGCAAAGGAAAGAACGCATTCAGCCTATTTTTTACGCGGCTGATGTCAACCGTTTTGAGGAACTTACTGATTATTTCATGGCCTAGAGCCTATACATAGTTATGTAAAACAACTTAATTGTATATGTACAGAGAATTTTGGACTTTGCTTGGATGTGTTAGAGTATATTTTTGAGTGGTAGCAAGAATGGGGTTGCGATATCTTCAACTCACCCCTCTTTTACAAGACTAGGGGTGTGCCATCGATTTTGTTTGGAGTTACCGTTTCGTTTTACGTTATTAAAAGCGGTTGGGTAAGTTCGGGTATATTCACCGACACTTCTGTATGCTTCGTAAAGTATGTGCGATCTTTGACAGTGTGTTCAGGTGCCCTATTATGACGTCTTAAAACAGTCCTAACTTAATCTTATTCCAGTGTGGAAACGTGCCAGAACTATACAGGGTGTCTAGCGTCATCTCTTATCCACACTGGATTAGGAATAAGTTAGGACTGTTTTAAGACGTCATAGTAGGGCCCCTGTGCTACAAGGTTCCTTTTGGAAATCCAGACTCCGTGGTTGCTACTGAGAAATATCCAACGGATTTTTTTTTATAGCCCTTTTTCAGATATAATTCTTATTAAATATTTTTTTTTTTGTATTTTTCTTGTATTTTTTTTTTTAATTTTGTTTTTTTTTTTTGTGGTGCCCCTTGGCAAAGGCCTGGAAACGGAAGAAGCAAATACCCAATAATAGATGGCAGACCTGGGAATCAAACCGAGGATCTCATACTCAGCCGCATGCATAAATGACTACAAAATAATAATAAAAAGTTATTTGCTGAAAGTTGTTGTTGTTGTTGTGTGTCTGTTTGCAGAAGTTGTATCTTACATAGTCATTAGTGACCTCCTTTGCAGTAAATGATATACCTGTGCTAGTAGTTTCTTACCTTAGGTTTTGAATGTCTACATTTTTAACTTCTGTCGCCTTACTACAGTAACTTATAAATAGTTAACGGTAGCGTTATTTGTCAACCGTTTATTTTCCGTTAAAATTTTCTGCGCACATCACTAAACCACCCCCTCCGCAGTGTTACTAGATTACAAAAAATATATTCTACTAATTGTTAAGTTTGTAATATAAAATGAAAATATACCATTTCCTTATTAAATCTAATTCTTCCGCTCTCGTAACCTCTTTTAGTATATTAAAATATTCTTCATTAAATTATGTTCTTTAGAATTTTGTGCCTAAGCTTTACCACTGCAACGTCCGGGACACAATTTACACACTTTTGCCGTGCGAGAGATTTAATTGAGAATTACCATGGTAGCTAACAAAGTATTGTTCAAAATATACAAAAAATGCTCTGTCTATACAACAGTGACGCGGATCGATAGAATTATGACGTTAAGCTGTGCTTATGACAGCAAGCTTTTAGATGGGTGACCATTTTCCACTAAGTTTTTACACAGAGTCGAGTAAAGAGTATTTTTTAAATTTTGTTATATTTTTTAAGTCGGAGAGTTAATATTCGGTGAATAGATGAAATATCACTATCACTATACATATTATAAAACATTCCTCCGCCGCGTCTGTATGTCTGTTTGCGATAAATTCAAAAACTATTGCACCGATTGTCAATCTGTTTCCACCAATAAACAGAGTGGTTCTCGAGAAGGTTTTAGTATACATATAATTTAGTATCAGCTAGTTAGTTATAAACACAAGCAAAATCACAGTATTTGCTTAATTTCAAAAGAAATATAATCGTATCTTCCTGCCCTTGGCCCATTATGCTACTTTATGTAGACGCAACACGTTTTTTTTCTTCCTTTTTCGAAACACGTTTTCTTTTCCTTAAAAAGAAAAGTACAATAGAAAAATAAAAATTACTTAAGCACAAAGAAAAAGATAAAATGTTATTGGTATAGAAGACGGCTCTAATGAGGCGGTTAGCTAAGATGTTATAATTAGCCTAATTAACACCGATGTTTCTGGTAATTTTCCGTTGAAAACCTTGTTTTCGTAAATAAAGTTGTTTTAGAACTTAGAAAAAATATAAAAATGTTTGTTTCATTTACAATGGGCATTCCGAGGAGGTCGTGGTTTAATAATTACTGCCACTCGGGTCGATCTTTAGGTTAAGCCACGCTTGCCTAGGTTGGTCTGTGGATGGGTGACCGCCCATTACATACCGAGTTTCCTCCGTGCCTCGGAAATCACGTTAAGCTGTTGGTCCCGGCTGCCATATATAGATCTTTAGCTGTCGTTACAGGTAGTCAGAGACCTGAAAGTCTGACAACCAGTCTTAACAAAGGGTATCGTATAGCCCAGTATTAACTGGGTTGTGGAGGTCAGATAGGCAGTCGCTCCGGTTAGACTGGAAGCCGACCCCAACATAGTTGGGAAAAGGCTAGGCATTTCGATACATAATATTGGAGATTTGCTACCTCCGTGGTCGAGTGGTTTAGGCGTTTGCCTTGTGACCCGGTGGTTGTGGTTTACTTTCCCACGGGAAGTATAATACTTGGGAAAGTTGTTTCCAGTTTGGCTAGGACCTTGCAAGATTGAATCACCTGATTGTCTGTCAAAAAGATGATTCCGTGCTTCGGAAGGTACGTATAACCCGGTGGTCCCGGCCGCCAAATGGCGGTTGTCAAACTATGTCGGAGGCCTTTGGGGCGGTTTAGACTCTGACATAGGTGTGTGGGATCGTTAGACCTTACTGCCCTTTCGATACGATAAGAAGATAAGATTGGAGATCATCTTTTAAGCAAGGAATAAGGATGTTGCCTGACAAAAAAAAATTGAGTCCCTCAGTTAGATTATCAAAAAGTATTCATAATAAAAATTGACGAAAATAAAACGCATGAAAGTTCGTGAGAGATAAAATGTACTGCAATTTGACGTCACACGAGTTTTCGAAGCACTGTATCGTCTTAATTTTTTGTTTACACGAAAATAGAAAAAAAATGTGTACAATATTTTTTTGTAAATTTATCGATCTGACAGACTAATTCGATGTTTTTTGTAAACTACCCTATTGTAGTCGGCTAACTTTCTAACCGGATACGCCTAGCTAGAGGTTCGTCGAAAATTAAAACGGCTTTCAAAGCACTCAATTATTGTTTAGAGAAACAATATTGAAACGGGAAAGAATTTTAATGCAGGATAACATTGTCTAAGGAAAACCGATTGAGGAAATGAAATAATTACATAATATAACATCACGTCTGTAATCCCCGGAGGTATAGGCAGAGGTGTACCTAAGTAAGTACTTATAACCACATTTGCCAGTTATAATTCACGACGGCACGGTTGGCGCAGAGGCTGAGCGATTGGACTGCTGCGCTGCGTGTCGCGGGTTCGATCCCCGCACGGACCAATATTTGAATGGCCTACAGATAGTTGTTTCGGGTCTGGGTATTTGTGAATGTGAGTTTAAATGTTTGTGAACGCACCCACGATACAGGAGAAATCCCTAGTGTGAGGCAAAAGTTTCTAAAAAAAGAAAAAAAAAGAAAAATAAATTAAGTCTTCATTAAAAAGAACTTCATTTAGTTTCTAAGCCATAAAGTATTGACTACAGCTTAGTTATTGTCATGACTTTGCTACGCTGCTACTTCATCATAGCAGGAGAAGTGTTACGGACGCCGACCTCCTAAAACTTAGTCTTTAATATGTTAATATTAAGTAGATTAAGTAGAATAGTTTTGTTTTGAATACCTAGGATAATCTAGGTTAAGTATATAAGAAGTACATAAGAGGTATATAAAGTCATTCAGTAGTTAAAGCTTTATAAAGATTGTGTCATATAACTTTAGAATAGATAGTACAAGTTAGCTCATTATAATGTAAACAGAACCCTAAAATCAGTCTAACTTCAATTCTTTATGTTGTATAAGTGTATTACGTAAGTTATACATAACAAATCTATGTGCTTCAAAGTCTGTCAAGAATAGGTACAAAACTAATGGAAAATTCCACTCGTAAAAATTTAATAATGTTTTTGATTGGGCAATTTCAAAGGCTGAGTTCTAGTCCAATAAGAATGCCTTAATTTTATCCAATAAGAATCTAGCGCAACGGCCGCTTTATTTCTAGACTTTCTATAGGATATCTATAAAAGATATTTTATACACTTTGCCACTAATTGAATCATGATGTAATAGGATATAGGAGGCAAGGATTTGTACTGCAATTACAGTCGACAGTGATCTCTCCTACTAGTAATACCTTCAAGTGTAAATAAGTGCTAAGTAAGTCAAATAAACCTTTTATTTCTTTATTGTGTATAAACAGTGTTTTATTGTGCATTCTGGTCCTAAGTGAAGACCTAGTATTTGTTTTATTGTGCATTCTGGTCCTAAGTGAAGACCTAGTATTTATTTTTATTGTGCATCCTGGTCCTAAGTGAAGACCTAAGAAGACCTAGTACTTGTGTGTTTCTAATAGTTTCCTTATCCAATCCACGTAATTAAAATCATCATACAGTCCACTTTCGAACATTCCCAGTCGTGGGGCTGAATCTAGTGAAATAGAGTTCAGAGTCCCCCACATTTTGGTCCTGTCGAGCCGGATAAGGGACAAAACCTAAAGATTTTGGTCCTATCGACCTGGATAAGTGAACTTTGCTAGTACTTACGTGTTTTTATAAAGTGAATTTACCCAGTTTTAAAGTTTTAAAAGTTGCAAAGTATTAAATTCAGTGTTAAATTCAGTGGAAAAGTAAGAGAGTGAGTCGGCTGTCAAAAGGATCTCAGGAAACGACGGCCAGAGTTTAAGTAGTGTCGCCGTTCAGATCCTAACGCCTGTGCCTAGATATTTAGATAGTTGCCGTGCCGAAAGGTGCGCCCGGTAACTGTATCAAAGGCTGATCATACAGTGCGTGTAAAAGTAAGTACATAGCCGTCAGGCAATAAACTATTAAGTGCGTGTCCATGCCTGCTATGTACAACATCAGTGTATCTATAAAATAGATAAAAAGTGAAGTGCGCGTTATCAGTGTATTTACGTATCGTCGCTAACACGGTATATAGACGGAAGTGTCGCCGAGCCAGAACGTAGGCCGGTATCCGCCTATCTAGCGAAGAAAGTAATACGTCAGTGAGTTATCTAGATAGATAACAAGTGTATAGTGCGTTACTAAGTATATAGACGGAAGTGTCGGTATCCGCCTATCGTGTAAACAAATAATACGCGTGGATGGACTATTTAAAGTGAAAGTACATAGTACAAGTTAGTGTATATAGACGGAGGAATCACTTAGCCGGAACGTGTGCTAGTGCCGCCTATAAACAAACGTACATAGTGCTCGTCAAGTGTATATAAACGGAGGAATCACAGCCGGAACGTGTGCTAGTGTCCGCTTATAAACAAAGTAAATAGTACGTGTTATTATTGTGTACATAGACGGAAGTTTCACTAAGCTGGAACGTGTGCCAGTGTCCGCTCTATAAAACGAACATAAGCAGTGCAAGTCAGTGACCTATCCTAAGGGATAGAAGTATAGTGCGCGTTGTAGTACATAGACTTATTTTCAAAAGTAAATAATAAAAGTGCGTGTCGGTATTAAAAAGTAAACAGTGCGTAGTGAACCAGTGAATAAAAAGTGTGCCCAATATAAATTGGGTAAAAAAGATCCAGTGCCATAGCTACCTAGGCAGAACCTAGAGTGCCTAGGTTACCTAGGCAGCCTACAACTACGTGCCTGTGCCTAGTTATCTAGGCAGACTCCACTACGTGCCTGTAACTACGTGTCTGTGCCTAAATTACCTAGGCAGACTCCACTACGTGACTACAACTACGTGTCTGTGCCTAAACTACCTAGGCAGACTCCACTACGTGTCTACAACTACGTGCCTACGCCTAAGTCATATAGGCAGTATTGACCGCTTGTACCCTAACACTTGCGTGTCAATCGAACGTTAAGTCTAAGTGTGCTAACCTCAGGCACAGCTTAACAAGATGGTTATCACAAGAAGCCAGTCAGACGTAGCTGAGTTAGAAGAACAGCGACGTCTTAAAGAAGCTGCACGTCGTCAAGAAGAACAGCAAATTGAAACTGAAAGAATACGACGACTGTCATTAGATCCGCCTGCCTCACCCTTTTCAAGGCTTGCGGAGACAAGTACAGCTGGGCCCTCCGGGGTCAGAACTACAGTGACTACTACTCAACAACGAGTGAGGTCACCAACAAGATCACTACGGTCGCACCGATCTAATACAAGTATTACTACGCGACTAAGAGTAGCTGAGCTCAACGCAGCAGAGAAGTTAGCCATTCTACATAAAAAACAACTTGAGATGGAAGCCGACCTAGTAAAGAAGAGGTTGGCAGTGGAGGTGTCTGTGCTCAATGATGAAGAAAGTGTTAACAATGAACCTCTACCTGAAGAACAACAACACCTTAAGGTAGACGAGTGGCTACGAACAAACCAGCCCGACACACGGGGGGAGGAGGCAGCAAAGGGTACACGAGAGGAACCTAGACAAATCAGGTTCGAGACGCCCAGACCAAGATCGCCAACTCCAACCAGGGCGAGGAACAGCATTGAACAATTAGCCAACACACTAGAGAGGATGGCCAGACCCCGTCCACGCTATATAGACCTGCCTACCTTCACTGGAGCCGCTACTGAATGGCTGCCATTCAAAGCAGCTGTTCGAGACTCAACAAGCATGTACCAGATTCCTGCAGCTGAGAACATACACAGATTGAGGAGCTGCCTAAAGGGAGAAGCACGGGATGCTGTGGCCGCACTACTACACACAGCCACAGACCCAGATGTTATTATGAAGACATTAGAACAATGTTTCGGGCGACCTGAAATAATCATCGATCGGGCGCTCGATGATCTAAAGAAACTCCCAAGACCTGGAGCATCGGCAGCCGACCTCAACAGCTTCGCAGTGAAACTGCAGAATATAATCTGTGTACTGAAGACAATAGATAGAAGAGGTTATCTATTCAATCCCCTGCTGACAAGAGAGGTGTTGGAAAAACTAAGTCCACATCTCCGCTCTCGCTGGTGTGACTACGCTTACGACAATGAAGGGACGACCGAACCAGAGATCGTCATGATTTCCCACTTCCTTATGAGGGAAGCAGATAGGGCATTACGTTACACCTATGCCCCGTCTACGAGCGCCACAAGTACAAAGAAAGAGACACGACCCGCCGTAACATTAAAGAAGAAGGCGACTGTCTACAACACCACAGCGGAAGAAGAGAAGATGCCATGCCCATCAGGGTGTGAACAAGCACACACCTTACTCCAGTGCCCTAAGTACAAGGCACTTACTACAGAACAACGCTGGGAACTCCTTAAAGAAAAAGGGATTTGCTTCAAGTGCGTCCAAAGCAAACACCGACGCATTGGGTGCAAAGCTAAGTCCTGCGGCGTGAATCAGTGTCGTCGACCACATCATACGACACTGCATCAGTCATCACCACGAAAAGAGGTGAAGAAAGAAGATAACAACAAGCCAGCAGAGACACCTAAAGAAGAAGCCGTCCTGTCTGTGACACAACGACCAACTGTGGGACAAAGGACAGTACTATTAAAAATGTGTCCTATCATCGTGTCCGGACCACGGGGGGAGGTGCAGACCTACGCACTTCTAGACGAAGGAGCAACCATCACTCTTATAGATGAAGAGTTAGCAACCAGCATCGGAGCAGAGGGGCCATCTCAACCGCTACACCTAAACGGCGTCAACATGTCACAACAAGAAACAAAGAGCCAGCTTGTAACAATCAACGTCAGAGGGACGAAAGAAACAGAAGAATACAGAGTTAAAGCTAGAACAATAAGAGACCTGCAACTACACAAGCAGACTATCTCTGACAGTATTCTTCAGTACGAACACCTGAGAGATCTTCCCAAGGACGAGGTGTGTTACGAACAAGCACGCCCCGGGCTTCTAGTGGGGACTGACCACTGGGAGTGTATCGTCTCAAGGGAGCTCAGGACCGGTGGCCCGAATGAACCAGCCGCCTCGAAGACTAAGTTGGGATGGGTGGTGCACGGAACCGCACCACGCAGCGCGATCATGCAAGAGGGCAGTGTACTGCACGTGTATGAGCCAGACCGAGAGCAAAGTGTAAGCAATCTGAATTTACACCACTCTGTTGAAGCTCATTTCAAGATCGAGGCTCTCTGTATAGAAGGAAAGCCACGAATAAGAGAAGCAGATCAACGCGCCATTCAAATCGTCGAAGCGACTACGAAGAAAACCGAAACCGGTTACGAAGTGGGGCTACCATGGCGGGCAGACAACACAGTCATGCCACCCAGCTATAATCAAGCACTCCGTCGTCTTACAACGATCGAGAAGAAGATGGACGCCGATCCCAAGTTCGCCAAAGAATATTCCGACCAAGTTAACAACCTACTACAAAAGGGTTACGCTGTATTATGTGACGGCTCGGAACGTGAGAGCCCAGTGTGCTGGTACCTACCACACTTTGCCGTACAAAACCCGAACAAGCCCGGCAAGTGGAGACTGGTATTTGACGCAGCAGCACGAAGTCACGGAATATGTCTGAACGACGAACTGCTAGAGGGACCAGACCTATTGTTATCACTACCGGGAATCCTATTTCGATTCAGAGAAAAGGCGGTAGCTATAACTGCAGACATTCAAGAGATGTTTTTAAGAGTCCGCATAAAAGAAGAAGATCAACCAGCACAACAGTTCCTGTGGCGAGGTGAAGAAAGAGAATCATCTCCTCTCAAATACAAAATGAGAAGCATGATCTTCGGCGCAGCGAGCTCCCCGTTCATGGCCCATTATGTTCGCAACCACAACGCAGACATTTACGGGCAGGAGTTCCCACGAGCGCTAGCGGCAATTAAAGAAAACCATTACATGGATGATCTAGTGGCAAGCTATGATGACCCGATGGAAGCTTGGAAGGCAGTAGAAGAAACCAGAACTGTACACGCCAATGCCAACTTCACACTGCGGGGATGGAACGCCAGCGATAAGACTGTGCTGCGTGACATACCTCCTGAGCTGCACGCCACTACACCCACACAACTGGGGGGAGAGCAACCAGAGAGCAAGATCCTCGGTTTATTCTGGAGCGCAGAACGAGATGAACTCGGGTTCAATACATCTATGAACCGAGTACCAGCGGAAGTACGAGACAGAACTCGCGCACCGACCAAGCGTGAAGCCCTCAGCGCCGTGATGTCAATCTATGACCCACTCGGTTTGCTGAGCCACTACACTATCCGCTCTAAAATCATACTTCAGAGCTTATGGCGCCTCCAGACTACGTGGGACGAGCAGATACCGGCAGAAGAAAACGAGCTCTTCGCATCTTGGTTATCTCAACTGACCGAGATCTCCGAAATAAGATTGCCACGCTGCTACATAACAAGGAAATACAAGAGAATCGAGCTTCACGTGCTATGTGACGCCAGCGAACAAGCCTATGCAACTGTGGCTTACTGGAGGATCACAGGCAGCGACGGGAGCATCACCGTGGTATTGGTAGCCGCCAAAGCTAAGGTAGCGCCAAAGCAAACTCAGACCATACCTCGGCTCGAATTGCAAGCAGCTGTCATCGGTGCAAGACTCGCCGGTACTATACAGAGAGAACACCGAGTGAAGATCGGTCGAACGACCTATTGGACCGACTCATCCACCGTGGTCCATTGGATTCACCACGACATGCGACGTTACACTCCATTCGTCGCACACAGACTGGGTGAGATCGCTGAACTCACGAAAAAAGAAGAATGGCGCTGGCTGCCCACAGAACAGAACGTGGCAGACGACGCAACAAGGCTCAGTAACACTCCACTGAGCACAACGGATCGATGGTTCCAAGGGCCTGCCTTCCTTTACCAACCGGAAGAGCAGTGGCCTACAATGACAAAACCAGAAGAAGAAGAAAGCGAAGTCCTGCACATCACAGAAAAGGTGAAAAGAGGAAGCTGGCTACCAGAAGCCGCCCGCTTCTCAAAATATGAAGTGCTAGTGAGGGCCACTGCACGAGCTCTCGCCTTCATTGATATCTGTCGACGAAAGGCAACCAAGATGGAACATCGACACATCGAGCGCGCCGAGGTCGAACTCTTCCGACGCGCCCAAGAAGATAGCTTTGGAGAAGAAATAAAGAGGATACAGACAGCTCAACCACTGTCAAAGGCAAGCAAGTTATATCGCCTTGATCCTATAATAAAGGATGGACTCTTAAGGGTGCGAGGCCGAATTGAAGCTTCCTCAGCACCAACGGAGACGAAGCAGCCCATCATCATGGATGGTCGACATCCACTGACCAAGCTCATCGTGCAACGGGAACACTGCGCTGCGGGACACGCCAACAGAGAACGCGTGACGAACGACCTACGGCAGCGCTATTGGGTCATTCACCTACGACCCACCGTGCGCATGATAGAAAAGAACTGCACTTTATGCAAGAGGCTGAAGGGAACACCCAAGACACCGGCAACAGGAGACCTGCCGCATGCCCGGTTGGATCCTTTCCACCGCCCGTTCACCAATTGCGGGGTGGATTATTTTGGACCAATGATGGTCAAAGTGGGCCGTCGCAGAGAGAAGAGGTGGGGGGCACTATTCACATGCCTCACCTGCCGCGCCGTGCACATTGAAATCGTGGCATCCCTATCAACAGACTCTGCAATCATGGCGCTAAGAAGAATGGCTGCGCGCAGAGGATGGCCGCAGCTAATGTATTCAGACAACGGTACCAACTTCCGTGGAGCTGATCAAGAGTTACGCAACGCCTACACAGAGTGGCTACCAGCTCTGAACGACGAAGGACTAAAGCACCGAATGGAATGGCGTTTTATACCTCCAGGAGCGCCCAATCAAGGTGGCGCATGGGAGAGAATGGTACGATCCGTCAAGACAGCCCTCAAGGTGACGCTGCAAGAGAAGGCACCAGCTGAAGAAGTTCTCAGCACACTTCTCACCGAAGCTGAGTTCTGCATTAATGCACGACCTCTAACACATGTCAGCATGGACCCCAACGATCCAGAGGCTCTGACTCCCAACCACTTTCTTCTGGGATCATCCAATGGCCTACCAGCAACGGGACCCTGTGACGAAGCTGACCGAAGAACATGGCGAGCCAGTCAAGCGCTTGCTGACCACTTTTGGCGGCGCTGGCTGCGAGAGTACCTGCCAACACTGGTACCACGCGGGGAACCCAAGAACGACGCACGACCCCTGCAAGCTGGAGATGTGGTCCTCGTGGTCGACAACACGCTGCCCCGGAACACCTGGCCCATGGGAATCGTCGAGCGAACGCATCCAGGACCAGACGGCAGCATTCGAGTCGTCGAGGTGCGGACCAGAACCGGCATCTTCCGACGCCCGGTAAGCAAGCTCGTCGTCCTAAGGAAGAAAGAAGAGGCTACGCAAGCTGCGCCGGGGGGAGGAATGTTACGGACGCCGACCTCCTAAAACTTAGTCTTTAATATGTTAATATTAAGTAGATTAAGTAGAATAGTTTTGTTTTGAATACCTAGGATAATCTAGGTTAAGTATATAAGAAGTACATAAGAGGTATATAAAGTCATTCAGTAGTTAAAGCTTTATAAAGATTGTGTCATATAACTTTAGAATAGATAGTACAAGTTAGCTCATTATAATGTAAACAGAACCCTAAAATCAGTCTAACTTCAATTCTTTATGTTGTATAAGTGTATTACGTAAGTTATACATAACAAATCTATGTGCTTCAAAGTCTGTCAAGAATAGGTACAAAACTAATGGAAAATTCCACTCGTAAAAATTTAATAATGTTTTTGATTGGGCAATTTCAAAGGCTGAGTTCTAGTCCAATAAGAATGCCTTAATTTTATCCAATAAGAATCTAGCGCAACGGCCGCTTTATTTCTAGACTTTCTATAGGATATCTATAAAAGATATTTTATACACTTTGCCACTAATTGAATCATGATGTAATAGGATATAGGAGGCAAGGATTTGTACTGCAATTACAGTCGACAGTGATCTCTCCTACTAGTAATACCTTCAAGTGTAAATAAGTGCTAAGTAAGTCAAATAAACCTTTTATTTCTTTATTGTGTATAAACAGTGTTTTATTGTGCATTCTGGTCCTAAGTGAAGACCTAGTATTTGTTTTATTGTGCATTCTGGTCCTAAGTGAAGACCTAGTATTTATTTTTATTGTGCATCCTGGTCCTAAGTGAAGACCTAAGAAGACCTAGTACTTGTGTGTTTCTAATAGTTTCCTTATCCAATCCACGTAATTAAAATCATCATACAGTCCACTTTCGAACATTCCCAGTCGTGGGGCTGAATCTAGTGAAATAGAGTTCAGAGTCCCCCACAAGAAGAGAATGGTGACAAGAAGCCTACGTCGTCGTAGCAGTTGTTTAAGCATTTTGGCTACGCCGTAGCAGATATGACTACACCTCTGGCTACGCCGTAGCAGATATAACTACACATCTGGCTACGCCGTAGAAGATATGATGACTACACCTCTGGCTACGCCGAAGCAGATATGTCTACTCCTCTGACTACGCCGTAGCAGATATGACTACACCTCTTACAACGCCGTAGCAGATATGACTACACCTCTGGCTACGCCGTAGAAGATATGACTACACCTTTGGCTACGCCGTAGCAGATATGTCTACTCCTCTGGCTACGCCATAGTAGATATGAATACACCTCTGGCTACACCGTAGCAGATATGACTACACCTCTTACAACGCCGTAGCAGATATAACTACACATCTGGCTACGCCGTAGCAGATATGTCTACTCCTCTGGCTACGCCGTAGCAGATATGTCTACTCCTCTGGCTACGCTGTAGCAGATATGAATACACCTCTGGCTACACCGTAGCAGATATGACTACACCTCCTACAACGCCGTAGCAGATATAACTACACATCTGGCTACGCCGTAGAAGATATGATGACTACACCTCTGGCTACGCCGTAGCAGATATGTCTACTCCTCTGGCTACGCCGTAGTAGATATAACTACACCTCTTACTACACCGTAGCAGATATGTCTACTCCTCTGGCTACACAGTCTGTAGCAGATATGACTACACCTCTGGCTACACCGTAGCAGATATGAATACACATCTGGCTACGCCGTAGCAGATATAACTACACCTCTTACTACGCCGTAGCAGATATGATTACACCTCTGGCTACGCCGTAGCAGATATGACTACACCTCTGGCTACGCCGTAGAAGATATGACTACACCTCTGGCTACGGCGTAGCAGATACGACTACACCTCTGGCTACGCCGTAGCAGATGTCTACTCCTCTGGCTACGCCGTAGCAGATATGACTACACATCTTACAACGCCGTAGCAGATATAACTACACCTCTTACTACGCCGTAGCAGATATGACTACACTTCTGGCTACGCCGTAGCAGATATGACTACACCTCTGGCTACGCCGTAGCAGATATAACTACATCTGGCTACACAGTAGCAGATATGACTACACATCTGGCTACGCCGTAGCAGTCAGCAGATATGTCTACTCCGCTGGCTACGCCGTTGAAGATATGACTACACCTCTGGCTACGCCGTAGAAGATATGGCTACACCTCTGGCTACGCCGTAGAAGATATGACTACACCTCTGGCTACGCCGTAGAAGATATGACTACACCTCTGCCTAAGCCTTCGGAGATTACAGGCGTGATATTATGTTATGTTATAAATTATGCAAAAAAACGTCTTATTTTGTTTAGCTGATCCGAAAGACCCAACTTCTATCATAATATTCGCACGGAACGTAGGCTGATTGTGCTTTATAATTGGCTACAAAATTGTTATGTCACCGGGAACCGTGCAGGGAACTTAATTATGATGGCGAGTGTTCATTAAGATGACGTAGAGGCGTCGATGAGATAATAATAATAATAGTCCTCCTGACCGTTTTCGGTTACGGCGGCCAATCTTTAGCGGAGATTACTAATCCCATATTTCACCAGTAATGTTTAAGTTGGGACTTTAAAATATGTACAGAACCGCAATCCTCAGTACTGAGGGACAGATTCAAGAAGAAGTTTTTTTTATTTTGACTGTCTGTTTGTTTCAGCCAATCTCCAAAACGGCAACGACGGCGACGGCAAACGGCACCAATTTTGACGGGACTTTTACTGGCAGATGTTATTTATTAGGAGTAACTTAGTTTTCAGATTAAGGATTAGGGTTCTAAAAATAAAAACCCTTGAAATGTTTAATAAAGTTTTATTCAAATATGAAAATAGGTAATTGTTTTAATCATTTCACGAATATGAAGGTCGTGGACAACCGAAATAGCAGCAGTAACAAAATATACATTTATTTTAATGCCTATTTATACTCCAGTAATAATAAAACGTATTTAATCTTCTTATCTGACCAAAACACTCTCATACTTGTCGCTATATCCAACATAATAAAATAATGGGGTTGTCAACCTCGGCAAATTAATGTCTAACGAATTAGGTACTACTTACACCGGACACAAATAGTCTCAAAAGATACAAAATGCTTATTTAATTTGTTATGATTGTGTTACTTCTAAGGACTGCTTAATGCAAATCAAAATGTTCGCCTTCTGCACATCAAGCAAAGACGGATTGAAACACGCTGTATTTGCGTGTTCCAGTACCGGTGTTCTAATGTTTAGTTAAGCAAAAAAGATATTTGTGACGATAAACTATTTAGGTATGTGATAATAATAATTTATATTTTTTCAAGTAAAAAACAAAACAAGACCAAACTACTTATTTATTCACTTTCTTTATTTTGCTTTTATTTCCAACTCCATTAATCCATAACCTGCAAGGTATGTGACCTGAAACGCAACTGTCACTTTGAGAGGAAAGAATTGTGTCACTGTCAAAATACATAACCTATAAATGTTCATGATACTAATTTTGTAAAATTATAAAACTATTTTGCATTTAAAATAAATAAAACTGCCAGCAAGCATTTAATTTAAAAGCAAGCAAACGTATAAAACTTATACAAAATGAATATAGCACGTAAACTCTACACGGTCCACCATAGTTATGTCAGCCGAAACCTTTACCGAAAATTCCGATTTTCTGCTATAAATTACGATAACGCTACAGCAACTCAGCCTCAAGTCAAAGAAGAGAAGTTCGATTTCGAAGACCTCAACGTTCTAGAACGAACAGAGCGCCGTAAAGCAAAAATACAGCCATTTATGAAAGACGTCTTCACTTCGATCTTTAATAAAGAATTGCTCGCTTTTCCGGAGATAATTAACAAGGATGAGACCGAAGCTTTGGATAGGAGAATCAACGCTATTACCAACGTGTTTACCGACCCGAAAAAGACCGAGGAAGACCGCAAAAACATACTTAAAAACACTAAAATGTATGCGGCACCAGTCAGTCTAACAAGAAATGGACTTGCAACAAATATAACTGAAAGTTTAAGGTATCTTGAGGCTATATCTGGTGACTTCCAGCTAGGTCAGGAGATAAGTGACCACTGGGTAGGGTTACAAGCGCTGCACAGTGGTCTGGCTCAAGAACAGTACTCAATGATCGTTGATGATTTGATTTCTGGTGATAGACTCATTTCTTTGGGTATTAAGGAGCGAATTGCTGAAAGAATCTCGCAGGCGGATTTTAGGACTTCTGCTGATATGGATGGACAAGGTTGGTTCAGCTTTAGATAATCTCATTTTAGATACAATAGGACACAAAACTACTTTGTCCTATATGAAAATATTCAGTAACTTAACAGTAGTGGCTGGAGAGTTTGTTCTGTTATTTCTTCCAAACTTAAACACTAGAAATGGGCAAGGCGTTAGTGTTTTGCTAAATGATTTATTTGTTGTCCATCTACCTGCTGCAAAAATTAAAATAAGTTCTCGTAGATTAGACAAACTCTCTGTATAAGGCACCCATGAAAGGCTTGGGCCTAGCACCTTTAATACAAGTTGTCTTGTCAACTTAGCAAGGGTGCTAGAGTCTCCAAACATATAGTGTATAACGACTCCATCTGTTTGTTTATAACCTTAAGTTGTTCAAATGTACCTACACCTTTATAATGCAAATAAATTATTGTTACCTATTGTTATTGTTTTGGTTTCTGTGTCAAGTAACTTTTTCAAAAAAAAAAGTAAAAAAAATATATCTTGGTAAAACTTTAAAGACAGAAGAGCGGGAGGTTTTTGCCCAGCTCTGGATAAATAAAGGCTAAGGAGAACAAAAATTAAAAAGGGGTTATTAAAACTAAGTCCTTAACTGCACCAAATCACTGATTGTTACCAGAACCAGTCTAAAATATTGTATTATTTCCAGGAATCTGGCGCATCAATGGTGAAAAGGTCTGCCGCTACTCCAATGGCTACATTCTAGTGCTGTCTACCATCGAAGCATCCCGGTTAAAGGCATTCCTCATACATCCTGATGCTGCCGGAGTTACCTCTGATGGTACCTTTGTTACGTTTCAGAAGACTCCAGGTATGTTGAAATTAATGTCTTTGAAAAATATATCCATCCATACTAATATTATAAATGCGAAAGTAACTCTGTCTCTGTCTGTCTGTCTGTCTGTTACTCTTTCACGCCTAAACTACTGAACCGATTTGTGTGAAATTTGGTACAGACATAGTTTGGAACTTGAGAAAGGACATAGGATAGTTTTTTTTTTTTTCGCGAGATAAACCAAAAATCTGCTGGAAGTCACTATTCCACGCGAACGAAGTCGCGGGCAAAAGCTAGTATTATATAAACTTATATAGTTACTGTCACATGCTGAAACTTCTGAAGTTGGTGGCAAAGAAAATGAAATCAAACGAACAAAAGTCACCGACTTCAGAATCAGATTTTTCTTCTGTAGTCTATTTTTATTTTTTTGTGTTTTTGAAGTTGATTTTATTTTTTGATGCAAAATTTGGTTTATTTAATACTAAATAGGCTTGTGTTTGGCCACAACTTGCTCGATGTGATGCGATGATGTGTCCTACGATTCAGCACTCTTACATAGAAGAAACCAATTGACCAAGAAAGTGATCAGAGGCTAACGGAGAGACGGGGAGGTTTATTCAGTGTTATTGAAGTTTCAGTATTTTCTATACAACACAACTGATTTCATTCACAATGATTCTTTATATAATATGTATATCAAGTGAAATTCCCGCATTCCACAACTATATTTCATAGCCACATTATATCAGAAATTCTAAAAGATATTTATTATTTCTTTCCAGCTACCCCACTGGACATGATCACTGAACAGAAACTAGCCCAAATCCTGGGTATTTCCCGTCTGTATGCAGCTGCTCTGTCCCGCTGTCGACTGGCCACTGCCGTCCGCAGCATTGTGGAGTACACCAGACCTAGGGTTTTTGCTGGTAAGTGACATTCTTCTGCCCTTATCTCAATTTATTAGGGGTTGGCGCAACGTGTGTTCGTCTTGCATTCTTCTGTGTTACTCGTCATCTCAGCACCTCCTTTCTAGCCATATCAATTTTATCATCCTTACACAGTGCATCCATCGTTTCTTGCCATTCATAATTTGAATAAATGAGTTTTTATGTTAGAAACATATACAAGGGAAAACCCTCCACAGACTTCAGAATTCAGACTTCACAGAATAGGGGCTCGGACAAAAAAAAATATTGAGTTCGTCAGATAGATTTCCAAAAAATATTGAACACACGTATTTTTTATTTTTTCACGTAAACAAACAAAAAATGAAGACGATACAGTGCTTAGAAAACTCGTGTGACGTCATATGATAGTACACACGGCTACACATCAAGCTATACAAAACCAGTATAATCTGATCATTCATTGTGCGAAAATATCTAGTAAAGTGAGGCCAAGATTAACTGGTTTTGTATAGCTTGATGTGTACCCTGAAATTCTTTGGACATGTTAGTCGGCGTGGAAACGACTCCATAGAACGTCTTGTCGTGCAAGGGAAAGTCGAAGGTACAAGACCAAGGGGAAGATCCCCGATGCGATGGACAGACCAAGTGAAGGCTACGATGGGCGCTCCCGTGCATGAATGTGCTCGATTGACGGCCAGCAGGCAGGGGTGGCGGGACGTCGTACGGCGGGTGCTGTCTGCTGCCCAACCTCCCCGAACATGATAGCCACGACCGCTCTAAATAAAAAAAATGTTCTAAATTATTATTTTCTAAGAGTTACCATTCCTGAGATTAAAGTCGCTTTCTCTGTCCCTATGTCCCTTTGTATGCTTAAATCTTTAAAACTACGCAACGGATTTTTAAGACTTTGTTTGTAATGGTATACCCCAGCTCTCCACCAATATTTGGCTCTGTGGGTATTATTGTTATTTGACCACTACTTTTATGTCTAAATTGACCGGACTATTTGTTAATAGTAGGTCAAGGGGCACGAGGCTCCCGTTAGGGCTGCGGGTGGTTCAAAAGAGATACCGCAGCCTCGGCACAAGGGCGAAGATGGAACATGGGTGGTTTTTAGTCAGTAGAAGTCTGACAATCCCTTTCGCTCTGCCCAAGAGCGGGCGTAGTCATTTGATGATTTTCCACCATCAACAAGAAAAAAAAAAAAGTATACACTACTAACACAATAAAAAAAAAGACGGGTTGCACTCCGGGAGTGCCGGCAGAAGTGAAAACTTGATTATTAACGTTGAGCATGTTTGATATTTTGGAATGGTTAGGGAATAATTTTGCACCAATTGCTTTAACAGTATAAAAGTACTATCATTTATGTGGTAGAATACAATATTCATTTATTGCGCTATCGTACACAAACATGACAATTTATATTACATTAAAAACTTAACACTTTAAAACTATTACAATTATTTTACATTAAAAAGTTTATCTCTCCGAAAAATCAACTTTCATCCATAATTTCAACGACTTTTTCACCATCATCATTACCAGAACTATCATCGCCAATCTCTAAAACTGATACGATAGGTTTATGGTAGCTGAAGTAAGAAACGAACAGTTTTGATTCGAACCTATTTAAATGTCTAATAAAGACCGCATCAATAGTAGTTTTGTATTTCGTTGTGCTAAGATTGCGATCATTCGACATAGTTAAACCAAATTCATTATTTAAAAATTCAATTATTCCGCCATAACTATGCTAACCCATTTATTTTGTCTTTCCCTGTCCTCCGATCGGAACTCCGATTGGTAGGAGGAGCGGGAATAATTTTTCCCATGCCTCCGATTAAGCATCATAAAAACATTGTACAGTCTAGTTCAAAATAAATTATTTTTGTATTTTATTGACTGTACAGTCGACATCGTTAACGTTCAGGGTCAAAATGTCCAACTCCCACACGACTAGTCTAAGATCGATAGTTTCCGAGATATAGCCGTTTCAATTTTGACAGCTGTCATCCGAAATGTAGATCTCATTGAGACCTATCACTTGTCCCTACACACAACTAGTCTTAGGTCGATAGTTTCCGAGATATAGCCGTTTCAATTTTGACAGCTGTCATCCGAAATGTAGATCTCATTGAGATCTATCACTTGTCCCTACACACAACTAGTCTAAGGTCGATAGTTTCCGAGATATAGCTGTTTCAATTTTGACAGCTGTCATCCGAAATGTAGATCTCATTGAGACCTATCACTTGTCCCTACACACAACTAGTCTAAGGTCGATAGTTTCCGAGATATAGCCGTTTCAATTTTGACAGCTGTCATCCGAAATGTAGATCTCATTGAGATCTATCACTTGTCCCTACACACAACTAGTCTAAGGTCGATAGTTTCCGAGATATAGCTGTTTCAATTTTGACAGCTGTCATCCGAAATGTAGATCTCATTGAGACCTTTCACTTGTCCCTGCACACAACTAGTCTAAGGTCGATAGTTTCCGAGATATAGCCGTTTCAATTTTGACAGCTGTCATCCGAAATGTAGATCTCATTGAGACCTATCAATTGTCCCTACACACAACTAGTCTAAGGTCGATAGTTTCCGAGATATAGCTGTTTCAATTTTGACAGCTGTCATCATTATTATTATTATTATTAATTATTATTATTAATTATTATTATTATTAATTATATTATTATTAATTATATTATTATTAATAGTTATTATTATTAAGCGCCCTGCGCTGCCTAAACGAAACAGTAGGCCCAGGCATACATTTTCGCCGCGCCGTAGAGAGGGGATAGATGTCTACTCTCCATCCGTCTTACGCTTTTTCGATCAGGGTCACGTGGTCACGTGTCCTGACGCGAGTTTAAGATTTTATACCCATCACAGAACAATTTCCCAAAGTGCTCAACGCCGCTAAAGAAGTTTTCACTTCAAAAAAATATCTTTATTTCAGACCTAAGCAGTCCATACGTAGTTAGTGGTTAGTAACAAACTGTGCTTACATGCTATGTTAGTGTTGTTAGTACTTAATTCTATTTAACATAAACCTATACCTAATTCTACCCAGTGCCTTTGGATGGGGCAGTCCACTCTGCTAACAATCATTTTCAGGATGCTGTTCTGAGTGCTACGCAAACGTTGCAGTAGGGAAGCCGCTTTCTTACGCATGATGGCGTGAAAGCCATCCGTACGTGCTTCAGCTGACATTCCCGACGCACTGCAACGTCGCGGCAACCGCAACAACATCCTGAAGGCATTGTTGTATTGCACGCGCAGGACGTTGTAGGCTCGGCTCGTATATGACACCCATAGGCCGCTCGTGTAGAAGGACTGACAGAACGCTTTAAATAAACTGACTTTGACGTCTGCCGTGCAGCGAGCAAACCTACGGGCGAGCATATTGCTCCTCACCGCCAACGCCCTGCGCTCGCGTTCTATATCCCCATCATCACGTAGGTCACTGGTGACAACATGACCCAAGTATTTAAATTGAGTCACCACATTTAATTCAACGCCGTTGAGATATACTGGAGGTACACGACGGGGCTGTTGTTTAGGTGCCGTAAACACTAACACCTCACTTTTATTTGAGTTGTATTTAAGGCCGTGCACCTCCGCATACGTCTCGCAGATCGTTAGAAGTTTCCTCAGTCCACTCATCGAGGGACTGAGCAACACCATGTCGTCCGCGTAACTTATGTTATTGACACATATACCGTCAATATGACAGCCGACATGAGTGCTGCTCAGCCGCTCAATGAGCTCATTTACATATAAATTAAATAACAGGGGGGAGCTTAACCCCCCCTGCCTCACACCGCATTCCATTCGATACTCATCCGACAGAGTACCGACCCATCTTACCCGATTTGTCTGGTGAGCATACCAGTACCGGAGAAGCGCTGTGTACTCCACCGGCACACCCGTGCCCCTCAACTTGTCCCATAGCACATCATAGGAGACAAGGTCGAAAGCTTTCGACAGGTCAAGGAAACACGCGTATACCGGCGTCCTCCTCATGGTGTAGTACTTGACGGTGTGCTTCAGGCTGAGAATAGCACTCTCGGTGGACACGCCCGCCTTGAATCCGAACTGGGCGTCGTGCACTTTAACATGTTCTGAGAGGCAGCCCTTCATCAGACCGTCAAGCACCTTCGCCATGGTGGTAGCTAGTGAGATGGGTCGATAGTTGTTCATATCGGATGTGTCACCAGTTTTGTTTTTAACTATAGGGACCACAATCGTCCGCATAAGTGGTTCCGGTAAGTAGGAATGACCAAGGCACAAAGTGAAAAACAGTGACAAAACTCTAGGCAGATGGACTCCCGCATGTTTAAAATGTTCGACACTGAGACCATCGTGACCCGGCGACTTCCCACGCTGCATCCCCGAAATAATTGAAGCCACACTCTTGGCAGGTATTTTCGTGTTCCGCTCAGTCTCAATGGTCTCAGTACCGTTCACTACACGAGACGCCGAGCCCAAGACCGACCGCACAGAAAAGTGGTCCCTAAAACTATCCGCAATATTCTTGTGGCTCTGACAAGAGTGAATCGACTAAGAAGAAGAAGATGTGTAGCCGTGTGTACATTTTTAACCTACAAGTGACGTTTCAAATTCAATTCAATTTATTCATTTTCAAGCCCCCACTCCATGATCTTTGACGCGTTTTATCTTCGTCAATTTTTATTAATTTGATACCTAAAACAAAAAACATGTACCTATCCAATATTTTTCGATAATCTAACTGACGGACTAAACAGAATCGTATTTTTTTGATTCAGTCCGATCCCCTATTCAATACATCATACTAAGATGACTGGTACAAGAAATTATGTAAAGAATGTTATCGGAATCCAATAGATTTGTTTTATTCTCTCATACACAATGCATTGATACTGTGGCAAAACGCACGTGTACGAGTATTGAACGGCAAGCACAATGCAGTCGACGGAAGTGAACAGCTGATTTCACGCGTCATTCGTTGAGAGTATTTCATCATCGATTATTGTTTTACTTTTTAATTTAGCCCCTACTCCATTATTTACTTCATTTATTTAAATAATATTTAAATAAACGGAGTGCTGCGTCCAGTAAATGTTTTTTTTTTTTTTTTAACATTGTAATACTTACAAGAATGCACCTTGAATGAGCCTTGTATGCGAAGAGTTGTCCTTGACACCCTGTATATTTAAAAAATTGTCTCGTCTACCAACCCAATTCGAACCTTTCCACCTCACAGAAAAGAAACCCTGTATCCCAACTACCTAACATTCAAGATAGATTAATATTATGGTTTTCTCCCTCAGGTAAACCCCTGGCAGAGTTAACGACAATACAATCCACGGTCGGCAATGCGCTCCTAGACATATATGCGTGTGAAAGTGCAGAGTATTTCACTGCGGGTCTCTTAGATGGATATGTGGACACCGATGCAGAACTCGAGGTGGCTATGTGCAGGTAACTATGTAGTTATATTTTACTGATCTCATAAAAACAAGGAGGTTATGTATTTCATTTTTTTTTAGCACCAGCTTATGCCCGCTGCTTCGGCCGCGTGGTGTCATCATCGCTGTCGGGATAAAAATTATTCTATGAGTTAATCCAGGTTATAAACTATCTGTGTGCCAAATCTGACCAGTAGTTTTTTGCGTGAAAGAGTAACAAACATCCACACAAACTTTCGCATTTATAATATTAGCAAAATATTAATGTTTATGTATTATGTAATTTCACCGATCACTTCGTGATTACTGGGTCGATTTACGTGATTCTTGACCACCGCTCAGGCTTTTGCTACCAATTATTTGGATGTTTCGGTTTGTTTGAGAAGTTTATTGTTAGGTTCTATAAGAAGTATGTTTGTCTTCTAGACCTATAAATCTAAAAAAGTCAACGAAACAAAGTCACCGATTTCCAAAAGTAAAGGGGATAGAACCAATGTGGCATATTAACCTGTCCGCCATTTTGATTTTTTTTCGAAATCGCGGCCCACGTTGAAAGTGGTATGTATGGATAGAGGACATATAGACGAACAAAAAATGTCCAGTAACATGGTACCCAAAGTGTCACGTTACCGAGATATTTGTAAGTTAAAGATCGACAAACGAGTACAACGACATTCATTAAATATTTTTTTAAATAGCCTTTTTACGTGTTTGGGCGTTAAATTATATCCAAATAATAGTTCCCAGGTTGATTATTGTTATACGCACATTGAAATCGCTTCGCATCTCATTGAAACGCTATGTAATGTCAAAAAATAGTTTTCTCGTGTTCCTAGTAGTATGTAATGTACCTACTCTCTTTCAATAACCAGTAATAATAATAATCAACGCCTATAGACACGTAAAAGGTCTAATTTTTATGTGGTCATTGTACTGATTTGTCCATCTTTACCTTCAAATATCTCGGTAACGTGACACTTTGGGTACCGTGTTGCTTGACATTTTTTGTTCGTCTATATGTCTTCTATCCATACATACCACTTTCATCGTGGGCCGCGATTTCGAAAAAAAATCAAAATGGCGGTGGGTCGATATGCCAGCTCCCATACAAAAAAGTTCAAACCCCTTTATTTTAGACTTTTTTGAAAGTCGATTTTATTTGTTCATTTTTTGGGCCAAGCCGCAGTCAGCTACATTGTAGAGAATAGCTGACTTTTTCGCGATTTCTCACTTCTAATCAAAGAATTGATTTGCTACCCATTTTCCAGAGAGTATTACCAATTAGTATAATTCCCTATTTACCCACAGAAACTTCATAACAAACCACGGGCTCACCTCAATGCTGCAGCTGCTCTCAATCCCAGCGCTGGAGAAAGAGGAAGAATGCAAGCGTCTGCTGGACGATATGAGACATCTCGCCACCAGGGGAGAGAGCTTGGATAGCGTAAATATGTTTATCGGTAAGTGTTGAAATTAGTAAATTGAACCATAGTTTCATGAGCATAATTTAGTACATCTTTAGTCTATAAGTATCTATGGTCGATTTCGTATCGGTGTCATGTCGTGTTCTGAAATAGATTCTCTATCTAAATAAAACTACGTTTTGTAAAACAGTTCACACTATTTTTCATTTAATTCAACAGTAAGTCACTCCAATATAACATTCTGGTTGAAAGGGATACTCACGATAAATCGATTACCAGTTTACCACGCATTCAGTACATAATTCTGATGAACCCTTCACACATGGAAAATTTTCGACTTTTTTTTCCTCGAGGCCCGCGATTTCCCTACAAAAATTTGTCGATTATTGTCGAGAAATTGGATTAATGCCTTCCACTTTTAATTCGTGAAAGTCATTATATCGATCACTAGTACATGTTCGATATCTTGTTTATCATTACTGTTTTATGTTATTTAAAGATTTAATAGTTACAGTTCTAATGTCTCAATACCACGACATAAATCATAGTGTGGAAGTAGCATTTGCCAATCAAGACTTGATTTTTCGAGATTTTTTTTCTCGGTTCGTAAAATTTCAAATTTGTCGAGAATTCCGGCCTCTAAAATTCCGATGAGAATCCCTAACAAGTTCTATATGGGTTAGTCTTTCAGTAATCCTCGAATCAGAAATGAGGACATCCGCATGAGAACCAAGGTTACCGACGTAGCCCGAAGAATCGCCAGACTTAAGTGGCAATGGGCAGGGCACATTGCTCGCAGAACGTATGGCCGATGGGGCCGAAAAGTTCTCGAATGGCGACCGCGAACCGGAAGACGTTGCGTTGGATGGCCTCCCACTAGGTGGACCGTGCACCTGGTCAAGGTTGCGAGGACCCGCTGGATGAGAGACGCACGGGACCGGACCGGACACCTGGGGGAGGCCTATGTCCAGCAGTGGACGCCTTTTGGCTGAAATGATGAATGATGAATCCTCTACATGTGTTCTGACATGTCCGCTTTGTGCTCGTACTTTTTCGGCCAAAGTTGGATATGCTAGCCACTTGAAAAAGCAGCACATCGAAGCTCTTGACAACCATCCTAGAAAGCCATCGAATGCTGTCGCTGTGGCCGAAATCGGCTAGATGGCATGGCATCATCATCATCAATCCTGAACTAAATATTCTAACCTAACTATAATTTTCAGCTCTAAACGGTATCCACCATGCCGGCACATCGATGGCAAACGAAGTGAAACAGATGAGGAACCCGCTCATGCATCCCGCGTTTATCTTTAAGAAGGTTCTAGCTAATAGACATCAGGTATGTATGGTCTTTTGTCAGGTCCTAAGCCAAAATTAAGCGCGTCTGAAAAATCTAGGCTATCTTCTTCTTCTTAGCGTGTCAATGGCAATCTAAATAGGGGATCGGACTGAGTCAAAAAAATATGATTCTGTTTAGTCCGTCAGTTAGATTATCGAAAAATATTGGATACGTGTTTTTTGTTTTAACGAATTAATGAAAATTGACGAAGATAAAAAGCGTCGTGACGTCACTTGTGCGTAAAAAATGTACTGACATGTAACGTTTTCGAGGAGTTCACGAGTTTTCGAAGCACTGTATCGTCTTCATTTATTGTTTTCGTGAAAAAAGAAAAAATAGGTGTTCAATATTTTTTGGAAATCTATCTGACGGACTAATTAGTTTTTTTTTGTCCGATCCCCTGTCGGCCCGAAACTGAACTAATGCGCTTTCGGTTACGTCCTGTAATGAAAAAACAACAAGATACACATTAAGTGCCCTATTGTTTGTGGAATAGCACCACATGTACACCCCAGACCAGATTCATTTATGAATCCCCACCTCAGCAGGTTTGCCAAAGACTTCCGGTCGACCATGGCAACTTATGTCCAGGTTCCTTGTCTTGTTGTTGTTCCTTGCTTTTTTCCTTCGATTCGATTTGGATTCGGAAAGTCGTATGTCTATATGTTGGTACCTATAACGTGTGTCTACGGCTTTTCTTTTTGTTCTATCCTGAAAATCTTGTTTCATACTTTTTCAGCGTCGTTATTTTTTATCGTAGTCGGTTTTTAGTTTTGTACTTTTTTTTATTTTAACACCTGACTTTTTGTCCGCTAGAGGGCGTCACTTTAAATTTGAGCAATATTTTGAAACTGTTCAAGTGACGCCCTTTCAAATGAAACCAAATACGGCGTATTTATCTCCATTTTTATTTTTAACACATTACTTTTTGTCCGCTAGAGGGCGCCATATCGAGTTTATACGATACCTCATATATTATGTCGAGTTTCGATAAGTAGATTAGGAGCTATGAGGGAACGGATGAAGATACTGACATACATACATACATAGCCAGTCAAAATCATAACCCTCCTTTGGCTTTGCCGTAGTCGGGTAAAAAAAGATAGATATACGACTTGTCGAATCGAAATCGAGTCGAAGCATTTGTGAATACGGGGGTAAGAGGGAGATTTTTAGCAGGTGAATGAACCTATAACTGACTCTTATCGCACTATGATTAGGTTCAACATAGAATATATTTCACACTCGTGGTTATTTTTTTCATTTATCACTAGTAAAAAATGAAATAAAAAACACTAATACAAATTGGTTCATTACTCCTCGCCTGCGGCTCAGTTGTAAATTCCACCTCAAATGCAATAACAAAATTTTCCCAATTTTACCAAAAAATCTTTATTTACAGGAAAAAGACGACCCAAAACTGACCCTCCACCTATCTGAACACCTTCACCCATCCTTGAAGCAACCTTCAGAACAGCTGGAGTATTGCGTGCTTCGAATGAAATTCGCTTGTGAGACCCTCATGAGCAGGCATGGTGTTAAAGTGGGGACTGCTTATACGTAAGTTTTGTAATGAGTTCCCACTGTTGGGATACAGGTTTCTTCTGTGAGAGAGGGGTATCCTTGAAGCAACCTTCAGAACAGTTGGAGTACTGCGTGCTTCGGATGAAATTCGCTTGTGAGACCCTCATGAGCAGGCATGGCGTTAAAGTGGGCACTGCTTATACGTAAGTTTTGTTATATTCCCACTGCTGGGATACAGGCTTCTTCTGTGAGACCCTCATGAGCAGGCATGGGGTTAAAGTGGGCACTGCTTATACGTAAGTTTTGTAGAGTTCCCACTGTTGGGATACAGGCTTCTTCTGTGAGACCCTCATGAGCAGGCATGGCGTTAAAGTGGGCACTGCTTATACGTAAGTTTTGTTATATTCCCACTGCTGGGACACAGGATTCTTCTGTGAGACCCTCATGAGCAGGCATGGTGTTAAAGTGGGGACTGCTTATACGTAAGTTTTATTATATTCCCACTAGTGGGATACAGGTTTCTTCTGTGAGAAAGGGGGATCTTTGAAGCAACCTTCAGAACAGCTGGAGTACTGCGTGCTTCGAATGAAATTCGCTTGTGAGACCCTCATGAGCAGGCATGGTGTTAAAGTGGGGACTGCTTATACGTAAGTTTTGTTATATTCCCACTGCTGGGACACAGGATTCTTCTGTGAGAGAGGGGAATCCTTGAAGCAACCTTCAGAACAGCTGGAGTACTGCGTGCTTCGGATGAAGTTCGCTTGTGAGACCCTCATGAGCAGGCATGGCGTTAAAGTGGGGACTGCTTATACGTAAGTTTTATTATATTCCCACTGTTGGGATACAGGGTTCTTCTGTGAGAGAGGGGGATCCTTGAAGCAACCTTCAGAACAGCTGGGGTACTGCGTACTTCGAATGAAGTTCGCTTGTGAGACCCTCATGAGCAGGCATGGGGTTAAAGTGGGCACTGCTTATACGTAAGTTTTGTAATGAGTTCCCACTGTTGGGACACAGGCTTCTTCTGTGAGACCGTCATGAGCAGACATGGGGTTAAAGTGGGGAGTCTGGGGACTGCTGAAAATAAACTTCAGAAGAAAAATCAGCTTCTGAAGTCGGTGACATTTGTTTGTTTGATTTCATTTTTTAACCGACTTCTAAAAAAAGAAGGAGGTTCTCAATTCGGATGTTTTGATACGTGCCTATGAAATTTGGAGGTTGCCCTCAATTTTTTTTGGGATCCCATCACCAGCAGGGCTATTGTGTATCTTTCAATGACAGTGGATAACTTATTATGTCTATCAAATAACTGTCAAATGGTGAGTTTTTAAGAAAAAATTGTACCAAACCATAACCAATTTACAGTTAATCTGTGGACATTTCTGATAGCCACTGACGTTAAAAAGATACGCAATAGGGAGGCAGGAGCCCTGCTGGTTTCCACATCATGGTACCACTCTTGAAATATCTCCTTTCTAATAAAAAAATAATCGTCAAAATTGGTTCATAAACGACGAAGTTATTCGCGAACACTCAACGAAAAAATTTCAAAATTAAAAAAAAAAAAACATAAAATTGAAAGTACTGGGCCAAACTATGTTAAATTGTTATGGGACCAAATGGCAACCATTCTATTCCGCATCAAACTAAAAAAGAATCACGTAAATCGGATCATAAATCTCGGCGTAATCGGTGTACATACATAGAAAAAAAAAGTTACCAATCGAATTGAGAACCTCCTCCTTTTTGGGAAGTCGGTTAAAAACTTGCGTGTATTAAAGTGGTGAAACAAATAATTTATCACGACAATAAACTATGTATTGAGTTTAATAGAAGTATATTTTTCAACAGAGAACTGAACAGACTTGCTGAGGCAGCTACAGAAATATTGGTGATGACAGCAGTTCTAGCAAGAGCTTCAAGGTAAGGTCACAGACTATATCATCAACTTCCATTACAAAATATGATTTTTCATGTTTTCTTGCCTTTTCCTACTACTATATTGGGGTCGGCTACCAGTCTTATCGGAAGCAGCTGAATACCAGTAATGGTATACTTAGAATTAGTATTGCTATTATTTATATACTTAGAATAGCTGTCGCATGCCCTGTGGCATGTTTTGCTGAACGGAGCGTGACTTGCGCCGGGACCACCTTTACAGTTGATTTTTTCGAAAACTACCAAGTTATCAATTTTGTTATTTAAGTACTAATTAGTACCAATCTAGTACTAATTATTGAAGAAATATAGAAGCGATTGGCGTTAGTAGTTCCGGACATGTTTAGACCACTCAACCTAGAAGGCACTTATTTTGTCCATTAAGTACCAAAACATAACTTTCTCTCATAGATCCTACTGCATCGGCCTCCGCAACGCCGAAACAGAAATGAAGCTCGCAGCCTGCTTCGTGGAGCGAACAAGAGACAGAGTGAGGAAGCTCATCAAAGAAATAGATGACGGAGAGTATCTCAACCTGGATCACTTTACGGTGCAGTTCGGGAGGAAGATGCTGGATAGCAACTCGAGTTTAGTTGAGAAACCTACTGCTAGGGTGTACTGGTAGACTCTTTGGGGGCCCCCAAAGATTATGGAGTCAACATTTTGATAAAAGTAAAAATACAAAACCGACTTCAAAAACACAAAAGAATTAAAGTCGTTTGCACAGACTTTGAATACTTTGCAATGTAGGTATGTATGAATGGTTTATAAAAGTTATGTTCTGAATTTTGAGGTAGCCATCTAAAAAAATGTAAATACCGTTAGATTATAATCTATCTCGTGAGATTGTAAACTGTCTAAAGATTGTAAACCGTAACATACTGCTTATAATTTAACGCATTATTTTTCGGTAGTTTATAATCTACCGAAGTGAAAGTGTTAACTGTTGCTGCAGTATGTTATGGTTCACAACCTTTCGAAAGTTCAATCTCACGAGATATATTACAATAGACATGTTTACAATTTTATGATGACATATCCACGAGAAACCATTTTGATTCTAGATTTTTGAGATTTCTTTTGTCAAACTGGTTGTTCTAAAGAATGATTATACTCCATTTACTATAAGATTAGAATTTTAAGTTAGCCGTTTTTACAGTCCGTTCAACTGATTTTGACTTCTATACCGTAGGCATAAGGATGGCATTAAAAGCAAAAAGAATGTTACAATACCGACTGTTTACTGCAGCTGCATTTTGTCTTGCTGTCAACGTAATAGAGTTCACAATCGGTTGAACGGACTGAAAAAACGGTTAACTTAAAATTCTAATCTTATAGCAAATGGAGTATAGGTTGGTATATTATTGTTATTTGTTATCCTGTAAATAAAACTAGTTTTAATATTCTTATTTGTTTTATTTCTAAATAATACTTAAATCTCTACGGTGCTACATAATTAGAGAATGAGTTGCCAAAGATAATATTAGTCTACGGTATTTTGAATAGACCAGAAATATGCAAATATCAAATGTAAATTCTATTAGTATGTGTACTAAGCAATATGGATTATATTTAAAGACATTTTATCTAAGTTTCAAACCTATCAAAAACCTCTTTGATACTGAAAAATCATTTTAATTCAAGTCAAATCATCATCATTTCAGCCAAAAGACGTCCGCTGCTGGACATAGGCCTCCCCCAGGTGTCGCCACAAAGTCGAATAAAAAATAAAATAAAAATTAAGAAATTTTATTTAATTTCTACCAATTATTTTTATTTATAAAATAATAATACTAAATCAAAAATATAAGTCAAAGATATAAGAAAAACAGCGGTTTCGGTCAAAATATATAATTATGTAGAACAGCTTTTTTTTAATACCTTTGTAACACTTCTAAAAAGGGATACCTTTGCCCTGCAGGGGGATACAAATGGCTTATTATAATAAATAATATGTGGGGGTTCAAAATGATGTTAGCACAATAATCTAAAGCCAAAACTAACAGTCTAAGGTCTAAAATCTTTAGGAAAAACACTAATATAAGAAACTCCCTTCTCAGCAACCGGCTTAAAACTATCTCCAAAAGTCACATTACCGGCAACATTGCCCTTTTTGCCACCTTTGCCCCTCTTCCGCAACTTTGTCATAGTCTCAGCGACTTTCTTCTCCAAAGTCGTTTTGGACTCGAAAGCGACTTTTTCTGGCTTGGCATTGAAGACCTGGACTTTGTTCTTCTCTTTTCGTTTGTAGTAGAAAACTTCCCAGGCTAGAGTTATCATTGCTAGTCCTAGACCGAAGAGAGTTGCTATGAAGACGCCACCTGCGGAAAAAACATTAGGTATAAATATCAATTGTACAAAAACAGTAGGTCTGTTGGGACGAGGGATTCGTCCGTGGGAGAAGTAATGCGCGTAGGGTGGGGTGGTCTATAAGCCCGGACTCCATCAAAGCGGAGACAGGCGAAACGGAGAGGAAGCATGCGGAAATAGACCAATCATATTAGTTAAAATTTACATCTGTTCTTTCGCCAATCCTGTGATTGGTCGAATTTGGCACTTCTCTCCGAACTTCGATTTGGTTGAAATCGGGCCTAAGACTGCCCACTAAGAATGAAGTAAGCTCTAAATGGTATGGTCATCATCATCATCAGCCTATAATGTTCTCACTGCTGGGACTCGGGCCTCTTCTCTATGAGAGGGAATGGGCTATAATCCACTCGGGCTATAATTCACAAGGGCCCAGTTCGGGTTGGTAGATTTCACAAAATGCCTGTGAATTGTTAATTCTAGGACATGCCAGTTTCCTCACGAATTCTCGATGTTTTGACGATGGTGTGGTATCTTACCTAAACTCTCTAGGGTGATGCCTTCAGATTCATCAGCATCAGGGCAGGCCTGTCTTGCGGACTCGTTCCAGTATCTGTGAGCGAAAAACAAGTTATTCTGAATGGCGTAGCGTAATTTAGGGGTCTGATACTGTAAGCCTGTGTCAACCCACTGTTGGGCAAAGGCCTCCCCCATGACTTACAAATCTATCGATTCAGAGTCAGTGGTGATGGTGGTTCTAACGACCGACGTGCCTAAGTGGAGTTCAAGCAAGGTCGCAGCAGGTAGCAAGGTTGTTCCTGCAAGGTGGTTTTGGCCTTTAGTATAGCTTAAAAAAAATAGAGTTGTTAACAGGGTTTGAAATAATGATAGTCTCTGAAAACAAATTAAGTAGATATAAATAACATTACGGCTGTAATCCTAGTAGGGTTTGGTAGAGGTGTCTAATAAATAGTATAGGTACCCTAATTTGGCCAGTTATAAAAAGTACATAAAGAAGCACCTAGATACAGTTCATTTACTTATGCAACTTAGTACATAGCAGGCCCTTTTGCTTTGTCAAAAATAAGCTACCTGCAGGCCAGCCACAGGCATAAAACTGTGAATGGGCTGTCGTTGCCCATTCCAAAATCGTCTTATGATCGTAGGCTCCTCTTTTTTCAGTAGAACCAGAAAGTTAACTTTCGTTCCTACACCTCCAAAACCCTACAGGCTGTTAAATCATTGCCAAACTCACTTAGAAGCCAGCTGTTCCAGAAACCGTTCTTTCTGCAGCTCTAACAGGGCTCTGGAAAGGTCCTCCTGTAACCTGGAGCCCTGCTGCACGGCTATAGCGTAGGGCTGCTCCGCGAACACCTCGCCTACCTCTGTTAGGTTGCAGTTTCTTGTTACCTCATATCTAGGAAATAAGCATACAAGGGTTACTGTAGTGTACCTATATTTATTTAATAGATTTGTAAACACTGCCTTTTTTTTTGGTGGGTGGAAAATCATCAAATGACCCCCGCTCTTGGGCAGAGCGAAGGGGAGTGTCAGACTTCTTCTGACTAAAAACCGAACCCATGTTCCTTCTTTGCCCTTGTGCCAAAGCCACGTCATCTCGTACTAAAATCCGCGGCCCCGAAGTCACAATAGTCAGGTAGCTGTCAACTGTCAGTGACCACGAATGGCGGGAAGTTGGAAGGTGAAGCGAACCCTGGTCTATTATAGCTTGTTGGTGTTTGTGAGCCTGTAGTAAAGTAAATACTACAGTTCACATTCAAAGATCGTGGAATTAAAAGTATCTAGGTAGGTAATTAGGTATTAGTAAAGACAAGAATAAAAAAACCTGTAGGTGTACAAAAATCAGTAGTAATATTCCTTCGTTCTGACGTTTGCCAAAAATTATATGTACCTACAACGCTTAGCCAAACTACGGCCATACCTAAGAAAAACTTACTTAATTTCAGCAGAATCGTGTATGAAGGCGAAATCAGCATCCGTATGTTCGTTCACTTGTTGAAACCCTGTCTCAGCATCTGGTACGGGTTCTAAAACAAGAGTAGACAAGTAATACACTTTCAGCTTTGCTTAGCCTTCAAAATAAGTGAAAAAATATAATTCATATTTTACCTGAAGCATTGATAGCCAGTAAGATATGACCGTACTGCTCCCTGATCGGGTAATCCCATACCCTGTACTGTGACTGGTCTGATGTCGCGTTCAGGGTAATTTCTTTCCATACCCTGCAAGCATAAAATATGTCGAAGAATTTTCTTCAAATCTTTGCATCCACAAAAAAATCACGGTCTAAGAACTATGGGACAAAAAAATATTCCAGCTGAGTGTTTATACTTTTAAGACGGCTTTGCTGATGCCGTGATCAAATACAAATTTAAAAACCTTTGGACCTCGACATTCTTACCTGTAAAGAGTATCTTCAGCAAACTTCATATTGATAAAGTACTGGTGAACAGAGGATCCTTCCACCACTGTGTAGTTTATCCTAGACTGTCGTGCTAACTGTTCCAAGGATGATACTGGCGTCTATGTGACAAAAAGAATAGGTATCATTTCAGCCGAAAGGCGTCCACGAAAAGCTGGCTATATGCCTTCCCTGAGTGTCGTTACATTGCCTGATCCCGTCCGTCTCGAATTCAGCGGATCACCGCAACCTTTACCAGGTCATCGGGCAAGACGTTGCATTGGAAAGCCTCCCACTAGGTAAGCGGGAGGCCTTTTAGCGCAACGTGTTCCGTTTCGCGGTCGTCACTCTACAACTTTTAGGATAGGTACGTGTATAAAGTTGAATTAGACGCACACAGTTCGAGGTTATGACCTTCTATGTTGTCTTTATGAACGTCAAATCTCGTTTGGAACACTGGGGGACACTTATAGGACGACGTCAGAAGTCCTGTATTTTGTGTACAGTCAGTGCACTGTATTCCATGAACCTTGTCACCATTCATATGGTCCTCCTGACCGTTTTCGGCCACGGCGGTGAATCTGGGACACAAGCCATAGAGTATACAAGTGTATGCGCAGACACGAGTGCACTCTCTGTTCCTTTAATCAGTTTTGATAACATTTCAAGCCGAATTATAGTGCCATACCTGCATCCTTTCCACAGTCAGAAAAGCAGCCAGATTAGCAGTGAAGGTAGCCAGCATGAGGACCACAAACAACCAGTACGCGGCCACTAGGGTTCTGCCAGATAATGCCTTGGGTGCTTCCCCTCCGCCTTGAGGAGTAAACGATGTTAGGGCGAACCAGAAGCTCTCTTTTAGTGTGAATTCTCTGTAAAAACATGTTACACAGAAAATCCGTAGAAAAAAAAGAAATAAACTTTGAAGAATCATGCAGTCTCTAACTAGGTTTGTTCCCACCATTCACCGTTAGGAGAAATAAACGGGACTTTGAACTTTCAGAAGTCGGTTCTATGGGCGAAATTCAGTCATATCGTCATGATGTTTTCAAGAAATCATTTTTTGGCACGCCACGGTTGGTGTAGCGGTTATGCTATTGGACTGCTACGCTGCATGTCGCGGGCTCGATCCTCGCACGAAACAAATATCTAATGGCCTACAGATAGTTGTTTCGGGTCTGGGCGTGTTTGTGTATGAGAGTTAAAATGTTTGTAAACGCTCACACGATACAGGAGAAATTCCTAGTTTAAAAAAAAATCTACAAATCTCACGAAAAACGGGTCACTTAAGTCATCAAAAACAATGGTAGTCATAAAATTCTGAAGACCTCAACTTACCTGCACGGATAGGGATAAGCATCAGGGTTATTCCTTGCAGAGTAAGGAGAATACTTATCCAGCAGCCATATCATGAAGCCAGTCAACACTAAAGCTGCTACGATACTCAGCCATACTTCTGTGCGGAGAACTGTCATGAATTTGAATAGGGATGTCTTTCTGATTGGTTTTCTGATCACTGTAAAAGAAAAAGGCATAATTATTATGGTAAACTAGCTTTTGCCAGCGACTTCGCCCGCGTGAATATGACGACTTTCCATACAAACTTTCATCCCCTATTTAACTACCTTAGGGGTTGAATTTTGAAAAATCCTTCCTTATTCCTTGTCTACATTATAACGGGAATCTCTGTGCAAAATTTCAGCTTTCTAGGTCCAAGGGTTGGGCTGGGCGTTGATGAGTCAGTCAGTCAGTCAGGACTTCTCTTTTTATTTAAATAGGTAAAAGACGACGAATAACCTGGATGGGGCTGCCACAAGATCGTGGAGCCTGGCACAATAAAAGACAGCCCCAGCAGTGTTTGAAGTCGAGCTGTAGATGATGATGGTAAGATAAGTAATAGTACTGAGGAGGAGTAGCGGTGGCCCAGTGCTGGTGACCCCGTCTGCCAAGCAGTGAGTAAGTAATTTATTTCAGCACCAATGCTGACTGCATTTGTGAGACTGTGCACCGAATACGAGTTGTACAAAGGGCCATGGAGCGAGCTATGCTCGGCATAACCCTACTAGACCGAATGCGCAACACCGAGATCCGGAGTCGGACGAAAGTGTTCGACGTCGGAGACAGGGCGATACGCCTAAATTGGAGTTGGGCAGGACATCTGGCTAGACGCGGAGATGGCCGATGGAGTAAAATTCTAACCGAATGGTGGCCAAGGTAGGGCGTGAGAAACCATTAGACTACTGACCCGTGTTGAAAAAATTATGGGTCATGTGAACCACCAGGTGACCTATCTAGAACGATTCAAGAGCATAAAATAATAAGATTCAGCACTATGCCGTCACTTGTAAGCTGTCCAACCGAGTGCAGGTGAGAATTCAAAAGTACAGGTAGAGTGGGTACATTTTGGTCATATATTTTTGTACGGCATTCTTACCATCGATAGATCCATGAAAAATAATAAGAAAACGCGTAGTGCCGTAAAAAAATGGTGCGCCACAAAGTCGGAATTTTTATTTTATTTTCCGACAATTTCCAGGGTATCAGTTTCATACTATTTCAATACTGCTTCTAATCCATAATTCCGCAACGCCGTACAAAAATCATACGACAAGGGGAAATAGTCGAGGGTTGAAACCCCCTCTTTTTCCGTGGTCCCCACCCAAAGCGCGTTGGGTGGACGATATCGTCAGGAGCTCGGGAAATGGATGGATGAGAGACGCACAGAACAGAGAAGAGTGGCAGAAGAAAGGGGAGGCCTATGCCCAGCAGTGGGTGATTACGGGCTGAAATGATGATGATGATGACCATATGCTCTCAAGACGGTGAAGGCAAACATCGAGAGGAAATCTGAATGTCCTCGAATAAAAATTCAAAGACATTACACAGCGTCATCATTATCATCAGCCCATTAATGTTCCTACTCCTGGGAGGCCTACTCTCTTTGAGAGGGACTGTGGGGTATAATCTACCTCGCGGGTCCAGTGCGGATTGGTTAGTTGGCCCTTAGAGAAAAGGAAAGGCAAATGAAAATGACCACTTACCTATCAAAATGCCAGTTTGCTCGAAGTATGGAGCCACGAAGTCAATGACCTCTTCTCTTTCAGCCGTCATTGTCAAAGCTGATATGGCGATATCAGTCTCCTGTGGAAAAACCAGGTGGAAAGGTGGAACATACATATGTCAGGGGGTCTACTCTCCGTCAAGGCTGCGGGTTGTTTGAACGAGATACCGCTGCCTCAACACAAAGGGCTAAGAAGGAACATGGGTGTTTTTAGTCAGTAGAAGTCCGACACCTACCTTTCTGTCCAGAGCTTGTCATGATTTCCTACACTCCAAAAAAAAAACGAGGTCTACTCTATAGGGACTCGTTTACGGAGACGCGGGGCGTCGCGCGGCGCGTGCAGAAGGCTCGTCTCGTGCTTTTTTATTAATTTACTGAGAGACGGGTCCACCGCAACAAACGCTGTAAGTATTTTAAAGTAACGTGCGAAAATAGCTTCTCTTGAAATCATTAACTTTCATACATCGCCATGTGTTTGAATTAAAAACGCAGCACGCGCCGCACGACGCCCCGCCTGTACGTAAACATGCACTAATGCGGCCGCCACACACTCGACGAGTGGGCATGGGAAGTAGCGAGGAGGATGCAGAGACATAGTGTGGCAACTTTACTCGTTATGCCGCACGTCATGAGGAGCATGTCCTGCCCACCGCTCTGCGATGACTGCGCGATGAATAGATCCACCATCTCCGTTGGCGAGGACGACGACGAAGTATATATCTTTTCATGACTTTGATATAATTAGCTATACCTACTAAAAATGCATAGCGTGCACGCTGCCACAGTGCTGGACAGTTGTCCCTACTGCGGGTGTATTTTCGAAACTCATGAATCCGAATATAATAGGGAGTTAGTGGTAATTTCGAAGTTACTTAGTACTTTTGGACGGACCCGTATCTTCGTTGATGGACTTCGAGAGTATACCCCCCCTAATTTGGTCATAGGTAGAGACTAAAGGCTGAAGCTCCAGGGTAGTCCACGAAATTCGAATTTTCTTACGTTTTAAAATAAGATTCGCGACCCAGAGTAGTATTGTAGTAGTATATATAGGGCAGAAGAGGGACGATCTTCTGGCAACCATGCATCGTGTGAATCCATTGACTCATTTAAATCATGTTTAAATCTCTTATTAGGAACGCACCTGACTCTGGTGGTACTGTAGGCGGGTCCTGATGAAAACTCTCATAAATATCAACTGTAATTACTATAACTCCCAGACATCGTAAAATATCCCACAATCTACTATTTTTAGGATAACCCATAGAAATGTGATAGATAATATAGTGTACATTAACTATGTGTGATAGATGAAAGACGTACAGACGGTTTAAGTCAAAGTGACGTCAAAGTACTGAAGATGTACAAGACGAGTAAGTATTCTACTCTTTGGTATGATCCAAGACATTCAAAACCTCTTTGGCATGTTTTAATTAGCGTCGGTTATCGCCCACGGAACAGAAAGAACCACAGAACAGAAAGAACGAAAGAACAGCAGCCCAACTATGACGTCCTAAAACAGTTCTTATTCAAGTGTGGAAACGTGACAGAACTATAGAGGGTGTCTAGCACCATCTCTTTTTCTCACTGGAATAAGAACTGTTTTAAGATGTCATGAGGCCTTCGGGTGTCGCCGTTCGCGTTCCACCTTTTTTCTTTTATAGAAAACTAGTGACCCGCCCCGGCTTCGCACGGGTGCAAAAAAGGTATTAAAACCTTCCTCTTGAATCACTCTATCTATCAGGGTAGCCAATCCATAGAGAAAAAGTTTTAAGTATTTTATTTTCTCTAAAACTGCGATGCCAAATAGGTACTAGCGAATTGGGAACTAAAAAACCGCATCAAAATCCGTTGCGTAGTTTTAAAGATTTAAGCATACAAAGGGACATATATAGGGACAGAGAAAGCGACTTTGTTTTATACTATGTAGTGAAAGGACAAGGGTATAAAAAGAAGTAATTTAATTCCACTTACCCCTCTCATGAGACCGCCAACGACCCCATCCCATGTCCCATTCGGTAGCTTTTTACCGAAATCACCGCTCTTTGGAGAGACGATCTCATAATCAAAAGACATAGTCTGGAAAAGGATGAAGTATTAGACAAAAATCTTCGTTTTCTCCATGAGAAATTTTCATGGTCGTGCCCGGATAAAGCAAAAACCTCATACAATTTCACGAAAATGAGTAGTGTAACAAAAAATAATAAGAAATGAGTAGGATAGTACCTAAAGAGAAAGTTTGAGAGTGGCGCTGCGCTGGTGATCCAAAACTGTGTGGTGTTCGGCCGAAAGACGTCCACTGCTGGACATAGGCCTCCCCTAAGTGTCGCCACATTGACCGGTCCCGTGCGTCTCGCATCCAGCGGATCCCCGCAACCTTCACCAGGTCATCGCTCCACCTAGTGGGAGGCCTTCCAACGCAACGTCTTCCGGTTCGCGGTCAACACTCCAGAACTTTCCGGCCCCGGTATGAACATGGATAGCTATAAAGTAGAGGGAGATCGAAGCGATAAACTGTGAAGAGGAAGATAAGGCAAAAAAGAAATGAGGTTTCTACAAGCCCCCACCCATGATCTTTGACGCGTTTTATCCTTCGTCAATTTTTATTAATTTGATAAAACAAGTATCCAATATTTTTCAATAATTTAGCTGACGGACTAAAAAGAAACATCTCTATTATGGAAGAAAAACTTGATGGGACATTTGGGATAAGACCTAGAGAATGATGACTTTAATCGAATTTTCGGAAAAATTCCAATATTCCAATATATTAATATTTATATGGTAAATCCGTACCTCAGACAATCTAGCAATGAGATCGACGCAATACCCTTCAAACAGCGGATGTCCTTCTTCGTCATACATCTGTTCACCAGTGTTAGGGTCTAACTTCATTAGTGTCCATGGTACGGCCTGTTGGTTGTTAAAAATAGCATTGGTAACCTCTTATTATATTTCCTACTAGCTTTTGCCAGCGGCTTCGCCCGCGTGAAAATGACGATTTTCTATACAAACTTTCATCCCCTATTTAAATCCCTTAGGGGTTGAATTTCGAAAAATCCTTCCTTATTCCTTGTCTACATTATAAAAGGAACCTCTGTGCAAAATTTCAGCTTTCTAGGTCCAAGGGTTTGGGCTGGGCGTTGATGAGTCAGTCAGTCAGTCAGTCAGGGCTTTTCTTTTTATTTATATAGATAGATATAGATTCTCAAGGAAGACATCCACCCTCCTATTGGGACGAATAATCCAACCGCGACGCCCAAAGTATTTGATAATTTGTCAATAAACAAAACGTTTTTAACTGCGACTGCCACCGTGCTAAAGATTATAACACGACTGTCAATTTAAGGAGTGATGTTGAGAATGACTAATCTCTCGTGAGCGGACATCAGTTCTCCCGCATTGCGCAGCTACTTCAGACACTGTTTCAGTATCACCACACCGGCCTAAAGCATAACCACCTAATCCCTTTTTTGTTACGCTTGGTTTATCTCGCAAGCCGTCACTTTCTTTTAAAAAAAAAAAAAAAAAAAAAAAATGAAAAATCGTTTAGGTATTCATGGTTAGGTACATTTCGTGTTACATAGTTTATTACTTCTGCCAAACTGTAAAACAGTTTGTTGGCAGATGTAGCTCCCTTAACTTATTTTATATTTAGGTACATGTAACAACTTGTTGGTACTTTTCCATCAATCACACGATACTTTTACCTACTTATAACTAAACACACTTAACACAAATTTGCTACGAGTATGACTAACTTAAACTAATAACATGTTAGTTGCGTAACAGCACTTCACTTAACAGCGGTGAAGCCGCAAACATGAGCCTGTATGACATTACTATAGGTACTTACACATATTTATACAACAATAATAAATGGCATCTACACATCTTTTTTTGTTATGAGGTCTTTACAAAAGGTATTAAAAAGAAACTTTCCTAGTTTAATATGTTTGAAGTGAGACGGCATGCGAGATAAACTAAGCGTAAGTTAAACCAGGTTTAAGTATTTTTATTAATAAGGCGGTTACAGTTTTATTCATTGAAAGAAGCCACTTGCTTGTTAGCTGAAGTGACGAAGTGGTGGTATTAACTCTCCAGCACCACAACTGTGTTTTAAGTTCGATAACCGCAAAAGATTGACTAGTTTGCTCGAGCAGGCATTCAGAAACGAAGTGTAGCTCCTTAATGCGCAAAAGTTACTAACCGGAGCAGTTCCAATCCTGAAGAACATCTTCAGCGGCTCCAGTTCGATTCCTGGCAAGAGCTTGTACTCATCATCAGCTGACCAGGTGGCTATGGTCTGCTGGCCTTCATCGGGCTTGTAGTTGGATAGGATGAAGCGAGAGCGGAGGAAGAGACCGGATCTAGGAGAGAAGATATTTTCATGGACAAAACTCTAAATTGATTCAAATTCTAGATGTTCTTAAAGTATGGAGCAAGTGACGTTTTCATGAAATACTCATTCAATAGAATTAATGACTAAAACTCAGACTGTCGCGTTGTTCTGGTGGTCACAAGCACGACTGCACAGCATGAAGTCTGGGTTCGATTCCCGAAACTGGCAAAGTGTTATGGGGTATTTTTAAACAGGAGTTTCTCTCTAGCAGCCACGGACTCTAAAGTACCCGGTTGATGACATAGGCTCATCATCATCAGCCTATCTATAATGTTTCCACTGTCAGGGATGCATGACACAGGTCCAGTGCGGGTTGGTAGATGTCACATGTCTTCGAATATTTTGGTTCTAAGACATTCCGGTTTCCTCACGATGTTTTCCTTCACCGTTTTGTGAGCATCGGTGATGAAATAAAGCAAGTCGCAAGTCGGGGCCGCCACCACTGGGCCACCGCTGCCGCTGCTCTGCTCGCACATAAGCTCGCCTATTAATTGTAACTTAAACATACCATGTGGGTGTACTATCACGTACAGCTAGCTCGCCTAACCCTAGGATTACAAAGCGTATTGATAATAGATCTATTCTCCTGCTCACCTCTCCACATCCCAAAAGAACAACGTCTCATTACTCATCTCCGCATCCTCAGCGAACTGACGGAACAGCCTCTCTCTGGTGCTGTTCAGCACAGGTTGAGGGTCATCACAGTCGATAGCACTGGTGGTCAGAGGCAGGTCCCTCTCCAACTTGGAGTAACACTCGGAGATGTACTGCATTAGGGCGTTTAGGATCTGTTGTTTGTGCTGGAAAATAAAGTTCGTATAAAGGATCCAACTGCGATGGAGCACAGCATAGTACACATACATAAACTCACGCCCTTTTCCCCATGGGGGTAGGATTCCCCATCTGAGTGGCTCATACATTGTACATTCCGCCACAAGGTGGAAACTTGTTTAAAAAAACACCTCACTGCGCTCCAGAACGCCAATTGCCGACATAGCTTATATAGATGCAAGACTAAATATGTTGTGTCTGCCGGATGCCGGCGCAGCTGTGGGCCAGAATGTCCCAAGATTCGAGCCCTGATATCGCTAGATGGGGTAGCGGCAGACCGAGGAGAAGATGGTGGGACGTCTTTAATTGCTTCTTCGCCAATTGACGAGAAGAAGCAGCTTTGCCGTGGGACTATACGGGCTCACTAAAAATAAGGACCCTCAAAAACAATGTTTCTACCTACCTAACGTATAGAATCAGTGTAACTGCCGGCTTAGCATGACCACCGAAGAAACGGGTTTTGTCGACGGAAGAATCGACAAAATGATAAATTGTAGCAATCCCAAGCAACATGCTCACGTGATAAATGACGATAAACTGACGTCATCTTTCAAACAATGACGTCCTTCGTCATATATGACGTAATAAGATGACGTGATTCGGAGCTTTATGTCGTCGTTTGCTTTTTAAGACGTCATCAAGTAACGTGATTCGGAGCTATATGTCGTCGTTTGCTTTTTAAGACGTCATCAAGTAACGTGATTCGGACCCACCCACTTGATATCTAGTAGCGCCACTGCTCGATAGATGGCGCTGTACGCTGACGTCACGTTTCTGAATCGCGGTGTTAAGATTCTCCGCGAGCGAATGACTACCCCTGCTTTACTTAGATGTGTTATCGCTTCTCGGCCTTTTGGCTAAGATCAAAGTGTAGTATCTGTTCTTTTTAGCTTAATATCTGAAAGCTCCCTCACTGGTTCATTCTCCTGCCCTTATCCCAATTTATTTGGGGTCGGCGCAACATGTCTTCTTCTTCCATACTTCCCTATTTCTCGTCATCTCATCAGTCACCTCCTTTCTAGGGACCAGTATTATTAATCTGATTTTTGTAAGCTGACGGGATGTTCGGGGCTCGCTCCACTCCCGTCGGGGGTCGGCCCGGCCTCGGTACCTCTAATTTAGCCATTTATGACGTGATTATCACGACGAATGCGACGATATGGTAGACGTTATAATTGACGTCGAAATCACGTAAACTGATCACGTCATTAATGACGCACTAATTTGTGACATCCTCACGTCAAAATTTACGTCTATAATGACGTGATGCGACGTCTTTCGATGCCTTAAAATTCACGTCATTATTCACGTGAGCATGTTGCTTGGGAAGGTTTCATGTACAATTGTATGGAAAAATCTTTGTCTATTCTTGGTAGAACAGAGATAGAATCGCCATGCTACGGGGGCAGGGTTTAGATAAATCATAATAGGGGATCGGACAAAAAAAAAACTAATTAGTCCGTCAGATAGATTTCCAAATAATGTTGAACACCTATTTTTTCTTTTTTCACGTAAACAAAAAATTAAGACGATACAGTGCTTCGAAAACTCGTGAACTCCTCGAAAACGTTACATGATGTCAGTACATTTTTTACGCACAAGTGACGTCACGACGCTTTTTATCTTCGTAAATTTTCATTAATTCGTTAAAACAAAAAACACGTATCCAATATTTTTCGTAATCTAACTGACGGACTAAACAGAATCATATTTTTTTGACTCAGTCCGATCCCCTATTACTTATAGCATAATTCAACAATATCGTTTACTCAATCTTAGAAAATAATCTAACTGACGGACTAAACAGAATCATATTTTTTTGACTCAGTCCGATCCCCTATTACTTATAGCATAATTCAACAATATCGTTTACTCAATCTAGAAAAAAGTACCTGAAAATCCGAAGGACAGGTGCAATCCTCTCTCTTCAGAAGCTTACAGCATTCCACCTGGTCTACTTGAAGAGTCACGGTCGGGAGCACCAGCTGACTTACATCTGGAGTGGAGTAGTCGGTCAGGATCAGGTTCCAGCGGTAGCTGCGACGTACTAACTTCTCTTTTACAGCCTAAAAAAGATGGGTCTTTACTGTGAAAAATTAATAATATGTGTACGCTTTTTATTAGTGACTTATTTGCTAGTAAAGTGTAACAGTGTCACAATCACAAAGTAAGTTTCAAATTATATTTTTACTATAAGTATTGCGAAAGTAACACCTTGTAAACTCTGCTTGTATCTTTCTTGGTCTATAAATCTGACTGTCTGCCGTTTAGGCCTGACAGACAGCTCTCTGTCTGTCAGGCCTAAACGGCAGACAGTCAGATTTATAGATGGCTGTACGGATATTGATGAAATTTGACTAAATGGTAGACCATTAACTGCCCTAGAATAGACTCCGGACCCAAATTAATCATTAATGACTGCCCTTTTTTGCTTCGGTTGGGAATTCATCAAATGCCGCACTGGGCGGAGCGGTTGGGAGGGTCAGACTTGTAGTTACTAAAACCCACCCAGGTTCCTTCTTAACTCTTGTGGCCCAGGGCTGCGGGATCTCTTTCGAACAGTTCCGCAACACCGGCAGGAGTCGACCCTTGCGGACCCCTTCCATTTTGCTGACGTCTCTATGAGCCGCTCGTGGAACACGAACGCGCCGTTTTTTTTGGGCGGTTAGAAAATCATTAGATAACCTCTCGCGCTCTTGGGCAGAGCGAAAGGGAAGGTCAGACTTCTACTGACTACAAACCACTCATGTTTCTTCTTAGCCTTTGTCGAGGCCACGGTATCTTGTGAACAACCCTTCCTTTATTGTCCCTTATGACTTTTATAACTTCAATTCATCAAGTAAACTACAGAATTGATCACGATTATACACTCACCCTCCGATAAGTATCCATGACGAACCCATTCGCCCCTACAATGATATAGAAGCTGGGTTCAGGCCGCATGGTCTTCAGAGCTTTAGCAGAGTCCCTGGTCAGACCAGCGTGGACCCAGACCCTGATGTTGGAGACTCCTAGTAACTCGTAGAGGGTTCTGTCTACATCTGTGAAGGGAAAGATGGAGAGTTTTTTTAAATGGGTTTTCGCAGGTCTACGAGGTTATTAGCTGCTTTGTCTAATAATCCTATGTATACTACACGCTAAGAGTATGGGCTCCCATACTAAAGAAAGGGCTTTCTTTAGTATGGGAAATCATCAAATAAAAGATTTGTTTGATGATCTCTGGTCGGAGCAGAAAAGAGCGTCGGACTCTTACTGACTAAAACCCTTTGTGTTCCAGGGCCGCCGCGGTGACTCTTTCGAACTTTCGCATCCTTGGCAGGCACTGGCCTTAGTGGTCCCCGTCTACCTCGCAGGTCTACCTAAAAGGTTGTCAGCTACCTAACTGGATAATCCTGTGGATACTACACGCTAAAAACTGGTATGAGAAACTAGGAGTACATTTTCTCCAGCCCTATTAAAAAAAACCAGTAAAATGCGAGTCGGACTCGCACACGAGTCTGGTTCCGTGACATCATCTGCCAAGCCTTTTTTGGGATCGGCTTCTAGCCTTGCCGGATGTAAGAATACCAGTATTTTACATGGAGCGACTGCCTATCTGACATCCACAACCCAGTTAGCACTGGGGTAATACGATAGATACCCATTCGTAAGACTGGCTGTCAGGCTTTCCAGCCACTGTTAAAGGTCTATTATTTACAGCCCGGACCAACAGCTGAACGTGCTTTCTAAGGCACTGAGGAAACAGGGTATGTAATGGTCATAAATTCACGACAAGCGAGACCAACCAAGACAAGAGCGGCTTTTCATAGTATGATTTTTTATTCATAATTTCACTTCGGTCCTTAACTGCTGGCCTCTTAGAGAAGCTCAGAGTCACGCAACGAGCCACGGAGAGAGCTACGCTCGGAGTTTCTTTGTGCGACAGAATCCGGAATGAGGAAATTCGCCGAAGAACCAGGGTCACCGACATAGCTCGCAGAATATGCAAGTTGAAGTGGCAATGGGCAGGCCACATCGCTCGAAGAACAGACAACCGATGGGGAAGAAAGGTTCTCGAGTGGCGACCACGAACCGGAAGACGCAGCGTTGGCAGGCCTCCCACCAGGTGGACCGACGACATCGTGAGAGTCGCGGGCAACCGGTGGATGCAAACAGCAGGCTGCCGATCTTTATGGCGTTCTATGGAGGAGGCCTTTGTCCAGCAGTGGACGTCTAATGGCTGATGATGATGAATTTCACTTCAGTGTTGAATAGCGGTTCATAGAAGACACCTACCTACTCTCCAATTTTTTTCAGAACTTACCACTCTCACTCTCCAATATAATCGCAGCATCAGTAGCATTCCTTGACTCCAGATGATTGTCCAACGCCTTCACAAGTTGCTGGGATCCCAACAGCGTCCTCACCAGAGGTAGACCGGTTTCAGCAGCCAGTTCTTCAGCTATTGTCCAAGGAGACCAGGAGAGGTCGACTATCATGGATACTCCTTTGGAGACCGCTGAGCATACTAAGGAAAAAAGTGTAGGTATAGGTGAGCAACCAAGACCAAGATTATGGCAAATATATCACCAGTTATTCAAATTCTTCTGTCCAAGTTAGAAAATGACGAGTTTGAGCTGGTTGATCAGTATTGTGTATATCTTGGCCATATGCCTTCCTTCATCAAAGACCACCAACAAAAGGAGATATCCCGAAGAATACAGCATGCGTGTGGCCGCATTTAGCAAATTGACGACATTTTGAAATCAGCCAAAATTCTGCTATGTTTAAATCCCCACCAAACGACAGACGGGACCAATGGCTTCTGAGGTTCGAAGGAAACTCGGTATGTAATGGGTCACCCATCCACGGATGCACCTAGGTAAGCATAGCTTAACCTAAAGATCGACTCGAGTGGCCCTTATTATAATTGAGCACATTTACAGCTGCTTACGGAGTCAGTACAGAAGGACACCTATCACGACTATTAAGGCGAGGTTGCAGTACTTTGTTTTTATGAACGCACGACCTCACCCCCCGCCCTGCCGCGCGAGCGATATAATGCCTAAATTTTGACTGTTTTTTCTTCTTGGAGAAAAATGATAAAGAAATTATACAATATGTTTTCAACATTTACTTCAGTATAAAACGTTCTATCTACTGATACAACTTTCATAATAATATAAATTCATGATGAAATGTCTTAGCACTACACGTTTTAAATTGTGATTTAGAGTCATGTTTGTTAAAAAAAAATATCGAGCCGATCATTCTAAATCGCGTAACTATCTTTACGATTTACTTGAGAGTATGTTCAATTTTTATGTAATGATTTTTATTTATTAAAAAAACTCATTTATTTAGTTCGATTTTCAAAGGTTCAATGCAACCCCACCTTAAGTTTCGCTAGCCAATTCTATTTTACCTGTACATAATACTCACGTATCCTATAGCTCTCTTCTTCCCTCTCTCTATCCAAGGGAACGATGGCATCGTCGACTTTTACATCAGGCCTTACGGTTTCCGATAATTTTAGGGCCTTGCCGATATTGTGGGCCAAATCTTGTTCTTGGGACTCGACTATGAATACTAAAAGAAATTGGTAACAAAGATTATTTAAAATGAATATTGTGAATTTAGATTTCTCTGTGTAGTTATGTTGTATTGATATGAATTTTATGGCAGGGCCCCTACTATGACGTCTTAAAACATTCCTAACTTACTCTTAATCCATTGTGGAAACGTGACAGAACTATAAAGGGTGTCTAGCGCCATCTCTTTTCCACACTGGATTAAGAATAAGTTAGGACTGTTTTAAGACGTCATAGTAGGGCCCCTGTAGTGGTTACTTGACTCTTGATTAATGCTACATTTCGTCGCTTAAGTTTTTAGGACTACGTAAGTCAAAAATAGCAACTTTATAGAATAGTGAATAATCTGCATATTAAACCACCTGTGTGGTACAATAAGTGAAAAAACGGCATAGGTTCCTAAGTAACGGTACAATACAATTTTAATATCTGTGTTCACTTCAAATTAGATAAAGACGTTGTTTTTTTCTGGTTGGCTGAAACAGCGTGTCTTCTGATTTTCTAGCAAACAGCATCAAAACCGCCAAAAACTGACTTTTTCCCAGTTCCAGTCAACTTCTTGTCGTTTGATTTCACACCTGATTTTAATCAGGTGTTTAAAATCAGGTATTTTAAATCAGGTGTTTAAATATAATTGAACACATGATTTAAAAAAAAACCTAGAGCCATAGATAAGTAGAGATATCTATCGTAATTCGTAGTAGTCCAAGATCCCAGGGCAGCCAGACGTCACGTATTTTCTGACGAAGGAAATGTGGACGATTGGGTAGCGTTAGTATGTACTAAGAACGCACGAATACCAGCTAGCTTGCTAAGACGGCCAATTTTCAGGTATCAGGTCATCAAGGTACACAAAAAAATTACTTACTTCACGTATTTTCTACTAGCTGATTTTTACGTATATTGTAGGCAATATCCTTAAAAATAAGTTGCCAATACTCGCAGACACTTCCTAGCGGCCGTTTTGCCAAAAAGTTTAGACTTAAACGTATTGTGGCTGTTTACCTGAGATCGCATGGCATCGCTCGTGTGGCTGACATACAGAACTCCACTGGACTCATTCGGTGGGCATTCAACAGGATCTGTCCATTGCGTGTGTCTTCAGAATTTTGTTGAAAACGTTGCTTTCAACGCTCGGATGCATTTTGGAGCGCCTGCCCAATATAGCATGGCAATATTTCGATCAATTAGCTTTAAGTATTAAATAATAAGGCGTTTAGTAAACTTTAAAGCATCTGTTAAGCAATATGGCCGACGGAAAGTGTCTGGGAGTATTTGCGACTTATTTTTAAGAATATTGCCTAAAATATACCTACGTAAAAATCAGCTTGTAGAAAATACGTGAAGTAAGAAATTTTTTTGTGTACCTTGATGACCTGATACCTGAAAATTGGCCGTCCAAGCAAGCTAGCTGGTAGTTGTGTGTTCTTAGTTCATACTAACACTACTCACGCCCACATTTCCTTCGTCAGAAAATACGTGACGTCTGGCGGCCCTGGGATCTTGGACTATAGCAGGTGGGTGACGCTCTATGGTTTCTGCCTACCCCCATGGGAAAAGGTGTGAGTTTATGTATGTGTGTAAGTGTAAACGTATCTAAAAGTTACTTACCGAACCGCAAACTCAGCTCAGAAATAACGCAGCCCAAGTTGATAAGAAAAATTAACAAAAACAGATAATAAATTGACATTATCATTTTTTAATCTTCCATATTTAAAACTTTTCTTTTAATGCGCACAAGAATTGCAACTACTGCAAGTTCTTATTTTATTTATTAAGATTGCTGAAATGTATTCTTGAAGTAAATATGGTATGAGCAAAGTTAGTAAAACGTAGAATATAATTCTTAGTTTGTCCAACATCACTTTTATGCTGCCATCCTCACTGCCATCTTGGATTTTCGAAAATCTGTTAAAAACGTCTTATTTTTAAACTACTTATACGTTTTTGAAATTATAGAATTCTAAATTATATTAAATTTAAAAACAATTATTTATATTTCTAGGACCAATTAAATATCCCTTTATGTTATTTCTTCATACTTTTTACACCAACTTCCAAATAAAACACGTTCTCAATTTGTTCGTCTTTTCTTTTCTGTCTTGCAAAGAAGAAGAAGATGTCTATTTTCTAGTTTTCGTGAGAGCATCCGTACCGTCCAAACTTTCCAATTGAACTAACAACCTCAATTTAAACTTAACCCATATAATTCCTCTTTTAACTGCACCAAACAGAATATTTCATGTTCTACCTAAACCGTTTATGTCAAGGGGCGTATCATGCAATATGATTGCCGTATAATTTGGTTAGGAATACAATTGATGGGCAAACAATGGACATAACATGTTATTAGACGGTATTTTTGGTCTTAGGGACTGTCGCGGAGACAAGGCTTTCGAGGATATACCTACAAGGTTTTTCAGACACAAGGGGGGGGGGGGGGTTACAAGGGGTCTGACAGATCCCTCAGCTCTCCCCAGGGTGGATGACATCCGTGAGGACTTTTCATCACAGAAGAGAAAACTTAATCTATTCTCAAGCAGTTACCACAGAAAATCCGGACATATAGGGGATGTCCCTAGGAAGAACATGTTAAATCTCCTTTGAAGCTTCGCAATACGTCACTCACTCATCATCAGCCTATAGGTAATGTTCCCATTGCAGAGATTTAGGCCTACTCTCTAGGAGAGGGATGGGATATAACCCACCACGCGGGCCCAGTGCGGGTTGGTAGATGTCACCTGCCTTCGAATTTTTTGGATCTAAGACATGCCGGTTACCTGACGATGTTTTCTTTTATCCTTTTGAGAGCAACGGTGATGAAATTTTCACAAAATAATACAACACATTACACAAACACACAACATTGAGTCGCGGGTTCGAACCCACGACTCACTGTTCGCAAGTCAAGGCCACCACCACTGGGCCACCGCTGCGCAGTACTCCAGAATTATTCGATAACACTTTCGTGCACAACGATACACACAATCAATTATTCAGACATAACTGCTTCGCGTAAGTTTCTGTGATTTTACAAGTGTGGGAATATAGACACATGGCTTTCTTGGACACGCTAGCCTTTGGAGGTATGGCGTTGTGGTTAGAAAGTGTAGATTGGTGTTGGGGGTTCGATTACTGCTTCATTTTGAAGCGTTTTTTTATGTTATTATTTTATAAATAACGTAGATGTGACTCGGTCTGTCACACATCGCATATTCTCTTACACACAACAACAACACAACACACAACTACACACACACAACTTAGGACCCAGTAATATTAATGACAATAATATCCGTGGTGCTAGGCAACTGGGCGGGTCCCCGCAACCTTTAGGTACCAGGCTAACGGTCCACCTAGTGGGAGGCAGCTGAATATCAATATTTTACGGAGCGACTGCCTATCTGACCTCCACAACTTCGTTAGTACTGGGTAATACAATACCCCTTTGGTAAGACTGGTTGTCATACTTTCGACTACTAAGTACTGGCAATAAGTTAGTTATGTGTTTAAGAAACCTTACATGAGCCGCATGCCAACCTGATTATACACGAAGAACCATAGTTTCAATTATAATTTTTACGAGAAACAAGTATTTTCTACGACACTTGGTAACTGCCCGTATTTCAGACCATGCATCAGTCAAGTGACAGTTACCTCATTTATCAATATTTTCCGGTAGCACATAACCTATGTGATTATTGAGATATAATCTAGATTCTAGAATCTACAGAGTTGTACAAATGTACACACTATCGTTACATACGTAGTTCTGGTTACATACATCCAGGCCCATAGTCACAAAGCTTCCATTCGGTTTCGATTTCGGCAAGTCGTAAGTCTATCTTTTTCTGGCATTATGAAAGTGAGCGAGATAGACATACGATATGTTCGATTCGATTTCGGTCCGATTGTTTGTGAATAGCTATGCAGATCTAATCTGCCCTGCGACCATCGTACGCGGAATCGCTATTTGGATTGGATTTTGTAAACAATTTCAAGGGTTTTCTTTGTTTTTGCTCGGAAACCTAACTCTTTTTCTATCTATATATATCTATACTAATATTATAAAGCTGAAGAGTTTGTTTGTTTGTTTGTTTGTTTGAACGCGATAAACTCTGGAACTACTGGTTGGATTTGAAAAATTCTTTTTGTGTTGGATAGTTCATTCATCGAGGAAGGTTATAGGCTATATAACATCACGCTACTACCAATAGGAGCGGAGCATAAATGAGAAATGTTGCAAAAACGGGAAAAGAAAATTCCTTTCTGAGAGCTTCCGTTGCGTGCGCTGCGAAAACGGTTTAAGTTACGAGAATATCATGTATGAAGTAATTATTCGTCTTTAAAAGTTCTAAAAAAAAGTCCGCGACAGCATCTGTCTATCTTTTAAGATTGACTCACTGTAACCCAATGATATTCAAATAAACAGATATGTTATACACCTACAAAACCACCGAAAAAAGTGTTCCGAGCAGCAGCGGCAGCACACATACACACTTTTCCCAAGTAACACAGTCTCGGAGGTTTAAAACAAATCTGTCTATTGATAGTCTATTCATGGTTAATCTTCAGATAGGGGCTTTCTAAAGATGGTTGCAATAAAGAAAATGTATTCTTATAGAGTTATTTTTCTCAAGCTGGATTATTTTTAGGGCATTTGTTCTATAGCACACTTATTTTAAGTACGTTTAAAGGTATATTGAATGTTTTAAGATAATATGCTCTACAAATAGTGAATAAAGCCTAAAGGTACCTAACTTGAACTAATTTTATAGATAAGTTGATATATTTTAAGATAAAACTTTCTATTTTAGCTATTGGTAGGTACTCTTATCTTTGTTTCTAAAGAGACTTACGTCTAGATAAAATACTTTAATAGATATTTTTAAGTTTGTCTAATTAAATGATAGTGAAAACGTGGCTTTAGTGGATTTTTTCTTAAAAATGGCTATGTTAAGTGCATTTGTATTAAATATTTGAATTGGATGATTTTATGCAATAAAAATATCAGGACAGTGAAAAAAATAAATGGTCTGGTGGCTTTCGTCAAAAATCGGTAAATATTTAAAAAGGAAGCAAGATGAAGAAGAGTTGCAAAATAATTCAGATTTAGAATCGAAACTTTCTAGTAACTTATTCGGATGAAAACAATACAAATGAGGAAGACGAAAGTCGATCCAATTGCCTCAAAAGGGATCTGCGCCAGGCCGCCAGTGGTCAGCAACTCATGCTATAACTCACATAGTCTTGAACTTATTCCAAATCGCACTTCGCACTAATAATATTATAAAGGCGAAAGTTTGTGAGTGTGTGAGTGTGTATGTTGTTAGGTACTTTTTCACGCAAAACTACTGAATGGATTTGGATGGTACACAGATAGTTTATAACCTGGATTAACATATAGGATAGTTTTTATCCCGATTTTATCTTCCCGTGGAATAATTTTCGTGTTGTAGCGGGTGAAGCCGCGGGCAACAGCTAGTAATAAATAATGTTCAACCCGTTACTCTACCAAAGGATCCGAGAACATTGCTTTAGAGTCCAAGAATGATTTAAATTAAAAAAAAAAACTAGCATCACGGGCTGAAGAATAATCTCACTAGATATTTTCAAAATTTAAGAGAGCAAAATAGTGACAATCGATGTTAAAATTGATGGACTACCTACGGTTCTGTGTACCTACGTATTGATTAATTAAATTGCTCTGTTACTGCATAAAATCGTCTTTCGTTTACAACACATCAAATTACCTATTTACTGATGAATGTCTAGAAATACTGTGAGAAGATAAAAAGGAATACAGAGATGACAGTTACTAGGTAATCTTAAACCACTCATAAATTTGTTTATTCTTTCACTAGATAGTTTAGTATGTAGCAAGTGAAATTATTCTTGTCATGGAGCTAGAGCCATACTACAGAAAATTCTCTAGTGTGTTTGTTCTATTAGATTCGTTTTTGTAGTAAATTTTATCTTGACGCCATTTTTATTACCTATTTTCGCTTCAAATGATTTTCGTTACATATTTTAATGCTTATTTTTATGTTTTTATCGTTAAATTATATCTAATTAAATATTTAATATGTTTTCAATTACTTTATTTTAAATAAAATGAGTATTTTAGACATTAAAATGAAATTTAAAAAAAATACTTATTATAATTAATATTCATTTTTGGTAATAAAAATATCAAATCTTACATTTACAGCGGGCGCTCTTATTTTATGAGAGTTTTACATAATATTAACCGATAGAATTTCAATCGCATATAGATTTGCTTGTTTACCCATTATTAACTAGCTAAAACAGTAATGTTAAAAATAAGAAATTTGGTACGCCATGATGCAATACAATAATAAGATTAAATAACTCTTGTAAGTTCTGCGCCATTATGTGTCGTTGTCTATTACAAATCAAATATAACTTAAAGTTGTTAGTCTTCAGTTAATTTGGTTTAAAAACTTGACAAATAAAGACTTCTTTAAAGGTCTCAACTTTATCTATAAACTATCTAGTAGTAAAATTTGTGATCTATACACATTTTAGTGAGACACTAGAAAAATCTCTACAGACAATTTGAAAATTTACTACTCTTAGCTCTATCTATTGATGTGTTCTTAACTCATTCTTATGAGAAGGGATAAGGTTGTGCCCACTTTTACTAAACTGTGTCTATAAGCGTTCTTAAATATTACTTGGGATATATTTTACTCTTAAGGTAGACAATAAAATTAAAGTCTATTAGATATCTAATAGTCCGTTTTTAGACGTGATTATGTTACTTGGGTTCATTCATCTACATTCCACTACATGTCAAAATGATACAAAAGAGATAGCTTGATAAAACCAATATGAAAAAAAGAGACAGATAGTGTTGTCAATTGCGCTTGAATGTAAACAAACATTATTCTGACCACCAATCACCGCATGTTGGGATCATAGACTAAGAAATTTAACGAGACAGAAGGTACAAGCCGAGTGTATTAAATTTGTACACGAGGTTTGTACCTATAACAACTAAAACGTTACCTATAAGGGTAGGGTAGGAGGCTAGGTAAGGTGAGAAATAAAACGCAATGTAAAAGAAACAAAATATTTATTTTGTAATAAAAACAATCATCTACCTTCGAAAAGACTCAAGTTATTTCTTTTCTGCCTTTAAAGAGTTTTTTTATTTCGGGATTCAATTATGATTCTTGTTCCTCGACCTCATTGGTTGGAAATACTTGGAAACCTTAACGAAGAAAAGACAATAAATAGTTTAAACTCGCTGTTGTCATAAAGTAAACTATAATGATTAAATAATACAAGGTTAGAATAAAGGAAAGCAGAACTCTGGGGTAACGATGACTTTAATGCCCTCTCGAACGTCCCGCACAGATATCTCACCTTTTTCAATATTCGCATCTGTATTTTTATTCTATGTTTGGAGTGCACGCGTCCTTGTCGTTCTCACTACAAAATGTATTTCCCATCTCTTTCTTTTTTACTAACCTCCATGTATCAGAATATTAGGAAAATAAATGAAAAATATTAATAAATCGAAGTATATTGTGTATTTTACATGTGGTATGAGATCCCGTGTTTTTTATTAACTTTGGTATCGTAATTGGTACACTTTCTGAGCACGCAAGATGGCATTATTACAATTTGTACCGTAATTCGTAGTAGCGTGTCACTCGTCGCCATGCATGATTCAGACTAAAGACAATACGACCCAATTGGGTCGTTTTCGAGTCTTCACGATTGCGCGCTTATAACATATCTGTTTACTAGAATATCATTGGCAGTAATAGTGTAGTGGTATGACCGTCAACTGCCAAGACGCACACCTCTATTTTTTTTTCATTAATGTGTGTAAGTATAGGTGAAGAAAGACATCGTGAGGAAACCTGAGAGATATTTCTCACATATTATGTCAAGTCATATATTTTCCACAAAATTATATAAACAATATCGAGGTTTCCCATGAGACCAGTATAGTTTTTCGAGATAAAAAGTACCCTATTTCCGTTATTGTACACCCGACAACGTATGAAAAAATTTCAGGATGATCGATTCAAAATTGATCGGCGTAAAAAGGTAACAAACAAAATTACTTTCTCATACTACTAGCTGTTCCCAGCGGCTTCACCCGCTGTAACTCGAAAATTATTCCACGGGAAGATAAAGTCGGAATAAAAAATATCCTATGTGTTAATCCAAGCTATAAACTACCTGTGTACGCAATTTTATCCAAATCCGTTCAGCAGTTTTTGCGTGAAGAAGTAACAAACATACACACATACACAAACTTTCGCCTTTATAATTTATATTATATTAGTGTGATCTGATTTAGGATAAAATTTGGGGGCAATTTAGGTTAACTTTAGCTTAACATATAATTTATTTAGATATAAGCAATTACTTTGTATCTCATTTTAAGTGAACCTATGTATCGTTCATAAGAGAATAAATTCTTTAAACCGAAATAGGATAACTGAAGGAATGTTCTAACATAAATAACACTTATGCATGTGCGATATAAAAGTCTAATTATATCAACAGCTACAAAACTGACTTCAAATAAATCAACCACACACGGTAAAGTTTTACTTAATCAACATATTCCTTTTCCATATAAGTTTAAAAGCAATCAATTTCGCACCTTGCTCGCTTTAGTAAACTTTATGCAAATATTATCCTATTACAGTTTTGACGCAGCTTCGCTAGCATCGTATATTATATTGTGTGTGTAATAGTTTTAAAGTTAAAATTTTGTTATCGTTACTGCATTTTTCCTGTTTTATGTGGTTACTGGGCTGATTTATGTGATTGTAATGTGTTAGAGGAAAAAGAAAGTGGGAAGAGTGGAGGGAGTGGTGGGAAGAGGGGGGTATGTCAGGCTAGGAAAAAAAAGCGAAATCCGTGCCCGTGGTTCCGAATGAAAATTAAAAAAACAAACGACTTCCAATAAAAAAACTAAAATCGCAAAAATAACTTTACTTTCGAAAGACCCTGGCAAATCTAATAAATAAAGAGAGAAGTCCTGACTGACTGACTGACTCATCAACGCCCAGCCCAAACCATTGGACCTAGAAAGCTGAAATTTTGCGCAGAGGTTCCCTTTATAATGTAGACAAGGAATAAGGAAGATTTTTTCGAAATTCAACCCCTAAGGGAGTTAAATAGGGGATGAAAGTTTGTATGGAAAATCGTCATTTTCACGCGGGCGAAGCCGCTGGCAAAAGCTAGTATTTAATAAATCACTCATTTTTCACTCTTTCTTTTTTATGACAGTCTGTTTTTTTTTGCAAAATGGTTTTTTGGTTCTAAAACATTCCGCTTTAACACTGTATTAATTACACTGATTTCTAAGTATCTTACCGGTTAAAACCACCGATTCAACGTATGCCTTTTCCATATAAGTTGAAAAGTAAGCCATTCCACACCGCTTGCTTGCCTGTCTACAAACTTTTGTGCAAGTATTTAAATGTGCTTTCAACATACATGTTCCGGTATTAAGTTTGTTCATACGATATTTCTTCTTTCTATTTGACGTTGGAAAACTGTGAAGCTGGTTTAAATTTCAGTTTTGTTAAAGTGTTTATTTAAGTGTAGTTTAAAAAACTTTTACCAAGAGCCAGAAGAAATATAACTGTAGGATATATTATATTACGCGGTTTCAGTCATTTATAAACCAAAATTTATTTATAAAACATTTGCTTTTCGATTGCTCCCACAGACGATTTTTTACTATTAAAATGGTAGGTTAAAAAGAATTATTTTTTGCGAAGCTTATTTAACCCATATGGTATTAATCTATATCTAAATAAATGTGTTCGTTAGAACGAAAATTTAATATAGAATATTTGTGCTCTTTACTCTATACAGTTTAAACAAATATCTTAGAAGATATCGCAATGTAAAAATACCCGCGCGGAAAATTAATTACGCGGGTTGCGTCGCAATGTAGGTACGGGGGATTCTGGCTGGCTTCCGGGAAATTAAAATTCAAAATATTTGTTACAAGTACAGAGTGTTATAGTATATTTAACAGTAAGAGATAGATTTTATAGTAATTTACATGTTAATATAATCTAAGCTAATCTAAACCATCTAAACTATTGTAATAAAGAGGAAAGATAAGATTTTTTGTTTGTTACGATTTAGCTTAATTAATGTCGAATAGTCGATATATCGAGAAAGGTTATAGCTATATTTATGTGACGCAGACGAAGTTGCGCGGGTCAGCTAGTTAATATTATAAAGCTGAAGTGTTTGTTTGAACGCGATAAACTCAGGGACTTCTGGTTGGAATTGAAAAAATCTTTTTGTGTTAGATAGTCCACTTATCGAGGAAGGCTATAAGCTATATAACATCACGCTACGGTCAATAGGAGTGGAGCATAAATTAAAAATGTTGCAAAAGCGGGGAAAGATATTCCTTTTTGAGAGCTTCCATTGCGTGCGCTGCGAAAATGGTTTAAGTTATGCAAATGTCGTGTATAAAGGAATTGTCCCTCTTTAAATATTGATCATATGATTTGACATATAGTCCAAGATACCAGGGCCGCCAGACGTCACGTATTTTCTGACGAAGGAAATGTGGGCGATTGAGTAGTGTTAGTATGCACTAAGAACCAGGTATCAGGTCATCAAGGTACACAAAAAAAATCACTTACTTCACGTATTTTCTACAACTATTAATATCAACGGGATATTTACCATGTTTGATTTTTGTTTCGAGTTCCCGATATTTCGGCGCTGTTACAAGCACCATGATCACGGATCATCGGAAACATGGAAAATATCCCGTTTATGATATTAATAGTAGTGTCAGTGACCATGTCTGTTTAAAAACTTATATTTTCTACAAGCTGGTTTTTACGTATATTTTAGGCAATATCCTTAAAAAAAAGTCGCAAATTGTTGAGGAATGAAGGATGGCAACACTTATATTAGTTGATGTATAGTTTTAAAATGTGGCAACTCTCTCTCTTGTACGAAAACCCAAGTGTAATGGCTGTCTCCATATTTTCTATAATACAAATTCTTTTCTGCAAGCGTAACTCTGTTTATTATTGAAACCCAAAGTCCTAATAGGTTATGGGCCCAGCCTCTGTATCCTATTTAGGTGAAGATATTGGCTTGTGAACGTCTTGGTCGGGTTTCGACAAGTCGACAAGAACATCGGCGGCGGCCGGCATTTTGGCGTCGCGTGGTTTGTTCGTGGAGCAATATCGTGAGGGAAATATGGAGCAACATGGAGTTATTAAACTTGAGGGAGCAAAGAATTGGAGCGTCTGGCGATTCCAGATGGCGATCATTCTCCGGGACCTAAAATTGTACGACATAGTTGCTGGGACGAAGGTTATGTCCAGTGACGAAGATGCCGGCAAAGAACCGGTGACGGTGGACAAAGATATAAGGGCGATGAGCGTCATCGTGACAAGGTTGTCTGAAACAGTTTTACCGCATGTAGTAACATGTGTGACTGCTCGAGCTGTATGGGAAAGGCTGCATAGTATTTATGAACAAAGTGGAGAAACATCCATAATTATGTGTCAACAAAGATTCTTCCAGTTGAAATTTGAAGACAACATGTGTGTTGCTGATTTTATTAGCAAAATACAGGAACAGCAACAAACTTTGCATCGTTTAGGAGAAAACCTAAGTAATAAAATGGTAATTTCCAAAATACTTATGTCGTTGCCGGAAAAATTCAGTCATTTTGTAAGTGCTTGGGAGTCGTGTGCTGAAGATAAACAAACAATAGATAACTTGACAACACGCCTCTTGTTAGAAGAAGAAAGGTTGAAGAACAAAAATAATAAGTCAGAAGAAAGTATAGCGTTGTTTTCGCAAGATCAACAAGGTAAAAACAAGGGCAATATGAAGTGTTTTTTATGTCACAAGCACGGACATTTGAAGAAAGATTGTAGACTGAAAAATGTATGCTTCAACTGCAATAAGCCAGGTCATTTTAAAGAGCAGTGTAGATTCAAAACAAAGGGGCAGAAAAGTGACAAGAGCGGTGTGAAGGATAGCAGTAAACAAGGAAATGCATTCATCACTACGGCTTTGGCTGGTATAGAAGATAGACTGTGTGAAAAGTGGTTAGTGGACAGCGGGGCCAGCCAGCATATGACATATCAAAGACATTTATTTAGTGACTATGAAGAATTATCTGAACCCAAGACTGTGATAATAGGTGACGGACGAAAATTAAATGGTAATGGTATTGGAAAAATTTGTGTACAAGCCTTTGATGGTAAGAATTATGTTTGTAGTTCATTTAATAATGTCTTATATGTTCCCGAGTTAAAGATGAATCTGTTCTCAGTAGGAAGTGCAGTAAGTAACGGCTATGAAATTAAAATAACTAATAATGAATGTTTGTTTACAAAGGGAGACGCTGTATGTGCAATTGCAAGAAAGGATTTATGTACAACTTTTTATGTAATGGACTTGTTATATGAGTCAAGTGAAGTTAATGTTAATGTAGCCAAACTGGAGTTAACTGAATGGCATAATAGGTTAGTACATCAAAATTACAGGGAAGTAAAACGCATTCTAAAAGAAAATAAAATTGATTACAGTGAGTCGCATACTGATACATGTACAGCATGTGTGGAAGGCAAACAGCATAGGTTACCCTTTGAAAGCAGCAAAAGCACTACAAGCAGGCCAGGTGAATTGGTGCATGCAGATCTGTGTGGGCCGATGGAAGTCTCATCACTTGGAGGTTCAAGGTACTTTCTTCTCTTAAAAGATGATTTTTCTAATTACAGAACAGTGTATTTTTTGGAATATAAGTCAGAAACTGTAGAAAAAGTTAAAGAATTTCTTATGAAGGCAAAAGTGTTGAACAATGTTGTATGTACATTTCGTTCTGATAACGGAACAGAGTTTGTAAACTCGCAAATGAAAGCATTATTCATTGATCATGGGGTGACGCATGAGACAACTGTGCCCTATTGTCCTGAGCAAAATGGCAAAGCAGAAAGGGACATGAGGACTTTAGTTGAAGGAGCAAGAACTTTAATATATGCTAAAAGAATGAATAAAGTTTTATGGGCTGAAGCGATAAACACAGTTGTATTTACTCTAAACAGAACAAGTAAAAATAAAGCAGATGAAAAGACACCCTGTGAATCATGGTTAGGTAAGAAGTTTGATATTAAAAATCTACATACATTTGGAAGTGATGTGTATGTACATATTCCAAAAGAGAAGAGAAAGAAATTTGATGCAAAAGGAGAAAAAGGCATCTTTGTTGGATATGGTGAATGTACCAAAGGTTACAGGATTTATTTTCATGATAAAAATGTAGTTGAACACATGCGAGATGTGACATTTGTAAAGAAAAATGATAAGCCTGAAAGTACAGAAGAAGATGAAGACGTAATATCTCTCGATATGGATAAAACAATATATAATATAGATCATGGAGAAGATACAACAGAAACGGACACTGAAGGAAGTATTGAGTTCCAGGACTGTCAGGAAAATGAAAATAAAATTCAAGAAGAGGAAAAGGAAGAAGTAAATGAGGAAATGCCTAAAAGCCCAGAAATATCAAGGGCAACACGATCTAGAAAACTTCCTAATTGGTTAAATGATTATGAAATTGGTCTAATAAGTATGCATAACGAACCTAGCACTTTTAAGGAAGCTATGGAGTGTGAAAATAGCGAAAATTGGATAGAGGCTATGAATAAAGAAATAAGTACATTGAAAGAGAATAATACATGGACAGTTGTGACTCAGGTGCCTGAAGGAACAAAAGTAATAAATAGTAAATGGGTGTATAGAGTAAAAGAAAATCCTAACCAAGAAATTCAGTACAAGGCTCGCTTAGTTGCTAGGGGATTCGAGCAGACTAATGTAGACGGCGTAGAAGTCTATGCCCCTGTTGCCAGTCTGACTACCTTCCGTACCATGATGGCTGTGGCAGTCAAAAAGAAACTCCTAGTTTATCAGATGGATGTGACAGGAGCCTTTCTATATGGTGAAATTAAAGAACCTGTATACATGAAGCTACCAGATGGGGAAATAGGTAAATTAAATAAGTCCATTTATGGGTTAAAGAAAAGTCCCAAATACTGGAATAAAAAAATTTAATGATTTTATGTGTAATGATGGTTTTTTAAGATCTAAAAATGATTCTTGCCTGTATTTAAAATGCTGTGATGATTATTCTATGTATGTTCTTATTTATGTAGATGATTTGCTATATTTCAGTGATAGTGACAGACAAATAATAAAATTCAAAGAAAAGTTGTGTAAGAATTTTGCAATGAAAGATTTAGGTATTGCATGTAACTATCTAGGTATAAGTATCAAGCAGGATTTAATAAATGGAAAGACTGTTATAAATCAAAAAGAATATTTGTTAAAAGTTTTAGAAAAATTTGGAATGTCTGATTGTAAAACATGTAACACACCTATTGATCAGAACTTCAAATTTGAGTTATTAGGAAGGCCAAATTCTGAAAGTAAAGAAATAGAATTTAAGTGTAGACAGATAATTGGAAATTTATTGTATGCTTCTAATGCAACAAGACCTGATTTATGTGTAGCTGTTGGCTTCCTAAGTAGATATCAGCATTGTAGCAGTGTGTTGTTATTAAAATGTTTACAACATGTATTAAGATATGTAAAAGGTACAGTTGATCTATCTTTGATATATTGTTACAATATGAATGACCAATTACAAGGTTACGTTGATGCTGACTGGGGAGGGGATGCAAGAGATAGAAAATCTACTTCAGGTTATATGTTTAAAGTATTTGATTCTGTAATATCTTGGTGTACTAAAAAACAATTGTGTGTTTCCCTTTCCTCAACTGAAGCTGAGTATGTAGCACTATGTTTAGGTGTTGTAGAGTCCTGTTGGTTAAGAAAATTGTTAATTGACTTTGATTATAACTTAAAAGTTATTATATATGAGGATAACCAAAGTGTAATTAAAATAACAGAAAATAACCATAGTAAGACCAGGCTAAAGCACATAGATGTAAAATATCATTTTATTATTGATAAGATAAACTCAGAATGTGTAAAACTGTCCTATGTAAGCAGCACCAACAATCTTGGAGACCTATTTACTAAAGCATTGGGAAAACAGTTGTATGAAAAACATAGAAATAGTATTTTAAAGTAAGTTAGCATTTATTTCCAATAAGGTTGTTTATTATTGTTAAGATTGATTGGAAGAAAAAGAAGTATAATTTTTTGTGTTTGGTATGAGTAAAATGTTAAGGTTGAACAAGCCAGTCATTCTTCCATACAAACTTACGAAAGTGATTACTCCTCTGTTTGACGGTGTAGGTTCAAAATTAAAAATTGTATCAACTGGTCTTATCATTATCTAGGTCTGTATGGAAGCAGAATTGGAAAAAAAATATTGATTTGGAAGTTATGAACGTCAAAACTTTCATATATTAGCACTAATTTAACTCATCTTTGGGCGTAAATAAGTAACGTATATAGTATGAAAAAGAAAAAAGTGAAACCATACGGACATAGATTAGTTATTAAAAAATTTAAATAATTTGATTTTGAACAGATACATTCAATAGATTTTTCATGAAACCAAATATACCAAAGGTCTGCATAGAAACAATCGCGCGCCCGTTTTAGTTGTGTCTCTTTCGCTCTATGCATTTCGCTCGTGATGTCGGGTGAAATAGCATGCATTTTAGCCCCGCCCACCAACTAGTTCGTGCCGTTGGCTTGTTTACCCTTAAGTTGAGAAATAATTATTTTGATGTAAAATAAGTGTTGAGGGGGTGTGTTGAGGAATGAAGGATGGCAACACTTATATTAGTTGATGTATAGTTTTAAAATGTGGCAACTCTCTCTCTTGTACGAAAACCCAAGTGTAATGGCTGTCTCCATATTTTCTATAATACAAATTCTTTTCTGCAAGCGTAACTCTGTTTATTATTGAAACCCAAAGTCCTAATACAAATACTCCCAGACACTTTCCGTCGGCCGTATTGCTTAACAGACGCTTTACTGAACGCCTTATTATTTAATACTTAAAGCTAATTGATCGGGATATTGCCATGCTATTTTGGCCAAGGCGCTTCAAAATGCATCCGAGCGTTGAAAGCAACGTTTTCAACAAAATTCTGAAGACACAGGCAATGGACAGATCCTGTTGAATGCCCACCGAATGAGGCCCGTAATCCACCAAAGCGGAGAGGAGAGGAGACGAGAGGAGATGTGTTTGAATAAACCAATCCGATTTCGTTATTTCGACATCTCTTCTCCGCTTAGCTTTGGTGGAAATGGGTCAAGCGGAGAGGAGAGGAGATGTCTCATTTTTCTATAGAATTTGTGCAGCGAGCGAGCAAGCGGCGCGGCAGAGCGGAGAAGTGTCTAGTCGGGCGGCCGGGCTTCACCCCGCTGCCTTCTCCGCGCGCCTCGCACGTTTTGTTTTGTTTTCGATCTCTCACAGCTCACATCTCTGCTACACACAGCTCACATCTCTGCTACACACAGCTCACATCTCCTCTCCGCAACGCATCTCTTCTCCGCTTTGGTGGAAATAACCTGCCAGCTTCGCGGCACATCTCCTCTCGTCTCCTCTCCTCTCCGCTTTGGTGGATTACGGGCCTGAGTCCAGTGGAGGTCTGTATGTCAGCCACACGAGCGAGCGATGCCATGCGATCTCAGGTAAACAGCCACAATACGTTTAAGTCTAAACTTTTTGGGAACTTTAAAGCGACTGTTAAGCAAAACGGCCGCTAGGAAGTGTCTGCAAGTATTGGCAACGTATTTTTAAGGATATTGCATACAATATACGTAAAAATCAGCTTGTAGAAAATACGTGAAGTAATTTTTTTGTGTACCTTGATGACCTGATACCTGAAAATTGGCCGTCCAAGCAAGCTAGCTGGTAGTAGTGTGTTCTTAGTTCATACTAACACTACTCAATCGCCCACATTTCCTTCGTCAGAAAATACGTGACGTCTGGCGGCCCCGGGATCTTGGACTATTATGTGGTCGGCGCAGAATGTCTTCTTTTTTGCATAGGTACTTCTCTTTTACTCGTCATGTCATCAGACACCTCTCTGTTGTTATAAGTACCTACTTTCGTATGCATTCAGTAAAAAGTATACAATATTGAAATTACAAAAAGATAGCGCAATTTTATGTATTTGCGTAGATGACGTCATCAAAAATGTTTTCATTGTTAGTGTGGCAGGGCAGGTTTAGAGGTTCTATTTTAGAAATAAAACGAGCAATGTCTTTAATATATAATAACTATTTATGTATGTATATAAACATGACATCAATATGATAAGAAAAAAATATTCATTTATCTAAGTCACAAATTAAAGTAAATAATAATAATGATACCTTAACTGTAAACAAGATACAACCTCACACTACATGTATTAATCAATTAATATTATTATTAAACAAAAAAATAATAATAATCATCATAATAATTTTTAAAAACTTTTTTTTTTGCATTGTTGAAATCTATTTTGTGTTAACGCTAAATTCTTAATTTCTAATTAATTCAACGCTGCGTAATATACAATGTTTGGGTCCGTTTAGTGTTAAGTTACAATAAAAAGTAAAAATAATTAAAAAAGGAAAAATAAAAGTAAAAATTTGAAAAAAATCGTCATCCAAAAGTTTTGATTTTATTTACACATTTTTTTTAATAAAAGAAAATCATTTTTTTTTTTCGTCAATTTTTTTTTTGTCGAGATTCTTGGTACCGATTTTAGAGGATTCACTTTTTGTGGTCACTAAATGAACCCAACTTTGCGCAGAACTATGGACAGGGCGTCGCCCCATATAACTTAAAAACTACCTCTCCGAAAAATCTCTAGTAAAATCTAATTTATACAGATTTCCACACACCCCAAAAGAAAAAAAAATACCTATGCTACATGAAAAATACCAGAATGAAAAAGAAAACTACAACACATCACTATCTCACGGTATAAAATTTTTCTGCATAAAAATCTCCACCTTGGAATAGGGACGTGCAAAATTATCGATATTTTCGAAAAAATAAAAAACTTGGTATCGGTTTCGATCTGTATCGATATTTTTGTACAGCCCTAGCCCGCTATTACTAAACATAGTGGTTACCGCGTGACAATCTGTAAATCGATATAATTTATTAAACATGAATAAATGCTTTGTTCCGGAGTGAGAGGAATTTATCGATACCAGTTTTCTGTTGCAAAAATTCTATCGCATTTCGGAACATTAAAAAAAAACTGACGCGATACCGTGTTTGGGATACTGGCTCGTCGTAATAAAATTTTAGTTTTCTTGCCAAAAGTCCGGACTTCAATGCGAAAATTTCTTTTTAAATAAATAGGTGATACAACAATGTTGACCAGTTAATTTAGTCGATTTAAAGGACATTGCCCAACTTTGGTCCAAATGCTGCCCAGGAATGGGAGTACCTGCGCTGGGTTCCTGGCACTACTCTATGTCATTATACTAAATATTTTGAAAATCCATCCTGGGGTTCCTATTTTTTTTTACAGAGATATTTTGATGATATTATTTTTTTTACTTGTTTATTTTTTGACGGTATTTTAACATTTTTACGCTTTTTGGACCCCAACTAAAGACAATTTGTGTAAATGGACAGTTTTATACGTTCATTTATTGACATAAGCAATGTCAAAAATGTCGGAATCGACGGTCTGTTAGCTTTTTAAAATAGAGTCCTGGCCGTTTGCAGTCTCGCTTGAAACAAATCGAGGCACTGGGCCTCAAGGTGGCTCTCGAGAAGATAGAGAGCACTGGTATTTCTTGTGCTCCGACGCCAGCTTCCGGCTTGCGTACACCTCACCATCGTGTTGCAACGATACCGGTGTGAACAAGCATTAAATACTTGAGCCTGGTTACATACTTCGGCGAGCACTTTGCTCAGCTTGCACCGAATCTGATCGGCACGGCGTCAGCCCTCAGCCGGCTTTTGTCGAACCTGGGTGGACCAAACGTGGTCTGAGACGGCTGTAAACGGGGGTGATTCGGTGACGGCGCCCTACGGAGCCCTGGTATGGGTACACCCACGTGGGATTCGGAGGCGTAAGTGCTCACTGAAGTCTACCGGCGTGGCGCAGACCTGCACGTGGAGATTGGCAGGATGTCCGATGCCTGAAGGTGGTCATGAAATGGTAATAGGGAGGACCAAACCCATACCCTGGGGAAATGGTGGGTGAGGCAGGAGACGCCTAGTGCAGGTCACTGAACCGTGGGCGCTATCCAGCCTTTCCTGGAGGAGTGGGTACGGAAGTGACATGGGACGTTAACCTTCCGTCTAATGCAAGTGTTGTCAGGGCATGGGTGCTTTGGCAAATACCTGCACAAAGTAGCCAGACGGGAGGCGACTCCCGTGTGTCACCAGTGCGACTGCAGCGAGGACATGGTGCTTCACACTCTTGAGCATTGCTCTGCATGCCGGTGAAGCGCCGTGCTTTTGCGTGCGCTTTACCGGCCGTGGTCAAGGGCATGGTTGACAATAGGGAGGCATGTGGCGTCCTTCTGCGAGGAAGTCATCTCGCAGATGGAGGTGGCGGAGAGCGTCAGGCAGGGAGAAAGGCAGGGAGACATTCCACCCTGACGCGCTCCATTGCCGCAGGAACACAGGGTGGTGAAGGAACCGCCATGGCGACCTGATACCGCCCTAGGAGGTGCCAGCGGGCGATAGATCGGGGTATCTGTCATCTTCGCATTGCACGGCGCTCATGAGTAGTGGCGGTTTTAGGTGAGCCCAAACATCGCCACAGGATTCTGGAGCCCGGAGGCAGGGTACGCTGGATGGGTCGCGAACATCATGCGTAGCAGTTCTCGGGGCTCATCCGCCAAGGCGACAGTAAGCTCACGGCGGTGTTTTTACAAGCCTCGTATAACCAAACCGTCTCTCCGGACGCGGACGGTGCGGTATGCGTTGGGCATTTTTCACTGCTTAATAAAATAAAAATATAGGTACCAAGTTGTTATCAGACCTCTGCCCTCTGTTTAGACAGTATACACAGAGACATTGATGAAAATGATGATGATTGAAATAGAAATAAATAATACAAGCCATTTCAGTTTTTTTTGTTCCTTTCTATCACTTCCAATACCTACGGAATAAGTATTAAAACTGTCCATTTATACAAAATGTCTTTAGTTGTGGTCTTAAAAGGTGTAAAAATCTTCAAAAGGCGTCAAAAAACACCATGTGAAAAAAATAAATTCATCAGAGTAAATAGGTAAAAAAAGTGGGAACCCCGGGATGGATTCTAAAAATATTTTGTATAATGACATAGTTTAGTGCCAGGAACCCAGCGCAGGTACTCCCATTCCTGGGCGGCATTTGGACCAAACCTCATATAAACTTGAGCAATGTCCTTTACTCGTGCAAGCTGAATAAAAAACCACTTGATTTTTTATGGGTGTTTCTCAAAACTGCAAAATGCCGACGATTCTGCACAAAATAATGAGAGTAAAAACGTTAGATTTGTTAAACTAGTTTACAAGTTAAACTTGTGAACTTTTGAAGTTAAGTTCAACCAAATCTGACATTCTATAGTCTCTCTTTCTTATTTCATTTGCTAGAAGAAGACATCGCAATTTGGCAACAACTGTCATTTGCTAGCAAAATACGGTTTTAATTTAAGCTCTACCTTTAAGAATTGGCTATTTGATTACTTTTAAAAAATCCCGATAATGTTATGATATTTCAAAAAACAAACTAAAATAACACGATGTGTGAAAAAAGTATAAAAATCGATCAAAAAATGGCTTAGTTATAACTGATTTTAAATGACGTGCTGGACAAAGACAGCGCTACAAAATGTGACGTCATATTTCATACCGTCGCGTCACGGTTACGTTATACAAATGGAAGTTTCGCGCGACAAGGATAGAAAGTGTCCCCACCAAAAACTTCTAAAGCATGTAGCTACTCCATTTTTTGATCGATTTTATTACTTTTTTCACACATCGTGTTATTTCTGCTAGTTCTTTGAAATAACATAATATGATTTTTTTTACAGTAGTCACATAGCCAATTACAGTCGATATTTAATCGCAGCAGTGTCCCAAACGCGATAAAGCCTGACGCACCGATATCCAGATTAACTTGCAATAAATCATGTCCTTAAAAATAATAAAAATACAAATCTAGGAACATTAAGAGCTTAAAAACAAAATAATGCTAAATAATTAATTTACCTTTTTTGCTTTAAAACCTGGAAGTTAAGTTGAATTTTTTAGCTTAAATGTGGTGTAATCCTGAGTTTTTTTTAGTTCATTTTGAAACTAGTTAGACTGCTCTTCCCGCGTTATTTAATCTTTACGAAAAGATATATGTTTAAATAAAATTCTCGTGTCACAGTGTTAGTTGCCATACTCTTCGGAAACGGCTTGACCGATATTTATGAAATTTTATACGTATATTCGGTCTCAGTATGTTCTGAGAATCGGACGTAATCTATTTTTTATACCCCTAAGTGATAAGGGTAGTCCACCCTAAACATTTTATTAGTCACACATCAAAATTTTTATGAGACGAAGTCATCAGGCATCAGCTTGTAATAATATGTTTTAATCTCGAACAAATATAAAATTAGTTCTCTGTCAAAATTTATAGAAGATGCTCTAGCTGTGTTTGGCAAAGATATATTTTGTAGTTTGAGTATTTTTTGACGAAGTTTTTATTTAATAGTTCATTTGTAACATTTGCATTTACTTTACCGATATTCGCTCAGATTTTTCTACGTTAAGCCCAGTTATTGTCTAAAATGGTACAGACACCCGCTCATTAAGCTACTACAATTTGTTAAATATCTAATAATTATAATAATATTTTCAACTTTATCACTAAAGCATTAGGGTTCAAGTTTGATTGGAATAAAATTGACAGTTTTGGGTACTTACATATGCTGGCATTTGTAAATCAATTAGAACCCGGATTTACACCACTTTCGTCGCTAAATATGTCAACTTGAATACATATCAACGCACGTGGACATAAAAAAATCGGTGCGTATTCCCAAGTAACACATTTTGCGACAAAAGGCTTGCATATAGAATATTTTTGGAAACTTTAGTAATAAAATCCACCGTGATTAAGTTCTATATAGGTGGTTAGAACCGATAAGCAACCTGTATGTTACCAAAGGGAGAAAAATTGCAACTTATTTATAGATGCAAAAGCGATGCATATGAGTTCGAATTGTTATCCTGAGTGGCGCTAGGAACTAACGGTGCAAATTGCGTGCCGTAAATGAATGATTGAACGTTAAAGCGATACAGTTCATTCGTTGAGTGACAAATAAGATCCTAACAAGTTCTTATTTTCGGTGGAGATAAACAACAACGGCTTTGTGTTATGGCAGCTTTTATTTGTGATCTATTTTGCGAGTATTCAAAAATTATGTGTTTAACGCAGGATAACCATCATGGAGCCCTTGCGAATGGTTTTTTATTGTGAAACCATGGTATATTTACTAAGTAAATTTTGATGCGCCTTCGATCTAATCAAGAATTAGCAAAAAATATGCGGTGATCAAATAAATAAGATAATACTTCATAAAAATTTGGTTGTTCAAAACCTAACATTATGGTTTCACAAAAAGTATAATGTCAAACTACATCAGAAACAGTTATCAAAACTCATTTTATTGTATGTTATTGTAATAAAATACCATTCAACAAGATACTTTTCAAGGACTCCATTTTTAAAAATGGCGATTTGAAATAGAACTTGCAGTTCATTTTTACACTCATTTATTACCATAATAGAGCTCCTAGGTCCAAAAATCCCTTATTAGTACCTAGTAGTGATTATTTTCACTTAACAGGTCTCGTTGCCTTTGCGTTCAATTGGGGATCCTCAAGAAGGGTACAAAACCCATTTAGGAAGGTAAATAAAGTAAAATTTACTTTCATTGTAAATGATGGCTGGAATCCTCGACTTTTTATTTCGATGCCTGATTTCCTACTGATAGTTTGCAAATTTTCATTTTTCATTTATACAAGAGACATTCAGAAGGGTAGCTGATCATGCCTTGCCTACCAATCTGTGATTTACACCGTGTATAACGTAAGTAGATTAAAAAAATTACAAAGTGAACTAGTTATTTAATAACTGTTTCATAAACTATTCAATTAAGTACCTAAAATGTAGGAAATTTACTTAAATACAAATAATAATAATACTGGCTTTTATCTTGGCCAGAGGCTAAGTGTTGCCATACAACGAGGCAATGCCGCCAGTCTTTTGGGCACATTACCTGCTGACAGCGTTGAGGAGCAGTATTTCGATGCCTTTTTATAGTTTATTGTTAGTTTAGTTTATTTTATAGTTTTTAATGTCGAAATGTTTAAAAATAAAAATACAAATCATACTCTATTTAAATTTATTAATATGTACGGAACCTGCGATAGTGTACTGCGATAGTGTGAACTGTAAGATCTTAATTGGTTCTAAATGAGAGAAAATTGTTGCTTAAGGTTTTCAAGAACCATCTTTTGGAATCGATCTACGCGTTACAGTGGCATATTAGAGTATATTAGACCTTACAAAGGCAATTACACTAGGTTCCAAATGAGCTGCAATAATAACTCTTGAGCCACTACAGGTGATAAGTAACTTATATATACTACTTATTTAGTACTAAAGGTGCCAAATAAGAAAAAAATACCACCTATTAAGGTACGGTTCTTAATGGGAGATTTTAAGATGTCTTAAGCTTCTTTGAGTTCTAAAAGATTGAAAATTGAAACCTTTATGCGTCTATAACTAATAAATTCGGCCTAGTGCCACCATAAGTTATAAAGCAGGAACAAAAATCACTCAAAAGCAACTGTTAGTGATAAGAGTTACTCATATGCAAATTCGAGCGCTGTTTGCATCTATAAGTAATACCGTACACTCTTGTATCACTTAAATGCTACCTACAGTTGCAGAATAAGTTCCAAAATACACTAACGTGCTACTTGGGTTGTCGTTTTTCTTAAATAATAAAACAAAAAGGCTTCGGCTGCGCTGATAAATGGGGCTAAATGATCTTTTGCCTTAAAATATTGCGAGAATCTAGTTTTAATTGCCGTTTTTTGGTAGTAAAAGGCTGATAATATGATGGTTAGTGCTTAGCTGCTACCTGTACAGAGATTTAACTCTTTAAATTTGCCCTCGGTCGTGCGAAAGTGTGGATACTGAAAGTTGACGTATCCCGCATGGGACGATCGATAGATAGAACCAGCAAGTTATTCAAATGCGATTTTCAGCGATACAGAAGAGGGATGTCTAAAAATTTTAATTTGTATTTTTTTAAATCTGCATTGTAGACTTAAATTCGTACCTTATGTCATTATAGATCTACTGCTGCGATCTATAAACGTTACTTTACAAGTACTTTGGCTGAAACACGTTCCCGCCTCTTTCTTGCACTTGTTGTTTGACATTAGTGCGACAGGGACAGAAATAAGGCTTAGTCAAAGTACATGTCAAATAACGTTTATAGATATCGGTTTAAGTCACTAGCTTGCATGTCTACATAGCTTGTTTTCCTGTGATAATACCTAGATTCGCATTTCTAAAGTAGACATTTTTGAAAAATCTACCTAGATCTTTCATAGCCCACTTTTTTAGATGAACAACCGAAGCCAACTTTACATTTAAGTTCATAGTCAAAAATTAGTTTAAAAAATAAAGACCTTTATATTACTAGTACATACATAATAATTTTATTCGAAATAAAAAATCTTTATATAACTTAATATTGTTAATACATAATACATCACTCGAACTGACGGTAGGGTCTGACAAAGTAAAAATACAGGAAGTTATTTTAACCAACAATTTTGCTATTTTTTTTTTTGCCCAATTTGGCACAAAGTCTTGAATTGAACGCCCTGTATACAGAAGTGACACTAGCTACAATAAATGTGAGGTTTACTTACAAATAGCCGCTACCAGTATCGAAATTGTCCTTAGTTTTCGATACTTTGTCAAAATCCTTTGGTTTTATTAGGGACATAGCAGAATTTCTCGAGGCGTCCTTGAGGCAGTCGCTCCTAGTAAAGCACTGGTATTCAGCTGCATACACTTGGGACTGGAAGCAACTCCAACATAGTTGGGAAAAGGCTACGCTACTAAAGATGATGCTTGGTGGAGCAGTATTACTACTCTCATATTTCTTACAAGTAAAGCAGTACTCTTACCGTACCGTAGCGACTATAAGGCGTATTGCGTTAAAGTATATTTCCACTCATAGACAAATGTCTCTTCTGCAAATATTTACTTTGTCAAAACCGTCAGGCAATAACAACAATGTCAAAACGAACTACAGTCCATTCACAATTATTTCTAAAACCAACCTTATTTCACCAAGAATAAAGATCATTGTAACTTGAACAGTCAAATCGGAATTAAAATAACTGTGCAAAGACTGTATCAGTAAAAACAAAACGCGCATTTTCACAGTCTCTGTACAAAATTGACGGCAATCTCTATTAACCGATAAGTTATTGACATAACCGTTACTGACCTGACATAACCACGTCGTGTTTATGACTTCGTCATTACCAAGTGCATTTGTATGCTCTGTTTTGACAGTTTCATTAAATGTCAGTTGGGAACTGTCATTTTGATTTGGGTGTAGCTGCAGACCAAGATGGCCTAGATTAAAAGGACCGTTTTGGTCAAATTGACAGAGGAAGTATGAAAGTATTGGCTAAAAATACAGTGTTCTATTACTTAAGTACGCAGTAACTTGACAAGGAATGAAACCGTCAAAAAGAAAAAGAAATAAATCGAAACAAATATACTACACCGGGCTAAATTAAAAATAATAAATAATTGTGCAAAGGAAAACGCCGAAGGAAAGGGTATTTAAAAGAAATACATTTTTTACCATCAGACCGTTGGAACGCAAAATAAACACGCGCCAGCTCACCAAAACGATTTAATTTTGAGATCATTAAAACCTTTTAATTTTTTTAAATAGTAACATAATTATCGAATTTGATTTAAATATTCACTAGTCCTAACATGCCTAAGGCATATTTAAATTTTGTATAAAAAATTCAAAACGAACATTTATTGGTTTCGAAACTCAATACCAACTTGGCATCGACAATAACCGATACCCAAAAAACTTGGTATCCAAAACACCGATACCAAAAGAAAAATGATACCGAAAATTCCCAACACTAAAAATGGTACTTCAACTCCGAAACCAAAAAATAATCGCGCGCTGATACCAAAATGTGGTACCAAAAAATTTACCGATACCAAAAGAACCGGTACCAAAAATTTTCGGATACGCTCTAGAAAAATAACGAGAGAAGTGTGATTCTTAGGCAAGTTGGCGGCGCGTTAGAAAATTTGAAATAATAACCGTTTCACTGCATAAAATAGTCTGGGTGCTCCGGGTCCTTTTCGAATCTCTTTGCCTCTTCCTGCATGCTTTCCTTGATTTTCAATATCGCTGCCGATTCCGTTTGGTCGTTTTGGTCGCCGCCGGGGCCACCGAAACCTGGTTTTTAAAAATAAACTATTTATGATTGTCGATTGTTGTTACTGTACATTTTTGTGCGATTGTAAACTTTTTTAACGGTCTACAAGAAATAATAACAAATGTTTTATTTACAACCCTTATTAAAAATTTGGTCTTATTCTAAGGTGTACATCTAGTGACAATAGGAGAGGATATTTACAAGGAACCATAAATTTACTTTAACTATCACCAGCTTCTCAAAACCTATTCAAATTAACTGGTTTGCTGGTTTGAAGTTGAGATAGGACGACATGAAATTTAGCAGCAGAGTAACTGTTTATAGTGCTCTCAAAACTGTGTTTAATTAAGCAAATTACAGTGTGAGCAAGTAAAAGCTGACGGCACGATTAGGCTGGGTGCTTGATTGTCGCGCTGTGTGTCGCGAGTTCGATCTCCACTCGGTACAAATATTATATTCCTGGTCTGGCTGGTTGTATGTGAGTTTAAATGTTTGTAAATGCACCCACGATACAGGACAAATTCGTCTTGTGGGGATACATTTCTTATTTATACATAATTCCGAGAAAACTAATTTCCTTGATCTCAATTATACAAAAAACCAATCATCGTTACTCTTTCACTCTCACTCTCTCTCTGCTCTTTCATACACAAATTCTATGTTGTTGGGTAAATTAATAATTATCCAATATTCACTTTTAGTACTACTTCGAACATTATTATGTCATTATGTAAAAGACGATATTTGGTGCTACCAATTCCCACAATCAACATGGTGCGGCGCGGGAAATTCCTTATTTAAAAACGTATTAGATATGCCATTTTAATTCTTTTTATTTTACATAAAAGTTCTTTTTTTCTCACTCCTGGGCAAAGGCGTCCACACTCCTTTCCAACTTTCCTGGTGTTTATGTACCTACCAGTATGTAAAATAATTAAAATTATGTTTTTGTTTTATTTTTTAGATAAGGATGTTCTCGCGCCGCATCCTGTATATATGCTATGCACATTACAGCTACAGCTATGCACATTATTTACAAGACCTGCCTACAAAAAGGTGCGAAAAGTAAAATTTTGTAATACTTACTTAAGTTGTAGTCTCCCATGCCTGATCCTGAGTCTTCCCGGGGAGTCCCGGGCCCTCCCCCTCCCACGCCCCCCGGTGAAGATTTCATGCCGTCGACTCCTCCCAGCCCTGAGACAAGAGACCTGGAGGTTACCTTTATCATCACATCAGGGTATTGACAAAACACGGCTTCGGATAAGACTCCTAATAACTATTGGTTCGAAAAAAAAAAGTAAATTACTTCGTGCAAGTTCTTACAGAAGTTTCACACACTTTTCAGTCAGTTGAACAAAAAACTAGTACTGAACAAGTGTTTAGCACAAATTAAGCAAAATATCGAACCAAAAGAATCGGTAAGAATACCTCTGAAACTGAGCATAAATGATAGTTTGCATATCATCCTAACTTACTCGGAATACTTTGATAACTACTAAGCTAGCAGGAAACAGAACCCCAATGTGTAATTGAAAAAAAAACTAGAAACCTCTTAGGGGATCGTTGCATTCAAAATCATGAGCAACTTCTATCATCAAACTGAAAATATAGTCAGCTACTTCTTTATAACTCAATAGAAAGTAGGAACCAGCTTAGTTCTTTTTCGGATCTATAATGACGAGGGGTTATTGTGTGACCCTTTAAGAGGTTCTAAATTATTCCAATTACACCTTGTAGAATGACATGACAACATTTCTAAAACATTTTAATGGTAAAGCCGTTGCCTTTTTATGCATGAGTGTAAATCACTTGCGAAATAAAAACCCAGGCAAAGCGAAGATGACTCTCGTGGTTCGTTTTAAATGATTGGATTTTCCTAACATGCAAACACTGCCAGTATCAATCTATAAATAATTTAGTCAGAAAACAGTATTTTCATAGTAAAACAATTTTTCTAATTTAAATTAAACTCTAGGTTCTAACTTGCTTCATTCTCATAACACACAACCAAAATCAAAATTTCGGGAACTCTCTATAGTTGAAAATACCGGAAGATATCCCGTAGTGACAGTGTAAGTGTGGTTTTATATTTTTTGTTTTTTACATAATAGTTTTAGCGAAAATCGAACCACATGGATTTCAAGGATTATCTCTCCCTGACTATTACAGCCTGTCAAGTCTAAATATAAGTGCGAGTACATTTATGAATAAGTCTATTGTAATTGTCTCTCAGGTAGAAGACCCAACGAATTTAGAATAGGCTGTTGTTGTGCAGTTTGAAAGAGGCATATTCCGCCTTATTACAAAATATAGTTAAACCTGGTTTAACTTAGACTTGGTTTATCTAGCATGACGTCTCACTTCAATAATATTCAAACGAAAGTGACAGCATGCGAGATAAACCAAGTCTAAGTTAAACCAGGTTTAACTACATTTTGTAATAAGGCGGATTATGTCTAGTGCACAGTGTTTTATGAAGCCCGATTTTCGGACATCCCATTTTTATTGCAAAACCTTACAGAAATGATCTTTTAAATGCAAGCTTTCGTATCCCCATTTAGCTACCATGTCTAGTTCCTGAGTGATAATTTTTTGAAAATCGTCTTTTTTCCATCCGGATATTAAGAAAAAAAAAAATTACGCTTAAACTAAGCGTGATACGAAATAATGATGTTAGGTACATTGATGGCGCATATTATGCCGAGTATTTTAGTGTATAAACGAACCTCGCACCATTGTTAGATCGAGAATTCGAGATTTATACGGGTTTTTCGGTTTCTAGTTTTTCTTAATTTTCTCGAAAATTCCGCTGTTTTGGGAAAAGTTATCTAGGTATGCAGAAATAATTCTATTTACTTCCCCAATACACCACATAATTATGTCATTCCAAATCCATGGAACTCAGAAGTTATTCCAATTTATAATTTACTAGCTTTTGCCCGCGACTTCGTTCGCGTGGAATAGTGACTTCCGGCAGATTTTTGGTTTATCTCGCGTAAAAAAAAAAAAACTATCCTATGTCCTTTCTCAAGTTTCAAACTATGTCTATACCAAATTTCATCAAAATCCGTTCAGCCGTTTAGGCGTGAAAGAGTAACAGACAGACAGAGTTACTTTCGCATTTATAATATTAGTATGGAAGTATGGATTTAATGTTTTTACATTGACAAACCTAACAAAAATAGTTGCATTTAAAATATTATTTCTGTAAGGTTTTGCAATAAAAATGGGAGGTCCGAAAATCGGGCTTCATAAAACACTGTGCAGTGGTGGATTGCAAAATGGTGAATTGAATTTTGTTTAGCGATTTACGTTATGGAAATTAATGAAAACACGTGTGACAAACCAGTCTGAATATTTCCTAAGTTAACCGTAACGAAAAAAGCTCAGCAGTACCTAATTCTTAGCAAAAAAACAACCCAAAATAGTTTGATTTTAACAAAGATAAAAGCTAAACATTTTTTTAAACCACGTGTTATTTTATGACTGCAGACAATTTTGTCTAGTATAAAATAAAATGATGTTAAACGTTAGTATTAATTTATGCTGTGTAATGTTATGTATGCTACATTGATGACGCAGTTCAATATAATAACGAAACTGCAATAATATTACTCGAGTATTACAATTCTACTTGTATTTTGCACTGGCAACATTTACTCGCACTGGCATTTTAAGCCAAACAGACAATAGTGATGGGACACCAAAACAAAACCGGTATCTTTAGTATCGATTGATACCCGATACCAAAACACATTTCCCAAAAAAAGCAGGGCTCTGACACGCCGCTTTTAAGCGCGTTATAAAACATAATAAAAGCAAATAATTTTTTAGCATCATCGACCAATAAAGCGACACGAAACGACGCCGCACACCCACCGCAACCAAACTCATCCAAAGACTTTTTTTGTTGTTTCTTTGTTTTTTTTTCTCGCAAGTGTCAGAGCCCTTATGGCTTCTGTACACATCGGGCTATGTCGGTGTGCACATTCTTTTCACAGTTATTTTGGATCGTTGACAAAATCAAAGTAACCTTTATTTATATCGTTTAAGGTTGAAGTTAGATTAATGCCGCTGAAAACTGACAAGTGAGTCAAAATCTGTCAAGAGAAACAAAGACTGTGAAAGAATTGTACGCACTTTTTAATCACATTTTGGTAGCTTTGACAGACATTTCTTTTGTTATTGCCTTTTTTCAATACATGTAACTTTTACAAATTGAGTCCAACGTGGGCCATAGTGTACAGGAGTCATCAAATCGACACAGGCGATCAAGGATCTGTTTTATGTGACATAAAGCAGTCCTTTCTGAGTCCAGAGGCCCACCTTCATTGGCGGGCGGCTGTGGGAGGTGCTGCGACGCCGGCCCGTGATCTCCGGCAAGAGGGAACTCCGCCCCCAGCGCTCCAGCGCCCACCGGCTTCATCAGTGTGTACATGTTGTCTCCCCCTGCCGCGCATACATTATGCGTGACTTTTTTACCGATACCTTTTTTTGGGTATCGGTATTTTTTTCTGGTATCGGTTTTTTTTCGTGTCATAGACAAAATCATTTTTTGGTTGTTTTTGTGGGTTCGTGTGAATTTTTGTTTTAATAATGATGGCAAGCGAAAATAATAAAAAATGCGATGGTAACTTCATTTACATGTTTATTATGCAAAAAGTAATAAAAATAAAAAAACTAAGTAAACAATTTTGTCTATGAGAATGTAACTAAAAACTACAGTACACATTGTTTTATTATTTCACAACTAGAATTAGAAGCCAGACCATGTTTTTTTTATTTAATGATTGATTAACTAATGACTTCTAATAAAAGTTTTTCTATTTCTCAAAACGAAAAATATCTATGAAAAGTTATAGAAACAGGAGTCTGGCGCTTAAACCAAGCCATTATTGAAATATATTTATTTATATTTTTCATTTGAGAAACATCTTAAATTAAAGAAAGAATCTATACAGACACAACAGAATAATAAAAACAAAGTTTCTTTTTACGAAAAAAAGGTAAAAAAAGCATTGTACAGAGGTGAACCAAGCGTGATTGAACCAAGGTTATGCGAGAATGAAGCAAGTGAAAGAAAGATAAAAGATACATGTTTTTCTAAAAAAAGATAAGTAATGTGAGTGAGATGGATCTTTTGGTCAGTTTTACAGATCACATTGGATGAAGATGAGCATACATTCACTTTTAATTATGCATAAAAAAAGCTAATTTTACCTTTTGTCGTCAGCTGATCTCGAGGTTTTAACGCTACTGGTCTAATATACTAATACTTCTAAATAATAATATATTTTCTTCCATTTTTACTAAAAAAATATACCAGAAATGAAGTTGAAGGCATATTTATCGACATCAGAAGCATATGGTCGTATGTACAAATACAGAGAGTTTTGCACATCCGACCTTATGCTTCTGAAGTTGAGTTTTTTTTCTTCACAATTCAGTAAATTCATGAAAAAAAAGGAAAAAAATAGAGACAAGATTTTTTTTATAATGTAGTCTCATCTTCCAAGAGTAACATTAAAAACTAGTGCGACATTGAAATACCTTGAAATCTGCAAACCTTGTAAATACTTGTTAAAAATAAATTAATAAATACTTTTACTGGTTAGGATGTGCGTGAGTTGCCATCGATTTTAACTGAAAAATAATGTTTTAGGCGGCAGCTGGGATTATCGGCGAAAATCGGTTGACATCTTTTTTTTAGAAAAACAAAAAAGATATAAAAAAATGTCAAACAATTTTCTTGCGGGGACGGTTAACACATGAAGCGTCTTATGCGGGTATCAAGTTTTTTTTTAAACACTTATAATACGATACAAACAAAAACTAAAAAAAAAACATTTTATCTTTTTTTTTTGTCTGATCAATTTGTGTATAAATCTAAAAAGTGATTGAAAAAGTAATTGATTTAAAAAATAACTACTAAAATACTAGCGGCTTTAACCAGAATTTTTTCCAACACCCTTATAATGAAGTAATCTCATTGATTTTAACTAATTAGTCCTTAAAGGTGGCTACCGTAACCGAAAAAAACTGCAGTGAAAATGCAACCTTATCGCTGTGACACACGATTGGTTTCTACATGACTTGATTAAAACCACAACGCACGTATCACGATCCCTAAGAAAACCATGCGTGCAATTTTTGACTACCTACTATGACGTCTTGAATGCCTTTTTCAACAAATAGGCACTCAACAGTCTTATATAGGCTTCCCCTTGGACCTCGAGCACGAGCAGACGTGTAAAAGACCCCACGCAGTTTTATTTTAATTATAATTCACAAAAAATCCAATTTTATTCTGCACAAAATAATAGGACTACATAGCTCAAAGGAGCATTAGTCTACGGGCAGTTGCGGACACTCTGTACGCACGCACACCAACGCTGTACGCGAACTTGCGTCACGCCCTCTGCGCGAGAGCAGTCCCGAGGTATTGCTGTCCTAGTCGTGCGCGCCGCACGCCGCCTCTACGTGTTCACCGCCGCCGCCGCCTCTACGTGTTCGCCGGCCGCCGCTTACTTTCTGCGCTCCTGGTACTCGCTGCTGCGGACTATCGTGTCACGCCCCGCCTGCGCCTGTTTGCGACGCTCCGACTCCTGACTACCGTTGTACAACAGTTGCCTCCAGTCTGTACCTGCACGCCTAGTACCCGTGGCGTGAATTTGAAGTTATTGTGGTTCCGGATGCGGACATGGATTAAAGAAACATCATCGGTGAGTGGTAATTTAATTAAGTAATTACTCACGTTCGCACAGTCTGCGCTGACACATAATATAAAAGGAGAGTAATAAATATCACTCCATTGATGTACGTCCGGCCACTTAGCAAAAACATTGATTAACTGCTAACAGTTTCTGCTTGCCTGGTATTTTTTGAATAGAGTAGAGAATAATTATGCTACTCAGCCGCTCTCCGCCTGTCACTCCGACAACACCGACCCCACTGCCCGCGATATCTGGCACCGGGGCAGACAACATAACATCTACATCGGTAAGATCTACCTTACATGATCCATCGTTGCACCAATGTCCTTCAGCGCCTGACTAACATGCTTCAGCGCCTGACCTGTCACTCGATTCTAACGTCACGGGTCGTAAAAAGAGAAAGCTCGTAGGAGCAGATGACACTGCATCCGTGGAGCTTACTAGGACCATGCTTGCTACCTTCTCCAGTAAACAGGAAACTCAGTTCGAGGGTATGATGCTCAAGATTAATAATATTATTGAACAAAATATTGAGCTGAAATTGAGTGTTGAGGTAATGTCAGCCAAGTACGACGAGTTTTTGGGCCGTTTAACGTCCTTAGAAGCTGAGAAAAAAGAGGATAAAAAGATGATTCGACAACTTGAGGATAAGATTGAGCATTTGGAGCGCAACGCGAGGGCCACTGAAATAGAAATACGAAACGTACCGAAGTCTGAAGGGGAGACAAAAGATGATCTCTGTGATTTAGTTGTCAACTTGGGACAAACCTTAAACCTAAATATTAGTCAAAGTAACCTAAAAGATATTCACAGAGTAAAATCAAAGGATAGCTCTAACCCAATAATTGTGAACTTCAACTCCGTCATAACCAAAGATAAGGTGATTAAGGGGGTCAAAATGTTCAATAAAAAAAAAGACAAAGGAGAAAAGCTTAACAGTACCCATCTGAAGTTCAGCAACAAACAGCCTATTTATGTGTCAGAAAGACTTACGTTTAATACGCAGAAATTGTACTACCTAGCCAGAACGCAGCACAAAAACTATGGGTATGATTTTTGTTGGACCTCTTATGGCGTAATATACATGCGCAAGAAAGATGGCGACCCTCAGATCCGCATAAGCTCAGAAGAGGATTTGCTAAGGCTTAGACCTGCTAGTTGTATCTGACTAATACTACTTTCATTGGATATTTTTTGCATGTTTCTTGAATCCTTTTACTATTGTTTATTTCCATGTTGGATGAATTTAAATCTCGCGCTTACTATATTACATAATATATACACCCGGTCCCGAATACCTAGAACACTCTACACAAACAAACATAAAAAACACACTATGACAAAAATGCCAAATGCCAAATGTTTATTACATTACATATTACATTCTCATACGCAGTCACACACTCAAGTTTACACAAACGATATATTGTCCACGAAATGCCATATTATTCACCATTTAAATAAATATATCCTTGTTCTGTACATCTCACATAAATCTAATAGCGAAACATTAATTTATAAGAGTAATCTCGTGCCTAAAACTGTGACTTATTTGCTTGCGTTTCACCAATGGCCTCCTTAAATAACATAATTCAAGACATTGATGATGTGTCGGTGGCTAAGTCTTATAGATGTGACCCGGAAACATGTGGCAATTTAATTAATTCTACTTCTAAAACATTGACTGTCATCTCACAAAATATTCGCAGTATATATAAAAATATGGATAGTTTTGTTGTTCATTTGGCTAGGCTTACGTTTAAACCCGATATAATCATTCTAACTGAATGCTGGTTGAGTGAGAACAAATCACCACCACTTTTAGACAATTACTCATGTTACTTTTCCAAGAAAAGTCTAAATCAAAATGATGGAATTGTCATTTATGTCACCAGTGACATCAAGTGTACTGTAGAAGAGCCTGATCCTCTTGGGGCAAATTTTTTATTACTTACAATAAACAACGACATTACCATTTTGGCTACGTACAGATCTCCCTCAATTTATTGCATCGACACTTTTTTGAATTCAATTGACCGCATACTTCGTCCTATTAATTGCAATAATATTATAATTATTGGTGATGTAAATATAGATATTAAGCCTGAAAATAATGATAGAAATAGTTCTCCTTATTTAAATCTCACGGCAGAGCTGGGTTTTCTCGCAGGGCATACATTGCCAACTAGATTAAACAATTGTTTGGATCACATCATGATCAAAACAAATAGGTCGGCCACAGTCACAGTCATAGAGTCCACAGTTACAGATCACGATTCGGTTCTTGTTGGTTTGTCATATAAGCGTGAACGAATAAGGAAATCGAACATAATTGTTAAGACAGATTTTAGTGCGACTATAAAACAATTAGAATCTATGGATTTTTCGTTTGTGTCTCCTTCAGCTGATGCCGAAGAAGCTGCAACTGTTTTTACTGATAACTTGACTTCAGCAATCAAATCTAACACGACGTCTAGTTTTGTTTCTGGTCGTAAAAGAACCATAAAACCATGGATTACACCTGGTTTGGTTCGGTGTATCCGACACCGTGACAGGCTACATGTTAGGTGCAGGAAAGATCCCAATAACTCGATTCTCGAAGTCACTTACAAGCGCTACAGAAATTTCTGTAACGCTCTATTACGGAAGCTTAAAATAAATTATGAAAAATCCCTTTTACGAGATGCAAGAACTAGTAAGGAAACGTGGTCAGCTATAAAAACAATCACTGGTACTGCCAAGCAAAAATCTTCCGCTGATGATTTACTGAAAAACAGGAACAGCCCTCACGATGCCGTTGAAGCTGTGAACAATTTTTTTGCGGGTGCTGGAAAGCTACTTGCCGACCAGATAAAATGCTCTGATAATCCCGAGATTGCACTGTCTATTTTAAATGACTTCAGTAGACCTCGCGTTCTGAACTCTATGGTACTGCTCCCGCCAGATGAATCGGAAATAGAATCACTTATCATGAATCTTAAAAATGACTCTGCAACGGGCTGGGACTCTATTTCGAGCAAGTTTTTAAAAATGTCCAAACATATTATCGTCCCACATTTTACCACAATCGTTAGGCTATGTATAGAGCAGGGCGTTTTTCCTAGTGTACTTAAAAGGGCGCTTATCACTCCTGTCTACAAAAATGGAGCTCGAGACAGCGTCACAAACTACAGACCAATTTCTGTGTTGCCAGCGCTCTCTAAAATACTGGAAAAAATATTGAATAACCAACTCATTAAATTTGTAGAAAAAAATAACATATTATCAGACTCCCAATTTGGCTTTAGGGTAGGTAAAAGTACGGATGGAGCCGTTGGCTCGTTGGTAGATTGTATCACGGCTGGTCTTGATAATAAACAGAAGTGTGTCGGAGTCTTTATTGATCTGGCCAAGGCTTTTGACACTGTCTCGATCTCTGCTCTTGTTAAAAAGCTGGAAAGGTGTGGAATAAGGGGTACGGTTCTTAAAATCTACACAGACTTTCTAACTGGCCGTCTGCAGAGGGTTAAAGTGGGTAGTGCTGTAAGCTCGGATGTCGCAGTCACGTATGGAGTACCACAGGGTAGCATTCTCGGTCCCAGTCTCTTCCTGATTTATATAAACGACTTGTGTCAAATGACATTGAACAAAGGTAAAATATTTACCTATGCCGATGACACAGCCTTGGTGTTTCAGGGAGAGACTTGGGATGAAGTCCAACAAAATGCGGAGGTGGGGCTCCATAAGGTTTGCTTGTGGCTCAAGCATAACCTCTTGACTGTTAACGTGTCTAAAACCTCGTATGTGCAATTCACTAACGCTCGAATAAAACAGCCCAATGTGGTTGTCCGGGTGCACACGTGCAAATCTCCTTTCACTCAACAGTGTACGTGTAAAAGTCTGACAAAATCTAAGACGGTTAAGTACCTTGGGGTTCTGTTGGATGAGAAAATATCCTGGCAACCTCATATCGAGATGGTTTCGTCACGAGTCAGAAAACTTACTTGGGTTTTTAAAAATTTGAGGTACGTTGCTGACACCGATCTCCTACGATTGGTTTATTATGCATTGGCACAATCAGTTATTGGTTACTGTATTGGGGCTTGGGGAGGTGCATGTAAAACGCATCTCATACGCCTGGAAAGAGCGCAGCGGTCTTTGCTAAAAACGATGCTATTCAAGCCTTACAGATTTCCCACGAAGACATTATACGAGTTGTGCCGCGTGCTTACAGTAAGACAACTTTTCATTTACCAAATAATTATTAAAAAGCACGTATCTACCCCCTATGATCACGGAAAACTTAGAAATAAGCGAACAACCCCAAACGTAATCGAATCAGTGAAATGTCGCACGGCTTTCGCAAGACGACAGAACGCTTTTCTTTCTGTTAATTTATACAACAAAATTAATAAAATCTTACATTTTTACCCGCTAACACTAAACGACTGTAAACTTAAATTAAAGAATTGGCTACTTACTCTTGATTATGAGGACGTAGAGAAATTAGTCAGTAACTAATATCTTTCGACAAAGACACACATCCATTGAACATACCTTTCTCTAATACATATACTCATACACACACACGGGAACACACACACACTCACACACACACGTACACATATCCCACACACACACATTATTAGCTTAGCGCGATATTGTGATGTAATATAATAATGCAAGAATTACTTAAATTATGATTTTGATGTTTTTACATATATTTTTTTAGAATTTATTTTGTATTTCTGATTGTAATTGTTTTTACCTCTTTCTTTCATTTGTATTGTGGAACACAATGTTCGTAATTTTCTATGTTGACATTTAATAACTAAGCCAAATAAAATGGGAGAGGGCGCTGACTCCTGACATACAGGTGCACCTAGTTTAGGAGTCAGAGGCTTCAAAAAATTCTGTAAATTATTATGTCAATAAAGAATTATTATTATTATTATTATTATTATTATTATATGGTTAGGTGATTTTAATCATTATTACTCAGTAATTTGCTACGGTCGCGAATCCTATTTTAGTCGCGAATCTTATTTTAAAATAGGATAAAATAGGAGGATAATTTTTTTGAAAAAAAAATTCACGGAGCGAGGCTGCGGAGCGGAGAAACTGAGAAATATTAAGCAATAGGATTGCATAGAATCTGCCCTCTGTTCCAGTGAGCAATCCTATTGGTTAATATTTCTCCGTTTCTCCACTCCGCAGCCTCGCACCGCTTCTGTGGGCAGGCAGCCCAAGGGATGATGTCTTAGTTTTGGTAAGACAAACTAAAATGTTTTGAGTATGATTATTGGGCGGTATGGTAGCGGTCACCTTAAGAAAAATACCTACCTAAAAAAAATTGTGAATATCTACCTAACTACAAAAAAAAAACTTGACCCCGCTATAACCCTCACCCCGCCACCTTCGCCCACTCGTGGAACTCACCGGAATTTGACGAATCTTGCGGGCTTGGCATTATCGGGGTCGGTGGGCCCGGGGGCCCGTTGCTGCCGGGCGGGGCTCCATAGGCCCCGGGCGAGCCCCCCGAGTAGTTCAGCGGGGCGGCGCCTCCGCCACCGCCGCCGCCGCTGCCTCCGGCCCAAGCACCGCGTGGGCCCATACCCATTGGAGGCATACCTGGATAAGAACGATGTTTTAAGCCACTATGGCAGAAAATCTGGGGTCAAAAATGTCCGCTTTAGCAGAATTTGAATAGGATAGTAATTTGAATCAAGTTAAAGTTCTTAAAATGGTCACATAATTGGGTACTTTCCTTGATAAAAAAAAAATATGATTCTGTTTAGTCCGTCAGTTAGATTATCGAAAAATATTGGATACGTGTTTTTTGTTTTATCAAATTAATACAAATTGACGAAGATAAAACGCTTCAAAGATCATGCTTGTGACGACACTTTCTAGTAAAAAATGTACCAAACTGTGACGACTTTTCAAAGCACTTTATCGTCTACATTATTTGGTTACGAGAAAAAAGAAAAAATATGCGTCCAATATTTTTTGAAAATCTATCTGACGGTCTCATATTTATTTCTTTTTTTGACAAGTACCTACCCAATTATATAGTAAATATCGTGTCCTGCGTGTCCTGTTGTTTTTACGCTACCGAAAGCGCGAAACTAGTAGCTCAGTTCTGGACCGACACAATTTAGATTGCCATCGACACGCTAAGAAGGTTATGAATTGACACTTTGTGACCTGTTTACGAATAATTGTAACCTTCATGTTACGAGTATGATCTTCTTCTCCTTATCGTGTGGGTAGGTTTAACGACCCCATACACCCTAGTGTCAGAGTTTCTAAACCACCTCAAGGGCCTCTGACATGGTTTGTTGACGACCACCATTTTGCAGCCAGGACCACCAGCTTATACATGCTAAGGCATGTATAAGCTGGTGAAGCGAAGCATGGAATTATCTTTTTATCAGATAATCAGGTGATTATATTATTATCCGATCATGATTCTGCTAAAACGGCCATTTTAGAAAGAGAGCTGTATGGCAGTGTGGCCTCCAAGTTTTTCTTTACAGTTCATGTTGGTGACGAATTTATATGAGAATGAGTGAGTAATAGAAGTTCATAGGATAGTCGGCTACCGTAGTCGATGGGAACTAAGCTTCAAATACCTGTATGGTCCTGGACTTATGCTAGTCTAGGTGGCTGCGGACTGGGTATACAAAATATTAACCATCGATACAGGGAGAATAAGACTTGGTATTAAATGTTTTGCATACTTCAGTATTCAAGACATGGTAATAAATGTTTAGTATTCAATTTTAAATACTTTCACATATGGGATGGGATATCTATGATAATGAGTTACTCTAGATTATCTGAGCACTCGATATTTCGACGTTGTCGCGACCGCCATGACAGATAGACATAAAGGTGGACTGATTTGTCTGCACCTAACAAATTATTTACCTTTAACCCGCATTTCCAAATACCGATGAAACATTTCTAAGTGTTACTCGTTTGTGCATCGGTGTCTCTTCTACCCTGTATATTTCTTTGCGATTTTTCCATTAAATTATTATAGTAATTTTATTGATTTCTTCTCTATTTTTAACCGACTCTAAAATCGATGTTTGTTACGTCATAACTCCGTCACTTCCCAATTAGTTTTTCCTTTCTTTTTTAATCATTTTCCCCACACTAGGAATTTCTCCTGTATCGTGGGTGCGTTCATAAACATATAAACTCACATACACAAATAGCCAGACCCGAAACAACTATCTGTAGGTCATACAAATATTTGTTACGTGCGGGCATCAAACCCACGACACGCAGCGCAGCTGTCCAATCGCTCAGCCACTGCGCCAACCGTGCCGTCAAATAAGTTCCATGGAAATTTCATCTAAATCGGTTCCATACTTTGATTTTTTTAATTACAATATAAAATTGATACATGATGACTAGAATCAGGGACACTACAACTTAGAAGGGTAAAATAAAATTATTTTTCCAATAAAAACCGTTAACATCAAAGAAACAAACAAAGTCACCGACTTTCGAAAGTATAGTTATTATTGACTTGTTTTGGAAGTTGGTTTATATTTAACCGAGTCCCCAAACAAACAGGGCTCCACTAACTGAATGCCATACCTGGTCCCTGAGGTGGAGGGCCGCGCATGCCTGCGGCGTAGGCCCCCGGGCTCATGGGGCCCATGCCGGGCCGCGGCGGCGTCATGCGCGGCCCGCCTAGCACCCCGCCGCCGCCGCGCTCCAAAGAGTTGCCCATCATGCCTTGACCTGTTAATAAATACATTATGAGAATACATTTTAACATGGCCAAACTTAGGTGGCACAGGGCTGAAGAAGACGAGACGAGGAAGACGTTGCGTTGGAAGGCCTCTCGCTAGATGGACCGATGACCTGGTGAAAGTTGTGGGGATCCGCTGTATACGAGACGCGAGACGGACCAGTCAATGTAGCGACACTTGGGGGCCGATGTCCAGCAGTGGACGTCTTTCGGCTGCAATGATGATGATGATAACACGGACGGGCTTGGTATAAATTTCCCTTGCAATGTGATCTGTATAAACTTTTTTATAGCTTGATTGGTAGTCGCCGAGGTGACCGAAGTTAAACATTCGGATGCACACTATACTATTCCTATCTGTCATGTATTGATAACTTAAAGATGAATCTTTTGAAAAGGCAGCAACATGAGGTGCCCAATTGGCTATTTGACTACTGTTAAAATTCCCGAAAATATTATGTTATTTCAAAGAACTAACAGAAGTAACACGATATATGAAAAAGTAATAAAATCGATAAAATATGGCTTAATTTTAATTGATTTTAAATGACGTGCTAGGCAAAAACAACTCTACAAAAATGTTACCTTACAATATTATCATACCGCCATAGTTACGTAGTACAAATGGCCGTTTCGCGCGACAAGGACAGAAAGTGCCCTCACCAAAAACTTCTAAACCATGTAGCTACTCCATTTTTTGATCGATTTTATTACTTTTTTCACACATCGTGTTATTTTTGTTACTTCTTTGAAATAACATAACATTTTCGTGAATTGTTAACAGTAGTCAAATAGCCAATTACGCATTGCTGTAGTTACCTTGATTTCAGTCATGTCTTTATGAGTACTAGTATCACAGAATAAACAAATATATTATGTCATGTAAATCGTTATCAGTATCATAAGATCTGTAGGTATATTAATCATATATCCTTGCCCCAGAAAAACAAGCCCTAATACTATTTTTTTTATTTTTATTATAAATGGGCTTGCTCTTGACTTAAATCTTGCCCTAAGAGCAGAGATGACGTCGACGATGGAACGAGCTTACCCAGTAGAAGCCTGTTTACTCGCGACTTAAATAGATTAGGGACAACAACGAATTAATAACAACATTTTGCTCTATTTCCTTTTGTACGCATATTTTTGTCTAAATTCTCTTGTCAATCTGGGGGTCTAAATTGGCAACCAATGCCGCTTTAGATTAATTATGATAAGAGAATAATATGAATCTCGTTAAAAATTTTACAATGGCGGGCTTGTCCCAAAAATAGACACATTTAATAATATTATGAACTAGCTGAGCCCCGTGAGCTTCGTCCGCGTGAAATTATGGTAGAAATAATAGTTATTTCTACAAAAATATAATTAGATCATGATTCGTAAGACACGTGGCGCCATCTATCAACATAAGAACGTTATTGCTGTTTTCCTTGGGAACAGGGCCCCGAGTCTGCTATTCAATAGTGTCAGAATGGTCGATCATTGATCTCGTAATGGTTGATTGATGACAAGCCAAAAAGTGCCTTATGCCTGTCGACTTAAGGTACTTTTTGGCTTGTCGTAAATCAACCATTATGAGATCAATGATCGACCATTCTGACACTATTGAATAGCAGACTCGGGCCCCAGCAATGAGGTTTTACCAATAGAGACGTCATACTCATTGTAAAGAAATAAAAACATGGCGATATTTTAGTAGCTACCTACAATGAGGTTTTACCAATAGAGACGTCATACTCATTGTAAAGAAATAAAAACATGGCGATATTTTAGTAGCTACCTACAATAACCTAAGCCAATTCATTTCTGTCATTCATTGAGTACGTTAGAACATGACAGAGTTACATAGGACTCTAATGTCAAAAAGAGATAAACATATTCTACAACATCCTCTAGCATCGTTCGAACTGACAACACCGCGCGCCATTTTCTCGTTCTCTCTGTCACTCATACATGCAACGCACTATTTGTCTCGCTCGTGTAGGTGGTAAAGCGGCAACAACGCGACAGAGATTTTTGAGTAAAATAAAATTTATGATTTTCCGTTTTAAATAGATTATACGCGTATAATCTATGTAAAACGGAAAATACAATGAAAAGACACATCCTTCTTGCTTTTTACAGCCAGCCCAGTATAAGTTTTGCACTTTCTGAAGACACAACTAGGCATTTTTGTTTATTTTTATACATCAACCGTACGTCCGCCTCGCGGCCAGACGCAGGACGGACTGAGTTCATGTAAGCTAATTAGCTTACTTTTGTATCGCCACGCTGATGTCGGTAAAACGTATCTAGACTATATAATATCATTGGGGAACAGTATTTTTTTGGAATGAAATGAGGGTGTCGTAATGGGTACACCTTTGCCTAACCCTTTGTGGATTACAGGCGTGATTTTATGCTATGAAAGGTACCTACCCTATTTTTTTCGTTTCTGTTTAGGCGTGAAAAGGTAAGCATTTAAAGTGTTTGTTTAGATTATTGTCACTTTTTTGTTTTGGTGACCATGTGACCAACTTCATTTAATTTAAAATCATTATTTTTTACAACAAAAAATGTTGCATCTTTTTTTTCAACCTTTGACCACTCAATGCTGAGTGTAGATCTGTAGGTACCAAATCTTTTCACATTTTTCTGTTTTTTTTTTGTCTAAAATGATTATTTTCCACAAAATATCTTGCTTACCTGGAGGCCCATTAAAATCATTGCCCATTCCCATCCTGACAGCGCCACGGGGTCCTCCCCCAGAGTACCAAGGTCCTATAAACGGTTGTCCAGTGCCCATTAGCTGTGGTTGTGGTCCATGCGGAGACGGCTGAGATCCGGGGTGAGGCGCGGGTGGTGATGGTCGTAGCGGAGAGTTGGGGAAGAATCCGGGTGGCATTCCACCGCCACCCATGCCTGGAATAAGTGAGGAATTGTGTAAAGATGATGCAATAAAAATGGTGATGAAATATTTTGTCAGCGAGATCTGGGGTCCATGTAATGGATTAGTATCAGTACTGTCACTGTGGTTCAGCCTATTTTACTCCAGGACTACTCGTTAATACATTCCGTAGCTGAGGGTGTTAAAAGGTTCCGTCGGGGCTGTGGATTTTCGAAAGGATAACGCGGCTCCGACACAAGGGCGAAGAAGGAACATGGGTTTGGTTTTTAGAATTGAAATTTATATAATTTACTAGCTGTTCCCGGCAAACGTTGTTTTGCCATATAAATAATTTCAGAAAAAAAAAAAAAAAAAAGATGAAAAATAGATGTTGGCCGATTCTCATAGATACCGGATACGCACAAAAAATTTCATCAAAATCGGTCAAGCCGTTTCGGAGGAGTTTGGCATCGAAAACTGTGACACGAGAATTTTATATATTAGATATTGTTAAAAATTTTTAATTTATTATAAATAATTTCATTTAAAATAAAATTTAATCAGTAGAAGTCTGACACTCCCCTTGGCTTTGCCCAAGAGCGGATGCAAAAAAGGTGTTAAAAGGTATCTCAAGCAGTGGACTTTTTAGGCTGATGATGAGAACTGCACATTTTTCAATTGTTGGGGCTGGTAAATTTTAATTGGTAATTTTCAAAACCATCTCCAGTAATTAAGCGTTTGTGTGTTTGTATCCCTTCCACTCTGTAATAGCAGGACTTTCACAAAACCAATTTTATTTAACATGGAGCTAACTAGGACTTCTGTTTTCGTTTTAAATTGATCACATATCAAGTTTTTATTTTTAGTTAAAGATTTCCTGATCAATTTTGTTGTCCGGTTCAACTTATCTGTCTCTGCTCGATTTTTGTTATCAAATAACACGCCCATAGGATACGTGAAAGTAAGTAGCTGAAAGAGGTTTCAAAGACAGACAAACCACCATGAGCCTAGCCTCTTGCAATGTCAGGGTAAGCTCAAGTTGAACCTGATGCAGTTAGATACCAAAAGTTTGATGTGAGTTGCTCCTTCTCCATAGGACACTTCCTATTCTCGATATAAGTGCCATTTTTTATGGAGCAACTGTCGATTTGGCCTACTGATTCTATGCTATAAAGTTGTTTGTTTTTTTTCCATAGTTTGTTCTTAAATAAACTAATATGAATACAGTTGTAGTGGAGTTGCTTGTTTACTATATGCTTTTAAAACAATTTCCAAAATATATATTACTAGCTGACCCGCGCAACTTCGTCTGCGTCACATAAATATAGCTATAACCTTTCTCGATATATCGACTATCCGACATAAATTAAGCTAAATCGTAACAAACAATAAATCTTATCTTTCCTCTTTATTAAAATAGTTTATATGGTTTAGATTAGCTTAGATTAAAGTGTGAATTACTAAGTATAGGTATCTGTTACTGTTAAAAATATACTATAACACTCTGTACTTGTAAACCTAATGATGCAGTAAATATTTTGAATTTGAATCCCCCGGGCCCTACCTACATTGCGATTCGCGAATTATTTTGCCGCGCGGATATTTTTACATTGCGATATCTTCTAAGATATTTGTTTAAACTATATAGAGTAAAGGGCACAATATTCTATGTTAAATTTCCGTTCTAACAAACACATTTATTTAGATATAGATTAATACCATATGGGTTAAATAAGCTTCGCAAAAAATAATTCTTTTTAACCTAACATTTTAATAGTGAAAAATGGTTACAGTGAGTCAATCTTAAAAGATAGACATATGCTGTCGCGGACTTTTTTTTAGAACTTTTAAAGAGGAATAATTACTTCATACATGATTTTCTCGTAACTTAAACCGTTTTCGCAGCGCACGCAACGGAAGCTCTCAGAAAAGAAATTTCTTTTCCCGTTTTTGCAACATTTCTCAATTATGCTCCGCTCCTATTGGTAGTAGCGTGATGTTATATAGCCTATAACCTTCCTCGATAAATGGACTATCCAACACAAAAAGATTTTTTCAAATCCAATCAGTAGTTCCAGAGTTTATCGCGTTCAAACAAACAAACAAACTCTTCAGCTTTATAATATTAGTAGAGATTGGTTTATAACCAACTTCTAAAAACAAGGAGGCTATGTATTCCACCAGCATTTTCACTTAATTATGTACACCAAATCCACTGTGATTAGTAGTTCGTGTTTCTTGTGTCCTATTTCATCTAAGACATCAATCAATACGTTTATCATATTATTTTTCAGGTTTGATTGAAAGTTTTCCTCAAAAGTACATTTTAAAGATTTGCTATCTGTCTGTTTATTTCTAATAACTTAACAATTAAAAAGTAAAAGTTGACTTATTTTTTCTTTACTCCATAGAAACGATCAATTTAGAAAGTGAACTTTCTATTTTCTGTATTGTACAGTACAAATATACTGGCATTTTTATGTTAATGTTTTTATCTTGCAATGTAAATACAGGAAAGCATTTGTAGCTTATATATAGGCAGTTTTGTTCAAAAATATAATTCACATGGACATGAAGAGTAATTTTCGTCTACCTAGTTTTAAAGTAACTATGGGTCGGTTTCCTAGACTAACCGCATGCAGGTGAATAACAGTATTTTACATGGAGTGACTGCCTATCTGACCTACATAACCCAGGTAATGGGCAATAAAAGATAAATACAGTGAATAGTAGAGGAATTTTGATAATATAGTCATCAGATCTTGTTGTCAAGGGTTAATTTTACATCAAACACATGTTAGAAATGCCACAAAACTATGATATCTATGTTATCAGTGACTTTGTTTGTTTATACAGTAGTTATGACAAGGACAGGCAGTCCATCTCATGCATGCCTAATTTGTGGGTTAGACCACTACTCACAAAAAAAAACATCTCAAAATCGGATCAAAACGTGAAAAAAACGAAGGAAATTGCTATAAGAGTGTTACCGTTAGCTAAATATAGACTTAAGAATCAGGAAATCCATGTTTTTTTAGCCCAATAGATAAGAAAAACGTTGGCCTGAAAACACGTAGTAAAAAACAATTTTTACAGTTGTACGCGCGATTATTCGCGTATTTAGCACACGTACCGTCATTTGGCGGCGCTGGGCCTGCGTTGTGGCCGATACCGTTGACTCCATAACCAGAATTGACAAAACCATAGTCGTGGAAAGCCTTGGCTTCTGACGAGTGTTCACAAGTGTCCCGTCGCTCTGGTGCGGCACAGTACAGGTCCCAAAACACGCACCACCACGAGTGGAGGAACCCGGGCGGCTCGCCCAGTGTTATATTCTTCTCCCATCGTATTTCAGACAGAAATGTTTGCGCCGCTTTGGTCGCACCGACATGAAGCAAGTATTCGTACACATAGAGCGCCAATTTCTCGCGAGCCTGAGCGTCCGAAGGCACCGTAGAGCCCTTGCCCTTGGCATACATATCGACTGGAAGCCGACTTTTATGATGATATTGTTTATTATTTACATTAACGCTTTCTATCAATAAATTCAACTACACAAAATGTCATTGATCGATGGCGACATTTGGCGTCTGTGGCATAGAGAAATTAGTTTGTTCTCGGCGTGCAGGTATCTGTCATAAAATAATGTTAATAGGTTAGTACAGACTATATTCTACATTTTAGTCTATAGATAAAATCTAAACTTTACGACGCAGTAGTTTTTTTATTTCAAATGTTCAATAAAATTGAATGAATTTCCTTACGAGTTGTGAATATACATATACTTTCAAATAATAATTAGACTTAGAAGATAAATATAATTTCAGGTTACGAGAACCTCATCCGAAAACCGATTTAAAAAAAGTTCTTAATTATTATTATTATCAGACATTTGTGTCCCACTGCAGGGCAAAGGCCTCCCTTCCTTCTTTCCACTTGTCCCTATCCAGTGCTCCGGTTTTCTCAATATTTGAGCATTTGTTTTGGGTGGGGAGACTGGAGGGTATGTATTTTACCCCAAAACTACTATAGTATGATTAATGCTATGGCTACGCATTATAATTAACTTAACTCAAAAAATATTAAGTAATTAATTGGTTTTATCTGCGTTGCATTGGTTCTTAAGCTCGTACGAGCCCAGTGAGCCCACGTTAATTATAGGCTTCTTTTGGGTCAGCTCGTGCCATCGTTGACCTCATCTTTGTTCTCATGAATCTCATGTTTGTTTCATGTTTTTATAGATGCCTTTAGGTTCCGTTTTGCTTTCTTGTCTCTCTATTTATTTTAATAAACATGGTACATATACCACGTATAAGTTTCTCAAAGACTTTCAATAAATAATTCATTTTACATCACAAATCTTATGAACCATAGACACTAATTGAATTAAAAAACTTTATTTTCTAGCAACGCTCTTGATTACCAGACGAAAACATACTGAAACTCTAGCAATGTCTCTGCTTGTCTATTCCTTTTTCCTTTCCGTGCGGCCGTGTCACCGCGTGGTTCACAGCCGTGTTTCAGTAAGAAACATACAAAATGGCAATCCGCCCTGTATACAGGCCGACAATCGTCAAAAAGAGGACGAAAAGATTTATCCGCCATCAATCGGATCGCTATGACAAACTCAAGCGTAACTGGCGTAAACCCAGAGGTAAGTACGCGTGTTCTATGTCGGCATTGTCGCTTTTGATAACCTTATTTTGACTTGATATTTTCTTCATTATTTTGATTTATAATGTAAATAAGTGAGATTTTAGGTAATTCCAATGTATAAAATGTGCTAAAATGAATATTACTAAGTTCCTTGATGAGGTTATGTTTTGACCATAGCGAGGGATATTTTGATGAAATCCTTCATGTCAGTCCTTGGTACAAGAATTTACCAAAAAGAAGTCTCACAGGAGGTTTATACTCATTTCTATAACTAAATATACTCCAAGGAGGATCCATTATTGGCTGAAACTGTCAACATTGGTGTGTAAACACACCTTGATTTCTAACCTTAGTTTTTTTTTGTGATTTTATGCTTCCTATATTGAAAAACTAAAATCCTAATAAAACTCTCGAAGGGTAGCAGAGCACATTGCTGTACTTATTTAATTTGTAAACAGAATAATTTAACCTAAATGGATTTTGCACACTAAACGCCTTGATCTTGATTATTTTCATGATGATGGTACATTCAGATTAAATTAATCGAACCATGTGAGTTTTAGCCTTTATTTTTGGTTATTGTCTTTATAATATTATGAGGGTGGGTAAAAATCCATAACTTTCAATAGGTATGTACCATACATATTATGTCAATTTATAGTGTAGGTACCATATTTTTTTGTGAAGAAAGTTTCTGATACGAATGTGGATGGCTGTAAGAGTAGGGGAAACCATAATAAAATATGGCAGGGCTGTGTGCATGATGATATTGCTAGAAACCATTTAACAGCTGAGATGTTAAGTAAATAAAAGGTAGTAAATACATGTAGCGGTACCAACCTTATTTGGAGAAGGGCAGGAAAATAAAAAATCCCAAATTATTCGCAACTCAATCTGAATTGTCATCAACACACATAAAAGATGACAATATAAGATGGTTCATCATATTATTAATATGCAAGGGCACTCTGTGTTATACATTCCATATGATAATTACAATTTGTTACCTTGCTAGATTAAATTCTACCAAATCCTATTCCATGTAGCTTGCATGTGGTTACTTGGTCATAGTGGTAGATACATTTTAGTTTAAAACTCTTGTTGTCTAAGGTCTAAAAATATGTAGTGGCTTGTTTTCATGACCTCGAGGCAATAAGTGTTGAAAACGGGAATAAAATTTATTCATTTATTACTGTTTTAAGAAAATTATATTTGCTCTCCGAAAGTCTCCATTTATATCTCAACTGACATAACTTTTTCTATTTACAGGTATTGACAACAGGGTGCGCAGGCGTTTCAAGGGTCAATACTTGATGCCCAACATCGGTTACGGTTCAAACAAGAAGACCCGTCATATGCTGCCCAATGGTTTCCGCAAGGTATGTTGTCATCAGCTTGTGAACTTGAGTTGACTTCAGCCTTTGCCTGTTTCTGTATTTCTTTTTAATTGTGTCAATATACTCGACATACAATGAGTTATTATCAAACTAGGAAGGCATCCACTGAATATACATAGATGTGCTAAGAAATTCAGAATAAAATACTCAACCCACGCATGAGGTTAATGTTCTCATTCATATAAAACACCTTGACATTTTAACTAACACTTTTCAATGGGGGGGGGAAAGTCTGAATGAGGGCTCTAGAAAATGGGTTTGACATAAGAAAAGATTGGTCCAGCAGTGGGTGAATTCATACTGGGTCGCCTTTTATACCAACTTCCCAGAAAGGAGGAGGTTTTTGAACGCCTAGATCTTTTTCACACAATGTACTTTTATTTAGTGTAATGTTAGTGAAAAATACTTGTACTGGGTATGTAGTAAGTAAGTATGCAAGGGCACTCTGTGTTATACATTCCATATATGATAATTACAATTTGTTACCTTGCTAGATTAAATTCTACCAAATCCTATTCCATGTAGCTTGCATGTGGTTACTTGGTCATAGTGGTAGATACATTTTACTACAAATCAATCGGGTCCTAGACTCGCGAAATTTGTGGACTAAAGATGCGGGAGTAGGAGCTTCTTTTTTGGAGGGTGGGAAATCATCAAATGACTCCCGCTCTGGGTAGAGTTGAAGGAAGTGTCAGACTTCTACAGACTAAATGCCACCCATATTCCTTCGTAGCCTTTTGTGTCCGGGGGCGCGGTATCTCTTTCGAACAACCCGTAGAAGTCCGGACTTCTCTATACTTAGGCCGATGAACGTTATTCAGTTCGCGACCGCAACGATACTTTTATTGAATCAACGTAAAAATAGGCTCAAGCCAATTTCACGTCGTAGCGTGGTCTAATAGATATCGGCTTGTGTATCTTGTCGTCTTGCCGGGGCTGTAAAACAGTTCGAAAGAGATACCGCGGCCCTAGAACACGAAAGAGCGAAGTTACATGGGTGGGTTTTAGTAAGTACAAGTCTGACACTCCCTTCTGCTCCGCCTAAGTATCTCCTTTCGCCCTCACATCTTATGACCACGCCTGCCTCAAATATTACCGTATAAAGTGATATTAGAAACTAAGTAATACTAATAAACCATCCATTTCTCCAGGTGCTGGTCCACAATGTTAAGGAGCTCGAGATCCTGATGATGCAGAACAGGAAGTACTGCGCAGAGATCGCCCACGGCGTCTCCTCCAAGAAACGCAAGGTTATCGTTGAGCGCGCGCAGCAACTCAGCATTAGGGTCACCAACTCGGCAGCCCGCCTTCGTAGCCAGGAGAACGAATAAATTAAGGATAATTATTAAAAAAAAGTTATAAAAACTATGTTGTTTTTTAATAAATAATCGTTATTGTAGCTAGCCCTTAATGTTCCACTGCTGGACAAAAGCCTCCCTCCATTCCCTTCAATGGTCACGATTCTGTGCAACTTCTTCCAACCTCCTTCATTGTCTGCCGCGATCCCATGTCACTGATTCAGGGCACCAATCCTTAGCTTTACGGGACCATAGCTATATAAAACCATAGTACTTACAGCAATTGACGGCACGGTTAGCTGCGTGAAACGAGTTCGATTCCCGGACATCTATATATATAAAAGAAAGTCGTGTTAGTTACACCATTTATAACTTAAGAACGGCTGGACGGATTTAGCTGAAAATTGGTAGGGAGGTAGCTAAGAACCAGGAGAAGGACATAGGATACTTTTTTTTTTTTTTTTAGGTAGGGTAGTAGGTAGGTAGGATAGTAGGTAGGGTGGTAGATAGGTAGGTAGGAAAAACCAAGGAAAAACGCATTGCAACGCATGCGCGGGTTCAGCTAGTAACACATATTTGTTTATGTAGGTAGGTATGTGCTTTGGTGGAATGTCAGCTAATAGGATTACCCACGAGGCAGGAGAAATTAATAGTGGGGCAATGTTTTTTCCTAAAGAATATAATTATTGAGTTATGAATTGAGATGTATACGGCTGGTACAACAAAGTCGTTCATTGTCCATGACGTCATTCATACAATCGAAACCTGCGGATCTGCAAGAGTAGTTGCTGTGAGCATGGTCTACTAGAGAAATAGGTAATGTTTTGAGAATTACTGGTCTGCGCATGGTAACATAGGATGATGTCATCCTCCGACCGGTAGATACTCAGGTCTCTGGCTAGTGAATGTTTCCGTCTCTAAACTTCTAAAGCCTCCTCTACACGTCGACAGATGCGTCCGTAGACGACGATGCACCAGTAGATGTATGACCACGAGTCGACTACACGTCTATAAGTCGTTCAGTCTGTGTTAGTTCTCGACAGACGCATTTAGTACGCACGCAACATTCAATAGGGAATTTAAATGTTTCTTTAGTATTCATACGAGCCTTTTCGGCGTTTTCATGCAAAGGAAATTAAAAAAAAAAGCAAAAAAAAAATTGCCAGAAGTAGGTACTGTACTACACGCATGCTGCCTTGCACTGTCATTTGCAACTCCGTATAAACGTCGGCAGACGTGTGGACAGGCGCTCCCGCTGCCACCTTTTGATGTGTGCCCCAAAAATCGACAACATACAGATTGGCGGCAGACGCATCATATGGCGGCAGACGCATCATACCTACCACTGACCAGTGGCGGATTTACAGCCTTGGCCGCTCTAGGCCCCAGGCCAGGTGCCGCCCTTTTTCTCAACTTATATAGAAATCGATTAAAAAAATTTGTTTCCTTAGCAAGGTTAAGTCAAGATTATTTGAAAATGTTATACTTTTGCATTTTGCTTTCAAAGAGATGCCTAGAAAAGTTTTTTTTACGATTTATGCATGAAGCTTCACATAAGAGGGTACTAAAATGCAAGAGCGAGCGAAGCGAGCTCGAAAATTTTAGCTCCTCACTTAGGAAAGATTTGTTGTTAAAAAAAAAATATTCACTTTTTACTCGTATTGAAGGCATTGGATAGATTGAGCAATTCAGAAGACTGAGTAATCCAGAAAATTTTAGCGGAAGATTAGAGGACGGCCATGCGGCAGACCGAAATATACGTAAAGCTAGTTCAAAAAGCCGCCACAGAGCAGCGGCTTATAGTAAAGAAAATACACCACAGCTTGGTTGTACTTATTTTTATAACATAGTCCCCATGACAATAATCATTATTAGATCTGATAATCATGACCTGACACTGCCTGGCTTCGCTCTCTGCCGCCCCTTGAAATGTGCCGCCTGCCGCCCTGGGTTATTATCAATGATTTTCTTTTTTCAGAATTTGCCGCCCCTAGTAGGTATCTGGCCGCCCTAGGCCCGGGCCTACTGTGCCTTAGGGCAAATCCGCCACTGCCACTGACGACATTGACTGACGAGCAATTATTCACCACGTCTATGCCGTATGTCGACGTGTACTTAGAGGAGGCATAAGAAGGCTGTGCAAGTAGTTAGCCTAGATATGAATACCTACTAGAAGGAAGGAAGAAGAAGTCACAAAAACCGAAGCAAGTATAAGTATAACCTATGCTTCGGTTTTTAACCGACTTCAAAAAAAGGAGGAGGTTATCAATTCGACTGTATTTTTTATTTTATTTTTTTGTTTGTTCGCTCATAACTTGCGACTGGGTGAACTGATTTTCATGATTCTTTTTTCATTTGAAAGCTGGTGCTTCCCGTGTGGTCCCATTGTCACCATTTCAATATCTGATGATGGGATCTTGTAGAAATCGGGGGAACTCTTCAATAAATACAGCAGATTAACCGCGATTGTTGCTATAGCATATCTAAGCATTGTTTACGCCATCACACAACATGATATCACGCCTGTACTCACTACAAAGGTGATGAAGAACTTCGGAGATAGGCAACGGAACTCCTCAATCAATGATAGCAAATGGACTGGGATTGCTGAAATCTCATGACTGTCTATTGTTTACACCAGTTCATAACATAACATCACGCCGGTACGTTGTGAAGGGGTAAGCACATGTTATCATCATCATCATTTCAGCCAAAAGACGTCCACTGCTGAACATGGCGTCGCCACATTGACCGGTCCCGTGCGTCTCTCATCCAGCGGGTTCCTGCAACCTTGACCAGGTCATCGGTCCACCCAGTGGGAGGCCTTCCAACGCAACGTCTTCCGGTTCGCGGTCGCCATTCCAGAACTTTTCGGCCCCATCAGCCATCCGTTCTGCGAGCAATGTGCCCTGCCCATTGCCACTTAAGTCTGGCGAAAAGTTTTTATTTTTCACTTAAAAGTGAAAAATAAAAACTTTTTTACAAAAAATAAAACCGACTTCGACAAAAATAAATCACAAAAAAGTGAAAAATAAAAAATCAGCTTCAGAAGTCGGTGGCAAAAACATGAAATCAAACAAACAAAAGTCACCGACTTCAGAAGCTGATTTTTTATTTTTCACTTTTTTGTGATTTATTTTTGTCGAAGTCGGTTTTATTTTTTGTAAAAAAGTTTTTTATTGTCATTTAGCTATGGAACCCAACATGTAGAGTAGAGGATAGATGCACTTTATATTAATATATCGAACCACAGCTTAGGGCTCCCACACATAAAACACGATACGACTTCGCGTCGTACAACATTTACATACAATTTCTAATTCTAACGTCACGACGGACGTCGTATCGTGCATCGACACGTTACCGTCGTCGTGTGTCGTGTCGTAGATTTCCACGACGCAAAGTCGTATCGTGAAACGACGACGCCGCATCGTTGTACGACGCGACCGCGTCGTATCGTGTTTAAGTGTGGGAGCCCGAACGTAGGTACTGATTTTATTTACCTAGTAGTCTATGGCTCACTAGTCACTACTCACTAGTCCTAGAACCTCGAAGCTAGAAAGCCAGCTTCAATCTTAGGGAAAGGCTGTGCTACCACTAGTGATGTACCTAGTTACCTACTAATATCCCAATTTTGTAAGTACAACGTTTGTAAAATTACGTAACGGCAACAATAGCGCTGTGCGTGTTTTGTGTCGCGTGCCTTGTGATAATATTTTGTGCTTCGGCCCTGTCACTGAAGGGACGGCGTTATGCGGCAGTGTGGCAAGAACTAGGTGATTTTTCGTATTTTGGGGGATTATAATATTAAAATTAATGAAATGGTCTACGTGTTGGCTGAGTATTATTATTATTATTTAGGTTCCTACTAAAAAAGTTGCAGCAGGAAAGTAAGTAGAAGTAAATAGGAAGGTACTATTTATTCTTTTTCTGAGATTAATTCTGATTTTATAGTCCACTCAAAATAACCGTAATTAGCATAGACCTGGAAAGTGGTGGAGATCTTGAATACGCCGTTATAATTATAAATGAAATGTCAAAAATCCCTCTAGTCCCGTGTCTGCTAAAAAGTTATCTATTCAAGGTCAAAAATATCAGTTTTATCATGCCCTGAAGATTTCGCCATCACTCCGTAAAAAAAGCATTAAAAGTCCTATAAAACCACCTCGTCACATACCCATTTCCATCATCAACTTCGAAGGTTAACTCCATATTAACTCCATTTATTTTAACATTATTGCCAAACTAACTCAATAACTTCCTGCTTAATAAGGCAGATGGCATAATGCCATCCATAATGGCAGATCATTGGCAAAGCTGGGGTTATGATAATATTTTTTATGATACACGCCTCTTCGTACCAAGTACGGCTTGTTAGAAGCTACAGGATGTTCTCCAGGTATTCTTAGATACTTATAAAATATGTAAAAAATATGTCGATTCATTCCGAAAAATGGACCGCTCTAGACGCATTCTGAAAAGAAATTAGAACCCAAATAAATGTTAATTTGTTCATTAAATAATAGTAATAACCATTTATTTCGGACAGAATCCATATAAGTGTTAGTAACAATTTATCTTAAGATCTATGTTAGTAGGTACAATTAAAGTAACAAGACAACTGCGCAGGATTGCATCGTGAGTTTTTAACGACGCGAGTCGCGACGTCGTATCGTGTTTATGTGTGGGAACCCTTAGGTACAATTCTGCTTAACCCGTCGAGGTTTAGCGGCGTGGTGTTATGTTATGTTATATTGAATTTATTTTTAATTGACTAATTTGCTCCAGTTAGTGTTAAACCATCCTATCAGATTCTAATGGGCATTAAATTGTACCAAATACCTACTAAAGAAAATTACAGCTTGTTTTCATTTCAAGACTATTCTAACTCTAATTTAATTGGTTGCTAATTACAACCTACCTGACTAGTAAGTTGTAGCCTTGTAGGTAAGGGCAGGGGTGTATTTAGAAATTTGGCGCCCCGGGTCAATAACTTTTGCCGCCCCAGAAGTTAAGAACAAAACCGTTTTTATTTCTTTTTTTTTTTTTTTCTTTGCTTTTCTCGAGTAGTTAATCAATGAGTCGTAAAACTTGAAAACGACCTCAACGTCTGTCGAACCCAGTGTCATGGGCCGTGGCTTGTGTTTTTGCCGCCGGGCGCCCACCCTAATTTGGCCGCCCCTTCTATTTTCATCATTAGCCAAGAAAACTAGCTAAAAGTCAAAATACTTTTTTTATTATTTGTACACTTCGGGATTATTTTTGAAAGCAAAATCATTTTTTTTCCGGTTATGATTGCCATAATGCTAAAACTGTGTTATTGCCGTTCCGAAAAATAACAAAAACAGTGAACGAGCGAACGAGCTCAAACAATTTTGACACATCGGATAAATTACATTTTGTTCCTACAGATATCTATGAATGATTCAGACTTAAGGGCAAATGTAAGAGCGAGCGGAGCGAGCTCGAAAACTTTTACTCGGAAAAGTAACTGATTTTCTTTTTAACATAAAATATATATATATATATATAGGTATACTTTTAATACTAATGCAATGAGCGATTGGACAATGAAGAAAAGTTGGCGACAAGAGCGAGCGTAGCGAGCTAAAAAAAATTAGCATTCCAGATAGGTTCGATTTTTTTTAACCGAGAATAGCAAGCGGAGGGCGGCAGATTAGAAGGATATAGTGCTTGTTCACTTGATTTTTGGGGCGGCATACGGTAGACTGGAATATTACGTAAGGCTAGTTTGAAAAACCGCCCCAGGGCGGCGCGGGCGATAAAAATACACCTCTGCTTGGTTGTCCTTATTTTTACAACGTAGTCCAGATGACAATAGTAATTATCTGATATGATAACCATAACCTGACGATGCCGCCTTTAACTTGAATTGAGAATGTGCTGAAAAGGTGAGCAGTAAAAGTGGAATGAATGGCGCCAAAGCCAAAACAAAATGCAATCGGCCAGGGGCGGCCGGGTGGATATGCCGCCCCTGGCGTACTGGCGCCCCGGGCCATGGCCCGGATGGCCCTAGGGTAAATACGCCCCTGGGTAAGGGAATGTGAGTGAAATTGCTTTTCGTTGTGCGATTTCGGAATGAAATATTAATTGTTGGTGGTTTTGTATAATATGTTCCCTTTCTGTATTCTGAGTATGTTCCAAAGTTTACATTTAAAATGTGCATTTGACTAAGCTTGAATTACCTACCATGTTAGTGCTTGTCTAAAATGCAACGGGTGAGATTCAAACCACGATCCTTCGGGTCATCGCTTCGTCAGACGTTTCAATCGCTGGGGTATGGTCACTATTTTTATACAGTGTGGCAGAAAAAATGGGAGGTGCACCCAACAGTGAGTGATTTCGGGCTAGTATGATAATGATGATAGATTCATTGAACAAGATTGAGTTTTCGATACTGAAAGAAACGTTTGCCCTCAATCATCATCGTACAAGACTTACCTAAAAATAAAAAAATATTCCACTAAAAATGGAGCACCCCATACCTTCATATTTGACGACGCTACGCTCTTGGACATCATGCAAATAATTGTGCAGAATTCGGTCAAAATAGACGCGAAAACAGTGAGCTTTGAACGTGTATGGTGCTGTGAGAAGTGTTCAGTTTTGTGTTTTGGGTCAAAATGCTGGAGGTAGGCACATAATCTGTTGTGTGTTGTGTTGTTTCAGGTACTGTATGTCCTTTAATTAATTTGCATGTTGGATTTTTAGTAAATTTAATGTTTTAATGTTTCTTTTGAACTTCTTGTATGTTTGGTTGTTGTTATTTCCTACTGCCTCGTTTAACTTCTGTAAATATTTCTTAAAAAAAAATTAGTAAAAAATCATTTAAAAAGATAGTCCAACAGTATCGGCAACAGGGTTCAGAGAAAGGAACCTCCTAATAATACTAGTCGCGTCTAGGAATACCGCTTTCTGAATCAAATGCTTGAGCCAGTTGCCAATCGAGAACCTCCTCAGTTGAGGCTATTTATTTTTCTCTGCTTTGAAATCTACATCAGGCTCATACCCGCGGTAAATTCGGTTCTTAGTGTCTAATACTTTAGATTTACGCCAGTTCTCGTTAGCCAGGGAAAGCGGGGTGAGGCCCTTGTCCACTGAGTGAGACCACATCTCGGTGCATCCCCACTTCGGGTTCTAGGAAGTATTCCCTGAGGTTGTATACCTCACGGTTGTGCAGGGTCTTCGCATGTACGAAGTCACAACTCCCGCCGGTTGAGGGACGCCCTAGAAAGCCATATTCTTCAAAAAGGACAGGTGCGAAGTAATCGTAACCGGCGTGCGTGTATGAGCAGATGTATGAATGTGGACGAGGCAAAAGGTGTATGTAAGGATCATAGCAGGTGGCATTCTGAGTGACCGACCCGTGGTACAACTGCGATGTCCAACTGGTTGTACTACGGAGAAGTAAATTTACCCATGGTTCAACTGGGTTTAACTGGTTGTTCTATGGGGAAATATCTTTACCAATGGTTCAATTACAGTGAGTTGTTCTTTCCTTGGTCCAACTAGTTGTACTTCTGGGAATTGAATGTATGATCTATGGAACAACTACTGGTAATAAACAGGAAAAGGTTATCTATTAATGCTGAAGTGCAATGCAATTAGGTACTACCTCCTCTTTTAACCAAAATTATAATACGACCGTCTCGCGACAGTATCCTTTATGGGCGGCATGGGCACCGGGCCGTAGGCCGACGAAGGAGGCCGGCGGAGGCCCGGCACTTCGGGGACAGAAGACAATAGTGTTATGTAATATGCGAGCGAAGCGAGCGCGCGTCATGGAGTACAACATGCGTTGCATGTATGAGTGACGTCATTATTATTATTAAACACATCAACACGGTCTAGGGATATTTTAAAAAAAGCGAATTACTATCAATGTGTTAATTATTTATATGACATGTATATATTTAAAATATGCGTTATTTAATATTCTACCATTTTTTAATAATGGTTAAGGTACTGATTAAAATTTCAGGATTTTATGGAAAAAAAATGAAGCATAGACGGAAACCGTATATGAATTAACTTTTAATTTGTGAGTAAAAACTGAAAAAAATAGAAAAATCATTTAATTTGTGTTTATAAACTTGAAGTTAGTAGTCTGATAAAGCACCCATGATGTTCATAACACATCGGCAACGATTCGGCATGCTCAGAACAAGGTTGTCAATGTCTTGCTGCGGAATATTGTCCCATGTCCTTCTGAGGTGCGCAAAAAGTTGATCTTCTGTAGCCATATTTTCAGGAACTTCCTTCAGAGCTCTTCTTTGCAGCATATCCCACGCATGCTCAATGGGATTTAGATCTGGCGATTGAGCAGGCCAGTCTAAGGCCCTAACATTATGTGTATGTAACCAAGCTGCTACCGTTCTCGCCGTGTGTGCCCGGGCATTGTCGTGCATGAGCAGGAAATCTTGCCCCATTTGTGTTCTGTGGGGCAAGATTACGGGCCCCAGCACCTGTTGGACGTATCGTTCTGCCGTCATATTGCCCCGCACCCAAACGAGATCCGTCCGTCCTCCAAGACGAATTCCTGCCCAAACCATAATTTTTCCTCCTTGGTATGGGTGAACTTCCTGAGGGTTCTGGAGACGGCTCCATCGTCCAGGAACTCGCCAAACACGCGTCCTTCGTGAATCTGGATGGAAGCCGAACCTGGATTCATCCGTGAACAGCACATTGGACCATTGCTCACGGCCCCAGTCCACGTGGTTCCGAACCCATTCTAATCGTCGTCCACGATTGCCTCTCCGTAAAGGTGGGACCCGGAGTGGTCTACGAGAGCGTAGATTGCTTTCATGCAGTCGCCTTCTTACAGTTTGGTCACTCACAAGCACTTGGTATTCCACTCGCAGCCTTTGGACCAATTGAGTCGCCGTTGCATTTGGTTGAGCTCGCGCAGTAATTTGCAAAAATCGGTCTTGTCTGGGGGTAGTGATGCGACTTGGCCCCCGGTGCCTCTCCGCTACTTCACCTGTGGCACGATAGCGTGTCCACAATCTTGAAATTACATTTTGATGGGTCCCTATGGCCTCAGCAACATTACGCTGAACAGATCCAGCTTCCAGCATTCCCACAGCTCGTAACATCTCCGCCCTCGTCAAATGTCGGCGTTGCATGGCTACAATACCTCAATTTTAACTTTATCTTTCGTTTAAAAATGAAAAAAAACTGTAACTAAACGTAATTCGTATTGTTTTCTAAATTTCGCACAAATTAAAATTCCCTCTCCTATACATCAAGACATTTTTATGCCACCGAAACAAAAGAATTTTCAAAAATTTGAATTTGGAATTAGTCTGAGATAAATTACAAACAAATCGGTGTATTAAAGATTCCAATGCGGCCAGTACTTTTCGAGTTATTTAATTAAGTATGTAATATCCCTAGACCGTGTTGAGGTGTGTATTTCACATCTTTATTGCACCAATCACTTGCACCCATTTTTTAACCGACTTAAAAAAGAAGGAGGTTATTACAATAGCAATCGTTGTCAGATCACTTAACGATAGTCATTTGTTTTAGACGTTCATTTGTTTTACACGATCATCCTATCCCCGTGGTCCAACCAGTTGGACATAATTCCACAGTTGTACCACGGGTCATAATCATAATTATCAGAAAAAAGAGTTGAACCATGGGTAAATTTACTTCCCCGTAGTACAACCAGTTGGACATCGCAGTTGTACCACGGGTCGGGGTGGGCATTCTGTGGTTTCTGCCTTCCCATGGGGGTCATGGGAAAAGGCCAAAAGGGCGTGAGTTTATGTATGTAACCCCGTACTTTCGTAGGATATACTGATGTTATCATTCCAGATGGAGTGAGTTAGAAAGTCAGTAAAGATGGTGCATCCGGGCAAACAACGGTCGTCTCATCACACAGTCAGGTTCACCGGCGACGATCATATTCCCAAGTATAAGCCTAATGTCAGTGTAAGTATCGGACTCCCATTCTTTTTTCCTAAGCATTTCGATGGTACTAAATTAGGTCCTATAAGAACTGCACCACGAATTTGTCGCCTTCACGAGCGTCTATTTAACGATCGACGAGCGACGATTTTCGCAGGGTGGCTGGTAGCAACTGGATGAGAGTTGTTGAGAATCGAGTCGAGTGCCTAAACAGGGAATCAGGAACCTCACTGCTTTCACCAGTGTGACTGCCAGTTTTAGACTCGTGGCTCAATTTTTCTATTGTTATACTTATAGAGATCTAGTGGTCGCAACCACAAATTCTGAGCATGCCACGAGGTTCTGTCTGGGTCAAATTCCTAGGTCAGGCAAAATGTTATTGGGATGTTCCACAGAACATAGTTCCATCAGGCCTTGGTCTTAGGCGATGTTCTTCAGAAAGGTCAGATATATGTATAAGTAAGTAGTAAGTATGTACCTACTCACAACCGGCGTGCGTGTATGACCAGATGGATGCACGCCGAAAAAGCAAAAGGAGTACTAAGTATGTAAGTAATGATTATAGCAAGGGGCAATCTGTAATTTCTGCCTTTTATTATGCAAGTAAATAATATTCAAACAAAATGTCTTTACCCTACTTCCTGAATCCGTTTGCCCTACTTTCAAAAATACAGTTTTATACGATGACAATCTTATAATGATCCCATTGCATGTTTGCACGAAAACTTTGACAAAACAAAATACTATCGGCGAAACTTATCTTTAATTTATTGCAGTGTTTTTGTCATCTTTTATTTTTTTGGTTTTGCGAGGGAGGGCATTGATCGCAATGCTGTCTTTTTAAAAACGGAGTTTTGGACCTAAGTCTAGAATTGTAAGGAAGCCTGCCAGGGATGGGAAGGAGGCCTGCGGAATTTATTCGAAAGAAACTCCGTGGCCCTGGAACGCAAAGAGGAGGAACACAGATGGGTTTAGTGCTCGATCTCGATCAAAAAATGGCGAAGATTATTGTGAAACCAAAGTATGATTTGATGTGATTTACAAGGCTATATATTGTAGTAAGAATAATAAAGAGTTATTTATAGTAGGCAGGACTCATGTTTTTGCAAGCTTTGGAAGATATCTTTTCATGGTGTTGTGATTCCATTTCCGTAAGTACCTTTGGTAACTGAAAGGCGCAGACTTTTTCAGCAGAGTGATGCGCCCAACTTGCAGTGGACTGTAGCTGATAGGGTTGTAGTCTCAGGATGCTCAGGAACTTCAGGTAGATTAAATAAAAGACGATTTCTTCAGAGAAACAAGATGCTGCGATGTGGAGTGTAGTGCGTGTGTAGTGTAGAGGTGACGGGTGATCTTCTAGTGTTGTCTTCAAGCAGCGGTCGAGCGAATAGTGAATCAGAATTTTTGGGCGGGCCCTATTTATAGCTTTTACATCTTAGCGCTAGGTGCGCCCGTGAGCAAATGTGGCAACTTATGACTGGCCAATGAGAGGCAACTATTTATGATGTATATGTGTGAGTGAGCTGTAAACGCATGTCTGTATATGTGTGCAAGCAACTGTTATTTATTGTACATAAGACACAAATTGAAATAAAGAGTTACATACTTGGAAATAGTAAAATCTAGTACATATTAGGTTAAAGTTGGACATACAATGCAAAAACTTTATATATCTAGGTTACATGTATAGATTATCTATGTTTTAGTTGTACATAGCAAGTTAAACAATGAAATCTTATGTGTTAGGCACTAAAAGGCACTAAACAGTAAACAAAAGGTACACAAAAGTGGTTCTTTACGTTAATACATAAGGAAAAAGGCTCACAAATGCCTTATAAGTGAATAAAACTATTCTAACAAGGACTAATAACAAAAATAACATGTTATCATGGCTATATTTTACATGTATCTAGCCTTATATCTAAGCTGTTATTTACAATCTCCCCCTCGTGCGCGAGCACCGTATAATAAGGTTTTAGTCCGCTGTAGGGATTAAGATGAGGCGAGAGGCTGGGCGACGAAGTAATCCAGCAGCTGTTCGTATCTCAGTTACTCGTACTCGTCCATCTGGGCCTGGGTAGACTTTCATGATCTCACCTCGAGGTCACACTCCTCTGGGCATTGTGCCATCACATATTATGACGATGTCGCCAACCTCTAAGTTTTTATGTTGAGGGTTGGTGCTAGATCGGGGCATCAAGAGGGGCCTGTATTCTGCCGACCATCTTGCCCAAAAGGCGTCAGCTAATGCTTGACTAGCTTTCCAGGAGTGTGAAGTCTACCCAGGCCCAGATGGACGAGTACGAGTAACTGAGATACGAACAGCTGCTGGATTACTTCGTCGCCCAGCCTCTCGCCTCATCTTAATCCCTACAGCGGACTAAAACCTTATTATACGGTGCTCGCGCACGAGGGGGAGATTGTAAATAACAGCTTTTAACACGCGACTCTTCTAACCTAGGCGGGCGCTCCGCGTCGTTAGAACTTTCCAGTTCGATCCTGGCTATTTCTAGACGACTCCTAGCAACTGCGGATACCGCCTGAGCTCGTGCTAACTCGGAATTATGTAATTCTAGCTCAGCTTGTAATATAGATAATCTACTACACGCCCTTTCCGTCGTGGGGACATTAACTACAGTGCCCGGCGCACTCCTAACTAAAGTATTATTTAAATCGACTTGCGCGGACCTACTTTCGACTATTTGCTCGTTAATACGTGACGTGCTGCTGTCACCGCTCGTGTCCTCTATGCTGGTGCCTTTACTCCACGTATTTGTTTCGGTCGACGTTGTCTGACCGGACACCGGCGTGGCGTCTGTGAGAGGCGTAGATTTGCCTGAACGCAATACACGTGCGTCATTCATCATCGCGCAAGAGGGTCCCTAATCCTACCAATTACTTAGAATTTAAACACTTTTTATCACTTTATCACTTCACTTTCACTTATTGTTCTTCTTGATGTGACGCCTACTTTGCCTAACTGCCTGTTCGGACTACTAGCGTGGGGATGCCGAACAGAATAGGATCGTGAGGGATAGGAAGGTAGGAACCTCCCGGCAGTGGGCGAAGGGTCTCACGGGTGCGTCAGAAACGTGGGAGGAAAACCACGTCCGTCGTTGCATGCCAACTTGTGGCCCCAGAGAGTACCAACACCGTACCGGCGGGGTCTGACTGAAACACCTGGGATGGTGCGTGGAGTTGCCAGTTCGTCCACATGTGCCTCCGTACGATATAGGCCGTTTAACACCGCTAGGTGGCCACGTACGAGTGATAATTTTTGCTTCCAAGTAATTAGCAGCGGTTAGGCAAGTACCGACTGTTAACACTCGCGCGTACTTGTTTCTTTCTTGAAAGATTCGTGCGAAGAACTTGATTATTTTCTTTCTTGAACGACGAAATCTTGAGTTTTCTTTCTTGAAAGCTTGATACAGAGATCCCGACGAGAATGGACCATTGAAAGGCGCAGACTTTTTCAGCAGAGTGATGCGCCCAACTTGCAGTGGACTGTAGCTGATAGGGTTGTAGTCTCAGGATGCTCAGGAACTTCAGGTAGATTAAATAAAAGACGATTTCTTCAGAGAAACAAGATGCTGCGATGTGGAGTGTAGTGCGTGTGTAGTGTAGAGGTGACGGGTGATCTTCTAGTGTTGTCTTCAAGCAGCGGTCGAGCGAATAGTGAATCAGAATTTTTGGGCGGGCCCTATTTATAGCTTTTACATCTTAGCGCTAGGTGCGCCCGTGAGCAAATGTGGCAACTTATGACTGGCCAATGAGAGGCGACTATTTATGATGTATATGTGTGAGTGAGCTGTAAACGCATGTCTGTATATGTGTGCAAGCAACTGTTATTTATTGTACATAAGACACAAATTGAAATAAAGAGTTACATACTTGGAAATAGTAAAATCTAGTACATATTAGGTTAAAGTTGGACATACAATGCAAAAACTTTATATATCTAGGTTACATGTATAGATTATCTATGTTTTAGTTGTACATAGCAAGTTAAACAATGAAATCTTATGTGTTAGGCACTAAAAGGCACTAAACAGTAAACAAAAGGTACACAAAAGTGGTTCTTTACGTTAATACATAAGGAAAAAGGCTCACAAATGCCTTATAAGTGAATAAAACTATTCTAACAAGGACTAATAACAATAATAATAACATGTTATCATGGCTATATTTTACATGTATCTAGCCTTATATCTAAGCTGTTATTTACAGTAACATAGAACATAGGAGTGACTGTGTCGCCAGAAAAGCACTCCACGTTAAAAAAGGTCTCCAAACCTCTTTGTCATAACAGCCTTCTTGTAGGCTATGCAATGCGACAATGGTAGACTCCCCGTTCTATCGCAGGGTGGCCCCTCCTAGGGCGGCATAAGGTCGCCATGGCAACTCCTCCGCAGCTCTGCATAGCAGCCTGCTCCATTCGATTGCAACTTCGTATAAACACTCAGTGTCGTTTCCCGAAGTTAGCCACCAAAAATAACTTTATCATCCTCACAGGACTCAACGGACTCCCCAAACTATGTCAGCTCGCAGTCGTACCCTGGCCAGGACTCGGGGGCTCCAAGTCCTGATGCTTGCAGCTTCCAGCCTGCCGTGCAGAGGTACCGGCTGAATGAGCAGCGTAAGTGGAATACTTATTTCTTTTTTTTCTCGTATCGATGTAACTTCTATTAGGTACTACACGGTTTGGGCCCGGTAGGTGGCGACATTTATTGCAACAGCAGAGGCTTCAGGACGTCAACGGTACAAAAAGGATAGGCTGCGGGTTGTTCGAAAGGAATACCGCGGCCCCGGACAAAAAAGGCTAAGAAGGAACATCGGTCGGTTTAAGTTAGCAGAAGTCTGGCACTCCCTTCCGCTTCTCCCAGAGCGGGAGAAGTTATTTTCTGATTACCAACACTCCAAAAAAAGGTACAAAAAAAGGATGCACGATGCCATGTTCTCTATTAAATATCTCCGTCCTCCCCCAGGCATCAAGCTCCTGACTTCAATCAACCAGATAGTCCAGCAACGAGCTGACCTCGAGTCCAACCGGGCGACGTTGTCCAACCTTCTGGATGAACTTAGGAGGAAGCTCAAGAGACGGATAGATGAATGTCATATGGAGAAAAAGGAGCGGATGAAAGTAAGTTGATACGCGTCTTCTGCCTATCGTATATCGTTTGCCTGGATAGATGGAACGATATCCTCAAAAAGGTCAGAAACCTTTGGTCAGATAGACTGGCATGCTCAAATAGGTGGTCAGATAGGATGTGGAAGGTGGTGGCTAGGGTGTATTAATATAGCGTAGCTTGGGAAAGTGTTGTTTTCCACCCTGGGGCGAGCGGAGGGGTCTGTTAGACACTAACTGACTAAAAACTGCACACACTTGCGGCGGGGATCATGGAAACTAGTGCAGCTCCAAGTGCCACGCAGCTTGGGAAAATCCTATTCCAAAAATGTCAGGGTTGGCCTGAAAATAACTCTTAAAGTACTTAGCACAGGATCTGCTCATCTGACCTCCACAAGTTTATTTCTGATAATGTACGATATCTTGCTTGGTAGGTAGGTAGGTAAGACTAGTAGATATTTTGGTTCTGACTACTTCCAACGCTGAAATGGTTTTCAAGCCACCGCGGCGAGGTATCATCATTTGCCTAGCGTTTCCCCCGCCATGTTGGCTTTGGCTTCCGAATGCAGCTGTATACCAAAACATGGAGCCGGGGTCTATCTGATCCTCCACAACCCAGTTAGTTATAGCCATCACACCCGCCGTTATACCTTTTGGCAAGACGAGTAGGCCAGTCATACTATTCACCAGTTCAGCCCAGATTAGCCCACAGACTTGTCGACAGAGTAATCCAAAGACTATTCGATAGGCTAGTCGACAATCGACATCGACAGAGTAGAACAAATGTCTTCGTATTCCAGAATCTAAAACAAGCGAACACGCGACTAGAGAAGGAGAAGTTCACCATTGTGTCAGAGATCGAGCACCTGAAGAGACATCTGGAGAAAGAAGAGGCTCATCATTTGCAGCATGCGAGGAGTGCAGTCGCTCAGGTGAGGGTAGCAGAGAACTTGGGTAAGAGCGTTGTTCAAAAGACCGGCGAAAAACTATCGCAGCGGACTTCTCTGCCGAAGAAATGACAGAGTGCGCTTTAATAAATCATATTCTAAGAGTTATAAAAAAAAATGTTATGATTGAAGAAAAGTATTATGTTTTAACTGAGTCGCGCGACCGTTGTCCCTGTTGCTTGTTAAAAAATTGCTGATTATTTGCATCCCCATTGTGGGACACCGACCTGCCCGTGTCTTTGTGAGGCAGGGAGACCGTAATGCTCCATACCATAAAAGTCCCATTATGGATGGAAATCCAACATAATCAAATTCTTTGTAGCCTCTCCAAAAAGGGATTGCTTGCATTGAAACAGTTGCAGGCTTACTGAAAACGGGATATCGAACAAGAAAGAGGGTAGACCGTTTTCTCTGCTCATAAACACCCACCCGCTTTAACTTCAGTTTATCCATGGTCACGGTACTTGCCGGTATTCACGGTAGCGCCGAAATATCTAGAGCTCAAAACAAATAGTAATCATGGTAAATATCCCGTTTTGTCAGTGTTAATGATAATGTAAGTGACCAATTCACTTTAAAACCTTTTTTAAAATTGATTTCATTTGACCAATTCCCATCTAAAGGAGCCTTTATACGCTCTGCGATTTGAACTTCTATTTCCAGGCTATCCAAGGCGTGGTGACAAAGTGCCCGGTTCCCGACAGCTTCTTCACTCAATGCTCAGTTGCTGATCTGCCGAACGTGGTTTGTAGGAATGTCGCTAGAAACGCACCTTCTAGGAACGTAAGTTTTTAGCTTTAAGACCTGCCAGGACTATTTGGTAGGTAGGTAGGGAACTACAGAGACTGAACGAGTTTCCATTTTCTTTTATATATCACCATTTATGAGATTATTTTGTGCTATCTGCCAATTTAAATCGTTGGTCAGTTTTTGCGTAATTTGGAAGCGCCAAGGTAGCTCGCGAATTTCAAATTTTCTTACGTTTTTCGCAATGCTTTTCTTACGTTTTTGGAATCATTAATTAAAAGGTACTGGTAAATTGCAAAATCCGTAAGAATTTCGCGGGCCACTCTGGCACATTCACCTTGAAGAGTTTTTGGTTTTAATTTTTAAAACAAAAAGATGATGGTGGTTTCAAAATCAACACCAATGACTGAATGGGACCATGCATCGTGGCAGAACCGATCATGAAGATCTATAAATTGCTCGTCTAGCTAAAATTAGTTAATATACTTTTGTAGATAGGTAGTCGCGTTGATAATGATTCATAATTTGGCTGCTTTTGCACGCAAGCTTCGTGTGTGTGCACTACAAGAACACGATTAAACGGTGCGGTCAAACTATTGTGGACAAAGCGGACGTGTCTCCGGACACTGTCTGCCATGTAGGTATCCTGCCGGGCAACCCGCAGTTTACAAAAACCTGTTTGACCGTTGTAAACGTTGCGACATAATAGGAATTTATCCTGTAAAATCATTATCATCGGCCTAGAGCCGTTTCTCAGATAGAACCATAGAACAGTCCAACCGCCGGAGGCAGCTGAACACCAGTATTTTACATGGAGCGACTGCCTATAGGTATATGCTATATGACCTCCACAACTACTCATCTCAGGTAGAACGCGAGTGTGGAGCCCCAACACAGGATATACCACCCTGCTCTTGCCCGTCTGCACGTTCAAGGACTTGAATTTTTGCTCCATGACTTGAATGAACTAAACGACAAGCTGTCCGTTGCTACACTTGCGACGTACTGGTCGCACATAATTTGAATGATACATTCGTGAAGAAGTCGGCACCAACGGATATACCTACGTGCTTTCCGCATGGAGGAAACTCGGGATGCACCCATCCGCGCAATCTTTACAGGATAAATTCCTATCATGTCTCAACGTTTCTTATCGAAGTATAAATAAAGTTGTAACGTATTAATGTGTGTATCCTTGTCGTCTAGTCGGACAACAAGCTGGCAGCCGCGCGTCTGATGCGCGACATCGCTGAGCTGAGGCAGCGGGTGGCGCAAGTCGAGCAACGGCTTGGGAATGAGCTGAAGGTACCTTCTTATACCATAATAACAACGATGTATTTTTAAACCCATAGACGAACATTATAGGCAAATAGAGATATAGATAGACATCTGCTTCTTCTGTTGCATTAGGCATCAGCCTTGTCCTGTACTTATCACATTTTACCTTGTCCATATCATATTTCTTCATCTTAGGATTATGGGCAAAGAGTAGACGAAAACGAAAGCGGAGAATGGTGATGAACTGCCAGCCTGTGATGATTTGATAACACAGTGTTTTTTATTTATAAAACCATTACGACCTCACTCAATTAACGAAATTCACCCGTCTTTTCCTTTGTTCTTCCACACTCATTGTTCGAAATAAAAACTTTTACTACTTTTCTCTTCATTATTCTTCAAATTACCATTTGCACAACACCGCACTTCTCATCTCTAACCAAATTTTCCACGTCACAAGCCTTTTAAATCATCATTCAAAACAATTCAAGGAAGATTTTCGCCAAGTCATTCAATTTTGGGGTCCTTACCTATCAAATCAGCTTCCTTATTCATAAACGATTCGAAGTAATTTAACTGATTTCAATTCGATAAGTCGTAATCGTAATCTATCAAGTGAGCGAGATTTACCGAATTGAAATCGAATCGAAGTATTTGTAAATACGAAGCAGCCCAGATGATCTTCATACCCTAATACGCCTTAACACCCAGTCTATTTTCAGCGTAAGAGACAAGCCGAGCAGGACATCATTCGCCTTCGGAAGGAGTTGTCCAGCACCAAGAGTTTCGTGGCTTCCCTCAGGCTGCCCCCACCGCCATTGAGGAAACAATGCTCCAAGTTTGCGTAGTTCAAATAAAGGCATCGTGGTGGTGGTGTTTGGGTGTTTTATTTGTCACTCCTTTATCTTTTCTTGCTATTGCATAAAAAAACTGTTTTGCAAAAAAAACAACCGACTTCAAAAACACCAAAAAGTGAAAAATAAACTTCAAAAGAAAAATCAGCTTCTGAAGTCGGTGACATTTGTTTGTTTGATTTGGCTTTTTTTGCCACCGACTTCAGAAGCTGATTTTTCTTTTGAAGTTTATTTTTCACGTTTTGGTGTTTTTGAAGTCGGTTGTTTTTTTTTTTGCAAAAAAGTTTTTTTTATTTTTTCATTTTTAGTTGTGTATCATAAAGAAATATTTATTATAAAACCTATGCTTTTATAGCGTCAGAAAAAGCACGAAACACGTAATACGTGCCTATGTTTGAGGGTTGCCCTCGATTTCTCTGGGATTCCATCACCAGGATCTGGTTTCCATATCATGGTACCACTCTTGAAATATCTCCGTTCCAATAAAAAAAGAATCATCAAAATTGGTTCATAAACGACGAAGTTATTCGCGAACACACATAAAAAACGAACGAAAAATGTTCATAAATTATAAAAAATGGTCATAAAATGAAAAGTACTGGCCCAAACCATCCTAAATTTTTATGGTACCAAATGGCAACTATAAAAAAGAATCACGTACCTATATCGGATCATAAATCGCAGCGTACTTAATCAGTGTACATACGTAGAAGAAAAAAAAACACCGATCGAATTGAGAACCTCCTCCTTTTTGTGAAGTCGGTTAAAAATGGGGCTGATCTTGATCACCCCTTATGGAAAGCGATGGATGAGATCTATGATGGAACGAGCGTCCCCAGAAAATGCTTGTTCACTCTTGCTTTGAAGGTATAAACGTCTGCTAGAGTGCTACTAAATGGTCGGAGAATATTAATAGACAGAGTTTTGCCACATTAGGTAGAACCGAAAACACGTTACGTATGCCGATTGCCGACGACGCGGTTTGCGCTTTAAACGAGCTTATAAGAGCATCAACATTCGTGTATGATTCACTCGTGAAACAAGCTAACTTAGATCGACCCGAGCGGCAGTTACTTTTAAGCGGAACACCTACCTCGTTATGTCCAATCTAGGTCCCTATCTATCGGTGATGACAACCCTGCTTGAGCTTAACCCATGGTCAAGTAGCGGCTAGTAGCATACATTTAAAAATAACCCTACACAACAAACAAACATGATCAGTTTACTCGTTTATTTTCATCAAACCGTCACACAACTCCTCATTCAGCAGGCAGCCTCTGCCTGGCCACATAGTGCTTGCTGGCAACGTGAGCTCCTAGGATCTTCTCATTCTTGAAGATAAGGAGGCACTTGTCGCACTGATGTAAGCCGGAGTGCCGAAGGAGATGCTCTTGGAGCTTCTCGTTGGTTTCCAGGTCTTGGTCGCAGACTATAATAATAATAATAATAATAATAATATTTTATTCACCAACCAGTTACAGATCATCATCACGAAAACAATTAACAAATGTTGCAATTTCTGTACAGTAATTTATACAACCCTGCCTCTTAAACTAGGTTAACCTGTATTTTAAGAGACAGTGTTCGGCCGAGCAGTTCCTTAAACATTAGTTTACAACAGGTGAAGGTGCAAAGATTATTCATTATAATTGTTATAGAAGTTACATAGATTGGTTGTGTGAAGTGTGAGTATGCGCGTGTGTGTATGTGTGTGTGTGAGTGTGTGTGTGTGTGTGTGTGTGTGTGAATGTTTGTGCGTGTATGAAATGAAGTGCAAGTACGAGTTTTTGGTTGGGAGATATAGTAATGTATGTCCTTTTAATGTAAGTGTATGTTATGCAGAATGTATCAATGTTATTACTTGATGTATGTGAGTAAAGACTCCGTGTAGGCATAGTCCTTTTGTAGTAGCCACTCCGTTACTTTGGGTTTTAGTTTGTTTGTGTTTAAATTTATGATATTTAATTGTGAATTAATTTGTTGGTAAATGTGTGTACTTAGTGTGTAGAATTGATGCGTTGCAAAGGTGGTTTTATGCTGGGATCTTGGAAGAAGATTTACTCGCTTGTTTGGATTTGGCGGAGGCAGACACACATGTGTTCTAAGAAGTGTTCGGAGCACATAGAGTTGCCGTACTGTCAGAACTTTGCAGTCAGAGTACAATTCCGTAGTTGGGTATCTGTAGGGTTTTTTGATCATGACTTTGAGTATGGCTCTTTGCGCTCTTTCCACCTTCAAAACACCGGTTTTTATAGCACCGCCCCATGCAGTTATGCAGTAGCCCAGAACCGACTGACAAAGAGCACAATAAACCATCTTCAATGTGTCAAGATCAGCCGAATCTCTAAGGGACTTAAAGATGTGGATAAGGCGCATTGTTCTTGTGGTTACAGTTTCAATCTGTTTGTCCCATCTTAGGCCACTATCGATCTGCACTCCAAGATACTTTGTGCAGTCGGCTCTGGTGAGTGCTGAGCAGACACAGGGTCCAATTGAATTTGAGCAAGAATGAGCAACTATGGTGAAGCTATGAGAAGGTGCAGTGTTGCGTCGAATTGCGAAAGGGATGTAAGTCGTTTTGCCTAAGTTGAGTGTCAAGAGGTTTGAGTTAAGCCATGCCATTATTTTGCATAAGGCTTCTTCTGCAGTCGCCTTAACCATATCCCATGACGGTCCGTAAACAAGAATCGCGGTATCATCAGCATACGCATAGATGTTACAGTTGGTAAGGCACATCCTACACAAGTCGTTCACATATATTTGGAAAAATGTAGGACCAAGTATGCTTCCCTGAGGCACGCCATATGTTATTGGTTCTTCGTCGCTGTAATATGTGTCAATTTTGACCACTTGTGTTCGATTTTTGAGGTAGTTTTTGAACATCTCAAGCGGTACTCCACGTACACCGACCAGTTCCAGTTTATCGATAAGTTTGGGAACAGAAACGGTGTCAAATGCTTTAGCGAGGTCAAGGAAAATAGCGAGGCTTTTTGTTTTATTATCTAGCTTTCTAGCAACTTGCTGCGTGAGATCCAATACGGCATCTTCTGTCGACACACCTTGTCGGAATCCGTACTGATTCTCAGCAATTATTTTATTTTTATCTAGAAAGCTCTTCAGACGTTTGTTTAAGATCTTTTCAAGAATTTTGGAGAGGGCGGGTAAGACTGATATTGGTCTATAATTACTGACACCGGTTCTGCTCCCTCCCTTATGAATAGGGTGTATTATTGCCTTTTTTAGAGCATCCGGAAATACACCTGTTTGGAGGCAACGATTGCAGAGGTACGTCAATAATGGGACCAATACATGACGACATATCTTAAGCAATTTAGACGATATTCCGTCCCATCCCACAGCACAATCATCTCGCAACTGAAGCACAATAGACTCTATTTCTGCTTCATCAACCTCTAGTAATACAAGAGAGTCGACTGGGGAGTTTTGAGAATTATCCTGGACTGGGGTAGGAGGACATGAATTACTGGTCGTAGTGGTAGTACGTGCCTGAGACATGATTTTGGCAGCCAAATCTTTGCCCACGCTACTAAAAAAGAGATTTACCTCATTTACTGAAGATTTTGGGTCGTCACGTAATTTAAGCAGCTCAGAAGCACTGGCATTTACCTTTTGTGTGTTGGTGATATTTTTTATGGTTTTCCACATACTTTTGGGGTTATTTTTAGCCTTTTCTAACTCACTCTTTTCGTGCGCTATTCTTAATTTCCTAAGTAAGTTATTGCAGAAATTCCTGTATCGAGTGTATGTGGTCTTCAAAATTAAATTATTTGGATCTTTTTTTGTTTTCATGTGCATTCTATCTCGATTCTTTATACATTTTAATAACCCAGTAGTCATCCATGGCTTTATTGTTCTTTTTTGTCTAGGGATTGTAACTAATTTTGAATGTTTTAAAATAACGGTTTGAATAATACTAATAAATTTGGCCATACTTGCGTTTACATCTTCAATTTGGTATATAATAGTGAAATCTGTATCTTCTTCTAGTTCAAGTATAATGGCATCATAATCAAGACGGGTGTTGACTGGGCAAATTTTCCGTGGTGGAGCTACGTTAGCCAATGATAAAAGGATAGGTTTATGGTCCGTAACGTGGGATTCCAGAACTAGTGTGGTTGCGCGTAGGTTTGATTTAAGGAGTAAGTGATCAATGCAGTGCTCCAGTCGGGTAGGAAATAGGTGTGCCGGTATGAGCCCATAAGAGGCGTTTATCATTAGATACTCGAAGCTCCGGTCGTTCACCTTACCTGGACTTATATCGATATTTAGATCGCCTACGAGAACAACACTAGCACAGGAGGATATTTTATCATACGTATTAACAAGACTTTCGGTGAACATATCAAATTTTTCTTTAGAATTAAGTGATGGAGAGCGATAGATGGCAAGAACAGCCAACTTTTTATCAATTTGACAAACAAGACAGTTCCCACCCTCAAAAGCCGGCTCCCACACAGAACCCCCTAAACCTAGTTTCGTGTAAATTATGACACCATCATTTTGGTTAGTGTTTCTAGAAGTCGAATGAGACTCAAATCCGTCTAAAACAGGCAGATTATTGACTTTACTGAGCCAGCATTCCGTTAGGATAACCATGTCGAAATTGATTTTCGTCATATTCAACAGAACTTGCAGTTGATTGAAGTTTCTGTTTACGCTACGTATGTTAATGTGTAATAAGTTTATGTTGCAATCGGATTTGTTAATATACTTGAAGCAATCCTCAGGTTCACAAGTATATGAGTTACCTAATTGAACATTATCAAGTTCCTTGTTAATAATGTCTATGGAAGCCATTGATAATTAATATAAGGTTGGGGAGTAACAAGCCTTGGATTTATACCGAATCGGTCATATCTCGTAAGTAATAGCGTAATATTGAATATATTAATCGTGGTGTGGTGGAGTGATAGAGAAGTGTATGTGTAGTGTGTTTTGTTAAGTGTATTTGATTGTTGTGTGTTAGAAAATAGTTTGTGGATAACCATGCAGGACTTAACCATAAGGGCAAGTCTGTGTACTAACATTATACCTAGTGCTATAATTATACGAACAGCTATACTATACATAACGTTAATTGTTAACTTTGTAGGTTTCCCGCAGCTGCTGAAAAGTGTTTTCGCTTTTGACAACGGTATATTTGTCGCCTTCCTTTTTACGCAGGAGAATTCGGCCATTCGCAATCCAACAGTATTGGAAGTTTTCCGATCTAGCGAAGTCACGAGCAAGAAAAAGTAATCTTTTGGCTTTTGAAGTCAAGTGATCTGACACGAATAGAGACATTTCAGATCCTTCCAGCCCAAGGTGTCTTGTGTTAATTTGTTTGCCCGGTTGCGAGGTATTATATTTCTTTGCTTCTCTTAGGAATTGATCCTTAGCAAAGGTATTGGTAAACTCGGTGACCACGGCTGATGTTGTTGCGTTCGCCTTAGATGGCAATCTGTATATATCTTTGATTTCGTTGGTGCAACAATCACTCCCAATACTTTTCATCAGGCTGGTAACCATGTTGAGTAAGTCTTCCTTTTTCTCCTTTTTCTTCTTCGGAACGCCTCTTATCTCAATGCATGTCTTTCTTATCATTCTTTCTAAGCCCTCACTTTTTTCTTCCAGCTCCTCAATTTTTACACGCGTATTAATCCGTTCATGGTCTAGGATATCGATCTTTTTATCTAGGTCCTTTATTTGCGCTGATAGTTCCCCAAATGATTTTTCAATTTCATCGTTTGATACTTTCAATCCAGTCTTTATTTCGGCCAACCCTTTTTCCAGATTGTCTAGTTTTGATAGACCTTTATCAAGTTTTTGCAGTTTATCATCTTGTTGTTTCATCCAGTCTGAGAGCATATCTCTAATCTCATCTCGAAACATATCGAAAACATTGCAGTCGTCATCATCTAGTCGAATACGTTTAGAATTATTAACTCTCGTCGTAACATTGATCGCAGACGTCGACGATCCGCCAATAACAGATCTGCTTATGTTCGAATCGGAAGCGGACAGTCCTTGCGGTGAAGTACGACTTGAATTCATATTGAGGTAGGTTTAGGACTCACTGTTCACGTATCACGTCGCACAGCACCGGTAGCCGGCGCGGTAGTTAGAAGCTGAATCTTCGTAACTCGTAGCCAGTGACGTAGTCCGCACACACACTGCTTACTTAGGTGTCGCCCTCGACCGTCGCGTCGTGATGTTATTGTTTTTGCCGAGCGCAGGGTGACAGAGATGATGCCCTTCACTTTTAACACACTGGTGCTGATAAATAATTTCTCACACCCTATACCTGTGTATCCCACACTTGTCTCGGTAAACAAAACGTTGATATATTATGTTAACCGTGACTCCAAGTTAGGGCCGCCTCCTGTGTAGAAACTAGTTTTTGCACGGAATGCGAGAGTCCAAATTAGTGCCGCCTTCGTCGCTGCGTCGGTAACAACGTTGGTGTAGGTCAGGGATTCACTTTTTGTAAGGGCCGGTAGATTAATATTCGTCACTGTTTTATTTTGTCTTAATATGTGTTTATTTCACTGTTTTTATTATTGTTTCAGGATTTATATCACTTCATTCACAAGAAACTATAGTTTGTTGCAGTTATAACCACTTGTAACAATGTATATCTCGTTCAAAACAATTATTTTCGCGCAGCGAAAAGATGTGCGTCTAGCTTAAGCGAACCGCCAGACTGGTGAAGCAGAGAGAGAGAAAGAGAGACTGGTTTAGTAAAGAGTTCAATGTAGGTACGGTCGTACACTAACACGCGCAAGTACACGCTAGCGTGAAGTAGCGTGTCTGTATTTTATTTTTTTGGGACAAGCCTTCTACACTATCCACATACCACTGTTACTCCTGAAAGCTAAAATCAGTGGCAGCAACCAAAAAAGTGCCAAGACAATGAAACTCGAAGAAGTCCCAGAAATAAATCCGCAGGAGACCAGACAATGCCAAAGGGTTCGAGTTTACAACTGGGATAAACCCAACACGGATAAATAATATTATCTTCTTCACAGCGAAACATTCTGATGGTCCATACAGTACGATAGGTCTAATCACGGATGTATAATTTTCCCGCTTAACTTGAGGGGCACCTGTGGTCTACGAACATAAAAAATTAAATAAATGACTTACCAGCACAAATATTGTCCATAGTATCACCATGCGCGCTTCTCACATGCATGGCCAGCTGCCTCGCGATAGCATACTTCTTGAAGCACTGGCTACACTGATACTTCTCAGTCCTTGGCTTCGGAAACTCGACGGGTACGACTTTCTTTTGTATCATCTGGCTCCTAGGAAGGATGTGGAATTAGTTTATGTCCAGCAATGGGTAGAATGATGATGATGACTTAAGATGACACTTTAGCAGGTATCTAAATGCAAAGGCTCGTTGTGCGGAAAGCATGAAAATGGTGTAACCCAGACTCTTCACGAAGCTGTCAACCAAGAATACTATGTATCAAAATAAGGATAGAGGAAGACTAATGTATTACACTCGTAAATCGAAGGAATGAGGAAAATGTTGAGTATGGTTGTACATAGATGGCTATAAGAGTAGAGGAATTCCAAAGAAATGCGAATGGACTGTGTGAAGGATGATATAGCAACAGAGGTGTCTGATGAGATGGCAGTAATAGAGACGTATGGAGGAAGACATTCTGCGCCGGCCCCAAATGAATTGGGATAAGGGCAATAAAATTATAATTATGAGCTCGTCCGCCTAACTGAGCTCGTTTTGTCTAAATTATAGCTTGGTACTAGTATTGGAATGAGGACATCCGCATGAGAGCCAAGGTTACCGACATAGCCCGAAGAATTGCCAAACTTAAGTGACAGTGGGCAGGGCACATTGCTCGCAGAACGGATGCCCGATGGGGCCGGAAAGTTCTGGAGTGCGAGACGTTGCGTTGGAAGGCCTCCCACTAGGTGGACCGATGACCTGGTGAAGGTTGCGGGGATCCGCTGGATGCGAGACGCACGGGACCGGTCATTGTGGCGACAATTAGGGGAAGCCTATGTCCAGCAGTGGACGTCTTTCGGCTGAAATGATGATGATGATGACTAGTATTGAAATATATACAAAGCATCTTAAAATTAGATAAAATTAGGATAGAGGACTAGATTTGTCAACATAGCTCAGAAAGTAAGCTGAAGTGGCAGTGGGTGATATTAGCCGCAGAACCGATGACCGTTGGGTTAGACGTGTTCTTGAGTGGAGACCGCGAATCGGCAAGCGTAAGGTGGGACGCCTTCAGGCTCGCTGGAGCGACAATCTTGGCAGAGTGACTGGTAGCAGCTGGATGAGAGTTGCCGTGAATCGAGCTTAGGGGTGTGCGATTCCTGGCGGGACTGCGGGTTGTTCGAAAGATATACCGCAGCCTCGACACAAAGGGCTACGGAGGAACATGGGTGGTTTTTAGTCAGTAGAAGTGTGACACTGAAATGGCTCCTACCGCTCTGCATTTCCCACCTTCAAAAAAAAAAGGGGTGTGTGATTGAAGAAGTCTCTATCCAGCAGTGGATTACTGTAGGCCTATGATGACATTAAAATGCGAAAACCCACCTCGTTCTCTCACGTTCCCTAAACTTAATCGATTTCAACTCAGCTTGAAGATGCGTATCCAGGTGGTCAGACATCAAATGACTCGGGATCACAACGTTGCATTTATCACAGGTCATAGACCCCTTGACTTCGCCAATCTTTTTGCAGCGGGAACAAATGAATGTCTTGTAGGTGTCTCTTGCATTCATTATCAGCACTGGATACCTGGAGGTCACAGTTTTTGTTAAAATATGTGTTAAATATTTTTTTGGAAATCTATCTGACGGACTAATTTTTTTATTGTCCGATCCCCTATACGAAATAGGGCCATACCTTTGCTTACAAATTTCACATGCAATGTTAGTTCTCTTGGGTTTTTCTTCGCCAGTTTGTAACCTCTTCCTCTCCTCGCGGTTTTTAACCGGATCAACCGGTTTAGCAGGCCCCGATTCCTTTTCAATCGACGTGGATTCAGCTTTCTTCAGGGTAGTGCCCGATTTTAATGTAACTTGGCTTGATGAAACTGCACATGGGAATAGACAATGGTATCTTTTTTAGGGTTCCGTACCTCAAAATGAAAAAACCAAACCCTTAAAGGATTCCCCCCCCCCCCACCCTTATCTCCGAATCTACTGAGCTTAAAATTTTGAAAAAAATACAGAAATTAGTTCAACACTTATAGTTATCAGGAAAATCTATAAGAAGTCTAAGGTGCTAAAATATGATGGAAAATCTCTCAATATCTGCTACAATGGTAGGTACCAACGGAACCCTTTATGTGTAACTTCTGCAAGTATTTGTGTCCTAAAGGTTGGGTTGGGGTTGGGATAACTCTCCTGAGAGCCTTGCTCGAGCCAGCCCACCATTCCAACTCATTCAGACCCAGACTGCCTTCCCCTAGTGACGCCCGTAGTTAATAAGTTAATAGGTTGACCTGCGAGATGTGATTCCCAAAATAGATGGGATATACATGTACTATGTACTGAAAAATTCAAAAATAGGGTAGTTGACAAAAAAAAAAATCTAATAAGTCCGTCAAATAGATTTCCATTCTTTTTTCAAAAATATGAAGAGAATACAGTCTTGTCGCGCACACGATGGCGACACAGAAATATAGGATCGGGTAGGTCGGGGGCGACGGTGTTCCCTTTGACGAGGAGGCGGAATAAAAACACCACGTGGTACCGATTTAACACTTGTATATTTTAATCTTCACAGTTTCAGCTTTACACCACAGACAGGATTACATTTACACCGTGATTTTACTTATACTGGTACCAAAAATAGAGTCACACAATAATAACGAGTAAACTAATTACAAACTAACTTTGAACAACTTGACGCAGACTAAAAAAGGCAACTTGACTTCTACACAGGTTTCGCGGCGCGCAGGGTAACAGCGAGATGTTACGCTAACGGATGTTGTGAGAAGACTAACTTTTTGCGCCATGGGACGCCTTATTTATTCATGCGCACCCAAGCGCAGGTAGCCGGGCTCGACATTCATTCCCGCCGGCTCTCCAAGCGTGCGCGCGCGACCAGTGGCATCCCTCCCCGCGCACCGCGCTCCCCGCCAATTTGGCCTGTGGGGCGACCGATAACAAAGCCCCGACAGGTTTCGACTTGTCCGGCTGGTCCCGGATGCCAACCAGATGTGGAACTTTACAAAGTGGAAAATTACTGCTCCACGTGTTAATTTATTCCTAGTTGTATTTTAGCCTATAATAGTATTTATTATCTTACATAACGTGAACATTCAGACAATCCTATTACATTACTTAAACTATCTTATTCTCTAACAAACTATGCAGTACATCAGTCTAATTATTATACATGCACGTGTTATTATGTTCTAAACTATTACTTATGGTACTTTATTCCTACATAGATACCTAACTGCTACATAGGTATTTGTACTAAATAGACACCTAACTACAACATAGGTTTTATAATCACTAAATTAAGCTAGCAGTACTGTGCTTCGCCTACATTCCACCCCCAGTAACAGGGTTCAGCCGCATTACTTATTGGTCTGTGGGAAGCACAATAATCTTAGCTACGGGCCGACGCAGGACCCCGTTTATAGTTTTCACATCAACTACACGGATAATGCCATCATTTCCGTGGTACACCGCTTGAATAATACCTTTTGTCCATGTACTTCGTTCTTTATTATTGTCTACGATCACTACCACATCACTGACACGCACATTTGGCACATTATTCGCCCACTTTTCACGACGTTGCAGAGTCGGGAGATATTCCCGCAGCCAGCGCCGCCAGAACATGTCGGCGAGTGCGTTGACGCGCCGCCACTGCCGGCGGGAGTCGATGTCCGCGGTGTCGCTCGGTGCAAACGGAGTACTCCCGGACGCAGTGCCCAGGAGTAGGTGATTGGGTGTCAGGACCACAGGTTGGTTGTGGTCGTCGTACACGTAGCTCAGCGGTCGGCTGTTCACGATGAGTTCGGCCTCTGTGAGGAGGGTGTAAAGGACCTCCTCACGAGGCGCTCGTTCTTTAAGTGTGGCCCGTAGCGCGTTCTTGACGGACCTCACCAGGCGTTCCCAACAGCCCCCCATGTGAGGTGCTGCCGGGGGGTTGAAGTGCCACGTTATGCCACGGTTGGTGGCCTCGTCCCTGACCTTATCGTGGTCAAAGTCTTTCAGGGCCGCTCGGAGTTCGGTGTTGGCCCCGATGAAGTTTGTACCCTGGTCAGAGTACAGATGTGCTGGTTGCCCACGGCGCGCTATCAGGCGCCGCAAGGCTAGTACCGCTGAATCGGCGCTCAGCGAGGCGGCTAACTCCAGGTGGACGGCGCGCGTGGTGAGGCAGGTAAATAATGCTCCCCACCTCTTTTCGCGGCGCCGGCCAATTGCCACCTCCATTGGGCCGAAGTAGTCTACCCCTACTCGTACAAAAGCCCTCCTGGTCGTCTCCAGCCGTGCGAGGGGTAGGTCGCCCATCTTTGGTGGGGCGGGTTTGGCTCTGCGAAGGCGACAGAGCTGACAATTTGCGACCACCGTCTTTACTGCTGTTCTGATCTTTGTGATCCAGTATCTTTCACGTATGTTATTGACGACGGTCTCATGGTTTGCGTGTAAAGCTGTCGCGTGATAGTGAGCGATCAGCCTTCTCGTTAATGGGTGACGTCCATCTAATATTATTGGGTGCCTTTCACTAAATGTGAGCTCCTCGCAGGCACTCAGACGTCCTCTCACTCGTAATAGTCCATCGTCAGAAATCATTGGGTCTAACGATTTTATGTTACTGTTGTTGGGTACGGGAAGCCCTTTTAAAATGGCAGCCCGCTCTTCTTGAAAACTATCTTCCTGGCACAACTTTATGAGGCGGTTGTGTGCCTCTTCCAGGTCGTGTGGCTGCAGCTCCGTCGTGGCCCGATGTTTGCGACACCGGCCGATGAAGATGAGGATGCGTGCCATAGCACGCTGAATGCGCGACCACGATGAGTATCGCTCGTAGTCCAGGAGTGGTGTCGCAGGCGTAGTCGACGCGTGGACTCGCTGGATGCGCTCGAGGTCCGCCTCCGCCGCCTCAGACTCATGACACGCTGGCCACTGCTCCTGTAGATCACGTAAAAACGAGGGGCCCGAGAGCCACTTCGTGCAATTATCGGGCCAACATAACCTGGTCGCTTCGTCAGCCGGGTTGTCCTCCGAGGGGACCCAGTGCCAGTTGCCTCTGTCTGACAGCCTATCTATCTCTGCTAACCTATGAGAAACGAACCTTTGGAACTCTTGTGCGTCAGAGTTGATCCATTTCAACACTGTCTTACTGTCAGTCCAATAAAATTTCTCTCTGACCGGTAACCCTAGCTCTTTCTCGATAGTTTCTGATAATCGGCAGGCTAATACTGCAGCTTGTAGCTCTAACCTAGGTATAGAGACAACTTTCTGTGGTGCTACTCGCGCTTTCCCTAGCAGCATGACAATCTCCCTGTTTCCTGCGGAGTTATAGCCTACTAGGTAAGCGACCGCGGCGTAAGCTAGCTCGCTCGCGTCGCCGAAAACGTGTAGCTCTAGGTTATTAAGGTTTAACCCATACCACCGTGGTATCTTTACGTTATCTAACAGATGTAAATTGTGAAGCCATTTGAACCATGTTTTGGCATCTTTTTCTTGTAAAAGTTCATCCCACTGGATTCCTGATTTCCATATCCTCTGCATTAGAATTCGTGATTGGATGACGCAGGGATATAGGAAGCCTAGTGGGTCATAAATTGACATTATTAAGCTCAAAAATTGACGCTTAGTGGGCACTACACTACCGTTTACTAATTCCGCTGGCAAACGTTTAAAGGATAGGTCAAAACCTAACTCATCATTTTTAGGTGACCAGATTAAACCCAGTGTTCTTTCTACCGTGCCTACTCCCTTTTCTAGCGCTATTCTTTCAGGCATATCTAATTCTAGCCTCTCCCTAAGCTCTGTTGAGTTCGTGACCCACCCCCGTATTGTGAACCCACCGGAGGCGTGTATTCTGGTCACTTGTTCAATCAGTCTGTTAGCTTGTTCATCTGACCATGCGCTATCTAAATAATCGTCCATATAGTGCTTGGATTTTATAGCTTCAACAGCTTCGGGATAGTCCTGAATAAACTCCCCGGCATTCTTATTTAATATGTAGATTGCCGTGGTTGGCGATGAGACGGCACCAAATATCATAGAATTCATCGCATATGTATCTGGTTCCCTATCTTGATCCGCCCCTCTCCATAGAAATAATTGAGCCCCTTGATCCTCTGGCCTAATTCTTATACGCATGAACATGTCCGCGATGTCCCCTGAAAATGCTATGGGGCCTATTCTAAATTTTAATAAAATGCCTAACAATGGATTTAACATGTCAGGTCCCGTTAACAAATTATCGTTCAGACACGTACCGTGAGATGTAGCGGCCGCGTCAAACACTAAGCGAAGCTTCCCTGGTTTGTTAGGGTTCACTACTCCGAAGTGTGGTAGGTACCAAACTGGAGAGCTATCTACATTGCCCTCTACCTTACGCGCATAGCCTTCATCTAATAGTCTCTCTATTTGTTTAGTGTAGGACTCGGCGAACACAGCGTCCTTGCGCATGCGCCTCTCAATGCCGTTTAACCTTTGTCGGGCCTGACTATAATTGTTGGGCAACTGTGTGTTCTCGTGTTTCCACAGTAACCCTACTTCCCACTGTGACTTGTCAGGTGTGCGATGACTAGTGCTATCTAAAATCTTTACTGCCCGTTCAACGTCCTTATGTTTACGAAGGTCCGCTGAAATACCTAGGGCTTCTAATTCGAACTGGGACTTTACTAGGTTGTGTAACTCAGGAAGGGAGACTGTCATGCAGTTCAATGAATCTATATTACTCGTATTACTGAGTGGTCCATGTACGACCCAACCTAGCTTGGTAAGTGAGGCAACTGGCTTACCAGATCTTCCACGGCGAATGTCCCGGCCGACGAGCAGCTCCCAGTTATCCTGCCCGAGCAGCAGCAGCGGCTTGGCACCCCTCATTTCCACGCAACCTAAGTCGCTGAGGTGCGCGTTGTCATTGATCGTCGCGGCGGCCACTGTTTGTGTTGGCAAGTTCACATTCACCATTGTGCGGCACTTAATTTTATGGCACTGTCCATTAGGTCCCTTTATTTGTACTTGTACCACTCGCGAGGTTAAGTCCGTCACTCCGTAGCCGCCCGCTGTTTTGAGTGTGAGAGGTACGCGCGGTCCCTCTAAGTTAGTGGCGAGAGAACTATCTATGAGCGATACGGTTGCACCATCATCTAGTAACGCGTAACACTGTATGTCGTCACTGTTTTTATTGCACAAAGTCACTGGTAGTATTTTCAGTAGGGCTGAGGCTCGCCACTCACCTATGTTCGTCACACTTTCTTCTCTGTTCGGTGTTTTATCAGCGTGTAACAACAGGTGATGCCCATAGCCACACTTTTCGCATCTGTTTGCGCGGCAAAACCTCTTGGGATGTTTTCTAATAAGGCACTTGAAACACATATTTTTCTCTTTGATTGTGTCCCAACGTTGTTGAACACTCAACTTAATAAATGGTTCACACTTTTCTATTGCGTGCTCCCCTTTACATATCACGCACTCTTTCGGTGCTGGCGACTCGTCACTCTGTGTGTTCACCCGTTGCATCATCGGTTGTCTGTTAGTGACCGGACGTGCGGTGTTCACTGGACGGGCTTGACCGGTGACTTGCTTCTGTTGCTTCACAGGAGGCTTCGACGTACTCGGCTCATACATGGTTGCCTGTACATAGTATGATGACGCTTGTGCTAAGTGTATCAAAAAATGCGACATTATTTCCAAGTTCGGTGACACTCTCAAGTCCACCCCCTGTGAGTTATCCAAACCCATAGCAAAATCACCATACTGCGAACGTTGTACTGGTGTAAGCTTGCTCAGTAGCTCACTTACTAATTGCGGGTTGTTCAAGTATCCTTCCGCACGAATATTCTTAAGTAAAGATACGCAATTTCTCACAGTTGTAGAGAACTTCCTCAGCTCCCGGCCACTTTCCGTCACTCTGGGTAAGTCTCTGACTTTTTTCAGTGCACACTGTAGCACTAGGGTCGGATGACCGAACTCTTCCTCTAGGGTACGTATTATTTCTGACGGGTCTGTTGATGTTCGCAATAAATCTTCCACCGCAATCTTAGCCTCTCCATGCAATGAGGTTTTCAGTCGTGCTAGATTCTCGTGTGCCTTGAAATTATACAACTCTGTTGTGTCCTTATACATATTTCTATACGAAATCCAATCGGCAGGGTCGCCATTAAAATGCGGCAATTCGTAAGCCTGCCTTGGTATCGGCCGCGGACGTGCCAGGCCCGTGATCGCTTCTGCCAGTTGGTCTATCTTCCTGTCTCTTTCCCCTGACGATTCTCGCAGTCTTTCTGTTTCACCCACTCTGTCATATCTCTGCCGCCGTGCATCCGACTCGAGCGTTGATACTCGAGGTACACTTGCGACCGGAGTGGTAAAGACGGGATTACTGTCGGGCAGACGGAATCTCACAGCCGTCGACATTGGCAAGTACGTCTGCGTAGTAGGTGTCATCCTATTACACACCGGGACTGACGCAGACGCCTCTATTACACGCGACACATTTACCTCGCGGGGCACGGTATATTCATGGTAAGCAAGCGATTCAATATTCACTCTACTCACATTTGGCTCCTGGATGGCAGATGTGTCACGGGGCGTGGCCACTTCAACAGGCGCGCGCGATACAGACTGCAACACTGTCTCCGCTAACACCGCATCCTTTTGAGTCACTTGGGGCGTTGTATTTATCCATTCTTCAACGCGATGTGCCGTATCCACATCTGAATTTGAGTCCTCACTCTCAGCAGCCGCTTCTAGTTCAGCGATGTCTGCTTCCATCCGTTTCCTCACGAGGTTCTCCTTTAGCTGCACCAACTCGCGTTCAGCTTCGTACTCGATCCTTTTTCGTAGGAATTCGACGCTCTTGCGGCTATTCCTAGACGAGCCTTTGCTGCTTTGTCTCGATCCCTGGCGCCTTCCAACGACTGCCTGTCCCTCTGTCGCACTTCTTCTGTAGTCGTACACTCGACCGGGCTCCGACAGGGGTATACTACGAGCGGACGTTGATGCAACTGTTGGTGCGGCGGACGGCGATCCCGGCGTGGTTTTTTCCGACGGCAAGCCTGAGTCTGAGACGGCGTCGTTCTTCTGTCGCGCGCTCATGTCGTCGGCCAATCTACGTAGCTTGCTGCGCGTGGTCATTACACTCTTCTGACTCATGGTTTAATTCCACTCCTCTTGATGAACCAGATCCGGCTCGAAGGACCAGAATGTCGCGCACACGATGGCGACACAGAAATATAGGATCGGGTAGGTCGGGGGCGACGGTGTTCCCTTTGACGAGGAGGCGGAATAAAAACACCACGTGGTACCGATTTAACACTTGTATATTTTAATCTTCACAGTTTCAGCTTTACACCACAGACAGGATTACATTTACACCGTGATTTTACTTATACTGGTACCAAAAATAGAGTCACACAATAATAACGAGTAAACTAATTACAAACTAACTTTGAACAACTTGACGCAGACTAAAAAAGGCAACTTGACTTCTACACAGGTTTCGCGGCGCGCAGGGTAACAGCGAGATGTTACGCTAACGGATGTTGTGAGAAGACTAACTTTTTGCGCCATGGGACGCCTTATTTATTCATGCGCACCCAAGCGCAGGTAGCCGGGCTCGACATTCATTCCCGCCGGCTCTCCAAGCGTGCGCGCGCGACCAGTGGCATCCCTCCCCGCGCACCGCGCTCCCCGCCAATTTGGCCTGTGGGGCGACCGATAACAAAGCCCCGACAGGTTTCGACTTGTCCGGCTGGTCCCGGATGCCAACCAGATGTGGAACTTTACAAAGTGGAAAATTACTGCTCCACGTGTTAATTTATTCCTAGTTGTATTTTAGCCTATAATAGTATTTATTATCTTACATAACGTGAACATTCAGACAATCCTATTACATTACTTAAACTATCTTATTCTCTAACAAACTATGCAGTACATCAGTCTAATTATTATACATGCACGTGTTATTATGTTCTAAACTATTACTTATGGTACTTTATTCCTACATAGATACCTAACTGCTACATAGGTATTTGTACTAAATAGACACCTAACTACAACATAGGTTTTATAATCACTAAATTAAGCTAGCAGTACTGTGCTTCGCCTACAAGTCTTTCGAAAACTCGTGTGACGTCATGCACATTGCATTACATTTTTACCGGCCAGAGACGCCAAAAGCCCCACTCAAGATCTTTGACGCGTTTTATCTTCGTAAGTTTTTAATAATTTGATTAACCTTTCGTATGCCGCATTTAAAGAAACAATTCGGTATGTAAAGTAAAAATTAACCTACGCTGATTCCAAAACCATTTGGAGATTTTGAGTTCTTATGTCTTATTTTTCTACTTTTAGCTCTCTTTAACACAAGATTGTGTTTATTTTCACAATAATACTTGTAACGATTTGACTTTCATTTGACCTCTAAATGACGTCATAAAGTTTCCTGAATAGACTACTTCCTGTGCTTTTCAAGAAAAAATTAAAAAAAACTGTTGTTGTCAGTCCGTCATTGTCAGTGTCAATACTAGATGCTAGATATGGACGGATCGCGCGCTGCCTTAATTTCTCTTTCTCTACGTTTATTCTTTGTACACGACAGACCTTGCTTTCCCGTTGGACTTTGATACTTACTGCACCATTGATCGACCATTGCACGCTTTACGGAACTGCCTGCCTATTGTTTGGATTAGTTAAAAATATGGATCAATTTGTACGCAGCGACTCCAATAACTTGCCCAAATTGGATAATGTTATGATCCTGGAGTTCATGAAAAATGATAATAAATATAACATCGCTGAAATCCGAGGAACTAAAGCTCTAATGTAAGTAACAATGTAACTACTGCTGTACCTACCTATATTTATAAATACCTTGCACCCATTTACATTAGTAATTTTACTGCTTAACTAATATATTTTTGGTAATCCAGGTCGTCTCGCGCTTCCTATGTGGACTCTGCTGTTGGCTATGTTGAAGTCAAAAGAGACCAAGTCAAGTGCATCGTGAGGGCCAAAGTAGTTGGTTCCAGAACACCGAGTGTCAAATAAGCAGTACATGGTAACTGTAACTCTCAACGAAAAGGATGAAGTCATATTGCAAGCAACTTGTGATGGCTGTGCTGCTTCTGCCGGTGGATGCAAACATACACTGGTGTTTTTATTTTGGTTGGAAAAAAGGAGCAGTGAACCATCATCAATACAATAGGGACCTGATTGATAAAGCGTTGATATTTTGGAAAATGTTTATATACAAAAAGATTATTATTACTGCCAAGACATAAAACTTGTACTAACTTGTACTAAAAAGACCATGTAACGTTGTACTGGGATGAGGGATCAGTCTATCATGACTGACAGGACTATTCATGACAGAACGAGAACCTCGTGAAAGCTGAGAAGGAGAAGCAAATAAAATGTCTGGACTTCGCACATGAGGTTGTCGATATGTGGTATGTGAACTCGGCTAGCTTTGTGCCGATAGTCGTAACGGCCAATGAGAAAAGAAATGTTAAAAAATGTAATCTATTATGTAAGTGAAACAAATAAAGAGAATATATTATAAGGTGTAAAATAAGGTATTGTAATTTGTACAGGTCTATTAACTGCTCGTTTCTTGTAAATTCAACAGTATTTAGTGTTTGGCCAGACTGCAAACTTCAAACGGTTCACTGCGGACAGGCAAATCGCGCGCGTTCCCGCACCCGCGCCGCTCCCCGCACCGCGCTGCCAGTCTGGCCAAGCACTTACTGTTTAGTGCTTATTACAAATAAAACGATAATGTTATTTAATCAGTCTTTATTATTTCACTTTGTAAATTATTAAACCACATGCAATTAACACTACAGCATCTAGGTATCCAACATGTTTGTGGCTGACTACTGAATGAGAGGTACAGGTCTTCCTTTCATTAATTTGTATTATTGGTAGTTTTCTACATCTTCTTCCAACTGTAAAAAGATTGAATGTTAAACATGGCTTGAAGTAAATTGAAAGCTGAAATTGTTCTAATATAAAAGTAGTTCACGAGATTTAATTTTCATTTCGAGAGCCCTGACCACCCGACATGGTTCTCTGAATTTTTTGGTAGGATTCTATTACCTACTTTTCGCCTTCGTTTTTACATAGGTACTTTTTTTGTAATATTTACGTTCAAATGATCTTCGCAACAAAAAAGACGACGCCCAAGCTTGTATTCCATATTTACCTCCTCGCACCACTTCTTTTTTAGCGTTTCTTTCACATTTACAAACAATTTGTGTCGGCTATTTGTTGTAGTGTTTCTACATGATGGTACGAAGCGTTTAGCAGTAGTTATCGATGACCGATTCATTGCACGGATACGCAGCACGGCTAATTATTGGAAATTAAAGCTAAAAATCGTAGGAAATCACAGCCACGATCACAGCATTAACATTTCACAACAAAATAAAAAATCGTAGGTAAGGTATCTGTCAAGTGTTAACTGTTGGCAATGTCAAGTTTGAAGTTCTAAATGTTTTTTGTATGTACTGAAAACGTGGCAAAGACATAAAGCTATTCAGGATACGAAATGACGTCATCACGAATATTACTTTAAAAAATCATAAAAAAATAACTGTTAATGGGAAAACAAAATGCTTAAAATTAGTTGCTTAAAATTAACTGTTTTACAAAATAAAAATAAAAAAAAAATACCTAAAAAATACTTTACATACCGAATTATAGAGTGATTGTGTCTCGTCATTTCGTGTAGATCTACGTTCCGGCACACGAAGGTTTAAACAAAAAAACACGTAGTTATCCAATATTTTTCGATTTCTAATTTAACTGACGAAATAAACAGATTTTATTTTTTTGTCAGGAAACATCCCTATTACGACCAAAGAGTATGTAACTTTTTACCGGCGACACTGAAGTGAGTCTCGCTCAGGACTGACTAGGACGGAACGAAAACTACCGTGTACGTGTTTACGGCGCAAAAAATAAACACTGCGTGAACATTAATCGACGCAAGCTAGTTTTGTACCGAATCCCGAGCGGTACCTATCGCTTCAGTTCAATGAGATCTTTACTTCAAATTTTCACATTTCGGACTACTTACCTATCTAGTGAAGAGACAAAAAATGTGAATTTTTGTATTGCACTTCACATTTATAAACTTTGGGATGTCATGGCAGGATAAGAACATAAGAAAAACACCCAGACTTGTTAAGAGATATTTTTATAAGCATTTTCTGTTTATAAAATCTACATATTATTATATAAAAGGCATTTCTACAAGATCTACAGTGTACTCATCGTACGTCACACACATATTGCTAGACCCTTCAGCCTTAATTTCTAGACTTTCCTGTTTTACAATAGGTACAGTCTCCGCTGGCATAGAGTCACTTGTCTGCTGATGGACAGGTGACGGAGTATCTGACACATCATAAGCCCCAGGCGTATTCCCAGAATGAGGACGAGGCGAATTTTGTAACAAAACTTTAGATTCCTCTTGAGAAATACATGAAAATACGCTTGTTTTTATCGTATGTTGAGAAAGCTGAGGTAATCTCTTCGTAGTTTCGTACATACTCATAAAGAAATGAAATAAGGGATCATTTTTCGCATTATTTACTGTGAAATCATTTGTTGTAGGCCTTTCTGTCACTCTTTGCCTCTTAACTACTCTTTGGTGTTCCACCAATTTATTTAGACGTTTTTGCCGCCATTTTCTGTTGACTTTGACAGTTGAAATACGTCCAGACGATTGGTTATTTTCTTCATTCGTTCTCGTTTCTTCTTCCTCCGAGAGATTTTCTTGAATGTCATTGTCTCTGGCGTCTAAAAATGATAAAGATTTATTTATTCCGTAAAACATGACTGAAGAATCTACACTTCTACAGGTCTAATAAGTCATTGAACAAGTAATTAAATGTTTAGCCATTTCGTAAGACGGACTTGATTAGGTGAAGTGAGAACAATGGAGAAGATCACTGTGAAACGCGTCATACAGCTCGCTAAGCGATAAGTGGCGGTGTAGATGTACTTCAATATTATTTTTTTAACCAAAATCGTAACGAAAGTGAAAAAAATAGTCAACCCTGTTTTTTACGATCTTGATTTCATGATTAAAAAAAATCAGTTTGGTGGTTTATGTTTCACACGTCAACACTCTTGATACTTGCTATAGAAATTAAATCTTAAAAAGTGTCGCAATTACATTACCCTGAGACGTATCATCAATTTGTATTTCTTCACTTGTAGGAGTATATCTATTCGCCATAAGTGGAATTAAAAAAGCCATATTCTCCTGGAAACGCCATGGCCGTATATTGGCAGTCCCTTGCCCACTTTTCGGCTTACTTTGACGGCGAAGCGCATCTCTATGGTTGTTCCTTAATTTTTCCCAAGCTTTTTTAGCTTCATTACCTGCAAGAAAATCATCATCATCATCTTCCAAAACATAACATAATTTCACGCCTTACCATCCCCGAAGGGTAAGGCAGAGATGTAGGAAAAAAAAAAAAAAAAAAAAAAAAGGTACCTTCTTAAAAGCGTTTTTTTTTAGTGGGACACTAGGAATTTACAAACACTTAAACTCACTTATACAAACACACCCAGACCCGAAACAACTATCTATAAGATAGGCCATACAAATATTTGTTCCGTGCACAGATAATAATAAAATCGTGCGGAGATCGAACCCGCGACACGCAGTGCAGCAGTCCCAATCGCTTAGCCAGTGCGCCAACCGTTCGCATGGAGTCTGGATTTGCGCCCCGTTGATAGCAATAGGCTGGCCCCCTATTACATGGAACTTAACACCTCTGCCTAACCCTAAGGGGATTACAAGCGTGATGCTATGGGACTGTTTTAAAATTTCGAGAATATTCTCAAATGTTAATCAACAAAAACAAACCCCTGTTTAATGCGTACCTAAATACAATACTGTTGGTACCTATGTTAAATTATTATGACTGTAGTAAAAATTTCATAATTTACAAAAAATATTACTTACCATCCTTAAGATCTAATTCCTCCGCAATTTGTTTCCAAATGCCATCTTTTAATTTAACATTAACGTAATCCGGATGTTTTAAATTGTATAAACATTTTTCTGTTTTAACTAATTCAATCAATTCTTCCTCGATCATCACGCGTCACGCGTCTTAAAACTACATGACCGACCGAGTGAAACCAACGTTTATAATGACGTCAGTACTTAAAACATGAGAATAATAATGAATATTAGGACTTCAACGTGCGAACGAGATCTATCCAATGCCATCTGTTAGCCGCACGTGTCGCGACTCGTGACGGGCAATGCGAGTGCGTCATCATGTGGCTCGCATCGGCTTGGCATGTGTGGTGGTTACCGTAAGTACGCTAGTATTATATTATCTGTGCCGTAAGCAACTAAGTAAAGTCCATTTCACGAAAGAAATCCAAAGAAATCCCGCAGACGCAGCGCTGTATTCGCGCGACATAATGTTCTATCTCCCTCTCTCTCTCTCCATATCATGAAGAAATAGATAAATAAATATTTATCTATAACTTCATGCTCCTTATCTCCCCATCTGTCAAATTTAATTCCACAATTGTCCGCGGGACTTCTTTCGTGAAATGGACTTTAGTATCTTGCGAAAGTTTTTTTTCCGTATAATACAAAATTTTATTCAAGGATAAAGAAAATGCAACAAAATAGAATCAGTCAATCAAGTGTTATAAATAGTCTAGGCAACAAGTGCCTTTTTGATGAACTTTTTTCAGCAGTCTCCGAAAATTATGATTGAGGTGTCATTCGATTCGGAATGGCATCCCGATGATTTTTGAAAAAATTGAAGTTCCGCTTGCAAAAATTGCAAAAGTTATTAACAATTAACTAAAAAATTTAAAATGGTTTTAGTTTTTTGCAAATATCTCAAAACCTAATTAATTTTTTTCAAATTTGAAATAAGATTAAAAAAGGGGAGGAAATTTCCTAAAGAATGTTCTAACTTTCGGAATTGTAGGACCAATATTAATAACTTTCCGATCGGGTTGAAAATACGCCCGAAAACTGGTACTCCGTCTTGCGCAAGCTACGCTCCATTCGGACCTTTAATGAATAAATGTTATTTAAACTTATTAAATATGAAAATTAAAAATTTTAAAAATTCAGGCGCCTGCAGGATAGATCAATACACAATAATCTGTGATCTAAAAATTTTTATCGCGAATTTTCAATAAGTTATCCATTAATTAATTAACAATTTTTTGTAGCACGAACACTGACATTGCAAGTGCGATAATTATAACACTATTCATCTGAGATTTTTTTCCTTTCGTGGAGCTATTTTTCAAAGGTCTTAGAATAGGCTCTCGTTGGAAAAATTAAAAAAATGTTAATTTTCGTTTTTTTATTAACAATTTACTGAAATGAAAAAATTCAAACCATCATTACACATTAAAAAAATCTTTTTTTTATTATATTATTATTGAACCGTTTTTGTATGATCAGAAGCTACTTAAAAATGATTTTTTATATTTTTTATATCCTGTTTTTTAAAATATTTTTATAAACAAATGCGTTGTTTATGAGATAATTTAATGTTTTTTTTTAATATCGTAATCTTTGATAATAATCATGATTTTTTTTTTAAAAACCGTTGCTTAAAAAAAATGTTTTATTGTTTAAAAACGCATTTGTTGATTAACAATTATTTTCTCCCACTTCTAATTAATATTAAGGTATCATTATTTTTAAATCACCATTATTTGTTTTTTCTTTTCGATAAGTATATAAAAAAAAATTGTTTTATTAAAACTTTCATTGTTTATGTAATAAACAATTTGTAAAAAACAAATAAATTTTTACTTTATATTTTTTTCTTGTTTTACTTATTGTCACAAAAACAGAATGATTCTTTTTTTTTCATTTAATTTTTTTTACAGTTTTTTTTTTAATTTGAAAAAAACAAAATCATATCTGTTTTTGTGACAATATTTACTTACTGTCACAAAAACAGATATGATTTTGTTTTTTTTTTCATTTAATTTTTTTTTCAACTTTTTTTTTAATTTGAAAAAAAAATCATATCTGTTTTTGTGACAATAAGTAAAACAAGAAAAAAAATATTAAGTAAAAATGTATTTGTTTTCATCAAATTGTTTATTACATAAACAATGAAAGTTTTACTAAAACAATTTTTTTTTTTATATAACGAAAAGAAAAAACAAATAATGGTGATTTAAAAATAATGATACCTTAATATTAATTAGAAGTGGGAGAAAATAATTGTTAATCAACAAATGCGTTTTTAAGCAATAAAACATTTTTTTTAAGAAACGGTTTTTAAAAAAGAAACATGATTATTATCAAAGATTACGATATTAAAAAAAAACATTAAATTATCTCATAAACAACGCATTTGTTTAAAAAATATTTTCAAAAACAGGATATAAAAAATATAAAAAATCATTTTTAAGTAGCTTCTGATCATACAAAAACGGTTCAATAATAATATAATAAAAAAAAGATTTTTTTTAATGTCTAATGAAGGTTTGAAATTTTTCATTTCAGTAAATTGTTAATAAAAAAACGAAAATTAACATTTTTTTAATTTTTCCAACGAGAGCCTATTCTAAGACCTTTGAAAAATAGCTCCACGAAAGGAAAAAAATCTCAGATGAATAGTGTTATAATTATCGCACTTGCAATGTCAGTGTTCGTGCTACAAAAAATTGTTAATTAATTAATGGATAACTTATTGAAAATTCGCGATAAAAATTTTTAGATCACAGATTATTGTGTATTGATCTATCCTGCAGGCGCCTGAATTTTTTAAATTTTTAATTTTCATATTTAATAAGTTTAAATAACATTTATTCATTAAAGGTCCGAATGGAGCGTAGCTTGCGCAAGACGGAGTACCAGTTTTCGGGCGTATTTTCAACCCGATCGGAAAGTTATTAATATTGGTCCTACAATTCCGAAAGTTAGAATATTCTTTAGGAAATTTCCTCCCCTTTTAGAATCTTATTTCAAATTTGAAAAATTTTAATTAGGTTTTGAGATTTTTTGCAAAAAACTAAAACCATTTTTAATTTTTTTAGTTAATTGTTAATAACTTTTGCAATTTTTGCAAGCGGAACTTCAATTTTTTCAAAAATCATCGGGATGCCATTCCGAATCGAATGACACCTCAATCATAATTTTCGGAGACTGCTGAAAAAAGTTGATCAAAAAAGCACTTGTTGACTAGACTAAAAGTTATAACATTTTATAGATTTAGTTTTATTCTACTTTTTAACGGGAACTAAAGTAGGGTTCGCGGGTTCGCAAGGTGCATTTGCGAAGAACGGTAACAAACTTAATTCACAAAAAAAAATAATGCTGTTTTTAAATTTCTTTATTCATAGTATTCTGGATTTTTCTATAACCTTTACTTATTTACATAATTAGAAGAAAAAAACGAAAACCAATTTAACATGTTTAAAAGAAATACCTGTTTATTCTTGATTCCATTCGATACTCGATTTGTAAACGTCCACTTAAAACGGGAAAATAACGAAATCTACTGTCAAATTTGTCATTCAAGGTTACACAACTTTTCTAAACACGGAATTATTCTTTGTCGAAACTATCGGAAAAATCACGGTGATTCGGAAAGGAAAATGTCGGTAAGAATACTTAATTTCGTGAAAATACCGTGTTACATTATTTATAGGTTAGCTATGCGAAACATTCAGTTACAAACGTGTTGTCTGAGATTGTAATTGAGAAATTGAGTTTTCGACATGTTTGGTTGATGTCATGTTATTTTCACATTGGTGTAAGTATCTATTACATCTTAATTTACAGAAGCGATTATATATATCAACTGCTCAGAGAGAGTTATTATTCGGATTTATGCAAAAACATGAAAAATTCGGGCGGAACCAAATCTCGGGCCCAAATGCGGCACAAATTAAGAAAGTCTTGCGGAAGCGGTTGGCGCATCATCTTAACTCTGCGAGCTTTGGGGTTAAAAAGACCCCAGAAAAGTGGCTCAAAGTAAGTAACTGTCATTTATTAATAATTACGAATTAAGATATGGATACATGGATGCCACAGATGTTGGAAGTGTTCATTATATCGGTGTATCGTAAAGAGTAGTCGAAGGGTGGGCGTTTTGGGGGACTGTCTGTTGTAGAATATGACGTCCGAAAGGTGCTGATTATTAGCCTAATTTGAATATATTACTTTTGATTTAGATTATTGGTGTTTTCACCGTAAACTTATTTATTTTATTAACTTTTTTTATGGACTCTATGATAAATAAGAAGGTAATAATTTTAGATTGATTATCTATGCTATGAACTCAGACCAACAATTTTTTCTTAGTCTGAGGATAAAGAATAACTTTTTCGGATTCTAAGAATTACTTTTTCGGATCTGAACTCGAGTCTTTTGCCCTCGTGAGATTAAAAGAAAATGAAAAATTGCGTTTTTGGCTGTGTTAAAATATTACTTATCGACAAAAAATTTCGATACGGTGAATAAAAAGTATCGAAGTCCCCATCATTTCTTGGCCGCTGTACGGAACCATTACCGTGCGTTCGTCTCGCATTTGGCCGGCCGGCTTTTTCTTACGATCTCTAGTATATTCCAGAGCTGGCAAGATTGGAAATCGGACATCAGGGTAAAACAGTTAAAGATTAAAAAATACAACAAATTTGAGTTTGAATCGGGTGATGAAGTTCAGGTTCCCCCACCACTCTCGAAGTTGGAAGAAAAACTGCTGCTGTTTTTATATGGAAGTGTGGAACAATTAAATACAAAAGAGGTATGTACACCACTATAATATTCTTACTGCGAAAGTAAGTTTGTTTATCTGTTACTTTTTCATGCCTTAAGGCTTCTTTTTCTTTGCTTTTAACTTCAGGATCTGTGGTTAACCACAGATCCTGAAGTTTTGCATATACGTTGGTCAGATGTACAGAAACGGATGTACGATACCTATCGCTCCAAGAAAACAATACTATTCCAGTGAAAATAAAATTAAAAGATAAATGAAAAGACAAGAAAGAAAGTTTGTAGTAGCTTGATGTCTGTACGTTGACACCAAAGAAAGCGTGTTCCACATTACAAAATGAAATTAACAAACAAATGAATCGAATGTATGTATGTTGATCGCTTTCGTAAAGCAAAAAAAAAGATGTAAATACGACATATTTTTATTCGATTCGGATACGATTCGATTGTTGGTGAATAGCTATGCTGTTGTGGTGCCATCTATACCACCTCATACGAACTAAAGTCAAAAACCTTACATCGCGAATAATTGCGATATAACTAAAAGTAAGATTTTTATGGCAGCTCAACAGATACAACGGCCTCCGTATTACCGAATCGAATATTTCGTATGTCTATCGCGGTCTCTCTCGTAATGCCAAAAAATATAGACATACGAAATATTCGATTAGGTTTCGATTGAATTGTTTGTGAATAGCTATGCAAGTATGCAGGCCCCGTATTCATAAACACTTCGATACAATTTCAATTCAGAAATTCAAATATGTCTATCTCGCTCACTTTCATGATACCATAAAAAGACAGACATAACTTATCGAATCGATATCTAATCGAAGCGTTTGTGAATACGGAGGTAGTTGTATGTGTTGAGCTGCCATAAAAATCTTGCTTAGATTTCTGGTTTGTCAGGTCGAAGGATCCTGCGGTTTTTACAGATCAGGTCACATTACAGTTTACACCCAGTTCCTTATACTTACTTATTTATTTTACAGGTAGAGGTGTCTTTGGCACAACAAAAAGCAATTTTTGCATTCATGGATACACATGAAGAACTAGCCTTCGGCGTAATAAGTGGTCCAGATAGAGAGGAAATCAAAAAAGCATATTTACATGAGTTAGCACAAAAACTTAATGTAATGGGACCTGCTAGAAAGTCGCTACAGAAATGGTTCAAAGTAGGTATCTTATCTTAGTTCTTCTATCTGGGGAAAATCGACCTTAACCCGAATGTTTACGGGGGAATCTGACCCCAATTCTGTAGTCATAATTAAGGGAAATCGAAAATTACATAACTAAAATTTTTGTTTTACATAAAATCCGCCTTTTTCTCATGGGATTAAGCAGAAACAGCGCGCAGAGCAAAATAATGTTAATTTAAGAAGGACAATAATAATTGCTTTTTAAATACGATGAGTTAAAGCAATTAAAAGACATATTTTCTTACAGTACTGGCTGGAGTGGAAGTCAGAAATTAGATCAAAGGGCCAAAAAATAAAATCATTCAATGAAGGAACAGCCGATAAGGATTTCGACCCCCCAAGCCCACTCTCTGCTCTTGAGGAGCAGTTGTATCAATTCCTTGATGTGGACACGCTTGTATCGGAGGATGAAGATATAGATGAAGAGGTGGTGCAGAGGGATGTAAGTAAAAGTAGACACCTAACCCCCGAAGGGTTGAGCAGAGCTGTACCTAATAATACACTCACATTTTACCAGTTATGTGTAAGTGCCTTGACAAGCGGGGCGAGCCGCGAGACCAGTTACCAACCGGACCATAATCCTGACTTCGTAGCTGCTACTGAGATATTCCGGGTGGAGAATTTATACCCAATAACATTTTGACTTGGGAAACGAATTCACGACCTCATGCCCGGCAGTCACTTGCGACCACCAGATCAATGAGACTGCTTGGTTTACTGATGATCCTTGATTTTTTGCAGCAGATATTTCAGCAGCTCGAAGCCTGCATTTGGGCCCGGTTAGTGGTAATAGTCATCCCTACTTTTACATATAGGTCACTGGAATATATAGGTACCTTTGTCAGTGGGCAATGAGAATCTATTTCAAGTTAAAGTGTCTTTTAAAGCTGATTAAAAAAAAACTCTTCTGGAATTACAAGCGAAATGTTACGTTTATAATGTAAAAAATTAAAATAACTTAAGATTATGTACGATTCTGCAGAAAAAAGTGACTTTCGCTCAACGAGAAATGATGTTTGCATTTATGAAAGCGCACCCAAGTTTTGGAAAAGGTCAAATCACAGGTCCGATTGCACCAAAAATAAAGTGGGTTCTGTTAAAAAAGTTGGCAAACGAACTCAATGCGATGGGGCCCGTTACCAAGACACCGTATAAATGGCTTAAAGTAGGTATATCTGTTATTTATTAATATAATTATATTATTATTCTCCTGAAAAATCAGCCTATGTTTTATCTGACGGCTGGGCAGATGTGAGAGAAGGGATTCACACAACCGTTTCAAAAAAATATTATTTGCGTTCGATAGCCCTATAGGCTTTAACGTCATGCTACGGCCCTTAGGAGCCGAGCAATAAGAAAAGAGACAAACTGCGAGTGAAACCGCAAGGCTAGTTATTTAATATTTCTTGTATTTCAGTCGTGGCAAGATTGGAAGTCAGATACGAAAGCAAAATGGTATAAAATTAGCCATTTCAAGCTATCGGAAGCCAATTTGCATGATTATGATCGCTGCCCGGTACCGCTTAGCCCACTAGAGGAAAAACTACTGGTATTTTTTGGTTTTGGCCAAATGAAAGACACAGACGAACAGATACAGGTAATTATTACAAGTATCTACTTCTTGCTACCTACCGTGCACAAAAGCCAGTAAATATTTAACTTTTGTTTATTTTCAGACTAGGCAAGACACCTTAGAAAGACAGCCAAAAAATAAATCAGAACTGACAGAGTGGCCAGCGTTACAACCACAGCTGCAAAAAAATATTAATGAGTCAGAGACACCTGTGCCAGGACCGTCTAATAGTCAGAAATATGGATTGACTTTTGAAGGTATTTTTAAACATACCTAATGTTACCACTGCTGTGACATCGACGCACAAGCGAATACCACGAATTTAGTACATAATTCCGAACGTACATAGAAATATCACGTAAGTAGGCTGTTGTCTTTTTAGTGGGGGAAAGGGCGAGGCCAAAAGAAAACGTGATATTCGTTTGTCCGTCGATGTCACCCTGTATAACGCAATGTAACGTCTTGTATTTGTTTATACCCTCTAGCCCCCGTGTTCACAAACATTCGTTCGGAGATTGGATTTCGATTCGATTCAGAAAGTCAATGTCAAAATATTTTTGGCGTAACGAAATCGAGCGTTATGGGCAGATTTACCGAATCGAAATGTCAGAACAAGCTTTCGAATTTTGTCCCATAATGAAATATTTTAATGTAGCTTTATTTTAATCCATATTTCCTTATGTTACAGACGCTTTTGAAATGGAATACCCAATTAAGTTAGAGTCGCCAGACCTTGTGAATTCTGATGACCCTCTAAATATTCAAGAAGAGCTTTTACACCCTGATCCACACACTCCTAAGCCAGAAGAGGAACAAGAAATTGAACAGCCAAGTATGTATTTTTTAGCTTTGATTTGGATAAACAACGCAGCATGCCTTCTTCTTTACTTCTCCATTACTTGTCAGTCGTCATATCAATCACATGCTTTTCTAGCCATATCGTTCTGCACACAGTAATAACGACGACGACCAAAGATACCATGAATGGACTGTGTGAAGGATGATAATATATAGTAACTAAGGCTAGGTACTTTTATTTTAGAAATTAAATTAGTGCAAAAAAATCTTGAAAGTTTGAAACAAAATCGGATTTAAATAGGGAAGAAACATATTTTGGGATGGAAGTCGTGGGTCACAGTTAGTAACTACAAATATTGTTACAGCACAAATAGCTTCAACATCATCAAGAAGAAGACGTTTCAGAAGAGTATTTAGAAAGCCCCGCACTCAAACTAGACTGGACACATTGAACCACATCACAGTGAACGAAGTCAAAAAGGCTTTAATAGAAAAGAATGCAATCAAAAAAAAGTTTTACGCAGATTATATGGTTGAAATACGGAAGCAAACCCAAGCACTAGTAACAATAGCAAATAAATTGACGAATAGATAAAAATGCGGTAATTTTCCATAAATTATAGATTTCTGTTTTTGTTTAGTTTTTTTTAGAGGCTGTTATTTTTATTTCCTTGGTCTTAACGTTTATGACGACAGGTAAAATAAATGTGAAAGGACTGCATATCTGTCTTGACTTGATTGTTATTTTCTATTGTGAATTGTGATACAAAGAAGTAGATACGGAAGTTAGGACTACTTAATAATAAAGATTTTTTAAAGATTCTAAATAAAACTTCCTGAATGTATAAGGAGTTTTATTTGGATTTATCCCAATGAAAAAAACGACATTGTAAGTATTATTTCTGGCTTCTGCTTAACAGTAGGTACTATCCTGTGGGTACCTTGAGTGTAAGGTCTCTAGCCAGGGCATAAAAAACTTATAAACTAATTGAGAGCGTGCTAAGGCTGGTACCACGGGGTACGAGCCTCGGCTAAAGGTGTCATTGGAGATGGCAGATTGGCAGCATTAACTGAAATAAAAACTTATAAACTACTAGCTGATGCCCGCGACTTCACCCTTGGTAATATAAATATACTAAAACCTTCCTCGAGAACACATTCCTCCATTCCTTCTATACATTGGTGAAACCAGCATGAAAATCAATGCAGTCGTTTTTGAATTTATGGCGAACAGACAGACAGACACGGCGAACAACTTTGTTTAATAATATGTACTAAAGTGACAGCGTGCTAAGGGTACCCCCTTTGGAGTACACGTACAGTCATTGCCCACGCCCAGCATTATCTGAACTCGCGTATTAAGAAGAAGAGGGCGAGTGGTGTGAGGAGAGGAGTCGGGTAATGCTGAGTACTGAGTGAACGAGACTCGGCTTAAGGCTTCACTGGGTGTGGCAGCAGCAAGGAGCAAGCTGGATCTTGAGTGAGATGAGTGACGGCTAGATTAACTGCTATCTTTAGTACTTACAGTCGCTATTCTGGTCGTCGAAAGCCGCGTGGACAAGTGCACGAAACCTCCCCGTGGTTCTCAACGCACGAACACACCACTCACAGATCATGCAGTCTGGATGAGTCACCTGATAATTTGAAACACAATAAAAGCCGTTATTCACAAACACTTCGATTCGACAAGTCACATATGATTATCTTTTTTGAAATTACGAAAGTGAGCGAGATAGACATACGACTTGTCGAATCGAATCGAAGTGTTCGTTTCGAAATCGAAGCAACGAATTCCGAATTCTGAATGAAACGGTCTGAATGTTGGGTCAGTGGGTCGTCTTAGGGGCGGATTTTTAGGAGTTAGAGTATACGCATAGGGGCACTATGAGCAGCAAAGAAAACAAAAAAAAAAAATTTTAGATAAAAAAAAAAATCGGGACTTATTCTCTAATTATTTTGACTGATATGGGTCTAATACAGGTGTGTTAATGTGTCATAGCTGTTGACCTGTTGGTTCTCTAATTCTTAAATGTATTAATACATTCACAGCTGGATATATACCAACTACAAAGATTTACCTCAGCATCCGAATCTGCGTCATCTTCAATTCTACGACCCTCACTAGCTCATTTAATCATCTGCCTAGCCTTTCCAACTATAATAGGGGTCGGCTTCCAGTCTAACCGGCAGCCGCTGAATACCAGTATTTTATATAGAGCTGCTGGCTATCTGACCACAACCCAGTTAGTACTGAGTAATACGATACCACTTTAGTTAGACTGGTTGTCAAGACTTTCGGGATATTTGACAGTCGTAACAGGTAGTCAGTGGGACTACCTGTTACGACTGTCAAATATCTAGAAATGACAGCCGGGACCAACGGCTTAACATGCTTTCCGAGGCACAGAGGAAACTCTGTATGTAATATATGGTCATCCATCCACAGTCCAACCTAGGCAAGAGCGGCTTAACCTCAAGATTGATCCGCGCGGCTGTGGCTCGCACGAAGACTTCTCTTTACCTTAATTCCAAAACAGTCATTAAGTAGCTGGTCATATCGCTCCTCAACGCCTTGCCAGACATAGGTGTCTCCGAAGTACCTCAGGTTGTTGTCGCCACCACAGAGGCGGCAGCAGCGCCCTGGGACTCCGTCACCATCGCCTGATGCGTGTGCGTGATTTGGGATGGAATCCTGGATTATTTAATATTAGATGGTTATACGCATGACTATTAAAACTAGGTACTCTATCGTTTAGTCGTACTGCTTAAATAGCTTATATTCATAAACAATCGAATCGAAAATGTCGTATCAAACGACATATTCGATTCGGTTTCTCGATTCGAAAAAAGATAGACATACGACTCAACATAATTCGATTGTTTGTGAATAGGTAGCTATGCTGGGTAAAAACCCCCACCATCCTTTTCATCTGTCCCTCTTCAGTGCCACATCTTGCTAATTCCTAAAGAAGACATCCAAATAGTCCCGCTATCTCCTAAGCAGTCTGTTGCAGTCCCGTTTCGCGGTTTCAGGGAACCATTATCATCTTTCTCCCATGATACTTGGAGTCGGTGTAGTGTAATACTTTTTTTTTTGCAATTCCTTCATGTCATTATCTTTTTACTTTCTTAACATTGCTCATACAATCCATTAATACTTTCAGCCTATAATCAATGTCTACACTGCTGAGAAACAGGCCTCGTTTCTGCGTTATAGTGTAGGTGTTCAGTGACTTGACAGTTTCCTCACGATGTTTGTCATAACTTGATCGGGAGCAGTCGTGATGAAATAAATTACACAAATCAAAGTTTAGCCTGGCCTTAGCAGACTACTGCTGAGATAGGTGACTTTATCCAAAATGCCTGTGCAAGATACCGGAAGCCGGAAAATGATCCTAAGATACCTAATCGGGAAAAGTTGCTACTAATGGTTTAGAACAGATCTTAGGTAAGCAAAGATTATTACAGCGGTACTTACATCGCAAAATAATTCATACAATTTCTGAGAAGTGTACAAGACATTCATTTTGGGCTTTCGTCTAAAAAATAAAGATCGGAAAAAAATGCTTACAAATTATTTGAAATATACACATAATTTTGCAAACTTCTAACTAAAAACGTACTATTAGTAGTCAAAAGAAAACTTATTAACAAAATGGCCAACCATTGTACGGCAAAATAATTTCAAAAATGGTCCATTTTTTTTAAAAGTCATGTGAACACAAAACTGAAATGTTACAAGAAGCTTTAAAGCCAGCTCATGGAACTATTAAGTTCTACAGATTTCATAAGATAGTGTGTCAGCAAATTATACCGCTAAAAACCTTTACCGAAAACAAGCGTTGCCAATCTGCCACGTCGGACCTGCGGTTGTTCGAAAGAGATACCGCGGCCTTGGCACAAGGACTAAAAAGGAACATGGGTAATTTTTAGTCAGTAGAAGTCAGACACTTCCTACAGAGCGAGAGGAGTCATTTGATGATTTCCCAACCCCTAAACAAAAAGGCGGGACCTCGAATAAGGTTGGCAGCACTTGTAATCGGGTGGCAACACTTGTAATTATGTCATTTACGCTTGACATTTTTATTTTTTGACACTGTCAAACAAAGCAACGCAAGCTGTTGTTTACGAAAAATATTGTTCGTTGTATTTGTGTTATTTTATCGTTTTATTCATTAAAACATCTTTAAAATCAGTGACGTCAAGCAAATAAAAGTCTTTCCAATGAAATAATGTTATATCACCACCGTACAATTCACTAAAACGAAAACAAAGATTGCACAACTGTTTAACACTGTAACCTTGTTAGAAATCATCAAACATGGGTGGAAAAGCAGAAAAAGGTACTCCAAAATACATCGCGAACAAGATAAAAGCTAAAGGCTTGCAAAAACTACGATGGTATTGCCAGATGTGTGCGAAACAATGTCGGGATGAAAATGGTTTCAAATGCCACACTATGTCTGAGTCTCATCAGAGGCAGTTGTTACTATTCGCTGATAACCCCAATAAGTACCTCGACGAGTTCTCCGCGGAGTTCTCTGACGGATATTTGGAACTACTTCATCGACAATTTGGTACTAAAAGAGTAAATGCCAATAAGGTGTACCAGGAGTATATTTCTCATAGGTATGTAGCTTTTTCTTGATATGTTGTATTTTAGTAGATAGGGAAGTGTTATATCTTAATGTATAGGTGTCGTTAGAAGTAATAAAGAGGTTTTATTAAGAAAATAGGGTAATTTTAGTACCTACATCAATAGAAACATGTAAAATAACAAATGTGCTGCTTTTTTTATTGTATTAGCCTGCACTGTCCCACTGCTGGGCAAAGGCCTCTCCCAATTCCTGTAAACCTTCCTGTATTCCTGTTGTTGTTTGTAAATGCACCTATGATACAGGAGAAATTCCTAGTGAGGGGCAATGTTTAAAAAAAAAAAAAGAATAATTCCTTCCAAAAGCTCTTTTCAAGAAAAGAACTGCATATTGTTTGTAGTATATACCATAATCAATATTCAAGCCCAGCAAAAAGTTTGCAGCAATAACTTTGGCCCTGTGGTGGCCATATTAATAGTGACAGCAATAGTGTTTTAGAAAAATTCAGGTGTATTTAATATCAAGCCAGTCTCGTTGTAACTCGCATCTACCGGCAACTATCATGAAAACTCAATAACTTGTTTCAGAGACCATTCCCACATGAACGCAACCCAATGGGAAACCCTCACCGAGTTTGTCAAATGGCTGGGTCGTGAAGGCAAGTGCATAGTGGACGAGACAGAGAAGGGATGGTTTGTGGCATACATTGATCGAGACCCGGCTGCTATAGCCGCGGCAGAGGCTAAGACTAAGAAAGAGAAGATGGATAAGGATGATCAGGTAAAAATGAACAACACCTAATTTATATGTTTTTTTAAACTTTACCCCACACTAGGAATTTCTCCGTTGTGCGTTCGCAGACATTTAGACTCACATACACAAATATCGTGCAAATATAGTCGCAGGCAACCGGTGAATGCAAATGGCAGGTTAGTGCGTTCTATGGGGGAAGCCTTTGTCCAGCAGTGGTCTTATGGCTGATGATGATGATGACACAAATCATCTTTTCCAAAACCTATGTTGAGAGTGGCTTCCAGTCTTACCAGATGCAGCTGAGTACCAGTATTTAACATGGAGCGACTGCCTATCTGACCTCCACAACCCAGTTAATAAGACTTATAAGACTGTTGGTCTCCCTGTAACAACTGCGAAAGATCTATATATGGAAGCCAGGACCAACAGCTTAACGTGCTTTCCGAGACAGAGAAAACTCGATATGTAATGGGCGGTCACCCATCCACAGACCAACCTAGGCAAACGCGGCTTAACCTAAAGATTGACCCGAGTGGTAGTTTTTATAAAACCAAAAAGCTATGACTAACATAGTCATATTTTCTGCCTTCCACAGGAGAGAATGCTAGAATTCATTCAGAAGCAAGTGGAACGTGGCCAAAAGCAGACCTCTGATGAAGGACCTTCTTACTCCGAGTTCCACCGTGAGAGCAGTCAGGAGAAAGTTGTGCTGAGTCTGAAGAGGAAGACTGAGGGTAAGAACATTTGTTTTTCAGATATATACTAGCTGATGCCCGCGACTTCACCCTCGTGGATGTCGTAAATTATATACTAAAACCTTCCTCGAGAACCTCTTTAACCATTGTTGAAAACAGCATGAAAATCGGTGGAGCAGTTTTTGAGTTTATCGCGAACAGATAGACAGACGCAGCGGAGGACCTTGTTTTATAATATGTAGTTATAAATAAGCTCTTTTGTATTTTGCCATTACTGCGACTCATCATCTTTTTGGCTTTTTTCTAACCATTTGGGGGTCAGCTTCCAAATTCAGCTGCATCCGGTAAGATTGGAAGCCTACCTCAACATGTTTGGGAAAGGCTATAGGCAGATGATAACTATGTATCAAACACCTAATGACCTATTGTGGTCTGGAAAAAAACTGTCCATCAAAGTTTTTAATGAGCAGTGGTATCGGCTCTAACTTAGAGTCGTAGTTTCGAACCCAGACAGGCACATTACTTTGTGTAATTTATAACATCACCACTGATCTGAAAAATGTGATAAGAAAACATCGTGAGGAAACCAGTATGTCCTAGAATCAAAATGGCAGATTATGCTTATTGTTTACAGAAAAGAAACCAGACTCATTGCCAGCATCAGCCCTAAAACTGAAGCTAAAAGAAGAGTCTGCTAAAAAGCAGAAATACTTTGAAGATACTAAGAGCAAACGATCTGCTTTAGATGAAATTATAAAGATGGAGGAAAAACGGAAGGAAGTAGCTAACAGGTGAGAATTTAATACATTACATCAAGCCTGCAATCCCCGAAGGCTTAGGCGGCGTCCTAATAGGGGATCGGACTGGGTCAAAATAATGTGATTCTGTTTAGTCCGTAAGTTAGATTATCGAAAAATATTGAATACGTGTTTTTTGTTTTATCAAATCAATAAAAAATGACGAAGATAAAACGCGTCAAAGATCTTGGAATGGGGCTTGAAACGTCACTTGTGTCGTCAAAATGTACTATCATATGACGTCACACGAGTTTTCGAAGCACTGTATCGTCTTCATTTTAAGTTTACGTGAAAAAAGAAAAAATACGTGTCCAATAATTTTTGGAAATCTATCTGACGGACTAATTAGTTTTTTTTTGTCCGATCCCCTATTGGCTGCGGTCGTACAATCGAACGATGCGTTCATCGTCGTGCGATGAAAATGATCGTACGATGGTCCAACCTGGGCCGGCAGTCTCTACAGAGATAAAGACAAAATCGCTAACTTTCGATTGCTAATTACCTACCAACAAATAAATTCGGTTGCAATAATGATGCTTGCGAGAAACGCATCTTGGATGTAGAGACTTGCTTTACTCGCAAGCATCATTATTGCAACCGAATTTATTCGTTAGTAATTAAGGATTGAAAGTTAGCGATTTTGTCGTTATCTCTGTCGAGACTACCGGCCTAACTGGTGTCCTAATTGGCAACGCACGATCGTACGACCGGACGATGCGTTCTCTCGCATCTCGACTCACCTTTGCCGTCCCCCGCCCCCCGCGTTCTGCTCGCGCGATGACGCGTGACCAATCAGAAGAGCGTACGATCGTTTTAAGCATTTCACTGTGATCGCACGATCACTTGCAAGCTCTATTAGGACAATATAAGTTTTTAAACTGACATGGTCACTGACACAATAACCAAACAATAACACAACACACAAACACGAACAACAATCAAACAACTCGACACAAACAAACAATAATCAAACATGGTAAATATCCCGTTTATGATATTAATAGTAGTGTCTATTAGGACACACTGAAGAAACTAGTGTGTTTAATCTCGTTGTACGACAGGAACGCATCGTTCGATCGTACGAGCTTTGCCAATTAGGACGCCGCCTTAGGCGGAGGTGAACTTAATAGCATTTTTTAAATGTTTTTATGGGAGCAGCGGTGGCCCAGTGGTGGCGGCCCCGACTTAAGAATAGTACCTAATTCGTGACTTCGAACCCAGGCGGCGCATTTCTTTGTCCACCACTGCTCTAAAAACGGTGAAGGAAAACATCGTGAGGAAACCGGCATGTCTTAGAACCAAAACATTCGAAGACATGTGACATCTACCAACCCGCACTGGGCACGCGTGGGGGATTACTTTGAACACTCGACCAATTAGGCAGTCTAATAGCATTATTTGGATAGGTACTTTTTTAATGTTTTATCATCATCATCATCAGCCTATAATGTTCCCACTGCAGGGACTCAGGCCTCCTCTCTAGGAGAGGGATGGGCTATAATCTACCATGCGGGCCCGGTTTCCTCACTATGTTTTCCTTCACCGTTTTGAGAACAGTGGTGATGAAATAAATTACACAAAGTAATGTGCCTGACGGGGTTCGAACCCACGACTCACTGTTCGTAAGTCGGGGCCGCCATCACTGGGCCACCACTGCTCTCGATGCGTTCGAATCTTTGCGATTCTTGTTACTACGAAATAATATTTCCACAATAATTATTACACTTAATTCTTAAATTCACACAATATATTTTCCGTGTAGTCAGAAACCACAGAACGTCATCTACTTAAATACTCCTTTCATCTCGTGCACATTGAAACATCTACTCATACTCGCACACTGATTCATCATCTTCACGCCCGTACCCCCTGTTATTTGGGGTCGGCGGAACACGTCTTCCATTCCCCCTGATAGTCGTCACGTTATCATTTATTCCTTTTTCCTTCATATCACCCCTCACACACTCCATCCATCTTTTCTTTGGTCTTCCTCTCCCTCTCCATCCATCCACATTTATATTCATAACTTTTTTAGTCACATGCGATTCATCCCTCCTCATCACATGCCCATACCACGACAGTCGATTCCCTTTTAACTTTTCTGTAATTGGCGCAACTTTTAAACTTCTATATATATAAAAGGAGAACTGACTGGGTGACATATCAACGTACAGCCGAAACTACTGGGGCTAGGAATGTGAAATTTTGCACACGGCTTCCTATTATAATGTAGGGGAGCACTAAGAAGGGGTTTTTGGAAATTTAACCTTTAAGGGGGTGAAAAGGGGGATGAAAGTTTGTATGGAAAATCGTCACTTTTGTAGTTGAACCGACATCCACGCGGGCGAAGCCGTGGGCAAAAGCTAGTCCTCTTATATACACAGACAGACACTGGTTGCGAGTACTAATAATTCTGATTCTTATACATTCTCTTACAGAAAAGACTACTGGATCTGTGAGGGTATAGTAGTAAAGATCACCACAAAGTCTTTAGGCGACAAGTTCTACAAGAAGAAAGCGGTGATAGAACAAGTAGTGGATAAGTACTGCGCTCATGTGAAGTTGACCGATGATAATACTAAGCTTAAGCTTGATCAGGTGAGATGGTCGTTTGTTTAATTTATTTATTTACTAGCTTTTGCCCGCGACTTCGTTCGCGTGGAATAGTGACTTCCGGCAGATTTTTGGTTTATCTCGCGAAAAAAAAAAAAACTATCCTATGTCCTTTCTGAAGTTCCAAACTATGTCTGTACCAAATTTCATCAAAATCCGTTCAGCCGTTTAGGCGTGAAAGAGTAACAGACAGACAGACAGAGTTACTTTCGCATTTATAATATTAAGTATGGATTGCAGACATTTTAACCACACGCAAGCAAGTGCACTAATAGGGTAGTTGACAAAAAAAAAAAAAATTAGTCTGTCAGATAGATTTCCAAAAAATATTGGACACGTATTTTTTCTTTTTGCACGTCGACCAAAAATGAAGACGACAAAGTGCTTTAAAAACTCGTGTGACGTCACATCTCACTACATTTTTTACCACGTAGTGTAGTGCCGTCAAAAGCCCCTACTCATGATCTTTGATGCGTTTTATCTTCGTCAAATTTTATTAATTTGATAAAACAAAAAACACGTATCCAATATTTTTCGAAAATCTATATGACTCCACATATTGGTTGGCTGAAGACGGACGCCGAGGCTGGAAGACTTTTCATAATTATTACATTGAGGGCTGGTTCGAGGAAAAAAGAACTATTGGAAGAAATTAGGGGAGACCTTTGTCCGGCAGTGGACGTCTTTTGGCAGAAATTATGATGATGATACAATATTTTACAATCTGATAATTAATACTTGCCCCTCCTATTTCAGAATCATTTAGAAACAGTAATCCCGTCGACGGGCCGCACCGTCCGGTTCGTGAACGGCGCGTACCGTGGTTCTGTAGGACAACTCAGGAGACTTGATGTAGACCATTTTTGCTGTGATGTTGAGGTAATTTATGTTATTGTTTAATTTTTGAAGCGGTACTTACTGGCTCCTGTAAGGTATTATGGCTCGTATGTATGGCAAAAATGAAGAATTAGTAGTGTTCCACGAGCGCCTCAAGGAGATGTCAGCAAAGAGGGGCTCGCAAAGGCCGACGCCCGTCGGGGCTGTGGATTATCGAAAGAGCATATCGCGGCCTCGGCACAAGGGCGAAGAAGGAACATGGGTTGGTTTTTAGTCAGTAGAAGTCTGACACTCCCTTCCGCTCTACCCAAGAGATGATTTTCCACACACCAAAAAAAAAAAGGTATACCTGCAACTATCGCCAGTGATGTTAAGTTCTCATGTAATAACGGGCGGGCCTATTGCTATCAATTGGGCCCAAATTCAGACTCCGTAGCTATTGAGAAATAAATCTCGGCGTTGCCACGTTGTATAGCAACGTTAAGCCTCTGACCAAGGTAAAGGCTAGCCCTTGGGTCCAGGGAAATGTCAACTAAAACGTTTGGAAAATGACACAAGTTTTTAACTAATTAAATTAGTTTTTCTATTACAATTTTCAGATTTGCGAAGGCCTGCTAACCGGGCGCGTCGTCAAAGGCGTTCAATACGAAGACATCAGCAAACTCGCATCGTGACACGACTCACACTTGCATTATAATATGCTCCGCGCCACGAAAAGCTAACATTTTTGTAACCAAAGTAGGTATTTCTAAGTCTGCCTTACTATTCCCAAACCACTGTAACTCCTGTATGCCAGAATCAACAGTGGCGACCACAAGAAAAGCGCCGAGACAATGAAGCTCGACGAAGTCCCAGAGAAACGATTTAACTGTCTTGGATCCCGCAACGAAATTAATGAGAAAAGAATAGCGGAGGAGTAGGAAAACATAATTTCCATTTCCCTCCATATCAGCAGGAGACAGAACAGAACAAGGCCAATAGGCACACAGGGACGTATACAACTGGGATAAGCCCAGTTGAATAGCACCACAAGTTCATCATCAGGCCTAGGTTGGGCTAGGCTAGTCTTTTCCCAACTATGTTGGGGTCGGCTTCCAGTCTAACCGAATGCAGCTGAATACCAGTATTTTACATGGAGCGACTGCCTATCTGACCTCTTTCAAGTTACTCGTTTACAAACATTATAGGTTGTCGTGGTGCGGAGTATAGAAATTAATATTAATGAATTGTAATTTTAATAAATATTTAGTTTTATAAGGAGATGAGACTTTTATTTACTTCATTACTTAGGTACATAAGCTCACGCCTTTTTCCATAGGCCCAACCACACCGGCGAAGATACTGAGAATAAATCAATTTAAAATAAACCTTAACTCCTATGACATGCGGTTGAAAACGGCATGCGACGCGAGACGCGCGCGGTGAGCCGTCAAGCTGCCACGAGAGCAGACGCGCTCCACTGCTCCGGTCGGCGCCGAACGCGAACTTCATCGCGCCTCTGATTGTGGCGTGCGATCAAGAACCGTGCTTCGCCGCGCCTCCGCCGGTGTGCGTTGGGCCATAAGGGTAGGCAGACACAACGGCACCTGTTAGTGCTACGATCCTTACTTACTATTAGTTTGCCCCAACAAACGTCATGACTTTTCTGTATTGGATAACGATAACAGCGCCACCTACAGGGTCCAATTGTAATTCTACACAATCCAGAGAATCCCGCTCAAACCCACTCGTTCGATCGACACCTATTAGTTCATATTTTGTATTGCTTAGCTATGGAAGAGCGGGGCTCCCCAACACAGGCATTACTTGCTTACAGGGGAGCTCCAAACACAAATATTGTAAATGTAAACTTGTTGAAGCAATAAACTTGTTGAAGCAATAAACCTATGGCATCCCGTCGGGGCCGCAGCCTCGGCACAAAGGGCTAAGAAGGAATATGGGTGGTTTTTAGTCAGTACAAGTCTGACACTCCCTACTGCTCTGCCCAGAGCGGGAGGAATCATTTGATGATTTCCCACCCTCCAAAAGAAAAGTGGCTATAATATTTTAGCTAGCCGATATTGTCCCACTGCTGGGCAAAAGCTTCTCTACTTTTCTTCCAACAGTCACGATTTTGTAAAAATTCTTTCCCATTTTCAAGGAAGACATCCATCGTCCCGATCTCCTTCGTGGTCATGTGACAAGGTGATTTTTTCGTATTACCAAGTTACCATGTTGTAGATGTAGTAGTCAATGTAAGCAGTCACTCCATATGAATACTGGTATTTAGTTGCATCTGGATAAACTGGAACCAGACATAACATCACGACTGTACTCCCCAAAGAGTTAGGCAAAGCTTTCGCCAGTTTAATCCCATGTAGTGAAGCTATTAAAAACCCAATAACACTGCCCGACCCGGGAATCAAACTCAGGACCTCAAACTCATCAGTCGCGCTTGCGACCAATAGACAAAACGAGGCTGTCTACTATTGGAAGCAGATTCCAACATAGTTGGGAAAACACTAAGAAGATGTCTTTCTCTGGTTTAAAGTAAGGACAGGTGAAAAATAAAACTTCATATTTAAGCATCAAAAAATCATTATATTCTTTCTAAATATATATTTTTAAAACATGCTCTCTAGATTATAATATAAACCACGCTTTATTTCATACTTTTACTTGTTCTTATAGTTTTAAATACATAAGTACGCTAAGTATATAATTATTTATGTTTAAAAATATAGTTTTTATCATTATTTTGAGGCACTATGGTTATAAATTGTAGGTTATTGACAAAAAATTGGGTATTACAGAATTAAAGATGGGACATATACCTACATTTACAAATAATATTTTTTTTAATTGGTAAGCTAGTAGCAAATTCTTTTTTTTAATACATTCAAAAGGCACTTTTAAAGGAAGATTTGGATCTGGTCATTACTTATTTTATATTTTACAAATACAAGGCAATTTTACACCGTTATACTTGGTATATTTCACAAAACGGTCCTTTCTACATTTTCAACTTTTAATTGAAATAAAATATTAATAAATTTAAAAACAGAGGATTTAAAAAATAAAAACATGCCACAATTTCTGTAAAAAAATCATTTATTTACGAAAATTATCGAAATAAATGCTTAAAATAAAAAAAATCAAAATACATAGAATTATAGAAACTTTTAATAATATTGTAATAATTACGTTTTACATACCGTGATGCGTGCGATTTTAACGTTAATATAAAATATAAATGGCTAACAAATATTGCCATGCCAAAAAATTATAAGTACATTAAACAACTGGCAATACACATAGAAACCGCGGCCGCCATTTTTGACCATAAACTATTTATTTTAGTTTTTTTTAAGCTAATTTAGCCAATTTCGGTGCTAAGGACCCAGAATTATCCCGTCGGGGCTGCCTCATAACTGGTTTAGTTTGAAAAACACTATATTTTACAGTATAACATGACCTCTCTTTGCATAGATTTCCTTTACAAAAAGAGATCTTCATAAACTGTTTTTTTATACTTTGGTCGTTGTGCGTATAAAAGCAGATGTTGTTTTAAAATGTGGATACAATGGCTGTTTCTGGTTTCAACGTGTATTGCTTATAGCATAGAGATTAAAGACGGCGGTATGACGATTTTTAATTATTGAAAATAGAATATTTATGATTTCACTAAATTATTTTAATAGACTCAACACTTAATTTGGAAATATTTAAATTCAAATTGATGATATATTTAATTATAATGATTTATAAAATTGACTTATGGTTCTGTCGAAATATTGTGGTATGGATGGATGGATACAAAAAGATATTAAACTTAAACTTCGTGTCCGAAGCTACCTACGTATTTTCCGCAAACGGAAATTGTCAAACGTAGTGTTCCAAGAGCAGGTTTTCTAACAATTACAGAATTGCCATCTTTAACCAAAATGCATTAAAAAACTCAACAAAATCTAAATTCTAAAAGCTACTTTTGTTAATACACAAAATGCTTCGATTATAAAATCTATTAAAAATATTTAATATTATTAAAATACTATTATTATAATAATAATTTTGTTTCATGCATCTAGTATTTTTTATCTGTGCGATACTTTTAATATTATTACAAAAAGGCACAATTATATTCTGCCTGGCGAAAGTTTTATAATTAAAATTATTTATCGTAGAAATAGCACGGTTTTATTTTTAAAATTATTTAAAAGCATGTTAAAATCAGCTCAATGTCAAAAATATGATTTATTTATTAAAAATCCTCGGTTTCTGACACTTTGACAAACATCTTGTAAGCCATGCAAGCTAGTTTCATCATCAACTTCGTATCCTTGTCCCAATTTCCTCTGTCGTAAGGGCTGTCATATTATCCAGTATTAACTGGGTTGTGGAGGTCAGATAGGCAGTCGCTCCATGTAAAATACTGGTATTCAGCTGCATCCAGTTAGGCTGAAAGTCGATCCCAATGTAATTAGGAAAAGGCTAGGTAGATGACGAGCTTAAACATTCGTTGCATAATTCAGATTGTTGAAAATGTCTTATGCAATTGAGATGCAGATTACATTCTTTAGGCTTACTTCCATACTCAGAGACAACACTTAAGGTGAATGCGACAAGGTAGCCCGCAAAATTCGAATTACTTTTTTTTGCAATTTTACTGTCATGCCAGTGTCAGGTTGTATGTTAAATAAAATAGGATTCGCGACTGTAAAAATGTGACTTTACTGAGTAATAATCACCAATACAACCGTCTCAGTTCATATAATATAAGTCTCTTGAGTGACTATTATTTTGATGAAAAAGGCATTGCAAAAAACGTAAGAAAATTTTGATTTTCGCAGGCTATCTTGTCGCATTCACCTTAACCTCCTCACTACAGGAACCACTTTTTATGTCAGATTTAATTCATATTCAGGATTTAAGCTCTATGGGGGTTACTTTAGAAGTGAAAAAATACTGAAAAAAATCTACTCCTGAAAAAATGGGTTTTTTCTTATGTCCTTCTATTAGGACAGTTGCAGGCTACTGAGGTAGGCTACTGACTTCTATGTACTGTATACAAGACAATTACAGCCAACTAGTTTATATTATTTTAGATTAAAATAAGACTAGCCCTTATAATAATCAATGTTTTATTGCGTTTTGACATTTTAATGTAACAACACCACGGACTTGTTGTAAATCCAACATGTGACTGCTAAATTGCCATCTGCTCGTGCTTTTATCCCTTGGCTTTTTCATGAAAGTTATCTTCTTCTAATACATATTTTTTGTGTATTCAGATTCCCATAGTAGCCCATGTAGTTTGAAACCCTTTGCTCAATATTTGATCATACGATTGGATGGTAGTGAAACAACGATAAAAAAGAAGTGGTGGTCTGGTGCAAGTGCTTCCGTACTTCCGCCACTTCAATATAATTTTTCATTTCCTCAACTGTAAGACCAACAGAATCTACCTTGGAGATGTACATTGTTCTGTTTGTACACTCAACCATTCGCGTATGTATTTGGTCATCTCTATAACGTTCAAAAAACTGTTCAGATGTTCATCCATGATCGAAATTTGGCATGTATGTTGGTTCATGAAGATTAGTTCCATGAGTATTAATATGCCCACTTTATAAATTCACAAGGTCATGTGGAGATGGTGTTTGTGTGCGATCTGGCTAAGCTGGCCTTCGAGGACGACGAGTAGATCTTCCTGGCCGTAAACCAAAGCCAGAAGTCTGTCGTATTACAGAACAAGTTGATGAAACTGGCGATCAATTGAATAATCACTGGATTCATGCCATCTATGCTTTTGTGAATCCTGGGAGGGTTTACAATAAGGGGGTCTTAGTAGTCTTCATTGCTGACAAAATGACATCACATTTTGTCAGAAATACTAAGATTTTCGCATCAGAACAGGTCAAAACATATTGTAAATAAAAAAAAATATTTACTTAATTCACTGACAAGTACCTTCACAGAGGACATAAGAACAGTTATTTGAGCAGTAGTACTCTGCAAGGTTCCTAAATACAGGACATAAAACTTTGATCTTCAATGACAACAAAATAATGATGAAATCCTAGTGAATATCGATAAATCAGACTAAATCTACTATTCGTTAACGTAATTTGCATAGCTATTGATAGCAATAGCGACATTTTTATAAGATTCTAGGAGATTGAAATTACCCTTGCCAAAGTGTACTCCGGTATGTCTCCATCTAGAAGCCATTTCAGAACAACTAACCTGCCATTGAGCTGTCAAATATTTTTTAACATGAAAAACAATCTTCACTAGTTATCACTACGTGTTTTTATTTTTCGCGACGTGAATATTTAACTGACAAGATTTTTTTGTTTTTTATGTTCTGTGGGTAGGACAAATTCAGTCAGGAGGTTAAGCTGATGTTTCTGAATGTCACAGTCAGAAACCGAGGTTCAAGTTAAACTTACCTACATACCGCACAGTTAAACGTTTAACTTTTAGTTAATTTGGATAAAATCTTCATACAAACGTCCACACGGAAGGCACAATGATCTGCTATAGTTTAAATAGATGTATTACTTACATACTAAAATATTACTTAAATCTGTTGGATTTTTGCTTTTAATTCAGTATTATATGATATTTTTTTCAACCCGAACAACATCGTGAGGAAACGACACGTCTGAGAACCAAAATATTCGAAGACATGTGACATCTACCAACCCGCACTGTGCCCGCGTGGTAGATTATAGCCCATCCCTCTCATAGAGAGGAGGCCTGAGTCCCTGCAGTGGGAACAATTATAGGCTGATGATGATGAAATGATTGTTTGTATATCAAAAATGGTGCTTTAAAATTATATTTTATTACTAATTCATTTAATTATTTATACATGTCATGATTGTGTTAAATTACTGTATTACGTCAGAATTATTAATTAATATTTAAAAGAATATTCGACTGGGATGTGATTCATGTTTTTTTCGTTTTATAAAATTTTACAACAACAACAGATAAGGCTATAATGAGAAACAGGCTATAATTATAGCCTTCAGCACCAAACATAACATTACGCCTGAAATTCCCGAAGTGTTAGGCAGAGCTTCAGTTATGTTTAAGTCAAGTAATAAGCGAGCGTGTGGGTCCAAAAGCCTAGGTTTTTATAAAAAGATATAGTTCTCAAAATACTGATTTAAAATCAAAATTCCAACCGATAGTTTCGTTAACAATTTCTTAAAATTATACGAAAACGATTTTAGTATATTCTTTTACTGTTACATGTTTGTACGTACTATTTAAATAGAAGAATATTTTTTCAATTGATGTTTTTTGTTAACTCTTCTTAAAATTTCATTTTCGACTTTAAAAGGAAGACATATTTTCGTCAGATTTTCTTTTACAGGAAGACTTGAATATCAAGAAAATTAACTCAGTTTTAGAACTTTTGTTCTTTAGTACATAATTATTTTTAAATCTTACCTTCCTAAAATGTAAATGATTACAATTTTCTTAATTTTATTTGATACTTTTACGTAAAATTCCTTTTTGCATTGTTACTTGTGGCCGATTTTTTCAAATTAGCCGTTTTTGAAATATAGAATAAGTTTTTTTCTGATTGGTATGCTTTAGACCTACAGCGTAAATACTTTTGCTGTGCTGTAAATTTATCTTTTTGTAATTTTGTAATTAGTAGCTTGGCAGAACATAGCGTGGTCTCCTCTCGACAAGAAAAATCGGGCTTGAAAGTCTGACAACCACGTTGTGGCTAAAAGCCGATCCCAACGTTGGGAACGGGCTGGGCAAGTGGGCAGATGGAATGATTGGTATCATTCATCACTAGAATTTTAATATCACCTATTTTTTTAAAGCATTCTGGATTTCGCTGCTTCTATACAGGATGTGAAGGCCACCGACTCCTTAGACTTAGTTTTTTGATTGGTATTATAAACCCTTGTGGCCAGCCAGACGCGTTCTGTAGTTTCTGCATAGCCCCCATGGGAAAAGGGGGTGAGTTTATGTATGAATGTATTACCTTCTCCCCCTAAAGCCCCTGTAACCATTTTTCTTGTTTAGAATTTATATCTGCCATGTCATATTGTCAGGAGCGCGGGAAGCTGATAGATGACGGACGCACAGATCATAAAGGAGTTGTAGAGGAGGCCTATTCCCAACAGTGGGGTATTCTGGGCTGAAATGATGATATCGTTTCCCCCCACATATTTTCTACCAAGCTGATGAATACATCAATGAGGTAGTTTACTGACTAAAAAAAATATGATTCTGTTTAGCCCGTCTGTTAGATTATCAAAAAATATTGGATACGTGTATTTTTTGTTTTATCAAATTAATATAAAATGACGTAAATAAAACGTATCAAAGATCGTGAACTGGTGACGTCATTTTCTGGTAAAAAATGTACGAAACTATGACGTTGCCCGACTTTTCGAAGCAAGAAAAAATACGTGTCCAATATTTTTTTTTGAAATCTACCTGACGGACTTAGATTTTTTTTGTCAACTACCATAAACTAAAGACACGTGTTGTTCTACATATCAAACCGGCTAATCTATCAAGAAGAGTTGTTTACCTAAACGAGTTACTTCTTCAGCAGTTTCTCTTCTTCAGGATGAGCTGGTTCCTTCCTGAAGGTGGCGTTCGTGTGGGGGCTGGCTGATGTTGGTAAAAACTGTGAAGAAAGGGTTGTATTAGGAATTTAGGACAACCGTAAGATAATAACATGGAGAGAGTCGCGGGCAACCGGTGGATGCAAACTGCAGGCTGCCGTTCTTTATGGCGTTCTATGGGGGAGGCCTTTGTCCAGCAGTGGACGTCTTATGGCTGATGATGATGAAGATAATGTGCACCTTTTTTTTTTTTGTAGACGTTTTATAAGTGCCTAATGCCTATGTAGGCCTATGTGAAATAAAATATTTTGACTTTGATAAAGTCATGAGCTATAATATTATGTATTCCATATTTCCATTTTGTATTTCCATTTTTGTATTTTTACCCGACTACGGCGAAGCCAAAAGGAAGGGTAATGATTTTGGCAGTCTATGTATGTAGGTATGTATGCATGTATGTTCCACCGTAGTGCCTAAACTACTGAATAGACTACGAAGAATATCAGACAAGAATTATTTTCTTGTTTCTACTTTTAAGACCGCGATTTTGTTAGTATTTTTTATATTATTGTGTGTGTGTTTGATGTACATAATGACGTCAAATAAACATTTTTTCTTTCTTTTCCTTCTATGTATTTACACAGGAGAGTAAAAACGCGAATTTCTTGAGAAATAACGATTGCAACTTTGAGAGTTTGGGATATGAAATAAATACCGTAGGCAAAAATTTGTCTTAATTGTTGTTGAGTGTATACATATTAGTGCCAGACCGTACTTGCTGAGTTAAAGTGTACAGGTGAATTTTTGAAATGTGTTGAACCTATTGGCAACAGCCGGGCACTAATCTAGCTCTGATGGATCAACCCATTAAGGCGAGGTTGCAGTACTTTGTTTTCATGAACGCACGACCCCCCGCCCTGCCACGCGAGCGATATAATGCCTAAATTTTGACTGTTTTTTCTTCTTGGAGAAAAATTATAAAGAAATTATACAATATGTTTTCAACATTTACTTCAGAATAAAAAGCTGATATCACTTTCATATAAATTCATGATGAAATGTCTTAGCAGTACACGTTTGAAATTGTGATTTAGAGTCATTTTTGATAAAAAAAAGTATCGAGCCGATTTCGTTTCTATCTTTACGATTTACGCCAATTGAGTATGACCAATGTGTATGAGTATGTGTATTGTATTAATTTGAGTATGTCCAATTTTTATGTAATGATTTTTATTTATTAAAAAACTCATATTTAGTTGGATTTACATAGGTTCAAAAATCTTAAAAAGTACTGCAACCCCGCCTTAACACTTTAGCCAATCTGGGAATTGAACCCTGGACAAAATGTTCAGCAGTACTCTTGTACCACAAGACCAAGGAGGCAGTCAAGTTGAATTGTACAATAGGTGTATTAATATGAGTGGCCATACCTGAAAGGTATGTATAACACTGATCAAAATTCTAGACTTCAGGGCTCTGTCCGATCCCGTCGGGGCCGCGGATTATAGAACGAGATGACGTGGCCTCGGCACAAGGGCAAAGAAGGAACATGGGTTCGGTTTTAGTCAGTAGAAGTCTGACACTCCCCTTTGCTCTGCCCAAGAGCGGGGGGGGGGGGGGGTAATTTGATGATTTTCCACCCAACAAAAAAAAAAGGGCTCTGTCCGATTTGGAGTCCGAACCCAAGTCAGTCATGCTTATATCTACTGTCTATGTAAACCTCCCAGATAGTAACTTCACTTAAAAATTAATATTACAAAAAAACCGTTACCATTTTCAATATTTAATTTTGGGAACATCCACATTATTCTAGCAGCATGAAAAGTGGAAAATAATTGTTTTATTAAGAGATTAAGTTGATAATTTAAAATATTTCATGGGCACATATTATTATGAACAAGTTTTTAGAAACTTTGCCGAGAATTGAATCAGCAGCCATGTTTTCGACCACTAAACCCGTTATCATACTCGTCAAAGCCTCCTTGGCTTTAACGAGTATGATACATGAGTGGATTATAGCCCATTCCCTCTCATAGAGAGGAAGCTCGTGTCCCAGCAGTGGGAACATTATAGACTGATTATGCTTAATACATAAGTATAGTACCCGGCACGGTTCTTGAGCGCTCGGCGGAAGAGTGGGGATCGCTGTGCGCATCGTACACTTTATGACAAATAAAACGCACACCCGTTTATTATTTATTGGTCGTGAGGTAAGTGCAGCAGGAGTAAAGAACAAATCCCTTGTGACAGCTATGACGCGATGCGCTACGGACCAATCACTGCACTTTCCCCGCCCCAAGTCTCACTTCATACCACCAAAGGGACCCAATAACTCACTGCAGCGTCAGCGCTCAAGAATCGTGCAAAAATGAAAAAAAAATGAATCATTGTATAAAAGTAAAATTATAATACACATACCACTTTCGCGGCGTCCCCGGAACTCCTATCCTCGCTGACTTCTTCGATTCGGTTGTTTTCGCCCTCGCGAAGTAGCTGTGGTCAAAATACAATCATTAGTAGTTTTCTTTATTATTTTATATTATTGTCCTCTTACAGTTTGAAAATGCGTTACAAATTCATAAGAAAAAATGTTTTTGGAACTCATCTATATACTAATATTATAAAGAAGTAAAGTTTGTATGTTTGTTAAATTGTAAGGGGTAATCTCGGGATCTACTGAACCGATTTTCAAAATTCTTTCACCAACAGAAAGCCACATTATTGCCGAGTGTCATAGGCTACTTTTTATCCCTGTATTCCCACGGGAACGGGATCTACGCGGGTGAAACCGCGGGACGCCCGCTAGTTAAAATATAAAAGGTGGAGGTAGATCGACGCGAAAACGGTTACCTCGCATTTATTCTTCCCATAGAAATTTTTCATAGGTGATAGATATTGCACTTTTGTATTATAAACTATGATATTTTTACATTCTGAAATGTTGTATTTCTTCTTCTGTATACTGTATCGAGTTTACTTCCGTATTACCAACACCTTTATTGCAGCGGCAGAGACGCTATTCAGGTCCTCAAGATCGTAGATAAACAGACGCCTGGGACAGATGGGGCATAGGTTAACCCGAGCGCCGCACTTGCACTCCGTGTTCGAGTAATCAATGATGCCCCATTTTGCCAGATTATGTTTGCTTCCAGAGAACCCCCCTTCCACCTACGGGAACCCCTCCCCTCTGTATAAAACACCCTAATATTGCTGTAGTCTAGGCAGTTGTTGTTAGTACATACCTTGTCAACTTCAGGCTCGATCTGCTCATTGGTGCCGCCTCTGCCGAGCACTCCCTTCTCCATCAACGTGGCTCGCTTCGCTGCTAAGTACATTGATCTGTTGGAAGAAAAAAAAAATATTATTAGTTCATCATTTCAGCTTAGTTATATTTGTTACCGGCCGATAAACCCGATTTCAGGACATAAGTAGTTCTTCCTTCACGTTCAGGGTTAGCGTTTCTGTCAGCAGGTCGACGGGGCTCCTATTTCTGTCTGCAGGGTTTAAAGGAACCTAACTAACCGAACCTTGGGGTGCCCTTGACTTCGACCGTCAGGAGGTCCACATTCTTCCTTCACTATCACGTATAGTAAGAACTAGTTGAGCACACAATAGGGGATCGGACAAAAAATAACTAATTAGTCCGTCAGATAGATTTCCAAAAAATATTGAACACATATTTTTTCTTTTTTCACGTAAACAAAAAATGAAGACGATACTGTGCTTCGAAAAGTCGTGAAACCTCACAGAGGTTGGTCCATTTTTACGACTAAAAGCCCCCTCTCCATGGTCTTTAACAAGCTTTATTTTCGTCAACTTTTATTAATTTGATAAAACAAAAAACACGTATTCAATATTGTTCGATAATCTAACTGACGGACTAAACAGAATCATATTTTTTTTAGTCAGTCAACTACCCTATTATGTATAGGTCTGCTTACCTCTTGATGGTGAGGTAGTATAGCTCCGCGATGGCTCTGACGGAGTAGTCGGGCACGAACGAGTGACGTAGCATGGAGTCCATGTTCAGGTTCTGGAGCGAGCCCAGCGTTGATGGGGCCGGGGCTTCAGCTGTAGAAAAACAAAATATATTAAATACTTGGTGATAGGACTGGAAATAGACAGAAGTCAGAGTAATTTGATAACAATTTGTTGTCATTATTTGCTTAAAACTTTTTCAAATGCCATGATTACACAGCAGGAAACCGTCTTCATCCTTCTTGGTTTTTAGGGTTCCGTAGTCAACTAGGAACCCTTATAGTTTCGCCATGTCTGTCTGTCTGTCTGTCCGTCCGTCCGTCCGTGTCTGTCCGTCCTCGCTTAATCTCTGTGACCGTGAGCATTAGAAAGCTGAAATTTGGTACCAATATGTGTATCAATCACGCCGACAAAGTGCTAAAATAAAAATGTTTTATTAGGGTAGCCCCCTATATGTAAAGTGGGAAGTGATTTTTTTTTAATTTCAACCCTAACGTGTGATAATTATAGTGTTGGAAAGGTATTTAAAAATGAATAGGGGTTTACTAAAATCATTTTTTGATAATGTCAATAATTTCGGAAATAATCGCTCCAAAAGTAAAAAACAATGTGTGTGTCCCCCTCTAACTTTTGAACCATAAGTTTAGAAAATATGAAAAAAATCTGAAAAGTAGAACTTTATAAGGACTTTCTAGGTTCATTTTGAACTTGAATGGAAACAGCAGTTAACCAATATAATTTGGTCCCTGAATCGTATGAGCGCCTATACAATCCAGAGGTCAAGTTTCATTGGCCCGTAGAAGAAATTGTATAAATAAATTATAGCATACCGTTTTGGTACGGAACACTTCATGTGCGAGTCCACCTCGCACTTGGCCAGGTTTTTTATACAAGAACTAATTATAAAATCGGTCATTCGCGAGTCGGACTCGCGCATGAAGGGTTCCCGTAACATCATAGTAGCAATGGGGAGCAACCTTTAATTTATTTGATTTATTGGTTATTTACATAACTTTTATGATAATTCCAACTACTGTCTACCTTTTATGAATTATAAGTTACAGCCCACTGACAGATAGACCGATGGACAGCGGAGGCTTAGAAATAGGGTCCCGTCGGTTACCCTTCGCGTACGAAACGCGAAAAAAAACCTAGAAGCAAATCCTATAATTATGTTCGCTTACCAAGTCCGACGTTCTGCGTGAGCGCCTGTACACCGAAGTAGGTGAAGGGTCCGGCCTCGAACACCAGGTTCTCGCGACCCACTGTCACCTCCACGCGACCTTCCAGGATCAGCACGAAGTAGTCCACCTGGAGACAAGCAGAGATGATAGGATATTAGTATTGTTCTGCTGGCAAATATCGTAAGACAATCGTGAGATTATAGCGGACCCGACTGACGTAAAGCAGCACCATTTGGGGGTATGAGGAACAGGGTGTAAAGCTCCTCATCCCCCGTAGAAAAGGGAGGATCCTCCTCGCGGACGGGTGTTGTGTCCGGCGGGCTAACTGCCCGACAGTTGTAAGTCGGGAACTCCTATATAGGCTTATGTCGCGGATAATGTTGATAGCGCGATGTAGGAATTTCTGTCGATCGTTGTTAGTACGCAGGTGTTGCGATAGATGTCGCTAGTCGCCACAACCACATTAAAAATATCATTGAAATTACCGTTTAGAAGTAGATCAGTGACACAGACTGGAGAGCCACCTACCCGGTCCATTTGTGAATTCAAACCTTGCAGAGATCCACTCAAACGTACATAAAAATATGATTGAAAATGTTAATCACATTTTTTTATTATTAATTTTTTTGTGCCGTTTAGGAGAAGATCAGTGACACACCGACTGTAACGCCACCTACTTGTGTTTCCAAACCATTCAAGTACCCGGCCATTGAAATATACACTCAAAAATTTCAATTAAATCGGTTCAGCCGTTTAGGAGTTAGGTGACAAACCTTTGACAAACACACGTCTGGAAGCCTTCCCCAACATAGTTGGTCAAAGGCTAGGTATATAAGGTCCCAAATAGTTGGACAAATTTTAACACAGCATTCAGTAGGTCTAACCAAACATATCTAACCAAAAAAAAACATTAAATAAACTTTTTACTTAAAATAATAAATTGCCGGCACTCTCGAACCAACATCCTCTATGAGTAGGTACTTATATGCGTTTTTCTTATTATTTTTTTTACTATCGTCCTTATTTTGGTGGTCTGAATGATTTCTGGAAATTTTGTCCACCTTTTTTTAATGGGACCTTAATTATAATGATGGTGTACTCACAGGTTTCCCCTCAGAGAAGACGTATTTCTTGGGGTCGTTCCTGTCTTCGTCTCCGCGTAACTTGATGTGATGTATCACGTCCTGCTTCAGTAGACGACGCAGTACTGTCTCCGAGATGTGATCTACGCGGAATGGCTCCACACCTGGTGGGACAAATAATAAGCATTAATTATAAACACCTTAATTAATATAATATACCTTTTTTTTTTTTGGTGGGTGGAAAATCATCGAATGACCCCCCCGCTCTTGGGCAGAGCGAAGGGGAGTGTCAGACTTCTACTGACTAAAAACCGAACCCATGTTCCTTCTTTGCCCTTGCGCCGAGGCCACGTCATCTGGTACAAAAATGCGCGGCCCCAAAAAAAAAATTTTTGGTCTTAGAACCAAAAAATTTGAAGACATGTGACATCTACCAACCCGCACTGGTAAGATTATAGCCCATCCCTCTCCTAGAGAGGAGGCCTGTGTCCCTGCAGTGGGAACATTATAGGCTGCTGTATAATTCATCAGCAGCCTATGCCATGTGCCATCCAGGGAAAAAGCCTGGATGAGACTGGCACAGGAACGGGCAGATTGGCACCAGAAAAGAGAGGCTTATAGCCAGCAGTCGATATTGATGATGTTATAAGTAGCCCTTCTATAAGACTCTGGTTCCGTTTTTTGGCGATGTGACTTGCTTGTAGCGACACGCATATAAATACATGTGAGTACTGTCGCGTGACTAGTCCTGACTGGAGGCGTTTTTTTTTGGAGGGTGGGGTCTGTTGACGAAAGGATTACCAGGTCCAAGACTTGCACGTTTGAGAACCAGTATGGGTCTACATTAGGAGTGAGAAGGAGTGTTGAAATTGGCACATCCCTAATTTGACTAATAAAGTTTTGGTAACCCTAATGGTTGCCATGGTTTGTTATTCGAAAATATAGAATCCTAGTTCGATGGTGTAATTTGCTTTTCCTAATTTTCCCTGCTTGCCGCTCCCAACTCCAACATGGGGAATCTTCAAATGACTCCTCCGCTCTGAGTTAGTGTCAGACTTCTACTGACTAAACCTCACTCATGTTCCATCTAAGCCCTTTGTGTCGCAGCCACGGTATCGCTTTCGAACAAACCGCAGCCACGGCAGGATAGTACACCTTTCGTCAATGTAAAATACTGGTATTCAGCTGCATCCAACTATTGCAGCTGGACCCCAACAGCTGGAGAATGCTAGGCAGATGATAAAGGTAAACTCACTGGTATTCAAGAACTGGAAGGTAGCCAGTACAAGTTGAGGAGACACGTGAACTCTCTGGTGTTCGTGATGACCTGCGAATGCTGCCAGGTCTTGGAATTTGTTCATTGGCCGGGTCAGGCGTTTCTTGGTGCGGTTGTCACCTGAAAAAGAGGGGAGAGTTAGTTTTTTTCTCTACTCTCTAGGAATTTCTCCTGTATGGTGGGTGCGTTCACAAACATTTCAACTCACATACACAAATACCCATATCCGAAACAACTATCTGTAGGCCATACAAATATTTGTTCCGTGCGGGGATCGAAACCGCGATACGCAGCGCAGCAGTCCAATCGCTCAGCCACTGCACTAAATGTGTCGTCAATTATAAAGAAAGAAAGAGAAAGAAAGAATGAAAAGTGTTTATTGGATTCCCAACAGGACAAAACAAATTGACAAAAAATTAAACATTAACAAAGTAAACAATATGACAAATACTTAAAATTAGGACGTAGATACAAGTTTAAATTTGTCCCGTGCGAAGCCAAAATCCACTATCTCAGCATGTTGGTATTCTGATAGGGCCCAATGGTGACGCCACGTTCACAGAAAAAACAACAAAAAACTAAATTAAAACAAAAAATAACTAAAATTAAAATTAAATTAAATACACCTAATAAAAACAATAAGTTAAGTTCGATAGAAAAACATTTAATAGGACTCCTATTTAATATATTTCTATCGAGCTTTGGCAACACCGACAAAAGAACGAAACGACGGGGCGCACGGTGTCTATGGATCGCGTTATGATATATTTATGTGAATTTATCACATTAACAATATGAGATAAGCATTTATTAAAAATAATGACTATTGAAAGTAAAAGTTAACATTCGAAAAATTGGTCCAATTATTGATAGAAATCACATTCTCCCCCTAGAGGATGAATGAAATTCAGTACAATATTCTTTCCCTGTTTTTAACAGATTAAAAATGACTATTGTTATGTTCGCTTTTTGTGGCATAGAATGTCACTTTTTTGAGCAAGTGGTACGTAAAACTAATTTTTCCAAAGAAAGACACGAACTTGTTATTTTTCCCTTGGGCACAACTGGTAAGCAGTTTCATGACTTTTTTAAATGTTTTCTCCTTTAAAAAATCGTTTCTCTGTCCACAACTTATGGACAAGCCACTGGTAGACATCGAGAAGCGTCGTAACTTTGTGTACGCGTTCAATGTTGATCGATGAATCTAATTTCGTTTTTTCACATTTATAAAACATTGTTTAAAAGTGAACTTGCTCCCTAGTCGTTATAATACTAATTCTCTTCTCAATGACAATTTTAACTGGTTTACAATTACCAGACATAACAACCAGTATTTTTTTTATTGTTTTTAACTCAGTTAACTCAGTATGTATGTATCCCCCTGTATTACTTCAACTGAATCTAGTTAGACTGGAAGCCGACCTTAACATAGTTGGGAAAAGGCTAGGCAGATGATGAACAAGCAGTATTTATATTAAAAAAAAAATTAACAAAAAAAAACCGACTTAAAAAAAAACACGAAAAAGTGAAAAATAAACTTTAGAAGAAAAATCAGTTTCTGAAGTCGGTGACTTTTGTTTGTTTGATTTCATTTTTTTTCCACCGACTGAAGTCGGTGAACTTTAGAAGAAAAATCAGTTTCTGAAGAAACTGATTTTTCTTCTTAAGTTTATTTTTCACTTTTTCGTGTTTTTTTTTTAAGTCGGTTTTTTTTTTGATAAAAAGTTTTTATTTTTCACTTTTTAGTGGTTCACATGTAAGTTCACAATCATGTTCATGAGTCATAATGTGGACAATGTAGTTTTTTTTTTTTTAGTTTTGTTGATTTTTCAAAAACCGCTTGTCAGATTTCGATAAAAAAAAATATGGGACCATTTGGGAAGTACACCCTTTCCAACAAAAAAAGAATTTTTCAAATCGGTTAGCAAGTGACGGAGTTATGCCCGAACAAACATAAAAAAAAAAACATTCGAATTGAGAACCTCCTTCTTTTTTTAGAAGTCGGTTAAAAAGTAAAGCATACTCACTGAAAACATCAGTTTCATCCACAATTTCCGCCTGGATCATCTCTTCGATGACGTCTTCTAAGGTCACCAGACCCACGGTCTCGTATACGGGGTCACCATCACCTTCTTCTATGCGCTGGACGAAGGCCATGTGTCCTTTGTGACCTGGGGGCGGAAAAAAAGTTAAAGATATGTTTTTAAGAGGAAATACCTACGAGTGATCTTTTCTCAATACAAACGTTGTCGCTAGTGAAAAAAGAAAAATATAGAAACATAGTATGTTTTCTTCCCATTCAGTTTAAGAAATATCTTTTCATTCGGTTCAATATTGGAGGAGAATATATTCGAGAACCAAACCCCGAATTATGACGATTACTTTAGGCTATTAAGTCGGATCTGCCTTTATCCTAATCACACGCATGTCAAAATCGCGATTGCAGAGTGATAGCGATAGTTTCCTCAAATACCTAATTTTCAAAAGTTTCTCCGCCTGCCTTACACGATGAAACAAAAATATGTAAAAAGATGCTGAAAATGTCCCACAAATTAAAGGGGAACATCTGCAAGTCTGTAATTAGGCCTGTGAAAAAGGTGGATGAAAAAAGATTGCATGTGTCTGACATGAGAGTGTTGAGATAATGTGACAAGAATGAATGAATTAAGGAATGAGTAAAACAAATGAGTAAATTCAATCATTCTTGTAAAATAACACAAAACATCCTAAAAAGGTGGTCCTAAAATATAAAGTTACGATGATATCATCGAGACTCTGTATCCTATGTAGCCTATGTAGGTGTATTTTAAAACATCAATTACAAATTTAATGTATTATTTTTTACTTATTTGGTGTTATAATTCTTTCCATAATTTTTCAAACTTTTTTCTTGATAGAATTTATATCGAAATATCATGATAAGTCAACATTATTTTGTATATTAATATAGCACAACGGCAATGGCAACATAAAAATACATTTAACCAAATCCTGCAATAACATACGACGTCATTAATCCCGTGAAAAAAAAACACATTACATAACATAATTCGCAACTGGATAATCTACAATGTCTGAACAGAAATAGCCGCTGAAAAATGTTCAGTTTAACTCAAGGCTACTATAATAATATTGCAGACATCGTATTTATTTAATTTCGATAATTTATTTGACGGTTACTGCTCTACACATGGGGATAATGGAACGGGTGTTTTTTAGGCATACAAATATTGTTTGACCTGAGTTTTGTATGAAGAGGGATAAATTAATAAACTAGTAAGTGACTGAATAAAAGACTGAGTGAACGAAATTACAGCCGCATTAAAATGATAGTTAGGAATACGGTTTAGCTCAAGGTTAGTATGATTCATGCGGACAATGTATTTATTTAATTTAGATAATATATTTGACGGTTACTGCTACACTTGGATGGGGATAATGGAACGGGCTACAAATATAACCGGAACAGGATTATATAATGAACGACGCGAGACAAAATCCCAGAAAAGAGCCGGTGAAAAATTATAGTTATTAATATTTATTTCATTATTTGCCGGTTCGTGGTGCCTTTGTAAGGTAAACGAGATTCCACATGTTCTATCGATACTTAAGTGGAAGGATATAAGGATAAGGTATCGATAAGTGGATGTGAGTAGCATGTCTAATGTTACTCGATATTTTTCCAGCTTTGCACGAGCTGTATCGTTTCTTCTTTTGATTGAAGATCGAGAGAATGGGTGAATAACGCGAGAATTTATAAACATACGCGTGAACTTATGAACTTAAGAGCGTGAATGAATGTGTGAACTAAAGAATGAATGAACGAAAGTTAGAGAGCGAATATGTAAACCTTGGTGTAAACTAATGAATGAGCGAATGATCGACAGTGAATGTGTGAACTAAAGAATTAATGAACGAAAGATCGAATGTGAATGTGTGAACTAAAGAATGAATGAACGAATGATCGAGAGTGAATGAGTGAACTAAAGAATTAATGAACGAAAGATCGAATGTTTATGTGTGAATGAATGAAAAACGTTATTGAATGCGTGAACAATAGAGTAAATGAATAAATAAGTCAACGAACTTTTTCTTTTTCTAGAATTTTTCCCCGTTATATGTTTCTGTTGAAAGTGACTCACCCTCCTTAAACTGCTTCAACATGACATCCAACGTGACATCTTCAAACACGAAGTTGCAGGGGTTCTGGTAGTACTGGCACAGCGTCCGCAGCGGCGTGTTGTCGTCAGGGTCCACGAACGCCAGGTCTTTGATGAACAGCACCGTGATTATGTTGCCGCGGGCGCCTTCGTATACTGGGATACGGGAGTAGCCTGGAAAAAGATTATGAGGATATGAGATTCAAGTCAAACATCATTTTTATCTAGTCTTTAGGGGTCAGCTTTCAGTCTAACCAGATAGAGCCAAATACCAACATTTAATCGATTATCGTGCGACTGCTTATTGAACTCGATAACCCAATTAGTGTTGGGTAATATTATATACAATTTCAAAATCATCAAATAACCCCCCCCCCCCCCCCCGCTCTTGGGCAGAGTGGAAGGGAGTGTCAGACTTCTACTGACTAAAAACCAACCCATGTTCCCTTTTCGGCCTTGTGCCGAGGCCGCGTTATGCCTTTCGATAATCCGCAGCCCCGACGGGAATATTATATCCCTTGGGTGACACTGTTAGTCAGACAAATGATGGTCTAGTGGTCAAAAGTGTGATTGGGTCCAATACCCAGGGTGGGCAAAGTGTTATTTGGTTTTTCATTAGGGATTTCACAGGAGCCACAAAATCTGCCTTTTAGCCTCGTACAGGATCAATTTAAATTTAATGTATGTCTTATTTTTAAGGTTTTGTTGTTAATTTGAGTTTTATAGTTAATTTTAATCATTAATATTATACATTTTATTTAGTTTTGTCGTCCCCGACCTAGTCAGCCAAGGCTGTCCAACGTTTAGATAGCCAAAGCTGTCCAACGTTTAGCTAGCCAAGGCTGCAACTCAAACTCACCAGACTTAACAATCTCCGACATGGTCTCAAAGTCCAGGATGCTGTTGATGGGTAACATGAAGCAGTCCTTCAGCTTGGTCATCACGTCGCTGACCTTCTTTTTGCGAAGGTCTACACTTCTTGGACCCTATCAGAATACTAGCACTATGCTGAGATAAAGGCGTTTTAGCCTCGTACGGGACCAATTTAAGTTTAATGTTGGCCTTATTTATTAAGCTTTTCTTATTCTTTGTTTTATTGTTCATTTATTTCATTTTGATTTGTCCTGAGTGAGACAAATAAATACTTTTCCTGTCTTTCGCGCTTATAGACGTACACGGCCTATTCAGAAAACGATTAGTTATCCAAGGCTGTCCAACGGTTAGTCAGCCAAGGCTGTCCAACGGTTAGATAGCCAAGGCTGCAATAGTTAGTCAGCCAAGGCTACAAATCCAACTCACCAGACTTAACAATCTCCGACATGGTCTCAAAGTCCAGGATGCTGTTGATGGGTAACATGAAGCAGTCCTTCAGCTTGGTCATCACGTCGCTGACCTTCTTTTTGCGAAGGTCCAGGGCTCCGGAGATGATGTTCACTTCTTCTCTGTCTAGGTCGTTCACGTGGTCTGTTACCTGTTGAGGGGATGGGCGTTTAGTAAGTGATAAAAAACTTTTTGCAGAAAAACTCATGGTTCATAATTACTTCTATGTAGTTACAATGTAAAATTGATTCATATTATTTTTGGCGTTTTCTGTGTTTTTTGGAAGTCGTATTGGAACAAAAGCTTTTTATTTAACCCTTTTTAGTTGTAGTACACTAATTGTTGTCATGAATCATGTCAACAAAGGCCAAGTAGAAAAAAAAAGTATACTAATGCAGCGATTTTGGTAACATTTCTATGGGCCCAATCGGCGAGTATATTCTTTCACATAAAAAAAAGTTTTTTTTTCCAATCGGTTCATAAATGTCGCAGGTATAAGGTAATCATAAATAAAAATACAACCGAATTGAGAACCTTTTCCTTCTTTTGAATTCGGTTAACCTTTTGACGCCACAGTCACGCAAAAAAGTACCTTAAGTCTGTCGACTTAAGGTACTTTTTAGCTTGTCGTCTGTGGCGGTCAAAAGATTAATGAAATAAATTGGATGGCCAAAACACAAACCACCAAAAGTAAAGAGATTTGGACCTAAATTCAATATTGTGTGGTTACCAAAGGTTGAAGATTAAAAAGAAGATAATAAAATAACAAGAAACACATACCCTGACAAGCTCCTTTAGACGTTCCCTGTTGTAATGCGTACCAATCTCTTCTCCTAGGAAGTAGTCGAGCAGCTTGCTTGTGGGCCACGCCAATGGGGCGCAGATACCCATCACGATCTAGAAGGGAAAACATACATAAGGATGACGGTTGTCGATGGGTGGGCGTTTTTGGGGGACTGTCTTATAAAAATGTAAATACAGTGAAACCTGGTTAAGTGAGACCTCAAGGGACCTGAAAATTTGTCTCACTTATAGAGGTATTCTGCTTACCCAGTGTCTCAGATATGGATCCCGCAACGAAATTAATCAGAAAAGAATAGCGGAGATGATGGTTATAGTCTCCAAAGATAATAAACAGTTAGCCCGTTTTGGGCCGGCTCCAGATTTCGTGACTGCGACTTAGAAGTTCCTAATGGAAACGAGCAACAACACCCGACCCAGGAATCGAACCCAAGTCTTCATGTTCAGCAGTCGCGCTTGTGACCACTAAACCTAAAAGGCAGTCCGTTGTTTGGCAAAAACCTTCATCGGTTACCACTTTGTCCATCATCATCATCATTTCAGCCAAAAGACGTCCACTGCTGGACATAGGCCTCCCCCAGGCGTCGCCACATTGGCCGGTCCCGTGCGTCTCTCATCCAGCGGGTTCCTGCAACTTTGACCAGATCATCGGTCCACCTAGTGGGAGGCCTTCCAACGCAACGTCTTCCGGTTCACGGTCGCCATTCCAGAACTTTTCAGCCCCATCGGCCATCCGTTCTGCGAGCAATGTGCACTGCCCATTGCCACTTAAGTCTGGCGATTCTTCGGGCTACGTCGGTAACCTTGGTTCTCATGCGGATGTCCTCATTTCTGACTCGATCACGCAAGGAAACTCCGAGCATAGCCCTCTCCATTGCCCTTTGGGTGACTTTGAGCTTTCTGATGAGGTCCATTGTGAGCGACCACGTTTCGGTCCCGTATGTAATCACTGGCAACACACACTGGTCATAGACTTTCGTCTTGAGACACTGGGGTAAGTTGGACGAGAAGATACCGCGCAACTTCCCGAACGCTGCCCAGCCGAGTCAGCGATTGACCTCTTTCTCGAAGTTAGATCTACCCAACTGGACCGTTTGTCCAGTGATTTACTATTGAGGAAATCGGGGGCTCTAGACAGAACCATTATCTCCTCTACATATTCTGAAGAAAGTCACCAATAAGGTCAGTGTATGTTTTGCTAGGGCGTCCCCTCCCGGCGCGGGCGTTGTCAATCACTTCCTACCTTTCGTTAATCGACTTTCACTCAACCTCTCCACATGACCAAACCACCTTAGAATACTCTTTTCAATTTTTGGCACTACATAATACAACAACAATAATAAAACTTCTTAAACCCACCTTCATAATCCAAATACTCTTAGCACCAACAAACAGTCCATGCCTAGCACAGACAGCCTGAGGCGTAATCTCAGCAATAAACACAATAGCCAACGTAGACCCGATGACAGCCACCAGACCAGACGTCAAATCATCCAGAATGACCGTAAAAGTACTGTTCACAGCCACGTTACTGAGAAGAATGGTGCAAAGGAGGTAGTTTCCATGAGACCTGACAGGCATGATCGCCCTGGCATATTTCCTCTCCTTTTCTGTCCCTGTGTTGGCAATGATCTTTAATTCAGTCCTGTCTAAAGCCATGAGACCGAGATTCAGACCGGAGAAGAGAGAGGCCAGTAGCAGAAGGACGATGATTAGGATGATAGAAGCCCATAATGGAAGGAGTTTGTTGTGTGTGGCCAAAACTTTCCATTTTTCGGGGCCTTGGTGGAGGAAGTGGTCTTTTTCAGAGTTTTTCGCGCAGATGTAGAATCTGTAGTCGTCTAAAGGAGGTGGTGCTAGCATGTAGAGTAGTGCGGAGTCTGATTCCGCGTAGGATACCTGCGAAGGAAATATTGGTTAGTTTTTATTAAATAACGGAAGGGCTTACAAATAGTGAAGAGTCGCAATCATCATCAGCCTATAATATTCCCACTGCTGGAACATAGGCCTCCTCTTTATGAGAGGGAATGGGCTATAATCCACCACGCGGGCCCAGTGCGGGTTGGTAGATGTCAGTGTCACATGCCTTAGTTTTTTTGGTTATACTAGGACATGCTTTCTCACGATTAGTTTCCTTTACCATTGTTAAGAGCAATGGTGATCAAATAAATTACACAAGGTAATGCGCCTGCCTGGGTTCGAACCCATGAGTTACTTGCTCGTAAGTCGTGGCCACCACTGCTCTCTGATATAAATTATGTAACAAGGCCTAAAGCAAGACCTCTCTTGTGACGTCTTTTTTTTTGTGGGAATTAATGAAATAACCCCTCCCGCTCTCCAGAGCGAAAGGGAGTGTCAGACTTCTACTGACTAAAAACCACCCATGTTCTTTCTTAGCCCTTTATGTCGAGGCTGCGGTATCTCTTGCGAGCAACCCGCAGCCCCGACGGGCTCTTGTGATGTCTCAGACCATAAAACTTAAAAGGTTTTGTTCTAATGACTTAAGGAAACTCATAACTTCTTATTTTAATATGTATTACCATACATAACCGTTCTAGTGAGGACAACTCATAAAAAATAATTGTATAGAACATGCTGCAGACAGGGCTACGCTAAATAATAGATTGTGAAGTGAATTGGCAATAGCTTCAGAGTTATTACTATTTGTTATCTAAGTAATTGCTCTGTTAGCAGTACCACTACAGTTACAAAAAACTATAACTAAATAGTATAGTTAAATATGGAGTATTTATTTTTTATAGCCAAGTATTTAGGGGGAATTCACTAACATTACAAGCATAATAATATAGTGTACCATTTCAGGGCAAAGGCCTCTCTTCCTTCCTTCCACTTTTCGCGATCTAGTGCGACTGTATAGGCCAATCCTTAGACAAAGAGTTCACATCCCATCATCTCCTTCAGAGCCTGCCACGTTATCGTTACCAGGTATTTGGTATCCACTGAGTGGTAATTTTTACGAATTACTCCTCCAACATGCGGCAGATGTGACCAGCCCAGTTTTTTTTTTTCAATCTAGCAGCTGTAAGGCCAGCATCAGCTACCTGGATTTTATTTTTTTTTTAAGTGAGAAAACTATTGCTATAAAAAAAGAAACAAAAAGCTACAACTCACCCTATACTCCCCATTCAACAAATGATCGCAAGTATTACCATACTCAGCCGGCGTATGCGTAAACGCAATAATCGTATCATTGGTAAAATTTTCTCCAAACAACCTCAAATAGAAGTGGGTCTCTCTCAACACACTGGTGATCAATTCATCTACAATCTTAGGCTCCTTATCGGACTCTTCTACTCTTAGACCCATCAGTTTGATTAGGCCTACAGGTGCTGCGGGGATCCTAGGCCCTAGGCTAGAGTCAGATGCATTGGTAGCTTCCACTGTTGCATTATCTGCAGTTGCATCTACAACTGGGTTTATGACTTCTGGAGCAGCAGTAGTAGTGGTTACTACGTCTGCTTGACGGCGAGATCTGATCTGGGTTGGCAGATTCGGGTACGAGTATTGTTCAACGATGAGGTTGTCGAAATCGTCATCTTCTTCATCTTGGAGTTCATTTCCGATTGGTCTGTAACAAAGATAGGGTGGTCGTTAGTGATTTTGGTAATATTGTGTCACGTTTGTAAGATCAGAAAGAAGCGTGGTCGATTTTTTTTTGCATTCCGACTTTAAGCTCCTGTAGCGGTGCGCCTAAATACGTGATGGTTTTGGCAGTCCTGGAATCCCCTGACACAAAAAGTGTCCGGGTTTTAACTCTTTTTAAAATCCAACTCGGACGGCCCCAGACGCCCTTCAAACTAGGACAGATCCGGTAAAACTAGGACAAATCCGGGTACTCGTACGGATAGAACATCATAGAACCCTACTTTCACAACAAGGTGCCAGTCGATGGCAATAGGCGCGCCCTCTTTTACATCGGACTCAAACATACATAAACTCGCTCTTTTCCCATGGACCTCCATGGCCATGCAAAAGGGCGTGTAAAAGGGGGCGAGCCTATTGCCATTAACCGAGCCCAAATCCAAATTCCTATCCAACAAATGACCAATGAAAACCCTCAATAACACTACCAGTAGGCAACAAAATCGTCCTTGACAATTCCAATATTCGTGCCTGAATCAGATTAGAATCTGATGGATATAGCCTAACGATAGATTAATATTAAAATTGATAGATTCGTGATACTAACTAATAAATGAATGGTGTGGGCCTGGTGGTACCAATGTAGAATTATTGTTTTTGTGGTGTAAAGATGGAGAGGTGCCTTGATTTTGTAGGGCACAAAAGTTTTATTATTTTGGAAATTATTCAGAATGAAAAGAGGTCAAGGTTAAATAATAACTACCGCTTAGGGTCGATGTTCAGGTTAAGCCGCTCTTGCTTAGGTTGTTCCGTGGATGGGACCCCCATTACATACCGAGTTTAGAGGAAAGAACGTTGGTCCAGGCTGTCATTTTTAGATCTTTGACCGCCTATCAGTAGGGTATATGATAGCCATTAAAAAGATACGCAATAGCCCTGCTGACCACCACACCCCAGTTACTCGGTAATACAATACCCTTTGGTAAGACTGGCTGTCAGACTTTTAAACTTCTGACTACTCGTAACTACTGTCAAAGATCTACTTTTAACTGCTTACCGTGCTCTCCGGGGCACGGAAGAAGCTCGTAACCCATCCACAGACCAACCTAAGCAAACACAACTTAACTTAAAGATCAATCCGAGCGGCTGTAATGATTTAGCCACGAATCCAAAACATTAAGGAAAACAACGTAAATACAATCATACATACACAACAATGTATGAAGTACATTCAAACAATGTGATTCATACAAACACATATAATCAATGTCAAGTCGTACAATTGGGGACAAAATAAGTGGTTCGGTCGAGAGGGTGATATAGTGTTTTTTTTTCTTCTGGTACTTAAATGTTTAAGTGTGTTAGTAGGTACTTTAGATTTCTATAGCTGGCTTTCGATTTATTGTGACACTATTACAAACAGTAGTGTACCATTTCAATCAAAATTTAATTACATATTAGAAAGAAAAATCAAGTCTGTACGTTTTTTTTCGCAGCGGAGAAAATAGAAGAAATAATTACGTGACATTCTGAGGACAATGCGCTGGTGATGTGCTGCCAAAAAGCAACATTGATGTGTAAGCTACACACGACCTTAAATAAAACTGGGCTGGCCGTGGCCACATTTGGCTCATACCCGAGGAGCTATGGTCTATATTTTTTTAGTTCACTGTTTCCACTTTACCAGTTAAAGTAACCACACAATGGGTCTCAAACAACAGCAAACAGCAACGAGGCAGACCCAGGAAGAGATGGCGGGAAGAAATCGGTTCTATTCACAAAGATTAGACCAATAACAGCTGAAAAGGGACAAGTGGAAGGAGGGAAGCGACGCCTTTGGCCTGCAGTGGGCTGTCGGACACAAATTTTAAAGTAACAGATGATTATTTCGTAATAATCATAATAGTCTTTCGATATTTTTTGAGGGCAGGGAAACTGGGCAATTCAATATTCTCATAAACACAGAATAAACAAGTATTAACCACTAAGCTTGTTTACTACATGTTGCATATTTAGCCAATTAAGTCGAAGAATTTTCTCATTTACCACATTGACACACAAACAAGAATAAATTACAAGTAAATTATCTAGCTAAAAAATAGCCATACCTATTTTCCTCATCATTTCATACATATAGGATAACTACATACAAAACATAAACGCACGCCTTTTTCCTATGAGGGTAGGCAGGCCGAGAACTACCTGCTACAAGCCTTTTTTTTTTTTTGGGTGTGGGAAATCTTCAAATGTCTCCTCCCGCTCTGTGCAGAGTAGGGAGTGTCAGTCTTCTACTAACTAAAAACCACCCATGTTCCTTCTTAGCCCTTTGTGTCGAGGCCGCGGTATCTCTTTCGAACAACCCGCAGCCCCGACGGGACGACCTACGATCCTAACATAGTCATTTTGCTTGGACCACGTTCATACATTTATTCTGTCATACACGCACGCCAGTTGCGTTATCGCATTCATCATCCGCTAAGCCCATTGATATAATAAAACCCTAGATGCACAGTCTCGAACAAAACAAACAGTCGAAACTGTCGCCAAACACTCACCAATACACGCACTACTACATGTAGTTATCGTCACTATAAAGTATAAACATATTTTTTATTTGGCAAATTCAACCTTACGCAGAATCCTTTTACAATGCAGTTATAAAAAGCAATATAAAAAGTATTTTGTACGACCGTGCAGAGACGCTAGCGACGCGAGACTATTTGAAATGAGTTCATTGTGAACTCATTTTAAGCGGACGGTTTTGAGACGCGGAGTGTGTATCTTGGGTTTTATTATATCAATGGCTAAGCCTTTTCCCAAGTATGTTGGGGTAGGTTGCCAGTCTAACCGGATCCTGCTGAAGACCAGTATTTTACATGGAGCGACTGGCGATCTGACCTCCACAACCCAGTTGGTACTGGATAATATGAAACCCTTTAGTAAAACTGGTTGTCAGACTTTCAAGTCGCAGACTACCAACGGTGCTTTCTGAGGAACGGAGGAAACTCGGATTGCTCTGGGTGGTCATCCATCTACGGACCAGCACGGCTTACCCTAAAGATCGATCCTAGCAGCAGTTATTTTTAACCGACTTCCCAAAAAGGAGGAGGTTCTCAATTCGACTGGTATGTTTTTAAGCCATACGCTCCTTTATCACATTAATGCACAAATTTTAATAACCTGTAATTTACCTAGATATAAAATAGCCATATTTTCCTCATGATTCTTCGTTAAAGGTTGATCGTAAATCCGTATAGTCTATCATTAATAATTGATATTAATATGAATGATTTATAGTCTCCAGACGCAAACCTATTATTTAGGTTCGGGTGACCCATAACTTTCATTATTTGGAGCTTTCAGGGTCGTTGCTGAGTATATTTATATGGCTTTCTTTATCGCCTCTTTCATGAACACTTCTGGCATTAGAGTAAGTGGTGGAACTCAATGAATCTTTGGGTGGTATGAGGAACAGGGTGTAAAGTTCCTCATCCCCCATAGAAAAGGGAGGATCTTCCGACCGGACGGGTGTTGTGTCCGGCGGGCTAACTGCCCGACATTATGTAAGTCGAGTCGCGGATAATGTTGATAGCGCGATGTAAGAATTTCTGTCGATCGTTGTTAGTACGCAGGTGTTGCGATAGATGTCGCTAGTCCCCACAAGTCTTTGCAAGAAAGCAAATTCAAGGAAAGGACTATACAATACAAGCCGATACTGCGGGTTGTTTGAAAGTGATACTGCGGCCCCGAAACACAACGGGTTGAGAAGGAACATGGGTGGGTTTTGGTCAATAGAAGTCTGGAACGTTCCGCTCCGCCCAGAGCGGGAGAAGTCCTTTGATGATTGACAATTTGACACCCGACATAAAAAAAGGCTGTAGATGATGAATTGATGATCATGGTACTGTTAATGACTACATGAGTCAGTTTAAAAACCGTTAAGTATAAATATTAAAAAACCGTTAAGTATAAGAAGTAGCAATATTTCCCGATAATCTTACTGACGAACTAAACATATTTTTATTTTTTTGTCAAGAAACATCCTTGTTTTATTAAGCTTTCACGGTTCTTAACTATATTTAAAATGTCACTTACGGTACCGTGCTTACGGGATATCTTCCGTGATTTTTATTTGTTTTGAGTTCCCGATATTTCGACGCTGTTGCAAGCGCCATGATCGCGGGTTAACTGGGGAATGCGGGTGGATGGAAAAAAATGTTAGGAGCAGACGAATCTGTCTACTCTCTTTCTTTGTCTTTTATTTCTTTGTTCTTTTTCTCTTTCTTTGTTTTTTAGAATTAAAGAATTCAAAAAACCTGGTGATACTGTGAGTGTGTTTTGCCGTGACTTAGTGTCGAGTTCCAGTAGTGCGCGTAATAAAAGACAAAGAAAGAGGGTAGACAGATTCGTCTGCTCCTAACAATTTTTTCCATCCACCCGCATTCTCCAGTTAACCCGCGATCATGGCGCTTGCAACAGCGTCGAAATATCGGGAACTCAAAACAAATAAAAATCACGGAAGATATCCCGTAACTCGTAAGTGACATTTTAAATATAGAAACATCCCTATTGGCGATAAAAAAATGATGTTTTCTTCCAACTATGCTTTAATTTCATCATAATCACACTAAAAACTCAGCACAAAGCGAGTCTTTAGTGCTCTAGAGCAATAAAAATGTATGAAATTTCATTATTGCACAGTTTATTTTTTTTAATCGCACCGATGCCAATCTCAATGGATTAGCTCTATTCAGCCAGCCGATATCAATACTTTTTTTTTTACATAAGTATTATTCGTTTCTATCCTACTACTTGTTCCAAATTTAAAAAATGATTGTTGCTAACTAGTTACTATAAAATGAAAGAAATTTAAAAAAGTAATTTGGCGGGAACTTTTGGGGAACTTTGTTAATTTTGCTTGACAATATTTTTGGAAACGATAAAGTGTGATACTATCTGATTTTGAGTGCTTCGGCTTCGAATTAAAATGGAATCATTTAGCGACACATTAACTCCGGAAAACATTCTAAATGAAGACGACAGTGTTAAGTATAGAAAATCTTTTAACTGTTTGATATGAGTTTCTTTTATCTACTATTCCTTTAGTAATAGTTGAAAGAAAAGTAGATTATGCACCTCGCCTTAAGTAATTTATATTGCCCTCGTGCCTGTTAGATTAGAGCCCTCGCTAACGCTCAGGCTCTAAATCAGGCACTCGGTGCAATAATAAATTACTTTGTGCTCGATGCAATAATCTACTATTTCTATTTTCTTTTACCGTAACAGTTTTCACAAACTTCCTCAAACAATTCTCTTAAAATAATAAATAAACTACAAGGCAGTTTAAATTCCATTCAAATCTTAGAAACCATTTTTGTTTACATTCTAAAAATAATTTCAAGATTTCTTTGTTATTGATAAACTATTTACATTTCTTTGCGTGTTTTAAAATGTAAAAACATGCAACAGCTGCTTGGGTTTGGCTGAACGAAGAAAAGAGTTACATATTCTGTTGTAATTCTACATAACAAAACATCACACCTGTAATGCCCAGAGGGTAAGGTAGATAGAGATGTATCTAATAGTACACCTAGGTACATTACTCCAGTTATGTAGGTACCTATAAGTCTGATGTTATGGCGAGCATGTTGCCGATTTGCCATTAACCGGGCATAAATCCAAACGCTTGTAAACACCCAATAACACTTTGCTCGACCCTGGAATCGAACTGCGGACCAATACATAAACGAGGCAGAGATGTAAGTAAAAACATAAAACAATTTCACCATCATCTGTTTGGATGGAGAATAACTGGAATCTGGATGGAGCTGAATATTTATCTGACCTGCACAGTCCAATCAGTATTGGGAAAAAATAATAAGTACCCCTTGGCCGCCTTGGTAAAACTGACTGACACAAATGAATTACAAACGTCAACCAAAAATCAAACTCAACAAACCAAATAATTCTGTCCACCACCTCATGTGCCGCCACTACACAAATCGTCCGGCCGGCCACTATCAGTACAAATGAGGTCACCGCGTGTGTGTCTATCACTTCGCTCGCGGTACTCCAATCGAGTTAGTTTGTTGTAGTGATGTATGACCCCATCCGATATTTTACAATATCGATACAAGCAGATGCGATGTTCTGATATTTAAGATCGATGCTCGTGCCACTCAGGTCGATCTTTAGGTAAAGCTGTGCTTGCCTAGGTCGGTCTGTGGATGGGCGACCGCCCGATATACCGAGTTTCCTCCGTGCCTCGGAAAGCACGTTAAGCCGTTGGTCCCGGCTGCCATATTATAGATCTTTGGCAGTCGTTCGTTACAGGTAGTCAGTGACCTGAAATTCTGACATCCAGTGATCCAGTCTTACCAAAGGGTTTGTATTACCTAGTATTAACTGGGTTGTGGAGGTCAGATAGGGAGTCGCTCCATGTAAAATACTGGTACCGGTTAGACTGGAAGCCGACCCCAATATAGTTAGGAAAAGGCTAGGCAGATGATGATGACAGTTCGTGATTAGATGATAATGATGATATCAGCCACTCGGATCAATCTTCGGATGGGTTTATCATCAGTAAATTCTCAGTAGCAGCCACGGAGTCTGGATTTGTGATGACAATAGGCTCGCCCCCCATAACAAGGAACTTAGGGCTCCCACACATAAACAAGATACGACGTCGCGTCGTGAAAATCTACGACACGACGTCGTAACGTGTCGATGCACGATACGACGCCGACGTCGTGACGTTAGAAACTCACGATGCAATCCTGCGCAGTTGTCTTGTTACTTTAATGAACAAATTAACATTTATTTGGGTTATAATTTCAAAAACATTTAAATATTCTTTTCAGAATGCGTCTAGAGCGGTCCATTTTTCGGAATGAACTAAAACACCACCCCACTGTATCGACGTTATCGTCCCTTGCATCGTGCGTGGCACATTACGTTACGATGTCGTGTTTTTTTACGACGCTCATCGTAGATTTCCACGACGCGACGTCGTATCGTGTTTATGTGTGGGAGCCCTTACACATAACTGTCGAAAGGTGGGTAATACTATTAAGTACCTACACCTCTGCCTGACCTTTCAGGGTTAACAGGGTGTGATGTTATGTTGATGTAAATCCAATAACACTTCGCCTGACTTGGGAATCACCCAGGGGCTTATGTTCAGCAGTCGTGCTTGAAGATTCGATATTTCTTCTTCTTTTCGCGTCGATTCTGTCACCCGAAATCATAGTGATTACTTGAGTAAATGTCATTGTTTAAGATACGATTTTTTCCCTGTAGTTTAGTAATTCCTTGATGTTAGAACTATCAAACGTTAGAATTCTTAGTTTTAGTTTCATTGACGGTTCTAACTTCGCTTAAGCCGCCTTTTCACTATGGGATGTAATATTCCTTCAAATGACCTCTAAATATCGCTCAGTCGGTCGAAAACAACATTTTATAGTTTGGGATGTAATATACATTATAGCACAGTGTGAACGGTCACGTACAAAATGTATGCGAGCGATATTTAGAGGTCATTTGAAGGAATATTATATCCCATAGTGTCCATTGCATTGTCATGATCAAGTAATTGCTTTAACTTGACTATAAATACGGATGTAAGACTCGGATCGAAGTCATTCAGTACGATACTAGAATTGTATCGCACAGTTGCGACCCGGATCGCATAGTATCGAGAATCGAGCATCACTATTTTGGTAGCACTAACGATTTGGTGAATTAGGGAGTAAATATCACAAATTCACAAGTGGTTAGCGCTGTGAATAGATGTTGAAAGGGAGTGTCCGCACGACGTGGAATCGGATTATATATCGTCTTACAAGTAATTTTTTTATAACTTTTCAAGAGCGTAGACCTTATCCCAAAGAAAAAAAACGTTCTTTTGCTAAGAAAACCCTGTTGCAGTGTTAAGGCGAATGCTCACATACTGCCCGCGAAATTCAAATTTTCTTACGTTTTTTGCAATTTGCAGGCCAGTGCTTGGTTGTATGTTGATGAACATTTGATTCGCGACTGTAAGACGTATTTAGTTACAGAATTATAATCATCAAAATCATCAATACAACCCTCCAAGTTCATATAGATCGAGGAATAACTTTGACCTTGAAAAAATAGTTTCTCGATCTATATGAACTTGGAGGGTTGTGTTGGTGATTTTGATGATTATAATTCTGTAACTAAATACGTCTTACAGTCGCGAATCAAATGTTCATCAACATGCAACCAAGCACTGGCCTGCAAATTGCAAAAAACGTAAGAAAATTTGAATTTCGCGGGCAGGATGTGAGCTTCCCCCTTAATAAAACTCATTCTGACCTGACTAAGATTCCGCGTCTCTACCTAACGAGGTTGTTCTTTCTCAAAAAAACTATAGGTGTAGAAGAATTATTTCAAGAAGTATATTTCATAATGTATTTATTGTGAATTGCAGATAAAACCTAAATAAACATAGGTACGATATAATCATTTATTTACATTTAAACTTATATTATTAGCACGCATTTTTCTAGAGACTATTGTATTAATTTATCTTGAAGTGTATTTATCATTGCAAATAAAAATAATACTTCAAAATCCATGTTATATAAATATTGTGACAGATGGCTTAAATAGCTAGACAGTGACATAATGTGATTAAAATACCGCATTGTAATCGGTTAGTCCGTTTTGGAGATATGGATGGCGCTGACAGGCAAAATAATGGTTTTATTTAAAATAGTATTACAAACATACATACGGCCAGTATTTTATTTAATTTAGGTAGACCGATTTCTCGAAGTTGGTGGCATAAAAAATCAATGAAGCAAGCCGACATCCGAAAGTAATTTTTTACAATTTTGTTTTTTTTTAAGTGTGTGATTATGTCTGCAAAAAAGTTATTATTTTACCCTTTTTAACTGAGAAATTCTACTCAAGTTCTTGTCATATATATATATACATGTACAACTTTTTGTTAAAATAAATTTTTATCAGTTCGTTCACGATTTACAACCCGCATAGCATAGCAATATTTACCTAAAAACACTTGATAGCATTTCGCAATGGCATTCAAATGTGAAAGCGATAATTTTGATAAAAAAGTGCTATAAATATCGAAATAAATTGATGTAACATGTAGCATACATCACGCCTGAACGAGTATCTATGCTATGGTGTGTATACTGTGTATAGCTCAGCGATATATAGGGTGAAAGACATTGATATAATTTATATCAATGGTGAAAGATTACCGAAAATATAAATCAGCTTCTAAATAATGATCTCACACTGTGTCTTTGCTGCCCTCACCAGTGATGCCCTAAGCAGAGGATCGTACTCTAGAGGGGGTGCCCTTAGCGCGATATCCCTTAGTAATAAGACTAATAGGCTTTACACTCAAGGTACCCACAGGATAGTCCGGGTAAACAGAAGCTAGCTTTATAGGATGACCTGCTCCTACTGGATGCCATTATGAGGAAATGCGGGTGGTCTTTTCTCCATACAAACACTCTCGCCTTTTTTCTTTTGGGTTAATGACCTTAGAGTCTAGCTAGAGCAATGATTTTTTACAGAATAATAAATATTAACAATTTCTATGCCCCTATGTTTTCCTTTTTGGTGATAAATTATTTTTATAAGCACTAGAACCCTCAAAAAATGCTCAAAATTGCTTGTTTAAGTCCTAGTAGTGTACAAATTTGCCAACTATTAAAAAAAAGAAAAACATAGCGGCGTAGTACATAGGTATATAATTATATCCTCCTTATTCATTGTCTAAAATATCTTTTAAATTGGTTCAATATTGGAGGAGGAAATAGGCGAGAGCCAAACCTAGAAATATGACTTTTATTGAGTCGCTATTGAGTCGGATCTGCAGTTGTCCTTATCGCACGCATTTGAGGGCAGGGGGGCGGAGAGAGACAGCGATAGTGGAGACAGACAGACGCATAGACGGAGAGAGACAGAGCCCACATTTCCTCTTAAGGCGACATTAGCTGCCCGCGACCTTGAGCGCGCGTTTAACTCATCGCCTAAACAAATAAGGTTGAAAATGGCGATGCGTTTGATGCTTGTGACTGCCAAAATGAACGATAGTTCGCAGATTTAATTTATTTAAAAAAAAATACGCTGTAATGTTAAAATATTTTTACATATGTCTTTAGTTGGTTAAATTTCCTTTCTGATAGTAAAAAAATAAATAACAGTTGTCACTCAAAATATTGAGCATTTCGAGACGAAAAAGTTTTTTCGTGTGATTTTTTTGTGATTTTGTGATTTTTTTTTTCGAGGTTCTTGATTACTTTTAGAAAATATTTTTGCATAAGTCTTTTACCTATACATTTGACTATACACTGTATTTTTTTTGGAATTGTAATAAGTAGCAATACGGCTAACTCTGCGACGAAAAACAGGTCGTTTTTACGGTTCCCCCGAATCCTTCAACCAGCCATATAGGTAAGGTATATAATTATATCCTCCTTATTCATTGTCTAAAATATCTTTTAAATTGGTTCAATATTGAAGGAGGAAATAGGCGAGAGCCAAACCTAGAAATATGACTTTTATTGAGTCGCTATTGAGTCGGATCTGCAGTTGTCCATATCGCACGCATTTGAGGGCAGGGGGGCGGAGAGAGACAGCGATAGTGGAGAGAGACAGACGCATAGACGGAGAGAGACAGAGCCCACATTTCCTCTTAAGGTTGAACAAGCCAGTCATTCTTCCATACAAACTTACGAAAGTGATTACTCCTCTGTTTGACGGTGTAGGTTCAAAATTAAACATTGTATCAACTGGTCTTATCATTATCTAGGTCTGTATGGAAGCAGAATTGGAAAAAAAATATTGATTTGGAAGTTATGAACGTCAAAACTTTCATATTTTAGCACTAATATAACTCATCTTTGGGCGTAAATAAGTAACGTATATAGTATGAAAAAGAAAAAAGTGAAACCATACAGACATAGATTAGTTATTAAAAAATTTAAATAATTTGATTTTGAACAGATACATTCAATAGATTTTTCATGAAACCAAATATACCAAAGGTCTGCATAGAAACAATCGCGCGCCCGTTTTAGTTGTGTCTCTTTCGCTCTATGCATTTCGCTCGTGATGTCGGGTGAAATAGCATGCATTTTAGCCCCGCCCACCAACTAGTTCGTGCCGTTGGCTTGTTTACCCTTAAGTTGAATCCTTCAACCAGCCCGCGAAATTCAAATTTTCTTAAGTTTTTTGCAATTTGCAGGCCAGTGATAGGTTGTATGTTGATGAACATTTGATTCGCGGCTGTAAGACGTAAATGTAGTTAGGTTCCGGAATGACTTTGACCTTGTAAAAAGTCATTTTTACACCTTTATGAGCTCGGAGGGTTGTATTAATGATTTTGATGATTATAATTCTGTAACTACATAATTATGTCTTACAGCTGCGAATCAAATGTTCATCAACATACAACCTATCACTGGCCTGCAAATTGCAAAAAACTTAAGAAAATTTGAATTTCGCGGGCTACCCTGGAACATCAACCTTAAACAAAAACGTTCGTCCGCGTTTATTAGTACCTACGCACTATTAGGTACACCACTGCCTAACCCTTCGGAGCTTACAGGCGTGATGTTATTTAACATTCCCCCTGATAGGAGTGGACCGATGCACGCACTCAAAATATTGATAACGTTCTCATTCGTCACTGACAACGGTTGTGAAAACCAGACACATGTAATTGTAAAATCCAGTACTTGAAAGAGCTTGGATATGATATGATATCTCACACATTTGGCAACGATATGATACTACAAACGTGATGATAGCTTACTAGATATAGGTGCCGATTCTCTTGTACACCGAACTAACCTAAACTAAAACTAAAATTTCTTATTTTTAGTTAGTTGGTTTTGGTAAGTTATTCTGAAAACAAGATTCTCTAAATTTAAATATAGTTTTGACACACCTAAAATCGAGTTTGACATTCGTTAAGTTGAGTAGAGCATAGACCAAGATTGCAGTAGACCATAGACAAAAGCTGAATGAAAGTGAACGAAATGATCTGAATTGCAAAAAAAAAACCTGAGGTAAATCAAATATTTATAATTGTATACCAGTAATCATTAATGAAGTACAGTCTGTCTGTATAGTCAAGAAATTAATGTTTGAGGAACTAAGATTATTTATATTATTATACCATGGATTATTCAAAAGTAGGGTAACACTAAAATCATAGTATAACCCGGTTCATTAAGGAAAGGAATCTAAAATGGCAACACATGGCATGTCCTCTCGCTCGCTCACTATAGTGTGCGAGCGTGAGGACATGATAAAAACCGCCATTTTAGATTCCTTTCTTTAATGAACCGGGTTATACATCAAATGTCATCGGCTGTCTGTCATCAACTTGTTAATATTCTATCTTGCTACCTTTTGCATTTTTAAATGTTTTTCAAATCTACGTCGACAAAACTTCGAAGAAACGTGTTAAATATGAGGAAAACAAATAGGAGTGGAGCTCGGGAAATTATTTCAAAGTATATCAGCGATGTTTGTTAGAACACCAAGCTGGACAAATTTTATCAAATTTGGATATTTATACTCGAACAGCAGTTAAGACAGGTATGTAATCGTGTTATTGTTTGTTTTTTATCTACCAGAAGTCACAAATTTACTAAATATACGATTTTATGACTAAAATAAGCATTGTTTACATTGCGCATTTATAGGTTAGATTGCAAATGTAATTAGCTAACTTTTGATACTTTTGGGTAATCAAATTTACCGGTGATTTTAAATATGATTAAGTTTTAACATGTTTGAAATAAAAATAGTGCTATCTATTTTCCATTTGTTATTACATCTTTTTTTTAATCTTTCTTTCAGGAAAATCTGAGAGTACAGTGAGGCGTATTGTAGATGAAGGCAAACACAGATCAGGCCGTCCTAAGAAAGAAATGGATGACTTCAACATAAATAAGTGCAATTCGACAAAAAATTCAATTCTTTTACTCGGTACCACACTAAAACAGATCTGGATTTTAAATGTAGCCTAGAAGTCCTGCGTAAAATTTTGAAATCGATTGGATTTTCTTATAAGAAGTGTCAAAATAACAGAAAGGCTCTATCGAACAACATATTGCAGCAAAACGGGCAAGAGAAAATGGGCATACAGTGGTACAAAAGTTAAAACATAACATTAATAAAAAATATGTACGAACATTTTTCTTTTATTTACTCATTTTTATTTCAATGAAGGTCGGAAGGAAAACATCGTGAGGAAATCTGGACTATAATTATTATAATATACCTACCTAATAAGTCTGAAATCGCCAACCCGTCTTGAGCATGCGTGGTGATCAGTGCTTGTGCCTTCTCTGTAGAGAAGAGGCAAATATTTGGCATATTTTGTTGATTATTGTATTTTGTTAATTATTTTTTATACAAAACATGAACTGAATATGCGGTTTCAATTTGTGATAGAAACCTAATCACCACTCTTATTTGTTTAGGTTAAGGATAGGTTAATTAATAAATAAGGTGATAAGAAAATTAAAATTTTAATAATAAAGAAATAAAATGTTTAATTTAATTAAAATTATTGACAAGTAATTGCCGAATTTCCCTTGCTTCAGCAAGGAAGTCTGCGCCAGGATCCTCTACAATAGCATCCTGCTCCTCCACAATAGCATTCTGCTCGTTATCCTCGTTGCCATCGATATCTTCTTCGTCTGCAAAGATACACTTATTTAGATTTCAGAAGAATTAAGTTGTCTTGTAAGTTGTTGTCAAGTAAGTTGTCTTGCCCAACAGCTGTTTGATAACTGCCTTGAGCAAACAGATTTAGTGCAGCTAGAATCTGCAAATGAGTTCTATTATCATACAGGTAGGTAGGTAGAAATTTTTCATTCTAAAAATGCATGTTGCGCCACTGCTTGTTGCATACACTTTTCGGTCAGTGGGTCGTTCAAATGTTTGTAAAGAAATTTTAGTGGAGGGGCGTGCGGTTTGTGACTGAAAGATCTCAATTATGTAATGACTAGGTTTAGATCACCCATAAATATAATAAAAGTGAGATACCACTCAACTAAACTATAAATTCTTAAAAACTTGTTTATGCAAGTGAATTACTGCACAAAACTGTTCTAACCTTTCGGTGTTTGGGGATAAATCCTTCATCTAACCGAGGATTCCTTAGCATATCCACCAAATAAAGTGCTTCCGCTCTAGGGAGTCTAAAGAGTTTTTTAAATTTCTCCTCTGCCATTTGGAATGGGTTGGATTGGTCTCGCAATCTTTCCAAATGAATTCTTTCTTGAAAGTGTCTATTAGATAATAATCAGAGCCTGGAAGTGGCTATGATTATGAGAAGTGCATTTATCCACTTCTTTTCCAACTAATAATGTAGCAAGTACATTAGATGTTCAGTACAAATCCTTTGTAAGTTTTCACGAATGCATTTTGTATTGTATCTTAATAAAATAACACTAAACTTACCTTTCTGCCGCATCGCCAACAGCTGCAATCACCTAAGCTTCCATAATTAACTCAAAGTCATCCAAACTTTCGAAAAATAATAGAGAAATATGCTTTGTAAATTTTAGTTTATGTCAACTAATTTTATTCCACACCTTTTTATTCGCGATTAAAAATGGTCTGATTTAGTTTGACAATCATAATTTTAGGTGAAAAACGTCAATTTCAGAATAGCAAAATTGGCATTTTCACTAAATTGAATAACTTAGTGCTGTCAGACTATAATCTATTTAGGTTATGTCACTTTAGTCAATTTCAGAATGGAAAACTTCGTTTGACAGGATTAAACTAAATTTTAATGATTTTTAGTCTAGTTTAGAGAAATTTGTGACAAGAGAATCGGCACCATTGTGATGAATAATGATGATGTAATCTTAGTAAAACCATTATGGTGGTCTTTTCCCAACTATGTTAGGGTCTGTTGTGTTCTGTGATACCCAGGGTGGTAGGACTATTTACTTAGTTATTCACCGGCTCACCAGATCATCAAGTCATCAGTCCCGCCATTCGTGGTGACTGTCAAGTGTCCCTTGTGACAGCTCCCTGACTCTTGTGTCTGTGAGACGGTGTTGCTATATCTATTAAATAGATTCTCCTCAGATACACTACAGGGTCGAAAACAAACAAACGAATCCAGCTGAATACCATTGAGGTATAAGATGCTGAATACCAGGATTTTACATGGAGTGACTGTGTATCTGACCTCTGCTACCATTCAGTCTGTTTTTTTTTTCACAAAGAATTTAGGCTCAGCAATTGTAATTTTTCTCTTATCATAAAACCCTATTGTTTTTAATCTACTCAAATTCACTGATATATTACGCAGAACTTCAAGATCTAGAAGAATGATAGTTGGCAATAGGGTATTTCACCAAAAAAATCTAATTAAGTAGTCCGAAAGATAATCGAAAAATATTGGATACGTGTTTTTTGTTTTATCAAATTAATAAAAATTTACGGAAATTAAACGTGTCAAAGATCGTGAGTGGGGATTTTTAACGTCACTTTGTGGGTAAAAAAGTACTAACCTAGTGACGTCAGACGACTTGACACGACTTTTCGAAGCACTGTATCTTCTTCATCTTTTGTTTACGTGAAAAAAGAAAAAATATGTGTCCTTTATTTTTTTTTAATCTATCTGACGGACTAATTAGATTTTTTTGGTGAAATACCCTATTGGCATAGGCATAATCAGCCTATTATGATCCACTGCTGGGACACAGGCTTCCTCACTATGAGAGGGAGTGGACTATAACCAGTGCGGGTTGGTTGATGTCTTCGAATATTTAGTTCTAACCCATGTGACATCCACATGTTTTTCGTCACGATGTTTTGTGAGCAATGTTATGGTGATGATTTTTTGCATAATAAGAGTGCCTTTTATTATTATGATGAGAACTGAGAAAGGTTCTTTGAAAATATAATAATATATTCATGAGGGATGAAAGTTTCTATCGAAGTTCGTCATTTTTGCCTATAGAAAAATCACAACTTAACTAAATTCTCAGTGACGTATCTAGATCCTAGTAAAGTTAGTCAGATATAGATAATCAATCTGAAGTCTAGACTAGGCATCAGACTTTCAGCCTACTATCATTACATAATTGCATTCCCAGAATATCTTCTTAATAGTTTTTATCTTAAAATACTTGTGTGAACTGTCGTTTTTATTTAGAATGGCGTCTAAATATGTTATTTGGCACAGACTGGGTGCTACTTAAAATTCTAGCTAGAGTGGGTCATGTACAATTATTTATAATTAGTTGTTTAGTACATGTGAACTTGTTTAGTTTTTTAAGTAATCTGCTAGAAGTTCCGCTCTGCCTAGGTTGGTTTGTGGATGGGTGACTGCCCAATACATACCGAGATTCCTCCGCGTCTCGGGTCGGGCGAGCCCTTTCCTAATTATGTTCGGGCCGTTCCGATTATCAATAGGGTATTTCAGCAAAAAAATCTAATTAGTCCGTCTGTTAGATTATCGAAAAATATTGGACGAAAATAAAACGTGTCAAAGATCAGGAGTGGGGGTTTTGGCGTCACTTTGTGGGTAAAAAAGTACTAACCTTGTGACGTCACACGACTTGATACGACTTTTCGAAGCACTGTATCGTCTTCATCTTTTGTTTACGTGAAAAAAGAAAAAATACGTGTCCATTACTTTTTGGAAATCTATCTGACAGATTTTTTTGGTGAAATACCCTGTTGTAGATCTTTGACAATCGTAACGGGTATTCAGAGGCCCGAAAGCCTGACAAGCAGTCCTGCCATCCGGTTAGACTGCCAGCTCCATCCGGTTAGACTGAGAGCAGACACAACGTAGTTGGAGAAAGACAAGGCAGATCTGCCAGAAGTTTAAGAGAGCCCAGTGAGGACGTTACAGACGAATGATGGATTACAGAGCGTCCTATGCTATGGTCCTATGTCTCACTAGTGGAAGCTTCACAGGTGTCTCGGGTCTTTTAATCTTCGAGACAACCCCCGTCTATCAAGGTGACACGTAATTAATTTTACAATCCAGGTGTTATTTAACATTTTGGGACTAAGCCAAATAATTAGTTTTAAATTGTTGGGACGGAAAATTGTTTATATGCATACTAGACTCGATTATCGTTAGATAATATGAAGAGGTAAGTTTTTTGTGAGTTTGTATGTAGATGATAATCTCCGGAATTAATGATGCAATTATAAAAATTATTTCACTGATAGAAAGACAAATTATCCTGTAATAGTACATTATGGTACAAGTGTGTAACGTTGGTGATTACCGCTGAGGCGCCATTGAGACCCGAGCCGTCAGGTGAGGGTCTTAAGAAAGCCGAGGACGGTAATCATCAATACACACGTGTATCATACGACGTTTTTCAACACACTTGTGAAGAAAATAATACTTAAAAGTCATCTTCAACAGTTAAAACAAGTTCTGTTTTTTTTTCACAATAGCGGGAAAAATCTACAGTTCTACCAACTTCAACAGTTAAAACAAGTTCTGTTTTTTTTTTCACAATAGCGGGAAAAATTAATGCGCGCGCATCTACAGTTCTACCAAGTTATCTATGCAGGCGGGAAAACGCGGAACTAAAATAAATGTACTAAGTTTCACGTAGCGAATGTAGCGATGCTTTTTTTCTTGACCAGTGGCGCCACTACTGTAACAATGACGATCGGCCATAGACTAAAAGAATGTTGTTTTTTATTTTTGACTTTTCGCGGATAGAGTTTTAGCCACGGACAAAATGGGGATTTTTTTTTCTTTATTACAGAGAAAACAAAAGTTATATTATTTGAGTGAAAGATTAATTTATTAAAAACGTATAAGTTGAAATTATCTATTTAAATTCAAAGTTGCATGAAATGGGGAAGCACTAGGTACATTAATTTATTTTTACTATTGAACACGATCTTTTTTGTATCGAAACTTTTTTAAGAACATAGCAACTCAACCAATAGAATTAAAAAAAAGCCCTATAACTCACTAGTGAATAATAGCAATGAAAAAGTCACAGTTTGATTATAGGTGTCATTACGTGCCTAATTGCGGTGAAATTATAGCCACTTTATGAGCAAGTGTGTTGAAAATTATATTATCATGCATATTAGCCGAGTTATCGCAATTTTTGCGGATGCAGTTGCGGGCGAAGTATTAGTATATTTTTATCTCGTCATTATAATGGGTAGAAGAAAGACATGTTAAAAGTAAAGGGTGTAAAAAACCTTTAACGAAGCCGAAAGGTACCCAGTAAGTAACTGGGATGTGGAGGTCAGATAGGTAGTCTATCTATATAAATAAAAAGAGAAATCCTGACTGACTGACTGACTCATCATCGCCCAGTCCAAACCCTTGGACCTAGAAAGCTGAAATTTTGCACAGAGATTCCCTTTATAATGTAGACAAGGAATAAGGAAGGATTTTTCGAAATTCAACCCCTAAGGGAGTTAAATACGGGATGAAAGTTTGTATGGAAAATCGTCATTTTCACGCGGGCGAAGCCGCTGGCAAAAGCTAGTCTCTCATAGATTTGAAGCCAAACCCAAAATAGTTGTGAAAAGGCTAGTTGTTCTTCTAAAAGGCAAAAAGAATTTTGAAAAACGGTCTACTACAAATGACGGAGATATGCGCGAACGAACATACATCACGAATAGAGAACCTCCTCCTTTTTGTAAGTCGGTTAAAATTGGGTGTTATGTCATGTATGGTTAATACTTTGATTAATCAAACATGAAACCTCAGTTTCAACATAGTCAACCAATTTGTCCATAGAGGTTTACCTAAAATGATTGCCTAAACCTGCCCCAAAAATATTAGCATAGATAAACGTTAATAATAAAAGGTTCGTCGTTACGGAAACTGCTCCCATAATGCTTGCCCTGATGTCCAAGGTTCATTTTGATGGTCACGCGATGTTCTTATACTGAAAGTACCTATGGCTTTTTAATTAGGATTGAGTGCCTCGTACAGGTTTTTTTCGGTGTTAATTAAAAGAATTTCTGGGAAGGTTATCATTGGAGAAGTTTTTGGGAATGTGTTTGTTCGTCATCATCATCATCATCATCATCATTTCAGCCGAAAGACGTCCACTGCTGGACATAGGCCTCCCCTAAGTGTCGCCACATTGACCGGTCCCGTGCGTCTCGCATCCAGCGGATCCCCGCAACCTTCACCAGGTCATCGGTCCACCTAGTGGGAGGCCTTCCAACGCAACGTCTTCCGGTTCGCGGTCGCCACTCCAGAACTTTCCGGCCCCATCGGGCATCCGTTCTGCGAGCAATGTGCCCTGCCCACTGCCACTTAAGTTTGGCGATTCTTCGGGCTATGTCGGTAACTTTGGTTCTCATGCGGATGTCCTCATTTCTGATTCGATCGCGCAAGGAAACTCCGAGAATAGCCCTCTCCATTGCCCTTTGGGTGACTTTAAGCCTTCTGATGAGGCCCATTGTGAGCGACCACGTTTCGGTCCCATATGTAATCACTGGCAGCACACACTGGTCATAGACTTTCGTCTTGAGACATTGGGGTAAGTTGGACGAGAAGATACTTCTCAGCTTCCCAAACGCTGCCCAGCCGAGTCGGATTCGACGATTGACCTCTTTCTCAAAGTTGGACCTACCTAACTGGACTGTTTGTCCCAGGTAGACATAATCGTCTACAACTTCGAGTGTAGAGTCTCCGATCTTTATGGGAGTGGGTGTAGCATGGGCATTAAACATGACCTTGGTTTTGTCCATGTTCATTTTTAGACCCACTCTTTCAGAAGCTCTACTGAGGCCATCGAGCATTGTACTGAGGACCTCCATGGTCTCAGCCATGACCACTATATCGTCGGCAAATCGAAGGTGAGTGATGTACTCGCCATTGATGTTGATGCCTTGTTCGTCATAGTCTGCGCTTAACAAAATCAAAATCCAGGGTTTTCCTGTAGAAATTTCTCGAAGCAGCCAGGAAGCCTTGATTTGTGTCCGGTTGATGGCAATAGGCTCACCCCTTATTACAAGAACTTAAAGATAACTGTCGAAATGTGCATGTACCTAGTAGGTACTAATGGATACATCTCTGCCTAACATTTTAGGATTTACAGATGTGATAATATGTCATGTTATATACCTTGCTGTAAACGCCAAACAAGGCTAAAAACCCACTGTTTTGACTTCCTTACAACTTACAGCTACAAAAGATAAACACCCCAAAAAACAAAGACAATCACACGCAGATAAAGACGACATTGCTCTAACAATACGTTACGTTTACTCTCAAAAATTCGGCGCTGTAAACTTGTAACCGAAATACATTCGACCTTGGACGCCTAGAGAACTAAAGGTGATAATTGTCTGAGACAAGTACGGATGACGGCCTTCGTTCTTTACGTGTTTCATGAGGATTTTTGTAAATATAGAGAATCACTTGATTTTTTTAGACTGATCATATTATAGAATGCTGGAGTAACATCACGCCTGTTAGTGTTAGGCAGAGGTATACCTAGACACAGATAAGATACAACGGGCTAGTGTCCGCAACTCCACGACTAAAGCGAAAATTTTGTGCACGGGTGGGAATCTTATTCGAGCTACCCCAGCTCCCCGAGAAAAGTCAGCAACCCCTTGGTGTTACCGGCACGGCAATATCGCGGAGAGTACCTGGGAGAGGTGTACCTAATAGTATATAATAATATGTCGCAGGGATATGATAAAATTAGGTTTTTGATCAAAAACCTACGGGATTTGATCAAACCACGGAGGAAGATAAAATAACAACACGGTTTTATCATTTCCCTAAACAAATCTAGTGAATTGAACAAATCCCAGTAGTACTCCGTGACGCGCGCTCGCTTCGCTCGCATATTATATTTAACACTAATATCTTCTGTCCCCAAAGTGCTGGGCCTCCGCCGGCCTCCTTCGTCAGCCTACGGCCCGGTGCCCATGCCGCCCATAAAGGATATAAAATGTGTCATCTTCCGGTTTTTGATGAAAAACCTAGGTTTTTGATCAAAAACCTAATTTTATGAAAAACCTGCGACATATACACCCACATTTCGCCCAATATGTTTAAGTTCCATGCAATAGGGAGCAAAACCTTTGATATCAACCGGGCACAAATTCAAACTCCATGGCAGCTTCTGAGAGTTCCTGATGGAAAGACTTCTTCGCCGACCCAAAATCAAACCCGAAAATGCATCTCATTCATTTTATTATAACTCATAGAACATTTCTTTTTCAGTTTCATAGACCGAAACACCACACGAAAGGTCGTTCGTTTATTATATTTACACCTTGTACAACATGACATGACATATTATTATTTATATCACAACTCGTCATATTGTAAACTATAATAGTGACCCGCCCCGGCTTCGCACGGGTGCAAAAAAGGTATTAAAACCTTCCTCTTGAATCACTCTATCTATTAAAAAAAAACGCATCAAAATCCGTTGCGTAGTTTTAAAGATTTAAGCATGCAAAGGGACATAGGGACAGAGAAAGCGACTTTGTTTTATACTATGTAGTGATTTGTTGTACTACAACATTTTTTTCATGTTTACTACAAAACGAATATGGAACATTAGCACGTTGCTGAATGTTGAAACATCGTTTTCATTAATCAACCCTAAAATCTGCTAGAGTATTTCCAATTTGAAAAGCATTTTAGTACAACACTTCTTTGAAGCCAAGTCTCTCAATTAGTCATTCATGCAGATCAAGCAGTGATAGAATATAGGTCTCAAGTTCGAACCCAAGACACACGTCTGATTTTTCAGTATTGTGTACAAAATATCACTTGATTCGGTGAAATAAAACATGGTGAGATTCGTGAGAAACCAGCATGCCAAAAGGATTTTTCCGCCGGCATGTTAAGGTTAGGACGATTTGGACTCGTTCCTGATTAATTGGCCAGAGAAAGCACAACACCGGGAGACTTGTAAAAGCATGGGGGAGGCCTTTGCCAACCAGTGGGACACAATATTAGACTCATTAAAAAAAATGTAAAGTTAAGTCAGAGGCTGGACCCTGACACCAGATTACGAACTATAACGATCCGAACTACAAAGACCCGAAAATCTACTAACATTTACATTTTCAATGTCGTTTTATCCACAATAGGTACCTCTTTGAAACCAAATCCTTCAATTAATCATCCTCGCAGCGAACTCTTCAGCCATGACAAACAAAAAACCAAACAAATGGTTCAACCGGCTAAATCCGGTTTAGACCGGCTAAATTGATTAGTGGCTCTAATTCTGCTGACAATCGGGGTCAACGTTTAGTCGCAAATGCGAGAACAAATGGACAGATAGACGGATTTTCAGACGATTATAATTTTTAGATGTTTGTTACAATATTTTGATTTCAAAGATATTCCATCAGGGTTTCTTGCCCGTTCTTCTCCATTCTCCATAGAGATCTACGATAGGGAATAGGGGATCGGACTGGGTCAAAACAATATGATTCTGTTTAGTCCGTAAGTTAGATTATCGAAAAATATTGAATACGTGTTTTTTGTTTTATCAAATCAATAAAAAATGACGAAGATAAAACGCGTCAAAGATCTTGGAGTGGGGCTTGAAACGTCAATTGTGTCGTCAAAATGTACTATCATATGACGTCACACGAGTTTTCGAAGCACTGTATCGTCTTCATTTTAAGTTTACGTGAAAAAAGAAAAAATACGTGTCCAATAATTTTTGGAAATCTATCTGACGGACTAATTAGTTTTTTTTGTCCGATCCCCTATTCTTACTCCCCTATACTTCCACAAGTTATTATAACTACTTATAGCTGTGCTTTCTTTATTTTTCTGACATATAAAAGTGCGTGTATTGGTCTGATTTAAATAAATGCTTCGAGTTTGAGCTCTCTGATTCAGAATCACATGATAGCACAAGTTCAATTCATTTAGGTTTCAATGTTATTCATAATTTTATAGATATTGTTGATTCATCATCATCTCCACGACCCAGTTACTCATCTGTCTAGCTTTTTAACCGACTAGACTTCTAAAAAAAGAAGGAGGTTGCTAAGGAACTCCGTCGCTTGCTAACCGATTTGAAAAATTCTTTTTTTGTTGGAAAGGGTATACTTTCCAAATGGTCTCATATTTTTTTTATCGAAATCGGACAAGCGGTTTTTGAAAAATCAAAAAAAAAGCTACATTTTTTATTTATTTATTTAAACTTCATGCACAATAGGTAGTGGTACATAGTCCACATTATGAACATGTGAATATAATAAAAACTTTTTAACAAAAAATAAAACCGACTTAAAAAAAAAACAAAAAAGTGAAAAATAAACTTTAGAAGAAAAATCAGTTTCTGAAGTCGGTGGCAAAAAAATGAAAAAAAAAAAACAATTAAAAGTCACCGACTTCAGAAACTGATTTTTCTTCTAAAGTTTATTTTTCACTTTTTTGTGTATTTTTTTGAAGTCGGAATTATTTTTTGTTAAAAAGTTTTTTTTCCCGACTGCGTTTGGGTCAGCTTTCAGTCTGACTAGATGCACCTGAATACCAATATTCCACGACCCAGTTAATATTGATGACTGATTCAAAATATAATTAATTGTGTCTTATACTGATATCATCATCATCAGCCTATAACGTTCCCACCCACTGCAGGGACTCAGGCCTCCTCTCTAGGAGAGGGATGGGATATGCACGCGAGCCCAGTGCGGGTTGGTAGATGTCACATGTCCTTTGGTTCTAAGACATGCCGGTTTCCACACGCTGTTTTCCTTCACCGTTTTGAGAGCGGTGATAAAATAAATTATCCATGCACGATTCAATTTACAACCACGAATAAAAGAAAAAGTTCCAGCGCCGTCCAGTTAAGACGCAGTTAACGGGGGAACCGTAAAAACGACCTGTTTTTCGTCGCAGAGTTAGCCGTATTGCTACTTATTACAATTCCAAAAAAAATACAGTGTATAGTCAAATGTATAGGTAAAAGACTTATGCAAAAATATTTTCTAAAAGTAATCAAGAACCTCGAAAAAAAAAATCACAAAATCACAAAAAAATCACACGAAAAAACTTTTTCGTCTCGAAATGCTCAATATTTTGAGTGACAACTGTTATTTATTTTTTTACTATCAGAAAGGAAGTTTAACCAACTAAAGACATATGTAAAAATATTTTAACATTACAGCGTATTTTTTTTTTTAATAAATTAAATCTGCGAACTATCGATCATTTTGGCAGTCACGAGCATCAAACGCATCGCCATTTTCAACCTTATTTGTTTAGGCGATGAGTTAAACGCGCGCTCAAGGTCGCGGGCAGCTAATGTCGCCTTAACCAAATTAACGCAGTACCATCTGTCCGTGTATTTGGGTCAAGGTTCAGCAAATAAACGTTATGGGAGCGGTTGGATGGTTTCCTACAGATAAGGATCACGCCTTTTGAGCTGACTCCCGGATTTGTGTTGAGTGGTAGGAGCACGATATGGTAGGTACAGCCCAAGCCCATTTAGTCCTTCAGATCGTTTTCGGTCACGTCGGCCAATCATAGTGTTGGACATCGGCGCACAATTTCAGGACTAAATCATTTGAACGATTAACTTAATTTAATATTAATGGCTGATTTTTGATACTGTCGCAAAAAACATTCATACATCACAACACGATTGTAATCTGACTGGCCTGTTGGTCTAGTGGTTAGTGACCCTAACTGCTATGCCGGAGGTCGTGGGTTCGATTCCCACCCAGGACAAATGTTTGTGTAATGAGCACGATCATTTGTTCTGTGTCTGGGTGTAATTTATCTATAATATGTATGTATTTAGAAATATATAAGTATGTTTATCAGTTGTCTAGTACCCATAACACAAGCTCTGCTTAGCTTGGGACTAGATGGCGTTGTGTGATAGTTGTGGAATATTAAAAAAAAATAAAAAAAAACCCCGAACACTTAGGTAGAGGTGTACCTATTAGTACACACACATTTCGAAAGTTGTGTTTTAGGTTCCATGTACAGCCCGCGCCAAACTTTGTGACCGCCCTGAGTATAGTCGCGAGTCCGAACTTGCGCCATGGTACAGTCGAGTGGGAATATTGGAATAAGTACGTAATCAACCAAACAATTTTCGTTTTCTAACATTTTTAATACAATAGATTATGGCCCTGCCCCCAAGCTCTTGTGCGTCCCGCTAATACCTGATTTTGTGTTCTGCGCAATGCAAGAGCCTAGTTTCGGGACGGTCACAAAGTTTGCCGCGAGCTGTAATAAGGGTGAGTTCTTGCTATCAACCGAGCACAAATTCAGATTCTGGGGCTGCTATTGAGAGATTTCTGATGGAAAAACCCAATAATATAATAATAATAATATTCCACAACTATCACACAACGCCATCTAGTCCCAAGCTAAGCAGAGCTTGTGTTATGGGTACTAGACAACTGATAAACATACTTATATATTTCTAAATACATACATATTATAGATAAATTACACCCAGACACAGAACAAATGATCGTGCTCATCACACAAACATTTGTCCTGGGTGGGAATCGAACCCACGACCTCCGGCATAGCAGTTAGGGTCACTAACCACTAGACCAACAGGCCAGTCGAAATACTTTGCCCGACCCGGAAATCTAACCCAGGACTTCTTGCTCAGTAGTCGTGCTTGCGACCACTAGATGAACTCCCTCACTATGTTGAGGTCGCTTCCAGTCTAATAAGATGCGGCCGATGAACCTTTTCTAGTAAAGGAGCTCATCATTTGAAATTCCCTTCACCTTTAGTGCATGTTTACGTACAGGCGGGGCGTCGCGCGGCGCGTTCATCATCATCATCATCATCAGCCTATAATGTTCCCACTGCAGGGACTCAGGCCTCCTCTCTAGGAGAGGGATGGGCTATAATCCACCACGCGGGCCCAGTGCGGATTGGTACTATATCACATGTCTTCGAATTTTTTGGTTCTAAGACATGCCGGTTTCCTCACGATGTTTTCCTTCACCGTTTTGAGAGCAGCAGTGATGAAAACGCGGCGCGTTGTGCGTTTTTAATTCAAACACCATGGCGATGTATGAAAACGTTACCAATTTCAAACGTCGATTTTGCTAGAAGTGTTTTTCGCTCGTTAGTTTAAAATGCAGCGTTGGTTGTGGACGTTGTGGTGGTCCCGCCTCGAAGTAAATTAATAAAAAAGCACGCATCGAGCCTTCTGCACACGCCGCGCAACGCCCCGCGTCTTCGTAAACGAGCTCTTAGCTCAAAAGAAAATCCAGACCACCCCAGTCCAGTAAATGAAAACTAAGAGTACGCGCCCATTTGGGTCAGGGCTTCTCACGCAAATAAAACGCATGATTGGCAAGAAAGGGGAGCGGTGTCAGCGGTACCTGACTTCACATTAGATCATGTTTGTTATTTTAACGCTAGCACTTGTAGTTTATGAGGTAAAAGGGTCTTTTTTGGAAAATACGAAAAAAAAATTGCAATAACTCCCAGTCCACCAGCGGTGGATTTTTTTTTATTAACACCGCTGGCTCCCACTGGTGGACAGCCGACTCAATTTTAAACATGAGTATTCTCGTTGTCCACCGGCGAGTGACTCAACTTTATAATATTATTCCGTAAGTAACCAACACTTGTAACTATTTTTATTACTTTCTCTAAGGCTAGTCATCAGCGAAACAATCTGTAAAAAAATTCTCGCTGTCGGTCGACAACGGGGCGGACACCGCGAATTAATTTTCGACGAAGTCCCAGAAAAAAATTTTAACTGTCTTGGAACACGCAACGAAAGGAATTACACGTAACTTCCAATTCCAGAAACTGGGTTGTGGTGGAGGTTCAAAAAACATGCTCCATGTAAGATCCTTTTTTTTTTTTGCAGCGTGTGTAATCATCAAATGACTCCTCCCGCTCTGGGCAGAGCGGTAGGGCGTGTCAGACTTCTACTGACTAAAAACCACCCATTAGCCCTTTGCGTCGAGGCCGCGGTATCTCTTTCGAACAACCCGGAGCCCCGACGGGCATTTAAAATACTTGTATTCACAACTTTGTGGCATCCGTTTTGACCACCTAGAACTAGATTGTCTACCTAGATATATGTTGACGAAGATTGCTAGATGTAGACGCTAAACAGTTATAACCAAGTCGTGATTACGTAATAAGTTTTTACAAAAAAATATCCGGGCCAGCCCAATTTACGGGAAGGTGCAAATGATCAAGTTTATTGAACTTGTATGGCCAAACCGTAAGGAAAGTTTTGTTGAAGTCTGAATATGGAGACTATTAAAAAATACAACCGAATTGAGAACCTCCTCCTTTTTGGGAAATCGGTTAAAAATAGAGGAAGACCATAGAAATGATGCATAGGCTATGTGGCAGCTGAAAAAGGTGCGAGACGAAGAAAATACCCTGCACTCATGATCATTAAGGCGACATTACCTGCCCGCGACCTTGAGCGCGCGTTTAACTCATCGCCTAAACAAATAAGGTTGAAAATGGCGATGCGTTTGATTCTCGTGACTGCCAAAATGAACGATAGTTCGCAGATTTAATTTATTTAAAAAAAAATACGCTGTAATGTTAAAATATTTTTACATATGTCTTTAGTTGGTTAAATTTCCTTTCTGATAGTAAAAAAAAATATAACAGTTGTCACTCAAAATATTGAGCATTTCGAGACGAAAAAGTTTTTTCGTGTGATTTTTTTGTGATTTTGTGATTTTTTTTTTCGAGGTTCTTGATTACTTTTAGAAAATATTTTTGCATAAGTCTTTAACCTACACATTTGACTATACACTGTATTTTTTTTGGAATTGTAATAAGTAGCAATACGGCTAACTCTGCGACGAAAAACAGGTCGTTTTTACGGTGCCCCTTTGACTGCGCCTTAACATTTCAGCCGTAAGACGGCCACTGCTGGATATAGGCTTCCCCTAAGTGTTGCCACATTGACCGGTCCCTTGCGTCTCGCATACTGCGGATCTTCACAACCCCAAATAGGGTAGTTGACTAAAAAACATCTTATTAGTCCATCAGATAGATTTCCAAAAAAAAAAGGGAATGTGGCACTCGGAGACTGCCGCGGTGAAGCTATTGCATAGCATTTTTTATCAATTATTTAATTTGGCAACCTCAGTTGACAACCTTAATTGTTATTTTTCGTAACCATAGCAACCTGGTTGAAAATTTTCGTTACGGTTTTTCTGGATTCGCTCTCCACGCTCAAGGCCCGCGATAGAAGCTATGCAATAGCTTAAAAATATTGAACACGTATTTTTTCTTTTTTCACGTAAACAAAAAATGAAGACGATACAGTGCTTCGAAAAATCGTGCAACGTCACAGATTGGTCCATTTTTACCAGACTATGACGTCAAAAGCCCCCTCCCCATGATCTTTGACAAGGTTTATTTTCGTAAATTTTTATTAATTTGATAAAACAATAAACACGTATCCATTATTTTTCGATAATCTAACTGACGGACTAAACAGAATCATATTTTTTGTTGTCAGTCAACTACCATATTGTTTTGTGTTGGATGCTGTGCTAACCCCAAATCCTATCCTACTAATATTATAAATGCGAAAGTTTGTAAGGATGTGTGGGTGGATGTTTGTTACTCTTTCACGCAAAAACTACTGAACGGATGACGATGAAATTTAGAACACAGATAGTTTATAACCTGGATTAATACATAGGATACTTCTTATTCTTACCCCGGTCTCAGACCAAGAAAAAAAGAAAGACGGCGCGCCGCGAACACCAACAGTGAAGCCACAAAACCACACGCCTATAGCAAGTAAACATACAAGCTCACGCACACACCTACACTAAAACCACACGCATTTCGCCTAGAACGTTACGACTTTACGAGACATTGTCTACACACATAGATAAAAAGTTAGCTTCACTTTTGATGTTCGTGGCGCGTCGTCTTCCTTTTTTTGTTGGTCTGAGACCCCGGTAGTATGGTACTATGGTCCCGTGGGACAATTATCGAACTCCACGCGGGTGAAGCCGCTGGCACAAGCTAGTAAGGATAAAAGCAAGCAAAATATTGATGATTGGCTAGTTGTATCCAGCAGATGTATCTGTCCCTCTCTTACATCATAAACCAGACAGATATTGGTGTCAGAAAAACGATATTTACACGCAAAATAACGTAAATATTTCAAAACCCACGCAGCCTTTAATCCTAAATGTGAGTATTTTTATATCCTACACTCGGTAGACGCGTGCTCGCGATATATAACACGTGCAGACAAAAAATATAGGAAGCTGCAGACTTTCTGACAGTTTGTAAAGTAAGAAAATAGTTTCTAAAGGCATCATCATCAAATGTATTTATTACTAGCTTTTGCCAGCGGCTTCACCCGCGTGAAAATGACGATTTTCCATACAAACTTTCATCCCCTATTTAACTCCCTTAGGGGTTAAATTTCAAAAAATCCTTCCTTATTTTTTGCCTACATTATAAAGGGAACCTCTGTGCAAAATTTCAGCTTTCTGGGTCCAAGAGTTTGGGCTGGGCGTTGATGAGTCAGTCAGTCAGTCAGGACTTCTCTTTTTATTTAAATAGATTTCAGACATACTCCTACTTTCACCGCTACTCTATCTACCTGGACTGACGAGTTGCCATGGCTAGATAGGTTTCGGACACAGGTTGGCCGAAGAAAGGAAAACCTGCTCATGTGGAGATTTATAGCTATATGCCCAGGAGTGTGAATCTGGTGTTGCCCCACAGACGATGGGACGCTTGATCTCAAGTCCTGTTTGTCCTGTTACTTGCACATTACAGGAGCTGATGGATGCTACTGAACGTGCAATTAAATTTTCATCGACTCGCTAACAAGAACTCTAAGTTTTTTAGTTTCTCCAGATTTCTGAAAAGAAATCTTAATAGATGATGCCAAACCATCTAGGCTTCGGTTTACCTCTGTTTCTTTGACTTAGACAACATTTTAAGCGACAACGTTGGTTGTGGAAAATGTTTTGTTCATTTCGTTTTAAGCGTTATTTAAAAAAATAGATTGCCATTTATATCATCATAAATACCATGAGTATGAATCTAGAGCTAGCTATACGAGTAGAGGTAGACCTGTGGCGACTAGCGACATCTATCGCAACACCTGCGTACTAACAAACGATCGACAGAAGTTCCTACATCGCGCTATCAACATTATCCGCGACATAAGCCTTTAAAGGAGTTCCCGACTTACAACTGTCGGGCAGTTAGCCCGCCGGACACAACACCCGTCCGGTCGGAGGATCCTCCCTTTTCAATGGGGGATGAGGAACTTTACACCCTGTTCCTCATGACCCCCAAAGACCAAAGCAAAAATGGATGCACTGTGTGTAGGATGATATGGCTAGAGAGGAGGGAAAAGCTGAGATGACGACTGACGAGTGACGAGTAGAAGAAGAAAGAAGAAGAAAGAAAGAATAAAGAAGAAAGAAAGAAGAAGACATGCTGCGCTGAACCCAAATATATTGGGCTAAGGTGAAGAGAATGATGATCATTACAAATACAAAATCAACAGGCAAGCCCTATCGATAACAGCTCACAGTCAAAAAAACAAAAATCTAAAACAAGACATCTTGCCAAGCAAAAAAGACAATCTCTCAAAACGGCTTAGCAAACAATAAAGAATAACTTTGCATTCATAAACACATTCAAAGTTTACGATGTAATAAACTTCCCGCCATTCGGCCATTTTGTTTTCTTTTTTCACGTCAGTTGTAAATATGGCGCTCGGCTTATTGCCAACTGTTTTATAATGAGATGTATTTTGAGTTGCCGGTAAATGATGGCATCATTTTCAGAGGCAGTTAGTGTTCAAGTATTTGTCCGGTATGACGGATTAGGTAATCTGTTTATTTGAAGATAGATAAGAGTCGTGTAAAGAATGATATGGCAAGAAAGGAGGTGTCTGGTGCCCGTCGGGGCTGCGGGTTGTTCGCAAGAACATGGGTGATTTTTAGTCAGTAGAAGTCTGACACTCCCTTTCGCTATTCCAAATATAATTTCTAGTACTAAGTATATTTTTACCATGTTTACTATTTGTAATTCAGTTTGGATTGAGGTATATACAGTGTGTAAGGGACAGCCCTCCGTAAACTGACAGGGTGTATTCCACCGGAATAATTCTATAAGAAAAACTGTTATTTTGCCTTTAATTCATTGTAAAATGACATTATTTGTGCAATCCATTTATGTAAATGATACGGCTAAAATAAAATTGTCTGTATTACTAATTGTGATCGCGTGCAACTACCCATTTACATTTTGGCGAATAACTGTTTATTAAGCGGGATAGCATACCTATTTGAATCTAGTTAAAATTCTGCACGCACGCGCACGAAACTATGTAACATAATTATGGCGAGTTCCCGTAATGTAGTACATACATGTTGACTATCCCCGAAAGGGTTAGGCAGCGTAAAAAGGACGGCAAAATCTGGGTAACTGGTAATCAACCGGACACAAATCAAGTCTCCGTGACTGCTACTGGGAAATTTCTGGTGGTAAAAGTCAACAACACTTTTCCCGACCCGGGAACCCAGGACCTCTTTCCCAACAGTCTCACCTGCGACCACTAGACCAACGAGGCTGATGCGAGGATGCTGACTTTTGTTTGGTTCGTATTTAAACTTTTAACCCGGTATTATTTTAAAGGACGCCACGTGGTCGTACCGTAGCCTTGAAATTGAAGAGCCAATAGGAAAAAAAAAATACATACACACGAACATAATATAACCTCCTCCTTTTTCGAAGTCGGTTAAAAATTGTGACCTACCGGGAATGCGGTTAAATAAAGTCCAAAACCATGATTAATTTGTTATTAATAAATTGTATAGAATACACCCGATTTTCCGAAATATTTTATATTATTATCCTGGGGGCCAATTCTCGGTTTTAGAGATTTATCTCGAGTTCGAGTTCGTAAGTCTATCTCTATGTCTATCAAAAATATCTCTATCTCTACCAAAAAATTTCGAATTGAGCAGAATTCCGTATTCTCAGTCAAAATAGAAATAAATGTCACGAAAATGTCGATTCGAGTGAAGCTAATGTTACCATTACCACAGATAATATAATACTAGCGTCCATTACGAAGAATCGCGCGTTCCGTTTTAGGTAGCTATGAGTGAATGAATGATTTTGTTTTAAAACGCTGACTAAACCTAATTATTTAAGTATAAAAGAAAGAAAGAAAGGAAGAAAAAGTATTTATTAGTTTCACAAACAAACAAGTACTTAAACATAATTATGAGAAACACTTAAAATTAGGACATAATTTATATATTAAATTTGAATAAGTCCCGTGCAAAGCCAAAGTAAAACGAAACGTTTAGTGTAAAAATAATCAGTTTGACAGCTGACTGTCTGTCAGTGACTAATAGAATTATGAAGCAAACAATTATTTACCTTCGTTTTCGGGTCTATTTTAGTGGTATCCAGTTTATTACAGGAGCCAATATATCTAAGTATTAGAACCCTTATTAAATCTTTATTTAGTCTGAAGTTTTTAATGACTTCTGTTCCGCTCAAGTCGTAAATATCGACGGCGGGATAGCTGTTGTCGCCGTGTATTGGCCAGTTGCTCGCCACTTTCCAACAACTCCGAGATAAAAATGCTAATAAACTCGTCGTACACATATATTACAGAGTCTGTTATCTGCGCGAAGGTCGTCGTTTCAAGAAAACACAATGCACAAATCAAAGAGTATAAATCGAATTTCCAGTATGAGATGCCAAGCCGTATTTTATTTAAAAACTAAAGAAAAGAAAACAGTGTACAATCCAAAACTCAACAAATTCACTCAGAAATGACGTATCTATATAATCGACATTACATCTCTACTGCTCAGAAGCACTCGATATGAACTCGAACGTTAGCCTTCGACAAATGTCGAATTCGACATCCCCAGAATAGCAACTTTTAAAATTTCTCGAAAAAATGACGTCATTAGAAATTTTTCTCGAGTTCGACACCATCTCTAAAACCGAGAATTGGCCCCCTGTTGTTGAATTATTTTTCAGTATGTTGTATTATCTTTCAGTGTCTGCCACGGCAGAAGTATGCAAAAAAAAATGGTTTTTAAAATTTGTTACTTTAAATAAAACAATAAAAAATCCACAGGGCATGAGAAGTGTTTAGGGGAAAGGATAAAGAGGCAGAAAGGATAGCAGATGATCCCTCCATAGCTCCAGACGCTCCAGTCGACCATTTCAATTTGGCACACGATGCACGAAGCACTCTGAATAATATTAATAGTAATAAATACAACTTAAATCTGCCATGTTAAAATGGGACTGGGCGGGTCACGTTTCAAGGATGAAACCGGACAGATGGGCGAAGATAGTAACACAGTGGGTGCCTAAAGACGGCCGACGTAACCGAGGCAGGCCCAAAAAACGCTGGCGTGAGGATCTGGACTCATTCTCAACGGATTGGACGGAGAAGGCAAATTGTAAAAAAACTTGGAAAGCCATGGGGGGAGGCCTTTGCCCAGTAGTGGGACAGTGTAGGCTAAGGAAAAAAAATAAAATAAATAATAATAATAATAATAATAATAATCTTTATTTCCAGTTTACAATTCACAATGTCACTATTAATATAATATAATATTACTTAAAGTTTCGGTTGAGAATTGTTCTTAATACAGACTGATATGACTTCTGACACCCAAGCTAAGATTGAACTTGTGTTATGGGTGTCAGAGCTCTCTAAATTCACTATGTGAGTAAATACATCAAAAATTCGGAGTTTGGTACACGTCAAAAGGGAAACAAAGACTAAGTTATAAAAAAGTATACAACTAAATAATAATTAATTAAATTAAAAGGCACATCCTTTGTGAATTGTGTTAATGTTTTGTGTAGGAATGTGTGTGTGTGTGATTGAGGATGTGTGGGATGGGGGAAAGTTTGGGAAAGGGGGTGGGTGGTAATAAGGTCATGTATTGAGAAATACATACATACATAATGTATCGTCACCACATTATTTCACCACAGTTATAGTATTACTCATTCACATTCAGTTAATTCTATTATTGTCGTGGGAGTAATCAGTTTTTCCTTTTAAACGACAAAAAATGTCACTTGGTTTGTAATGAGTTAAAATAACTACTGGTTTTATTTGCTGATGATTCATTTGTTTTCTTGTGCTAAATATTGAATTAATAGCGGATTAGAGTCATAATTTTATTGCGTGTACTTACTTATAAAGTGTGTACGATGTTGACTGCGTGTGGGACTGTGGGCCAGCAGGGCTATTGCGTATCTTTTAATGACAGTGGCTAACATAATTAGTGTCTATCAAATAACTGTCAAATGGTTAGTTTTAAAAAAAAATGTACCAAACCATAACCAATTTACAGTTAATTTATGGACACTTAGGATAGCCAGTAGCCACTGACATTAAAAGGATACGCAATAGCCCTACTGATGATTGAAGGATTGGGGCGTTCTGTGGATTCTATCTTAGATACGTAAATTTATAACATAGGAGTCACATGTGAATCTTCAAAATAGCTCTGGGTGGAGCGGAAGGCTTCTACTGACTAAAAACAGCCCAGGTTCCTTCTTTGTGTCCGGAGCCGCAGTATCTCTTTCGAACAAATTCCAGCCTGTCCCTTCGCTGGCCTCCCCATTAACGTCCAAGCCGAGGTTCGTGCCCTTAGCGCGCTGTCGCTTAGTTTGTAGTAGTTTGTTCACCCTAGCATAAGATCTTACACTCAAGACACTCACAGGTTACTTCGGTAAAGCAGTAGCCAGCCTCCATAAATGTTTGGATCTGTGAGATGCCAAATCAAAAAAAAACTCGCGCCTGGATGGTATTTTCATGGACCGTTTTCTGAGGGCCACCTTAATTGTAGTTCTATCCTACATTTTCATAAACGGAAAACCATTATAGCATTCGTCCTAATACGACTTCCCATTGGCATTAGGGTCTCAATGTTTGTACCAGGCTCATATTTCCGTGGCTGGCGTGAATATGTTGATAAGTCTAAAACTGCAATTTGTCAGGACGGCCATTTATAGGGTTTGACGTCTTCTGGTAAATCGGTAAATTAGTTTAACATAAATGTTGTAGTTGTTTTATAGGTTATTTTATGCCCTCTTTTCAATGATGACAGTAAATAATCGAAATTCCCCATAGATTGCATAATAATAGACTTGTCAATTCGTTCACCAACGACTTATCAACTTATGCACCGACTTATCCACTTATTCACAGCGTTATCAACGTATTAACCAACAGTTATCAACTTATTCACCTACTTAATAGGGAGTATTAATAGGTAAACAATGTTATTTGAATGAAAAACCCATTATTAGTATTGGAATAGTTTGTGCCCGTGGCTTCGCCCGCGTGAATGTCGGTTAAACTACAAAGATGACGATTTTCCATACAAACTTTCGTCCCCTATTTTGACTAGGAATAAGGTTGAATTTCCAAAATTTTTCCTTATTCCTAGTCTACATTATAAAGGGAACCTCTGTGCCGAAAATCAGCATTCTAGGTCCAAGGGTTTGGGCTGGGCGTTGATGAGTCAGTCAGTAAGCCAGGACTGTTCTTTTAATTTATATAGATAGATAGTAAACAGATAAAAAGCAAAAAAGAAACTGGCCAAGTGCAAATCAGACTTGCACATGAAGAAGTCCGGACCATCGTAGTAGGGAAACCCCCTTAAATTTGTATTATTTCTTATTTTAGGGGGGACAGAAATATTTATTTTGTGATAAGTTTGTTTTTCATATTGTTTGTATGAATGACAAAGTTATATTTGCGGTTTTTTAAATGTGCTATATATAAAAAACTACTTACTATATCTCGTTCAAACAAATTTTTGTTGAAAGTTATCATTGCGATTTAAAGCATATCTTTTTTTTAGATTTTTCTCTTACTTTATTTAGAAGTTAGAGGGGGGACGACACTCATTTTACCCCTTTAGAAGTGTTTATCTTTCAAACGATCAAATTTGAGAAAAAATTATTTCAGAAACCTCAGTGTCATTTTTAAAGACCTATCTTTAGATACCCCACACGAATAGATTTGATGAAAAAAGTTTTTTTTTGTTTCAGTTCCATGTATGGAGAGCCCCCCTTAATCTTGTATTCTTTTTTAGTTTTGTATAAAAACCCTATAGCGATTTAAAGACTACATCTACATACCAAGTTTCAACTGTGTAGTCTCAATAGTTTCCGAATAAAGTGGCTGTGACATACGGACGGACAGACATGACGAATCTTTAGGGGTTTTTTTATATTAAACTAGCTGATGCCCGCGGCTTCACCCGCGTGGATGTCGTTCAAATTATATACTTAAACCTTCCTCTTGAATCACTCTATCTATTAAAAAAAACCGCATCAAAATCCGTTGCGTAGTTTTAAAGATTTAAGCATACAGACAAACAGACAAAAATAGCGACTTTGTTACTATGTAAGGATAAGGATGGGCTTACTCTTGACCTCAATCTCCGTTTTTTCCCATTTTAATACGGAACTCTAAAAATATTTGATTCGCTAAAATACACGTATGTGTACTACAAATTAAATTTAAAAAATTAAGCATTATATAATTAATAAAAACCACAATTAGATGATTGTTTTGAGGTCAAGCCAAATCTCTTTTGCCAATCAGTGAAGAGAAAAAAAAAATAAAGAACACTGTTTTATTGGACCACAAATTAATTTATAGACACAAGATACAAGATAACATAAAGATACACGTGTGTATAGAACAAATTCAAATTTTAAAAATTAATAAAAATTGAGCAAAATAAAATTAGTAAGAACCAATCAGTGAACAGAAAAAAAAGATTTTATTGGACCTCAAAGTCTTCTTCGTCTGGGTTGTCCTCGTCCAAATCTGGATCAGTAGATGCAGAGATGTCTCTGCATCTACTGATCCAGATTTGACACCGACAGTTTTTATATTTTTTTCTATAAAACTCTTTAATAGAGTCGTCAATCAAGTCAATCATGTCCATCAAATCTTTTTTTTCTCTGCACTAATTGGCAAACTTATATTGGAGTAATAAATCAATCAATAGATACACTCGAAAACAAACGAAATCAATTTTATAAGCACCCGCAATTGTTCCCGGATCGCGAGCGCGTGGCTTCTGAACTCTGAATTGACGTTTGTTTACCAACAGACGAGCGAGGGATGTGCACGGTGTGCACCGATATAAGTTGTTAACTAAACATATTCATTTAGCTTTAACTTTTTTCTAACGGACTTATAGTGATAACTATATTTATTACATTTAGGGTTGAGAACTTCGTTGGTCGTAACTGGACATCTCATTATATCACAATTTAAACAGAAATACTTCGGTCGGCCATAACTTGGTAGGTCGATTTGTCAATTTAAAATTCGTGCCTATAGAAAACTCATAAGTGTATAAGTTGAGATATCATATAACGAATATTCATTTGGGTACTGAGTATAGGTTGATATTATCAACATATCAATGTTTGATCAGAAAAACATGAGAATGCATAATTGGACATGTGGACTTGTAAGTTTAGACACGTCAAAATGAGAGTTGTCAACTTACGACCAAGGTCGATTTCTCCAAAATGTATGGATATTTTGAGCTGTCGATTTTTTTCATATAAGATCCCAATGCCTAGGATGTATTAAGCCAATAAAAAAAAAATCATGGAAGTCGACTTATCAATGTATTCACGCCAGCCACGGATTTATTCAGAGAAACGTTAAGTGTACACACAACAACGCATAACCACTCTTCAATGGCATACCTTAGTAACTAGACCCCTTTCGCGTACTTTGTAAAACAATGCCTCGTTGGCTGATATAAAAGATTTCCCCGTATGCTTGGTAGCGAGACTGTATGTCTGCTAGTGTACCGGACGTATTACTTGCATATCAACAAGAGCGGCTTAGGGATCATGGGTGATAAGAAAATTAGTTCCGTCCGAGGATAGGGGTAAAGTGACTAGGACAAAATTGACGGCACGATTGGCTGCGTGTCGCGTGTTCGATCCCTACACGGAAGTAATAGTTTTAAGGTCTACATTTAGTTGTTCCAGGACGAGTTATTTGTGTAAGTGTATTAAAATGTATACGAACGATACAGGATAAATTCCTATAGTGGGGCAAAGTTATTGAAAACAAAAAAAAAAAAAATCTGCGGTAATGATGTTATGCGGGCGCCACACACTCGACGAGTGGCATGGGAAGTAGCGAGGAAAGGAGGCAGGGACATAGTGTGGCAACGTTACTCGTCATGCCGCACGTCATGCTCCTCGTCCTGCCCATCGCTCCGCGATGATCGCGCGATGAATACATGTGATCCACCATCTCCGTTGGCGAGGACGATGACGACGATGTATATTTCTTTTTATGACATTGATATAATTAACTATACTAAAAATGCATAGCGCACACGCTGCCACAGTTTCATCGTCCACCAAAGGCAAATAACAAGTGAGGAGCGTCGCGATTAATTGCTTGAGTAGAGCAGTGTGGCTAGAGCGAGCAACATCGCGGCAAATAGCGGCAGCGCGAGGAGCATGGCGATGAGCAGCGCGAGGAGCATAGTGTGGCGCCCGCATTAGAACACCCAAAAATTAATTGGCTTAAGTTCATCATCTGCCTGTCTTTATTTTAGGATAAGTCAGGTAGCGGAGGATCTTTGATCTCACAAAAACTTTAGTACTTTGTACCACAAATTATTATATGTTAGAACTTTTGACCGGTCAAAAGCCAAATTGTTGATTATCGTATTAGGGGGTTTTACCACTACGTTGCCAATAATTATGTGCTTGTTGAGTAACAATAAAAGTGAAACAGTAATCACTGACACACATCACGCTGATATTAATTCCCAGAATTTCTGCAGGAAACTTGGCCATAAATTCAGCCGATAACATTTCAACTGAATGGACCAAAGGTAGCGAGTTGCAAATTAAACCACACACAGCATTTTGCAGAAGTATGCCGTTTTCCTCACAACGTTTTAAGCGTTGTTTAGGTTATCTTCCGTTATTGCAATTTGCAAGTAAACCTGACATTTCTTCTTCTTATTATCGTGTTGGCAGTAATGTTTAATGACATAGTAACTCTGACACTGTAGTATGTCCCACACACCCTTGTGGGACACCCTAGTGACAAAAGTTTCTGCCCCATGGTGTGACGACCGCCATTTGACGGCCAGGACCACCGGCTTATACGTGCCTTCCGAACCTGACACTGACTTCCCCTAATTATTAGAAAACGTAAGAAAATATGAATTTCGAGGGCCGTAGCCGTTTTCGCGTCGGTCCAAAAATATTTTCTTACGTTAATTCAATATTTTATTCTAATCATCATACGGCGACCGCGAACCGGAAGACGTTGCGTTTGAAGGCCTCCCACTAGGTGGACCGATGACCTGGTCAAGGTTGCAGGAACCCGCTGGATGAGAGACGCACGGGACTGGTCAATGTGGCGACGCCTGGGGGAGGCCTATGTCCAGCAGTGGACGTCTTTTGGCTGAAATGATGATGATGATGATGAATAATCATACCAAAAAAACTAAAAGACGTCCACTGGACATTGGCCTCCCCCAGGTGTCGCCACATTGACCGGTCCCGTGCGTCTCGCATCCAGGTCAGGTCATCGGTCCACCTAGTGGGAGGCCTTCCAACGCAAGTCTTCCGGTTTTATTCTCAGGTAGTCTTTAATAACGTAACTCTTTAAAGATATCCCCATACATTCTAAGCGGTAGTCATAAAACATGACATATTTGTTGGAGATCGTTGAGCAAACTCACATAAGCGATATGGCCGCGTTATCATATCTAACATTTGTTTTGGTGACTCATGAGTTTGTCACAAAGTTGAGTGAGATGTAATCTTTTATAGTAACAACGTTTGTAGCGCTGCAGGGCAAAGGCCTCTGTTAGTGCAAAAACGTGCATTGATTTCTGAGTGTTTGTGTTCATTTTCGCCTGACGAGCCTTTTCTTAAGTGCGTTGGGGTCGGCTTCTTTCTAGTCTAACCAGGGCAGTTTGATACGCAAGAACAGGTAATACTTTGCAGTGTTTAAATAACCCTGTTTAACTGTCACTTTCAGTATCGTCAATCAGGTCCTGTGATGTGCAAGCAACAGGATAGGCAGGTTGAGGACATCATTTGTTGGGCAACACTACATTCACACTCCAGGGTAGATTCATCTATGAATCTCTACCTGAGCAGGTTTTATTTGCTTCGGCTAACCTGTGTACGGAACTAAGGAGTCTATTCAAAGACTTCCGGATCGGCTCGAAAAAAACTGGCCAAGTGCAAGTCAGACTTGCACACGAAGGGTTCCGTAGCATTTAGAGATTTTCCATGTTTTTTTTTGCACCATAGACTTCTTATAGGTTTTCCTGTAATCTATAAGTGTTGAACTAATTTCTGTATTTTTTCATTTTAGCCTCAGTAGTTTCGGAGTTAATGGGAATGGTCGGACAGACAGACAGACACACGGGTGATCCTAAATATTCTTAAAAGGGTTCCGTTTTTTCCTTTTGAGGTACGGAACCCTAATTACCAGTCCTTATGCGTAAAGAAGACTATTAATGTATTTTATTTATATTCTAGGCATTCTTCTATTGAAGACTACGCTAGGTGAATCTACAATATGAATCGTATCGGTTGCCAAAATATTTAGTCGGTGACGTCACTGTTTTCGTCGATCGTTTACGAGGTACATTGTCCTCAATTAAACAGTAGGGGGATATTTAATCATCTCAATTGAGGAGGCGAAGAGTTTTTTGTTTCGTTTCTTAACAGGTTTGATGCTGTTTTAGAGATTATATTTTGTACTGTTAAGAAATTACTGTATAATATTCGACTGCCTGGTTGGTTTAGTGGTCTGAGCATGAGGTCCTAGGTCTGATTCTTGGGTCGGCCAAATTGTTATTGGGTTTTTCTGGCTGGGATTTTTTCAGTAACAGTCACTGAGTCGGGATTTGGGCCCGTTGATGGCAATAGTCTCGTCCCTTATTACATGGGAATGGGACTTTAAAACATAACTGGGGAAATGTCGGTGTTCTCTGCCTAAACCTTCGGGGTTTACAGGCGTGATGTTATGTTATGTAATATTCGCACAAGATCTGCACAACAATGGTTATAATTATAAGTTCTACCGTGTGTAACCGTGGATAAAACAAAAGTCCAAATAATAGTAGACATAGTATTAGTTGATCTAGAGATTACATTTTTATCACATTGATTGACTTATCATATAAAATCAGATTACTTACTGTACTACATCCATCATTTTGATTGTGATCATAAGCAACTAACAAACAAATACTTTAGATTGTTTATCTTATTCATGACTTTTTTTCCGACTTATCAACGCCTTTGGCACAGTTCACACACTGGCTAAAATAATAAAATTGAATAAGATTTCGTCATAAATAATTATGTACTATTCTTTAAGTTATTTAGGAGCTGTCCGCTCGATTCGAACCTTAGGTTAAGCCGCGCTTGCCTATTTTTTGACCCCATAATACCAAGTTTTCTCAGTGCCTCGGCAAGAATGGCCTGAAAGTCTTAAAACCAGCCCAAGGGGTATCGATTGATTACCTACTAATAACTGGGCTGTGGATGACAGATAGGCAGTCGCTCCATGTAAAATACTAGTACAGTGAAACCTGGTTAAGTGAGACCTCAAGGGACCTGAAAATTTGTCTCACTTATAGAGGTATTCCACTTACCCAGTGTCTCAGATATTCAAATCTGTCTCATGGGACCTTAGCATGAGTTCCAGTTATAGAGGTTTCTCACTTATCCAGGTCCCACTTAACCAAGTTTCACTGTATAACCGGATGCAGCTGAAAACCAGTATTTATTGCACAGACAACCACTGGATCATTAAATCATTTACCAGAAACAGATGCATGACTAATCTATTTACGAAATAGCTCATTCTTCTCATAATTATGGTGAGAATTTGTTGAAAATTGGAAACTGTCTGAGTCATGTTTGTACGTCATGCTTTATATTGGTTTGTGGTTATAGTTTATTCATAACTATTACTAAATAATCATTATTTTCCTGCTTTATCCCGTTTTACGTGGCGTCAGGATTTTTTTAAACTTCCTTCACCTACCTCTTAGATAACAAAATCCGTCCCCAATAAACTTCGCTAAACTTTGCGGTGGCTAATTTGGTCTTCCGGTTCCTCTACAAACTACTACTTCCTTTGGTCTCCGGTCTTCTCCTGACCTTATCCCATTTTTTTTGGGGTCAGCGTATCACGTTTTTATCACATCACTTAGAATAGAATAGAATAGAAAAACATTTATTCGAAACAGACACAACACAACAGCAACAATTACAAAGGTAAAAAAAAAAAGGTACATAGAACGGAAAAACATGGACAAGGTTGCGCTGAGCGTGCCCATACCTGTATACTTACTGATCATCTCAGTAGACACCTCCTTTCTAGCCTTAGCATCCTACACACAGTCCATCCATCGTTTCTTTGGTCTCCTCTACTCTCATATTTTATAGCCATTTACATTCATAAATAACATTTTCCCTCATTCCTTCGTAACTTTAACATTTAAATTCCAACTAGGTACTTAAATTACTACAAAGATCTCTTCCCGTATCTGCCAAAATGGCCAACGTATGTTTTGGATTTCAGACTTGAATCTAGATTTCCTCTTTCGCTTTTTACTAACTTGTACTATTATGAAAGTGCAATAACCTTTAAAAGTCACATGCAATTTCATGATTCACTAGATGAAGTCAGCTGATCAAATAACGAGCATTCTTCGAATCCGTCACGTTACCCATACCTCCTCTATTGTGTCATCAAAATAATTCCTTTCGTGGATCTGTGGTTTCGACTTTGTTTTTTGGTGTGGCGTCGATACATAGCAACAGGTGATTTTTTATACAATTTTTATGGATGCCTAGTGCTTTAGCTGCGAAGGTGGCCCGAGCAGTGGGTCGTGGCTTTGGTGTGTTTCAGGCGCATTACTTCACCGTCTAGTCCAAAAATTCGAAGACATGTGACATCTACCAACTCGCACTGGGCCCGCGTGGTGTATCATAGCCTTTTCCCTCTCTTAGAGAGGAGGCCTGTGTCCCAGCAGTGGGAACATCACAGGCTGATTATGCATGCTATGCTTGGCTAGTAGACCCCACCAAATAAATAGGAGAAAGTCGAACCACGAAACGAATGACGGCAAAACCGTACACGTAAATAACATCGAGAGTGAAAACAAAAAACGGTGTTACTGACGTAATACCTCCAAAAAATTGGCACAAAACTTATACTACATCATGAATGGTCGTTTTGACGTCAAGCGAAGACCACTTGGCAACCGGTGGTAAATATCTCAATCTATTAATATTATGTGACCGATATTTAGGTTTTTAAGCTGTTAAATAGGATGGATAGTTGATCATGTGTTTCTGGAAGTCTAGACGGTGCTGCTAGCTTTTAGACGCGTCTGTCGATTTGCGTGGGATGTGGTTAGACACCGCACGTTCATGATAGCAAGTCATGCAACTTGCGTCAAGCACACGCGCGACTGACATGGATTTCTTTTGCGTGAAATGTCGCGTAGTGGTGTTCGTGGCATGCCTTAAGGCTCCTTCCACAAAATCATCTCATTATGATCAATTTTGATCGCTTGGTGTGGGAAATCTATGAAGAATTTGAAGCTTCCTTTTGGCTATTATAAGAGACAAGTTCTTTTTCAGGTGGATGGGTTTGAAGAATTTTCAAAATAATGTTTATATTAATGACAATCACCCGTATTCAAAAGCCCTTTTCCGCACAAATACCGATCGAGTTACGTTTGGCTTAGCCGAACATAACACTACAAACGATTTTAAACATTAAAAAAAATATAAATAACATCACCGTATGGTCTACTAGGGGACCAGTTTGCCACATTTTCGACTTCTATACAAAATATAGCAGAAAAAAAATGTTAAAACATCGCAATTTTTACAAAATGTCTCGACAAATAAGATTTTTTTTCTATACCTTAGAATCACGTTAAAGAAAATTTAAAAACTACGTATTAATTTTAAGGTAACCTTCTAATAGAATCGTATTTTTATTTTATCAATAAACTATAATTTCATTTCGTAAATTGAATCTAAAGTTAACTATATTATCGACCGCGCAAACTCTATCTCGCCAGTACGAATCGGCCACTGCCAGAGGACGGACGTATCGCTTTGTGTCACAAACGCTCCCGTGTTTTTCGTGCATAAATTTTCGAGATTGTACACCGATTACCACAATTTGATACACTTATTAATTTTGATCAAACATGTTTATTTTGCTAGTTTGTAAAGATTGCTAAAATTTTTTTCATCTTCAGATCGAAGTCGAATTTCACGATCGTTTGTTGTTGTCGATTGTACTTCGATATATATTTTTAACCGACCTCCAAAAAAGAGGAGGTTCTCTATTCGTGTTTGTATGTCCGCGAATATCTCCGACAATTGTGGACTGATTTTCAAAATTCTTTTTGTTTTGGAAAGGGTATACTCCCGAGGCGGTCCCATTGCACCAAGTCAGTTTCTGATGATGGGAACTCTGAGAAATTGAGGGCAACCCTCGAATATCATAGGCGCACATAACGTTTTCCATACATTTTCAGAAGCTGTTCAAGTATTTGCGTCTGATAATCATAATTTCATGTGGCGGCGCTGCGCTGATGACGGAAGGTGCAACTCCTCAACGGTCAGGACTTGAAAGAAAATTCCTTCAAAATTATACGTACTTATGGATCGATAGTTGTATTCTTTCAGGCTATTAGGTTGAACTGATGATAGACGGTAAATCTCATTAACCGACTTAAAAAAAGGAGGTTCTCAATTCGTCTGCTAGAAAATTTTTAGTTCTTCCGTCATGGGTGTCGTTTTCAAGGTTTTCGGGGTCGCTGATTACGAAAATGAAGCCAAAATGAAAATCCATGATGGCGGCCAGGAAAATTTTTGGTTTTTCCGTCATGGGTGTCGTTTTCATGGTTATTGGGGTCGCTGATTACGAAAATGAGGTCAAAATGAAAATCCAAGATGGCAGGCAGGTTTTTTGGGTTTTCCGTCATGGGTGTCGTTTTGATGGTTTTTGGGGTCGCTGATTACGAAAATGAGGTCAAAATGAAAATCAAGATGGCGCCGACAAAAATTTTTGGTATTTCCGTCATGGGTGTCGTTTACATGGTTTTTGGGGTTGCTGATTACGAAAATGAAGCCAAAATGAAAATCCAAGATGGCGGCCAGAAAATTTTTGGTTTTTCCGTCATGGGTGTCGTTTTCATGGTTTGTGGGGTCGCTGATTACGAAAATGAGTTCAAAATGAAAATCCAAGATGGCAGCCAGGAAATTTTTTTAGTTTTCCGTCATGGGTGTCGTTTTGATGGTTTTTGGGGTCGCTGATTACGAAAATGAGGTCAAAATGAAAATCCAAGATGGCAGGCAGGTTTTTTGGGTTTTCCGTCATGGGTGTCGTTTTGATGGTTTTTGGGGTCGCTGATTACGAAAATGAGGTCAAAATGAAAATCAAGATGGCGCCGACAAAAATTTTTGGTATTTCCGTCATGGGTGTCGTTTACATGGTTTTTGGGGTTGCTGATTACGAAAATGAAGCCAAAATGAAAATCCAAGATGGCGGCCATAAAATTTTTGGTTTTTCCGTCATGGGTGTCGTTTTCATGGTTTGTGGGGTCGCTGATTACGAAAATGAGTTCAAAATGAAAATCCAAGATGGCAGCCAGGAAATTTTTTTGGTTTTCCGTCATGGGTGTCGTTTTGATGGTTTTTGGGGTCGCTGATTACGAAAATGAGGTAATAATAATAATAATAATAATATTCCACAACTATCACACAACGCCATCTAGTCCCAAGCTAAGCAGAGCTTGTGTTATGGGTACTAGACAACTGATAAACATACTTATATATTTCTAAATACATACATATTATAGATAAATTACACCCAGACACAGAACAAATGATCGTGCTCATCACACAAACATTTGTCCTGGGTGGGAATCGAACCCACGACCTCCGGCATAGCAGTTAGGGTCACTAACCACTAGACCAACAGGCCAGTCATCAAAATGAAAATCCAAGATGGCAGGCAGGTTTTTTGGGTTTTCCGTCATGGGTGTCGTTTTGATGGTTTTTGGGGTCGCTGATTACGAAAATGAGGTCATAATGAAAATCAAGATGGCGCCGACAAAAATTTTTGGTATTTCCGTCATGGGTGTCGTTTACATGGTTTTTGGGGTTGCTGATTACGAAAATGAAGCCAAAATGAAAATCCAAGATAGCGGCCATAAAATTTTTGGTTTTTCCGTCATGGGTGTCGTTTTCATGGTTTGTGGGGTCGCTGATTACGAAAATGAGTTCAAAATGAAAATCCAAGATGGCAGCCAGGAAATTTTTTTGGTTTTCCGTCATGGGTGTCGTTTTGATGGTTTTTGGGGTTGCTGATTACGAAAATGAAGCCAAAAGGAAAATCCAAGATGGCGGCCAGGAAATTTTTTGGGTTTGCCGTCATGGGTGTCGTTTTCATGGTTTTTGGGGTCGCTAATTACGAAAATGAGTTCAAAATGAAAATCCAAGATGGCAGCCAGGATTTTTTTTGGTTTTTCCGTCATGGGTGTCGTTTTCATGGTTTTTGGGGTCGCTGATTACGAAAATTAAGCCAAAATAAAAATCCAAGATGGCGCCGACGAAAATTTCTGATTTTTCCGTCATGGGTGTCGTTTTCATGGTTTTTGGGGTCGCTGATAACGAAAATGAGACCAATATGAAAATTCAAGATGGCGCCGATGAAAATTTTTGGTTTTTCCGTCATGGGTGTCGTTTTCATGGTTTTTGGGGTCGCTGATTACGAAAATGAGACCAAAATTAAAATCCAAGGTGGTGGCTAGGAAAATTTTAGGTTCGTCCGTCATGGGTGTCGTTTTCATGGTTTTTGGGTAAACTGAGTACACACTACACCCCTGATTTCGCATTGCATATTCGCCAATTGCAAAGTGCAAAGACTAAGGTAATTTTATTTAATACAACTGCCCGAAATAATGACACTATGATAATACTACTAAATGATGGTAATATTGAACTCGTGAAAGAAACTAAATTCCTGGGAGTACACATAGATGACCCATTAAACTGGAAAAATAATTAGCCGCCATTGATGCATATCTATATCATCCACATGTTATGCTTTAAGAACCCTTATATAGAGACGAAATTGACATTGAACACTTAAAAATCGTAAACCACGCACTAATTGAATCCAAATTAAGATACAGTATACAATTCTGGGGAAACAGCTATAATTATAACTGTAAACGAGCTTTTGTCCTTCAGAAAAGAGCTATACGTACCATTGTCCGTATCTCACAAAGAGAGAGTTGTCGTCCGCATTTCTTAGACTTAAAAATTCTTACAGTTCCCAGTCTCTACATTCTTGTACTTCTGATTAATTTAAAAAAGTACATACATGAATATGAGACGCATGAGGAAAGACTAGTCAGGGAGAGTACACGTAGGAAATATTTGAAAAATAAGATAAGTCCTCATTTTAACATTGTGAAACATAGTTCACAATATCAAGCAGTGCAATTATTCAATAGGGTACCATTAGAATTAAAAAGCTTAATCTATACGTCTTCATTTAAATCAAAGCTTCAAGCATTCCTATTCCTACTGGATAAATGTCTCTACTCCGTTGACGATATGTAATATTAAGGTATATAATACAATTTATTATGATAATGCGCCAAATGATATAATTTGTCCTTTGTGTTTGTCAGTTTTTAATTTTAAAATGACTATTTGTATAAAGCTGACATGAATTTTACAACAATCTAATAATTTAATTATTTTGTATTTTTGATTATTTTTTGTTTCAATTATGATTTAAATTTGTATTTTATGTGTAGGTATTGTAATTTTTGTTGTTAATGTTTAATTATGACTTACGAATGTGTTTTATTATTATTTTTTATTATTATTTTTATGATTTCAAATACAATGTGAATTGTTTGTGAATAAATTGAATTGAATTATCAGTTGAGTCAAATACATTCCCAACAGAATGGAAAACATCTAAAGTTATCCCGGTTCATAAGAGTGGCCCAAAAAGTGATATAAAAAATTACAGACCCATAGCTGTTTTATCCATATTTGGAAAAGTGTTTCAAGCGGTACTTTTAAAAAAAGTATTTTCCAAACTGCAACGGTGGTTTGCGGAGGAACAGCACGGATTTCTTCCAAATCGTTCAACCACGTCTAATTTACTCAACGTTACGACATTCTTAGCCAAAAATATTGACGACAGAAAGCAGGTGGATGTCACTTATTTTGATTTTCAGAAGGCTTTTGACCGGGTTGACAATGATATACTTTTGAGTAAATTGGCTTTGGCTGGTTTCTCTGCGGCAACACTTAAATTCTTCGCAAATTACCTATACAATCGCAAACAATATGTTATTTTTGAAAATGCCAATTCGGAATGCTTGGAGGTTAGTACCTTGGCCTAGTACTAACCTAAGTCCCCTGTATTTTCTTATTGTTGTAAATGACCTGCCCAAGTGTGTAAAGCACTCCACAGTTTTAATGTATGCCGATGATGTCAAAGTTGCGCTTCCCATATCTAATCTTAGCGATACAGTCACACTTCAACAAGACATAGACAGCATCCACCATTGGAGCACTATAAACAACCTCAACTTGAATATTAGCAAATGTGCGATCATGACCTTTTCTAAAGTCACACAACCTATCCTCAATATTTACACATTAAACAATGAGCCCCTGAAACGAGTTAATGCCGTACGCGATATTGGTACTAATTTTGACCCACACCTCACATTTAACCAACATAGTAATATAATACAAATATGCAACAAGTCCCACAAAAACTTAGGTTTTGTTTTACGACAAGTTAATTTTTAAGCTATTGCATAGCTTCTATCGCGGGCCTTGAGCGTGGAGAGCGAATTCAGAAATTCCCTAACGAAAATATTCAAGATTCAGTATTCAACCAGGTTGCTATGGTTACGGAAAAAAACAAGGTTATCAACTGAGGTTGTCAAATTAAATAATTAATTATTTGCTGTTGTAAAAAAATATGCCATGCAATAGCTTTACCGCGGCAGTCTCCGAGTGCCACATTTAGTTTTTTTTTTTTAATAATTGACCAGCCATAACCCTCATCTACAACTCCTTCGTACGCAGTTTACTCGAAACCAATAGTGTAATCTGGAACCCTCATGAAAAAATCTATAAACTAGTCATTGAAAAGGTCCAGAAGTCTTTTATTCGCTACCTCTAACTCAAATTATTTGGCTTTTACCCATATAATTTACCCTACGCCTTTCGTGCTAGGTATGGTGACATACCACAGCTTAGAAGTCAGGAGAAATCTTGCTCTAGTTAAATATGTCATCTGCTTAGTTCGTGGTTCCCATTTTAATTCCCTGCTGTTACAGTACATCTCTTTTAACATCCCACTACCTATCCGGCACTCTCTTCGCCCACGCCAACGTCCTCTTTTTTCGATTCCTCAAACAAGCACCGTAACTCTTAAGACTAGCCCACTATTTCTAGCCCTTACCCACATAAACATTTTAATGTATGACGAGCAGGGTTGGAAAAAAAACAGTTTTTTTACATTTTATAAAACAAACAGTTAAAAATGTTTTAAACAGTTGTTTTTTTTGTTTTTTTCCTAAGTTAGTTATCATCCATTTTTAATTGATTAAGCCAGATATAATTCACTTTTATACTATTTTAAAAACTGCATGACCGAAATTGATCTTAATTCTTTTTTTTTTTTATTATTATTGATAGGTTCGCGTTTGACCACTATCTCACCTGATGGAAAGTGATGATGCGGTCGACGATGGAGCACGCTTACCTAGAAGTAACCTATTCACTCTTGACTTAAAGACCCCTAGGTTATAGCTATCAGGAAATACAGACTCTGGCAGGGAATTCCACTCCTTAGCTGTACGCACAATGAAAGTATTCCCAAACCGTTTAGTGCGTATGGGTGGGATGTCCACCATATAACGGTGGCGCATCGCCGTACGCCTTGTAGTCCGATGATGGAACGGGCTTGGCGGAATTAGATCGTGCAATTCCCTCGCACACTCTCCGTAATGTAACCGATAGAAAACCGAAAGGCTAGCTACTCGTCGACGATGTTCAAGGCTCTGGAGCTTTGACTTGACAAGCGCGTCATTGCCGATGAGCCTCTTGGCTCGTTTCTCAATTGACTCTAGCGCATCAAGCTGGTATTTAGCGGATCCATCCCAGAGATGAGAGCAGTACTCCACACACGATCGGACTTGCGCTTGATATAAGTTGAGCAGCTGTTTCGGTGTGAAATACTGTCTCACCTTTGCTAGGAAAGGCATCATCAATTCAATACATGGGGTATGTTTCGACGTTCATTTTTAGTAGGGAAATCATCTAAACTTCTCTTAAAATAAGGACAATACCCAAATCATATATTAAATATAATCATTCACGAATTACGGAAGTTCCGGGAATTCCCCGGGGGATTTTACCGATGGAGTGTATAAACAGAGCGGACTTTCTTTGTGATTTTTCATTTCACAATAACACAAAAACATTTAGATTTATTCATTCCGATAAACGAAACAAACTTGGTAACGAGAAAGCTGCAAAACTTGTCACAGTTTTTAAATACATACCTTAGGTGTTTGACACCTAATAAAAAACGATGTTTTATTTGAAACTGTTTTAAACACTGTTTAAAACACATGTTTTAAACAACTTGTTTTAAACATGCCAACCCTGATGACGAGTCATTAGATATTTTTGCAAGTACGGAACTAAGTCTCCTTAACACTGCTTCTCGATACCTGGAGTCCATTGCCACTCCCAGTACTATCTCCTCGGGATTAACAATTTTTTTGTTAATTTTTATTTGGTTTCAACTTTTGCCACTAGAATGTTATGTTAATTTTTATTGTAATAATGTTTTTTTTTTCTTAGTTTTGTTATTATTATTTTTTATTTCTAAGTTTTTTGTTTTTTGTTCAACCTATAACTTGTATGTGTGGTGTCACTGTAAATATAAGTTGGTTATTAATAAATAAATAAATTATGTGCTTTAGCGTATGTTCCATCAGAACCAGTTATCAACGCTTTTGACGAACTGCTCGAATCTGTTTTATATTGTGCATTCTGGCCTCCTCCGACAAGGCATTGATTATTTTGAAGATAACTGGATCGGAAGGTTGGAAAGACGGGGCAGGCGAGCTCCTAGATTTCCTATTGATCTGTGGAATACTTTTGATGCAGTTCTTCAGGAAATTCCCCGAACGAACAACTCCGTTGAAGGCTTTCACAGGGGATTCTAGTCACTTCTATCGGCTCATCTCATCACCCATCTATATGGAAGTTTTTGGATGAACTTCGTCGGCAGCAAAGCCTGACAGAACTGAAACTGGAGCAAATTTTGTCTCGTGGATCACACACAACTAGTCGGCCAAGATATAGGCAAACATCGGCAAGATTGAAAGATTTAGTTGAATCATTTGGGGAGAGACCACTCCCAGATAACTTACGGGCCAATGCTCATAATTTTGAATTTCAACAAATATGATTAAAAAAATACATAAAAAAAACGAAACACAAAATGATTAAACCTAAAAAGCATACAAATTTAAAATAAATAATTATATCTATCTAGGGTCAAAGTCTACATACTGCATACGGCCAAGGACCTTTTTTTTTACAAAATAAGCCAGCATTCCTTCAGGCGTTATCGACATTCTTGACCTCGAAAGCACAAAACCTAACAAAAAATCAAATGTTTTTTTTCATGTCATTCTTCATCACGTATAATATTCAAATCTGATTTGAACATTGTGTATAAAATCAATGAAAATAAACAACCAAAAAAAAAACGCTAGGTGTCGGTCCACCTCCACGTGGTGCCCGTTGGAAACGTGATAACGGCTAACGGACTATTTGAATGACAATGCCTATAATTCCATTTTTTTCCTGTTCATGTTATTTTACATTTTGTCTAGTATAACTTATTAATATTTATTTCGATTTCATGTTTAACAAACCCATTTTATGTATTTCTAAATTTTGACCCCCGAAAACCATGAAAACGACACCCATGACGGAAAAACCTAAAATTTTGCTAGCCGCCATCTTGGATTTTAATTTTGGTCTCATTTTCGTAATCAGCGACCATAAAAACCATGAAAACGACACCCATGACGGAAAAACCAAAAATTTTCGTTGGCGCCATCTTGATTTTCATTTTGACCTCATATTCGTAATCAGCGACCCCAAAAACCATCAAAACGACACCCATGACGGAAAAACCAAAAAAAATCCAGGCTGCCATCTTGGATTTTCATTTTGACCTCATTTTCGTAATCAGCGACCCCAAAAACCATGAAAACGACACCCATGACGGAAAAAATTAAAAAATTTCTGACCGCCACCTTGGATTTTCATTTTGACCTCATTTTCGTAATCAGCGACCCCTATAGCCATGAAAACGACACCCATGACGGAAAACCCAAAAATTTTCGTTGGCGCCATCTTGATTTTCATTTTGACTTCATTTTCGTAATCAGCGACCCCAAAAACCATGAAAACGACACCCATGACGGAAAAACCTAAAATTTTCCTAGCCGACGAATTGAGAACCTCCTTTTTATTAAGTCGGTTAATGAGATTTACCGTCTATAATCAGTTCAACCTAATAGCCTGAAAGAATACAACTATCGATCCATAAGTACGTATAATTTTGAAGGAATTTTCTTTAAAGTCCTGACCGTTGAGGAGTTGCACCTTCCGTCATCAGCGCAGCGCCGCCACATGAAATTATGATTATCAGACGCAAATACTTGAACAGCTTCTGAAAATGTATGGAAAACGTTATGTGCACCTATGATATTCGAGGGTTGCCCTCAATTTCTCAGAGTTCCCATCATCAGTAACTGACTTGGTGACAATGGGACCACCTTGGGAGTATACCTTTTCAAACAAAAAAATAATTTCGAAAATCGGTCCACAATTGTCGGAGATATGCGCGGACCACATAAAAAAAACATACGAATAGAGAACCTACTTCCTTTTTAGGAGTCGGTTAAAAAGAGACGGAAACATTATTTATTTTTGACGTGTTGTAGTGCTTTTGCAACCAATTTACAACAAAATTTAAATCTGTGATTAAAATAGATATCATAATTTTTGATTTATTAAATGAATATTATTTCATCTAACACCAAATTGAACCATTTTTATGTTGATTGATATACTGTACCTATACACAACACACATTCCAGACTATTTTTCAAAGTGTACTTACTTACTATAAAATTATGTCACTTAAAATAATAATCGTCTAAATGATCAAATTTTTCAACCGTAGTTCAACGCTCGAAATGCCCGTGTGTGCGTTCGTCGGTGTTATCGCTGCACACAAACATAGCATCGCACCGAAATTGCCTAAAGTTCCGCAAGTCTTGTCTGTACAAGGCCTCTTAACCTCATTCGTATTATGGACAGCCGCTATCGGAACGCGGGTGTCCCTTTAGTTTTCCACATTCTACCTGGAGAGCTTTTTAACAGACTTCTGAATAAGAGCTTATGAATTCGTGATCCTCAGCAATGAGCTAATGTAGCTCTTGCGTAGCCGAGCGCTTATGTTTCAGTCTTCAGACACGTCTGCGGATTTGCGTGGGACCTAGACAGTGACAGTGTGTGAGATAAAAAAATGTGCATCTGGCACCCACAGTGACAGTCCGACGACCTTGGGGTGTGTAGGTCAAATAGGTAATCGACATTCCACACATTCAAACGAAGCGCTTTGCTGGGTCCTTTATTATGCGCACAGCCAAGGAAGTGAATTCCCTGCCTGCGTCGGTTTTTCCGAGTTCATATAACCCTAATCTGTCTGGGTAAGCTCGTTCCATCGTCGACATCATCTCTACCCTTAGGGCAAGATTGAAGTCAAGAGCAAGCCCATTTATAATAAAAAATAAAATAAAAAATTGTAGAATTATCACTTGCTTCGGTAAAGGAAAACATCGTGAGGAAACTAGCATGCCTAAAAGATATCTCTCGATGGTAGTAAAGCTAAGTAAGAGGTCCATGGGCGACTTAAAATTTTGGACACCAAGTAAGGCACTAACCACACCCGTCGGGGCTGCGGATTGTTCGAAAGAGATACCGCGGCCTCAACACAAAGGGCTAAGAAGGAACATGGGCGGTTTTTAGCCAGTAGAAGTCCGACACTCCCTACCGCTCTGCCCAGAGCGGCAGGAGTCATTAGATGAAATCCAAAAAAAAAGGCACTTCTTCTTAGCGTGTCGATGGCAAATTGGCAATCTAAATTGTGTCGGTCCAGAATTGGGCTACTAGTTTGGCGCTTTCAGTAGCGTCTATCAGTTCCTGTAGGGCTGTAGTGAACAGTCAGCAGGACATGCAGGGCACGATGTTAAATGCCCCATTGTTCTTTGACTGGCCTGTTGGTCTAGTGGTTAGTGACCCTAACTGCTATGCCGGAGGTCGTGGGTTCGATTCCCACCCAGGACAAATGTTTGTGTGATGAGCACGATCATTTGTTCTGTGTCTGGGTGTAATTTATCTATAATATGTATGTACCTATTTAGAAATATATAAGTATGTTTATCAGTTGTCTAGTACCCATAACACAAGCTCTGCTTAGCTTGGGACTAGATGGCGTTGTGTGATAGTTGTGGAATATTATTATTATTATTGTTTGAGGAACAGCCCCACACGTACACTCCAGTGCAGAGTCATCTATGTACCTCCACATTTTAGCGTATTGTCTCATCAAACACGCGGTATTATAGTCAAGTATGCTATCGGAATTTTAATGACAAAGTTTGGTCGGGTAACTAATACAATAGGTAGGTACTACGGTATGAGAATAATTGACGAATATGACGAGCGTAGTTGCTATGCGTATTGTTAAAGTATTTGAAATGTTTTATTATGTGAAAAGACACTTGGCTGATTATTTCACGTGATGAATTGGGACCTTGGCACAGAAAAGCTGGAGAGTGAAAAAAATATATTATATAAAAAAAATGTTGTCTCATACAGTCACAAGTCAGAACCACTATGTACCTACACCTACAATATCTAGGTATGTACCTACCTACCCACATAGCAAAACAACTGCGATTGTCTCGTGACATAACGGTTTCTACTTTGGAAAGCCTATTTCGTAATAGTATGGCTTCCAAAATAAAAATGTAGTAGGTAAATCTCACTTTTAAAGTTTCTGCGTGTATACTGTAACATATTGGTAATTGTACAAATGTACACATACATTTCAATAGTAAAATCAGTTTTGCTAACACAATATTAAAAAAATGCAAAATTCATTTACAACTAAGTGCCGGGGCCTAACGCCATTAGATGCGCTCAAATATGTTAATAATCCTGCGTTCTGACTAAAACCAGATCTCCAAGGCCACAAGCACTGCAGACCTGCAAAAGCATCATAAAACCTGTTTTATTGTAAACTCCTCAGTCCTCACACTGTTTACAATACGTCCGTCCCCTTCAAAAGCTTACAACGTTATGAGAACGTTGACTGTTGAAAACATTTAAATTTAATTTTAGAACTTGCTTTTCGCATGCGCGGGCACGGTCTATGGTAGTCTGTTGTTGGTTTAGAATTGATAATGGACTTTGTTTTGTAGGGATAAGGTTTATAATACTGTTGTAGTGGGTTTTTGTTTCTTTTTTATTCTAAGCTGTTTTTGTTTATCAAGAGGTCGTGTTTATAATTAGTTTTAAATTAAATGTTTGTGGACATCACGCTATTCTAATGTAAGGGCTCGTGGAGTTGATGGACATGTTTTGTTTAAGTATGTTTGTTTCTCGTGGGGTTCGATCCCCACACGGTACAAAATAAGTATTTGTATGGCCTACAGATAGTTGTTCCGGGTCTGGGTGTTTGGTTTGTGTATGAGAGTTCAAATACGCACCCACACCTAGAGGAGAAGTTCCTACTCTAGGGCAACGTTTTAAAATTCTTGCTGATAATACTGAAGATGTTTTCGACAACGTTGATAGAACCCGGTTGTCCACGTGTATTATATCAAAAGAAGATAATATGATCAATTTAAATGGACACTGTCCTATACTCCTATCATAAATAGATACCGCTTTAATCCTATTACGTCTAAGCCTAGCCAATCAACCCATGACAACACGAAAATGCTTTTATACAAATAATCAAAACTTAATTTTTGTTCATAAGTCTGTTACTAACAAAATATGTGATTATCCTATTATCGCGTATTAGGTAGGCGTATCAGGTAATGTTATCAGTAGACAGATGGGTACTTTTGGTCATCCATAGTAATTTATAAATGACTCGTCAAAATGTTGGAGTATTTTGTACTGCCGCTTCCGGGTATACACCTTTCTTTGCTAGTGCATAGCTCCACGTTCAGCCTCATCCAGGGTATCAGGGTATTCTCGTGATGGCAAAACTCATTATTTTTACACAACTGTTAGTACCGTACTGAGTAATACGATAACCCTTGGTAAGACTGGTTGTCAGGATTTCGGGCCACTGACTACCTGATAAACTAGGGTCAGTGCCTGCCAGGGTTGCAGTATTTTATCGAAAAAGTCACCGCGGCCCTGGAACGCGGGCATTTGAAGAAAGGGATAGACGGTACATTATAAATCTATCACGTTAAAGTATAAGTACGTCGAGTCATCGTACTAAGGCATGCTGAGGCCCCCTACGACATGTTGAACGTTGAACCGTACTACCAGGGTTGGCATGTTTAAAACAAGTTGTTTAAAACATGTGTTTTAAACAGTGTTTAAAACAGTTTCAAATAAAACATCGTTTTTTATTAGGTGTCAAACACCTAAGGTATGTATTTAAAAACTGTGACAAGTTTTGCAGCTTTCTCGTTACCAAGTTTGTTTCGTTTATCGGAATGAATAAATCTAAATGTTTTTGTGTTATTGTGAAATGAAAAATCACAAAGAAAGTCCGCTCTGTTTATACACTCCATCGGTAAAATCCCCCGGGGAATTCCCGGAACTTCCGTAATTCGTGAATGATTATATTTAATATATGATTTGGGTATTGTCCTTATTTTAAGAGAAGTTTAGATGATTTCCCTACTAAAAATGAACGTCGAAACATACCCCATGTATTGAATTGATGATGCCTTTCCTAGCAAAGGTGAGACAGTATTTCACACCGAAACAGCTGCTCAACTTATATCAAGCGCAAGTCCGATCGTGTGTGGAGTACTGCTCTCATCTCTGGGATGGATCCGCTAAATACCAGCTTGATGCGCTAGAGTCAATTGAGAAACGAGCCAAGAGGCTCATCGGCAATGACGCGCTTGTCAAGTCAAAGCTCCAGAGCCTTGAACATCGTCGACGAGTAGCTAGCCTTTCGGTTTTCTATCGGTTACATTACGGAGAGTGTGCGAGGGAATTGCACGATCTAATTCCGCCAAGCCCGTTCCATCATCGGACTACAAGGCGTACGGCGATGCGCCACCGTTATATGGTGGACATCCCACCCATACGCACTAAACGGTTTGGGAATACTTTCATTGTGCGTACAGCTAAGGAGTGGAATTCCCTGCCAGAGTCTGTATTTCCTGATAGCTATAACCTAGGGGTCTTTAAGTCAAGAGTGAATAGGTTACTTCTAGGTAAGCGTGCTCCATCGTCGACCGCATCATCACTTTCCATCAGGTGAGATAGTGGTCAAACGCGAACCTATCAATAATAATAAAAAAAAAAAAGAATTAAGATCAATTTCGGTCATGCAGTTTTTAAAATAGTATAAAAGTGAATTATATCTGGCTTAATCAATTAAAAATGGATGATAACTAACTTAGGAAAAAAACAAAAAAAACAACTGTTTAAAACATTTTTAACTGTTTGTTTTATAAAATGTAAAAAAACTGTTTTTTTTCCAACCCTGCGTACTACCAATTGACAAATTCGGTATGTAAAGTAAAAATTAACCTACGCTGATTCCAAAACCATTTGGAGATTTTGAGTTCTTATGTCTTATTTTTCTACTTTTAGCTCTCTATATCACAAGATTGTGTTTATTTTCACAATAATACTTGTAACGATTTGACTTTCATTTGACCTCTAAATGACGTCATAAAGTTTCCTGAATAGACTACTTCCTGTGCTTTTCAAGAAAAAATTAAAAAAAACTGTTGTTGTCAGTCCGTCATTGTCAGTGTCAATACTAGATGCTAGATATGGACGGATCGCGCGCTGCCTTAATTTCTCTTTCTCTACGTTTATTCTTTGTACACGACAGACCTTGCTTTCCCGTTGGACTTTGATACTTACTGCACCATTGATCGACCATTGCACGCTTTACGGAACTGCCTGCCTATTGTTTGGATTAGTTAAATATGGATCAATTTGTACGCAGCGACTCCAATAACTTGCCCAAATTGGATAATGTTATGATCCTGGAGTTCATGAAAAATGATAATAAATATAACATCGCTGAAATCCGAGGAACTAAAGCTCTAATGTAAGTAACAATGTAACTACTGCTGTACCTACCTATATTTATAAATACCTTGCACCCATTTACATTAGTAATTTTACTGCTTAACTAATATATTTTTGGTAATCCAGGTCGTCTCGCGCTTCCTATGTGGACTCTGCTGTTGGCTATGTTGAAGTCAAAAGAGACCAAGTCAAGTGCATCGTGAGGGCCAAAGTAGTTCCAGAACACCGAGTGTCAAATAAGCAGTACATGGTAACTGTAACTCTCAACGAAAAGGATGAAGTCATATTGCAAGCAACTTGTGATGGCTGTGCTGCTTCTGCCGGTGGATGCAAACATACACTGGTGTTTTTATTTTGGTTGGAAAAAAGGAGCAGTGAACCATCATCAATACAATAGGGACCTGATTGATAAAGCGTTGATATTTTGGAAAATGTTTATATACAAAAAGATTAAATCATGACTGACAGGACTATTCATGACAGAACGAGAACCTCGTGAAAGCTGAGAAGGAGAAGCAAATAAAATGTCTGGACTTAGCACACGAGGTTGTCGATATGTGGTATGTGAACTCGGCTAGCTTTGTGCCGATAGTCGTAACGGCCAATGAGAAAAGAAATGTTAAAAAATGTAATCTATTATGTAAGTGAAACAAATAAAGAGAATATAATAAAAGGTGTAAAATAAGGTATTGTAATTTGTACAGGTCTATTAACTGCTCGTTTCTTGTAAATTCAACAGTATTTAGTGCTTGGCCAGACTGCAAACTTCAAACGGTCCACTGCGGACAGGCAAATCGCGCGCGTTCCCGCACCCGCGCCGCTCCCCGCACCGCGCTGCCAGTCTGGCCAAGCACTTACTGTTTAGTGCTTATTACAAATAAAACGATAATGTTATTTAATCAGTCTTTATTATTTCACTTTGTAAATTATTAAACCACATGCAATTAACACTACAGCATCTAGGTATCCAACATGTTTGTGGCTGACTACTGAATGAGTAGGTACAGGTCTTCCTTTCATTAATTTGTATTATTGGTAGTTTTCTAGATCTTCTTCCAACTGCAAAAAGATTGAATGTTAAACATGGCTTGAAGTAAATTGAAAGCTGAAATTGTTCTAATATAAAAGTAGTTCACGAGATTTAATTTTCATTTCGAGAGCCCTGACCACCCGACATGGTTCTCTGAATTTTTTGGTAGGATTCTATTACCTACTTTTCGCCTTCGTTTTTACATAGGTACTTTTTTTGTAATATTTACGTTCAAATGATCTTCGCAACAAAAAAGACGACGCCCAGGCATGTATTCCATATTTACCTCCTCGCACCACTTCTTTTTTAGCGTTTCTTTCACATTTACAAACAATTTGTGTCGGCTATTTGTTGTAGTGTTTCTACATAATGGTACGAAGCGTTTAGCAGTAGTTATCGATGACCGATTCATTGCACGGATACGCAGCACGGCTAATTATTGGAAATTAAAGCTAAAAATCGTAGGAAATCACAGCCACGATCACAGCATTAACATTTCACAACAAAATAAAAAATCGTAGGTAAGGTATCTGTCAAGTGTTAACTGTTGGCAATGTCAAGTTTGAAGTTCTAAGTGTTTTTTGTATGTACTGAAAACGTGGCAAAGACATAAAGCTATTCAGGATACGAAATGACGTCATCACGAATATTACTTTAAAAAATCATAAAAAAATAACTGTTATTGGGAAAACAAAATGCTTAAAATTAGTTGCTTAAAATTAACTGTTTTACGAAATAAAAATAAAAAAAAAATACCTAAAAAATACTTTACATACCGAATTGCTTCAGCTAATTGAATTGTTGCTCGTGAATCGTCTAGTGTTTTTACGTGACGACTGTCTGCATAGGGATAGGAGTGAATGATAGTGTGATGGTTGACAAGTATTAAATCAGCCTGTATATTTCCCACTGTTGGGATACAAAACCAACAATCCACCTCCACGGGCCAGTGCGGAAATTCCGCATGTCTTCTAATTTTTGGTTCTAGGATATGACTGTGTCCTTAGGATATTTTGCAATCGGAGCATCAACTCTCGCCCTTATCCCAATTTATTTGGGACCGGCGCAGTCATCATCTGCCTAGCCTTTTCCCAACTATATTGGGGTCGGCTTCCAGTCTAACCGGATGCAGCTGAATACCAGTATTTTACATGGAGCGACTGATTATCTGACCTCCACAACCCAGTTAATACTTGGTAATACAATACTCTTTGGTAAGACTGTATGTCAGAATTTCAGGTCACTGGTCACTGACTACCTGTAACGACTGTCAAAGATCTATATATATGGCAGCCGGGACCAACAGCTTAACGCAGTCCCCTCCTTTCTAGCCACATCATCTTTCACACAGTCCATCGTTTCTTTAGTCTTCCTCTACTTTTATAGCCAGCTACATTCATACTCAAAATTTTCCTCAGTCCTTCGCATCACATGTCCATACCACGATAATCGATTACCACACAATTTTTCAGCCACTGAATCCCAGAAAATTAGTGATTAAAAAAAATTTTGGTGGATTATTAAGCCGTAAAGAGGAGGCCTGTGTCCTTGTAGTAGTATTACAAGCTGATAATACAAGAAAATTGTAGCTTAACCGACCAATAAAGTAGTTTCGTGCGTTTCAAAGCAATTTTGCACAAACAAACGTTTCCACAATATTTCTTTCAGCAAGAACCATTAAATATAATAATTTTCCACTGTTTTCAACACTTTGAAATTCCTGTAAACAGTTAACGTTACATTGTCCATACTATAACGATATTCTGTTTTGTTAAACAAAAGGACATTTAATTTTGTTTAGTAGTGATGTGCTGCATTTTCATATTTATTTTGTATAAGTTATAGAATAGATGTACCTTATTATTATTTAAGTTTATTGTAAAGAGACTCATCGATCTCACAGATAAACTGCGTAAGCAGTTTTGTGGGGCATTGTACTTAGTTGTAAGATTTTTGAAGTTAAATAAAAATCATTCATTCATTCAGTTTCGGCTTTGGTTATTGAAGGCCGAATCTAGTACTTTGGCGTCGCAAGTCGCATCACAGTGTCACTTCTTTTAGGTGTTCTTTGCAGTTGCTGTTGCCACACTCGTGATGCTTGAGCGTTTCTCTTTGGCCAAGAAACAAGTGATGTTTACTAAAGATGATGTCATATCATTTTGCGCGTGAATCAGTGTCGATTTGTTGCTAAGCCTTCAAGACATGAAAAACCAATGTGGTAAACAAACTTTGTTGTTAGTAATTGCGGTGCCATTGTCTACTATCGCCCTCATTAAAATGTGACTAATATTAATTAATCAACTGTTGTATCTATGACAGCACACCATTTGACCTACTGTAGAGTCAGAGTAAGAGTCATGGTCATACTTTACGGTCGACCCAGTTTCGGCCTCCAACAAAAGCCGAAAAAAGCGGTTTCGGCCAAACTGTCAAACACTAGTCCCCATAATTAGTGGTATTACGTAAAACTGTAGGCGATATCCGGAACATTGTATAATAAGTACGTTTTTATGTCGCAACAAGTGATATTGACTTTAATTGTTTTGCTAATCGATTGAATAACACTGTAAGCCGCAAATTAGCGTCGAATTTTATGAATTCTAAACTTACGCCTTTTTCTCATGCGGGTAGGCAGGAGTTCGTGGCTAAATAATAACAGACGCTCGTGTCGATCTTATTATAAGGTTAAGCTGTGCTCGCCTAGGCTGGTCTGTGGATCCACCTATTGAATATCAAGCTCTCTCCGTACCTCGGAAAGCATGTTATGCCGTTGGTCCCGCCCGGCTGTCAATAGTAGATTTTTGACTGTCGTTGCAGGTAGTGTCGGAAAGTCTGACAACCAGTCTTACCAATGGGAATCGTGTTACCTAGTGCTGACTGCGTTGTGGTCAGATAGGCAGTCGCTCCGTGTAAAAAACTGTTATTCGTAAAATTTTATTCACTGAATGACTTTTGTGTCTGCCCGTCTGTATTTGAAATTCCAAATAAAAAGTTTACACCACCTTCAGGCCTCTGCAATATTTCCCAGTATTCAAAATCAACATCAAAACAACAAAATCCAGACGCTGCACGTGTAAAGAAATATTCTCTATTACAATTCAAAAAGTTTACACCACCTTCAGACATCTGCAAATTCTGCAATATTTACCAGCTTCAAAATCTGAACATTAAAATTCAGACCGTACGCGTGTAACCAAAAATTCTCTAGTTAAAAATTACAATGAGTTTTACCAACAATAGTCAATTTTAGGGTGTTGAACCCTACGACCACTGGTTGCTTGGTTGCGTAACCGAAGCACTGGACCGTTGCACGAATTTAAATTGTATAATGAGCTATTGAGACGGTATTCAAACAATTATTTTTAACACTACACCATGATCATGGTAGATACTTCTATGCTTTGCCACTTGACTTTTCCTGGACTTAGACATATGTTACTATAAGGAATTTCCATAATAATTAGTCTGATCAGAGAAGTCAAAATCTCGAGAGCATTTGAAAGGAATGAGGGAGGTCTTTGCACAGAATAGGCTAAGAAAAAAACAGCTATTTTTGAACATCAAAGTTTACAAGAGTCAATGACCTAAAACGCTCGCCTTCGATACTTCCTAGTGTTTTTGCTGGGAAGAAGTGGCGGAACAAAATCCCCATTTTACTTGATTTTCCATTCCGCCTAACCCTTCTATAAGTAACGGTTGACGACACGCCCCCCACAATCAGGAGATCGAGAGTAATTTCGTATGCATCAGGAAGGGAGTTGTGAGTCATCCGGGTCTTTCCCAAGTTTCCTGGTAACAAATGGGGTTGGCTTGTCGTCTACCAGTCACGAAGGGTGATATTTTAAAATTCGTGACGAAAATTGGTAAAATTAAAAGCCTTATTTTCACACTGACAGGATGCAGGCTTACTCTGAAAAGGAGTGAGCCGGATTACATCATGCGGTTTCAGGAAGTCTTATAGCAGTATTGTTTCAATCTTATTCCCTGAGTGGGAAAGAGATGAGACTAGACATGGGTGGTTTTTAGTCAGCAGAAGTCTGCCACTCCTTACCGCTCTGACCAGAGCAGGAGGAGTCATTTGATGATTTCCCACCCTCTAAAAAAATAAGTGCTTGGGGCCCAGAAGGAGCTAGTGGATGTCACAAGTGCCTGAGCAATTTTGGTTCCTCATAATGTATTCCTTCACAATTTAACGAGCAGTGGTGAGAGAATAGTTTAAACCAGTTCAGTCTGGGTTCCTAACTCAAATATATTGTTACGACGGTCATCTAGAATCTTCGAGAAACCGCGCTAATAACTGTGTAGTACCTAGAAAATACGAGTTCATTCTTTTAGGTACCTATTTCCGTAGTAGGTATAGAACTTACATTGTATTCAAGGTCAGGCGCCGGGAGTCGCCGGCAGTTATCATTGTAATTTCGACCGTATGCCGACGACGTAAAGTAACTTCTTCCTTGTCGGTTATTTTATCTTTAAATTTATTTTTTTGTTAATGTTTTTTTGTGGATGCTTTCTTGAATAATGGTGAATTATCTCGAATATCTTTTGTTTGCTTGGGTATAAAAGGACCGATTGAGGACGAAGTTAGTCAGTTCACTTTTAAGCGAGACAACGAAAGGTTCGAAGAGTTATCTAGTGCGACAAAGTGTTCAGTACTGTTGAAGTGATTGTGAATACGTGTTTTGCGATTAATAAAGTTAATTCGTGTGTTTAATTGGTAGTGATTTTATTTATCCCATACCCAGCTCGTAACAATTTGGTGTCAGAAGCGGGGATAAATAATGCCAATTCTACCGAAGGACGACACGGATAGTATCCGTACGAGGAGTCAGCGGCAGCAAGGTATGGACCAAAGGCGATTTGGGGACTCCCCGACACAAACACCGGGTGGTGCCCAGCCTACGTCAGAGCCAGTCGCTGGCCCATCTGGAGCTACTCCAGCGGCGCCTACTACATCAGCGGCGCCTGACTTGTCTGCCTTAATGGCACTGCTGCAAGACCAGGCACGTCGTCAGGAGGAGCAGGCCCGTCGGTTGGAGGAGCACTTGCAACGGGACAAGGAGGAGCAGGCTCGTCGTCAAGAGGAGCAGGCCCGTCGGTTGGAGGAGCAGTTGCAACGGGACAAGGAGGAACAGGCTCGCCGTCAAGAGGAACAGGCTCGGCGTCAAGAGGAGCAGACCCGCCGGTTGGAGGAAAAGTTGCAACGCGATCAAGAGGAGCAGGTCCGACGCCAAGAAGAACAGATGCTCCTGATGAAGGATCTTCACGCATCAGTTGGGAAAGAGCTGAGCGTGGTGAAGGAGCAGGTACAGCAGCACGACAACCGTATCGCAAAGGCCGAAATTCAGATCGCCGATGTGAAGAAGGCCATAAGTGAAATTAAGGTTGGAGACGGGTCTGTAACTTCAGTGATTGCTGCCCCTTCGGTGCGTGGGTTTAAAGTGCCTCCATTCGACGGAACATCTTCATGGTCGGCCTATAAAATCCAATTCGAGGCCGTTATGAAAGTGAATGGGTGGACCAAAGCGCAAGCCATGACCGCGCTCACCTTGGGTCTTCGAGACCAGGCCCTTAACATTCTTGAGGCCCTCGGCAAGGATGTGACCTACGAACAGCTGCTGGAGGCATTAGAGTCCAGATACGGTGACGCGCACCTGGAGCATGTTTTTCGTGCCAAGTTAAGGGATCGCGTTCAACGTAGTGCCGAGAACTTACAGCAGTGGGCCCTGGAAGTTGAAAAGCTGGTTCGGAAAGCATACCAGTCCGCCCCTGCACTTATTGATGGAAATCTGGTACAGGCGTTCATCGATGGAATACGCGACTTGGAGGTTAGAGCTGCTGTGAGACTTGGGCATCATGAGACGCTGAAGAACGCCTTAGCACATGCTCTGGAAGTAGAAACAGTGAGACAGGACCATCGAACACACTACGTCAGAGAAGTTGTGGCAACACCTGTACATGAGCGTCCGCGAAAGTACAGCCCTAGGTGCTACGCTTGTGGAGAAAGTGGTCACCTACGGCCAAATTGTAAAAAGCGACGCACACCGAGGGAAGACCAATCACAGCGGGAAAAGGCGACTGATATGACTGCCCAGCAACAGTGGAGAACTCGCGGTAACAATGATGAACTTTCAAGACCTTGGCGTGAAGACTGTATGCAGAGTTCCAAACAAGAAACTAAGGAAGTTGTGTCTGTGAGGAGGCTAAGAACAGATCTCAGCGACGAATGGAAGGAAACCATACAGCAGGCTCAGCAAAGTGACTCGGATATCAAACCGATCTTCGAGTGGATTAAAGCTGGTGGTCCGAAGCCCAAGTGGAGTGATGTGGCTGCGATGAGTTCCATCACGAAGAGTTATTGGGCGCAATGGAACAGCTTGGTGATCCAGGATGGAGTCTTGTGCCGTAAATGGGAAAATGCTCGTGGGGACAGCTGTCATCTACAAATGGTTGTCCCTAAAGCTAAGGTACCGGATGTTTTACGGCTCTACCATGATGGATGCTCAGGAGGACATATGGGGGTAAAAAGGACTCTACTGAAAATCAGAGAACGCTTTTACTGGATCCACTGTCGAGATGATGTGGAAGACTGGTGTCGCAAATGTACCAGCTGTGCGGCTGTGAAGGGACCCCACACACGAAGCAGAGGTGCACTGAAAGTGTACAACGTTGGAGCTCCCTGGGAGCGGATAGCACTGGACGTTGCGGGACCATTTCCAGAAAGCGACAGCGGAAACAAGTACTTCATGGTTGTCATGGACTACTTTACCAAGTGGCCAGAAGTCTTCGCCATTCCTAACCAAGAAGCAACAACAGTCGCGGATAAATTGGTTCAGGAAGTCTTCTGTCGTTTTGGAGTACCCTTAGAAATTCACAGCGATCAAGGAAGGAATTTTGAATCGCAAGTTTTTCAGGAGACTTGTCGATTGATGGGTACACACAAAACCAGGACCACCTCTTACCACCCACAATCTGATGGAATGGTGGAACGATTCAACCAGACATTGGAGAGATATCTGGCTAAAGTCGTGGAAAGCAGGCAAAGGGATTGGGACAAGCACATACAGCCGTTTCTTCTGTCCTATCGGAGTGCAGTTCACGAAAGTACGACTGTAACTCCAGCCTTCGCGAACTTTGGAAGGGAATTACGGTTGCCTGCAGATTTAATTACTGGAACTCCCCCTGATGTCCCACGCAGTGTAACGGATTACGCGAATGACCTGCGTAACAAGTTAAATGATGTATATGAGCATATCAGGCAATCCGGGCAACAGATGTCTGAGAAGATGAAGACTCGTTATGACCGGAAGGCAAACAGTCGTGGTTTCGACGAAAATTCGCTGGTGTGGTTGCATAACCCAGTGCGGAGCAAGGGAAAGTCTCCGAAATTGCAAGCAAAATGGGATGGACCATACAGAGTTGTGACCAGGATCAACGATGTCACCTACCGAATACAGAAGGGTCCGCGAGGTGCGCCTAAGGTTGTGCATGTGGACCGACTGGCGCGATATTACGGGACTAATGATGCTCGGGACGAGCATGTCTAAGGAGGGGGCAGTGTTACGACGGTCATCTAGAATCTTCGAGAAACCGCGCTAATAACTGTGTAGTACCTAGAAAATACGAGTTCATTCTTTTAGGTACCTATTTCCGTAGTAGGTATAGAACTTACATTGTATTCAAGGTCAGGCGCCGGGAGTCGCCGGCAGTTATCATTGTAATTTCGACCGTATGCCGACGACGTAAAGTAACTTCTTCCTTGTCGGTTATTTTATCTTTAAATTTATTTTTTTGTTAATGTTTTTTTGTGGATGCTTTCTTGAATAATGGTGAATTATCTCGAATATCTTTTGTTTGCTTGGGTATAAAAGGACCGATTGAGGACGAAGTTAGTCAGTTCACTTTTAAGCGAGACAACGAAAGGTTCGAAGAGTTATCTAGTGCGACAAAGTGTTCAGTACTGTTGAAGTGATTGTGAATACGTGTTTTGCGATTAATAAAGTTAATTCGTGTGTTTAATTGGTAGTGATTTTATTTATCCCATACCCAGCTCGTAACAATATCTATACACTAGCTTTTGCCAGCGGCTTCGCCCGCGTGAAAATGATGATTTTCCATACAAACTTTCATCCCCTATTTAACTCCCTTAGGAGTTGAATTTCGAAAAATCCTTCCTTATTCCTTGTGTACATTATAAAGGGAACCTCTGTGCAAAATTTCAGCTTTCTAGGTCCAAGGGTTTGGGCTGGGCGTTGATGAGTCAGTCAGTCAGTCAGTCAGTCAGGACTTCTCTCTTTATTTATTAGAAGATTGTTACCAATTTTCCAGAAAACCATCTACGTTTTACATTTCCACTCGCCATTCGGATACGGTTTCCATTCATCTACACAGTCAGTTGAAACCTAGTCCACGTGGAGTAATTCCACACTGCAGAATACTTCGTTAATGTAACTAGACACTTTCCAAGAACGCTTCGAACCTTCCTGTTCGGATAACTCATGTTTTTTATTAGACTTGCTGTCGCCTGCGTTGTTTTTTGCATTCATATGCAATCTTTGCTTCCGTATGACAAGGCGATTCAGAAATAAAGTTTCTAGGAATCTTTTCTTAGTGGATGTCTAAAGTACGGATGAGGACCAGTTCAAATTCCAGTATAGATTTAGGAAAAACAAAAATTTTATCAGCCTGGGGTAATTTAGGAACATTCACATGCGGTGTAGACTTTATTTTTGGACATTTCGAATAAATCGGTGAAGATTTTGCGTTTTGGAAGGAATAGAGGGTATGTATGTACCTTTTGACAGTATGGGCCGCCCGTAGGTTTGCTTGCCTTATACTCATGGGACATATTTTCTAAACATTCATGTTGTCAATTAAAATATAGAGCATACATTGAAGTTTTCTTCTACATCCAACCACCATTTGCCGTCTTAGAACTTAGATCCGTCTAATTTATTCAGGTCAAATCGACCCAAATAATAAATGTGATTTTCGCCGCTGATCTATGGGCTGAAAAATTCATAAAACAGTCATCCCATTTAAAATAACACCACCACATCCGTTTAGCCACAAAACTCCAACATTCTTGCTCAAACACGCAGATGATGAAGGTAATCCCGTCCAAAAACATTATCCCGCGAAAAAATTGTAAGCCACACAACACACACACAAGTACATCATAACTCTTGGCAATAGATCAGACGGGATGCCAGACGGTCTCCAAAATAACCGCAAGGTTAAAATTAGGTGAGCGAATGTACTTTTTAGTTTCGTTTGGAAGATCGGGAGCATGAGCATGTGTGCTGTTGTATTTGAGCAGGATATGGGGCAGAGGGCTTGGTCTAGCCAATTGATTTTTAAATCGTTCCGTGTTTGTAAAACGGCAACAGGATCGTCTTGGTAGCATTATAATATTAGACCTCTAGGTCGATTTCGGTGGCGGTGGTCAATTTTAGTGGAGAATTTAGCCATCGGCGCGGGAGATATTAGGCTGCCTGTCCACTGAAGCGGGGCGAGACTGCGGAGCGGAGAAACAGAGAAATATTGACCAATAGGATTGCATAAAATCTGCCCTCTGTTCCAGTGTACAATCTTATTGGTTAATATTTCTCCGTTTCTCCGCTCCGCAGCCTCGCTCCGCTTCAGTGGACAGGCAGCCTTATAGTGGACAAGTGTGTGCGCAGGCACAGGTGCACTGTCTCTTCCTTTGCTCTCATAGTCCGATGGGACGGCGCGGCATTCCGACACGACCAATGAGAGAGCAGGTGTACGACCAACGGCTTAAAGTGCTTTCTGAGGCGCGGAGGTTTTCAAATACTTATTTAACTTTTCCATCCAATGTAAAGCCGACATGTGACTTTGTCTAGGCCTTTCCTCAGGTTTTTTAATCTAACAAACTCTTGATATTTAAAACTTCTTTGTCCCGCTCCAGGATTTTGCCAAATGTGAGGCAAGATCTTTTGAACGTAAAAAAGAGTCGTCAAATTCCGAGTGAATCGTGACCCAGCTTCTAGGCAAGCGTGCTCCACTCTAGGGCACAGCATCGTTTCACATTAGGCGAGAGCGGTCAAACGCATGTCGATTTAGGATTTTAGGGTACAAAAAAAGTTTCTTATTTTCATTCAACGTTTTGACTTGTATCGGAGATCGTTGTTCTAGGCCTGGCCTAGGAAATGACGTCGTTTAAGAATGTCTTAAGCTTATAGTATGACGTCATTATTTATTTTATGCTTCGTCTGGCATTAGTTTACGTTGTGTTTTGGCATCTTATTAATATTATGCCAGATCTGCCAGTTCTGAGTTATTTACTTTTGCTTTTAAACAGGTTCTCTTGTTTAGCCACGAGGATTATGAAAATAACTATTTTGATAAAGCCCAGCGCATCTTGGGTATTTTCGCCCTTATCCCAATTCATTTGGGGTCGTCACAGTATGTCTACTTCTTCCTTACTTCTTTATTATTCGTCACCTCCTTTCTTGGTATATATCATGCTTTACTACTTTTGCTTTTATTGGTCTACAATACTACTACTATTGGACAGTAATTAAATTCAATTTTCATGAATTTCTAGAAAGTATGTGGTGCAATCAGCTTGACCTACAACCAAAAATTCGAAGACTTGAAACCTCCACTGGTCTGCACACTCACAGAGTCCGCGTGTTGGATTACGGCCCACTCTTTCTCACAGAGACGACTGTGTCCCTGGCGGTGGTTAATAATTAGATTATGTTGTGAATTATGAAATTATGATGCTAATACTGGACCTATTTTTGCTCATACCTCGATTATTAAGAAGCATGAAATGCGACATCCCGTCAATAATGTTACATTTTATTATCACAGTACATTTTCTTCATATTATTTATCTCCCAATTGTCTTTGACGACCTCTTTAATCTAAGATGGCTGATTTTATTTCTTTTTTATTATCGTTGGACTGGAGTTCTATTTCCGTCTGTCATTTAATCGACTTGCCAACTCAGTAGATGAGTAGTGTGTTTATGAAGACACTTTCTTTGGTAAACTTTGGAAGAAATTGTGGTGTTTTCTTGCCAGTTTGCTTTCTTTATTTTGAATGTTGGTTTCTTCCTATTCTTAGTGTAGAATCCATAGTATCGCTCCTGTTTTTAATTTAATGATCCTTCATATCTATTATTTCGGTTAGGCAAATAGGCACCCGCCTTACAGTTATGTACGAGTCATAAAATAGCAGCCGCAGTTGTAGTTGTTTCGGTCACTAGGGAAGGAAATTAGTATTTTTTTTTATTATGACCATCTAGGTAAGTTCATCATTTTGGCTTAACAATCGACGTACCAATGGCTATAATTATAATGAAGTGAATGAGGAAAATTATTTTTAACATTAGCTAGATAATTATAAGCGTGAGCAAGTTCTGCACTTTTGACGTGGAGTTGCGGACACCAGCCCGATATAGGTACAATACAAAAGTTTCTAATAGGTTCTCTTTATTCGTCTAGCTAGAGCATTTTCTCAACTATATTGGGGTTGGCTTCCAGTCTAGCCGGATGCTGCTGTATACTAGTCTTTTACATAGAGCTGGACAATGCAAAAAAAAAACGACACCCCTTGATAAGACTGATTGCCAATAATTGCCATACTTTCGTGCCACTGACTACCGGTGCTACCGGTAACAACAGACAAAGAGATTTTTCCCGAGACCAAAGTGACCGGAGCTATACATTTTTTTTTTTTTTATCCTTTACTACAAGACTAATAAGAGCTATACAAATGACAGCCGAGCCCAACGACGACGGCACAATTCTCAATATTTCTTCGTAATATTGACTCAAACACTAAATCTAGACACATAGTCACGTCATAGTAAAAGTTAGGTCTTTCTGTGTCAGGGCCTGAGCGCATGTGTCATGAAAAACGTCTGCTTACGTCATCGATTAGCATTCAATAGACAGACGGTTGTAGTATGACGTCACGAGTGACAAATATGTTAGGAGGATCAGCGGATAATGTTCTCACTGGTGGGACTCAGGCTTGCCCAGAGGAGGTTCGAGTCTAACAAGGGAGTAGGCTGCATTTCACTACGCGTTTCAGTGCGGTGGGGTATGTTTCGGTTCCAGGACAAGCCGGTTTCCTCAATATATTTTGCTTCACAATTTTGGAACTAGCTAGTGATAAATTAGACAAAGTATCGTGTAAGTCACGGGAAACACCTGAGTAAGGGACGCACAGGACCAGAAAATAAGGCAGGAAAAAGGGGAGACCTATTCTAGCAGTGGGTGATTCCGGGCTGATATGATGATGAACGGGGCTGCCCAGGTTCGAATCTGTGACCTACAGCTCATAAGTATGGGCGACCTCGCTATACTTACTGACGATTGTTTTATGACGTCACGGATGAAAGACACGTCAGATCTGGCTAAAACAAATAAAACAAACGACTACACTAGTGTTTAGTCTATTGATGTTTTCAAGGAGGAGCCAATTTTGGGAGTTTTTATTGAGCTATTGGCGCCGAATTGTTTGCGTAACGACGTCTTACATTGTTTATTAATTGAATTGTCTTGCATTCAAAGAATTGAGATGGTCTGTCCAAGGCTCCAAGCTCACTGTAGATAGCGTGTGTACAGCCAAGTCCCAATCTGATCACTGTGGTAAAAATTACCATAACATAATATTTTTCTAAAATCCAAGTCTTGGAATGGGCAATTGTTTTTGACAATTAGAAGTGTCTAAAACATGTTCATTTGAAACAAATACTTTGATTTTAAAATTTAATGTCCACCAAGACAAGTGCTTGTCACAGTTTGTTGTCCTCCCCATTTATTAGATGGGACATTGAAATGAGCAAGACGATGATGATTTAGTTAGAGTCTAACTCTTTTTGAGTGAACTTCTTTTTTTTGTGAATGGCAGTTGAACCTAGGTAAGTTGCTTCGACTGTAAGGCCTTTATCCAGGGAAAATGGCGTTTTGCTCTACGTTAGCGACACAACACAAAAAGCAGTGCAATTATCGAATTTATCATATTTCTTAAATCTGGAAATAACAATGACCTTAAAGTCGCTGTTATGATGACGTAATCCATTTTTGTGTATTATAGGATTTGTAATCGAGCGTATTTGGGACTGCAGAATTGGTAGTGCAAACATTGAATTAACAGTTTCAACTTAAAAACCAGAGCACTAGATAGAAAACTTCATACTTAAAGTTCTGTTAAAACTTTATAGTGGCTAGATATTATGATTGTTTAATGATTTCTTCTTCATGTGGCTGGCACGTGGAAGTATAATTTTGAAGTCCCGAAACTGGACTACCACGACATCGGCGGTGACAAAGACAATGCTTAGGTCTCTTTGGAGGCCAGTTTTCAGTCACAAAAAGCGGATAGCATTTCACACACAGATTTGCGTTTTCGAGGATCTGTCCCCTTCTGTCACGTTAAGGTGTAATTTGGTGGAGTGAGAAGTCCGGCCGCAAGCACCGAAATAACGGTTGGACCTCACACTTCGGTGAATTGAAATTCTAAGTGACAGGACAATAAAAAGAAGTATGATAATGCTGATCAGTGCGAGTCTGACCAGGGCCCCGAGTCTGCTATTCAATAGTGTCAGAATGGTCGATCATTGATCTCATAATGGTTGATTTATGACAAGCCAAAAAGTACCTTATGCATGTCGACTTAAGGTACTTTTTGGCTTGTCGTCAATCAACCATTATGAGATCAATGATCGACCATTCTGACACTATTGAATAGCAGACTCGGGGCCCTGGTCAGACTCGCACTGATCAGCATTATCATACTTCTTTTTATTGTCCTGTCACTTAGAATTTCAATTCACCGAAGTGTGAGGTCCAACCGTTATTTCGGTGCTTGCGGCCGGACTTCTCACTCCACCAAATTACACCTTAACGTGACAGAAGGGGACAGATCCTCGAAAACGCAAATCTGTGTGTGAAATGCTATCCGCTTTTTGTGACTGAAAACTGGCCTCCAAAGAGACCTAAGCATTGTCTTTGTCACCGCCGATGTCGTGGTAGTCCAGTTTCGGGACTTCAAAATTATACTTCCACGTGCCAGCCACATGAAGAAGAAATCATTAAACAATCATAATATCTAGCCACTATAAAGTTTTAACAGAACTTTAAGTATGAAGTTTTCTATCTAGTGCTCTGGTTTTTAAGTTGAAACTGTTAATTCAATGTTTGCACTACCAATTCTGCAGTCCCAAATACGCTCGATTACAAATCCTATAATACACAAAAATGGATTACGTCATCATAACAGCGACTTTAAGGTCATTGTTATTTCCAGATTTAAGAAATATGATAAATTCGATAATTGCACTGCTTTTTGTGTTGTGTCGCTAACGTAGAGCAAAACGCCATTTTCCCTGGATAAAGGCCTTACAGTCGAAGCAACTTACCTAGGTTCAACTGCCATTCACAAAAAAAAGAAGTTCACTCAAAAAGAGTTAGACTCTAACTAAATCATCATCGTCTTGCTCATTTCAATGTCCCATCTAATAAATGGGGAGGACAACAAACTGTGACAAGCACTTGTCTTGGTGGACATTAAATTTTAAAATCAAAGTATTTGTTTCAAATGAACATGTTTTAGACACTTCTAATTGTCAAAAACAATTGCCCATTCCAAGACTTGGATTTTAGAAAAATATTATGTTATGGTAATTTTTACCACAGTGATCAGATTGGGACTTGGCTGTACACACGCTATCTACAGTGAGCTTGGAGCCTTGGACAGACCATCTCAATTCTTTGAATGCAAGACAATTCAATTAATAAACAATGTAAGACGTCGTTACGCAAACAATTCGGCGCCAATAGCTCAATAAAAACTCCCAAAATTGGCTCCTCCTTGAAAACATCAATAGACTAAACACTAGTGTAGTCGTTTGTTTTATTTGTTTTAGCCAGATCTGACGTGTCTTTCATCCGTGACGTCATAAAACAATCGTCAGTAAGTATAGCGAGGTCGCCCATACTTATGAGCTGTAGGTCACAGATTCGAACCTGGGCAGCCCCGTTCATCATCATATCAGCCCGGAATCACCCACTGCTAGAATAGGTCTCCCCTTTTTCCTGCCTTATTTTCTGGTCCTGTGCGTCCCTTACTCAGGTGTTTCCCGTGACTTACACGATACTTTGTCTAATTTATCACTAGCTAGTTCCAAAATTGTGAAGCAAAATATATTGAGGAAACCGGCTTGTCCTGGAACCGAAACATACCCCACCGCACTGAAACGCGTAGTGAAATGCAGCCTACTCCCTTGTTAGACTCGAACCTCCTCTGGGCAAGCCTGAGTCCCACCAGTGAGAACATTATCCGCTGATCCTCCTAACATATTTGTCACTCGTGACGTCATACTACAACCGTCTGTCTATTGAATGCTAATCGATGACGTAAGCAGACGTTTTTCATGACACATGCGCTCAGGCCCTGACACAGAAAGACCTAACTTTTACTATGACGTGACTATGTGTCTAGATTTAGTGTTTGAGTCAATATTACGAAGAAATATTGAGAATTGTGCCGTCGTCGTTGGGCTCGGCTGTCATTTGTATAGCTCTTATTAGTCTTGTAGTAAAGGATAAAAAAAAAAAAAATGTATAGCTCCGGTCACTTTGGTCTCGGGAAAAATCTCTTTGTCTGTTGTTACCGGTAGCACCGGTAGTCAGTGGCACGAAAGTATGGCAATTATTGGCAATCAGTCTTATCAAGGGGTGTCGTTTTTTTTTTGCATTGTCCAGCTCTATGTAAAAGACTAGTATACAGCAGCATCCGGCTAGACTGGAAGCCAACCCCAATATAGTTGAGAAAATGCTCTAGCTAGACGAATAAAGAGAACCTATTAGAAACTTTTGTATTGTACCTATATCGGGCTGGTGTCCGCAACTCCACGTCAAAAGTGCAGAACTTGCTCACGCTTATAATTATCTAGCTAATGTTAAAAATAATTTTCCTCATTCACTTCATTATAATTATAGCCATTGGTACGTCGATTGTTAAGCCAAAATGATGAACTTACCTAGATGGTCATAATAAAAAAAAATACTAATTTCCTTCCCTAGTGACCGAAACAACTACAACTGCGGCTGCTATTTTATGACTCGTACATAACTGTAAGGCGGGTGCCTATTTGCCTAACCGAAATAATAGATATGAAGGATCATTAAATTAAAAACAGGAGCGATACTATGGATTCTACACTAAGAATAGGAAGAAACCAACATTCAAAATAAAGAAAGCAAACTGGCAAGAAAACACCACAATTTCTTCCAAAGTTTACCAAAGAAAGTGTCTTCATAAACACACTACTCATCTACTGAGTTGGCAAGTCGATTAAATGACAGACGGAAATAGAACTCCAGTCCAACGATAATAAAAAAGAAATAAAATCAGCCATCTTAGATTAAAGAGGTCGTCAAAGACAATTGGGAGATAAATAATATGAAGAAAATGTACTGTGATAATAAAATGTAACATTATTGACGGGATGTCGCATTTCATGCTGCATGTGAATTGAAATTCTAAGTGACAGGACAATAAAAAGAAGTATGATAATGCTGATCAGTGCGAGTCTGACCAGGGCCCCGAGTCTGCTATTCAATAGTGTCAGAATGGTCGATCATTGATCTCATAATGGTTGATTTATGACAAGCCAAAAAGTACCTTATGCATGTCGACTTAAGGTACTTTTTGGCTTGTCGTCAATCAACCATTATGAGATCAATGATCGACCATTCTGACACTATTGAATAGCAGACTAGGCCCCCAGAGGTCTTATAGGCCAGCGTGCTCCAACGACGTCTCGTCATCGCTTCACATCAGGCGAGTTGCAGCCAAACCCAATCCTATTCAATACAAACCAGGTGGAACATGGTTTGAGACGCAGCTCCAAATCCACATCCATCTACCATTCAATATTGAAAGTTGTCTCATGATAATACAAGTCGATTTTCAACAAAATAAACACGATTACTTTTCATTAACTTTAGATTACGTAAGAGCTATTTTGGCTTACAGACGATTGTCAAAACAGAATAGTTAGCGATAAGGTCACTAACCTCCTTGCATAGCAATTGGGTCTATTACGCATCGCCTCCCATTTTCAGAGGGGCGTATAACGGAGTAGGTAGGTACTTACTTACTAATCATGAATACTGATTTTGAGATCGGCTTTTTTTTGGGTGGTGATAAATCGTCAAATGACTCCTCCCGCTCTGGGCAGAGCGGTAGGGAGTGTCAGACTTCTACTGACTAAAAACAACCCATGTTCCTTCTAAGGCGTTTTGTGTCGGGGGGGGGGGGGGGGGGGTCATTTGATGATTTTGCACCCACCAAAAAGAAAAAGGGCTTAACGTGCTTTACGAGGCACGGAGCAAAACTCAGTAAGTAATGGATGCTTAGTTGGTCACTCATAGAGAGAAGAGTTTTAATGGAATACGAGGCCAGCTTACACTGGTTTTGTTACCAAGTGCGACCTATCGTATCTTCCTCAATCGTCCCTTCTAATTACGATAATAATCTAAATAAATAAAAAGAGAAGTCCTGGACTGACTGACTGACTCATCAACGCCCAGCCCAAACCATTGGACCTAGAAAGCTGAAATTTTGCACAGAGGTTCCCTTTATAATGTAGACAAGGAACAAGGAAGGATTTTTCGAAATTCAATTCCTAAGGGAGTTAAATAGGGGATGAAAGTTTGTATGGAAAATCGTCATTTTCACGCGGGCGAAGCCGCTGGCAAAAGCTAGTTTAAACATAATAAAACGTAACGGGGTTTACCCTGAATTTACCATGCGATCATGTTTGGTGTTACCTTGTCGAAATATCATCATTGAAAAGGCGAATATCTGGATATCGAGGTATAAATTAGGGTTTACAGCCGAACCAAAACAAAGGCTAGGTAGGATGACATCATTTAAGCTACATTTCGGTACCTACCTACCCAAGCTGGTCCTGTGGGATATTCAAAGAACGTCATAGCACATGACGAAATAGCAGACCAATCTAGTAGTCACATAAACTGACGCCTTTTCCCCATGGGGGTAGGCAGAAACCACAGAACGCCACCTGCTTCCCCTATTGCCTCGTCCACTGTCACACACACACGCACGCCGGTTGCGAGAACGTCGGTAGGTACCTGTCCTTTCTGAAAACCTCACCAATAATGTCAATGTACCTGTCTTTCGAAGGCGTCCACTCGCGGCGTTGCCACTCATATCTGCCTCGTTAGATACATTTAGCAATAAAATTCTTATTGCCAATATACTAGTGCCCACTTAGATCGATACTTTACGCCAGCACCTAGTAACAGATTATTAGCCATTTTGGCTAACGGCAATGGAAACTTGGAATTTCGACTATCGGCATTGGATTGAGAGTTGAAAATCCAAAAAACGTGCTTTTATTTAGGCTTTTGTTTTTGGTTAGGGAGTGTCCATTAAAATTACGAAAGCCATTGGAGGGGGTCGTGCCGAATCTCACGTATTTACGCTAAAATACCTACTATATTTTATCTATAAATATTTTTCTTGTTTTTGATCTTATTTTTTATTTTATTTTTAAATTAAGTAAATAATAATAAAGTTAGTATGTAATTAAAATTAAGTATAAGTTTAATAACCCACATATTTGTTACTGCTGTAATTATTGTGCTATGGAAGAGCGGGGTCTCCTAACACAAGCAAAAATTGCTTAAAAGGATTCCCCAAACACAACCACCCATTTTTGTAACAAATTTCGTGAATAAAACATTTTGTATTTTTTTTTTGTAATAGGTACCTACGCATTTTGAAAAATCTCACGTGATATTATTAGGGGCGGTGGGGAGGCGGTCAAGTAAAAGGGAGGAGGGAAAATCGGCTGACTTAAGGACGCATTTACGATGGAAGTAAAAATTTTCACTTCGGTACATTTATTGAGAAACTGGACATACCTATCTAAAATTAAATTTATAGTTAAGAATTGTACCTTGCACATCTACCTACAATTCGTCGCAAAAACATTTTAAAAATACAAAGCATTGTATTTAATAAACATACTTTTGTTTAAAAAAGTAATGATTTGACTATCCATCGTAAATGCGTCCCTAATTAATGGACTAAAAATTTTTTTTTTTCAGCAAATCTCTCTTTAGCAGTGTGACAAATCCCTGGAAAAATACTAACAGCTGTCTTAATGACGTCATCATCTGACCCGATTACGCGGAAGGCTACCCATCCTATTCTCGTCCGCGGTGACCGGGTGACGGGCGTTTAACTTTTGCGAAAATTTCGTCGAATTATGAAATAGTCAAAATGATCTGCCTAGAAATCAACCCCCTATTATATTGGACATAAACATAATAGGGTAGTCGACCGACTAAAAAAAATATGATTCTGTTTAGTCCGTCAGTCAGATTATTGAAAAATATTGGATACGTGTTTATTGTTTTATCAAATTAATAAAAATTGACGAAAATAAAGCTTGTCAAAGACCATGGAGAGGGGGCGTTTGACGTCATAGTTAGGTAAAATTGGACCAAGCTGTGACGTTTCACGACTTTTCGAAGCACTGTATCGTCTTCATTTTTTGTTTACGTGAAAAAAGAAAAAATACGTGTTCAATATTTTTTGGAAATCTATCTGACGGACTAATTAGTTTTTTTTTGTCGACTACCCTATTGGTGAAATGTGGGTTTAGGAACTTATAATTATACACCTTTGCCCATCCCTCCGGGGATTACCGGCGTCATGTTTATTATCTGTCTAGCAAGCGAAATCCGAGCCATCAATTCGATAGGTATGTTGATAATGGAGTTATGATAACGATAAGATTAACAAAGTTACAACAATTTGGTAACTCGGTTACGTAATATTCATTCCAAATTGCCGCCATTTTTTCGTTGCGAATTTCGGGTTACCAGATGCAATTTTTGTTTTGCCGAAAATATTTTTTCGTGGCACCTTCAAAGTTATAAAATAACTTTTTGAGATATGCTAATTGAATTTTACATATAACTTGTATCAATATATTGTAATATGGACAAATGTACGAAAATAACATCGTGACAACCACAACCACTTGTTTTCTTAATTGGTACTTTCATTCACAGCTGTTTCAAAGTTACTTTCGTGTTTTTTTTTTAAACTTTCAAAATACGATTACTTACGCACTAAGTTTTCACTAAAATAATTAGAAAAATAGGTACACAAGTTGTGAAAAATATCCCGTAATTGTAAAGTTGTGCAATCTTGCCATTACAAGCAATTAAACTTTTTAATTTACAAATTATTGGGTACTAGAGTACTTACAGATCAGTTTCGATGACGTCATTTACATCCAAATATACACCCTCTCCTTGGTGATGCCACAAACCACCGCTTTTAACACAGAAATACACCTTCCTTTTATCATTATCAACATCAACAACGACGTTTTTTAATGATTTGCTCACAAAAAACGATTCACATTTTTGTTCCGAAGCCGGCTCAAAAGTTAGCCCCCACTCTTCAACATTTTTCGCGCTCACATCAATATTAAACACACATTTGTTATCATCACACGTTCTAGTGTTTTGTTTTACTGATAATATCCATGGTGGAGTCACGGCACACGTGGTAATTATTAAAAATAATAATAAAAATAATTCACTAGTCCGTAAACGCACTGGAGCCATGTCAGCTATGTGAATGAGTGAAGTGAACTAAACCGGCAACGCCGCTCGCGACTCGCGCGTCGAGTAGGGATGGGACGCTACGTTACAATCGCTTTTATACCGATCTCGATTCAGTGAAGGACGAATCGATAAGAAGTTTTTTTTAGATAAAGTTTATCTGTATTTGTAGGCTACGGCTTAGTTTTATAAGTTTTTTTATTAGATCGTTTTGATAAGTGGCGCTATCAATCATCGTTGAAGATGGTTCTTATCCTATTTTGATTATATTTGCTAGCTTTATAAGCGTTTGTATTTTACAATGTGCCTATTTAATAGTACTTGATTGAGTTATCAGAATTATACAGTATATTGCAGCTTATTTATTTATTTATTACACACGTATGTGAATTGTTTGGCTATACCTTTAGACATAATCTTAAGTTTATAGTTTAATGAAAATTTTGTTGTAAAATAACTTCATTGCAGCTTATTTTTATTTCTTATTGTGAAATAACATCTCATTCTATAAAATAAATAATAATCGAGTAAAAAGTTCGTACTTATTGCGTAATTTTAATTTTACAGACAGCGATAATTTTCATTCGATGTATAAAATGCTTCACATCACTAACAAATTAACATAAAAGTTCCCGTTTATGTAAATGAAACACGGTAAATAATAATTATCTAATAGGAGAAGAGCAGACAATATTGTAATATCACTTATCAGTTGCCTACTCACTATACTGCATTGATTTTGAAATAGGTAGGTTCTTAATTGAATTAACTAGTCTTTAACCAATTAAATATATAAATACATATAATTCTGATTAGAATCTTTTAGGTAACCATTCTTGATTTCCCATTGGCAAAATTACGAATATCCACGCAAACTCCTACTCAACCTCTTTAGGCGGTACCTAAATTTTCAACACTAACTAAGGATTTCCTTAGTGTTCACCGATAAGTAAGGACCCTTGTGCCAATTGCATCTATACATCCAAACCAAGCCATATTGTTGACCTACATTTATGATTACCTAAGTGGTTTAGGGTTGAAACTGATCCGGCAGCACGGAATCGTACTTTTTAATGCTCATATCCTTTTCTGTAGCTCGAACCCGGAATGTATCTGTCGGTTAGTGTATTTATTATCATATTAAACAAACTACCTGATAAATTGATTATCCAGAATTTTTTAAATGTTCTATACCTGATGATCACAGAAGTTACTTCAACTCGTAAATTTACAGTAATTTAATAAAAACTTTTTCTCATCATCATCATTTCAGCCAAAAGACGTCCACTGCTGGACATAGGCCTCCCTCCCTCCCCAAACTTTTTCTATTCATTAACAATCGGCGACGCACAAAACTAAGCCCCAGAATCTAGAATCACAATATTTTACAAACGAATCCCTTGCACCTCCAACGAACATGAGCACCAAGGAAGAACATTCATCATCATCACTTTCAGTTTATTATAGGAATACAATTTGGTACGGAAGTTTGTTACTTATATCGATGAACTAATGCTGCTATTAGAAAATGAAACTTTCAGTAAATATCTAAAGTTATTTCTATTTTCATAATTTGGCACTATTTCCTAAGAAAAATGGACTTTAACCGTTTGAAAAAAGCTGCTTATTAAGAATACATACGGAAAGAAATATAAGTATGTGTCACCTTTTCCTGTTTGTCTCGACAAGGCGTAAAAAATGAAGCATGTGCTCGATGGTTGCCAACGCGCCTGCTCATGTTATCTAATCGAGCAGTATGTGTTGAACATTACTGTTAATCTGTATATCTGGTACGAATTTAGGTTTAATTTTAAGGATTTTTTTTATCTACCGTTTTGTTGAACTCTACTTTTGCGCGTGGGTTCGTGCCTCCAATTCTCATCAATTTATTGTTTACAAGGGACCCGCCCCCGCTTCGCACGGGTGGAATGTGCTACATAATTATAAACCTTCCTCTTGAATCACTCTATCTATTAAAAACCCGCATCAAAATCCGTTGCGTAGTTTTAAAGATCTAAGCATACATAGGGACAGACAGCGGGAAGCGACTTTGTTTTTATACTATTTAGTGATGATAGTGAAAGTGATGATTTTGTAAAATAGTCTTGTACGAGGCCTATGCTAATTAGCAGACTGTGACAGGCAGAATTAACGTTCGTATTTTGTTTGTCAATATTTTATAGCAAGAAAATATGAAATCTTGTCAGAACTCAAATGATCAAAAATCGTTGAATTTCCTAATGTTTTGTTTTGATTGATTTTGAGTTCTGACCGCATTTCGATTTTTTTTTAAGTCTCAAAATACTGATATCTAGAGGTTGTTAAAACGGCTGCTAAACATAGCTGGGTAGAATTCAAAACCAAGCAGTATCTTTGAGTTCCTCGAGTAACACGTGGGCCTGAGTCATGCAATAGGCCCACCTCGTACTCAGGTCAAATCAGTCAGGTCTTCAGTCTCTCACTCACTACTCGTACACTCGTACTCTGTGGTCTATTCCCAGGGACTCCCGACCAGCACATTGCTACGTCATCTTAAAGCTTCAATTGCTATGTAATTGATTAAACGTGTAACTACAATTAATGCCTACATATATTTTTTTCTAAAATAATGTTTACGTAAAAAGCAAAATTAAACCCAAGAATGTCCGTCGGGGGCTGAAATTAAATGAACTAGTTTTGCAATGTTCAGCTCCCGACGGACATTCTTGGGTTTTTTTAAGGTGGGTGTTTTATGTTATTTTATCCTTTTTTTAATTAATTTTTAACTGTCGTGGGTTTTTTCAAAATTTTTAATTTTGCTTTTTATTTTAAACTTTTTACTTTTATTTTTATTTTTTTATCTAAGAACATGCACCAATCAAACCTTAACCCATAACTGAAAACTGAATCAAAATCGGACTTGTAGTTTTGGAGAAAAATGGCAACTTTGATTTGCACAAAAAATCTTTGCTGCAGCGCCCCCTGGTGAGTTGTCACCGTAACACCTATCTAAGAACATGCACCAATCAAACCCGAATCCATAACTGAAAACTGAATCAAACACGGACTTGTAGTTTTGGAGAAAAATGGCAACTTTGATTTGCACAAAAAATGTTTGCTGCAGCGCCCCCTGGTGAGTTGTCACCGTAACACCTATCTAAGAACATGCACCAATCAAACCCGAACCCATAACTGAAAACTGCATCAAAATCGGACTTGTAGTTTTGGAGAAAAATGGCAACATGTATTTGCACAAACACACAAACAAACAACCTCTCACCCCAAACGCATATACCGTCTCCGTTCCGTCGTGGGTAAAAATTACAGCAACGTTTATCATTTATAATAACTGATTGGAGACAATCAATAAATCAGTACAGTGTTATGAAATCAACTTATCTATTTGATAAGATTCTAAATACTCTATACTTGTAAGGAGGCATTTTAACTAACTGGTTGTTGCGGATTGTCTTTCTATTTTTTTGCAGTCTCAACACTCGCAACACACAGTGAATGGTATAGTCGACCAAGAAATTGGTTTACCACTTTTGATGACATCTCCCAGTAACATAATTATTCGCTAAGGAATGACAAATGACAGATTCTGACGTAGCAGTTATTAATCTGTCAAGCGAAAATAGCACTTGATGTTTTGTACGTGCAAATTATATTCAACCTTAGAGTGGTAAACCAATTTCTTGGTCGACTATACACACGGCTACACATCAAGCTATACAAAACCAATATAATCTGATCGTTCATTGTGCGAAAAGATCTAGTAAAGTGAGGCCAAGATTAACTGGTTTTGTATAGCTTGATGTGTAGCCGTGTGTACTTTCCACAAATGCCCACAATCACAATCATGAACGTTCTCACTGTTGACATACAGGCTTATGTGTAAAGGAGAGGCAAGCACATTAATAAATTAGTAAATTAATGTTTAAAAAATATTATGGTGACAACCCAGGGCCCCGAGTCTGCTATTCAATAGTGTCAGAATGGTCGATCATTGATCTCATAATGGTTGATTGATGACAAGCCAAAAAGTACCTTATGCGTGTCGACTTAAGGTACTTTTTGGCTTGTCGTAAATCAATCATTATGAGATCAATGATCGACCATTCTGACACTATTGAATAGCAGACTCGGGGCCCAGGAATACTGACAGTGAGACATGGTATTTTTATTCAATAACTAGCTTTTGCCAGCGGCTTCGTCCGCGTGAAAATGACGATTTTCCATACAAACTTTCATCCCCTATTTAACTCCCTTAGGGGTTGAATTTCGAAAAATCCTTCCTTATTCCTTGTCTACATTATAAAGGGAACCTCTGTGCAAAATTTCCGCTTTCTAGGTCCAAGTGTTTGGGCTGGGCGTTGATGAGTCAGTCAGTCAGTCAGGACTTCTCTTTTTATTTTTTAAGTATATAGATTAAAGAAAAACTCCGAACACGGTCTCAACGTTTCTGCACCCACAGTGGTAAAGTGGTAACAGTTTAATTGAAGCGCTGCCACTGTGGAAATCCCTAAGCCTGAAAATGCACTGAGAGCACAACTTTTGTCAGTTATGAGCTCTCTGTTCCTACTCCTAATTTGTGTCACCATTTACTCACATAGTGCGAAGTACGCTGGGTTTTAGATGGATGAAAAAATATTTTCTGTGAAAAACAGTAACAACAGCCAGATCGAAAAATATTTTTCACAATAAATAAACAACAAAATTCTGATAAAACAATATCAGATTGAAGATCTGAAGCCACTATCTTCAGATACAGCACCCAGTTTTGACGTAACTGAGGTGTCTAAAAAACGCGTCAATAATATTATTCAAGGTTTTTCCTTAAAGTAGCCGATTGATGCTTTAACATGTTGATAATTTAGTGCAATATGTGTCAAATTAAATAATTAATTTATACTTGATGAGACTTTGGTTTACGTTAACGTAAACTGTTTTTCCTGTTTTCTTCGGGACGCTGAATATATTGCGCAAATAAGCGTTTTTGAAAATGGAGGGTAGACATTTACCTTGTAGTTGAAGAAAACAGGCTCATAATAATAAAACGTGTTTGGTAAATGTCGACATACTTACCTACCTACTCAAGTTCAATAATAATAATTATAAAGACGACAATTAATAAAATCACGGACACAAAATCATATTATTATGTAATAAAATTTATATTTCAATCAGAAACGAACTGACATCAAATCATTTTTGCGTAAGTGGCAACAGTGAACGAATGAATGAATGAAATTTGAAATAACGGATTTAGGAAATTAAAACAATGAATGGACATCACTATAATATAATGAAAGGTTTTTCGATTAATTAAAATTGTATCGTTAGATCATTATCAATAACAAATTAACAACTTCACATCAGTTTAATTTGATATAAACCCATTTGAGTCAGTTTCTTTTTTGTAAATGATAAGATTTTACCATATTTTTATTTGGAGTCACCTACTTAGTCAGCAAAATAGCGGTAGTCTAATTGTTATCTTACCTAAACTTACATTTTTTTTTTTTTTTGGTGGGTGGAAAATCATCGAATGACCCCCCCCGCTCTTGGGCAGAGCGAAAGGGAGTGTCAGACTTCTACTGACTAAAAACCGAACCCATGTTCCTTCTTTGCCCTTGCGCCGAGGCCACGTAATCTAGTACAAAATACCGCGGCCCACCTAAACTTACCTTACACTGCATTTGAAATAATATAAAACACAGTTCGTCCCAGCTACTTGCAAAAAAACAGAACTTGAAGCTGAGTTGGTATGTTTTAGGCAGCATTTATGTTACGGGAATCGAACTCCGACATAACCAACCGACAGAGCAACTAGGTACCTAGCTTGGCAAAAAAGTCTAGAAACGGAACTAATTTTTTTGTTTGCTGGCAACAATTAATAACTTATGACGTTTGGTGTAAACAAAGTTCGAAAGTTTATTAAATTTATAATATTGTGCTCTAAAAACGTGATTAAAGCAACATTAAGTTATAAAAAATGAATAAAACCATCCGAAGTGCTGGCAGAGCGATAATTTATAAGGTTTACAGGCGATGTTTGGCAGAAAAAGAGGCCAAAACCATACTCTCCGATCTCAACGATGTTTACCTAAGAACCGCTGAAATGACAGGTATGTAACTGTTTGTTTTATTGTTTATAGATGAATTAAGTGTTAATTTACGAACCCCATTCTGTTTTGACTTGCTTGCATACGAAATAAGTGGAATTTTGAACAATAATCATCGAGCACATAGGTTATGTTTACATTTTGTCTGACATTGCCTTTTTTTTTTTTTTTTTGGTGGGTGGAAAATCATCGAATGACCCCCCCCGCTCTTGGGCAGAGCGAAGGGGAGTGTCAGACTTCTACTGACTAAAAACCGAACCCATGTTCCTTCTTTGCCCTTGCGCCGAGGCCACGTAATCTAGTACATAATACCGCGGCCCCGACGGGCGTCGGCCCTTGCGGGCCCCTCCTTGCTGACATCTCTTTGAGGCGCGCGTGGAACACAAACGCGCCGCCGACACGGTCTGTTGCCGTCATGACGACGGCCGGACGGCGAGCTAGCCCATTACTCACCGTCCACAGGCCCGCGTCTACGGTGGCCTGCCCCCGACGCCCGGAGCGCCTTCCGCGGCGGCTGGGACGTTGAGAGGATCGCTCCCTCTCTCGTTCCGCCTCCTCCTTCGCTAGCATCACTGCTTCGCAGAAGGAGGCGACGGCGTCCCATTCCTCCTCGCCCCGGACCATGGCTTGCACCAGGGCCGGACGCGAGAGGTCGCCGCCGCCGATCGCCGCTACGAGAACACGGCGGGGCTCTGCCCAAGCAGGGCACACCTCCACAGTGTGCTCCACCGTGTCCTCCGGTCGATCCTCGCAGTGGAAGCATCCGGGCGTTTCCTCCCGGTCTGACATTGCCTTGGTATAGCGCGCCAGATTAATGTTGATACTTGAGTGGCGTACTGTGCACTATGTGAATTTAAATTCGATTTCTACATAACTTTATTGTTAAATGTGATTTCAAGGTGATAACTGTTTGTTATATCATTAGAATTACAAATGCACCAAAAATGTATTATTTGTAATTTGTTATTTATTAACAATATAAATTAATATTTCATATAAATCACTTAATAGAAGCAAAATGCATTTTTTATGTATATTTATTTATTCACTTTAGGGAAATCAGTAAGCACTATAAGAAGAGTCGTCCTGGAAGGAGATCGAAACAAAGGCGTATTTTCTACACCCGGAAAACATAGAAAAGGTCGTCCCAAAAAAGAGTTGGATAACTTCGACTTATGTGCCATCAGACAAAAAGTGCAATTTTTTTACACTGTGAGAAAACAGGTACATTTATCATTATTATATTGGTATTAAAATTTAACTGAATAAATAATACATAATAATACTAGCAGTGTCCATTCGTTTGACACATCACTGCAACTGGGCTGTTTCTGTCATAATTTAATATTCAGATCTTTACACTGAGTCTTTACATAGTTATTTTATTTTCAGGTACCAACCTTACGAAACTTACTGCCAGTAGTAAGAGACGATTTGGGATATGACGGAAGCCGTGAGCATTTACGGAAAATACTTATGGCCCTAGGATTTAAATATAAAAGATGTCAGTCTGAAAGAACTGCATTAATTGAACGGCCGTATAGCAGCGAAACGGGCAGCGTACTTAAATAAAATTATCAGTAATAGAAATTTGCCCGAAGAGCTTAGAAAGCCCATAGTTTACCTTGATGAAAGCTACGTTCACCAATCATACAAATTAAAAAAGTGCTGGCAGTCGTTTAATGTAAGTGGAGTAAAGCACAATGTTTCGAAAGGTAAACGCTATATAATTGTGCATGCTGGCAGTGAAAAAGGGTTTATTCCTAATGCTTTACTCATATTTACGGGAACAAATAAAAGTGCCGACTATCATTCTGAAATGAATAAAACCAATTTAAAAAAATGGGTTGAGGAAAAGCTAATTCCAAATTTACCACCTGCATGTATTGTGGTAATGGATAATGCGCCATATCATTCCGTAGTATTAAACAAAGCGCCTACCTCTGCTACCAAAGTAGCCGATATAAAGGAATGGTTACACGAAAATGAAATTGCATTTGATGAGGCGTTGAAAAAGCCACAGTTATTGATGCTCGTCAAACGGCACAAGCCCGAGCCGAAATTTGAAATTGATGAGCTGTTAGGAGAACACGGACATACAGTGGTAAGACTTCCACCTTACCACTGTGATCTGAATCCGATTGAGCTGATTTGGGGAATAGCGAAACATAAAATTGCAGCCCAAAATGTAGGCTCGATCGACATAAAGGTGCAGTTTGACTTATTAAAGTATGATATTGAGAGAGGTTATATTGATGTAAACCTGTAAACTACATGAATGCAATAAATGATGATTATGATTATGTTTTACTTTTAATATTGATGGAGGTTTAATCAAATGTTTCGTCTTTATAGGAAGCAGCTGAGCGCGCATTCCAATCAATTACGGAGGAGGATTGGAAGAATTCGTGCCAGCATATCATAAAAATTGAAAAAGAGTATTACGATCGTGAACTTACTATGTACGAAGACATGGAGCGAATTATAATAAACCTCGAAGACGACAGTAGTTCCTCTGAATCGGAGAACGATTCAGATGCGGCTAACTCTAGCCAAGACTCCGATGACATGGAGGGGGTGGAATATTTGGAGGAAGATTTATTAGAATAAATTACAATAACATTATTTCTACGCCTTTTTTTAATCCCAGAAAATTTAAAAAACAGTGCTACTAACATATATTTATTTTTAGGTAGTTACATGAGGAGAATAAATTTTGATTTTAAAAAATAAATAATATGTAAAAAAAAATAGTAATAAAAGTATCAAGACGATAGGTTGGTACGCTATACGGTCACAACGGGTTGCCATATGAACAGCACAGTGGCGCCCCCCGGATTTTCTACTCTTTTTTGCCAAGCTTGTACTTATAGTAGTTTTATTTTATCACTGCCCTCTGTGTCTACTTTCTAAGAACTACTTCCAGAGTCTACAATAGGATTGAGCTTAGTAGTTCCCGGTTACTGTAATAGATGGCGCTGAGCACATTTTTTTTTTAAATTCACCAGCTCATTTTTGCAGCTTTTTTGTTCAATAACGAGTTGCATGGTACTATAAAGTATTATTCATGCATTGCTGAAACTGCTACTTTACCTAAAAGTAAGTTACATACATATTAGGGGATGTTAGCCAAATAGTCCTTGACATGCGCGGGATCCAGTCTACGGAACCCGCTGGCGTCGCTGATGCCCACTTCGATGTTGTCTGCCGTCATCTGACCTTCGAACCCTTCCTTCAGCTTAATAATGCTTCCATTGCCAGCAGATGCCTAAAACTTATGCGAGGAGGAGCATTTGTCTCAGGATACAAGCGTTTGCTTAATATTTGTGTTAGATCGACCTATGATTCCCCATGCAGCATACATTGTAAGTTGGTGAATAAAACAGTCCTGAAGAGGGTAGCTTACGGTCAGAACGGAATTACACTTGGGGATATTACTAGCTACATATTTCACATATTTGCAGCAGTTTAATATTTCGACTAGTGGCCTAATGATAGTAACTGCTATTTCCATTGTCAGTGCTGCCATTTTTTTAACAACATGTGATAGTGTTGCCAGTAAAAATAAAAAGACACAATTATAAAAGAACGTATTATATTTTGAAAAGTTACATACAAGTAAATACTACACATTAGGGGATGTTAGCCAAATAGTCCTTGACGTGCGCGGGCTCCAATCTACGGAACCCGCTGGCGTCACAGATGCCCACCTCGATGTTGTCTGCCGTCATCTGACCTTCGAACCCTTCCTTCAGAGTGAGGATTGCTGTGTGGACCGCATCGTCAAGTTCTAGCTCTTCTGTGTATCTGGGGGTTGGTAAATGGTGTTTTTGTTAGTACATTTTAAAGATAAATAAAGGGCTGCAGGGAATGGAAATGGCTTGAATTCTTCCAGGCTTCAATATATAATTTCACTCTGCGAGAATGCAGTTGACCACTTGGCTTAGTTAAACAACTCGACCACAACAAAATTACTAATAACAAAACAAAAGGTGTGTGCAAAATTTGAGCTCAAATTGGTTTAGGGGAAGTTTGAAGCTAGTAAGTATTGGACAAATCTTGCAACTGAATTGCTTGTAAAATTTGACCAAAACCTTACTAAGATACTAGATATCTGTTCACCATTTCTGTAAGCATGTTAAATCTATATTAATAACAACAGTGGTCTGCTGAAATCAAGTAGAATATTTTATATTTAAAATGGTGGTGATGATGGTGGTGGCACTTTAGAGCTTCTAAGGTGCCACCACCCTGGGAGTCGATTCAGGCCAGTGTACCCTACCACTTTTAGCCTCTGTAATCGAGACACGAGAAGGCCACGGAAGTACCTACCTAAAATGCAAGTGTCACAGTGGCAACCACAAACCAGTATCACACATAATACGCACCTCTTTTCCAAGAAAGTCTTGCCATTATTATAATTCTTGCCCATAGCGGTGGCTTTCCACGCAAAGTAGGCGCCCGAGGGGTCGCACTGGAAGAGGTACGGCCTGTCGCTGTCCCAGCCGCAGATCAGTAGGGACACACCGAAGGGACGGACACCACTGTGGAGGTAAAGGAAAGAAGATTAGTAAATGAGTTGGTCATACATTCTAGACATCATACGAATCCACTAGCAGTGCAGCTCTATCCTAACAGAAAGCTCAACCCTGAAAGGGACACAAAACGAGAGCTGAAGAGACCCAAATACCATAAATCTAGATAGCCTACAATGAGTTACTGATTGATATCTAAGAGTCAATCCCTGTCAGAAACTGACTCAGCATGGCACAATTGGAAAAATAATTATTTTAATTATTAAAAAATTAAAATAATTAAAGGTCATTGGGCATTTCTGACCCACTTTATGAAATTTCGCGTACACAGACCAAATTAGTTTTAAATTGAAGAATTTAATCCCACTTTTCAAAATATGTATTTTTATTTTAAGTATCCAATGGGAAAATAAAGTTATGTAACATTTAAAAGTTAATAAACTTTTGTTAATAAAACAGAAGTTTTTACTTTTAGCACTATGGAAACGCGTCGTTAAGTCATATGTTTGTATAACTCTACGAAATATCTCTCTCTCGCTCGCACATTTGGCAGGTAGATAAAAACAGGTAGGTACCGAAGTGTGCATGCGCCAGCGCATGCACACTTAAAAAAAATACATCCATGCTTTAAAAATACCTTAATAATAAAAAACTAAATATTTTTTTTTCTCAATTCTCCCAATGCCCACAAGAATGCGACCCGTACCACTGGGGTGCAGATATATTTATCTAAATACCTTGCCTATTTCGTTTGTGTACGCCGTGGGTCTTAATGTCCGAACAATAGGTTAGGTTAGTCATCTCCGTTCCCGGACCCCCGACGCAAGTGCGCGAGGGAACACCGGTGTGGTTTTAGTCAGTAAGAGTCTGACAGACCCCTTCGCTCTCCCCAGGGCGGAGGACATCCATGAGGATTTCCACATCGAAAAAAAAAAAAAAAAAAAAGGTTATCGGGGTCAAGGCCCAGATGAAATATTTGGGCCTTGTACTCGACAGCAGGTGGCGCTTCGGCCCACACTTCAGCGGGCTGTCGACGCGCCTGCTGAAGACCGCGAACGCCCTGTCTTGGCTCCTCCCGAACCTGGGAGGTCCGAAGGCGCGATGCCGGCGCTTGTATGCCGGCATCCTTAAGAGCATGGCCCTTTACGGGGCCCCAATCTGGGCGGACTCCCTCCACAGGAGGGAGAACGCCACTGCCATCCGCAGGCCACAAAGGGCCATTGCACTGCGGGTGGCGAGGGCCTACCGATCGGTGGGGTTCTCGGCGGCGTGCGCTCTGGCCGGCACCCCTCCTTGGGAGCTCGAGGCATGGGTGCTGACCAGAGTGTACGAATGGACGGCGCGGCGTAAGGCGCTCGGGGAGCTCCCCGCCGCAGAAGAGCGAGAGGCCGTGCGGCAAGAGGCGAAGGACGCAATCGTCCATCATTGGACGGAGGACCTCGCCGCAGCCGCTTTTGGCCGCCGGACGTTAGACGCGCTCGGTCCGGTCCTGCAGGGCTGGCTCGAGCGGTCCCACGGTTTCCTCTCTTTCCGTCTGGTGCAGGTGTTGTCCGGCCATGGCTGTTTCGGATCGTACCTGCACCGGATCCGAAGGGAGGAAACCCCGGCGTGCCACGACTGTGGCGCGGCGGAGGACACGGCGCAGCACACTCTCGAGGTGTGCCCGGCTTGGTCCGAGCTGCGCCGCAGTCTGACCGCGGTAGTTGGACAGGACCTCTCACTTCCCGGCGTAGTCAACGCCATGCTGGGGAGCGAGGAGGCCTGGACAGCGGTTGCCTCCTTTTGTGAGGATGTAATGTCGCAAAAGGAGGAGGCGGAGCGCGCGCGGGAGGACGACCCTCTCGCTGCGCCACTCCGCAGACGAAGAAGGGGTCGGAGGAGGCGCCGTCCTCTCCCTCCTCATGGTGGCGATGGGCGGGTGGCAGGCACGGGGGTGCCTGCGCCCGCATTGCACCCATCACCACCTTCGTCAAGCATTCCCGGACCCGTCCTCCCCCCCCCCTACGGGAGTGGGGTGAGGGCGTGAGGGGTCCGCCCTGAGGGGCCATCGTCGGCGGAGGACTGGTCGTTAAGGCTGTGCCAGTTTCCCAGTCCCTCGCCACTCAGACGAAGCGGGAATGCCGCTGGGTCTTTTTAGTGGGTATACCGGGTCAGACCGGGGAGTCCCACATAGCCCCCCATCCCCCGATGGGAGGGTATGCGTAATGCATTTTTTCCCAGCGCAAAAAAAAAAAAAAAAAAAGGTTAGGTTAGGTTAGAAAAAACTAAATATTTTTTTTCTCAATTCTCCCAATGCCCACAAGAATGCGACCCGTACCACTGGGGTGCAGATATATTTATCTAAATACCTTGCCCTATTTCGTTTGTGTACGCCGTGGGTCAAATGTCCGAACAATAGGTTAGGTTAGGTTAGGTTAGGTTAGAAAAAACTAAATATTTTTTTTCTCAATTCTCCCAATGCCCACAAGAATGCGACCCGTACCACTGGGGTGCAGATATATTTATCTAAATACCTTGCCCTATTTCGTTTGTGTACGCCGTGGGTCAAATGTCCAAACAAAATGCCCAATGACCTTTAAAAAAAAAAACCGAATTTTAACTCAATCTGCATTCAGTCTTATCAAGGCGTATTATATTACCCAGATACTGGGTTGTGAACATCAGATAGGTAGTCGCTTCATGTAAAATAGTTGTACTGGAAGCCAACCCCAACATAGTTTAGCAAGATGATTTTTCTCAATCTAACAACACATCTTTATATTTTATGTTATTGGTGATTTTTCAGAAAGCGTTAACCCGTTGGTCCTGCCCCAGATTTGTCACCAGTTGTGTGGGATTGCCGGGTGTGATAAAAAACGGTTAAGAGTATAACAGTACACAAGTCAAAAAATAACAGAACTCACCCAGACTGCGTATACTCCTGCATGACAGTAGCAACTCGCTGCACCAGCTGGGCAGTAGGGATAGGCTCGTGGTACATCAGGAAGTACTGCTGGGCCATCTTACGGGCTTGAGTGACGAGGAGACGGTAGTCGGGGCCCATGCCGGAGTAGACCATGCCTGGAAGACAGTATTTGAAGATTAGCATTTAACAAAAATCGTAAAATACTTCATTAATTTAGTAACTGCAGTTATTAGCACCCACCCCTTGTAGCGAGAGACAACTGAGGACAGTCACAGTAGTTATTTGACAAGAAAAGCAATCCACTTTTGCTAGGCTGCTGGATTCCTCCTTTCTGACTCCTCTCAGAAAAGACACTTGTGTCTCATTATAAACTAGGTCAATTTAAGAGCTAATCTATCTGTTTCCTGTAACCTGTTTGAATTTTGGGGATTCTATTGCCATAAACCAGGCACAAAATTAAATACAGATTGTGTCTGCTACAAAAATATTCCTGATGCAAAAATCATAACAGTTTGCCTGACCCAGGACGTCATGCTCAGCAGCTTACAACCACTCAACCATCGAGGCAGTCTGTCTAAATTTGTTTCTGTAAAAACTACATTATAATTTCTAAACCAAGAATCCGATTCCCGACATCCCCTCTACGGCCACACTACAGCTACCCCGAGCAGACTAAAGAGCCGCAAAAGCTTCCTTCGGACCACCCAAGCAATTCAAGATAGGCCACCTAAAGTACGCAGCAAGCTATGGCAAGAGAGATGCCCACCACCTCACGACTTCTTGAAGCCCCAAGAACACCTGGGTCCCGGCAATGAACTGCAGTGGCCCATCTGGAAAGCCCTAAATAGATTGCGCACCCAAGTGGGCCGCTGCAAACATAATCTGGCAAAGTGGGGCATCATTGGTTCCTCCAACACCGAGTGCGAGTGCGGCGCTCCGGACCAAACAATGCCTCACCTGCTGGAGTGTCCCAGATGTCCGTATACATGCACCCTTGGCGACCTGAACAGCGCCTCTGCCGCTGGAATAAACGTGGCTACCTACTGGGCCCAAACCGTATAACATGGAATGGAAGTATTTAATCGAAACGAAAAGAAGAAGAAGAATTTCTTAAACCTTTTGAGTGCCACAGTAACATATAGACGACAAGCCGAACAAGCAAAAAAGTGCCATAAGTCTGTCTACTTAGTATGGTAGTAGTTAAGTACTTTTTGGCTTGTCGTCTTACTTGACTGTGGTGGTCAAAAGGTTAAATAACTCTTACCAATATGGCCAGTGATCATCTCCACCTTGTTGACGCTGTGCTCATCATACAGGATACTCTTGTGCTTGTTCTCTGTGGCTATTACTACTCCATTGGATGCTGGAATCAAAATTGTAAACCATCCTTGCAAAATCACTACATATTATGAAACAAAGTCCTCTGCCACGTCTGTCTGTCTGTTCGCAATAAACTCAAAAACTACTGCACTCATTTTCATGGTATTTTCAGCAATGGATCGAGTAGTTCTTGAAGGTTTTAGTATATAATTTGTAAAGTCCAACATTCACACAAGCATAGTCGCGGGCATCAGCTTGTTACAAATAAAACTCACGCATTGTGTGGTGTAGTATAGAAAGACAGAAAGAAAGTGTTAATTTGGCATTAAAAACAAAAATACCTTATTATTATTTATTATTATCAGCCATTTGTGTCCCACTGCAGGGCAAAGGCCTCCCTTCCCTTAAAATACCTTAACAATGAATATGTGAGTGTTCATTTACATTGTGCAAGCGATTGGAATGGAATCTCGATGTAGTTGGTGAATGGCTAAGCAAAGGAAGATGAACTCTTTCTTTTGAGTAAAGGTTTTGTCTAAAATTTTAAACTAACAAAGGGTCACAAAGGTCATTATAAGGTGTATGGTGGTTGTAATGCGGTTGAGCATTGCAGATTAAAAGGATATCATTAAGGTTGCATTTCTTTAATCAAAGAAGGTTTACTTACGAGTGAAATTAGTCTGCAATAACTCATTCTGTCAAGTCATGCATGATGACAACAAGATGGCTTTCAAATGTTGCTCTTAGCTGGAGATAGACGGCATATAACCAATAAGTTTAGTCAATCATAACGAAGAATTATAACAGAATGAATTGCATAAAACTACCGATGCTAATATAACCTCTAAAATAAACAAAACTTACCTTTGATACCGACGGACGTACCGCCGGCGGCTACGGCAGCTAACGCATATTCGATTTGAACTAATTTCCCTGAAGGGCTGTGAAAGAAAGAAGAATTTTCATTGCAATTGCACCAAACATACACTCGAAGTTGGAGACACAAGAAACCTTCGAAATAACGACAAATCAACTACGGCAAATAGTTAAGTAAGCAGGTAAATAGTTATTCGTGATGAATTCAACGTTTTAAAAGCACAAAATCACGTAAATAAATAGTTTTTTTACCTAAAAGTGGTGAGAGAGAAACTGTAACGCTCAGACGCCATGATTACAAAGCGATTTGTCAAAATTTTACTCTGTCATGTTGTCAGTAATGGCGAAACGTCAAAACTTCGTTTTGTTGCTGTTAAAGCACTTTCGACCGGTTTCTCCTGAAGTTACTTTTGCAGACAAATCTACATAAATAAAATTGCACCTTTTGACATGGTATTAGGCAGGAAATACAGTGCACCAACTGTTATAAATGACAGTTTATTATTTTATCAGCAAGCCTATAAATCTTTTTGGGACTGAAAAGGCCTATGTTCGAGTCGTAAATTCTTCAAATTATTGAGCGAATCCAAAGACCGCAGCTTGTCATTGGCTGCTCCATCAACCAATCAGAACACAAGGAATTCGCTCAATATTTTGGCTGCGGTTCAAATTGTACGATCCTTTACAAACGTGCCAACGCTACAAACTAAATTGTACGATCCTTTACAAACGTGCCAACGCTACAAACTAACTGTTTAAATTGAATGTTTACCATTGGTACACTTTCAATTTGAACCAGTCAATAGCCCTGTAATGTCACTTCTGTCAAAAATTATAACCTCGGAACTAAGCCGAAAGCACAGAACTTAGATTATACACCTCTCGGAATTATTTATTTACGTACTGCGACATTTTTCATTGAATAATATCTAAATAATGGTGCAACAACACACAACATCTAAAAGCAAAATAAAAACAAGTCAATTGCTTTCCTTGACACTTGTCAAATTCGAATTTGACGTCTCCGCACACACTGTACTACCAAATTTTTGTGTGCGCCGTTGGTAGCGATCGATGACGTCAATCATGACGTCACACTGCTAAGAAGTGCTCATGTTTGTACAAAATAAACCGATTTTGTGCACGAACACAGTACCAATAGCGCACATCGTACAATTTAAACCGCAGCCTTTGATTGATTGACGTTCCTGAAAATATTTCTTCGCTGTGCTATTTATATTTTAATGGTCTGGAACATAGAGTAAAGTAATATATGGTCTGGAATATCGTAAAACAGTAGTTCGTGATGGTATTTGAAGTTCCTCCGATGCACAGATCTGTATCACCAGTTTCCGACATGTCAGAAGAGAGGAATCGCGTGGAAAAAGCGCTCATAGTAATAAAAAGACCGCCGAATTCGGTGAAGACGACTGGTAGCAAGAATTATTGTGATAAAAATGGCAATGATGTGAATAGGAAGTGTGATGATGATTGTAAATATTCAGGGACGAGGTGCTTCGCGTTCTGGGCATTCGTTTTCATGGTTGTTGTCTTTGGGTTTGCGAATTTGGTGCTTTCCGCCTTCATGATGTTTGTACTGAAGCTTGGCAAAGGTAACTCGATTTTTTTATTAAAACTCTTACAGAAAACTCTTAGATATTTCCAGGAGATCTAAGTTTTCAAAGATGTGTAGAAAATCTCATACAAGTGGAGCCAGGATCTCCATTCTCCTTATTACTACTAGGTTCTGGGTCAAAGAGTCATCATAGATTAATATAATATCTGATAGAGAACCTTTAATATTCGGCCCACAAACCCACACTCAACAGTTGGTCAGGGGTCGTCTTAGGGGTGCCTAAAATGACCAACTGACCCGGACTGCCCTATTATTTAGAAATTTACCCTTTGTAATAAGCAACTATACAGGGTAGAAGACTAACGCTAAAACGGTTAACACATATTCAGAACCTACATCATTCCGAACCACCCTTTTTAGAGGGCGCAAAATCATCAAATGACACTTCCCGCTCTGGGGACCGAGCAGTAGGGAGTGTCGGACTTGTACTGACTAAAAACCACCCAGGTTCCTTCTTAGCCTTTTGTGTTTGGGGCTGCGGTATCTCTTTCGAACAACCCGCAGCCCCGACAAGATCATTCTGAACCCTTTTTTTTTTTGAGCGGTTGGTAAATCATCAAATGAGTTCTGCTCGGCCCAGAGTAGAAGGTACTCTGGGCCGAGCAGAAGGGAGTGTTGGACTTGTACTGACAAAACCACCTGTGTTCCTTCTTAGCCCTTTGTGTCAAGGCAGCGGTATCACTTTCGAACAACCTGCAGCTTCTGAACCCGGTCACATGGCCTTTTTTACTTCTTTCTCAGGAATGGAAAGCATGGAGTTCCTGCCAGACCACAATGCCGTCAAGTTCTTTGGCGACACGGACTTTGAGAACTTGTACAAGAAGGACGGACTGATTGAGAGCTTCCGAGATACACCTATGAGTATCTCTAGTGAAAATGGATCAGTTTTATTCAATTTACAGACTAAGTAAGTTATTAGTCATCAGCAGCCTATAATGTTCCCACTGCAGGGACTCAGGACTCCTCTCTAAGAGAGGGATGGGCTATAATCCACCACGTGGGCCCAATGTGAATTGGTGGTTTTTTTTTTATTTTAAGACATTTTTTCTTTTCTCACGATGTTTTCCTTCACCGTTTTGAGAGCAGCGGTGATGAAATAAATTACACAAAGTAATGGTCCTGCTTGTGTTTGAACCCACGAGTTCGTCCACTGTTTCGTAAGTCGGGGTCGCCACCACAGGGCCACTGCTGCTACCGCCCTTCTTCTTAATTCTTCATAAAGTTCTAAATCAATAAATGATATCTTCCAGACCAACTCGCCATGAGAACAAGCTAACTGTGAACACATCCGGAGTCTTCGTGCGAGGAGTGAACGCTTTGGAACTGACTGACCCTGACTCCGGAGAGGTGGTGTTCAGTACGGCTGCCACGGAGATGAATATACCTGATGGAGTTAATAATTTGCATGCTAAGGTTCGTATTGGATTTTGTTGTTATAAACATCACGCCGTGATGACGGGAGGGGTGGGCAAAGGACTATAAAATTGACGGCACGGTTAGCGCAGAGGCTGAGCGAATGGACTGCTGCGCTGCGTGGCGCGGATTCGATCCCCGCATGGAACAAATATTTGTATGGCCTACAGATAGTTGTTTCGGGGTGTTTGTGAGTTTAAATTAAGTAAATTCCTAGAGTGGGGCAATGTTAAGAAAAAAATGGTTGTAAAAGTACTCGGATCTTAACAAAGCCGAAAGGCATTTGTTCGCCCCGTCGACGGATGTCCCCGAATCCGGTCACCCCTGGACCTGTCAAGGAGGTCGAATGAGGATGTTATTTGCCCTATATGCTGATGCTCGATGCGTCCGCAGCGGAATGTGCGGGATGTTCGTAACCTAAGAGAATCTGCGCCAATTTTTCAATTACTAACCTACATCTATTCACCTTTTTTTTGAGGTAGTGTGGATCGAGTGATATTCCCATCTGCACGCAAAATACGCGCATCGGACGTGGAATTGCGGACACCAGCCCGTTGTACTTATACTTATGTATTCTTTTCAGCAAATCTCAGTAAAACGCATAACATCTCCCGTAGACGAAGACCTAACCCTCCGTTCAGAAACCTCAGCCCACCTCCGAGGAGCTGAGGGCACACACATGGAGTCCAAAGCCCTACACTGGAGCGCTGACCAGGACATCTACCTCAAATCCATCAATGGTTCTATCGTCCTCAGCGGGAAAGATGGAGTCTTCATCGATGTTAGGTACCTCCCTATTGCTAGTACGGTGAATAAAACGGATAAGTATGGGCAGGGTACGGGGCAGTTTAAAGTATGTGTGTGTATGCCTCAAGGGAAGTTGTTCCGGATTGCTGTTCCGACCGGTCAGAAAGTTACTTGTTCGCATATTAATATGACTGGGGATTTGAATCCTTGTAATTAGTGTGATTGTAGAATGCGTTTTGTAATTAGTATAGATGCCAGAACCTTTTAAGCGCCACAATCACGTATAGACAAGCCGAACAAGCAAAAAAGTGCCCTAAATCTGTCGACTTAAGGTACTTTTTGGCTTGTCGTCTTACTTGACTGTGGCGGTCAATAGGTTAATGATCCCAGTGCTGGGACACGACACAGCCCTCCTATCTATGAGAGGGAATGGGCTGTAATCCACCACGCGGTCCCAGTACCGGTTGGTAGATGTCACATGTCTTTGAACATGCCGCCGGTTTCCTCACGCGATGTTTTCCTTCACAGTTCTGAGAGGGGTGAAGAGGAAATCAACGAACTACAATCTGACAATTTCTTTTTATAGATTTTGCACTTTATCGCTGAAGAATAAGGTTCAAGGTAGATTGGAATAATTTGTGAGTTTCGGGTAGCTTGATGTGCTGGCGTCTGTACTTGGAGTAGCTTGGTGTAAAAGTACCCTTACCTTTTGAGCGCCACAGTCAAGTATAGACGCAAGCCAAAAAGTACCTTAAATCGACAGATTTAAGGTACTTTTTTGCTTGTTCGGCTTGTTGTCTATACGTGACTGTGTGGATCAAAGTTAAAGAAGTCGAAAAGCACTTGTTCTCCCCGTCATTGCGATCTTTTTTGTTTTTTTTTTAATTAGACTATTGTGTCCCACTACTGGCTAAAGGCCTCCCCCATTCCTTTCCAACTCTCCCGGACCCGGTGTTGTGCCTTCTCTGGCCAATCGTCACGCCAGCGTTTCTTGGGCCTGCCTCGCTGACGACGACGGTCTTCAGGCACCCAGTGTGTGACGATTCTGGCCCATCTGTCCTGACCTCTCCTGGAAATGTGACCCGCCCAGTCCCATTTTAACCTCGCAGACTTACTTTCGCATAATTTTTTGAATGCTTTACGATGAGCTTTAACGTAAAAAGTAATTTTGAAATTCTGAAAACAAAAGTCGTTTCCCGGCAATTTTGAAATTTGGAATGCTTGGTTGACGGCTTCTAAAAGGGTCCGTTTACACCCTGTACAATGTTTTGTTTTTCACAAAACTGCTTGTAGATTTTAGTAGAGTACTGAAATAACTGATTGTGAGTATGGTAATTATGGAGTAGAATAAGTAAATCAATTGTAGGAAATCGCCATATCACTGTTCAGTCAATTTAAATAAGCATTTATACTTTATTTATTACAGTATTTTTAGTTTGATTCCCTTTTCCGGAGGAGTAGGCGCACTGTGTAGCCCACGGTTCTTAGAAATCTTTGCCTAGAGCCTTTTTTTGTGGTATTAGTTTTTTTTTGTGTTAAACTTAAATGAATAATCAAGCTACAGGATCAAATAAGATTAATTAGCGGAACTCATTTAATGTTGGGTAGTTGACACTATTAATAAATATCGGATTTGAGATCTACACTTTGGAATGGGCAACTACAGAATGCTTTCAAAAATGATTATGCTTTGAACTGTGACTGTAGCTTGGCTTTCTTTGTTTTTGTGACATTCAAAACTGCCTGATATGGTCCAATTGAAATAAATGCTTTGTCTTACTATTCTTATTCTGTTCTGTTTAACTGTAAGTCTTCCATATAAATATCAATATCTTAACATGACAAAACAAACGCTTTGAAGAGTGTGGAGTCTCGCTACCTAATACTTTGATTATACATAATTTGATTTGACTTTATAAGATTGGTAGGTAGTTAATTTATTTATTTAATGTAATAGGTCATAATAACGATATCAGTCATGTTTAAAATGACAAAACTATTAAACGATTTACACTATTGTATTTATAATAATTGTTATCAATAAAAATAAAGGATTCTAGTCAATAATATTGTGTTTTATTACTGAAAAGGTTCATATGGCTAGAAAGGAGAGGGACTTTTGAGGTAACAAGTAAAAGAGAACTGTGGAAGAAGGGAGACGCACATACATACATAAACTTGCCCCTTGTTCTCATTGGGGTAGGCATAATCCAGAACGCCCCCTGCTACGATCCTTACAAATTCCTTTTGAATCGTCTACGTTCATACATCTACACATACTCATATACGCACGCAGGTTGCGAGTACTACGCACCTGTCCTTTCTGAAGAACTTCGCCAATCAGATAAGTGTACAGTACCCGGTGAAAAATATTGCACACCGACCTTTGGAAAAATCAATGCAATTTATTCGTTAATTAAGTTTCTATTTTGTATTTAGCTTGCCGTGAAATATTTTCGAACCGACCTAGCTTGCGGCAGTTATAATATAAAAGCACAGCGGAAAAGAGATGTCTCGAACAGTCATTTCCCTATATTTTCTCCAAAGGTCGATGTGCAATATTTATCGCCAGGTACTGTATGTTCTTCTAGGGCGTCCCCTCTCGACGTTGCCACTCACATCTGCCTTGTGTTTGTCGTCTTTCACAGATAAGCAGTGGCTCCATTTAAAGTTTTGGTAATCAGCTGCATCCGGTAAAGGACGAAGCCGACCACAACGTATTTTGAAAAAAGGTTAGATGATGATGACATAAAATAAAACAAACAAAATCAATATTCAGAATTTAATTCTTTTAAAAACTAGATATACAAAATACTCACGCGACGTTTTTTTTTATTATTTTCACAAATACATTGATACTACTTGACGGTGTATATCTTCACGGCAACTCTGTCTAAAGAGGGTAGGTAGAATGTAATCAGCGATAGGATTTACACAAGATTGAGTTTTTTTAACAGGAACTATTAGAAAAAAATATTACTATACTTAAATGCGTTTAAATACACTTGAAAAGTTATAGATTGATTTCCAACAACATTTTTCTACAACTACCGGCAAGCATTTTCATCCCTGTTAAAAATAACTCAACCCTGCATAAATTACAAAAAAAAAATAGAATGACAGCTTTACAGAACTCAACTGTATACATAGACAAACAAAAAACACATAACCCTCCTTTTGGGCTTCGCCGCAGTCGGGTAAAAAAGTATCGCAGACAGGTTAAAAGTCAAAATAATTGTTCTTTTTTTTCAATTACAAATCTATAGACAAAATTTTGTCATTGAAACGCCGAAATAGCCATTCAGTACTTTAATATTTTACTTGATGCCGTTATCAAAGAATACTTTCAGAGAAAAAAAAACGTTAAATCTACCCCAATAATGATTTTCGTGAAGAATATACGAATTATTCAATAAACAGACTTATGACTTATTTCACAACCTCCAGATATTTACCGGTTACTTTATCCCATAGACAAATTTATTCTTTTTTTTTCAGTTATCTGTCAGAAATATTTTTTAAGATCCTTCCTGGAGACTATGAAACAAGCCTTTAGAGGCGGTTTTTATTATTATCTTCATATTTATCCGAAGTCGGTATCAAATAGCTGTAAGATTCACACCAGCACCCATTTTCGTATAAGCAGGTTTTTTTTTATTATTATAAATGGGCTTGCTCTTGACTTCAATCTTGCCCTAAGGGCAGAGATGATGTCGACGATGGAACGAGCTTACCCAGAAGAAGCCTGTTTACTCGCAACTTAAACAGATTAGGGTTATATGAACTCGGAAAAACCGACGCAGGCAGGGAATTCCACTCCTTGGCTGTAGGAATTATTTGAAAATAGCTTACAAAGGGGCATCATATAACCCAGTAATAACTGGGTAGTTGAGGTCAGATAGGCAGTCGCTCCATGTAAAATACTGGTATTCAGCTGCATGCCGACTCTATAGTTGGGAAATATTTCGACAGATGGAACTTCGCTAGTACATTCACAAGTTTAGTATATTCCCGAGGCGCTGATGTAAATCTTATAGCTACGTTTTAACAAGTTGAATTTCAAAATTACAATACATTAAAGATAGGTCATAATCCTATCAAATTACACTGTTCTAATAGGCAAAAATTGTAGGCAACAAGAATTTAAACAAGTTTTTAAACTAACATGGTCCTTAAATTATAAATAAATCTTATGATTAACACTGAAAATGCGATATTTACTATGTTTTTATTGTCTGCAACAAACACCTACCCGCAATAACTTCAGTTAATCCATCTTCTTCTTCATAACGTGTAGGCAGTAAGGTCTAACGACCCACACACCCTAGTGTCAAGAGTTTCTAAACCGCCTCAAGGGCCTCTGACATGGTTTGACGACAGCCATTTGGCCGGGATCCCGAAACTTTGGGACCTCGAAACATATAGTAAACATGGTAAATGTTTCCGTTTTCAGCGATAATGATAAGATAATACTTGTGTAGTCTTTATCGTGTGTAGGACATATTTTAGTATTAGATTTAGCTCTGGCTGGTTAGCTCTCTCTCTGGTAGCTAGACCATTACCCATTTTCATTATCGTGTGACCGAATATACTTTTATTGTACTTCAAAAATAGATACACAGATATTTTACAAGAAATCTAATTCTATGTGTACAACGGCTGTCTAATGCTGATTTATTAGTATGAATGACAAGACGATTTTAATTAGGATGTCTCGCTTGTCCTAAAGTCGTAAAAACAACCCTTGTAAATGCATCATTCAAAAGCATCTAAGAGAAAGATTAGTTTTTATGTTCTTTTGCCTCAGTAAAAGTATTTTTTTCAGCATTTCTTTGACACTTGTATCTATAGACAAGCTTAACTAATAACTTGAGATTAAAATTACTTATGCAACCATTTTTATGCTATATAAAATATAAAAAAAAAACAAATAAAAATGGTTAATTAATATTATTATTAATTATTATTAATCATTAATTAATTATTATTATTAATATTTTTTTATGATTATAAGCATATTATCATCACGCCCGTAATCCCGAAGGGTTACGCAGAGGTGTAGGCCTAATAATATACCCAGTTACTTTTAAGTGCCATGTAATAGGGGGCGAGCCTATTGCCATCAATCGGGCACAAATTCAGACTCAGTAGCTGCTACTGAGAAAAATCTGAATAATACTTTGCTCCACCCGGTAATCGAACCCCGTGCTCAGCAATCGCGCTTGCGACCTCTAGAGGCAAGTGAGATCCGTCAAAGAAAGCTTAGAATTGTAACTTTTGACATTTCTAACTTCAAGAAATGACTATCTTTAGTAATTTCTTTTATTCAAGTTACATCTTTTACTTGTCTATAGATACAGATGTGTGTTGCCTACAATTTTTCACTAAACAAAACCATTTAAATTCTAAAAACCTACAGTCGAAATTTCCGTATATATACAAAGAATATATTTATAATATTTCACTCGATTTGACAAAAAATATTTTTGACACTATTTTCTAGTCAAATGTACGCAATGTACTTATTTTTATGGAAAAAATTATGACATGCGATAATAATTTACAAAAAATGAATTTAAAAGTTTATCATCTCGCCTATTATTCTAAAAAGGGGTAGGCAGGGCAGATGCGTACACATAATATATAATATATATATATACTACTATATTAAACCAGTATTGGCGAAGCCTATTGTTAGAATATTTAATTTAATGGGCTCTGGCGCTTAAAACAAACAATGAAATGATGCAGTCAATACAAAGAAAAAACGAATAAGAAATAAATAATAAAACAAAATAAGAATAATAATATATATAAACTCAAAAATCGCATGTCAAAATTCCCCGTAACTTAATGCCATTTATATCAAATCTAACCACACAATTCTACTATTTAGGACTGAACAAAGACATCACATACATTATTTTGTTCACCAGGCTTTTAGAATCTCGGAGTTTCATCTTCTTAGCGTGTCGATGGCAAATCTTCTATTTCACTATCACTACATATTATAAAAAACAGAACCGGTGTCTGTCTGTTCGCGATAAACTCAAAAACTATTGCACCGACTTTCATGCTATTTTCACCAATGGATAGAGTGTTTCTCGATGAAGGCTTTAGTATATAATTTGTCGCGATAACCGACATCCAAGCGGGCGAAACCGAGTATATAAATAAAAAGAAAAGTCCTGACTGACTGACTCAACGCCCGGCCAAACCCTTGGACGAAGATAGATGAAATTTTGCACAGAGGTTTCCTTTATAATGTAGACAAGGAATAAGGAAGGAGTTTTCGAAATTAAACCCCCTTTATTGAGTTTGGGAAATCATCAAATGACTCCTCCTGGGAGTGTCAGACTTCTACTGACTAAAAACCACCCATGTTCCTTCTTAGCCCTTTGTGTCGAGGCCGCGGTATCTCTTTCGAACAACCCGCAGCCCCGGAGGAAGTTAAATAGGGGATGAAAGTTTGTATGGAAAATCGTTATTGTAGTTTAAACCATGAAAATTGGTGTTTATTTTTAATCCCGTTAGTACGTTCCCGAGGACAAAAGCTAGTACTATACTAAGACTCCAAGATCCCAAAAAAACCCAGCTTCTACCATCAACTGTGTGGCCAGATCCTCTACTCCTAAACTCCTCATTTCTCATCATCATCATCAGTCGGCACTGCACAAAGTCTACACAACGCATTGAGCACTAGTGAATGTCTTTCTCACACTGCACCTGGATTCGTTTCGGCGCTCACAATCTGGTATGTGATTAGGTACTCGGGGTACGCCTGGAAAATAAAAAAAAAAGGTTAGTAAATGATTTATGGAATAGGGGATCGGACATAAAAAAACGAATTAGTCCGTCAGATAGATTTCCAAAAATTATTGGACACGTATTTTTTCGTTTTTCACGTAAACAAAAAATGAAGACGATACAGTGCTTCGAAAACTCGTGTGACGTCATATGCTAGTACATTTTGTACCTACAAGTGACGTTTCAAGGCCCACTCATGATCTTTGACGCGTTTTATCTTCGTCATTTTTTATTGATTTGATAAAACAAAAAACACGTATTCAATATTTTTCGATAATCTAACTTACGGACTAAACAGAATCATATTGTTTTGACCCAGTCCGATCCCCTATTTAGTTTAGGTACAAATTACTGTTGCTCTCAAAACGGTGATGGAAAACATCGTGAGGAAACCGACATGTCTTAGAACCAAAAAATTCGAAGATATGTGACATCTACCAATCCGCGCTGGGCCCGCGTGGTGGATTATAGCCCATTCCTCTCTTATAGAGGAGGCCTGAGCATTTATGTTCCCACTGCAGAGTGGGAACATAAATGCTGATGATAACAAATTACAGACAGACGAAGCAGGTTATCATGGGTCTGGTGGTGTGGAAGCCAGCATGTGTGATAGTTTATTTTTTATTTACAGTGGGCTTACTCTTGACCTCAATCTTGCCCTAAGGGCAGAGATGAGGTCGACGATGGTACGAGCTTACCCAGAAGAAGCCTATTTACTCGCGACTTAAATAGATTGGGGTTATATGAGCTCGGGAAAACCGACGCAGGCAGGGTGTTCCACTCCTTGGCTGTAGATATTTTTCGACGGCTTGTACAGCCCAGCCAGAGATCCATGGGTGGCATAAAAAGCCTGGCGGCGCGTGGGCCATCTTCATAGGGCACTGTACTGGGCTACCATGGGCCACAGTACTAGTATAGCAACCAACCTGCTCTCCTCTATACACGACGTACTCCGGGAAGCACAGGCCTCCCTGCGAGGGTCTGCCGGCCACGGAGTGGTGACCTGGCGGCGCGTGGGCCATCTTCATAGGGCACTGTACTGGGCTACCATGGGCCACAGTACTAGTATAGCAACCAACCTGCTCTCCTCTATACACGACGTACTCCGGGAAGCACAGGCCTCCCTGCGAGGGTCTGCCGGCCACGGAGTGGTGACCTGGCGGCGCGTGGGCCATCTTCATAGGGCACTGTACTGGGCTACCATGGGCCACAGTACTAGTATAGCAACCAACCTGCTCTCCTCTATACACGACGTACTCCGGGAAGCACAGGCCTCCCTGCGAGGGTCTGCCGGCCACGGAGTGGTGACCTGGCGGCGCGTGGGCCATCTTCATAGGGCACTGTACTGGGCTACCATGGGCCACAGTACTAGTATAGCAACCAACCTGCTCTCCTCTATACACGACGTACTCCGGGAAGCACAGGCCTCCCTGCGAGGGTCTGCCGGCCACGGAGTGGTGACCTGGCGGCGCGTGGGCCATCTTCATAGGGCACTGTACTGGGCTACCATGGGCCACAGTACTAGTATAGCAACCAACCTGCTCTCCTCTATACACGACGTACTCCGGGAAGCACAGGCCTCCCTGCGAGGGTCTGCCGGCCACGGAGTGGTGACCTGGCGGCGCGTGGGCCATCTTCATAGGGCACTGTACTGGGCTACCATGGGCCACAGTACTAGTATAGCAACCAACCTGCTCTCCTCTATACACGACGTACTCCGGGAAGCACAGGCCTCCCTGCGAGGGTCTGCCGGCCACGGAGTGGTGACCTGGCGGCGCGTGGGCCATCTTCATAGGGCACTGTACTGGGCTACCATGGGCCACAGTACTAGTATAGCAACCAACCTGCTCTCCTCTATACACGACGTACTCCGGGAAGCACAGGCCTCCCTGCGAGGGTCTGCCGGCCACGGAGTGGTGACCTGGCGGCGCGTGGGCCATCTTCATAGGGCACTGTACTGGGCTACCATGGGCCACAGTACTAGTATAGCAACCAACCTGCTCTCCTCTATACACGACGTACTCCGGGAAGCACAGGCCTCCCTGCGAGGGTCTGCCGGCCACGGAGTGGTGACCTGGCGGCGCGTGGGCCATCTTCATAGGGCACTGTACTGGGCTACCATGGGCCACAGTACTAGTATAGCAACCAACCTGCTCTCCTCTATACACGACGTACTCCGGGAAGCACAGGCCTCCCTGCGAGGGTCTGCCGGCCACGGAGTGGTGACCTGGCGGCGCGTGGGCCATCTTCATAGGGCACTGTACTGGGCTACCATGGGCCACAGTACTAGTATAGCAACCAACCTGCTCTCCTCTATACACGACGTACTCCGGGAAGCACAGGCCTCCCTGCGAGGGTCTGCCGGCCACGGAGTGGTGACCTGGCGGCGCGTGGGCCATCTTCATAGGGCACTGTACTGGGCTACCATGGGCCACAGTACTAGTATAGCAACCAACCTGCTCTCCTCTATACACGACGTACTCCGGGAAGCACAGGCCTCCCTGCGAGGGTCTGCCGGCCACGGAGTGGTGACCTGGCGGCGCGTGGGCCATCTTCATAGGGCACTGTACTGGGCTACCATGGGCCACAGTACTAGTATAGCAACCAACCTGCTCTCCTCTATACACGACGTACTCCGGGAAGCACAGGCCTCCCTGCGAGGGTCTGCCGGCCACGGAGTGGTGACCTGGCGGCGCGTGGGCCATCTTCATAGGGCACTGTACTGGGCTACCATGGGCCACAGTACTAGTATAGCAACCAACCTGCTCTCCTCTATACACGACGTACTCCGGGAAGCACAGGCCTCCCTGCGAGGGTCTGCCGGCCACGGAGTGGTGACCTGGCGGCGCGTGGGCCATCTTCATAGGGCACTGTACTGGGCTACCATGGGCCACAGTACTAGTATAGCAACCAACCTGCTCTCCTCTATACACGACGTACTCCGGGAAGCACAGGCCTCCCTGCGAGGGTCTGCCGGCCACGGAGTGGTGACCTGGCGGCGCGTGGGCCATCTTCATAGGGCACTGTACTGGGCTACCATGGGCCACAGTACTAGTATAGCAACCAACCTGCTCTCCTCTATACACGACGTACTCCGGGAAGCACAGGCCTCCCTGCGAGGGTCTGCCGGCCACGGAGTGGTGACCTGGCGGCGCGTGGGCCATCTTCATAGGGCACTGTACTGGGCTACCATGGGCCACAGTACTAGTATAGCAACCAACCTGCTCTCCTCTATACACGACGTACTCCGGGAAGCACAGGCCTCCCTGCGAGGGTCTGCCGGCCACGGAGTGGTGACCTGGCGGCGCGTGGGCCATCTTCATGGCACTCATCAGCTGGAAGGCACGGCCTAGGGTCACCCGGCAGAGCAGCATTTGTCTGAAACATAGAATACGGTGGTTGGTTTGGATTATTGAAATGTCTTCAACAAGGTAAATCCCGGTAAATCCGCGAAAATCGGGTGAATGGGAGAATCAGAGGACCCGGCGATGTGGAGACGCTTGGATATGGCTCCGTCTTCAAGCGTCTCCACATCACCGGGTCCTCCTGTACTACCGACTTAAATGACGGTCTGCCGCTCCTCACCATCATTTTTTATTACTTTAATGATGATGAATGATGTTTATTTTGCAACGTATGATGATGATGATGATAGACATACCTGTGGCACAAATAGCAGCTCCTATCCTTATGCGCGGGACATCCGGATCCGCCCCCGAAGCCATACACGTACTGATTGCTTTTTGATGAGTGCTCGGCGAAGTATATGCCTGCGCCGAACATTCCTCCTGAAAATATTTGGTAACGTTAATATCTCTCTTTATATCATTCGACTGTACGTGTGTATATCACTGAACTCCTAAACGGCTGGACGGATTTGGATGAAATTTTTTGTATGTGTTCCAGTGGATTCGAGAATAGTTTAGATTCACAATTGGACCCGGTAGGTGGCGCTGCTGTCTGGGCAGGACGACGTCTGCCAGGTCCGCTAGTATGTCTATAAAATAGTCGAGCAAAGCCGAGATACAGTGGTTTCCAGCTTGATTTCATGAGGACCTTGCGCCTTCGGTGCTGGTAGCTTTAGTGTCTGATGATGAAGAGGAACTCACCAATATAAGCGTGTCTCTCATCGAATCCCTTCTGCACGATGGCGTTAATGAAGGGACTGCCGTGGAACAGCATACGTTCGTTATGAGCACCTGCCTCCTCGCTGACCTCGCGCCTTCGGTGCTGGTAGCGTTCCCATAGACGACCGTTTACTAGCTTTTGTATCTGTGTGACAAAATGGTGGGATATTAGTATATTTTGATATATAGGGGGAAAAGACGAGGAGATAGCCGAGCAAGGTATTGACTGAGTTGATGACAACTCACCCTAACAACATTATAATGTGTAAACATGCCGCCCGCATGTTCCCGATGCGCGCGTACAGACGCCTGCATCTCCCGCTCCACGATGGTGTACTCGCTGTCCGCGCATTCGCCTCCTTCTGTTGGCGGGACTACTTCTACCAGTGTTGTGAATGATGACAACTCACCCCAACAACATTATAATGTGTAAACATGCCGCCCGCATGTTCCCGATGCGCGCGTACAGACGCCTGCATCTCCCGCTCCACGATGGTGTACTCGCTGTCCGCGCATTCGCCTCCTTCTGTTGGCGGGACTACTTCTACCAGTGTTGTGAATGATGACAACTCACCCCAACAACATTATAATGTGTAAACATGCCGCCCGCATGTTCCCGATGCGCGCGTACAGACGCCTGCATCTCCCGCTCCACGATGGTGTACTCGCTGTCCGCGCATTCGCCTCCTTCTGTTGGCGGGACTACTTCTACCAGTGTTGTGAATGATGACAACTCACCCTAACAACATTATAATGTGTAAACATGCCGCCCGCATGTTCCCGATGCGCGCGTACAGACGCCTGCATCTCCCGCTCCACGATGGTGTACTCGCTGTCCGCGCATTCGCCTCCTTCTGTTGGCGGGACTACTTCTACCAGTGTTGTGAATGATGACAACTCACCCTAACAACATTATAATGTGTAAACATGCCGCCCGCATGTTCCCGATGCGCGCGTACAGACGCCTGCATCTCCCGCTCCACGATGGTGTACTCGCTGTCCGCGCATTCGCCTCCTTCTGTTGGCGGGACTACTTCTACCAGTGTTGTGAATGATGACAACCAGGGTTGGCATGTTTAAAACAAGTTGTTTAAAACATGTGTTTTAAACAGTGTTTAAAACAGTTTCAAATAAAACATTGTTTTTTATTATGTGTCAAACACCTAAGGTATTTAAAAACTGTGACAAGTTTTGCAGCTTTCTCGTTACCAAGTTTGTTTCGTACATCGGAATGAATAAATCCAAATGTTTTTGTGTTATTGTGAATGAAAAATCAGAAAGAAAGTCCGCTCTATTTATACACTCCATCGGTAAAGTCCCCCGGGGAATTCCCAGAACTTCCGTAATTCGTGAATGTGATTATATTTAATATATGATTTGGGTATTCCCCTTATTTTAAGAGAAGTTTAGGTGATTTCCCTACTAAAAATGAACGTCGAAACATACCGCATGTATTGAATTAAGATCAATTTTGGTCATGCAGTTTTTAAAACAGTTTAAAAGTGAATTATCGGCTTAATCAATTAAAAATGGATGATAACTAACTTAGGAAAAAAAAACAAAAAAAACAACTGTTTAAAACATTTTCAACTGTTTGTTTTATAAAATGTAAAAAAAACTGTTTTTTTTCCAACCCTGATGACAACTCACCCTAACAACATTATAATGTGTAAACATGCCGCCCGCATGTTCCCGATGCGCGCGTACAGACGCCTGCATCTCCCGCTCCACGATGGTGTACTCGCTGTCCGCGCATTCGCCTCCTTCTGTTGGCGGGACTACTTCTACCAGTGTTGTGAATGATGACAACTCACCCTAACAACATTATAATGTGTAAACATGCCGCCCGCATGTTCCCGATGCGCGCGTACAGACGCCTGCATCTCCCGCTCCACGATGGTGTACTCGCTGTCCGCGCATTCGCCTCCTTCTGTTGGCGGGACTACTTCTACCAGTGTTGTGAATGATGACAACTCACCCTAACAACATTATAATGTGTAAACATGCCGCCCGCATGTTCCCGATGCGCGCGTACAGACGCCTGCATCTCCCGCTCCACGATGGTGTACTCGCTGTCCGCGCATTCGCCTCCTTCTGTTGGCGGGACTACTTCTACCAGTGTTGTGAATGATGACAACTCACCCTAACAACATTATAATGTGTAAACATGCCGCCCGCATGTTCCCGATGCGCGCGTACAGACGCCTGCATCTCCCGCTCCACGATGGTGTACTCGCTGTCCGCGCATTCGCCTCCTTCTGTTGGCGGGACTACTTCTACCAGTGTTGTGAATGATGACAACTCACCCTAACAACATTATAATGTGTAAACATGCCGCCCGCATGTTCCCGATGCGCGCGTACAGACGCCTGCATCTCCCGCTCCACGATGGTGTACTCGCTGTCCGCGCATTCGCCTCCTTCTGTTGGCGGGACTACTTCTACCAGTGTTGTGAATGATGACAACTCACCCTAACAACATTATAATGTGTAAACATGCCGCCCGCATGTTCCCGATGCGCGCGTACAGACGCCTGCATCTCCCGCTCCACGATGGTGTACTCGCTGTCCGCGCATTCGCCTCCTTCTGTTGGCGGGACTACTTCCACCAGGGTTGTGCCACCGTACCATTCTGGAAGGAGAGGGTGGATTTAGATGGTTGTTGAGTTTTAAGAAATAATTGAATGATAATATAATGCGTTAAAAAGCTGCCCAATTGTTAGGGTTTCTTAAACGTAATACGCAAGAATTTAGGTCTATCAAAACTAAACTGTTCATTGTAAGTCTCTTGTGTAAACTTTTACTATAACTTGTGGTATTTCGCTATTCTAAACCACGTATTTTATTTATTTCACTGAGTGAGCTGTAGTGTTCACCTTATTCACACTTACCACACATCATAATACATAGATACTTACACTATATACTTACTTATATTTCGCATCAATCATTCGTTTTATTGGTTTTTGCATTACTATTCTGCGAATCGGTCTAAAACGATTCGTTTCCTTCTAAAATAAAATAAATAATTCTCATATTTTTCATTGTTATGACACTTACGTCAGGCTGTCAAGCTGTCAATACTTTTTCTTTAATTTTCTTTCATTGTTTCTTACTGGCTTAGTCTATGAAGGTTACTTTTGATTTATGTAATTTAAATTCTTTTTATCAATATGTTAGCTTAAATATTATATTTTATAACTTACATTGCTCAGATATTGTATTTTATTACTTACATATAATTAATTAACACGCTCTCAGAATTCTACGAAAAGGTTTTGGATTGAATATTACTGGCTGTTCTGAATACTGGCAAGTTGCATTTCCAAGACGAAGAAGTCACTATTTTAAATTCTGAAAAATGAACTGAAAATGTCAAGCTGTGGATCTATAAAAGCTGAAATGATTTCACACGCGCGGACTTCTAATCTGAATCTGATCGAGGAAACATCTCCAATACTCTAAGTTCTACACTGGTTCATTGTTGCTGCTGGTCCTCCTACTCAAGGTGACGCTGATATTGCTGCTGGTCCTCCTACTCAAGGTGACGCTGATACTGCTGCTGGTCCTCCTACTCAAGGTGACGCTGACACTAAAGAGGACCATCTTAATCACAACCAGAGTGACCTGCACTGCCGTGGAACCATAAAGCCAAGGATAACCACAACCGTAAAGTTCTTTAAAACCTCCTCCCTCCTCCCTTCTGAGTGTGTGCTTTTTTAACCGACTTCTAAAAAAAGAAGGAGGTTCTCAATTCGGATGTTTGTTTTTTTTATGTTTGTTCGGGCATAACTCCGTCACTTGCTAACCGATTTGAAAAATTCTTTTTTTGTTGGAAAGGGTATACTTTCCAAATAATAATAATAATAATAATAATATTTTATTTCAGACCAAGTTTGTCCATAACTGTTAGTAACAAATTTCTTAAAATTACGTTAGTAGACTTATTAAAATATCAATAAAAATTCAATACATTAGGGCAACAACAAAATACACATGTCATGTTAGTAACAAAGGTCTTAAAACTATGTTAGTATGCATCATTCAAAAAATACAAACTTCAAATTCAAAATTAAATTAAATTGGTAAGCATTACATTCAATAAAAATTCAATACATTCATTAAAGGGCAACAACAAAATACACATGTCATGTTAGTAACAAAGGTCTTAAAACTATGTTAGTATGCATCATCAAAAAATACAAACTTCAAATTCAAAATTAAATTAAATTGGTAAGCATTACATTCATAGATAATTATTATAATCACTTAATAAATGGTGAGGAACTGGCATGCAGATGCATCCACCTCTCCAACACTGGTGAGTCCCATCGCTCGGACAACACGCTCAGGATACCGTTGGTGCTGCTCCGCAAGCGACCCAGTAGTGAGGCGCTTCGCTTTCTAATAATACTATAAAAATCGTCAGTTTGCGCGTGCGCGAACATCACTGAAGCGCTGCAAAACCGCGGCAGCCCCAGCAGCACCCTAAACGCATTGTTGTACTGGACGCGCAGGGCGCCGTATGCCCGCTGCGTATAGTTGGCCCATAGGCTGCACGTATAAAAAGACTGACAATAGGCTTTAAATAAGGTAACCTTTACTTGTTCAGTGCATCGTACGAACCTACGTGCCAACATGTTGCAACGAACAGACAGCGCCCTACGTTCCCGCTCGATGTCTTCGTTGTCTGACAAGTTGTCTGTGACCCAGTGGCCCAGGTACTTAAAACGGTTAAAAAAATGGTCCCATATTTTTTTTATCGAAATCGGACAAGTGGTTTTTGAAAAATCAACAAAACTCAAAAAAATACTACATTGTCCACATTAGGTGAACCACTAAAAAGTGAAAAATAAAAACTTTTTAACAAAAAATAAAACCGACTTCAAAAAAAAAGTCTAAAATAAATCAGTTTCTGAAGTCGGTGACAAAAAAATGAAAACAAACAAACAAAAGTCACCGACTTCAGAAACTGATTTATTTTAGACTTTTTTTTTGAAGTCGGTTTTATTTTTAACCGACTTCTAAAAAAGAAGGAGGTTCTCAATTCGGATGTTTGTATTTTTTTTTTTTTTTTTTTTTTTATGTTTGTTCGGGCATAACTCCGTCACTTGCTAACCGATTTGAAAAATTCTTTCTTTGTTGGAAAGGATATACTTCCGAAATGGTCCCATATTTTTTTTTTTGAAATCGGACAATCGGTTTTTGAAAAATCAACAAAAAAAAAAAAACTACTTTGTCGACATTGACCCATGAACATGTGAACCACTAAAAAGTGAAAATTTTCACTTTTTTGTGTTTTTTTTTTTTGAAGTCGGTTTTATTTTTTGTTAAAAAGTTTTTTTGTTAAAAAGTTTTGTAACTCTTATTGTATTTTTTACTCCTCCCTAAATTTATCTATTATAATGTTCAAGTCTACAACCTCTTATTTCTTTTAAATTCAGTAGATTTGTTACAAACTACAATGTTGTATTAGGTTAGCCTGTAATGATAGTGTGTTTAAATAAAGAAATAAATAAAGTGGTCCTATACAATGCCTTAGTACGTAGCAGGCTGGAATATGCCAGTGTTACCTGGGACCCTTTCTACGCAATACATTCTCAGCGACTGGAGAGCATACAACGGGCTTTCACCAGACACCTCGCATTTATGTCCCCTGACCTATCTCATAGGTGTCCCTATCAACAGCGTCTGAGTTTCTTTAAGATGACCCCTCTACGGCAACGGAGAATTATGCATAGCCTTATGTTTCTCCACAAACTAGTAAACGGTCGCATAGATTGTGGTGATCTGGTGTGTGTGTGGTATCTGCTTTCGCTAATTCTATTGAAAGTTTCGCCTAGAATTCCGCGCTATCCCATAACCACGATTCTACAGCGCCCTACTACCTCTACAAACACAGGTCTCAAACTCACCACTCGTTAAAATGTGTGACAACATTTTTTTTTTTTTTTGGTGGGTGGAAAATCATCGAATGACCCCCCTCGCTCTTGGGCAGAGCGAAGGGGAGTGTCAGACTTCTACTGACTAAAAACCGAACCCATGTTCCTTCTTTGACCTTGCGCCGAGGCCACGTCATCTAGTACAAAAATCCGCGGCCCCGACGGGCATGTGTGACAACCTTAATTCATATTTTAATAAGTCCGTACCCGAAGCAGATATATTAATTTAATGACCGTAAGGTGAAGTTTAAATCAAGAATATTGGCCTCCCTACACACCAATGAAACGTAGTCAAAAATTCTTTTCCTATAAATGAATGAATTACTCTGTTTTCATTATCATTTTCCTAGTAGCATTTATATCAAAACTTATTTTTTTTTTTCCTAATTTAATGTACACCTAGATTTAAGTTTGCAACTAAGCGAACACAAAAATAAGAAATGCATGACAGAGTTTTAAAGTGTGACTCATATTTTTTTCAGTACAATTTGTATACGAATCTTTTGCCAAAGTCATAAAGACAAATTGTCATTAATTTGGTCACTAGTACTAACTATCTATTGCCGCCTTCAAAAGATCGATCATGAAAAATTGGATCATTCCCACTAGGTCTACTGAATATATAGTCCTACGGTAGAATTAGTGGGAATTATTTTCCCAGGGCTATAATCTACGCGGGCCCAGTTCGGGTTGGTAGATGTCACATGCCTTCAAATCTGTGGTTCTATGACATGCCGGTTTCTTCACGTTTTGCTTTACCGTTTTCAGAGCAGCAGCGGTGATGACAGAAATTACACTAAGTAACGCACCTGCACGGGTTCGAATATACGACTTTTTGCTCGTAAGCCGCTACTACTACCATTGCCTGCCGGGTAGAAGTGGGGCTGGGCCCCTGCTGCTCACTGTGTCCGTTTCGACCGCGCGGCCATGACGTATTTTTTTTTAAAAAAAAAAACGATGCCAAGATTTATATCTAGGTTTTACAAGAAACTCCAGACCTCTACGATGCTTTTTCAGCGAGATAACGGCGATAACGAGGTTTTCAACGTTTCAATGGCGCGGCCATGGGGTTTTAGTCTTACAGCTCCTAAAATATAAACCTAGGATTTTTTGCGTATTTTTACAATGTTTGACATTTATTCAAATCTAGGTTTTACAAGAAACTCCAGACCTCTACGATGCTTTTTCAGCGAGATAACGGCGATAACGTGGTTTCCAACGTTTCAATGGCGCGGCCATGGGGTTTTAGTCTTACAGCTCCTAAAATATAAACCTATGATTTTTTTTTCTATATTTTTACAAAATTTTTACATATTCATCTGTTGTTTACCTAAATTTCAGGTCTCTGCAACGCTTAGTTTTAAAGATCTCCGTGGCCGCGCGGTTCTCCGCGTTTCGATGGCGCGGCCACGTTCAAACCCTTCCAACTTAGTAACCATAACTTATGACAAATTTATGGTTTTGGGAACTTTTTTACAAACTTTTAAATAATCTTGTCATAGTTTTTTTTTTAAAAACGTAGTGGCCGCGCGGTCGAAACGGACACCTGCTCACTCGCCTACAGCTGCTGGTTGCGCCTTTCAATCATTCAATCAGCGAGGGCTGGGAATGCATTCACTCCCACCGTTCGCGAGTGAACCCAACACGCGAACGAACGTCACATTCTTCCGTACACTGCTGCTGCGACAAGACGCTGTTCGTCGCTGCGTCCGCGCCGCCGCGCCGCCCGCCATCTTTGTTCTCACGCGTTATTAAAACTGCAAAAACTCCCTCGCTTGCATGCTCGCAACCCTTCGCATCCATTTATTCCACTCGCGAAACCGGACGTTGGCTACCAAGCATTGTGCACGCTGCCTCAAGTCAAGTTTCCACGAAGAAATCCTCAAGACCTCGTGGTGCCATCGTCAGGTGAGTGAATTGCTTTTTCTTTAGCTCTCGTCTGGTTGGATTGTTTTTACGGCGCACCATATTTTCTCTCGCTCACACTATAATTCGCCTTTATCTTAATTTCCTCGCATTTTTACCCGCATCGCTTCACCAGCTGCTTTTCAGCTTATCCACTTGCTTTTGGACAAATTGTTCACTAATCTTCTCCAATGCACATTATTTAACAACAAATTACCTGAAGCTTGCTGTAAACTATGTCTGGCCGCCTTCAGCAGTCTATGTCGGTGTCCGTAGGCCGCCACGCCGACGGCGCGCAAGTCTTCGTGGGACATCTCGGACAAGATGTCCACGGTGATCTGCTCTCGTTCTAATACAAGTGTTAGTTGCTATGGTGTGAGAGAGACAAAAGTCTGGCTAGGTCTCACCTGAAGCTTGCTGTAAACTATGTCTGGCCGCCTTCAGCAGTCTATGTCGGTGTCCGTAGGCCGCCACGCCGACGGCGCGCAAGTCTTCGTGGGACATCTCGGACAAGATGTCCACGGTGATCTGCTCTCGTTCTAATACAAGTGTTAGTTGCTATGGTGTGAGAGAGACAAAAGTCTGGCTAGGTCTCACCTGAAGCTTGCTGTAAACTATGTCTGGCCGCCTTCAGCAGTCTATGTCGGTGTCCGTAGGCCGCCACGCCGACGGCGCGCAAGTCTTCGTGGGACATCTCGGACAAGATGTCCACGGTGATCTGCTCTCGTTCTAATACAAGTGTTAGTTGCTATGGTGTGAGAGAGACAAAAGTCTGGCTAGGTCTCACCTGAAGCTTGCTGTAAACTATGTCTGGCCGCCTTCAGCAGTCTATGTCGGTGTCCGTAGGCCGCCACGCCGACGGCGCGCAAGTCTTCGTGGGACATCTCGGACAAGATGTCCACGGTGATCTGCTCTCGTTCTAATACAAGTGTTAGTTGCTATGGTGTGAGAGAGACAAAAGTCTGGCTAGGTCTCACCTGAAGCTTGCTGTAAACTATGTCTGGCCGCCTTCAGCAGTCTATGTCGGTGTCCGTAGGCCGCCACGCCGACGGCGCGCAAGTCTTCGTGGGACATCTCGGACAAGATGTCCACGGTGATCTGCTCTCGTTCTAATACAAGTGTTAGTTGCTATGGTGTGAGAGAGACAAAAGTCTGGCTAGGTCTCACCTGAAGCTTGCTGTAAACTATGTCTGGCCGCCTTCAGCAGTCTATGTCGGTGTCCATAGGCCGCCACGCCGACGGCGCGCAAGTCTTCGTGGGACATCTCGGACAAGATGTCCACGGTGATCTGCTCTCGTTCTAATACAAGTGTTAGTTGCTATGGTGTGAGAGAGACAAAAGTCTGGCTAGGTCTCACCTGAAGCTTGCTGTAAACTATGTCTGGCCGCCTTCAGCAGTCTATGTCGGTGTCCGTAGGCCGCCACGCCGACGGCGCGCAAGTCTTCGTGGGACATCTCGGACAAGATGTCCACGGTGATCTGCTCTCGTTCTAATACAAGTGTTAGTTGCTATGGTGTGAGAGAGACAAAAGTCTGGCTAGGTCTCACCTGAAGCTTGCTGTAAACTATGTCTGGCCGCCTTCAGCAGTCTATGTCGGTGTCCGTAGGCCGCCACGCCGACGGCGCGCAAGTCTTCGTGGGACATCTCGGACAAGATGTCCACGGTGATCTGCTCTCGTTCTAATACAAGTGTTAGTTGCTATGGTGTGAGAGAGACAAAAGTCTGGCTAGGTCTCACCTGAAGCTTGCTGTAAACTATGTCTGGCCGCCTTCAGCAGTCTATGTCGGTGTCCGTAGGCCGCCACGCCGACGGCGCGCAAGTCTTCGTGGGACATCTCGGACAAGATGTCCACGGTGATCTGCTCTCGTTCTAATACAAGTGTTAGTTGCTATGGTGTGAGAGAGACAAAAGTCTGGCTAGGTCTCACCTGAAGCTTGCTGTAAACTATGTCTGGCCGCCTTCAGCAGTCTATGTCGGTGTCCGTAGGCCGCCACGCCGACGGCGCGCAAGTCTTCGTGGGACATCTCGGACAAGATGTCCACGGTGATCTGCTCTCGTTCTAATACAAGTGTTAGTTGCTATGGTGTGAGAGAGACAAAAGTCTGGCTAGGTCTCACCTGAAGCTTGCTGTAAACTATGTCTGGCCGCCTTCAGCAGTCTATGTCGGTGTCCGTAGGCCGCCACGCCGACGGCGCGCAAGTCTTCGTGGGACATCTCGGACAAGATGTCCACGGTGATCTGCTCTCGTTCTAATACAAGTGTTAGTTGCTATGGTGTGAGAGAGACAAAAGTCTGGCTAGGTCTCACCTGAAGCTTGCTGTAAACTATGTCTGGCCGCCTTCAGCAGTCTATGTCGGTGTCCGTAGGCCGCCACGCCGACGGCGCGCAAGTCTTCGTGGGACATCTCGGACAAGATGTCCACGGTGATCTGCTCTCGTTCTAATACAAGTGTTAGTTGCTATGGTGTGAGAGAAACAAAAGTCTGGCTAGGTCTCACCTGAAGCTTGCTGTAAACTATGTCTGGCCGCCTTCAGCAGTCTATGTCGGTGTCCGTAGGCCGCCACGCCGACGGCGCGCAAGTCTTCGTGGGACATCTCGGACAAGATGTCCACGGTGATCTGCTCTCGTTCTAATACAAGTGTTAGTTGCTATGGTGTGAGAGAAACAAAAGTCTGGCTAGGTCTCACCTGAAGCATGCTGTAAACTATGTCTGGCCGCCTTCAGCAGTCTATGTCGGTGTCCGTAGGCCGCCACGCCGACGGCGCGCAAGTCTTCGTGGGACATCTCGGACAAGATGTCCACGGTGATCTGCTCTCGTTCTAATACAAGTGTTAGTTGCTCTAGGCCGATGCTGTGGAAGAGAAAAGAATATTAGTATGTATTGTCAATCAAGATGTTGGGGGTCTTCATCATCTTTCTGCCCTTATTCCATTTGGGATCGGTGTAACACGTTTTCTGCTTCGTTGACTGGCCTGTTGGTCTAGTGGTTAGTGACCCTAACTGCTATGCCGGAGGTCGTGGGTTCGATTCCCACCCAGGACAAATGTTTGTGTGATGAGCACGATCATTTGTTCTGTGTCTGGGTGTAATTTATCTATAATATGTATGTATTTAGAAATATATAAGTATGTTTATCAGTTGTCTAGTACCCATAACACAAGCTCTGCTTAGCTTGGGACTAGATGGCGTTGTGTGATATTATTATTATTATTCTCCCATGTCAGACATCACGGCATCATCTATCCCTTTCTCTTTCATAGTATTCCTCACAGAATCTATTCGTCTTTTCTTTAACTATCCGTCTTTTGGTAACTTCGTAATAAAGCTACAATAATACTACAAGGCGTAAACGGACTTTTCTCGAAGCCGACAACCAAGTATTCTGTACATCAAACTATGGCCGGCCATACACGGGCAGCTCGAGCAGTTAACCAGTGATCAACATACATGGACCGCTCTTGCAGTCAGAATCAACAGCTTGAAGCTGCCAGTGATAACTGCTCGAGCAGTTGGTTCAACAGCTCGAGCGGTGGGCAATTTCCATTTCAAAACAAACAAACGAAGCGTGCGTCCGGGAAGCGTGCGCGACGTGGAATGAAGAGCGCGGGCGGAGGTAACTGCGCGAGAACAGTCGACAGCTCGAGCAGTCAGTGTATGGCTGGCGACTGCTTGACCGCACGATGAAAATTCACCGTGCTGTCGACCGCCCCAATCAGTTGCAACTGCTCGAGCGGTTCGTGTATGTGCGTCCATAGAAGTCTGCAGTTCACTGTGCAGTCGCAGCTTGAAGCTGTCGCCCCTGACTGCTTCAAGCGGTCCGTGTATTGCCGGCCTATGTCGACGAAAAAATATTGCTGGGAAACGGTTTTTTATTCTTGGACATGTAATGGGGACGGTTGAAACACGTGTATAAAAGGGACCGATGAATGTTGATTTATGGAAAGGAAGGTCGAAGAAGAGATGGATGGATTGTGTGAGGCATGATACAGAAGGAGTAAATGAAGCCTTGAAGTCTGACATGGCAGAATGGAAGCAGAAAACGAGTTGTGCCGACCTCAAGTAGTAATGGAAAAAGGGCTGGAAAATGATTATGATTCTTGACTGCTTCCAAAAAACCTGTTAGAGCTTGGTTATAAAACTGACCTGGATAGGAACGTCTGCAAAGACTCGGAGGAGGATAGAGCTGATGCAGGTCTACCCGCCGCGTCTTCGAGGCTTCCGCGAGATCCTTCCGCCCAGTAGTTTGAGGGTACCACCTGATGAAGAAATGGAGAAATTATTGACAATCATGTTTGTCCCAAAAACAATAGATCAGTGACAAGTGGAAGTTCCTGGGAGGAACTGCCAGCTACCGAGTGGTGGCCTGGAGCATGAACCACGGGCTATTATAGATATCGGTTATTAATAAGGAGATTGTCCGGCTATTTCTGTTATTTATGTTCTTTCTCCAAAATTAGTTTACTGATATGTTTTTTTTTTACATTGTATAATGTAATATACTTTTTTATCATTGATTTGTGTCTGTAGTAAATCTTAATTTAACACCACCATTTTACACCTTACTATTGTATCACTATCATGGTTTACCATGGGCCACTGTCACGGTCCACAATGGGAAACTGTCATGTTCCACAATGGGCCACTGTCATGGTCCACATTGGGCCACTGTCACGGTCCACAATGGGCCACTGTCATGGTCCACAATGGGCCACAGTCACGGTCCACAATGGGCCACTGTCATGGTCCACAATGGGCCACAGTCACGGTCCACAATGGGCCACTGTCATGGTCCACATTGGGCCACTGTCACGGTCCACAATGGGCCACTGTCATGGTCCACAATGGGCCACTGTCATGGTCCATATTGGGCCACTGTCACGGTCCACAATGGGTCACTGTCACGGTCCACAATGAGCCACTGTCATGGTCCACAATGGGCCACTGTCATGGTCCACAATGGGCCACTGTCACGGTCGACAATGGGCCACTGTCACGGTCGACAATGGGCCACTGTCTCGGTCGACAATGGGCCACTGTCACGGTCGACAATGGACCTCTGTCAGGGTTCATAATGGGGCATTGTCATCGTCATTGGTCCATCATAGCTACTATGGGTCACCAAGACCCACTAAATAAAACTTACCGGCAAAGCTAAAGGCACAGTATCCCCACTGGGCATAAGCACGGGGTGGTGCGGGGGGGGCAGCGGGGGTGGCAGCGGGGCGGGCGCGGCCACCTCCCCCGCTGCTGACGTCATGGCGTCCTGCAGCAGGGAGCGTACGTCCTCTGCGCCGGCTAGCTCCAGGGCTGTCTGACCTTCTTGGTTCTTGAGGTACGGGTCGGCGCCGTGGGCCAGCTGGGAGGGGAGGAGAAAGTATTTCATTTAATTTTGTTTATTGGAGAAACCAAACAGTGACATATTACACCAATATTAAAAACAATAATGACAAGTAACAACGTTTTCCACGGAATATTACAAAAAATACAATCTTTACAAACATACAAGTTAGAACTACAATCCCTGCCTTATGCGCAGCCTCATGCAGGGGGGTGAAGCCCCAGCGGTCGGCAGCATTGGGCGGAGTACCACGGCAATAGGCCTCCATTGTCACAATTGTATCACACTCACCAGTAACGCACACAGCTGCGTCCTCGCCTTATGCGCAGCCTCATGCAGGGGGGTGAAGCCCCAGCGGTCGGCAGCATTGGGCGGAGTACCACGGCAATAGGCCTCCATTGTCACAATTGTATCACACTCACCAGTAACGCACACAGCTGCGTCCTCGCCTTATGCGCAGCCTCATGCAGGGGGGTGAAGCCCCAGCGGTCGGCAGCATTGGGCGGAGTACCACGGCAATAGGCCTCCATTGTCACAATTGTATCACACTCACCAGTAACGCACACAGCTGCGTCCTCGCCTTATGCGCAGCCTCATGCAGGGGGGTGAAGCCCCAGCGGTCGGCAGCATTGGGCGGAGTACCACGGCAATAGGCCTCCATTGTCACAATTGTATCACACTCACCAGTAACGCACACAGCTGCGTCCTCGCCTTATGCGCAGCCTCATGCAGGGGGGTGAAGCCCCAGCGGTCGGCAGCATTGGGCGGAGTACCACGGCAATAGGCCTCCATTGTCACAATTGTATCACACTCACCAGTAACGCACACAGCTGCGTCCTCGCCTTATGCGCAGCCTCATGCAGGGGGGTGAAGCCCCAGCGGTCGGCAGCATTGGGCGGAGTACCACGGCAATAGGCCTCCATTGTCACAATTGTATCACACTCACCAGTAACGCACACAGCTGCGTCCTCGCCTTATGCGCAGCCTCATGCAGGGGGGTGAAGCCCCAGCGGTCGGCAGCATTGGGCGGAGTACCACGGCAATAGGCCTCCATTGTCACAATTGTATCACACTCACCAGTAACGCACACAGCTGCGTCCTCGCCTTATGCGCAGCCTCATGCAGGGGGGTGAAGCCCCAGCGGTCGGCAGCATTGGGCGGAGTACCACGGCAATAGGCCTCCATTGTCACAATTGTATCACACTCACCAGTAACGCACACAGCTGCGTCCTCGCCTTATGCGCAGCCTCATGCAGGGGGGTGAAGCCCCAGCGGTCGGCAGCATTGGGCGGAGTACCACGGCAATAGGCCTCCATTGTCACAATTGTATCACACTCACCAGTAACGCACACAGCTGCGTCCTCGCCTTATGCGCAGCCTCATGCAGGGGGGTGAAGCCCCAGCGGTCGGCAGCATTGGGCGGAGTACCACGGCAATAGGCCTCCATTGTCACAATTGTATCACACTCACCAGTAACGCACACAGCTGCGTCCTCGCCTTATGCGCAGCCTCATGCAGGGGGGTGAAGCCCCAGCGGTCGGCAGCATTGGGCGGAGTACCACGGCAATAGGCCTCCATTGTCACAATTGTATCACACTCACCAGTAACGCACACAGCTGCGTCCTCGCCTTATGCGCAGCCTCATGCAGGGGGGTGAAGCCCCAGCGGTCGGCAGCATTGGGCGGAGTACCACGGCAATAGGCCTCCATTGTCACAATTGTATCACACTCACCAGTAACGCACACAGCTGCGTCCTCGCCTTATGCGCAGCCTCATGCAGGGGGGTGAAGCCCCAGCGGTCGGCAGCATTGGGCGGAGTACCACGGCAATAGGCCTCCATTGTCACAATTGTATCACACTCACCAGTAACGCACACAGCTGCGTCCTCGCCTTATGCGCAGCCTCATGCAGGGGGGTGAAGCCCCAGCGGTCGGCAGCATTGGGCGGAGTACCACGGCAATAGGCCTCCATTGTCACAATTGTATCACACTCACCAGTAACGCACACAGCTGCGTCCTCGCCTTATGCGCAGCCTCATGCAGGGGGGTGAAGCCCCAGCGGTCGGCAGCATTGGGCGGAGTACCACGGCAATAGGCCTCCATTGTCACAATTGTATCACACTCACCAGTAACGCACACAGCTGCGTCCTCGCCTTATGCGCAGCCTCATGCAGGGGGGTGAAGCCCCAGCGGTCGGCAGCATTGGGCGGAGTACCACGGCAATAGGCCTCCATTGTCACAATTGTATCACACTCACCAGTAACGCACACAGCTGCGTCCTCGCCTTATGCGCAGCCTCATGCAGGGGGGTGAAGCCCCAGCGGTCGGCAGCATTGGGCGGAGTACCACGGCAATAGGCCTCCATTGTCACAATTGTATCACACTCACCAGTAACGCACACAGCTGCGTCCTCGCCTTATGCGCAGCCTCATGCAGGGGGGTGAAGCCCCAGCGGTCGGCAGCATTGGGCGGAGTACCACGGCAATAGGCCTCCATTGTCACAATTGTATCACACTCACCAGTAACGCACACAGCTGCGTCCTCGCCTTATGCGCAGCCTCATGCAGGGGGGTGAAGCCCCAGCGGTCGGCAGCATTGGGCGGAGTACCACGGCAATAGGCCTCCATTGTCACAATTGTATCACACTCACCAGTAACGCACACAGCTGCGTCCTCGCCTTATGCGCAGCCTCATGCAGGGGGGTGAAGCCCCAGCGGTCGGCAGCATTGGGCGGAGTACCACGGCAATAGGCCTCCATTGTCACAATTGTATCACACTCACCAGTAACGCACACAGCTGCGTCCTCGCCTTATGCGCAGCCTCATGCAGGGGGGTGAAGCCCCAGCGGTCGGCAGCATTGGGCGGAGTACCACGGCAATAGGCCTCCATTGTCACAATTGTATCACACTCACCAGTAACGCACACAGCTGCGTCCTCGCCTTATGCGCAGCCTCATGCAGGGGGGTGAAGCCCCAGCGGTCGGCAGCATTGGGCGGAGTACCACGGCAATAGGCCTCCATTGTCACAATTGTATCACACTCACCAGTAACGCACACAGCTGCGTCCTCGCCTTATGCGCAGCCTCATGCAGGGGGGTGAAGCCCCAGCGGTCGGCAGCATTGGGCGGAGTACCACGGCAATAGGCCTCCATTGTCACAATTGTATCACACTCACCAGTAACGCACACAGCTGCGTCCTCGCCTTATGCGCAGCCTCATGCAGGGGGGTGAAGCCCCAGCGGTCGGCAGCATTGGGCGGAGTACCACGGCAATAGGCCTCCATTGTCACAATTGTATCACACTCACCAGTAACGCACACAGCTGCGTCCTCGCCTTATGCGCAGCCTCATGCAGGGGGGTGAAGCCCCAGCGGTCGGCAGCATTGGGCGGAGTACCACGGCAATAGGCCTCCATTGTCACAATTGTATCACACTCACCAGTAACGCACACAGCTGCGTCCTCGCCTTATGCGCAGCCTCATGCAGGGGGGTGAAGCCCCAGCGGTCGGCAGCATTGGGCGGAGTACCACGGCAATAGGCCTCCATTGTCACAATTGTATCACACTCACCAGTAACGCACACAGCTGCGTCCTCGCCTTATGCGCAGCCTCATGCAGGGGGGTGAAGCCCCAGCGGTCGGCAGCATTGGGCGGAGTACCACGGCAATAGGCCTCCATTGTCACAATTGTATCACACTCACCAGTAACGCACACAGCTGCGTCCTCGCCTTATGCGCAGCCTCATGCAGGGGGGTGAAGCCCCAGCGGTCGGCAGCATTGGGCGGAGTACCACGGCAATAGGCCTCCATTGTCACAATTGTATCACACTCACCAGTAACGCACACAGCTGCGTCCTCGCCTTATGCGCAGCCTCATGCAGGGGGGTGAAGCCCCAGCGGTCGGCAGCATTGGGCGGAGTACCACGGCAATAGGCCTCCATTGTCACAATTGTATCACACTCACCAGTAACGCACACAGCTGCGTCCTCGCCTTATGCGCAGCCTCATGCAGGGGGGTGAAGCCCCAGCGGTCGGCAGCATTGGGCGGAGTACCACGGCAATAGGCCTCCATTGTCACAATTGTATCACACTCACCAGTAACGCACACAGCTGCGTCCTCGCCTTATGCGCAGCCTCATGCAGGGGGGTGAAGCCCCAGCGGTCGGCAGCATTGGGCGGAGTACCACGGCAATAGGCCTCCATTGTCACAATTGTATCACACTCACCAGTAACGCACACAGCTGCGTCCTCGCCTTATGCGCAGCCTCATGCAGGGGGGTGAAGCCCCAGCGGTCGGCAGCATTGGGCGGAGTACCACGGCAATAGGCCTCCATTGTCACAATTGTATCACACTCACCAGTAACGCACACAGCTGCGTCCTCGCCTTATGCGCAGCCTCATGCAGGGGGGTGAAGCCCCAGCGGTCGGCAGCATTGGGCGGAGTACCACGGCAATAGGCCTCCATTGTCACAATTGTATCACACTCACCAGTAACGCACACAGCTGCGTCCTCGCCTTATGCGCAGCCTCATGCAGGGGGGTGAAGCCCCAGCGGTCGGCAGCATTGGGCGGAGTACCACGGCAATAGGCCTCCATTGTCACAATTGTATCACACTCACCAGTAACGCACACAGCTGCGTCCTCGCCTTATGCGCAGCCTCATGCAGGGGGGTGAAGCCCCAGCGGTCGGCAGCATTGGGCGGAGTACCACGGCAATAGGCCTCCATTGTCACAATTGTATCACACTCACCAGTAACGCACACAGCTGCGTCCTCGCCTTATGCGCAGCCTCATGCAGGGGGGTGAAGCCCCAGCGGTCGGCAGCATTGGGCGGAGTACCACGGCAATAGGCCTCCATTGTCACAATTGTATCACACTCACCAGTAACGCACACAGCTGCGTCCTCGCCTTATGCGCAGCCTCATGCAGGGGGGTGAAGCCCCAGCGGTCGGCAGCATTGGGCGGAGTACCACGGCAATAGGCCTCCATTGTCACAATTGTATCACACTCACCAGTAACGCACACAGCTGCGTCCTCGCCTTATGCGCAGCCTCATGCAGGGGGGTGAAGCCCCAGCGGTCGGCAGCATTGGGCGGAGTACCACGGCAATAGGCCTCCATTGTCACAATTGTATCACACTCACCAGTAACGCACACAGCTGCGTCCTCGCCTTATGCGCAGCCTCATGCAGGGGGGTGAAGCCCCAGCGGTCGGCAGCATTGGGCGGAGTACCACGGCAATAGGCCTCCATTGTCACAATTGTATCACACTCACCAGTAACGCACACAGCTGCGTCCTCGCCTTATGCGCAGCCTCATGCAGGGGGGTGAAGCCCCAGCGGTCGGCAGCATTGGGCGGAGTACCACGGCAATAGGCCTCCATTGTCACAATTGTATCACACTCACCAGTAACGCACACAGCTGCGTCCTCGCCTTATGCGCAGCCTCATGCAGGGGGGTGAAGCCCCAGCGGTCGGCAGCATTGGGCGGAGTACCACGGCAATAGGCCTCCATTGTCACAATTGTATCACACTCACCAGTAACGCACACAGCTGCGTCCTCGCCTTATGCGCAGCCTCATGCAGGGGGGTGAAGCCCCAGCGGTCGGCAGCATTGGGCGGAGTACCACGGCAATAGGCCTCCATTGTCACAATTGTATCACACTCACCAGTAACGCACACAGCTGCGTCCTCGCCTTATGCGCAGCCTCATGCAGGGGGGTGAAGCCCCAGCGGTCGGCAGCATTGGGCGGAGTACCACGGCAATAGGCCTCCATTGTCACAATTGTATCACACTCACCAGTAACGCACACAGCTGCGTCCTCGCCTTATGCGCAGCCTCATGCAGGGGGGTGAAGCCCCAGCGGTCGGCAGCATTGGGCGGAGTACCACGGCAATAGGCCTCCATTGTCACAATTGTATCACACTCACCAGTAACGCACACAGCTGCGTCCTCGCCTTATGCGCAGCCTCATGCAGGGGGGTGAAGCCCCAGCGGTCGGCAGCATTGGGCGGAGTACCACGGCAATAGGCCTCCATTGTCACAATTGTATCACACTCACCAGTAACGCACACAGCTGCGTCCTCGCCTTATGCGCAGCCTCATGCAGGGGGGTGAAGCCCCAGCGGTCGGCAGCATTGGGCGGAGTACCACGGCAATAGGCCTCCATTGTCACAATTGTATCACACTCACCAGTAACGCACACAGCTGCGTCCTCGCCTTATGCGCAGCCTCATGCAGGGGGGTGAAGCCCCAGCGGTCGGCAGCATTGGGCGGAGTACCACGGCAATAGGCCTCCATTGTCACAATTGTATCACACTCACCAGTAACGCACACAGCTGCGTCCTCGCCTTATGCGCAGCCTCATGCAGGGGGGTGAAGCCCCAGCGGTCGGCAGCATTGGGCGGAGTACCACGGCAATAGGCCTCCATTGTCACAATTGTATCACACTCACCAGTAACGCACACAGCTGCGTCCTCGCCTTATGCGCAGCCTCATGCAGGGGGGTGAAGCCCCAGCGGTCGGCAGCATTGGGCGGAGTACCACGGCAATAGGCCTCCATTGTCACAATTGTATCACACTCACCAGTAACGCACACAGCTGCGTCCTCGCCTTATGCGCAGCCTCATGCAGGGGGGTGAAGCCCCAGCGGTCGGCAGCATTGGGCGGAGTACCACGGCAATAGGCCTCCATTGTCACAATTGTATCACACTCACCAGTAACGCACACAGCTGCGTCCTCGCCTTATGCGCAGCCTCATGCAGGGGGGTGAAGCCCCAGCGGTCGGCAGCATTGGGCGGAGTACCACGGCAATAGGCCTCCATTGTCACAATTGTATCACACTCACCAGTAACGCACACAGCTGCGTCCTCGCCTTATGCGCAGCCTCATGCAGGGGGGTGAAGCCCCAGCGGTCGGCAGCATTGGGCGGAGTACCACGGCAATAGGCCTCCATTGTCACAATTGTATCACACTCACCAGTAACGCACACAGCTGCGTCCTCGCCTTATGCGCAGCCTCATGCAGGGGGGTGAAGCCCCAGCGGTCGGCAGCATTGGGCGGAGTACCACGGCAATAGGCCTCCATTGTCACAATTGTATCACACTCACCAGTAACGCACACAGCTGCGTCCTCGCCTTATGCGCAGCCTCATGCAGGGGGGTGAAGCCCCAGCGGTCGGCAGCATTGGGCGGAGTACCACGGCAATAGGCCTCCATTGTCACAATTGTATCACACTCACCAGTAACGCACACAGCTGCGTCCTCGCCTTATGCGCAGCCTCATGCAGGGGGGTGAAGCCCCAGCGGTCGGCAGCATTGGGCGGAGTACCACGGCAATAGGCCTCCATTGTCACAATTGTATCACACTCACCAGTAACGCACACAGCTGCGTCCTCGCCTTATGCGCAGCCTCATGCAGGGGGGTGAAGCCCCAGCGGTCGGCAGCATTGGGCGGAGTACCACGGCAATAGGCCTCCATTGTCACAATTGTATCACACTCACCAGTAACGCACACAGCTGCGTCCTCGCCTTATGCGCAGCCTCATGCAGGGGGGTGAAGCCCCAGCGGTCGGCAGCATTGGGCGGAGTACCACGGCAATAGGCCTCCATTGTCACAATTGTATCACACTCACCAGTAACGCACACAGCTGCGTCCTCGCCTTATGCGCAGCCTCATGCAGGGGGGTGAAGCCCCAGCGGTCGGCAGCATTGGGCGGAGTACCACGGCAATAGGCCTCCATTGTCACAATTGTATCACACTCACCAGTAACGCACACAGCTGCGTCCTCGCCTTATGCGCAGCCTCATGCAGGGGGGTGAAGCCCCAGCGGTCGGCAGCATTGGGCGGAGTACCACGGCAATAGGCCTCCATTGTCACAATTGTATCACACTCACCAGTAACGCACACAGCTGCGTCCTCGCCTTATGCGCAGCCTCATGCAGGGGGGTGAAGCCCCAGCGGTCGGCAGCATTGGGCGGAGTACCACGGCAATAGGCCTCCATTGTCACAATTGTATCACACTCACCAGTAACGCACACAGCTGCGTCCTCGCCTTATGCGCAGCCTCATGCAGGGGGGTGAAGCCCCAGCGGTCGGCAGCATTGGGCGGAGTACCACGGCAATAGGCCTCCATTGTCACAATTGTATCACACTCACCAGTAACGCACACAGCTGCGTCCTCGCCTTATGCGCAGCCTCATGCAGGGGGGTGAAGCCCCAGCGGTCGGCAGCATTGGGCGGAGTACCACGGCAATAGGCCTCCATTGTCACAATTGTATCACACTCACCAGTAACGCACACAGCTGCGTCCTCGCCTTATGCGCAGCCTCATGCAGGGGGGTGAAGCCCCAGCGGTCGGCAGCATTGGGCGGAGTACCACGGCAATAGGCCTCCATTGTCACAATTGTATCACACTCACCAGTAACGCACACAGCTGCGTCCTCGCCTTATGCGCAGCCTCATGCAGGGGGGTGAAGCCCCAGCGGTCGGCAGCATTGGGCGGAGTACCACGGCAATAGGCCTCCATTGTCACAATTGTATCACACTCACCAGTAACGCACACAGCTGCGTCCTCGCCTTATGCGCAGCCTCATGCAGGGGGGTGAAGCCCCAGCGGTCGGCAGCATTGGGCGGAGTACCACGGCAATAGGCCTCCATTGTCACAATTGTATCACACTCACCAGTAACGCACACAGCTGCGTCCTCGCCTTATGCGCAGCCTCATGCAGGGGGGTGAAGCCCCAGCGGTCGGCAGCATTGGGCGGAGTACCACGGCAATAGGCCTCCATTGTCACAATTGTATCACACTCACCAGTAACGCACACAGCTGCGTCCTCGCCTTATGCGCAGCCTCATGCAGGGGGGTGAAGCCCCAGCGGTCGGCAGCATTGGGCGGAGTACCACGGCAATAGGCCTCCATTGTCACAATTGTATCACACTCACCAGTAACGCACACAGCTGCGTCCTCGCCTTATGCGCAGCCTCATGCAGGGGGGTGAAGCCCCAGCGGTCGGCAGCATTGGGCGGAGTACCACGGCAATAGGCCTCCATTGTCACAATTGTATCACACTCACCAGTAACGCACACAGCTGCGTCCTCGCCTTATGCGCAGCCTCATGCAGGGGGGTGAAGCCCCAGCGGTCGGCAGCATTGGGCGGAGTACCACGGCAATAGGCCTCCATTGTCACAATTGTATCACACTCACCAGTAACGCACACAGCTGCGTCCTCGCCTTATGCGCAGCCTCATGCAGGGGGGTGAAGCCCCAGCGGTCGGCAGCATTGGGCGGTGTTTATAATCTACCTTCAGATTTTTGATTTTCTCCGCCTCGGTGCGACAGAGGCGAAGGGGCGGAGGTAGAGGTCGAGCGCTGGGCTCGGCGTGTGTAGTTCGTATTGAGTCGCGCTGGGCGTCGAACGAATATTATAGTAGCCATAGATCGGGTGAAAGCGCACGCGCATTGATTAAATCGACTTGTGGAGTCATTTCGCGGCACCCAATTATACTAGTTAAGCAGTACGGTTAGCGACGCTGTGAATGTCGAACGGGTTATTGATAATATCATTGGTTTGCCTTGTCACGGGAGTGCTATTGGGAAGCACCGAGGCTTTTGTGGTTAGACTAATACGGAGTGAGTGTGGTGGCTCGCGTTAACGGCGTGGCTTGCAGCGACGTGGAAGAATCGTCCGGAACTACCAGCAAACCATCGCAAGGTCATATACACTCATTATACACATACACAGTTACACAACTTGCGAGGGGTCAAGGAAGTGAGACCGGCTCGAAGAAATGAGGTAAGAGTAGCTGTAAGTTCAGAAATTGTAATATTGTTCGGAGGCGCGGATCGCGTCTATTTGATCCCGTTAGGACGGCGGCTGTTCTGAGACCTGTCTCCCATGGGCCCGAGATAAGGTTCGGCTGAGTCCTGGCGCGATCAAAATCTGGTAGCAGAGCTTGGTTTATTTAAACCCACTTTGTAAAAATTAGTAGGTACTTGGTACCAATTTACTTTGTAAAATTTGTGTTCATGTACAAATTCAACTTGTAGGTAGTGGTACATTGACCTACATACCAGTGTACGCCTCAAGTTGAGTTTGGCGTTATTAATAATAAGTACATGGAATGTGAATATTCGTTGATAAAATAATTTGTTATTTACGTTCGGTTACGCACAAATATAACCTCATCACAAATCGTGTTATGATTGTCAACATTTGAGACATAGAGGAATAACCTCTAGAGCACGTAGAGGAATAAGTTCAAGAGTTGGCATAGCGTCGTAGATTTATTCACTCAACGAATATATTATTATTGTTAATTCCGGATACAATAATTGTTATTTTTTTTGGTTATTGTTATTTATTATTGCATAATCGCGTATTGAAGTTGGTACTATGGCTCCGTCAGTAACGAAAACTATCGCAGCCAGAATCGAAGCTGAATTGAGATGGTTTTCATCGGCTGTTACGTTGGTAGGTCGCACCGATCGTGAAGATGCGTTATTGTCACGCGCTCGGCAAGTTGACGAACGATATGACGCCGTGTTAAAGTGTCACGCTGAGTATTTAGCATGTCTCGAATCGACGGATCTGTCGTCGGTGGACAAGGATGCTCAGGTGGTACGGGGCAATGTGGACCAGTGTGGGGAAATGTCCATGAGCATAATCCAGGCGGCGGCCGACATTGAGCGATCGCGCATGGGTGACGTCAGGGAATCATGTCGGCCAGCAGGCGTAGGAATTCAGGCGCCGTTGCCACCAGTACATGTACCCGAGTTTAGCGGCGAGTATGCCGATTGGCCGCGATTCCGCGATATTTTTAATAGTGTCGTGCATTCGCGTACGGATCTCTCGCCCGCCTACAAGATGGCTCAATTAATGGGTAGGCTTAACGGTGAGCCGCACGACATCTTGACCCACCTGGAGATTACGGACGCCAGTTATGAGACGGCATGGGGCCTATTAATCGACCGATATGATAATCGGCGATTAATAGTTGATGGCCTCATCGATAAGATTTTTGAAATCCCGAAGGTGTCTAACGTGTACGAAATAAGGGCGAAAATCCTTAATCCGGTCACGGTTGCGGTGAACACGTTAGATCGACTTAAGTTGTCGTTAGGGGACAATAAATATATCATCGTCAATAGGGTTTTACGGAAGTTGCCGATCGACGTGGTGGCGCGCTTTGAGCAGTCACATGGTGGCGAATCGACGGACCACCTCCCAAGTTACGATGACTTGAGGGTGTTTTTAGAAGGCGAGTGCCGGCGGGCGGATTGCCAAGGGGCATCCACGTCGCACCCTCCTCCGTCAACCCGACGTACGAGCGGGCCCAAGCCGGTTGAGCCCCGTCGGGGGGGGAAGAAATACCACGCCCTCCAATCGGAAGTGTGCGCCTTCTGTCGGAAGGAAGGGCACGGTCTCGCCGCATGCGCGGACTTTAAGGCGCAGCGGGTGCATAGACGAAGAGGGGTGGTCAAGCAGCGCTATTTGTGCTTCCGCTGCTTGGGGACTCACTTTGTACGTGAGTGCCACAGGACCACTAACTGTGGAACCTGCGGAGGAGCCCATCACGAGTTGCTATGCCTGGCGGAGAGTAGGGAGGTGCACGGATCCTCGCCGGGAGGTCACCCCCCCTCTCCTAAGCCAGATTCGGGTGGTCGGTCACCCCCCCCTAGGGGGGGTGGGTCGGCCAGGAATCAGCGGTCGCCGCCCCCTCGGGGGGGTGGGCCAAGGGCTGATCCAGAGCACAACCCGATACCGTCGTCTTCCCCGCGGGGGGGGGATAGGCACCGAGACTCGGGCAGGGGCCCGGAGGTAGTACAGACGGGTTACGCGGCGTACTCGAATGAGTTGGGGGGCATGTTGCCACCCCCGAGTAGTCGCTTCTCCCCGCCTCTCGCAGAACGCCCTCGGCTGACGGCGCGCCCGCCACCGTTCGGAAGGATGCCAGTAGGCTACTTCCGACCGGCACGGATGTCACCGATGGGTCGGGAGGGTTACTACCCGGGTTGGGACCCGTATACTGGGACAGTATTTACTCCCCCTCCGGCAGGGGAGGAGGGAGGTGCCTCCTATTAGCAACTAGCAGCCTGTTCGTCAGTGGTGCCCACCCCGACAGTAACGGTATTATTACCGACGGCTAGGATTACTGTCAGGGGTACTGACGGACAGCCGGTGCACGTGCGAGCACTGTTAGATTCAGGGGCACAAGGTTGTATTGTGTCCAGCTGTTTAGTGAAAAAGCTGGGCCTTACATTAGAGCCATCACGGGATGGCGCCGTAGGTATAGGTGGCAATCGGGTGCCTCACCTCAGGGGTCAGACGACATTCCTGTTCGAGATGGGTGACACGGCATCGGTCACGCGGGTGAATGCCACGGCGATCGTTTTGGACGAAGTGGTTGGGGTCCTCCCTCAGACTCGGTTACCGTCTGCGGTAAAAGGGTTGACCAATGGATTGGAGTTAGCCGATCCCCACTTTGCGATCCCCGGACGGGTGGACGTTTTACTTGGGTCTGACGTTCTCGGGAAGCTGCTCCGAAGCGGCAAACGGGAGCTGCAACCAAACGGGGTTGTGGCCATGCGTACCGCAGGTGGTTACGCGTTATTGGGCCCAGTACGGGAACCACAGCACTCAACGGATTATAGCTCCATATATTATGGCAGCGTGTTATCAGACGTCCTGCAACGGTTCTGGGCAACGGAAGAGCCACCCACCGCTCTTAGAAATAACCCACGTGATGAGGAGTGCGAAACATTCTATCGATTTAACACGGTGCGCCTCCCATCGGGTAGATTTATGACAAGGTTGCCATTTCTGTCAATTCGACCTCCGCTGGGGAGCTCATGGAGTCTGGCAGAAAAGCGGTTAGTGGCAATGGAAAGGCGCATGAAGCGGGACTCCAACTTCCGACAGAAGTATGTGGAGTTCATGCGCGAATACCTGACGTTGGGTCACATGTCGGTGTCCAGGGTTGACTATCGTCATGAGGAGCATTATGTGTTGCCTCATCATGCTGTTTTGAAGACACCTGACTCAAAGATTAGGGTCGTGTTCGACGGGAGCGCGGAGACGTCTAGCGGGGTGTCCCTGAATCAATGTCTCCATGCTGGTCCTAAGCTGACCAGAGACATTGCAGACATTCTCACGGACTTCAGGAGACACCAGGTTGTCTTCGTTACGGACGTACGGATGATGTTTCGTCAAACTGAGATTCATCCAGACGACCGTCGGTTCCAGCTGATATTGTGGCGAGAGAGCCCAGAAGAACCGATGGTCACGTACGAGCTCAACACAAACACGTACGGATTAAAGCCCAGCCCATATGTAGCCATGCGTACGCTACGAGAACTGGCTGATCAAGAACGGCTCCGCTTTCCCCGCGCGGCTGCTGTCATTGATAGGGACGTCTATGTAGACGACATTTGTACGGGCTCAGACAGTATTGAGCAGGCGCTCATCTTAAGGGATGAATTGGTGGCGCTCATGGCCTCCGGTGGCTATGAACTCAGGAAATGGCTGTCGAACTGCCCAGAGGTACTGGCAGGACTGCCAACTGAGTATCAACAAGACCCGCATTTGTTTGAGGATTCGGAGAATCTTCATGCGTTGGCCATTTTAGGGGTCCAGTATCGACCGAGTCAGGATGCCTTCACATACAGTTGTGAGGCCGAGTTGCTGTCGAAGACCTGGACCACGCGATCGGTCCTTTCGACTATCGCACGAACGTTCGATCCAACCGGTTGGATCGCGCCGGTCACGTTCATGGGAAAGTGCTTCATTCAGAAGCTTTGGTGGAGTTGTTGGTTAGGGACCGTCACACCAAGAATTCACACGCAGGCTGTAACACCCTTCTGGGCATTTTGCAGCGTGAATTTTGGATTTTATCGGCCCGCAGAATCATACGGAGCGTTGTGTTTCGTTGCTTGCCTTGTTACCGACTCAAGGCAGCCACAATGCAGCCACAAATGGGAGATCTCCCGGCCGATCGAGTCACGGAGGCTCGGCCATTTGCTGGCGTAGGGACAGATTTCGCGGGGCCTTTCATAGTCAAGACATCGCACCTTCGCAACGCGAAGTCGGTTAAGGCATATCTGTGTGTCTTCGTGTGTCTGGCGACCAAGGCCGTTCATTTGGAACTGGTGGCCGATCTCTCTACGGAGGCCTTTCTGGCGGCGTTAGATCGATTTGTTTCTAGAAGGGGAGTACCGTCACTGATTCGGTCGGACTGTGGTACCAACTTCAAGGGCGCCGACCGGTGCTTAAAGGAAATTGTATTGTTTTTAAGTCAGAATGAGCGAGGGATTGGCTCAGGCCTCGCCAGTCGGGGCATTTCGTGGTACTTTAGTCCACCTGGATGCCCCCACTGGGGTGGAATTTTCGAGGCAGTAGTTAAGTCTTCTAAGACTCACTTGTATCGGGTCATCGGCTCAACGATTCTCACCTTTGAGGAGTTGTCAACGGTGTTTTGCAGAATTGAGGCGGTCTTAAACTCGCGACCTTTGTGCCCGTTGAGCGCTGACCCGAATGACCTTGAGGCCATTACCCCAGGTCATTTTTTGATTGGCCAACCACTTAGCGCCTTGCCGGAATATCCATATGCTGATGTCAAGTTGTACCGGTTGTCACGGTATCAGATGTTACGGCAAATGAGCCAAAATTTTTGGAAGCGATGGTCGCTGGAGTATTTGCATATTCTACAGTAACGCGTTAAGTGGACGGACAGGACGACCCCACCCTGCGTTGGAGACCTCGTTCTGGTTAAGGATGCTAACCTATCACCGTTGTGTTGGCGACGGGGGCGCATTGTTAACCTGATTACGGGCAAGGATGGGTTTCCAAGGATCGCAGACGTCCAGGTGAGGGACTCGATCCTTAGACGGGCAGTTTCAACTTTATCTCGACTCCCGGGAGTTTGAGCGGACCGACAACGGGTCGGTCCGGGGGGGGTGATTGTTTATAATCTACCTTCAGATTTTTGATTTTCTCCGCCTCGGTGCGACAGAGGCGAAGGGGCGGAGGTAGAGGTCGAGCGCTGGGCTCGGCGTGTGTAGTTCGTATTGAGTCGCGCTGGGCGTCGAACGAATATTATAGTAGCCATAGATCGGGTGAAAGCGCACGCGCATTGATTAAATCGACTTGTGGAGTCATTTCGCGGCACCCAATTATACTAGTTAAGCAGTACGGTTAGCGACGCTGTGAATGTCGAACGGGTTATTGATAATATCATTGGTTTGCCTTGTCACGGGAGTGCTATTGGGAAGCACCGAGGCTTTTGTGGTTAGACTAATACGGAGTGAGTGTGGTGGCTCGCGTTAACGGCGTGGCTTGCAGCGACGTGGAAGAATCGTCCGGAACTACCAGCAAACCATCGCAAGGTCATATACACTCATTATACACATACACAGTTACACAACTTGCGAGGGGTCAAGGAAGTGAGACCGGCTCGAAGAAATGAGGTAAGAGTAGCTGTAAGTTCAGAAATTGTAATATTGTTCGGAGGCGCGGATCGCGTCTATTTGATCCCGTTAGGACGGCGGCTGTTCTGAGACCTGTCTCCCATGGGCCCGAGATAAGGTTCGGCTGAGTCCTGGCGCGATCAGGCGGAGTACCACGGCAATAGGCCTCCATTGTCACAATTGTATCACACTCACCAGTAACGCACACAGCTGCGTCCTCGCCTTATGCGCAGCCTCATGCAGGGGGGTGAAGCCCCAGCGGTCGGCAGCATTGGGCGGAGTACCACGGCAATAGGCCTCCATTGTCACAATTGTATCACACTCACCAGTAACGCACACAGCTGCGTCCTCGCCTTATGCGCAGCCTCATGCAGGGGGGTGAAGCCCCAGCGGTCGGCAGCATTGGGCGGAGTACCACGGCAATAGGCCTCCATTGTCACAATTGTATCACACTCACCAGTAACGCACACAGCTGCGTCCTCGCCTTATGCGCAGCCTCATGCAGGGGGGTGAAGCCCCAGCGGTCGGCAGCATTGGGCGGAGTACCACGGCAATAGGCCTCCATTGTCACAATTGTATCACACTCACCAGTAACGCACACAGCTGCGTCCTCGCCTTATGCGCAGCCTCATGCAGGGGGGTGAAGCCCCAGCGGTCGGCAGCATTGGGCGGAGTACCACGGCAATAGGCCTCCATTGTCACAATTGTATCACACTCACCAGTAACGCACACAGCTGCGTCCTCGCCTTATGCGCAGCCTCATGCAGGGGGGTGAAGCCCCAGCGGTCGGCAGCATTGGGCGGAGTACCACGGCAATAGGCCTCCATTGTCACAATTGTATCACACTCACCAGTAACGCACACAGCTGCGTCCTCGCCTTATGCGCAGCCTCATGCAGGGGGGTGAAGCCCCAGCGGTCGGCAGCATTGGGCGGAGTACCACGGCAATAGGCCTCCATTGTCACAATTGTATCACACTCACCAGTAACGCACACAGCTGCGTCCTCGCCTTATGCGCAGCCTCATGCAGGGGGGTGAAGCCCCAGCGGTCGGCAGCATTGGGCGGAGTACCACGGCAATAGGCCTCCATTGTCACAATTGTATCACACTCACCAGTAACGCACACAGCTGCGTCCTCGCCTTATGCGCAGCCTCATGCAGGGGGGTGAAGCCCCAGCGGTCGGCAGCATTGGGCGGAGTACCACGGCAATAGGCCTCCATTGTCACAATTGTATCACACTCACCAGTAACGCACACAGCTGCGTCCTCGCCTTATGCGCAGCCTCATGCAGGGGGGTGAAGCCCCAGCGGTCGGCAGCATTGGGCGGAGTACCACGGCAATAGGCCTCCATTGTCACAATTGTATCACACTCACCAGTAACGCACACAGCTGCGTCCTCGCCTTATGCGCAGCCTCATGCAGGGGGGTGAAGCCCCAGCGGTCGGCAGCATTGGGCGGAGTACCACGGCAATAGGCCTCCATTGTCACAATTGTATCACACTCACCAGTAACGCACACAGCTGCGTCCTCGCCTTATGCGCAGCCTCATGCAGGGGGGTGAAGCCCCAGCGGTCGGCAGCATTGGGCGGAGTACCACGGCAATAGGCCTCCATTGTCACAATTGTATCACACTCACCAGTAACGCACACAGCTGCGTCCTCGCCTTATGCGCAGCCTCATGCAGGGGGGTGAAGCCCCAGCGGTCGGCAGCATTGGGCGGAGTACCACGGCAATAGGCCTCCATTGTCACAATTGTATCACACTCACCAGTAACGCACACAGCTGCGTCCTCGCCTTATGCGCAGCCTCATGCAGGGGGGTGAAGCCCCAGCGGTCGGCAGCATTGGGCGGAGTACCACGGCAATAGGCCTCCATTGTCACAATTGTATCACACTCACCAGTAACGCACACAGCTGCGTCCTCGCCTTATGCGCAGCCTCATGCAGGGGGGTGAAGCCCCAGCGGTCGGCAGCATTGGGCGGAGTACCACGGCAATAGGCCTCCATTGTCACAATTGTATCACACTCACCAGTAACGCACACAGCTGCGTCCTCGCCTTATGCGCAGCCTCATGCAGGGGGGTGAAGCCCCAGCGGTCGGCAGCATTGGGCGGAGTACCACGGCAATAGGCCTCCATTGTCACAATTGTATCACACTCACCAGTAACGCACACAGCTGCGTCCTCGCCTTATGCGCAGCCTCATGCAGGGGGGTGAAGCCCCAGCGGTCGGCAGCATTGGGCGGAGTACCACGGCAATAGGCCTCCATTGTCACAATTGTATCACACTCACCAGTAACGCACACAGCTGCGTCCTCGCCTTATGCGCAGCCTCATGCAGGGGGGTGAAGCCCCAGCGGTCGGCAGCATTGGGCGGAGTACCACGGCAATAGGCCTCCATTGTCACAATTGTATCACACTCACCAGTAACGCACACAGCTGCGTCCTCGCCTTATGCGCAGCCTCATGCAGGGGGGTGAAGCCCCAGCGGTCGGCAGCATTGGGCGGAGTACACCGGCAATAGGCCTCCATTGTCACAATTGTATCACACTCACCAGTAACGCACACAGCTGCGTCCTCGCCTTATGCGCAGCCTCATGCAGGGGGGTGAAGCCCCAGCGGTCGGCAGCATTGGGCGGAGTACCACGGCAATAGGCCTCCATTGTCACAATTGTATCACACTCACCAGTAACGCACACAGCTGCGTCCTCGCCTTATGCGCAGCCTCATGCAGGGGGGTGAAGCCCCAGCGGTCGGCAGCATTGGGCGGAGTACCACGGCAATAGGCCTCCATTGTCACAATTGTATCACACTCACCAGTAACGCACACAGCTGCGTCCTCGCCTTATGCGCAGCCTCATGCAGGGGGGTGAAGCCCCAGCGGTCGGCAGCATTGGGCGGAGTACCACGGCAATAGGCCTCCATTGTCACAATTGTATCACACTCACCAGTAACGCACACAGCTGCGTCCTCGCCTTATGCGCAGCCTCATGCAGGGGGGTGAAGCCCCAGCGGTCGGCAGCATTGGGCGGAGTACCACGGCAATAGGCCTCCATTGTCACAATTGTATCACACTCACCAGTAACGCACACAGCTGCGTCCTCGCCTTATGCGCAGCCTCATGCAGGGGGGTGAAGCCCCAGCGGTCGGCAGCATTGGGCGGAGTACCACGGCAATAGGCCTCCATTGTCACAATTGTATCACACTCACCAGTAACGCACACAGCTGCGTCCTCGCCTTATGCGCAGCCTCATGCAGGGGGGTGAAGCCCCAGCGGTCGGCAGCATTGGGCGGAGTACCACGGCAATAGGCCTCCATTGTCACAATTGTATCACACTCACCAGTAACGCACACAGCTGCGTCCTCGCCTTATGCGCAGCCTCATGCAGGGGGGTGAAGCCCCAGCGGTCGGCAGCATTGGGCGGAGTACCACGGCAATAGGCCTCCATTGTCACAATTGTATCACACTCACCAGTAACGCACACAGCTGCGTCCTCGCCTTATGCGCAGCCTCATGCAGGGGGGTGAAGCCCCAGCGGTCGGCAGCATTGGGCGGAGTACCACGGCAATAGGCCTCCATTGTCACAATTGTATCACACTCACCAGTAACGCACACAGCTGCGTCCTCGCCTTATGCGCAGCCTCATGCAGGGGGGTGAAGCCCCAGCGGTCGGCAGCATTGGGCGGAGTACCACGGCAATAGGCCTCCATTGTCACAATTGTATCACACTCACCAGTAACGCACACAGCTGCGTCCTCGCCTTATGCGCAGCCTCATGCAGGGGGGTGAAGCCCCAGCGGTCGGCAGCATTGGGCGGAGTACCACGGCAATAGGCCTCCATTGTCACAATTGTATCACACTCACCAGTAACGCACACAGCTGCGTCCTCGCCTTATGCGCAGCCTCATGCAGGGGGGTGAAGCCCCAGCGGTCGGCAGCATTGGGCGGAGTCCCCGCTCGCAGCAGGAGCGCCGCCAGTTCCACGTGGCCATATGAGGCAGCGTTATGTAACGGCACTAGGCCTCCCTTGTCGCGGGCTGAGACGGCAGCCCCTGCTTCTAGGAGGGCTTCTGCTACTTCTAGGTTGTTATAGCCAGCTGGAAGAGGGATTGAGGTCAGTCATTTCATTTCCTTCGCTAACCAACAGCGAAGGACTGTCCTCCATTGCCATGTCACATGCACGAGATCAGGACCACTTAATTTATCCTGGACAGACCAGACATCCTGGAGGATGTTGGCAAATACAAAGTGATAGTGAACCGATAAGGATAGAGCGTGGTATATTTCAGGGCAAAAGTACGGATCCGCGATGGAGGACATCATTCTATCGACGCCCTCTGCCCCATCTAGGGCACATAGGACATTAAGTCAAAAGTAAGTCAAGTACGGATCCACTTTGGTTCTGCTTAGCCTTGAATCCTCTTAGCACGTTGCTGGATGATTCAGGTCTCGGCTATCGGTTGAAGACAGGCGGTCAACATAGCTATTCACAAACAATCGAATTCGCTTTCGCTTTTTTTTTGTACCAATTTTGTTTTTTAGTTGTAAGTTGTGTTTACTGCTTTTTATTGTATGTGTATAATTCTGCGGCAATAAATATTTTTTCTTTCTTTCTTTCTTTCTTTCTTACGACATTTTCGATTCGGTTTCGATTCGATTGTTTGTTTGAGAACACATGAGACATTATTGTAACTTGATAAATAAATAAATTATAGAGTTTGTGGTATTAGTTTTGGTTACTTACCAGCAAGGTGTAAAGGCGTCGAGTTTCGACCGTGAGAATCTCTGCAGTTCACATTTTGAGGAGTTATTAGTTTCCTGTAACAAGCGAAAGTAAATGGTGAGGCTTGGAAAAGTGATTTCCTTCTATTTGAACCTTTCCTTCTATTTGAACCTGATGCTAAGATAGAAATATGCGCCACATGTCAAAAGCAACTTTATTTTAGTCTATTTAATTTAAGTAACATAGTGATGTTAATGCACATACATTAAGTGTATCCTCTTTTGCAAATCTCGCTTGCGAAATTAGGTTTGCTGTAAGAAAACCCAATTCTGGGTTAAGCTCGCCTTTGTACATAAGCTTTATTATTGTAATTGTGTTTATATTTGTTATTTTATGTGTGCAATAAAGAATAAGAAAGAAAGAAAGATCATTAGGACTCATACTATTTGCGAATGATGAGGTAGATGTGTGGTGTGACAAGAATGGATAAGGTAAGGAATGAGTCTATTAAAGAAAGTGTAAAACCGGTACCAGTTACAGAAAAGTTGAAAGGGTAAACTGTTTTGGTATGGACATGTTATGAGGAGGGACGAATCGCATGTGACTAAAAAAATAAAACCGACTTCAAAAAAAAAAGTCAAAAATAAATCAGTTTCTGAAGTCGGTGACTTTTGTTTGTTTCATTTCATTTTTTTGCCACCGACTTCAGAAACTGATTTATTTTTGTCATTTTTTTTTGAAGTCGGTGTTATTTTTTGTTAAAAAGTTTTTATTTTGCACTTTTTAGTGGTTCACCATGTTCATGGGTCATAATGTGAACTAGTTCTTTTTGAGTTTTGTCGATTTTTCAAAAAGCGCTTGTTCGATTTCGATAAAAAAAAATATGGGACCATTTCGCAAGTATACCCTTTCCAACAAAAAAAGAATTTTTCAAATCGGTTAGCAAGTGACGGAGTTATGCCCGAACAAACATAAAAAAAAATACAGTCGAATTGATAACCTCCTCCTTTTTTTGAAGTCGGTTAAAAAGAATGACGAACATAAACGTTGATATAAGTTTTTAAACTGACATGGTCACTGACACTACTATTAATACTATGAACGGGATATTACCATGTTTTCTTATTGTTTCGAGTTCCCGATATTTCGGCGCTGTTACAAGCACCATGATCACGGATACACTGAAGTCATTGCGGGTGGTATATAAACGTTGTTGGATGGAGAGGCAGAGGAAGACCAAGGAAGCGATAGATGGATTGTGTAAGGAATCATCATCATCAGCCTATAATGTTCCCACTGCACGGACTCAGGCCTCCTCTCTAGGAGAGGGATGGGCTATTAATCCACCACGTGGGCCCAGTGCGGGTTGGTAGATGTCACGTCTTCGAATTTTTTGGTTCTATGACATGCCGGTTTCCTCACGATGTTTTCCTTCACCGTTTTGAGAGCAGCGGTGTTGAAATAAATTAAACAAAGTAATGCGCCTGCCTGGGTTCGAACTCACGACCTACTGTTCGTAAGTCGGAGCCGACACCATTGGGCCACCGCTGCTCTCTCTGTGTAAGGAATGATAATTATGAAAGAATAAGGAATAAGCGTGACGGTTGACAAGGGAGAATGGATGAAAAAAATTGTTGCATTGACTCCAAGTCACATGGATTAAGGACAGGAACATAAAATGGCCCAAATGGTGGTTGTTAAACCATGTCAGAGGTCCTTGAGGCGGTTTAGAAACTTTGACACTAAGGTGTGTGGGGTCATTAGACCTTACTGCCCACACGATAAGAAGAAGTCCCTAAAAACAATGGGAATCATCGACACGACGAAGCAAAAGCCAGATAATCATATTACTATGCTACATACCTGGCTCTAGCAAGGTCGCCACGTTTGGCAGCGTTCAATAACGCCGCGTCTCCTCTCAACGCGTCGACTGTATCACTGTCGCCCGCTCTCACTAGTTGCAAGGGCGTTAGGCCGTCGCGGTTTCTACGGGTCGAGTCTGTTTCAGCGGGTCGAGTCGGTTACTTCGGGTCGAGTCAGTATCTTCGGGTCGAGTCAGTTTCCGCGGGACGAGTCGGCCTCTACTAGATAGTATTACTTACCTGGCTCTAGCAAGGTCGCCACGTTTGGCAGCGTTCAATAACGCCGCGTCTCCTCTCAACGCGTCGACTGTATCACTGTCGCCCGCTCTCACTAGTTGCAAGGGCGTTAGGCCGTCGCGGTTTCTACGGGTCGAGTCTGTTTCAGCGGGTCGAGTCGGTTACTTCGGGTCGAGTCAGTATCTTCGGGTCGAGTCAGTTTCCGCGGGACGAGTCGGCCTCTACTAGATAGTATTACTTACCTGGCTCTAGCAAGGTCGCCACGTTTGGCAGCGTTCAATAACGCCGCGTCTCCTCTCAACGCGTCGACTGTATCACTGTCGCCCGCTCTCACTAGTTGCAAGGGCGTTAGGCCGTCGCGGTTTCTACGGATCGAGTCTGTTTCTGCGGGTCGAGTCGGTTACTTCGGGTCGAGTCAGTATCTTCGGGTCGAGTCAGTTTCCGCGGGACGAGTCGGCCTCTACTAGATAGTATTACTTACCTGGCTCTAGCAAGGTCGCCACGTTTGGCAGCGTTCAATAACGCCGCGTCTCCTCTCAACGCGTCGACTGTATCACTGTCGCCCGCTCTCACTAGTTGCAAGGGCGTTAGGCCGTCGCGGTTTCTACGGGTCGAGTCTGTTTCTGCGGGTCGAGTCGGTTACTTCGGGTCGAGTCAGTATCTTCGGGTCGAGTCAGTTTCCGCGGGACGAGTCGGCCTCTACTAGATAGTATTACTTACCTGGCTCTAGCAAGGTCGCCACGTTTGGCAGCGTTCAATAACGCCGCGTCTCCTCTCAACGCGTCGACTGTATCACTGTCGCCCGCTCTCACTAGTTGCAAGGGCGTTAGGCCGTCGCGGTTTCTACGGGTCGAGTCTGTTTCTGCGGGTCGAGTCGGTTACTTCGGGTCGAGTCAGTATCTTCGGGTCGAGTCAGTTTCCGCGGGACGAGTCGGCCTCTACTAGATAGTATTACTTACCTGGCTCTAGCAAGGTCGCCACGTTTGGCAGCGTCCAATAAGGCCGCGTCTCCTCTCAACGCGTCGGCTGTATCACTGTCGCCCGCTCTCACTAGTTGTAAGGGAGTTAGGCCGTCGCGATTTCTTCGGGTTGGGTCTGCTCCGTGCTAAAAACAATTATAAAAATGAGGTTATACAGTGCTCTAACATCTGCATCTTCTTCATAACATGTGGGTAGTAAGGTCTAACGACCCCACACACCCTAGTGTCAGAGTTTCTAAACCGCCGCAAGGGCCTCTGACATGGTTTGACGACCGCCATTTGGCGGCCGGGACCACCGGCCTAAACGTGCCTTCCGAAGCACGGAATAACTGCATAAAACATTATAACACTAGCTAGTTTGGAGTGGAAAGCTGCACAGGTCATTAATATAGATTAAAAAGAATGTGGGACCTAAAATACTGCCTTGTGGAATGCCAATAGAGGTATGAGTAAGATCAGAACTTGCATCTGGATCAATTTTTACACATTTATGTTGATCGCTAAGATAATCAAATCAAATGCTAGGATAAGCAGCAATCCTTTAGAATTTGCGAATTTCTGATTTTGTAATTCATCATCATCATCATTTCAGCCAAAAGACGTCCACTGCTGGACATAGGCCTCCCCCAGGTGTCGCCACATCTCGCGGTCCCGTGCGTCTCTCATCCAGCGTGTCCCCGCAACCTTGACCAGGTCGTCGGTCCACCTAGTGGGAGGCCTTCCAACGCAACGTCTTCCGGTTCGCGGTCGCCAATCCAGAACTTTTCGGCCACATCGGCCATCCGTTCTGCGAGCAATGTGCCCTGCCCATTGCCACTTAAGTCTGGCGATTCTTCGGGCTACGTCGGTAACCTTGGTTCTCATGCGGATGTCCTCATTTCTGATTCGATCACGCAAGGAAACTCCGAGCATAGCCCTCTCCATTGCCCTTTGGGTGACTTTAAGCTTTCTGATGAGGCCCACTGTGAGCGACCACGTTTCGGTCCCGTATGTAATCACTGGCAACACACACTGGTCATAGACTTTCGTCTTGAGACACTGGGGTAAGTTGGACGAGAAGATACCGCGCAACTTCCCGAACGCTGCCCAGCCGAGTCGGATTCGACGATTGACCTCTTTCTCGAAATTAGATCTACCCAACTGGACTGTTTGTCCCAGGTACACATAATCGTCCACAACTTCGAGCGTAGAGTCTCCGATCTTGATAGGAGTGGGTGTTACATGAACATTCAACATAACCTTGGTTTTGTCCATGTTCATTTTAAGACCCACTCTTTCGGAAGCTCTACTGAGGTCATCGAGCATTGCACTGAGGTCTTCCATGGTCTCAGCCATGACCACTATATTTTGTAATTAATAATTATTAATGCCGCATAAAGATCGAATTCAGTTTAACTTCTATAAAAATCAATACAACTGAACTGTCTGTCTGTAATTCCTAATTATCAGCTTTTTAGGGTCGACCGGAACGGCAGATAATTCCAGGTAGTTACTGTGTATAACGGTTAAATTTGCCAGATCCACTAAATTTTCAGTAAAATCTTTATACAAGTCCAACGCCCATCTCAGCTGGAAAGAAGACATTTTGGAGGAAGGTTCTTATTATGATAGCTTGATTTTCTAGAATTTTTCACAGAACAGTCTAGGAACCAACTAAACGGCTCACCTTCAGCAATAACCGGACGATATCCGCCTTCCCCTTGGCCGCAGCTTCATGTAAAGGTGTAAACCTCCACAGGTCGGCCGCATTGACGCCAGCTCCAGCTGACACTAGCAGTTCTGTCAGCTCGTAGTGCCCGTACGAGCAGGCGTTGTGGAGGGGGACTAGACCTCTGTAAACAAAAAAAAAGTAAAAGTAACTCATACAGCTGCCAAGCTAAAATGGAACAGGGCAGCAGCAAGCAAGAGTCCTGCATAACACAAAACTGAAGCCCTGAGACCGCAAGATGACGGTGCGGCACATCGAGGAGAAGATGACGGGATGCCTTGAATGGTTAATTGATAAAAAAAAAGATACAGTTGAGGCACAAAACACTGAAATTACGATTCTGAAAGCGAAAAGCAAGTAAAACCGCTGTAAAGTCGATACCGTCTCTGTTTAGAAGAGACACGAAGGGACTTAGAATCGTACATTTACATCGAGGAGAAGAGGACGGGACGCCTTGAATGGTTAATTGATAAAAAAAAAGATACAGTTGTAATTACGATACTGAAAGCGAAAAGCAAGTAAAACCGCTGTAATGTCGATACCGTCTCTGTTTAGAAGAGACACGAAGGGACTTAAAATCGTACATTTTGATATAAGTGGGGAAACTTGCCTACGTGTATCAAACGACACAGGTGGTGGAGAAACACAGGATGTGCTCTAAGCGTGTTGTTGCGTTGTCTTTGACTTGGCTTGTGAAATGCCAGTTATAAAAAACAGTGGACGAGGTAGTACCTATTAGTATATTTATTGATAGGTACTACCTCGTCCACTGTGGGACGAACACTTCATAACCTTTTTATTTAGGGCATAATTGTGAAATCACACATCAAAGATCGACTCTTACGTGTAGGCCATTATTTGCTCAAACACATTATAATAAAAAAAAAACCTTGCATGTCTTAGTGTAACTGAAACATCAAAGACACAAGGTTTCTTTTACTAATATTCTTTGACTGTCATTCCATATTAATTGGCGATCACCAGTACACTATACTACGCATGCCACGGTAAGCACTTACCCTTTATCCTTCGCGTGTACATCAGCTCCTCTTTGTAGAAGCAACTGAGCGAGGGGAAGTCTGTTGTACCTGAAACAAAACAACACCATTAACGGCCATCAAGGGCTTATTTAGGGCCATTATGGGGCTTTTATAGGGAACCATTAAGAGCCGTCATGGGCTTTTATAGGGAACCATTAAGGGCTATCATGGGCTTATTTAGGGCCATTATGGGGTTTTTATAGGGAACCATTAAGAGCCGTCATGGGCTTTTATAGGGAACCATTAAGGGCTATCATAAGCTTTTATAGGGAACCATTAAGAGTCATCATGGGCTTTCATAGGGAACCATTAAGGGCCATCAAAGGCTTTTATAGGGAACCATTAAGGGCCATCATAAGCTTTTATAGGGAACCATTAAGAGCCATCATGGGCTTTCATAGGGAACAATTAAGGGCCATCATGAGCTTTTATTGGGAACCATTAAGGGCCATCATGAGCTATTGATAGAAAAAAGCGTCATTATTTACCAAACTAAAATAAAAACACAGCACAGTTAATATTACGGATTCGTCTTTTTTTTTATTGTGGACATAAGAGGAAGTCTGGAAGAGGCGCCGGTGACTGAAAAGTTGTGTGGAAATCGACTATCGTGGTGTGGGGCATGTGATGCGGAGGAATGAGGGAAATGTCGTGAGGAAGGTTTTGAATAATGAATGTGGAAAGGTATACGAGTAGAGGAAGACCAAAGAAACGATGGATGGACTGTGTTAAGAATGATATGGCAAGAAAGGAGGTGTCTCATGAGATGACGAGAAACAGAGAGGTATGGAAGAAGAAGACATGTTGCGCCGACCACAAATGAATTGGTATAAAGGCAAGAGAATGATGATGAGTTTTAATACGGAAGTTAACAAAAAAAAAATCTAATTAGTCCGTCAGATAGATTTTCAAAAAATATTGGACACGTATTTTTTCTTTTTTCACGTAAACAAACAATGAAGACGATACAGTGCTTAGAAAACTCGTGTGACGTCATATTCTAAGACATTAGTATGACATTTCTTAGCGAGCAGTGACGTCACAACCTCCCACTCAAATCTTTGACGCGTTTTATCTTAGTCAATTTTTATTGATTTGATAAAACAAAAAATACGTAAGTATCCAATATATTTCGATAATCTAACAGACGGACTAATTAGAATCATATTTTTTTTAGTCAATAAACATCCCTATTGATTTTTTGTTTTGTTGAATTTTTAAGGTATTTTCGCCAATTTTCTTTTCTTTTTTCACAGTTTAGTAAGCTATTAATAAGCAGCAGACTGATATAGTTACAAATTTTGTTGCGTCTCAGTTCTTATAATAGTTGTTAACACAGAATTGATTCACTCTGCTCCCCGTACTAGTACAAACTGTATTACAGTGGAATACAGGGTGTAAACCGACCTTTCACGAGGCCGTCAACGTCAACCACAAATTATTATTGGGGTGAAAAATCACATTTTAGGGTAAAACTCAATGTAGCACTCTCAAAACATTATGCTAGCTAGTGGATGCTTTGAATAGTAAACGGGCCATGAAAGTAATTTAAGTTTAGTTAATATAATTATACATAATTAAATATAATATAATTGAAGTTCACTACTTACCCGGCAGCAAAGTGCAGTGGCGTAGAACGTCTACTATTGACATCAGCGCAGTTCACGAGTGTGGGTCGCGGGTTTTGTGGGTCGGGCGCGTTTGCATCATCGTTCGTACTGAGGACCATTATTGGTCAATATTGAGGCCACTGAGGTTCGTTATGGGCTAGTAAAGGCCAACATAAGCCCTGAAGGTCATCATGAGCCACTAACAGACATCATGAGCCACTAACGGCCATTATAAGCCACTTAAGGCCATTATGAGCCACTAAAGGACATCATGAGCCACTTAAGGACATCATGAGCCATTTACGGTAATCATGAGCCCCTAAACGCAAGTATGAGCTACCAAAGGCCATCATGAGCCACAGATGGCCAACATGAGCCACAAAAACCATCATGAGCCACTAAAGGCTAGTCACTAAACACCATCTTGTCCCAGTAAAGGTCAAGACGAGCCACTAAAGACCGTCATAGTATTGTGTCTTGTCTTATGAGTTGACAGTGAGCGCCAGAGAAGGGATATCCCTATCGTAGGCCACTAAAACCCATTATAGTCCACTGAGGGCCACTATGGGCCACTTTGGCACTTAATATTAAGGCCAAATACATGAACTTACCCGGCAGCAAAATGCAGCGGCGTAGAATGTCTTCCATCCACATCTCTGCAGTTGACCAGTCTGGGACGCGCGTCTAGTATACCGCGTGCGTTTTCTACGTCGCCCGTACGAGCGGCTTCTAGTAGGCGGAGAGCTGCTGCGTTTGCGCATGCGTCTGTTGAGAGAGAGTTGTTTATTTCTATGGAGGAAGAAATACATGTATGACATAACTGGGTGTACTATAGATCTCTCTGTCTATTCGTTCGGAGTAAATAGGCATGATGTTATTACGTTTAATGAGAAAAGTAACTTGACAATTAGGGATGTTAACAAAAAAAAATCTAATTAGTCCGTCAGATAGATTTCCAAAAAATATTGGACACATATTTTTTCTTTTTTGACGTAAACAAACAATGAAGACGATACAGTGCTTTGAAAACTCGTGTGACGTCATATTCTAAGACATTAGTATGACATTTCTTAGCGAGCTGTGACGTCACCACCTCCCACTCAAATCTTTGATGCGTTTTATCTTCGTCAATTTTTATTGATTTGATAAAACAAAAAATACGAGGGCGGATCAATAAGTCCGTGACTTTTTTAATTTCTTGTGTTTTAACTGAAAGGGCAACACTGCTGCTGTCAACAGGCTACTATCAGGTGGCTTCTGTCAAAATTTGAACAAGCAGCGTCTCTAGGTTTGTCTTTGACAGCCATTGATAGCAGACTGCCGCGTACTTTGAGAAGAAAATGGAAAAAAGTGAATTTCGTGTGCTCATTGAGCATTATTTTTTGAGGAAAAAAACCATTACTCAAACCAAGGCTAGGCTTGATAAACACTATGGGGACTCTACACCACCAATTTCAATGGTAAAGAAGTGGTTCACAGAACTTCGTTGCGGCTGTACAAGCACGGAAGATGCCGAACGTTCTGGACACCCAGTTGAAGTCTCTACACCCGAAACAATTTAAAAAAATCACGTTTTGGTGTTGGCCGACCGCAGATTGAAAGTGAGAGAGATTGTGGAAGCCATAAGCATCTCACATGGCTCAGTGGTTACAATTTTAAATGATCACTTGGGTATGAAAAAGCTTTCCGCAAGATGGGTGCCGCGGTTCTTTTCCACCAGGACAATGCAAGGGTGCACACATGTGCAGTTTCCATGTCAAAAATTCATGAATTGGGCTACGAATTGCTCCCTCATCCGCCCTATTCTCCGGATTTAGCCCCGACTGACTATTTCCTGTTCCCAAACTTGAAGAAATGGCTTGGTGGAATGAGATTTGACTCCAATGATGAAATCATCTCACAAACAAATACCCATTTTGATGACTTCGACAAATCTTATTTTTTGGAAGGGATAAAAAAATTAGAGAAACGTTGGACAAAGTGTATAGAGCTCAAAGGAGAGTACGTTGAAAAATAAAAATAGAACGTATCCGAAAACCTGTGTTTCATCCAAAAAGTCACGGACTTATTGACCCGCCCTCGTACGTATCCAATATTTTTCGATAATCTAACAGACGTAGACGGACTAATTAGAATCATATTTTTTTTAGTTAGTAAACATCCCTATTCTAATAACCGCAATTCCAAGCATCATCACTAGTCGAAAGTCTGTCAGGTGGTTCGCGAAATAGTGGCCCACTAATGTCAAGAAAAGGTCACTGAGGACCAACATTAGCCTTTGAAATTCGTCATGAGCCATTATTATCATTGTTTATTTATTCAACAGTTTTACAATTACATTTATATAATAAAGTTGGTGCAAACATAAACTCATTCGAGATTAACCGTGCACCAAAATCAACGACGACATAATTCAAACAGATTAAACAATCTTATGTTCTACAATAATTAAGTAACAACAACAAAACAGCAGAGAGGGTGGGTACGCACCGAAATATTTTCTGTTACCTTACAAACTTTAACTAAAGAACATCGGTGACCATCGTGAACGTAGGAATGCGGCTCAGCTCGATACAGGTTGTTGCAGAAAGTATTATCATGGGTCCCTAAGGGTCACCTTGCAGAACACCGTCGAGCACTGAGGACCCTAGTTTATTGTCTAACGGACTTCACGAGCCCCATAAGACCATTACTTACCATCAGGCTGCGGGTAAAGAGAGTCGACAGTGGTGTCAGCTCCGCACGCAAGTAGCAGTCGACACGCAGCGGCAGAGTCGCGTCGCGCCGCTACCGATAAAGCGCTGGAACCGCGACCGTCGCAAGCGTTCACTTTTGCACCTGTTGGACAAGTATTTTGTTTAATATTTTGTCAGTCCTGTTTATGAAGTTTGCAAACATAAGAAATGATGAGATAGGCATATAACCCCAATATAGCGCCCCGCACACGTACAGTTCGGACCGCGCATCTTGGACTGCGTTCCAAACAGCAGTTAGATCTGTACGGTTTGGACTGCGGATCAAACTGTTGTGCTAATTACGATTAAAAATGCATTCACGGTTTGGATTGCCGACGAAACTTACATAACTAGATGTACGGTGTACGTACATGGGTTTTAAAATATATTTGTTACAATAAGTTAGCCAGTAGGCTCGCGTATTTGCACTTTGGACGCGACCTACATTTGGCAGTGCATTGACACTGACATATTGCAATAATCTATGCATTTTATGTATATTACATTTTAGTGTTCAATTAGACGTGGTTTGAGTCGGACTACTTGCATTTTTATTTAGATTCATCCCGTTGAGCATTCACTGACATTTTCTGCATTTAAGTTTAATCTGACATTTTACAGTTTTTTGGTCCTTCGAGCCGGATTTTTTGCAAGTGTTGGGAAACTATGTAGGGTGCTTCCCTAACATAAGTAATGTCAGTGCAGATGTAAAATGTCAGATTAAACTTAAATGCAGAAAATGTCAGTGAATGCTCAACGGGATGAATCTAAATAAAAATGCAAGTAGTCCGACTCAAACCACGTCTAATTGAACACTAAAATGTAATATACATAAAATGCATAGATTATTGCAATATGTCAGTGTCAATGCACTGCCAAATGTAGGTCGCGTCCAAAGTGCAAATACGCGAGCCTACTGGCTAACTTATTGTAACAAATATATTTTAAAACCCATGTACGTACACCGTACATATTGCCACAACACAGAAAGAGAATAACTAAATAAAACAATCCCAAAATATGTAAAACAATAAAATAAGAATGTAAAAAATAATGTAAACAATGTAAAAATGCAGGACTCTAATGTAACTAGTATTGACCTACGACTACTATGAAGAATGTAACTAAAGTCTATAAATAGAATGTCACCATAATAATAAATTAGCACACATCACAATGTTTTTCAGTGTCAAATTTCACTTCACTTGAGGTAGGGCTAGCACACGACACTTTATTCACTTTTGAGTCCCGTTTGTCGATCTTGCTGTTCCTGTCCTCGATGTCATCATGATCTTCTTCTCGTCTGCTTCTACTTCTCGCGTCTTGCGGACCCTCCCCGTGTCTTTGGGTTGCCATCTTTTGCCAAAAGTACATCGATGTTACAAACAGTGCAATGCTAATCGCAACAACCACATAGATTGCAATGTAGTGATGAACGTCGTGAGAGGATAAGGTGTCTAGCTTAGACTGTTCTTCTATAGAGCGTAGTTGCGTGTCAATCTTCTTGAACGTCTCTTCGTGCGTTTCAATATGTAACGATGAGTTACGAATCGAGGTATTGATAATGTTGTTGATTGGAGAGATCGTGGGCATGATCATCGCATATGGTTCATTGACTAAAATGTCACTTGTATGTTCCATGTATGCGTGCAATGTGAATGAGTCGCCTTGCAAGGTGCATCCTTGTTTCAGCGTTATCAGACCCGAGTGACGTAACGTCTCCGATGTCATTTGAGTGCCGCACACTAATCGTACTTCGCACATGTCACAACAATAATAGAAGGTGTTTTGTTTATGTAATTTGACCCATTTGTCGGTGCATATTTTTATTTCCGTATGGCAATAAACGCTGTGTTCTTCGTTGTCTCGAATCAGCTGTAAATCGCAAATAGATTTGTGACGATCACCGGTGTTGTATATAGGGTGATTTAGTTTGCACAGTAGAGTTTTGTCATGTAATTTTTGGCATTCTTTAACGTCATACTGTTCTAGGGGTATAAATGAGTATTGGTTGGCGTTAAATGCTATTAATTCAGAGTTGGGAATGACATACATTACCCGATTTATGTCAATACGTTGAGGAATGCTGATAAGTCTGTTAAGTTCGTATAGGGCATCACTTAGGATTGGTACTTTTATTTCCATCAACACTAGACAAACGTTCCGTACTGTGCGTGTAAATTGATTTTCAAGAGTTTGGACTGCGGTTTGGACTGGCGCGTGGAACGTTATAGCTTTTAAAAGTTTTTTACACAGTAGTAAGAAAAATGGACGATCAGTTGGTCATCGCGTTAACTGAATTTGTAGTTAGCTTAAACAGCCGAAAAAAACGACGAGTGTGGGTAAAGGAATACAGACAAACGAATGAACTCTGTGATAGCTTCGACGCTTCAAACCGCCATTTTTGTAATTTACGTTTATACGTGATGCGCGCGTAAAACTGTGAGAAAGGACTCGCGTCGAGGTGCCAGATCGGACTGTTAGATCCGCACATCTACACGTACAGTTCGGAGCGAGGGATGGAACGGCGCGTGGTGTTTCCCGCGGTCCGTACTGTACGTGTGCAGGGCGCTATAATCTCTTAACAGACTTCCAAACAAAACATACGATTCTCCTCCAGTTAGCCTTTTTGTGTTGTGTATGTCCAGCGATATGCAAATTGGGTACTTACCTGACTTAAAAAAAATATGATTCTGTTTAGTCTGTCAGTTGGATTATCGTAAAATATTGAATGCGTGTTTTTTTGCTTTATCAAATTAATAAAAATTGACGAAGATAAAACGGGTCAAAGCACATGAGTGGGGTTTATAATGTCACTTTTCAATAAAAATGTACAGAAATGTGACGTCACACGAGTTTTCGAAGCGCTATATCGTATTTATTTTTCTTTACGTGACTAAAAAAGAAAAAATATGTGTCCAGCATTTTCGGAAATTTATCTGACGGACTAATTAGTTTTTTTTTGTCTATCGGTTTTTAATGCAAAAAAGGTTTTTTGTCATCATCGTGTCTTACCGTGTCTTAGCAATAGATCCATGGCATCTAAATGCGCGTGTTCTGTCGCCACATGGAGCGGAGTCTGTCCATCCTTGTTCTTCTCATTCACTCGGGCACCTTTTCTTATTAGCATCTCCATGACCTGTAGAAGCACATTTTATGTTAACATAGCTTTTATAAACGTTAAAATCACTACATAGTATAAAACAAAGTCGCTTTCCGCTGTCTGTCCCTATGTGTGCTTAGATCTTTAAAACTACGCAACGGATTTTGATGCGGGTTTTGAATAGATAGAGTGGTTCAAGAGGAAGGTTTATATGTAGCACATTCCACACGTGCGAAGCGGGGGCGTGTCGCTATTATAGAATAAACGCCACAACGACACATCTTCTGGGCACGCTCGTTCCATCATAGACCTTCCATTAGATCCGAGGTCAAGAGCTGGCCCATTTCCCAATAAAAAAAGATGCAGATTACATTATATTATAGCTCCCGCAACGTAACTTGGCAAGAGCCGTTAGATGCGCAGAAGTCATTTTTTAGGTGTCTTTGTTTGTGGCTTGGGGGGCGGGGTATGAGGTAGCGTCATCCGCGCGTGTGATTGGTGCATTCAAATGCATACGTTCCGTTCGCTCCCGATTACACTTGCGGTGCACGAAACTTGTATTGTTTTTGTTATTTCTTTTTGTTACGAATTTGAGTTGTCGTTGTTTTAAATTTAGTTTTCGTTATTGTTTAAAATTAAGTTTTTGTGGTTTTAAATTTTGTTTTACTTTTAAATGCATATTTTTATTTATAACACCTAATAAATGTCACAAAGTCTTCACATTTCTTTAACTTCATTATTAAAAATAAATTATGTCAATAACCATAGAATAATGACAAGCAATAAAAGTGACCACTTTTTGTGGCACAAAGTGTACGATGCGCGAACTTTGAATTCGAATTTCGAAACCTTGCCAAGTTACGTTGCGGGAGCTATACCAGGGGTAAATCAAATAAATTACTCAGTGAAACTTCACAATATGCCTTCCGTCATAAACTACACGGAAAAACTTTCAAAGTCATAAATTATTTGGCGAAACTTCACAAAAAGCTTTCAAACTCATAAATTACTTGGTGAAACTTCACAAAAAGCTTTCAAACTCATAAATTACTTGGTGAAACTTCACAAAAAGCTTTCAAACTCATAAATTACTTGGTGAAACTTCACAAAAGCTTTCAAACTCATAAATTACTTGGTGAAACTTCACAAAAAGCTTTCAAACTCATAAATTACTTGGTGAAACTTCACAAAAAGCTTTCAAAATCATAAATTACTTAGCAAAACTTCACAGAATGCTTTCACAGCATTAAATTAGTTGGCGAGACGTTGCCCTACCTGTTTCCGCTTAGGGTATACGCTAGACGCGGCACAGTGCAGCGGCCTCTCGCCCGTGCTGACATGCTGGAAGTTCACTAACGCCTCCACGCTGCACTCTCCCGGAAGGGAGGCAGTACTTCCGCTCGTTGACGCTTGGGAACTCTGGAAATTAAGATGGCTTGTCAATATCATCAAAAACATCAACCGTCAAATATAAGGGACCCATTAAAATAGGTGGACAAAATTTCAGAAATCATTCAGACTACCAAAATAAGGACGATGGTAAAAAACATAATAAGAAAATCGCATTTAAGTACCTACTCATAAAGGATGAGCTTGTTCTAGAGTGCCGGCAATTTATTATTTTAAGTAAAAAAAAATCACTTTATTTAAGTAATGTTTTTTTTGTTTAGATATCTTTGGTTAGACTTACTGAACGATGTGTTAAAATTTGTCCACCTATTTTAATGGGACCTTATAATATAATGTGGTGCTGTTTCACAAAAAATGGGGCACTTAATATCGTGTCCTGTGTACACTTTTGTTTGTTCGCAGGAACTGATGGACGCTACCGGAAGCGACAAACTAGTAGCTCAGTTCTGGGCCGACACAATTTAGATTGCTTTCGACACGCTAAGAGGAGAAGACTTCAATTTGAAAAGATTCATGTCATCATCATCATCATTTCAGCCGAAAGACGTCCACTGCTGGACATAGGCCTCCCCAAAGTGTCGCCACATTGACCGGTCCCGTGCGTCTCGCATCCAGCGGATCCCCGCAACCTTCACCAGGTCATCGGTCCACCTAGTGGGAGGCCTTCGTAATAAAGAAGGGTATTGTATAAGTATCACTTCTTCGGTGAAGACTTCGTGAGGAAACTAGCATGTCTAAGAGATATCTCTCTACGGTATCTAAAGCCAAGGCAGAGGTCCGTGGGTGGCGCAATTACTCTGACACCAGTGGAGGTACGAACTACAGAAAAGAAAGGACAAATTTGAATTCTGTTTGTAGTAAAAAGAGGCTGTAAATTTGAGCGGTTTTTTAACCGACTTCTAAAAAAAGAAGGAGATTCTCAATTCGGATGTTTATATATATTTTTTTTATGTTTGTTCGGGCATAACTCCGTCACTTGCTAACCGATTTGAAAAATTCTTTTTTTGTTGGAAAGGGCATACGGGGAGTATGCCCTTTCCCCATATTTTTTTTATCGAAATCGGACAAGCGGTTTTTGAAAAATTAACAAAACTCAAAAAAAAAACTACATTGTCCACATTATGACCCGTGAACATGTGAACCACAAAAAAGTGAAAAATAAAAACTTTTTAACAAAAAATAAAACCGACTTAAAAAAAAAAAACAAAAAAGTGAAGAACAAATGGCAGTATAACTACAGCCACACTTGAAAATCATCGATGTCAGTTCTTACCTGATGCTGATGTCCCGAGACAGCAGTCAGCTGTTTCTTGACCCTCGCTGGCTCTGACAGTCTACACGCTTCTAGAAGACAGTGGCCTCGGTATTCAACTGAAAATATTGATACAAATAGGGAAACTTTGTTATTGCAGTTGAGGCGGAATTCACAACGGAGCCGAGGGAGTTATGGAGCCGAGAACTGCAGTAACAAATTTTACCAAGAACTTTACAAGAACAAGACATCTATATAAATAAAGAGAGAAGTCCTGACTGACTGACTCATCAACGCCCAGCCCAAACCCTTGGACCTAGAAAGCTGAAATTTTGCACAGACGTTCCCTTTATAATGTAGACAAGGAATAAGGAAGGATTTTACGAAATTCAACCCCTAAGTGATTTAAATAGGGGATGAAAGTTTGTATGGAAAATCGTCATTTTCACGCGGGCGAAGCCGCTGGCAAAAGCTAGTTTTAAATAAAAAGTGTAAGAACGTGGGCATTTGTCACTGCAAATAAAACAATTTTCAAGAATTAACATTATAGGGCAAAGAGCTCTGTGTGTAGAATAGGGATGTTAACAAAAAAAATCTAGTTAGTCCGTCAGATAGATTTCCAAAAAATATTGGACACATATTTTTTCTTTTTTCTCGTACACAAACAATGAAGACAATACAGTGCTTTGAAAACTCGTGTGACGTCATATTCTAAGACATTAGTATGACATTTCTTAGCGAGCAGTGACGACACAACCTCCCACTCAAATCTTTGACGCGCTTTATCTTCGTCAATTTTTATTGATTTGATAAAACAAAAAACACGTATCCAATATTTTTCGATAATCTAACTGACGGACTAAACAGAATTATATTTTTTTGAGTTAATCCGATCCCCTATTAACATTACAGGGCAAAGAGTTCGGTGTCTTGAATATTAGCAAAGATATATTATGAAGACACGTATTAGAAGAAAATGAAAACATCGAGTCCTTTTACAACAAAATTAAAAAACCAATAATCACCAGTTTAAAGTCAATTCAACAGAAACCAGCATCAAAACGGGAGACCATCCCTATTCACATAAAAAATCTTATTGCCAGAAGAAGTGAATTGATTCAGAAGATACACCTAACAAAAGAAGAAAAAGAAGAACGTACATACCTCTACAAAAATATCTACAAACTAATAAAACAGGAACGCACAGAACGCAGAATAAAAATAATTGAAACACACCTCGAATCAACAGGAAGTTTAAAGAAGGGTCTTAAAAACCTTAATACCACTAAGCAATGGATTCCCTGTATTAAGGATGACACAGACAAAAAAATATTATCTAGATCTGATATAATAGAAAAGGCAACAACATTCTACAAGAACTTATACTCAATAAAAGATACCAACCCAGAAATCGAAACGACTAAACAGGACTCTACTACTCTGGACAGATTCTCTATATTTGAAGTAATGAAGAAAATCGAATGTCTGAAATCCGGCAAAAGCAACGGCCCTGATGGAATCCCAAATGAAGCACTTAAACTGGGGAAAATTATACTAGCACCATACATAACCACCTTATTTAATAAGATTCTAAATGACAGAGCAATACCGAAAGAATGGGGACAATCCGACATAATTCTACTTTACAAGAAAGGAGACCCTGCTGATATTGGAAACTACAGACCAATAAGTCTACAACCAAATATATATAAATTATTTGCATCATGTCTTGAGGATCGCCTAGCAAAGTTCACAGAAAAATGTCAACCACCGGAACAAGCAGGATTCAGGAAAAACTTTTCTACAACAGATCACATTCATACTTTAAACTTGATTGTGGAGAGATATACTGAGTGTAATAGACCACTCTACCTAGCATTCATCGACTATGCCAAAGCCTTCGACTCTATATCACATACGAGCATGTGGAAAGCTCTACATGAATGCGAAGTACCATCCGAGACTATAGATCTTATAAAAGACATATACTACAAAAGCAAAAGTCGTGTAAAGTTGGAGAGACAAGGTCCTGAAATAGATATTTGTAGAGGCGTCAGACAAGGTGACCCACTATCACCAAGAATTTTTATAGCTGTGCTTCAAAGCATAATGAAAACGCTGAACTGGGAAATGAAGGGAATAAATATTAATGGAAGTAACCTTAGATTTGCAGATGACATCATACTCTTCTCTGAAACAGCATCTCAGTTACAGAAAATGATTAAAGAACTAAATGATGTAAGCACTATGATTGGCCTAGAACTAAATACTACCAAACCAAGGTCATGACGAACCACCACAGTATACCAATAAGCGTCAATAACAATATTTTAGAATATGTTCAAAATTATGTATACCTGGGACAACAAATATCTTTCTCAAAGACAAGACACGAAGATGAGGTTAAAAGACGAGTTAATATAACATGGAATAAGTACTGGAGCAATAAAGAAACTCTAAAATCAAAACTGCCTATAAAACTCAAAAAAAAGGTTATGGACTCATGTTTACTACCCTGTCTTACATACGGCTGCCAAACATGGATATATAATAAAAACACTAAAAACAAAATACAAGTATGCCAAAGAGCCATGGAAAGGAGTTTACTAAACATAAAAAGAAAAGACAGAAAAAGAAACACAGAAATAAGAGAAACAACAAAAATAATAGATGCTCTGGAACACTCTTTAAAACTAAAATGGAAATGGGCGGGTCATATTGCACGAATGGACAAGGAAAAATGGACGCAAAAAGTAACTACTTGGCAAGGACCAACAAACAAAAGGAAAAGAGGTAGACCAAAAGAAAAATGGGTGGACGAAATAATAAGAAAAGCCGGTGAAAATTGGATATCGAAAGCAAAAGACAGACAGACGTGGAGCAAAATGGAGGAGGCCTTTACCCGTTGAGGGGTCCTTAATGAATCATCTATATTATTATGAAATTTTAATTTATTTATTTAATACTTATTAAGAATTTTATATTATTGATTTTAGAAAAGAAATGAATTAATTTATCAATTATTTAATCATAATTTTTATTGTAATATTTTGTTATTTTATGCATGCACATTTGAATGATACTTTTTATATGAAATTGTTTTGAAAATTGAATTTATTTAATACTTATTAAGAAAACTATATTATTGATTATTAGGAATGATGAAATTATTATTTAGAAAAAAAAATGTTAATTTATAAATTATTCAATCATAATTTCCCTCTTGATACGTTATTTTATGCATGCACATTTAAATGATATTTTTGTAAAATTGGTAATTCATTATGGAAATAAAGAGGCTTTATTATTATTATTATTATTATGAAGACGCAAAATGACCAGATTATTAGAGTTGTCAAACTTTCAGGCTACTGACTACCTGTAACAACTGTCAAAAATTATCAAAATGACAGCCAGGACCAACGGCTTAACATGAATAACAATAATAATACATTTATTTGTCAGAATATTGTTGCTATAGGTGTTACACATGATTTGATGTCCATAATATTATATTCTGCTGTTTCCAGCGTACAAATATTTTAAAGAATAATTGTAATGAATTTATAATACAGAATAAAAATTAACATTTAAAATTTAACATTAGCTTTCCGAGGCACGGAGCAAACTCGGTATGTAATGGGCGGTCACCCATCCACAGACCGACCTAGGCAAACGCGGCTTAGTCTGAAACTCGACCGTAGCGGCAGTAATTATTAAGCCACGAGCTCTTCTACATATTTTATCACTAGCTTTTGCCAGCGGCTTCGCCCGCGTGAAAATGACGATTTTCCATACAAACTTTCATCCCCTATTTAACTCCCTTAGGGGTTGAATTTCGAAAAATCCTTCCTTATTCCTTGTCTACATTTTAAAGGGAACCTCTGTGCAAAATTTCAGCTTTCTAGGTCCAAGGGTATGGGCTGGGCGTTGATGAGTCAGTCAGTCAGTCAGGACTACTCTTCGTCTATAAGGTAACTTTGGGGCAAAGTTGCCTGAGAACAAACGAATCTTATACTTATTATTATAGTCTATGGTGAGGACAAATAGCTGATATACTTACAAGCCAATCTCTCCTGCAATTCCCTTGTGGGTGCAACGTCAAGAGCTGATTTCCCGTGGCAGTTGAGAAGCGTGGGGTCTGCTCCCTCGCTTAGAAGCAGGGAGCATACCTGTAGTGAGAATATGTGGTGTTAGGGATGGCGTAATTAATACAAAAGGGTTGGAAGAATTTTATGAAGTCTGGCAGGCCTAACTTTCACTATTTTATTTTGAAAATAGCGCCAACTCATAAAAAATCCAACATTATTCGATAGCTGGCATCAGTACAAACAAGTTTTGCTTGAGTCAAAATGTGCCAAAGTTTCCGAGATTTGAACTATCAAAGTTAAAGTCTATTCACAGATGGCATCTTTTGCACAACTTTGATTTGATTAGCCACTCTGAATATAACCCTCCTTTCGGGCTTCGCCGCAGTCTGGTAAAAACCTGTATCACTACAAACACTGAAGAGGATCCTTTCTACTTTATGGGGGACAAAGAACTTTACACCTTATTCCTCATACGGATATAACTCTATTGACATAGTGGACCGTGGTCTTTTTCTTTTTATGGGACAAGCCACTGTAACTCCTGTTAGCCAGAATCAACAGTGGCGACCACAAGAAAAGCGCCGAGACAATGAAGCTCGACGAAGTCCCAGAGAAGCGATTTAACTGTCTTGGATCCCGCAACGAAATTAATCAGAAAAGAATAGCGGAGGAGTAGGAAAAAGCATAATTTCCACTTCCCTCCATATCAGCAGGAGACAGAACAGAACAAGGCCAATAGGCACACAGGGACGTATACAACTGCGATAAGCCCAGTTGCCTAGCACCACGGATATTATTGTCATTAATATTACTGGGTCCTAAGTTGTGAGCTGTTATATTTGATTCCAATAATAGGTATGACAGTAATGCTTGAACGCACGGACCGTGGTCTGCTATCAAAGTAGACCGTGGTCTGCTACCAAAGTAGACCGTGGTCTACTCGCTATGACAGCTAACTTATCCGCACCCGCTCTTAATATTAGCTCATCACTTCGTATTCCCGAAGATAGCCGAAGACAGACGGAGACAGCCGAAGCCACGTTACCTCTAGCCGCGCCTTGCTGGCTGCCTCATGCAGCGGCGTGAAGGCCCACAGGTCCGTCGCGTTCACATCGGCGCCCGCTCGCACGAGTAGCTCCGTCACCTCGTAATGGCCGTAGGAGCATGCGTTGTGAAGGGGCACTAGGCCGCTGCAAAGAAGAAATAAGATACATGTAGCTCATGAAAAGTGCTAAGTTAAAATGGGACTGGGCAGGCCATATCGGCTGGATGGCGTAAAGCTGGGGGCCCGCATATCATTAAAGTGGAGCCCTGAGACAGCTGTCTGACTGTTAGACTGACATATACTCCTACATCATACGTAGATCTACGGTCTTCAAAAGACCTTGGTCTACTCCTGAAAAGACCTTGGCCTACTCCTGAAAAGACCGTGGTCTACTCCCAAAAAGACCGTACTCTATTCCACTCACCCTTTATCCTTAGCGTGAACATCAGCGCCCCTCTGCAGCAGTAACCTCACCGCCTTCGCCCTATTGTACCCTGCAGTCAGGTGTAGTGGAGTAGACCGTCTACCGTCACTGGCGTGGACGTTGACGTTGATTACCCCGATAAACAGTCATTGGCGCCGGAAATCTACTTAATAGACCGTGGTCTACTCTCCAAAATAATGTCTTCTACTGCTAGCATAGCCTGGCATATGCTCCTATATGAATATGAGTAATATCTAGATCTATGAGTACAAAAGACCTTGGTCTACTCCCAAAAAAACCGTGGCCTACTCTCCAAAAGACCGCTGACTACTGCAAGAATAGCCTGGTATCAGCTCCGACCAAAAGACCGTGGTCCACTCCCGAAAAAACCGTGGTCTACTCCCAAAAAGACCGTGGTCTACTCACCCTTTATCCTTAGCATGAACATCAGCGCCCCTCTGAAGCAGTAACCTGACCGCCCTCGCCCTATTGTACCCTGCGGCCAGGTGTAGCGGGGTAGACCGTCTACCGTCACTGGCGTGGACGTTTACGTTGAGGGGGGTGAGAAGGGACGCTAGACGGTCGTCTGCGCCGGAGCGGGCTGCTTCTAGGACATCTGCTGCACAGTATTCACCTGAAAGAGAGGGTTTTAGGTGATGATTCGAAATATTGCGGAATATGGGCGTGAGGAACAGTCGAACAAGCTAATAAGTATTACAGGTAGAGATTTTTATAATCCTAGTAAACTGAAAATATTGATTGCAATTTTGTTTTAATTTCGCATTAAGCGACTGATGTCAAATCGTTTGGCATCAGTCTCCAAATGTATCTGCATAATCTTAAAAGTAAATGCAAGTTAGCTGGCTGTATACTTATTAGCTTGTTCGACTGTACTAGGAGTGTTATCGTTTTATCCCTTCGAAATGACTGTAAACCCACCGGTAAAATAGCCTAAAAACAAGGGGAAAGAAGGAATACAAGATGGGTACTCACGTGGCCGTGGAGCTGTTGTTCTTATTCACTTCACCCCGTTTTAGTGTTTATTTCGCAGTGCACTACGTTAATGATAGTCTGGGACGTCCCTTGATTGATAATTATCACTTTCTTGAATGTTTCTGGAGGTTTTCACGGAGCCGGCTCGAGCCGTCGTTTTGATTCGAAGTTTTTAGCGGAAGAGTGACGATCAGTGTTGGGCGCGCTAGTGAGCCTGCGCAGGATCCGGAAATAGAGACGGGAAGGGAAATAGGGATGTGGTAACTTGTGCAAAAAGACTAAGTTACCGGTTTTGTGATGATGTGTTTTTAATACTTTAACATTATTCCCCCCCGCTGGCGAAATTTATTGAGACTGAAGAAAAAATACCAAGACTAGGTCCACCTAATGTTAAAGTTGATGTGTAAGAGTGTGATGGAATAGATAAATATTATGTTTTACATAATTATATGTTACAAAAATATAAAGACGAAATGATAATGAACATTTACCTAAATGAAAAATTTTGAAATTAGTTACCACCATCCGGGATGGGGCACAATTTAACAAGAGGTCTATTAATTACGCCTTGTCCAGTTTCGACAGTCGCAGAACGTGGTATACCATCACGACCGTGATAAAGATTCATAATTTTTCCGAAACGCCAACGCAACGGAGGTTGTTGTTCGTCCTTTATTATGACAACTTGACCAAGGCGAGCTTGATCAGTTGACCTAGTCCACTTCAGTCTTTGTGAAAGACTAGTTAAATATTCTGTATGCCATCTGGCCCAGAAGTCCTGATGCATACGTTGAACGAGTTGCCAACGCTTAAGTCTGTTAAGTTTAATGTTTGAATAATCTGGCGTTGGCAACGCTGTTAAGGGTGCTTGCGTTAAAAAATGTCCTGGTGTCAGAACTGATACATCATTAGGATCAGTGCTCAGTGAGCATAACGGCCTTGAATTGAGTACTGCTTCAACCTGTGTAAGTAAGGTGTTTAATTCCTCATATGTGAGAATTTGAGTACCTATGACTCTATACAAATGTGTCTTTACGGACTTTACACCGGCCTCCCAAAGTCCACCGAAATGTGGTGCCCCTGGAGGGTTGAATTTAAATTGAATGTATTCAGACTCACAGGCTGATTTCATCACATTGGCCAATTGTGACTCCGCACCCTTAAAGTTCGTACCACAATCAGAATGAATTACGTTGCACCTGCCACGGCGGGCGATAAATCTGCGTAATGCCGCTAAAAATGCGTCGGTGGACATATCGGAAGCTAACTCTAAATGTAGCGCTTTTGTAGCAAAGCATACAAAGAGACACAAATATGCTTTTGTAGTACGTGTGCCACGATATCTTTGCAAGGTTATATTAAATGGACCTGCGTAATCGCAACCGACGGCTTGGAATGCTTTTAATTGAGTAATACGTGCTTTTGGTAAATCTGCCATTTTAGGCTCAAATGCAATTGGCCTTGTGCGAAAACATTTATAGCAATCCGATAGGACTTGATGAATTGCTCGCCGAGGAGACAATATCCAAAAATTTTGCAATAATAAAAACTGTAATGCTTGTAAACCAGGGTGAAGATTATCATTATGTACTGATTGTATAATTAATTTAGTTAAGCGATGTTTACGTGGAAGTAGAGCTGGGTGTTTTGTTTCATAATCGAGTTCAGATCGAGAGAGCCTTCCCCCCACCCGCAAAACACCGGAATGGTCTAAAAATGGATTGAGTTTTCTAAATGATTTAGGTAAAGTTTTCCCTGCTGATAAAATTTTAATTTCATTTTGGAATTCGGAATGTTGAACATGTTTAACAAGCTTCATAAGAGCACAATGAAGTTCAGCTTGAGTTAAGTTATTTGAATATTTGGTTTTGCGTAAGGCACTGATAAATCTGTTACAATATGCTAAAATACGTTGAATTTTACGAAGTGATGAATATTTTTGAAGAAGATTATCGATGGGATCAAGATCGATTATGTTACTTAAAACTGTTGTACGCTTTTCGCATAGTACATCATTGCTTGTGACGCAAGATGATTGAATTGTATCGTTAGGCCAATGATTTTCAGATAATGATAACCACTCCGGTCCTGACCACCAGAGGGCATGACTGATGAGCTCGTCAGGTAGCAAGCCACGACTCGCACAATCAGCTGGATTTTGCTTGCCTGGTACATGTTTCCAGACAGCAGTAGGTAATTTTCGCTGTATGTTAGCAATGCGATTGCCTACGTATACTTTAAAATTTTTAGAATTAGATTTGATCCATGCCAACACGATCATGGAATCAGACCATGCATATATGCCGTCTATGTTTAGTATGTTAGAAAATAAGTTAATAATATAATGCATAAGGTCTGCTAACAAAGAAGCGCCACACAATTCCAGTCTTGGCAGCGTTCTACGCTTTATTGGTGCCACCCGCGATCGTGCACTTACAAGACAGACTTGATGATGATTTTGATTTACATTGGAACGAAGATATACTACTGCCGCATAGCCAGCCTCACTGGCATCACAGAAACCATGAATTTGATAGCTTGATGCGTGAGCGTGAGTAATACGTCTCGGAATGTGAAGGTTTTGTAAATTGGATAACTGGCTAGTGTACTTCGTCCAAGTTAGGTGAATATCATCGGGTACTGGTTCATCCCATGACGTTCCTAGTAACCACAAACGTTGAATAAGAAATTTTGCTAAAAAGGTTAACGGTGTGAGAAGACCAATGGGGTCATAGATGCGAGCAAGCTCTGATAGCATTGTTCGTTTGGTACAATCGCGTGGAATTTGATTAACTTGATAATTAAAAACGTCTTTATGAGCGTTCCAGGCAAGCCCGAGAACCTTGACAAAGAGAGTGTCACTGTCGAACGTCAAATCTGGAACCAATTTATGTTCTTCTGGTATATTTTGCAGTACAGCCACATGATTACTTGACCACTTTCTGAGCTCAAAACCACCAGCAGCCATAATTTCGGTCAATTCTTGCTGTAGCTGAATTGCCTGCTCTACGGTGTTACAGCCAGTGACTACATCATCCACGTAGAGATCTTTTTGCAGAACCTTAGCTGCGGTTGGATAAGACTCTTGTTCGTCTTGAGCCAGTTGATGCATAGTGCGGATGGCCAGAAATGGTGCCGATGAGACTCCGAAGGTCACGCGATTGATCCTAAACTCTTGAATAGGTTCTTCAGGTGAAAACCTGAAGAGAATACGCTGATAATCCCTATGCTCTTGGGTAACGATAATTCGGCGGTACATTTGACGTACATCCGCTGATAAGACGATAGCGTGAAGACGGAACCGTAAAATAATATTTGTGATATCTGCTTGCAACTTACAACCAGTTAAAAGAGTGTCATTGAGTGATATTCCAAGTTTATCCTTGGCCGAGGCATCGTATACAACTCTCAACCGAGTGGAAACACTGCTAGGCTTTACTACCGCATGATGTGGAATATAGTACGCGGTAGGAGACTGACACTCGTCAGATGAAACGCGTTCCATCTGATTACTTGTTAAATATTCCATGATATGTGCTTTATATTCGTTCCCAAATGAAGGGTTTTGAAGCAGGCGCTTTTCCAGCTGCTTAAAACGCCGAAGCGCTGTATTATATGAATCGCTAAAAATTGGAAGAGATTGATCTCGAAATGGCAACTGAACGATATAACGACCGTCGGCATCACGTTTATGCGTTGCCTTATAAATGTCCTCACACCGAACATCGTCTGCGGAGGCTGCTTGATTAACTTTTGATTCTGTAGGTACATGATCTATGTCCCAAAACTTCTGGACAGCAATGTCCAAGTTAGCATCCAGTGATACATGATTGACAGATGCTGGAGGAGATTCAACACTGGGATCAGCTGCTTTGGTCCTACCCATGAGAATAAATCCAAACACTGTGTTAATGGCTGTTGCCAAATGACTGCCACCATCAACTTTGCCTGGTAACAAAATCTGGGGAAATATCTCTCCACCAATTAAGAGATCGATGGGACGAGACTGATGAAAATCTGGATCTGCCAGCTTAAGATTTCCTATATGTTGAAAATCATTGAGATTGATTGAATGTGTGGGCATATTACCACAAATTTTATCCAATACTACTGCATCCATACTAAAAGATATTTCTGAATTGCCTAATGGGCAGAGTTCAAGGAAAACTCGACTACTTGAATTAGTAGGAACATCACCAATACCAGACATCGGTGTGTTGCATTTATAACGAGTCAGACCAAGGCGACGAGCGCAAGCACTGCTCATGATATGACTCTGACTACCAGGATCTAGCAAAGCACGAATCTTCTGATAAGTGTTGCTACCATCCTTGACCATGACTTGAGCTGTGGCAAGTAAAACAAAGGTGGGAGCCAAGCCTCGTGATATATTGGATAATGTAGTAACAGGGGTAAGAACCTGCTTTTCAGCGCTATCTGCAATAGTCTGATTTGTTGTAGTCATGTGGACTTGTGAGGAAGTTTGTTGATTAACATTAGTCAATGATTCCTTAGGAAAATGCAATAAAGTATTATGACGTTGATTACAACTTTTGCATGAACGGGTTGAAAAACATTTAGAAGTGCTATGGTTGGCACGTAAACAATTTAAACAAAGATTATGTTGTCTAGCAAGTTGAGCCCTTTCTTGTGGCGTTTTAGACATGAAATTATTACAATTAATAAGAGAATGATTTTCTTTACAAATTATGCATTCGATGTTAGGCGTTTGAGCTACCAGCGAAGAGGTTTTATTTATAGAATATGATTTGGTTTGATTGTTATTTCTTTGACTATTGGGAGCTGATGATAACGTTGGTACATTTGTTAGGCATGCTCGCTCTAATGCACTGCATCTATCTCCTAAAAATGTTTGAAGCTGACTAAATTGTGGGATATCACTGTCTATACAAGAAAGCTCAAAAGCTTCACGAGATTGTTTGTCAATTTTAGTTAAAAGAGAATGAAATAAAACAAAATCCCATTTAGAAGTGGGCAACCCTAAAGAGTCCAACATTGAAAGGTTCTCAGCATAACTATCTAAGAGAGTACGCAAACTCTGCACTGATGCTGTACTAATAGATTTCAAATTACAAATTTGTTCCCAACATAAGAAAGCCAAAAACCTCTTGTTGGTATAACGCTTGCTCAGTGCTTCATAAGCACTTGTATAATTAGCATCTGAAATAGGATATGCTCTAATTAAGTTTATTGGTTCCCCAGAAAGGGAAGTGACAAGATATTGAAACTTTTCAACATTACTTAAATCTGTCCGACTATGGACTAAAGTATTAAATAAGTCAATGTAACCCGGAAAGTCTTTTAATTGACCAGAGAAAGTAGGCAGCTTTATTGGTGGCAATTTAGCCAGGTTTTTGTGTTCATTTTTGTGGTTACATGATGATGTTGAAGGTTTAACCTCAATTAAGTTTTCAGGAAGAAGTGTCCGTTTAGTTTCAAGAATTTCAAAGTACATGTCATCTGCCTGTTCCTGATATGTGGTTTGTTTGTGAATGCAGTCCTCTTTTCCAAGGCCGCTATACTCACTTATGAGTTTGATGTGAGCATCATTAAACGCATCCATAACGGATTCCAACCGTGAACACCATGTTTCAAAACGTGGTAGAATACTGGAGTCATTTTGACATTTGCGAGCACAGGTAACAGCATCTGATAATCTTTTAAAGGCTATATTGCGTTTAGACTCATGGTGAGCCGCCATTGCTTCACTCATGATTGAAATTGAAATTCAGAAGATTAATTTAAATTAAATTAAGTACAATGTATTTTTTAAATTACTTGAGTATAGTTAAATGCTACTATTCTATCCTGAACCCGGTATCTAATCCATAAATTACTTCAAAGTATTAAAAATTAAAACAATTTGACATTAATTTGTAACAACAACAAACAGTAGACAATATTTTTCATGAAACTACCATAAAATCTATGGAAGCATTTTTGATTAATGGTATTAATATGCTTTTAGAGCTGGTATCACTCTATCAGAACAGGTAGGTAGGGTAGGTACACAAGGAGATTATGAGACCTCACCTATTCTGAGAAGTAAGAATGTCGAAGGACCATATTTAAGATGAAATACGAATTACTTACGGATAAAAGTATTTCTGAGAATTATTAATATTAAATAAAAAGTTAAAACGCTTGTTATGTTAACAATGAATGAACCTAAACGCTGTATGTTACGTTTAGATCGCCTTTATGAACCTAAAACGCTGTATGTTACGTTTTATAGGTCGCTATGTATGATTTCACTATCCAAATGTTGCATGTTACATCAAAATAGTATTGACAATCCGTTCGAATTATGAATCCGCGGCACGAAAACGAGACGACGACGCGGACTGAACTAGTCGAAACTGGTTAGGAAAGTTTGATTTGAAATGAGTTTGATTTTACTCCGAAAACACTTGAATGTATGATGTAGTGATAAGTGATAAATAAATATGATGAGACAGTAATGAGATACTTAATGAAATAAGATACCTATTTTTTGGAAAAAAGATGGACGCCAGTCGTAGTACAAACGAAAACTATTTTAATAGGAACATGTATGAAATCCGGCTGAAGGCCCAAATAATGTTATCGTTTTATCCCTTCGAAATGACTGTAAACCCACCGGTAAAATAGCCTAAAAACAAGGGGAAAGAAGGAATACAAGATGGGTACTCACGTGGCCGTGGAGCTGTTGTTCTTATTCACTTCACCCCGTTTTAGTGTTTATTTCGCAGTGCACTACGTTAATGATAGTCTGGGACGTCCCTTGATTGATAATTATCACTTTCTTGAATGTTTCTGGAGGTTTTCACGGAGCCGGCTCGAGCCGTCGTTTTGATTCGAAGTTTTTAGCGGAAGAGTGACGATCAGTGTTGGGCGCGCTAGTGAGCCTGCGCAGGATCCGGAAATAGAGACGGGAAGGGAAATAGGGATGTGGTAACTTGTGCAAAAAGACTAAGTTACCGGTTTTGTGATGATGTGTTTTTAATACTTTAACAAGGAGTAATATGTTTTTTTAAGGAATGAGGCGTGATGCCTCCTCCATGCCACGTAGAATCGACCTTTTCCCATTATAATAAAGTTTATTTTGGAAAGATTGTCGATCAACATATTTCGTTTGCTGCCTAATACTCTTTCATTGTTCTGTTGCAATGTCACGACATATAATATCACGCTTGTAATCTCCGAAGTGATAGTCAGCTGTGTAATTATTGTACACCCACAATAAAACCACCATATTAATACCCTAGTTATATCTCAGTCCCATTTAACAGGCCTATTGCCATCAACCCGATAAAAATTCTAACTCTCAGTTGCAACTGAAGAAATCTAGATTGCATTTTTTTTTAATTCTTTTTACTTAAACTAATGCAAATGATATTACTTTGTATATGTAGGCCAAGGTATTTATCTATAGAAGAAACCCCTTTTTCCCCTTACCTGTTAACACAGGCCTGGTAGCAGAGTCGGCTAGGTCGAGCGGGGTCTTTCCTTCTGTGTTGCGGATGTTAGGGTCAGCTCCGTGTTGTAGTAATGCTGAGGACAATACGACGTGTTACTTAATATAATTCAGTCTATTTCATCACTGTATTCCCCGAAGGTTAAGATAGACATGTACCCCCTTATTAATAAAAAAAAGTTAAGCCTGCTTAAACTTACGCTTGGTTTATCTCGCATGCCGTCCCTTTCTTTTGAATATTTTTGAAGTGAGACGGCATGCGCGATAAACCAAGCGTAAGTTTAAGCAGGCTTAACTTTTTTTTATTAATAAGGCCGGTAGATAATAAACAGGGTGGAAAGGACACCGGGCCGAAAATGGTTCATCATCAGCCTATAATGTTCCCACTGCAGGGACTCAGGCCTCCTCTCTAGGAGAGGGATGGGCTATAATCCACCACGCGGGCCCAGTGCGGATTGGCAGATGTCACATGTCTTCGAATTTTTTGGTTCTAAGACATGCCGGTTTCCTCACGATGTTTTCCTTCACCGTTTTGAGAGCAGTGGTGATGAAATAAATTACACAAAGTAATGCGCCTGCCTGGGTTCGAACCCACGACCTACTGTTCATAAGTCGGGGCCGACACCACTGGGCCACCGCTGCTCTTCTCACCGAAAATGGTTATCACGTAGGTACTAACTACCTATACCGACATCGCATTTTTTTAAATCTTCTGTTGTTTTTCGTACACATCAGTTTTGTAGGAAAAAGTTGTCTTGTTTGTGTACTAGAATATGTGGTAACTATTTGCGAGTCGATGTTTCCACCCTTTAAATTATCATGCTTGTCAAACATTTTAAACTTTTTAGAAAAAAATAATGGTTGTACATCGTTATCATTAGCACGGTGTATGTCTACAGTTGTCCCGTGCCAGTTCCCAAAAAAGCTTTCACGATGTCCGCATGTCCGAACAAGCTGGCGTCTTGCAACGATTACCATCTTTAGGCACTTAGAAACCATACCTGGCAAATTCCGAAGTAAGGAACCTTTCCCTCACTTACATATACAATGATGTTAGACCCTAGTCTTCCGTTCGTCTTTAAAAGATCATTGTATACCCCTTAAGTCCTAGTCTTCTAAAAAAAAAGAAACTTGTCTGCTCCAGAAAAGACCGAAGTCTACTCCCCAAAAATACGTTGTCTATTCCCTCATCTCAGTCGGCTGTCTCATTGCAGTAGATCGCTATCTATTTCTGCCAGTTTACTGTTTTAAAGAAGTCTTTCCCACTCACCTATACAAACATCCACCTTCCCTTTAGCAGCAGCCTCATGCAGTGGAGTATATCCCCAGTTGTCTCTCGCCGCGGGAGCTGCCCCAGCCCCCAATAGAGCCCTCACCACATCCGCATGCCCGAATGAGCAGGCATTGTGTAAAGGTTGGAGACCACCGTCGTCTCGCGCTTGAAGTGCCGCCCCGGCTGCTATCAAGATTTCCACTACTTCCCTGCGTCCGTATCCTGGAAAGATGAAGAAACGTTTTTAGGAGAATGTTCAAAGAGTGAAGTGCTGAAGGGATAGAAGTAAATGATGGGTTGACGTCTGCCAGGGGAGAATGGAATAAGAAAACGTGTTGCGCCGACCCTAAGAAGAATGGGGCAAGGGCAGGAAGATGATGTTCAAAGAAGAGCCTCGTTGGTCGAGTGATCGCAAACGCTGAGGTTGATCAGGATTGAGGATTGGGGTTTGATTCCTAACGCCCGAATACTTGAACGTCACTCAATTTTAAGTTGCACTTAAATCTCGTGCTGTCTTTGTTACTTTAACGCAGAGTGACAGAGATAGCACGAGTTTTGAGGGCTACTTATAATTGAGTGACGTTCGAGTATTCGGGCGTAAGTAGGTTAGTTTTATTAGGATTTTTTTTTGTTTTAGTCTGTTCTGTCCCAGAAAGTGGTGGCGAAACGATCTGGACGCGCACCACAAGGGCTGCTTCGAGGTGGCGCAGGAAAAGAGCAGCTTGGAAGGAATTGGGGGAGGTCTTTGCCCAGCTGTGGGACAGTACAGGCTTAACGTACTTTCCGAGGCACGAACGAAGCTTGGTATGTAATGGGTGGGCACCCATCAACAGACCAACCTAAACAAGTGCGGCTTAACCTGAAGATCGTTCGGATCGGATGTATGAGTAAAAAAGGTTTAGATTTATTTCTAGCCTACAAGGTGTTACAATCTACAATATTCTCTCAAAATAAAAAGAAATCGCATATTACAAGGACAAGGTCAAATTATTTAGATCTTAAACAAAAGAGTCTGAACATTGCTTAGATTGAATTATAGATAACATATTATTGTTTTAGCTATATTTTTGGTGAAGACCTTCAAGGTGGTTTTATGAAGAGGTAGGCAGGGACAAGCTAGTAATTCATATGTCAGTATAAATATTCTTTGATATAGTCAATTTGGACCCCTCGGGCCTGCGGGTTGTTCGAAAGAGATACCGCGGCCTCGGCACAAGGGCTAAGAAGGAACATGGGTGGTTTTTAGTTAGTAGAAGTCTGACACTCCCTTCCGCTCTACCCGGGCGGGAGGGGTTATTTGATGATTTCCAAAACACAAAAAAAAAAATTGGGGTCAATTTGAATAGACTTTTGATTTTAATTTTGACAATACTTGAGGTTTGTAAACAAGGCGTAGTATTATGATAATTATATGTTTCTATATTTAAATTAACATTAGATGTAATATAATTTGCATGCCTATTTATTAATTAATAATATGTATTTAGTCAAACAATTATGTAACTCTGTGTTATACATTTTTTAGCACTAAATGTATAATATGAATGTTTTCTTCATCAATATCTGCATTTTTTATGTAATAATAAGTTGGCAAAGAAAACGATTAAAAAAAATCACAGTTAACCTAGCTTAGCTCGTATTTTGACTAAAGACAGAAATTTTTAATCTGCTCAATGCCTTTTCCCAACTTTAATGGGGTCGGCTTTCAGTCTTACCGGATGCAGCTGAATTCTAGTATTTCACAAGGAGTGACTGCCTATCTGACCCCCTCAAAACAGTTAGTAATGGATTATATGGTACCCTTTGATAAGACTGGTTCTTAGACTTTCGTGCCACGACTGTCAAACATCTGCAATTGACTGCCGGGAACAACGGCTTAACGTGCTTTCCGAGTCATAAAGGAAACTCGTTAAGTTATGAGTGCAGGTCACCCATTCACGAACCAACCTAGGCAAGCGCCGCTTAACCTAAAGATCGACCCGAGCGGCTGTAATCATTTAGCCACGAGCATTATACAATACGGCACGGTTGGCGCAGTGGCTAAGCGGTTGGACTGCTGCGCTGCGTGTCGCGGGTACGATCCCCGCACGAAACAAATATCTGTATGGCCAACAGATAGTTGTTTCGGGTCTGGGTGTGTTTGTGCATGTGAGTTTAATGTTTGTGAACGCACCCACGATACAGGAGAAATTCCTAGTGTGGGGCAAAGTTTAAAAAAAAAAAAATACAACCATGATAATATTCCCATATCTTTCTTGCACTTAAATTTGACAATAAATCTATCTGTCCAGCCTTTTTCCAATTTATTTGCTATGCTAAGTATTTCACATAATAGCGACAGCCTATTGACCTCCAAACCTAGTTTCTTTTTTTATTAATAAAAAACGTTGCCTCACTCTAGCAATTTCACCTGTATTGTGGATATGTTTACAAACATTTAGACTCACATACACAAATAGCTAGACCCGGATCACTAAGTGCATGTTTATACGTACAGGCGGGGCGTCGCGCGGCGCGTGCTGCGTTTTTAATTCAAACACATGGCGATGTATGAAAAAGTTAACGATTTCAATCGTTGATTTTACGAGAAGCTATTTTCGCACGTTAGTTTAAAATGCAGCGTTTGTTGCGGTGGACCCGTCTCTCAGTAAATTAATAAAAAAGCACGAGACAAGCCCTCTGCACGCGCCGCGCGACGCCAAGCGTCTCCGTAAACGGGCCCTAACTGTAGGTTCATACAAATATTAGTTCCGTACAGGAATCAAACCGGCGACACGTAGCACAGCAGCCAATCGCGCAGCCACTGCACAAACCGTGCCGTCATTGTGGAACACAATACCCCTTGGCAAGACTGTTTCTCACACTTTCGGGTTTCTGATTACCTGTTACAACTGTATAACATTTACGAATGACAGCCAGGAGAAACGGCGTGCTTCGCACACGGAGAGGACTCTGTATGTAATATATGGATCAGCCGATCTTGGGACCAACCTCAGTAAGTCTTGCATAACCTTTAGGACTGACCTATGCGTCTAATATTATTTTTAAACTAGCTGTTGCCCGCAACCTTTGTTCGTGTGAAGTTATACGTTAAATTATTTATTTAATTCCGTTTTGAATTGGATTTTGTTTTCAATTTAGAGGTTTATTTATTTCACAGAACCTTCATTTTTTATTCTAAAATCTAAAATAAAAGAAGCCTTAGTAACTTTTTATATCAGCTGAAACAAACAGTGATCGCGCCAGGACTCAGCCGAACCTTATCTCGGGCCCATGGGAGACAGGTCTCAGAACAGCCGCCGTCCTAACGGGATCAAATAGACGCGATACGCGCCTCCGAACAATATTACAATTTCTGAACTTACAGCTACCCTTACCTCATTTCTTCGAGCCGGTCTCACTTCCTTGACCCCTCGCAAGTTGTGTAACTGTGTATGTGTATAATGAGTGTATATGACCTTGCGATGGTTTGCTGGTAGTTCCGGACGATTCTTCCACGTCGCTGCAAGCCACGCCGTTAACGCGAGCCACCACACTCACTCCGTATTAGTCTAACCACAAAAGCCTCGGTGCTTTCCCAATAGCACTCCCGTGACAAGGCAAACCAATGATATTATCAATAACCCGTTCGACGTTCACAGCGTCGCTAACCGTACTGCTTAACTAGTATAATTGGGTGCCGCGAAATGACTCCACAAGTCGATTTAATCAATGCGCGTGCACTTTCACCCGTGATTCTATGGCTACTATAATACTCGTCCGACGCCCAGCACGTCTCAATACGAACTACTATTCACGCCGAGCCCAGCGCTCGACATCTACCTCCGCCCCTTCGCCTCTGTCGCACCGAGGCGGAGAAAATCAAAAATCTGAAGGTAGATTATAAACAATCACCCCCCCCGGACCGACCCGTTGTCGGTCCGCTCAAACTCCCGGGAGTCGAGATAAAGTTGAAACTGCCCGTCTAAGGATCGAGTCCCTCACCTGGACGTCTGCGATCCTTGGAAACCCATCCTTGCCCGTAATCAGGTTAACAATGCGCCCCCGTCGCCAACACAACGGTGATAGGTTAGCATCCTTAACCAGAACGAGGTCTCCAACGCAGGGTGGGGTCGTCCTGTCCGTCCACTTAACGCGTTGCTGTAGAATATGCAAATACTCCAGCGACCATCGCTTCCAAAAATTTTGGCTCATTTGCCGTAACATCTGATACCGTGACAACCGGTACAACTTGACATCAGTATACGGATATTCCGGCAAGGCGTTAAGTGGTTGGCCAATCAAAAAATGACCTGGGGTCATGGCCTCAAGGTCATTCGGGTCAGCGCTCAACGGGCACAAAGGTCGCGAGTTTAAGACCGCCTCAATTCTGCAAAACACCGTTGACAACTCCTCAAAGGTGAGAATCGTTGAGCCGATGACCCGATACAAGTGAGTCTTGGAAGACTTGACTACTGCCTCGAAAATTCCACCCCAGTGGGGGCATCCAGGTGGACTAAAATACCACGAAATGCCCCGACTGGCGAGGCCCGTGCCAATCTCTCGCTCATTCTGACTTAAAAACAATACAATTTTCTTTAAGCACCGGTCGGCGCCCTTGAAGTTGGTACCACAGTCCGACCGAATCAGTGACGGTACTCCCCGTCTAGAAACAAATCGATCTAACGCCGCCAGAAAGGCCTCCGTAGAGAGATCATCCCAACCTAGTTGAGCCAACCAAAGCTTCTGAATGAAGCACTTTCCCATGAACGTGACCGGCGCGATCCAACCGGTTGGATCGAACGTTCGTGCGATAGTCGAAAGGACCGATCGCTTGGTCCAGGTCTTCGACAGCAACTCGGCCTCACAACTGTATGTGAAGGCATCCTGACTCGGTCGATACTGGACCCCTAAAATGGCCAACGCATGAAGATTCTCCGAATCCTCAAACAAATGCGGGTCTTGTTGATACTCAGTTGGCAGTCCTGCCAGTACCTCTGGGCAGTTCGACAGCCATTTCCTGAGTTCATAGCCACCGGAGGCCATGAGCGCCACCAATTCATCCCTTAAGATGAGCGCCTGCTCAATACAGTCTGAGCCCGTACAAATGTCGTCTACATAGACGTCCCTATCAATGACAGCAGCCGCGCGGGGAAAGCGGAGCCGTTCTTGATCAGCCAGTTCTCGTAGCGTACGCATGGCTACATATGGGCTGGGCTTTAATCCGTACGTGTTTGTGTTGAGCTCGTACGTGACCATCGGTTCTTCTGGGCTCTCTTGCCACAATATCAGCTGGAACCGACGGTCGTCTGGATGAATCTCAGTTTGACGAAACATCATCCGTACGTCCGTAACGAAGACAACCTGGTGTCTCCTGAAGTCCGTGAGAATGTCTGCAATGTCTCTGGTCAGCTTAGGACCCGCATGGAGACATTGATTCAGGGACACCCCGCTAGACGTCTCCGCGCTCCTGTCGAACACGACCCTAATCTTTGAGTCAGGTGTCTTCAAAACAGCATGATGAGGCAACACATAATGCTCCTCATGACGATAGTCAACCCTGGACACCGACATGTGACCCAACGTCAGGTATTCGCGCATGAACTCCACATACTTCTGTCGGAAGTTGGAGTCCCGCTTCATGCGCCTTTCCATTGCCACTAACCGCTTTTCTGCCAGACTCCATGAGCTCCCCAGCGGAGGTCGAGTTGACAGAAATGGCAACCTTGTCATAAATCTACCCGATGGGAGGCGCACCGTGTTACATCGATAGAATGTTTCGCACTCCTCATCACGTGGGTTATTTCTAAGAGCGGTGGGTGGCTCTTCCGTTGCCCAGAACCGTTGCAGGACGTCGGATAACACGCTGCCATAATATATGGAGCTATAATCCGTTGAGTGCTGTGGTTCCCGTACTGGGCCCAATAACGCGTAACCACCTGCGGTACGCATGGCCACAACCCCGTTTGGTTGCAGCTCCCGTTTGCCGCTTCGGAGCAGCTTCCCGAGGACGTCAGACCCAAGCAAGACGTCCACCCGTCCGGGGATCGCGAAGTGGGGATCGGCTAACTCCAATCCATTGGTCAACCCTTTTACCGCAGACGGTAACCGAGTCTGAGGGAGGACCCCTACCACTTCGTCCAAAACGATCGCCGTGGCATTCACCCGCGTGACCGATGCCGTGTCACCCATCTCGAACAGGAATGTCGTCTGACCCCTGAGGTGAGGCACCCGATTGCCACCTATACCTACGGCGCCATCCCGTGATGGCTCTAATGTAAGGCCCAGCTTTTTCACTAAACAGCTGGACACAATACAACCTTGTGCCCCTGAATCTAACAGTGCTCGCACGTGCACCGGCTGTCCGTCAGTACCCCTGACAGTAATCCTAGCCGTCGGTAATAATACCGTTACTGTCGGGGTGGGCACCACTGACGAACAGGCTGCTAGTTGCTAATAGGAGGCACCTCCCTCCTCCCCTGCCGGAGGGGGAGTAAATACTGTCCCAGTATACGGGTCCCAACCCGGGTAGTAACCCTCCCGACCCATCGGTGACATCCGTGCCGGTCGGAAGTAGCCTACTGGCATCCTTCCGAACGGTGGCGGGCGCGCCGTCAGCCGAGGGCGTTCTGCGAGAGGCGGGGAGAAGCGACTACTCGGGGGTGGCAACATGCCCCCCAACGCATTCGAGTACGCCGCGTAACCCGTCTGTACTACCTCCGGGCCCCTGCCCGAGTCTCGGTGCCTATCCCCCCCCCGCGGGGAAGACGACGGTATCGGGTTGTGCTCTGGATCAGCCCTTGGCCCACCCCCCCGAGGGGGCGGCGACCGCTGATTCCTGGCCGACCCACCCCCCCTAGGGGGGGGTGACCGACCACCCGAATCTGGCTTAGGAGAGGGGGGGTGACCTCCCGGCGAGGCTCCGTGCACCTCCCTACTCTCCGCCAGGCATAGCAACTCGTGATGGGCTCCTCCGCAGGTTCCACAGTTAGTGGTCCTGTGGCACTCACGTACAAAGTGAGTCCCCAAGCAGCGGAAGCACAAATAGCGCTGCTTGACCACCCCTCTTCGTCTATGCACCCGCTGCGCCTTAAAGTCCGCGCATGCGGCGAGACCGTGCCCTTCCTTCCGACAGAAGGCGCACACTTCCGATTGGAGGGCGTGGTATTTCTTCCCCCCCCGACGGGGCTCAACCGGCTTGGGCCCGCTCGTACGTCGGGTTGACGGAGGAGGGTGCGACGTGGATGCCCCTTGGCAATCCGCCCGCCGGCACTCGCCTTCTAAAAACACCCTCAAGTCATCGTAACTTGGGAGGTGGTCCGTCGATTCGCCACCATGTGACTGCTCAAAGCGCGCCACCACGTCGATCGGCAACTTCCGTAAAACCCTATTGACGATGATATATTTATTGTCCCCTAACGACAACTTAAGTCGATCTAACGTGTTCACCGCAACCGTGACCGGATTAAGGATTTTCGCCCTTATTTCGTACACGTTAGACACCTTCGGGATTTCAAAAATCTTATCGATGAGGCCATCAACTATTAATCGCCGATTATCATATCGGTCGATTAATAGGCCCCATGCCGTCTCATAACTGGCGTCCGTAATCTCCAGGTGGGTCAAGATGTCGTGCGGCTCACCGTTAAGCCTACCCATTAATTGAGCCATCTTGTAGGCGGGCGAGAGATCCGTACGCGAATGCACGACACTATTAAAAATATCGCGGAATCGCGGCCAATCGGCATACTCGCCGCTAAACTCGGGTACATGTACTGGTGGCAACGGCGCCTGAATTCCTACGCCTGCTGGCCGACATGATTCCCTGACGTCACCCATGCGCGATCGCTCAATGTCGGCCGCCGCCTGGATTATGCTCATGGACATTTCCCCACACTGGTCCACATTGCCCCGTACCACCTGAGCATCCTTGTCCACCGACGACAGATCCGTCGATTCGAGACATGCTAAATACTCAGCGTGACACTTTAACACGGCGTCATATCGTTCGTCAACTTGCCGAGCGCGTGACAATAACGCATCTTCACGATCGGTGCGACCTACCAACGTAACAACCGATGAAAACCATCTCAATTCAGCTTCGATTCTGGCTGCGATAGTTTTCGTTACTGACGGAGCCATAGTACCAACTTCAATACGCGATTATGCAATAATAAATAACAATAACCAAAAAAAAAATAACAATTATTGTATCCGGAACTAACAATAATAATATATTCGTTGAGTGAATAAATCTACGACGCTATGCCAACTCTTGAACTTATTCCTCTACGTGCTCTAGAGGTTATTCCTCTATGTCTCAAATGTTGACAATCATAACACGATTTGTGATGAGGTTATATTTGTGCGTAACCGAACGTAAATAACAAATTATTTTATCAACGAATATTCACATTCCATGTACTTATTATTAATAACGCCAAACTCAACTTGAGGCGTACACTGGTATGTAGGTCAATGTACTACTACCTACAAGTTGAATTTGTACATGAACACAATTTTTACAAAGTAAATTGGTACCAAGTACCTACTAATTTTTACAAAGTGGGTTTAAATAAACCACGCTCTGCTACCAGATTTTGATCGCGCCAGGACTCAGCCGAACCTTATCTCGGGCCCATGGGAGACAGGTCTCAGAACAGCCGCCGTCCTAACGGGATCAAATAGACGCGATACGCGCCTCCGAACAATATTACAATTTCTGAACTTACAGCTACCCTTACCTCATTTCTTCGAGCCGGTCTCACTTCCTTGACCCCTCGCAAGTTGTGTAACTGTGTATGTGTATAATGAGTGTATATGACCTTGCGATGGTTTGCTGGTAGTTCCGGACGATTCTTCCACGTCGCTGCAAGCCACGCCGTTAACGCGAGCCACCACACTCACTCCGTATTAGTCTAACCACAAAAGCCTCGGTGCTTTCCCAATAGCACTCCCGTGACAAGGCAAACCAATGATATTATCAATAACCCGTTCGACGTTCACAGCGTCGCTAACCGTACTGCTTAACTAGTATAATTGGGTGCCGCGAAATGACTCCACAAGTCGATTTAATCAATGCGCGTGCACTTTCACCCGTGATTCTATGGCTACTATAATACTCGTCCGACGCCCAGCACGTCTCAATACGAACTACTATTCACGCCGAGCCCAGCGCTCGACATCTACCTCCGCCCCTTCGCCTCTGTCGCACCGAGGCGGAGAAAATCAAAAATCTGAAGGTAGATTATAAACAAACAGGGTGTACTGTTCACCCCTGCCATAGCTTTCACCGGTATAGGGGGTGCCCGCCGGGGCTGCGGGTTTTTGGAAAGGGATACTCGTACTGTGACCCCGGACATAAAGGGCTAACAAGGAATATGGGTGGTTCTTAGTCAGTAGAAGTCTGACACTCCCTTCCCCTGCACCCAGAGCGGGAGGAGTAATATGATGATTTTCAACACTCCAAAAAAAAAGGGTATAGTGGGTGTGGTGACATATTATGTCTGCATTAAAAATACTGCCTTGTCACATGGTATATTTATCAGATACCAATATTATCGTCAATTCAATTTAAACACACTTGCACAAATACAGAGAAAGATGAGTCATGACGACTTCATAATTAGTATTGTTCAATCAGTAATAGTATACATTGTAATAGAAAGTGAATCTCTTTGTCAGTCGGAACATCACGCCTGTAGGCCGTGAAAGGCCACGCAGAGTCACATATTCACATTTGGACAGTTATTTAATATACATAATATCACACCTTTACAGGCTAAAAAAAAGGGTTAGGCAAGACAGGTGTACCTGATAGTGCTTCTACCTTTGCCAGTTATGTTTCAATAGGGGGCGAGCCTATTGCCATCAACCAAGCACAATAACAGGCTCTGAGACTGCTACAGGGAAATTCTTGGTTGAAAAACCTAATAACATTTCTCTCGACCCGAGAATTGAACCCAGAACCGCATGCTCAGCAGTCTCTCTTGCAATCATTAGACCAATCAAGTAGATTTTAATTTTAATAAGTAAATTTTATTTTTTTATTTTTTAAACGTTGCCCCACACTAGGAATTTCTCCTGAATCGTGGGTGCGTTTACAAACATTGAAACTCACATACACAAACACGCCCAGACCCGAAACAACTATCTGTAGGCCATACAAATACTTGTTCCGTGCGGGGATCGAACCCGCGACACGACATATTCTATAATGTACACTTAGCTTTAGTCATAGTCACACTACTTTTGTATGATTCATTAATCTACACACATTGCTAGTGAAAGTGAATCTATTAAAATAGAAGACAAGTCACTGTTAGTTATTGGCAGTTAAGTCATAATTTGGTTTCTAGAAGCGATTAAATTAACTATAAAATATCATAGCTGAATAAGTTTCTTTATTATCAAGCTTCATCACTACACATTATAAAACAAAATTCTCCGCTGCGTCTGTCTGTTAGCAATAAACTCAAAAATTACTGCACTGATTTTCATGCTGTTTTCACCAATGAATACAGTGGTTCTCGAGGGATATTAAAACCCGTATATACTTAATTCGACGCGGGCAAAGCCACGCGCATCAGCTAGTCACTGATAAATCTTTACAAAAGCAAGAGTTATGGTTTTAAAATTCTTGACATCATACGGCTCAAATAGCAGGGATTTCACTTTTTTTTTTTTAATTTTCGATTGTCTGAAGACGGCCTGTTGTAAACGAGGCATGCCCAAGAAACGGGGGTGTGATAATCTGGACTCATTCTTAATGGATTGATTGAGAAAGTAAATAGTAAACAAAATTAGACAACGATGGGGGAGGTCTTTGTTCAACAGTGGGTCAAAGTAGGCTGACATAACAAAAAATTGATTTTGGAAGAGAAATAAAAAAAAACTTAAGAGTTGATGGTCTGAGACAAAAACTATGAATATATTATAGTTTTGAACTAGTTCTCGGCTGATTTATGAAACAACAAAATATAAATTGATTACATAATAGTTTCTACAAACCACTTTGGTACCTTACAATAAATTCGTTAGAAATGTATTGAAACCTTTGTGTTACAAAACTTCTAATCAAATCATTGCTACATACCAAATGATTACAGGCAGTTATAAGTAAAACCACCTCTTTTTTTGAAGTCAGTTATGTTTTTTTTAAGACTACTGTCCCACTGCTGGGTAAACCAGTTCTTGTGGTGCGCGTCCAGATCATTTCACTTACAGATACCGGCACGGTTCTTGAGCGCTCGGCGGAAGAGTGGGGATCGCTGTGCGCATCGTACACTTTATGACAAATTAAAAGCACACCTGTTTATTATTTATTGGTTGTGAGGTAAGTGCAGCAGGAGAAAAGAACAAATCCCGAGTGACGGCTATGACGCGATGCGCTACGGGCCAATCACTGCACTTTCCCCGCCCCGCGTCTCACTTCATATCACCAAAGGGACCCAATAACCCACTTTTGCGACAGCGCTCAAGAATTGTGCCGATGATAATATGATGATGCAGACTTTAAACAAGGTTCTAAGTAGAAACTGATGAAAGAAGCAACTGATAACATTTATAATATCAAGTTCATAATAACCAATAGGTCATCTAATAGGCTATCCGAGAAAAATCTTGTTGCAAATACCTTTTACTTAAGGGGACAAGAACACTTCAAAAACACAACACATTAATTAAATTATTTTAACAGAAAAAAACACAAGCAGACTTAAATAAATCCAAATACATACTAGAACTTTACCCCACAGCGGATATATCGTGATGATAAACAAGGCAAAAGTAACAGAGCGTGACGCTTATTTACGAACACTCAGAATTTTTGGTTCTCTCGCGAATTTCGACATAATAATAACGTTACGTCAGAAAAACACGAGTAAAACACAACAAAAGACATAAAACACGAAACGCCAATCAACAGGCGTAACTAATTATGCAATTTTTTAAAACTTACTACTTCCTATTGTTTGTGTCCGTCCTTTCACTGGATTTTTCTAAATCGTGTTTTATGACATGATTATCGATATTTTATAAGTTGTTTGTGTTTTGTTACCTGCAGCGAAGTGTAGAGGAGTTGATTTTCGTCCAGCCGTGTCCCTGGCATTCACAGTTTGGGGTGTAATTAACTTTTTTACACGAACAGCATCGCCAGTTTTACACGCTTCAAATAGTTCACGTAAGGGATCTGTGGGTGGAGGCAGAGCATCAAGCGCCGACCCGAGGATCGAACGACGGCTCGACATGGTGATTTCGAGTTTCACATCTAATTTTCGTGTTTTAAACGCGCATTATCGAGATATTTAATAAATAAAAACACGTACAGGCACAGCTGCTTGCTACTTTTATTTGACAATTGCTTTTTTAGGGTTACTGATCCAAATTATTATTACCCCGTTAACCCGGTGTTAATTGTAAGGCAGTTAACACACTTGCAAAATAAATTCACTTTTTTGTTGTTAGTTTTTATGAATAAGTGAATAACTTTTTATTACTCACTGTTTTCATTTAAGAATGTGTTAATCAATAGAAATGAAATAACTAGCATTGTTTCTATTTTCTTCTAATACTTGGAGACAAAATGTTCTTTTAGCGTGTCGATGACAATTTAAATTGAGTTAGCCCAAAATTTAGCGATGAGTTTGGCACTTTCAGTTCCAATCATTAGCTCCTGTGATGTGCAAGAAGCTGGACAGGCAGGCAGACAAAATGTTAATTTAATATGTTTAAACTGATAATTTGTGGTCACTGAAAACGGGACAATTTTAATCGTCGTCGTCGTCGTCCGCTATAACGGAAACGCGAAGGAACGAATGTCATCATTTACGTTTGCAAAACAATGTTTACCAGAAAGTTGGGAAAATGGTGAAGGACGGTATCATTGAATGCCATAGACAACATTGATAAGGTCCTACGTTTGTAATTTTTGATAAAATTCATTATTTTATTTTAATATATATTTTTAGGTAATAGGAAAAGTTCTTGATTACATCAAAAAAGAAAATTCACTTAGCAAAAAATACTTGCTAAATCTAAATTCACAATAAATCTTGTAAAATGTGACAAAAACTATTGATTTTACGTTTTGTTTGCGGACTTCGATTTTAAAATACAATTTTATTTTTCTGATTCAAATTTTCTTTATAAATTTTTAAAACTTTCAATTCAATATTATTATTAAATTCCATTTTTCAATCAATAAATTGTAAAAGAAAGTTGGGAATTGTAAAAATGTCTTCGTAAGTTTTGGTGATTTTTAGAAGTAACATAACGCAACGTTCTATCTTGTCTATAGCCTTTAGTTGACGAAATCAAAATGGCGTCTTTTACGGGCTAGCGCTTATCCGCCGCATACTGAATACCGTTTTCAATAATCGTGGGTGTAACTATTTGTTAGTGATTAGAACAATTTGTGAACGACTATTCAGTGTTGAAGTGTATTTTTTTCCCTAACGGACTCACTGGATATTGTTTCAATACATCAAACGAGCTCCATCAAAGGTATGTCTCCTTTCACCTATCGAATATTAAATATTGATAATCGTCATATTATCGGGAAGTGGTCATAAAAAGTTGCTTTGGTTTCTCGTATTGTAGTGTCTGTGGCGCGTGGACGTTGAATTATCGCGGACGGAAGCCCCGTTCTTTAGATTAGTAGGTGAATGAAAAACAGGTTTTTTTTTGAGTCGAGGACGCATTGCGAGGCTCGACATCTTCACTTTTCTAAGTTCCTCATTCTTGTCGCGCGACGCAGCGTCTACGGGTTTAGCTAAGTGTTGTATGTACAAATATTTGTTGGTGTGTAGAGTGGCTAACTTAATTAGGAGACAGGCGCGGTCGTTTGCTAGTTTCACTGGTTTCACTCGGCCGTACAGCAGTGTTTGTGTATTTGGATTGCAGTGTTATGACTTTACTGTGTGCCAGATCGATAATTGAAAGTTTCTACATAAAATAGACAAGGTATTTACTTAAAAACTTCTATGTTACTACAACTATTTTAAAAATGAGAGTTTCGAATCGTGTTCTAGCCCATTAGACCCAATTAACGTGTTTAAGTGGGTTTAATTAAAATTAATACTTGTTTTCAACCAGTTGAGCTACCATTAGTTGTAGTAGTAGACAATTTTCTTTGATAAAACCTCTTTTTCAGGTAAAACCATAGCAATTACTTAACTTTTTAAATTACTATGGAACCACCCATTACAAAATTAAATGCTTGCTAATTACAGAGTTAGGTGATTCATGTTTTCAACAGGATGCACTGTATTGATAAAAAAAAAAACCATATTTAGCACTTCATATTCCGTAAGGTTGACTCATATTATTACTATATTATATTACCACATAATGACTAGTGTAACGTTTTCATTGAACATTTAAACAGTAATAAAATGTATTTTTGATGAGGAAATGAGTAGGATTAGGAACCCAGTAACTGTGTAGTGAAGATTGTTGTTACATGTTCAAATTCAAATTCGTTTATTAACTAGGTACTATTATTCAGTTATACTGAAAGCCCAAATAAGAAATATATTATGCAGATTATAGCCCTTAAGCTTAAATGGAACTGGACTGGGCATGTCTGTCTCATAATCTCGAATTTACGTTCTCAATAACAATAATCTTTCCAATCGGCCGCAAAACCTACTCTCAGACATTATCTAAGAGAACTCCTAAAAGATTATACCCTTATCTTTATGGAGTCTGTGTTATCTGTAGTACCATCGCTCTTATCTTTGCCTTGCAAGTTAGTTAACGATAGAATTTTAGCTTGATATAGTGTATTATTACGTCTACTTCCTGGAAAAAGTAAGCAGGGATGTTTGTTTTGCTGGTTATTAGGCTCATATTATAACAACTTCTGCACATGTGGTCTTGGGCCTCTTTAAGGAATTGGTCATTTGCGGTCTGGAGCTGTGCTCAATTCATGGTTATAGTGTTGCCCCTAATGACATGGTACTTAAACGTACTTTGTCCCCGTTTCCTTGCGTGAAGGTAGATAATACAGAACAACGTACAGTGCTACAATCCTTTTTTTTATGGTGGGTGGAAAATCATCGAATAACCCCCCCGCTCTTGGGCAGAGCGAAGGGGAGTGTCAGACTTCTACTGACTAAAAACCAAACCCAAGTTCCTTCTTCGCCCTTGTGTCGGAGCCGAGTTAACCTTTCGACAATCCACAGCCCCGACGGGAGTGCTACAATCCTTACATACTTTTTTCACCTTGACCTCATACTATACGTGGTGAAACATAAGTACTAGGTCACCTCTGCACATCCCTTCCTCACAGAACTGATGTTGTTATTTTTTTAACATTAACAGGTAAATAAAAACAAAAGAATATTAACTCACATAAGCTTTACTAAGCCTGTCTGCAAAGACAGCACCAATGGTATTTGAAGCCATACAAATTAGTTGTCATCAGATTACCTATAGTATGTCCTTGGACGGTATTTATTGAATGGTTTTTCAGTGGTTTGTCATCAAGACAGCGAGAGGTTGAATTCAGACTGCTTGAGGTCAACGTACATGTATGAGTATTGCAGTTTATCAGCACAGCTATGTAACACATTCATACTCTTTGATATTAAACTCACGCTGTTTCCCTATCGAACAGGCAAAAATTATAAAATACTTCCGCATTGTCGTTTCCTTTTATATCATCCCCGTTTATAATTTTAGATTTTTGAGACCTTCTGTCGAGCACATACAAAAATTACGCACTGTAAACTGTACAAAAAAAAAACAATCGATGTTTGTCAATGATCTAATCAATACCTCCCCTCTATAACTGTGCGCAATCTGGAAAACTTTTTGAGCGCAGTGCACTGTACGCATTTTTTGTGGGCACTGGATGGATTACCTCTGAGTTATATAGACAGACAGACAAATCATTGTCTGAACAGACCGCCGGTTCTGAGTTATCCTTCCTTACATAGTATAAAACAAAGTCGCGTCTGTTTGTTTGTTTGTTTATTTGTCTGTATGCTTAAATCTTTAAAACTACGCAACGGATTTTGATGCGGTTTTTTTTAATAGATAGAGTGATTCAAGAGGAAGGTTTTAATACCTTTTTTGCACCCGTGCGAAGCCGGGGCGGGTCACTAGTTCTTTGATAAGGCGAAGTTTGGTTTTTTATTTTCTTTTACGAATTTATTATTTGTGACCGGTCGAACATTGGGCTCGTTCCCTTTAATATGAGACTGAAGTAACTGGTGCACCACGTGGGTGACTATACAACCTATTCGTAACCCTTCGCAGATTATAAACGTGATATTGTTATGTTTTAGAAATATCGAGTTGGTTTCTTCTAAAGTGGTGTAATTGTCTGGTTCTAATCAGTGATTGGACGCCCTGTATGGCTTCATTCAGTCTGATTGTCTGACCAATTAAACTATCAACCGACTCGAAAGACTAGTCCGCACTTATTCTAAAGTCGCAATATGTAATTACAAGAATTTACGATGTAGCGAACATAACTGCTGAAATATAGAACTCTTATATTTTTTTCGCTTTTATATTTTTTCCATTTCTTCCGGCTGTCATACATCTAAAGATCTATGACATTCATTACAGGCGCTCACATTTTTGACTACTCGAAAATACTGACAACAATACTGCCCAAAAGTCTGACAACCAGTCTTCCCAAGGTCTCACTCAATACTTGGATGGTGGAGATCAGGTAGGCAGTAGGCCCATTTTAGTACTGTGATTTACTGCAATTCTACTAGGATCCGAACCCTACAGAGTCTGGAAAACGCTAGACAGATGATGTGACTTCTTGGACAAGTCCGCCACACTATTCCCAAACCACTTTAACTCCTGTTAGCCAGAATCAACAGTGGCAACCATCAGAAAAGCGCCGAGACAATGAAGCTCGAAGAAGTCCCAGAGAAACGATTTAACTATCTTGGATCCAGCAACGAAATAAATCAGAAAAGAATAGCGGAGGAGTAGAAAAACATAATTTCCACTTCCCTCCATATCCCTCCATATCAGCAGGAGACAGAACAGAACAAGGCCAATAGGCACTCAGGGACGTATACAACTGGGATAAGCCCAGTTGCCTAGCGACTATGTGACTTATTTTGTAACTTTATACCGTAAAAACGTACGGGAAGGAAATAACCATTCTATTTTTATTAGACCAACGGCCACCGAACCCACAGTTGAGAGTTCCTGTGTCTAAAATTAGCCAAACAATTTGGTAAACCAAAATAGCACATAGGTCAGGGGTGCTACTGAAACACAGTGTAGATTAGTTAGGGTCGGCACACTCGATTTGTTGAAAATCGATTCAAAATAATCACTACACGAATTCGTTTTATTATGGTTCGTGCTAATCGGCAAACTGATCGGCATCGACTATTGCAGAATCGTTTTCGATTCAGCATTGACCGTAGCAGTATCATGTTCTGGGATGGTCGCCATGATTCTCCAAGGCAAACTCTTTTTTCCCGAATACAATGACTTTCTTTTTGGAGGGTGGGAAACATCTAATGCCTCCTCCCACTCTGGGCAGAGCGGTAGGGAGTGTCAGACTCTACTGACTAAAAACTACCCATGTTCCTTCTTATACCTTTGTGCCGAGGCCGCGGTATCTCTTACGAACAACCCAGGGGAAACTCTGTAAGAAATGGGTGGTCATCCATCCACGGACTAACTCAACCCCGCTTAACCGATTTACTCGAGCGGCGGTTTTTATAAAGCCACAAGCTCCACGGAGCAGCCCTCACAATACCAAGATATAATTACCTACGGTCAAAACTTGACCTATTACACCACTGACACACTGTGACTTGAAGGCCAGTTTAAAGTATAAATAAAACATTAAACACACGATGTTTTATTTTTGTTTTACTGCCGTTGGTAGGTATGTTGATTTTTTCCTGTATCGATGATGTGTCACGTTTACGTTGATTAAATGGACTTGAAACGTTTAAAACTAATTGCTGGACATCAAGTAATGGTGCTTTTTTGACCCATGAACTGAAGTGGACTACTTGAGACCAATCTCTAGTAGTCCACTGCAGTCCACAGCAGTCAAAAAGCACCATTACACGATTTTCCAGACAAACGGAGAGGCCGGCTCACCCACATTGTACACACCTCCCCATTTTACGCTTGCCTATTCGAGGTCTCCACTCTAGAACACGTCCACCCCTAAGGCCATTGGGGTATTGGCCCAACTATGGCGCACTTGATATCGTGTCCAGCCTGTCCCGTTACTTGCACATCAGAGGAGCTGATGGAGGCTACTGAAAGTGCCAAACTGGTCGCCAAATTTTGGGCCGACTCAACGCTAAGAAGAAGGCCATTGTAGATCGTTAGTCCAGATATTTAGGTGATTGTAGTAATGGTTTAGGAAAGCGAGATAAGAGTTAAGAAGTTAGGATCCTGAACAGCTAGTCAGAATAGTTCCAACTACCCTGGATAGCTTAGCTACCCGTTTGACAATATTGACAGTATTATAATACGCCTGCCGGAACGAGAGTATTATCCTGTTGGTAAAATATCAATATCTGCATCTGCATGTTGTAATTCATGGAACACTATTATCCTTATAATCATTGATTGGCACAATTATTTACTAGCTTTAATTCTTGATATCGCAATACGTGACATATCCTCAGTTTTCCGAAAGGAAATCCGGGACAGAAAAACGTTTTGTATATGCTCTCATTTGGCTATCCCTAAGTGCTATTGTTGTAATTTTCGCGACTGCAAACTGTCATGTTCTAGAACCAAAACTTCGAAGACGTGATAACCACCATCCGGCACTAGTTTATCAAGGCGCGTGATCTCTCTCTGGCCGTATGTGATTACCGTCCAATTGAAATCTGAGTAGAGGAACAGAGAGTGTACACACTCGTTCACTATAATATCTCTCGCGCCGATGGCTAATCTCCGCTAAGATTGACCGCCGTGACCTAAAACGGTCAGGAGGACTATATCATGCGGGATTTATGCCCCCCTCCTATTTAGGTATGACCCAGCATTACATTAATTATGCCGATGATAAATCCAAAGGACATACACCTCAAAAACACTGACATTCTCGTTTAGAAAGGAAACATCTTGTACAGATCCGCACAGGTGTGTAGATAAGACAAATATGGAAGCAAAAGGTCATCTACCGTCCGACAGTTACGTACCGCATACCGCCTGGAAGTCTATCCGTCGACGGAAGCAAGTGTTCAGATGATTTGCTGCTTAAATATGCAGCACGCGAAAGGATATCCCCTGTTTTTATAGAAGTTGAAGAGCTCTTTGTAAAATTTTCGTACGAGAGAGAACTGCCTTTCTGAAACTAAAAAATCTCGCCTTAAAAAAGATGAGACTGCTCGTAATCCACGAAGGTTTTTGCCAACATTTCGCTAGTTATGTTTAAGTCTCATGTATTAGAAGGTGAGCTTGGTGCTAGAATATGGCTCAATCAAAATAACTCCCAATAAGTTGCATTTGCACAATTCTGGAGACCGAATCCAGCTTCAACAATCGCTCTTATAAAAGCCATTTTAATCTCGAAATCTGTAGTTGAAAATGCAAATCATGATGCCGAGACATAAACTATCAGATTTAATCGATAAATATCGCAAATAACTATCGCCATTTGACATTACGCCACTATTTACACGTGCAGTATTGATTTACGTGTTGAGTACATAACATTCCTCTAAGCTTGTACATGTCGGACCTCTACCGTATTGCGTAGTTAAGTTGTTATGTCCATGCTTTATTTTCAAATAACTTGGTTTTTACTCGGCGAAGAATGTGTGCAAAAACCTGATTGACAGGAAGCCCTTGTTATTAATCATTCAAAGTTTTTTTTCGGCCTACTGTAGGGCATGAGGCTTCTCGTTTTTTTTTTTTTTTTTTTTTTTAATTTTTGCATGTTTTGTAATACGCATAGAGAGGACAGATGTATAAAAAGCAAGGAGACGAGATAAGTCAAAGAATTAATCTTGTGATTAGGCCTTTTGTTATTTTTATAGCTAGTCAGTCTAGTTCGACATAATTGACCCATCCGCCTGCGAAGAGTAACGATTTTTTTTTTTTTGTCTAAAACTATTACTTTTTTCTTAATTCCACCATGACGCGGACGCCTAAAAATATGCTGTCAACATCCCGAAAAGCTCATTCATCTTTTATTGATCTGCACTACGACAACAACCTACCACAAACTACGCAATTTGGCACATACGACCTACCTATTTGTACAGCTATTGCACTTCACATACACCAATAGCCAACACCCCCAAACGCAAACCCTTAGTATGGATAGAGCTCAACCATTCCTCGCTAGGAAACCCCCCATCCCCCAAAAGGCGTGGCAAGCTAAATGCTCATTGCGTAGTGAATTTGCACACTGCACTGCGCAAATCCGGTAACCCCGGTTCGATCCAGCTTTCAGTTGCTTTCCGGGTGTTAACGCGCGCGGTGCACTTCAGAATGCAGTGGAGTCGGTCCTTGGATTTCAGTAAGATGTCGTGTGGGGCTAAGGTAGGTGGTAGACAGGAGTTATCTCCTCTTCGGAATGATCCACGATCAAGATTTGAGTGTCCTAGCAGGGTAGCTGATGACGACAATGAGATCCTGTTCTAGCTGCTACATTTTTGCCCATTAAGACCCCCCTCTTCTTCGGATTGCCCCCATGGGTGGGGTTTGAAAAGCATTGAGCTGTTTCCTGTCTTTATGGATTTTGACTGTGCAACTGTCATTTTTAATTAAAGACAGATTGTTTCGGGAAGACTCAGTATCGCTGACTTCCTGTTCAAACGCTTGAAGCGTTTGTTTTACACGCTCACTACTCTGCTACCCGTTACCACTTGGGCTGCACACTTAGTGAAAAGCAGCATAACAAACAACGCATCAGCAAACTTCTTCGAGTGACAGGCGCGGTAAACATTTTTAATCTATCCAAAAATCTTAAAAATACGTCTATGATGTCATGTTCTTGATAATTTATACGTAAACAATATTATCGTTAGAGAATTCCTTCAATTATTTTATTTACAGTCGTAATAGTATGATAATGCGTACCTGTAGTCCTGTATTGATAAAATTCTTATCAAATTCATCATAATCACAAGTATCAGTTTGGGTGGCATACTAACCACTTTTAATATAATCTAAATACCACGATTAGGCTTTGTACCGAATGAACTTAAGGTATCAGGTATTGTTATCTCTTTCCCGCTGATTAAGTTAGAGAGCACGACGACGTCTTATCAGGCTACACAAAACCAGTGTATGCGGATCTCTCATTGTACCGGTAGGTCATACAAAGCCAGGTCAGGTTATACTGGATATGTGTCGCCGAATGTACAATATCGAATAAATAGGCGTTCTAAAAGAGGTTTTTGGGGGAATAACCACTTTGTTTTACTTTTCCGTCATTTTCGGAAAAGATACACCTATTATAGATAGCATTACACGCTCAATTATCGATATTTGTAAAAATCATTGCATCTTTTTGTTCTTCTTCTATATCAACAGAGTGATTTTAATTGATGAATTAATTAATAATTCAATTAATCACAACTGAGATGGGGATTATTTTTAACTATGCCCCGCACTAGACATATCTGCTCAATCGTGTGTGCGTTTACAAACAGCCAGACTCAGAACAACTACCTGTAGGTCATACAAATGGTTTTTCATTCCAATCATCATCATCATCATCCTGCCCTTATCCGAAGTCATTTGGGGTCGGCGCAACACGTTTTTTTCTTTCCTTCTGCCCCCCATTTTATTTGTTGTCGGCGCAACACGTTACTTCTTAGTCTTCCCTCTAAGACGTCACGGTGGCATTTACTTTTTTCTTATTCATATCACTCCATCCATCTTGAAATCATCCTAATATTATTATTATTATCCTGTACTGTCCCACTGCAGGGCAAAGGCCTCCCTTTCCTCCTTCCACTTTTCGCGATCTAGTGCGATGATAGGCCAATCCTTTGAGAAGGAATCCAGCTCATCCCGTCATCTCCTTCTGGGCCTGCCCTAATACTCTATCATAAATTACCACCTACTAAAACCCTTTTTTGACTCCAACCAAGACGTGGCACCCAACATAACTCCACATATCAACCATCCATCGATTGAATTGCAATTCTCTCCCTCACACAACCAAAGGTGCATGCTCTGAACCGTCTACCAGTATAACTTGGAACCCTGTCACCCGTTCGATCAATATTTGAGGAGTTGCGCACTAGAAGTTTTGAGGCAAGGATGTGGTGGATATGAAATTTCGGATCCGGATACGGTTTTTTTTTAATTAGCCCCTATTGTCCCACTCCTGAGCAAAGGCCTCCCCCCCCATTCCTTCCACTTCTTACGATGGTGTGCTTCTTGCCAGTTGGTGAGAAAGCCATCCAAGGCGTCCCGCCATATATTATTCTCTTCGGTCTACCGCGACTCCGTCTAGCTGTGGATACGTATATAGCAATAATATTATACCGGTTTAGGATACGGTTACAAATATGGAATTATTTTGGATTTGCCCCTAGTTTCGGATAATTTCGGTTACAGGTATTAGAATCTCGAAACTTTTAAATCGGTTTCGGTTACGGAGCTCCATAACATCCCTGATCTGAGGGTTGGAAGATGATTTATTTTGTAGACGGAATGGTTGCGGAGAGTAAAGACGTGAGGATGGGAGGCTGTGTGTCGTTTGAGGAGTTGTGTTGTCAGGTGAGTCTAATAGAAATAAATGGTTTGAGTTTGAGTCATTTTGTTAGTTATGGTATGGTTAGATTGTGTGTACTTCTGTACGGAATCTAACGGCTGCTTCGTTTGGCGGTTGCGACTACTGAGCCGACGAGGCTGCCTCACCGTTCACGGCCTACAAATGTGAAGTTATACAGTGAAACTTGGTTAACTGGGACCCGGATAAGTGAGAAACCTCTATAACTGGAACTCATGCTTAGGTCCCATGCGACAGATTTGGATATCTGAGACACTGGGTAAGTGGAATACCTCTATAAGTGAGACAAATTTTCAGGTCCCTGAGGTCTCACTTAACCAGGTTTCACTTTAGGTAAACCACTGCCTCACCGTTCGCTGGCTACAAATGTGAAGTTATATCTTGAAATCTAGCGGCTAAACAAAAAACATGGAGATGAATTTTATTCTTCTCATCATATAGTTCATGTAGCTTCCCACATAACTTTTGAAGCTCATTTTCATAACACTGTCGCTTGATTCGTTGTTCCTATCGTCTAATTAAAAATAAATTTAAATCGATCTAATTTACATACGCAATTCAATATAGCACTGATTTTTTTCCTCCCAAAAACACCGGAAATGCTCTAACAAGTGATAAAACGTTCGTTAGAATTGGGTGCGTGACAACACGTAGTCGCGTGCTAAAAGTAAAAGTGTATAACTTCTGTCTCACTTGTTATAATTTAATTGAACTTGGCTTGAGTAGTTGGAGTTTGAAACCGTGTTTTGTTCGGGTTAAGGTTTGATATCTTGTATTGTTTGACATTTGAGAAGGGTGCATTTTCAGGAACGCACGTAACATAACATTGGCCTGTAATCCTCGAAGGGTAAGGCAGAAATGTCCAAATATATACCCACATTTCGCACGTTATCTCGTCATCATCATCATTTCAGCCAAAAGACATCCACTGCTGGACATAGGCCTCCCCCAGGTGTCGCCACATTGACCGGTCCCGTGCGCCTCTCATCCAGCGGGTTCCCGCAACCTTGACCAGGTCATCGGTCCACCTAGCGGGAGGCCTTCCAACGCAACGTCTTCCGGTTCGCGGTCGCCATTCCAGAACTTTTCGGCCTCATCGGCCATCCGTTCTGCGTGCTTGTTCTCAACTGGACACATTTTTTTTGGATGTTAGGTACCTAATTAATCTACAAATGACTCCTCCCACTGTGGGCGAAACGGAAGGAGGTGTCAAACTTAACTACTGCTGACTAACAGCCACCTATGTTCCTTCTTAACCCTTTGTGTCCGGGGCCGCGCAGTATCTCAACTGGACTCCCTTAGATTTAATTTTGACGTTTTTTTGACGGAAAAGAGTATAGGAAAATGAAGAGTATACAATTAACTTTTATGGTTAAAATAAAATATGTAAATGGTTTTTTTTCTATTATTTTATTAAGATGTTTTAAAAAAAAAAAACATTTAAATGACGTTACACAAAATGTCGAGGTATCAATAACGGGCGGCAAACGCGGAATGCGTCGGAATCTAAACCGTGTCACTTAGTACGTGTGTCGGACTCGCGGCGACAACACTGCTTGGCCGCGCTTTGATTACGATATCACACGTCTCTGAGGAGCTGGAAATTTTAAAACTAGGATGAAAATGAAATCGGCCGATGTAAGTAAAAAATTTAAAAAAAATATATTTATACTTACCACCAAAAATTCTAAATAAACAAAAAGTCATTAAAGAATAACTAGCAACGACCCGCACCGGCTATGCACGCAATGTAGATAATAAACCTTCCTCTTGAATTAAAGTGTACCTTATCACTTAGCAGTTGTGTCCTTTTGCTTTATGACCTGACTGAGACATTGGGTCACAGTTTGTCTATACTCTATGACATTTCTATCGATATCCGGTCCTCTGTCTTGTCCTGATCCAAATATATTTTGGGTCGGCGCAGCATGACTTCTTCAGGCATTTTAGCAGTCACCTCCTTTCTAGCCATATCCACTCCTCACAAGTTTCTTTTGGTCTGCCTCTTTTCTTATATCTCTTTGTTTAGAAGTATGCTCTGAGCGGTATTTATCTCCTCCTATTAGGTAAAAGGCCTTGTATTATGTTTATGTATTAAGTACCCACCAAAATCTTATGTGAAACATTCGGATAAATACCCAACTGTATTCCAACTAGCTAATAATTCATTTACCCAGCAACAGCTCAATTGCCAAGGGTCGTCCAAGCTCAGATTTCATCTAAAGGGCGTTGCTATGATATCAGTCGCTAAGCAACTACCATTTGTGAAGAGAACCATTTATTGATTCATGTAGAGGATGTGTTTATTTCTGGCAGTTGGAAGTTTTTGGGGTAATTAGGGAGAAAAACTTATTAGATGGAGTGGGGCGGGTTGCTGGGGAATTGATGCCCCACTTCATCGTGAATCACGGGAGAGTAATGGAAAGTGTTTGTTTTTGTTGGGGCAAACTTTTGTGTGATTGTAAAATAGATTTTTATCCTTTATCATTCTTCTTCATCTTACTTGCGAACTAAATGAAAATACCAGATGCCGTGGTAAAGATATCGTCACAGTCATTCATTAGTTAGCAAGGTGATAAAATTAGGCGAAACACACGGATCGTCATCTACCCAGCCTTTTCCCGATAACGTTGGGGTCGGCTTCCGGATGCAGCTGAATACCAGTATTAATGGAACGACTGCCTATCTGGCCTCCATAACGCAGTTAGTACTGGGTAATACAATAGGCGTAGGACTGGTTGTCAGAATATCGGGCCGCTGACTACCTGTAACGACTGTCTAATATCTGCAAATGACAACTCAGACCAAAGGCTTAACGTGGTTTTCGAGACACGTAGAAAACTCGATATATGTTGTGTATGGTTACCATCCACGAACCATCGCATCGGCTTAAGATCGATCCGAGCGGGTTATTATTTAACCACGAAACAGCAGGATAAAACATCTAATACACGCTTCCTACCTGTTAACTTACAAGTAACACTACAACAAACCGAGCTAAGTATTCTCAATAAATATTCATCAGACAATTAGTGGACCGTCAAAGCCTGCTAATTATAATCAGAATCATGTATAAACAAATTAGCAGCCGTGTTATTTGTTACCGTTATCGCTATTTCCATGGTGTTATGGGAGGAGTACTGTACCACTTTACATGGACTTATGGGTCTACGTCATGTTATTAGTATAAGTTTTAATTGGCCTACAAATTACCCACAGCTGGGACAACTGAGAGTGGGACATTTGAATAATATTTTCCCACCCGAATCGGACCGATCCGCAGGTTAAGTCCTGCTTGTCTTTTTTTATGGGACAAGCCCGCCACACTAGTCCCAAACCACAGTAACTCTTGTTAGCCAGAATCAACAGTGGCGACCACAAGAAAAGCGCCGAGACAATGAAGCTCGAAAAAGTCCCAGAAAAACAATTTAACTGTCTTGGATCCCGCAACGAAATTAATCAGAAAAAAAGAATAGCGGAGGAGTAGGAAAAACAAGCACTGCTTGTCTAGGTTAAAAAGAAGGAAAATTGTGTTTATTTGGCACTAGCTTTTGCCAGCGGCTTCGCCCGCGTGAAAATGACGATTGTTCACACAAACTTTCATCCCCTATTTAACTCCTTTTGGGGTTGAATTTCGAAAAATCCTTCCTTATTCCTTGTCTACATTATAAAGGGAACCTCTGTGCAAAATTTCAGCTTTCTAGGTCCAAGGGTTTGGGCTGGGCGTTGATGAGTCAGTCAGTCAGTCAGGACTTCTCTTTTTATTTATATAGATAATTTATAACAAAAACACAAATCATCAAATTACTCCTCCCGCTCTGCGCAGAGCGGTAGGGAGTGTCAGACTTCTACTGACTAAAAACCAACCGTGTTCCTTCTTCGCCCTATATGTCGAATCTGGTTGTTACGCAAAAAAATACTCTTAGTCCGGACAGTGTGCCATCCGGTTAAATGGGCATGCAGAAATTATAAGGATTCCGTTTTCCTATTTGTGTTACGGATTCCTTAAGGTCAGGCAGTTTTCTTGGGTTTTCTATCAGGAATTTCTCGGTAGCAGCCATGGATTTGTGCCAGGTTGATTAGCCCCCTTTAACTGGCAAAATTTGGGTGTACTAAAGCCTACACCTCTGCTAACCCTTCGCGGATTACACCCGTGATATTATGTAAATAGAAGAATCTCGTGATACTGATACGAGCACGCCAGTCTGACCTGCATGCGTCTAGCGTCCAACACGGTCACACAACGGTAACCGAGGTTTCTAAGACGTATTCGATCCACCAAATATGCTAATTTTCGTGGATCGAGACCGGTTTCAAGTGTGTGTGGATGGAAATTGATTCGGTGACAATATGTGAATGAAATTGTTCTTTTATAAGATTAGATTAGTTTGTTTTTGTATTTTCTGAAGTTTTGTGTATCCTAGATTCCTGGGTGTGTTTAATCAATCGCAAAGTCGAGCAGTCTCAAATTATGGCTTTTTGATTTTTACAAAAATTTTAAGTATCAGTGATTTTCGTCAGAACATTCTCAGTAGCAACAACTTAGATTAAATTCTTTCGCTTTAGCACTCTTCTTACCATTTATCATAATAAACGGGATTTAAGGCTTCCCTACACTCAATCGGGTCGGCACATTTAACAACAAAACCGACCCGAAGGAATTACTAGATATTCGGCTTGCGTTGATCGGAAAACTCCCTTCATACTATCACCGAATCATGTTAATTTCAGATCGGCACTAATCCGCACTGCTTTTTCCTGAACGTACATAATTAATTACATACTATTTGCAGCCCGGCTGTGCCTAATCAAGTCTTAGTAATCGTGCCGAACCGAACATGTGTGTGTAGCCAGCCACCCTCACAATAACGATTTATTTTCGTATCAGAAAGACGAGACATTTTTTCAGTCCTTCCGTTACATTTTGTCTAAACATCTACAGAGTGGATGAGTCAGTCTTTGATATTTTTATTTGAAAATAAAAAAAGTATAACTAATGATGTCAACTTCCTACTAAATGCCGGTGTGATCTTTAAATGTTTAGCTTTGACTTCTATTAATTTGTTTTAAAACTTTTTTGGAGTAGCTTGACGGATTTAGACTGCCTCCTTTAGCGTAGTGGTCGTATGTAAGATTGCTCAGATTTGTGAGGATTTCATTTCCATGTTGGGAAAAGTGTATTTTTTTGGAATGGCACCTCACCTCGCAGTTCATTCTAGGTTGTCGGCTGCTTAGCCGGACTATCCTGTGGGAGCCTTGAGTGAAGCCTTTAGCCAGGGCTTATGAACTAAGCAGCTACAGCTATACGTTAAGAAGCACCCCCTGTGGAGTACGAGCTTCGGCTTAGGGCGTCGCTGGTCAGTAAGGGGACAGGCTCAGCCACTCGGGCTGATTCGAGTGGGAAGTGGAAATTATGTATTCCTACTCCTCCGCTATTCTCGCGTTGTGGGCAGTGGGACCCAAGACAATTAAATCGTTTCTCTGGAATTTCGTTGTGCTTCAGTGTTTCGGCGCTTTTCTTGTGGTCGCCACTGTTGATTCTGGCTTACAGGAGTTACAGTGGTTTGGGAATAGTGTGGCGAGCTTAACTCGAGCTAGAGTCGGGGAGGGGAGGGGAGGGGTGTTTGACTGAGCGGCATGTGCACATTTAAGTACAGCTTATAGATCTCGACCTAAGTATTAAGGACGTAGATATTAGGTAGCGGTTAACTGCCGCACTCAGAGATGTCTAATAATTACTTAACCCGTCACTTAGTAAAGGTTTGACATACAAAACCTTCACTTAAGTGTCAATATCTTTACTAAGTAATGGCTTAAGTAATCATTAAACGTCTCTGAGTGCGGCAGTAAGACTCATATAAAATGAATCTGCCACCATCCGCGTCACAGAAATCTCGTCATACCCATTACAACCCTACTATCAAACAAGCATCATAATTCCATGAACCATACTCGCATATTCCCACCGTGACCTAATCTTTGTCAGTTGCTTACGTCATCATTCTGATTGTATTGTTCTATAGCAGTGTATTTATATGAGTTTGTGACTAAGTTCTTAAATTAATATTGGATGGTTGCTGTCACGTGGTGATGTCTGAAATAAATCTGATGTTTTCGTTTTGATAGCACATCACCTTTTGGCAAACTAGTAAAGGCCCGCAATACCTTCCCAAGAGCACTTTTCCTGTGTCTCTTGAAACCAACCCTTTCGAGACTGGATCAGGTCATTGCACTACCTTCTTCTACTTCATAAAATTCGATCACAGCTAAAACCACTGGATCTAATAGCATGGAAAAGGAAGGTGTGGAAAAAAGGAGTTTTGAAAATATCTTTTCAAGGGGATGAAAATTCGTATTTTTTGCCGACAAAAACCCACCGTAGACACGGCCTGTCTTCCAGTCTTCAATAATAATCTGTCAGTCTACCTAGTTGTATAGTGTCTAGTATTTCATTGATAAAACGCCTGCATTCACAATGATTAACTACTGTGACATCACTGGTGAATAATAAGCGCTTGCGGTCACGTGAGCAAGGTCGAATGAAAAAAGGCTTTAGTATTTCTTTTTTTTTTCTGTCAAGTGTTAAGAATGAAGTAGTCTAATATCGCCGAGATTTATAACATTGTTACCCAGAACGTTCATTGGCTAATGGCTAAGCGTTGTTTTTGTCTCTGTCGCACAATTGACGAACGACAGCAAGACAGTATTTCCGTCTCTATGTGTGCACTTGTACTTATGTAAATCAAAGCACGTGCTAACTGCTTAGTACAGTGCGATCAAATTATCTTGACAGTTCTGAACATAGGCTCTGCGAACTTTTACGCATGTAAACTTGTGAAGAAAACTGTTATTGCCAGATAAGCCAATACTTAAACGATCAGAAAATATCTAATTTAAACAGTGAGAAATACAAATAAAATAAATATCTTAACACTTTTAAACATTAGTTGTAACAAAATGACCTGCACGAAGTTCGGACCTGCCAAGATAATTTGATCGCATTGTAACTTTTATGAAGCTTGTCCTAAGATCTTTAGGGGCTAGGGCGAATTACACATTGGATTTAAACCGCGTTCAAGAGCTGTAACGCTCGAGAGCGATTGAAATGTGCTAATCACGGTTAATTTCAATGTCGAGGAGCTCAATGGCTAGATAATAACCGCTGCTCAGATCCGCGCTTGCCTAGGTCGGTCTGTTTATGTGTGACCACCTCGGAAAGCATGTCCCGTAGTCCTATCATTTGTAGATCTCTGACGGTCGGAAAAGGCCAGTGGCACGAAAGTCTGACATCCAGTCTTACCAAGGCAGTCGCTCCATGTAAAATACTGGTATTCAGCTGCGGTTAGACTGGAAGCCGACGCCAAAATAGTTGGGTAAAGGCTATGCAGATGATGATGTATCCCATAGCCAATCTTATCGGGAAGTATTACCGAATTAATAATAAACTACTTAATAATCGTCAATCTTTACCAAGAAACTAAAGCATCATCTTCCCAGCCAATGTAACTTGATAATATAATATTCGTCATCTGAGCTATACATCCGAGAATCTTAACGCTATCATAATTACGGGGTAAACATAAATACTGGTGACGTAGCGACCGAAGATACGGTGACATCATGCGGTCGGGCTGGGTGTGGTCCAAGTTATAAGTTGATAAATCATTTAATTATTACATTCTGTACAGCATATTAAGCCATTCGTACTGAATTAAGTAATCTTTAATAATGACTATCATTTAAAAAATACCGTATAATTAGCATAGGGTGGAGCACTCTTACCTGGAAGAAGAAAGGAGAACTTTGAAGAGATCTAAATTAGCAGTGAATTCCACAGACTGGCGGTATTGAATTGTTTGATTTACTGAAAAAAACAGAGAACGATTGTAAACAATATTTTTGTAATAAGTGCTACGGTACCACATGACATGTGCAGTGGGTTACTAAACCACTACCGAAATCAATGACGGATAACATTAAAATCGTAGAAAGGTATTTTATAATGCCAGTTACAGTGATTATCTTTTAAATTAGGTACTTCGACGCTGTTGCGTAAGCAACCGCCAACATGCTCGCAGGATGCAGTCAAATGTCGATTCGACTGCATCCTGCGAGCATGGTGGAATCAAAATAAGACGGTAGCCTCTTTCTTAGTTTTTTGTAAGTCGCTAGAACTCGACACAAAGCTAGCTAGTTATTTAGTTTAGTACAGCTAAACTAAACCGTGAAAGCTTAAAACAGTGTTATGTCATATTTTGTTTCAGCACTTTCTCATTTCTGCCGGCTCTGCCGCTCATGCACTTGGCCCACACCCTTACTCAATTAAGAAGCAGTGCGTGTTGTTCGAAGGCTCGTCTGACAATTGGCACATCTGTCTGTCTGATGGCATTATTTTGTCCTGATTCAGACATTTCTGATGGCCGTCTGGTCTAATATAGTGTAGAAGACCGATGTATCCATAGTCGAGGTGTTTAGGCGTTTGCCTTGTGACCCATGGGAAGCATACTTTGTAAAGTAGTTTCCAGTTTGCTTAGGATTTACAGGCTTGAATCGCCTGATTGTCTGATAATAAAAAGATGATTCCGTGCTTGCAAACGGTGGTCGTCAAACCATGTCAGAGACCCTTGAGGCGGTTAAAAAAATTCTGACACGAGTGTGTGGGGTCGTTAGACCTTATACTGCCCACACGATATTGAAGAAGAAGAAAGAAAGAAGAAACACCGATTGAAATCGGGAAACTGAATCTCATTGTAGTTGCGGATAGATTTATCGCGTCCATCCGCAGCCTAAAATAACTAAGAACAGTTTGGGACACTGTTTCTTAAGCCGAACTACAACACATCATCATCATCATCATTATGATTCTCCTGCCCTTATCCCAATTCATTTGGGGTCGGCGCATCATGTCCGAATCTACCATAAAGGAGGTGTCTTATGATATGACGAGTAATAGACTACTTCCCCTTCTTGCCCCCATATCATCCTTCACTCAGCCCATCCATCGGTTCTTTGGTCTTCCTCTATTCTTATGTTACACCTGCAACACATTTTCGCGAAGTATAAAACTTAGGGAACATTTTATCAAATATACACTCTCTTACAGGGTGCAGCGGTGGCCCAGTGGTGGCGGCCCCGACTTACGAACAGTAGGTCGTGGGTTCGAACCCAGGAAGGCACATTACTTTGTGTAATTTATTTCATCACCGCTGCTCTCAAAACGGTGAAGGAAAACATCGTGAGGAAACCGGCATGTCTTAGAACCAACAATTCGAAGACATGTAACATCTACCAATCCGCACTGGACCCGCGTGGTAGATTACAGCCCATTCCCTCTCCTAGAGAGGAGGCCTGTGTCCCAGCAGTGGGAACATTAATAGGCTGTTGATGATGATGACACTCTCTTACACTAAATCATACATGTATTAAATGATTCATCGCATGTACTCAATTCATAATTGTCGCGACCTGCCTTCTACATAATTGCTAATCTAATTAGGCCTAATTTATAAGCACTAAAACTTAGTGATGTGTCATACTTTTGGATGGTGGCCGTCTAGGCTAATATGTGATTAAATCCTGTTGTTGATCCTCAAAAGGGGACGGAGAAAACTCATTTTGACATTCAGCAGTTGCGTGTTAGTCACTGTCGTCAGATTTTTGAGTAAACGTGACAGTTGATTAGACTTTTCTCTCACTTTTAATCTTTTAGCATGTCGATTGTAAATTTTCATTGGTCTAAAATTTAGCTATGCGAACTCCAATCGCTGCTGCATTCATAAGATCATCAAGTGCGCAGGTGTCAGGGCATGCAGCGCAAGATGGGCCTAATGACAATGCTAAACAGAATATTTATTTATAAGCTGACCTTACTTCAACTCAATCTCACTCACATGACAATCAACCACAATTTTATCAAACTTTCCCTCTCAAACCAACATAGACTCGGTACTTCAACAAAACAGCCGTTTTAGAAACCAGCAGTGAATACTATGTGTAATGCCAATACATACTATTGGTAACGTCGGCGCAGGTTACCTAATACATTGCGACGTCGCATTCCAAGACTTGTCGGTATGGCCGCTGCCGGTAGGCTGATGCTTGATCCAGGTATAGGAAAATTGAGGCTGTTTAGATAGGCATTCTATGTAGCGTAACATCACGTGTGTAATCCTGGCCTTCCAGGATTCGAGTGTTCTATTAAGTACACCTCTGCCTAACCCTTGTTAGGCAGAGGTGTACTTAATAGAACACTCGTATTTCGCCAGTTATGTTAAAGGCTGCGTCCGTGTTCCCAAGTTCATATGATTATGACCTCAATCTGTTCCTCTTTAGACTGTTTACAACACTAGTGTTAAAATTTACCAAATTGTCTCATTACGTATCTGTGGAAAACGTGGTTGATTTCACATTTGTATTATTTCTGTATCCTATGTTTCTATATTAGCTGGCACCCTAAACACAAGTTAAATCTTACATTGGGTGCCAGAGCTCATCGAAGACACTCTGTTACCCTAGTTGTAAAGCTGCATAGTGTACAGTACAAGTATAGATAAGTGTTTTTTTTGTACAACGGAATGTAATAAAATCTTTTTTTTTTTTTTTATAAGTCTTAACTTAATGTGTAATTGTTTGTTTTCCTTAGTAAATAAAATAAAATATCCAAGTCGCTAGTTAATAGGCTTCGTTTTGGTTTAGCTCGTTCCATCGTCTACCTCATCTCAATGCTCAGGCCAAGAGTAGGCCCATTTAGGGTTTGACTACGACTTCTACTTTCCACGGAGATCTTTCCATTTGGATTTTCTTAGCTATACAATCCGAGATTTTTATGACGTTAAATGTGTAGCCTTTTTTTTTTTGGTGGGTGTAAACTGTAAAATCATCGAATAACCCCCCCCGCTCTTGGGCAGAGCGAAGGGGAGTGTCAGACTTCTACTGACTAAAAACCAAGCCCATGTTTCTTCTTTGCCCTTGTGTCGGAGCCGCGTTATGCCTTTCGATAATCCACAGCCCCGACGGGTAAATGTAGCCTTCAGTCTAAATCTGTATGGTTATTGACACTGTTCACCCACTATCATGCAATATGGTAACGGGTAGTAAACAAAACGGGCGAAATGTGAGTTGGATAATATATTCATCAATGGTGTTCTGACACGTCCGCTTTGTGCTCGTACCTTTGCGGCCAAAGTTGGATATGCTAGCCACCGAGAGAGCAGCAGAACAAAGCTCTTGACAATCTTTCTGGCCGAAATCGGCTAGATAGCATCATCATCATCATCATCATTCGGGGAAATCATCTTCCTGCCCTTATCCCATTCTATTTGGGGTCGGCGCATCACGTTTTCTTTTTCCATTCTTCCCTGTTAGACGTCACGGTGACATTAACTCCTTTCTCTTTTACAGATCATTCCTCACATTCGGGGAATACAGAAATAAGAAAACTTTTTAATAAAAAATAAAACCGACTTCAAAAAAAAACACAAAAAGTCAAAAATAAATCAGTTTCTGAAGTCGGTGACTTTTGTTTGTTTGATTTCATTTTTGGCCACCGACTTCAGAAACTGCTTTATTTTTGACTTTTTTTGTTTTTTTTTGAAGTCGGTTTTATTTTTTGTTAAAAAGTTTTTATTTTTCACTTTTTAGTGGTTCACATGTTCATGGGTCATAATGTGGACAAAGTATTTTTTTTTTGAGTTTTGTTGATTTTTCAAAAACCGCTGTCTAATTTCGATAAAAAAATTATGGGACCATTTGGGAAGTATACTCTTTCCAACAAAAAAAGAATTTTTCAAATCGGTTAGCATGTGACGGAGTTATGCCCGAACAAACATAAAAAAAACATCCGAATTGAGAACCTCCTTTTTTTAGAAGTCGGTAAAAAAATATTTTTATGTAAGTACGGGTCAAAGTGAGGTTTTATTTCATAAGTAGGCGAGGCGTTCACAACTGTCTTGTAATGTGTAAACATTTACAATAAAACGTCTTAATGCGAATTTTAACAACTGAAGTGTCAAAAAGTCAACTTACGCAACGAAACTTGTGCATAGGGATTGTGTCTCATCTCATCAGCCTATAATGTTCCCACTGCAAGAACTCACCCCTCTTCTATATGAGAGGGATGGGCTATAGCCCATCCCTCTCATATATCCACCACGCGGGCCCAGGGGCCGTATTTTTGAATCAATAGAATTCCAAATCGTGTACGAAATCGCAGAATTCGTATGCGAATCTGTACGAAATCGCTATTTTTGAATATTCATACCCGTGAATTTTGCAACGAGTGGTCCGACCCACTCGTTTCCGATATTCTACCAGTAGAAATGACGGAAATGACGTGATGAATTCTGCGATTTCGTACACGATTTGGAATTCTATTGATTCAAAAATACGGCCCCTGTGCGGGTTGGTAGATGTCACATATCTTTGAATTTTTTGGTTCTAAGACTTGCAGATTTCCTCACGATGAGCCCGTGCTCATCGTGAGGAAATTTGCGTTATAAAATATGATGCTGCTATCCTTTTCTGTGATAGACTATCACTGCCTTTTGCACCCTAGTTATCTACATAGCAATATGCATTTAATTTTTATGTAAATAGTGTAGTATGATTCAGGCCTTATCACCTAATCAGCCACGCGCCTGTTAAACCAAATCACACACTCGATTCTCCAAGAAAGTATGAACTTTTGTGTGAAGAATGTATGACTGTTTGTTTTATCTATAAGTATGTACCAATTAATTATCAAGTGCTTACTAACTATATAGTATACGAAATATGTCCAGTAACCTTCAAGTCAGTTGTCAGCTTGTTGTGTGTGTAGTCAGTTTTCCTTACGAACAGACTTACGAAGAGTAAGTCGTGCGTTCGACTATAGTTCGAACCTAGGCAGGCGAATTACTTTGTGTAATTTACTTCATCACCGCTGCTCTCAAAACGGCGAAGGAAAACTTTGTGAGGAAACCGACATGTCTCAAAAACAAAATATTCAAAGACATGTCACATCTACCAACGCGCACTGGGCCTCACGTGGTGGATTATAGCCCATTCCTTCTCCTAGAGAGGAGGCCTGAGTGCCTGCAGTGGGAACATTATAGGCTGATGATGACTTAGTTACTATGACCAGTATCCCTCTAGTCAGTGTGTCGACTGTGTTGTGTGTGCAGTGTGTGTGTGTGTGTGTTGTCAGTTTTGTTAGTGGGACATCCGAATTCAGGTTTATATTTATGTATTTACCCATTCATTTTCATTTACTCGACTAGCTGATCCCGGCGACCTTCGTTCATGTGAAATTATTACAAAAAATACTACTAAAGTTTGTATAATAATATAATTAAATTATTAACACGTGGCATCTATTATGATAAGGAAGTTATTATTGTTTTCCTCGGTAAAACGATGGTAAAACGTGATTTTTCACACAAACAAAAGTCGTTTTACAGCAATATTTTTTGCGTAGGAGATGACTTAGTGCATGTTTACGTACTAGGGCATGTAATATCGGAAGATTTTCAATTCCGATACTGAGTTTCGATATTAGATCTCAATATCGGAATTCCGATATTAATATCGGAATTACGTTATTTGATTTGAAATTGCACATTTTATTTATAAATTGCCCAAATTCGGTATGAGGTTGGGTTGAATGCAATAAAAAACATTTTTGAATAATATTATATCATTTGGTTCAAACTTTGGTTGTTTTAAAGTATTTATTTACTTATTAAATCAAATAGCGCTACTTCGGCGTAGAAAGGTCGTAAATGCCATTTTTAGACTGAAATTAAGAAAGAAAGAAAAAGAAAGAAAACAATATAATTACTTTATTTTTAATGTTAAACTTTTACAATACTATTTCAATTTCTATATATTTTTTATAAACGATTTCTTGTAAAAAATAATGACTTATAGGACAACAGTGAGGCCACTCAATGCGTTAACGGTGCGGTACGGCGCCGGAGCGGTACTGCAACGTCATTATACATACAAATCTGTATACCGTGTCACACAGAATTTAAAGATTACCGTATCACCATAGTGTTATTGAAAAGTTTCAATGCGATTTGCCTTGAATCTAATTAACATAAAACCACCCAAGTATCTTCATAATAATGTGTATTAGCAATAATTTATTTAAGTTTAGATTTGAAAATGAATAATACGAAACAAAAAACTTGCGAGTCTTTGATAAAAAGAAGGAATATCATTAAAGCATTATTAACAGCAGCGATGGCCCAGTTGGCTGAAATGATGGCCCAGTGGTGGGGCAGCCCCGACTTACGAACAGTAAGTCGTGGCCCGTGGGTATGATCCCAGGCAGGCGCATTACTTTGTGTAATTTATTTAATCACTGCTGCTCTCAAAACGGTTATGGAAAACAACGTAAGGAAACCGGCATGTCTTAGAACCAAAAAATTCGAAGACATGTGACATCTGCCAACCCCCACTAGGCCCACGTGCGGTGGATTATAGTCCATCCCTCTCCTAAAGAGGAGGCTTGAGTCCCTGCAGTGGAAACATTATAGGCTGATCATCATCAGCCTTATCAGATTATTAGAAAGCCATCGTCTGTCACCAACTCATGACAGAGGTAAGCTACATTTTTGCCGACTGTAATAGTGTTTTATGTATTTATATTATTCTCTGTCCAACCTGCTTAAACAAACTTTCATGATTCTTCAAACACATAATTGTAGATCGTAGTAAGTTATATAAATTAAAGAATAACACTGCATTTAGAGGTACAGTAGGTTTTTACTACGATCATGATTTTGTCATGAATTTGGTGATTCTTCACTAATCAATATTAGTGAAGAATCACCAAATTTATGAAAAATCATTTAGAAACAACGAGATTCTATGACTATTATAATTTCGTACCTTTTACTTAGATGTTTTGATGAAAATTGTGGCATTTACACCCTTGACTCTAGTGATTAAATTGTTTTTTTTATATATTTAGATGTCACTCGTGACTTATATTGCTCTTCTATCGCATCATTAGTGAACTGGCAACAGGGATACGGTAGCGCGCTGTCGCACTCGGCGCTACACATGGATCTAAAATACAGGTTCAGTTTAAAACTCAAAATATAGAAAAATATTTCCGATATTGCAATTCCGATATTGAGTGATCCAATATCGGAATTGTAATATCGGAACTTTCGCTCCGAGATTCCGATATTACGAGATTCCGAGATTCCGAGATTCCGATATTCATGCCCTATTACGTACGCGCGGCGCGGCGCGCGGCGCGGCCGGCGACGCGATCCGCACTAAATTCAAACGTATGGCGGTGTATGAGTGCGTTCACGGAGAAGCGAATTTATACGCGATTGCTTGAATTTGAGGCGGCGGCCGCGGCGGCGGCCGCGGCGACGGACGCGGGGCGATGCACGCGGCGGTTTATTCTCGACTAGCTTTTGCCCGCGACTTCGTTCGCGTGGAATAGTGACTTCCGGCAGATTTTTGGTTTATCTCGCGAAAAAAAAAAAAAACTATCCTATGTCCTTTCTCAAGTTCCAATCTATGTCTGTACCAAATTTCACACAAATCGGTTCAGTAGTTTAGGCGTGAAGCAAAGACAGACAGACAGAAAGACAGACAGACAGACAGAGTTACTTTCGCATTTATAATATTAGTTAGGATGAAGCGATGCCCGCGACGGAACTTGGCCTTGAAAATTCGCGGCGGCCGCCGCCGCGGCCGCCGCGCCGCGTCTCTATGAACACCGTCGTACATTGCCATACGTTTGTGTTTGCGCGAACGATGATATCTGCCGCTGCACGCATCGCCTGTCCGTGAACACAAAATTCGCTCGACGCGTCGCCGGCCGCGCCGCACGCCGCGCCGCGCGTACGTAAACATGCACTTAGTTTGATGTTCAGAAATTTTGGTTGACGACTTCATGAATGGGTCATTTACACCCTGTTTATTGTGCTAAGTGTATTTATTTCAAAACCAGGGACTGAAAGCGGTTACGGTTAAAGGTTAAGATACCTCAAAAATATACCGGTACCGGTTTAAAATAAAGGTTGGGCTAAACCGTTATTTAACCCTTACACGATTTCGGTACCGAAATGCATGCCGCGGCGCGCGTGTGTGCGGTGGAAGACGTTAGAACTTGCGTATGTAGTTTATAATCTAATAATGTGCAACAATCGGCAAGTGAACGACAGACAGAGTGGCGAGGCGGTGCGTCAAAGCAAACCCCTATTTATTAAGGTTTAGGTACCGCTACCGATATATTGACTGGCCTGTTGGTCTAGTGGTTAGTGACCCTAACTGCTATGCCGGAGGTCGTGGGTTCGATTCCCACCCAGGACAAATGTTTGTGTGATGAGCACGATCATTTGTTCTGTGTCTGGGTGTAATTTATCTATAATATGTATGTATTTAGAAATATATAAGTATGTTTATCAGTTGTCTAGTACCCATAACACAAGCTCTGCTTAGCTTGGGACTAGATGGCGTTGTGTGATAGTTGTGGAATATTATTATTATTATTCTCTTTATTTACTTTCCTTACATACTAATTTACATTTTTAAATATTTGTTAAAAAAAAATCTAAAAAACATTTAAAAATATAAAAAAATAGTAGTCCACCGGTGTCGGGAGCAGGGTCCAAGCTACCGGTGGTTAGGGTCCCAGAGACAGGAACCTCCTCACAATACGGGCCGTATCGAGAAGTACTGCCTTCTGAATCAGGCCCTTGATCCAACCGCCAAGCGAAAGTTTTGACAGGTGGTCGTCCATGCTTTTTGCTATCAGGCCATTGGCCGTGACGACTATCGGCACAATCATAGCCGAGTTCACATGCCACATATCGACAACCTCGTGTGCTAAGTCCAGATATTTTATTTGCTTCTCTTTCTCAGCTTTCACGAGGTTCTCGTCATGTGGGATGGTAACATCGATTATCATTACGCGGCGCGCTGATCGGTCTATCACCACTATGTCAGGTTTATTGGCAACAATAGTCCTGTCAGTGATGATAGACTGATCCCAGTACAACGTGACATGGTCTTTTTCAAGAACTGGGTCGGGCACATACCTGTAGTACGGAACCTCAGATTCCACAAGTTTATATTTCAAGGCAAGTTGCTGGTGAATAATCCTGGCCACTTGATTGTGCCTGTGCAAGTACTCGCCGTTAGCCAGACGAGAACAACCAGAAATAATATGTCTGATGGACTCACCCGGACGGTGGCATGCCCGACACACGTCAACCGTCCCATCCTTCATAATATATTTCCGGTAGTTATTCGTCAACATAACTTCGTCCATAATTGCACAGACAAAACCTTCAGTTTCCCCAAAGAGGTCGCCGAAACGTAGCCAGGACACGGACGCTAGAAAATCTACATCGGGCCCATGAAGAGCCCGGTAGAAGCGCCCGTGAAGCTCCTTGCTTTGCCACACTTCCTTGCGGTCATCAGCAGTAAGTACCACAGGTTTGCGCCAGTTCTCGTTAGCCATGGACATTGGGGTGAGTCCCTTGTCCACTGCGACCACATCTCGGTGCATACCCACATCGGCTTTTAAAAAATATTCTCTGAGACTGCACACCTCGCGGTTGTGGAGGGTCTTCGCGTTTAAAAAACCTCGACCCCCGCACTTCCGCGGGATGTACAATCTCATGACCGATGATCGTGGGTGATGCATCCGATTTGCGGTCAGCAATGTACGGACTCTCCTATCCAAGGCATCGAGTTCAGTCTGAGTCCATTTGAGTATGCCGAAAGAGTACATTAAAACTGGTATGACCCAACCGTTGAAGGCGCGCACCTTGTTCCCACCTGAAAGAAGGCTATTTAAAACCTTCTTCAGGCGTCCGAAGAAGCGCTCCTTCAACGATTGCTTCATGTCAGCTACGTTAATGCCTAACGCTTCCGACATACCCAAATATTTATAGCTTTCGGATGAGGAGAGGGATCTGAGGTGTATGGAATCCGAGAGCTGAATTCCCTCGGATTCCATAATCTCTCCTCTCTTTACATGCATGACTGCACATTTGTCCACACCAAATTCCATCCTGATGGCGTTACTAAAAGAATCAGTTATTTTTAGTAGCTCCATCAGTCGCAATTTGTTGGGGGCAAACAGTTTCAGATCATCCATGTAAAGAAGGTGAGATATGACCTGACCATCTCTCCTCAACCGGTAGCCTAGACCTGAATCCTCCAGCAATGTGCTAAGAGGATTCAGGGCTAGACAGAACCAAAGCGGGCTCAGACTGTCGCCCTGGAATATTCCCCGTTTAATCCATACAGGTTCATCGTTCCCCTGGATCCGTCGACATCCTGGATATCGAAGGACCGTCTTCCATTGCCCCATACACGACTCAAGGAAGGCGCGTAGAGTTGCATCTATCTTGTACAACTCCAGCACCTTCATCAGCCATGTATGTGGCACCGAGTCGTAGGCCTTCTTATAATCTATCCAACATGTCAACATGACAGATCCTTGCGGGCTCGACGAACCTGTTGGCTAATGGCCATGTCGATGAGGAGTAGCTCCTTAGTACCGCGGGACCCGTTCCTACATCCATTCTGAGAAGCAGACATAATACAATTTTGCTCAATGTGTTTATTAATTTTCGCTCTCAAAATGGATGTAAGAAGTTTATAGACCGTCGACAAACACGTAATCGGTCTATAATTCTTGGGTTCCGCGGGACTACCTGACTTATGGAGCAGGTGGGTAACGCCTGTGGTTAAAAACTGCGGAAGCGATGCAGATTCTAAGGATGACTGGAATTGGGATGCCAGGCAAGTGTGTGAACTGCTGAGCCATTTCAGCCAGAAATTGTGCAGTCCGTCCGGACCAGGTGATTTCCAGTTCGGTAACAGACGAACTGCACTGGCTATATCTAGTGGTGTTATATTGATTGCTTCCATTTCTGGAATAGGTTCACACACTCGCTCGACATCGCGCAACCAGTCAGCCTCAGTATGACAAACGGGTACCGACCAGATGCTGCGCCAGAATGAACTCGTGGCAGCATCATCCGGTCGACACACGTCCGCCATAGTTTGCTCGGGTCGCTCCCAAGCTCGGTATACCCACCTCTCATCGCTCCGGAACATGCGATTCTGCGAGTACCGATCAACCCGCCGCCTATACCGCCGAATACGGCTGGCCCATGCATAAACCTTCTGCTTCAGGAAGTCAATGCGCTCTGTGACACGGGACATGTAATCTTGAGGACTGATTTCAGTCCCCGAGAATGCCCGCCTCACAAAACGCATCACACGTGGTCGTGTATTGCCCTCCCTGAAGCAGTATAGTTTGCCAATGAGCACCCTGGCCTCGTCAATACGACGCTCGATCCTGCGCTGCCAGGCTGGTACGGCTGGTTTTGGTCGACTAGCTAAGTCACAATTTGGGAATTTAACATTAGCTAGTCGACATGCCGCAACAGCCCCACAGTACAAGATCGAATGTGTATCAACGAGGTCCTCGCTACTCTCGAATATATTCTTAAGTTGCGAGTCCAGGGCACACACTAGGGCTTTCAATACCGGTATTACGGGATCCCGTAATACCGTGATCCCGGACAAATATGGGCCATTTTCAATACCGGTATTGAAGCCCTCAATACCGGGATCACGGTATTGCAAGCTACATGTATTATCGTAAATTAAATTCCATTTTTAAAATATAATAATGACACACGAAACATATAAAGAGACAGTGAGACAATGACTGATAATGAACAAGATATGACCATAGAAGGACCTTCTACTTCATTGAATTCGAGCAGTGGAAATGATATTGGGAGGCTGGAAATCGTCAAACCTGCGCGGTTTCGCTTCGTCTTCAAGGACCCACCAAGCCGACCCACCGGTGGGTCTCTGAATACTGATGTGTCTCCCAAGACCTACTGACTGGTAGGATCAGACCCACTACCCAGCCTGCCGAACGAACCAGATTCCGAAAAGGCTTTAGTACCGTAGACAGCATACCTACATACGCTGCGTGGTTATGTGGCTGGATGTCATACAAGAGACCGAAGAGTATAACCTGCCTCTCTGATTAGCGGTTGTGGACTACGAGAAACCCTTTAATTCGACCGAGACTTGGGCCGTACTGCAGTGTCTCCAACGGTGGCAAAAACACCACCATGTCAGTTCGACTTCAGGACCAGACCTCGGAACCTTTTTTTGTGTGACAGGGAGACGTCATATCTCCGAAACTGTTCACCCTGCACTGGAGGATACCTTTAAGGTTCTGGATTGAAGAGACCTCAGTGAAATGCTCGATGACCGCAGTAGAGCTTCCGAAAAAGTGAGTCTTAAAATAAACATGGACAAAACCAAGGTCATGTTGACTGTCCACGTAACACCCTCACCTATCAAAATCGGAGACTCTACACTCGAAGTTGTGGACGAAGTCTACCTGGATCTAATGATGTAAAATAGGTCCAGTTTGACCAGTCAGTCAGTTCGAACTTCGAGAAAGAGTAGAAATCGTCGTGGTGGGCACGGCACATTGCTAGCAGAACAGATGGCCAATGGGGCCTAAAAGTTTTGGAGTGGCAACCGCGAACAGAAAGGCGTTGTGTTGGAAGGCGTCCAACAAGGTGGAACGATGACCTGGTGAAGGTTGCGGGGTCACGCTGAATGCGCCCATAGGACAGGCCACTGCGGCAACACCTTGGGGAGGCCTATACGCCCAGCAGTGGACGTCTTGGTTGAAATGATCATTAATGATGATGTGTGAAAATGAAGGCACGTCCATTCCTACCGGCAGCTTAGAGATATTTACTGTCTGTAATACCTACGAATATTGATGCACAGCGTGCTTTTTTTTCAGTAGGCTATTGTGAATGATGGCTAATAGCTAATTAAGCTATACTTACGTTTCTACAAATATTGATAGGTAGAGCCTATGTTGAGTACATGATACATTTCAATAATAATAAAAATCGACTTTTTTGATATTTATTCTTTTCAAACGCTATGTGGAATGCCTTCCTACAAAAAGACTTGAGTTAAGTTTTGATTATGTTCCTACTTAGTCCTATCTAATTAAATAATCAACCAATACCAAATTGTTATATAGAGCGCTATTTATAAAAGTTATTTAAAATAAAATAAAAAAACAAAAGACTGTTTTTACAAATAAAAACACATACTTTAAATGTTGGTATGTAATACCGGTATTAATACCGTGATCACGGTATTGACGTCCAATACCGGATCGATACCGGTATTGAAAACATCCGGTATTTTGAAAGCCCTAGCACACACCAACGCCCTATTTCGCTTATGCATGGGTAACCGTGGTAATCGGGGCCTAAGTTCGGTAGGGGTGGATCGATACTCACGAAGCGCATCTTCCAGTGCGCTCCTCAATCGGTCGTTGCACTGGCTACTTACCGTGGCAACCGTATCATCTTCCTCTACAGCAGCAGTATTGGACCGCGATGGGGTCGTGTAAATTATAGACGCTGGGACCGCGGTCTGAGACGGAGTCAAGATGATACGGTTGTTTAGTACCTCTGAGCGCAGCCTATCAAGTGCATCGTCGTTCAACATGTGATTTCGCTGGATGACGCGCACCTGATCCGACAGTCGTTGGGTCGAAACGCTGACGGTTGGCTCAAGTTCCTGAAATAGAGACAGCATCCTGACACGGTACGCAGTGAGGTTAGTTCCCCCCTCTGTAGACCCGTAGTATGCGCGCATGACGTTCTCGTTTATTACTTGAGTCCATTTCATGCGCTGCACACAACCACCGGTAGCGGGGACCCGGCTCGGGGCGGGTTGGCCCCTAGGTCCCATGCCGGTCGGTGGCCGGCCTCTCCTCTGTCGACGCTCAGGTGGTGGTGACGGAGATCTTGACGTCGGCGTCGTCGGCGGAGAGAAGTACTCGTCGCTCGAGCTCGACGCTACTGCCACCGCCGGTGACGCAGGTGATCCGAGGTCCGGCGGCGGCGAGGTGGAGCTGAGCGACGAGTCCGGGGATGGTAGGCGTGCGCGTCGTGCTGCTCTTGCTCTTGTTATCATTATCTATTGTTGTTATTTTTCATTTTATTAAAATTTCTTGAAATTTTCTCTTTGACATATTATGTCGGCTGTCATGTAAAATTTTGAAATGTTCTGGCCCTTGATTATAACACTGATTCCTGGATACATTTTATTTTGATTTATGATATAATTTATTTGTAATATTGTTACTAGAGTTCCGGAAATTAATTTATTCGTTTTTGTGTGTAAAACTGGGCTTCAAAATATTTTTTCAGAATAAATATACGGAGAATTCTTAGATGACGTGTCGTTGACAACAAGAGCGACCACAGATTTATTATTATTATATTTATAACGGTTACGGTACTTCTACCGAAATATACCGGTATGCATTTCCATACTCAGAATTTCACTACCGGAAAAAATAACGGTATCGCAATATTTCGGTAACCCTTATTTAACGGTATGACGTCATACCGAAATTTAAAGGTACCGTAATTTTTCTTCGTCCGCGTGCTAATGACGATTTTCCATACAAACTTTCATCCCCTATTTAACTCCCTTAGGGGTTGAATTTCGAAAAATCCTTCCTTATTCCTTGTCTGCATTATAAAGGGAACCTCTGTGCAAAATTTCAGCTTTCTAGATACAAGGGTTTGGGCTGGGCGTTGATGAGTCAGTCAGTCAGGACTTCTCTTTTTATTTATATAGATGGATACAGTTAAAACCTCCCAGTGACAAACTTAACTCTCCTTATCAATGGACGTATGACTCATAACAACCAAATGAACTATAATTATAATAAATTTAACTTTTTATCGACTCCTGCGCACGCTTCCGTTTAAACGATAACAATTTGATAAATAACCGTTTTGAACTGACCAACGGGTTTTTTTGTATACTGTTTTGTTATTAATTACCTAAATTGATGTGTTGTCAAGAATTTTAAACGGATTTCGATAAAATTTGGTACACAGATAGTTTATAACCTGGATTAACACATAGGATAGGAGTTTTTATCTTCCCGTGGGATAATTTTCGAGTTGCAGCGGGTGAAGCGGTGAAGCCTCTGGCAACAGCGAGTCTTTAGCAATAATGACAACAGTACAATATTTCACGAGCGTATTATACGACAGTTTATAATGTCGAACGTGAACGGCCTTGGTTCTGATAAGACGCGCAAATATACATAACTCTTGTTAAATGGCGTTCACATTGAGGACAATGCGATGCTAGTGCGTGGAAACAGCTGTCTTATTTAGAAGCCAATTTAATTTTATTTGTCAACCAATCATGTGAAAAAAAGATCATGTGGCGATTACGCTTTTTAACCGACTTCCCAAAAAGGAGGAGGTTCTCAATTCGATTGGTATATTTTTGATAAGTATGGATTGTTGATTCATCTGAGGACGAACTTTTCCATGGAACACACCGAATTCAGCAGCAGTAATATCAAGTAATATGGACCTACCACACGCTCAAGCTTCACCACAATTTTGCCTGCACGATTACACGGTGTACACAGTACATTGCGCGTGTTGTGGTTGGTAAAATGGTAATACAGTTTTACCAAAGACACGTGCGATGTACCATGTGCACTGTGTAATCGCGCAGGCAAGACTGTGGTGAAGCCTGTGCGTGTGGTAGTAAATCTCTCACCAGCAGCCACGGAGTCTTGGTTTCTGCCCGTTTGGTCGCAGTAGGTTCGCTCTCTCTCATGGTCCTCTAAGTCCCATGTAATAGGGGTATTACATGGGAAGTCCCATTCGCCCAAAGGGCCATGAGAGCAATGATAGAGAGCACCTTGTTTGCGCATACACTTGTGCAGTCATCTTGCGTAATACGGAGATATTGCTTAGAAGGAGTGCGTGTGTGTTGAGGCTTGTTCCTTTAGGATGCCGTGAGCCCGTGACTGCACAATTGGGCTCGGATGCATAATAAATTTATCACAACCGTAATAGAAGAAATGGTAGGCCTAAAATTACATAGACCAACAAATAAAGCTGTCACTTTATGACAGATAGCCCAAACACACGAACATTACAGCGATTTTACATAACATGAGCATGAGCACGCTCCTTAATACACGGAAAACTTGTGTAAAAAAATGTCTGTTTGTCCTCAAACATTGTTGAATAATGTTTACTTGTAAATGACGATAGTTTCGTGAGTTATATTGGCTTTTTTAAAATAACTAGTGTAAGTTAGCAATTGGTTTAGTCACGGTATATAACATAACATCTCGGATGTAATCCCCGAAGGTTGGGGCAGAGGTGTACCTCATAGTAAACCAACCCGAGGGCGAACCTATTGCTATCAACCGCCTTTGCCTAAGTTGAACAGTATTAATTTTAAGTAAGCCCGTATTGTCCCACTCCTGGGCCCCGAGTCTGCTATTCAATAGTGTCAGAATGGTCGATCATTGATCTCATAATGGTTGATTTACGACAAGCCAAAAAGTACCTTGAGTCGACAGGCATTAGGTACTTTTTGGCTTGTCATCAATCAACCATTATGAGATCAATGATCGACCATTCTGACACTATTGGATAGCAGACTCGGGGCCCTGGGCAGAGTCCTCTTCCCATTCCTTCCCATCACCTTCTCTTCGGTCAGCCTGGACCTCGTCTACTAACTATACCAGGGCTCCAGTTTTGCGACAAAGATGCCACTATTGTACATGTTTTAAAGATAAATAAAAGTAAACTAATGTTGTTTTATCTTTGTTCACAGAGATGCACAGAGCCAAAGTGGAGGTGTGACACGATGTGTAAGGACGGATGAGGCGCCGGCGCGCGCTCCCGCGACGCGCACTCTAACAACATGTCGTTCTTTAATAATCTTAAGAAGGTAAGCACTAACTTAATAACACCCCCAAAAGTGTTAGGCAGAGGTGTACCCAAAAGTATACCTACCCACATTTCGCAAGTTATGTTTAAGTCCCATGTGGGTGACCCTATTGCCGTCAACTGGGCACAAATCCAGACTCCAAAGCGGCTAATAACCCAATTAAACTTTGCCCGACCTTGGACTCAAACCCAGGACCTCATGCACAGCAGTCGCGTTTACTGCCTCTAGACCAACGAGGCAATCGACGGGTATTGAAACACCAATGTATAAGTCCCCGAAAACCGTTTTCACTGTTCGTTCTCTTACAGTTAATGTTTACCTCTAAGCAAAATACACGTTTTACGGTACCAGCCACACACCAGCCCTTTATGGTACGAGTATACTACTTCTAATCTATCTCTCTTATCTTTGTAATTCAGGTGCTGCACCTGGGCAGCGGCAACGATGCGAAGAAAAAGAAGGTGTTCAATAACATCCGGGACAACAGCGATCCCTCCGAGAACTGGGACATGGTTGGCGAGCTCGGCGATGGCGCTTTTGGGAAGGTCAGTTACAGGAACAGTTACAGGCTTCGAGGAATACTCGTACTATTTATTTATTTACCAGTTTTGCACACACTAAATACAGAAAGAAACAGCATTTTTTTGTCAATTGTATTTCTGAGGCTGGCTTCTGCTAAATTCTGTGGATGCTGTGAATGTAAGACCTCCAGGAAGGGCGTACAAATTTATAGACCAAGTTACAGCTCGCTTAGGGTACCCCTTGTGGGTGTGTGTGGGGGGTGGTGGTACGAACCTCAGGTTAGGGCTTCACTGGAGAGGGCAGCAAAGGGACAAACTGAATCTGAGAGACATCCCTTTTACAGAGCAGCAGGACAAAAGATGAGAGGCCTTGCCTATGTTAGGCGCCTTCCTGACCAGGTCGGCGCGTTTTTGTTTCTGTAACGAATCTGAACAGATTATTGACTGCAAACCATTTCTTGTCTGGCTCGGTTTGCTAGTGTTATTACTGTACTATGGCGGGATGTTCGTGCCAACTCGGAAACACGAGCAACCCCGAAACCACAATCTTCCACCGTCTCTTTCTATTCTACCACCATTAACTCCTCCTCTCTCCTTCATTTTCCAGGTATACAAAGCGGAGCACAAACAGACTGGCCAGCTCGCGGCCGCGAAGATGTGCGTCCTCGACAACGAAGACGATCTCGCAGACTTCACCGTCGAGATCGACATTCTGTCGGAGTGCCGGCATCCGAACGTGGTGGAACTGCATGAGGCGTACTTCATTGACAACAAGCTTTGGGTGAGTGATGATGGTCTTGCATAGTGCACTACCACTATAGTGGGTATGATGCCCTGGTACTGAGGCTCATGATGTTCTACCACTGTATAACCCATTCACAATCTTTCTGCCATCCAACGTGGTAATGCTGCCAGCCTTCTGGGCACTTTTCCTGTTGACAGCAATGTGGACGAATTTTTTGACGCCCTGTAATTCTTCTCTTTTTGCTACTTGTATATATTTTATCATTATTTTAGTTCTGTAAATTGTAGTTTGTAAATATTGTAAATAAATTTCTGCCATTGTCCCATTCTATTTGGGAGTTGGTGCAAGACATTTTCTTCTCTCCCTGTCAGATGTCACGGTATCATTATCTCCTTTCTCCCTCTTATCATTTCTTACACAATCTATCCATTTTTGCTTTGGCTAAAATGGCATTCCATGGAGTAAGGTGGTTTGCTCGAGGGTTTCGCTATGACCTACCACAGTTGCTCATGTTGGCCCAAACAGCCACTCATTATTGTGGACCATGGACAGACAGAGCAGTCTATAATCAACTTTCACTGTAAAGATCCACACACACTTATGGCCTGCTACCTGCTATCGTGAACCATGATAGCCTCCTAATGTGAAATTCACGATCATGTAAGAATATACGCCAAACGAAATCATTTCAGCGCGCTATTTTGAACTTTATTTCCATTGTGATTATGGTCTACTTCATTTTGTTACCCTATCTTACCCTACTAACATCAGAATACTAATCCTACCCTCTTCAAATTCCAGATGCTCCTAGAATACTGCGACGGTGGCGCCCTCGACTCCGTAATGGCAGAACTAGAGAAAGGCCTCAACGAGATACAGATAGCGTACGTCTGTAGGGAGATGTGCCGCGGCCTGCAGTTTCTGCATTCGAGAAGGGTCATACATCGAGATTTGAAGGCTGGCAATGTTCTTGCTACCATGACGGGCGGTGTTAAGTTGGGTGAGTAGATATTGTGGTTATTTGTCAAGAATTTAATTGTGTAAGGTTGGTTTTCAATTGGGTATTGACTATGTTTTTTTACTAGTGATCTGGGAACAGTAAAAAGTGGCTTAGTTTTAATCGATTTAAAATTACTTGCTAGACAAAGACAGCGTTATGAAGATGTGACGTCATAACTTATACCACCATAGTTTCGTAGTAAAAAATGGCTGTTTCGCGCGACAAGGATAGAAAATGTCCCCACTAAAAACTTCTAAAGCGTGCAGCTATTCAATTTTTTTGACCGATTTTATTAGTTGTTTTATACATGGTTATACTATTTCTGCTAGTTCTTTGAAATAACATAACATTTTCGTAAATTATTATATTAAATTATTATTATTATTATACTAACATAATTATATTTTAAGTGTGTGACTAATACTAATGTATTATATATGTTAACTAACATCAAAAGCTATTAATCGTATTGTTAGTATTCTTGTAGTTTCCATAATTAAGCTGGACAGTGATTAGCGGTGACTTATCATTCTGCACCTTATTTTTTTTGGTGCGTGCAGAATCATCAAATAACCCCTCCCGCTCTTGGGCATTGTGGCCCACTTAGCCATCATAGGTCATGATAGTGGGCCATTTGCCACTTTAATGGGCCATCCTGATTTTACGCTATTGGGTCATCATGGACTACAGTTTCATACTTTAGTAATCACCAAATTACTCATAGGTATTTCTTTTCCTATCACGTTAGATTTTATTATTTAGAGCTAGAGTAACGGTATTAACTAACCCCTGGGACTCCGGCAGTCATCAGGCCACCGGTGACAGTCGCGGTCAGTCATACATAGAGACATGAAGCATAAAGCGTTTCACCTTCAAATCTCTGTGTATGATTGGTCGAGGCTTTCCGAGCTTCTCAGCGCAAGGCTGGGTATGTATATAACTACTTGTGTAATGCATGGTTTATTATATTGTTACTAATTTGAACTAACCTTAGCTGATGACTTTTATAGCAATTTTTCAAAAATACCCCATTGGTTGAATTATAGACTGCTGAACATGAGGTCCTGGATTCGATGCAAAGTGTTATTGAGTTCTTCTATTAGGAATTTCTCAGTAGCAGCCACGGAGTCTGAATTTGTGCCTGGTTGATACCAATAGGCTCGCCCTCTTTTATGTAATAGAGATATGTATCAAAACATGAACAATATGGGTGTATTAATAGGTGTACACCTCTGCCTAGCCCCTCGGGGATTACAAAACTGATGGCAAAACCCAATAACACTTTGCCCCCGACCTGGGAGTTGAACCAAGGACCTTATGCTCAGCATATTCTAGCCTTTATGGCATTCCAGTGTATTTGAATCTATGGTTACGTGGTGTGTGGTATAAATAAGTAGTAAACTCACGTTTATAGAAGACTAGCTTTTGCCCGCGACTTCGTTCGCATGGAATAGTGACTTCCGGCAGATTTTTGGTTTATCTCGCGAAAAAAAAAAATGAAAAAAAAAAACTATCCTATGTCCTTTCTCAAGTTCCAAACTATGTCTGTACCAAATTTCATCAAAATCCGTTCAGCCGTTTAGGCGTAAAAGAGTAACAGACAGACAGACAGACAGAGTTACTTTCGCATTTATAATATTAGTATGGATAAGTATGGATTTATTGTCCACAAGTCCTTACACAGCTTAACACAAAGTTCAGAAGGCACAAGAGGGTTCAAAGAACATAAGCACAAGAGCAAGCACAGTAAGAGTAGCGGAAGGATGATTCGCGATAACGCGTGTATATAAAATTGAGGCGACAAGCGTGCGCTCTGCGTCGAGGTGTGATCCTGACTGTGCTTGTGCTTATGTTCTTTGAACCCTCTTGTGCCTTCTGAACTTTGTGTTAAGCTTTGTAAGGACTTGTGGACAATAAATCTTCTATAAACGTGAGTTTACTACTTATTTATACCACACACCACACCACGTAACTTGGCATTAACTTGAGGAGCTTTACATCCTGTTCCTCAGCCCCCCCCCCCCCCCCAAATCAAAGTTTTTTTTAAAGTATTCCTTGTTTCTTAAATGTATTGTGTCTCTTTAACTTTATATCTTTTAAAACTAACAACTAAAATGTTACATTTATTTGCAGCGGATTTCGGCGTGTCAGCGAAGAACAAGTCGACCCTACAGAAACACGACACGTTCATCGGCACTCCGTATTGGATGGCGCCCGAAGTTGTGTTGTGTGAAACTTTCAGAGATCATCCTTATGATTTTAAGGTAAAGCTTTTTATTCTTTTGTTGTCAATTTTTGTTTTTTCGTCGTGTGGCTTTTGCCTATCCTGGTGTCAGAGTTGATCTGATACCTGTGTATTACTGACGGATTAGAAATATTAGAACATTTTGCAATTTATATGCTAAAAAAATAAATTGTTTGATATATCATGTACCTACACAGCAAAAGAGAAGAAGAAAATGAGTAGAAAATAGTACAAAGGAGATGCTTAGTTCTAAATAAATCTCTTCCAACGTACCTGGGACAAAGATATTTAGAAAAAGAGATTTAGATGTAGTGGGTATTTGTGTGCGATTTTGTGCGTATTTTTGAAAACTTGTATGTCAAAATCTATATAAATAAAAAGAGAAGTCCTGACTGACTGACTGACTGACTGACTCATCAACGCCCAGCCCAAACCCTTGGACCTAGAAAGCTGAAATTTTGCACAGAGGTTCCCTTTATAACGTAGACAAGGAATAAGGACGGATTTTTCGAAATTCAACCCAAGGGAGTTAAATAGGGGATGAAAGTTTGTTTGGAAAATCGACATTTTCACGTAGGCGAAGCCGCTGGCAAAAGCTAGTATGGAATATTTTACAAGGGAGCTACGCATCACTTTTGGATGGGCCGAGTCGACCTGACCCTGAAACAACGATTCTAATTTCACGATTCCCGATTATGTGTAGGAGTTGTTGGGTCGGCTATACGTAATGTTGTTGTTGTGTTGGCCTTCTTCTGTTCTGTTGTGGTGTTGGTCGTGGTATGGACATGTGATGCGAAGGAATGAAGGAAATGTTGTGAGGAAAATGTTGAGTATGAATGTATATGGCTATAAAAGGAGAGGAAGACCAAAGAAACGATGGATAGACTGTGTGAAGGATGATACGGCTAGTAAGGAGGTGACTGCTGAGATGACGAGAAATAGAGAAGTATGGAAGAAGAAGACATGTTGAGCCGACCACAAATTAATTGGGATAAGGGCGGGAGAATGATGATGTGTTGGCCTTCTTCTACATGGTAATTTGACTACAAATGTTTTAGCTGTAAGTTTCCTTAAAATAAATAAATAAATACTGCCGAATCGAATCTTCACACACGATCAAGTAATAGCTCAGTAATGTGTTACATCAGTTCAGAAAATATTTCGGTGCGTACCCACCCTCTCTGCTGTTTTGTTGTTGTTACTTAAATATTGTAGAACATAAGATTGTATAATCTGTTTGAATTATGTCGTCGTTGATTTTGGTGCACGGTTCATCTCGAATGAGTTTATGTTTGCACCAACTTTATTATATAATTAATGTAATTGTAAAACTGTTGAATAAATAAATAAATAAAATATAATAAACTTAATTTTCCCCCTTTTCCAGGTGGACATCTGGTCTCTAGGCATAACTCTGATAGAGTTCGCTCAGATGGAGCCCCCCAACCACGAGATGACTCCTATGCGGGTGCTGCTCAAGATACAGAAGAGTGAGCCGCCCACGTTGGACCAGCCCTCCCTGTGGAGCAAGTCTTTTAACGACTTTATATCGAAAGCTCTTGTTAAGGTGAGAAATTGAACTTAATCTGCGTATGCGTAATATGCATGTGTCCCTACCAGGGATGTTGCTGATGCCGCATTCCACATCCGCGTGCGATGCCAATGCGGATGCGGAGTTTTGATGGCTCACATCCGCGAATAGATAAAAACCCAGTCAAACCTATGGCACCGGACTCCGGACTGGCTTTAAAAATCGGAATTTGTCAGATATTATCAATATAGTATCTGCCCAGTTTTCAGAGTCCGGTCCACAGTTGTTCGACACTGCTGTTCGTAATAGGGGATCGGACTGGGTCAAAATAATATGATTCTGTTTAGTCCGTAAGTTAGATTATCGAAAAATATTGAATACTTACGTGTTTTTTGTTTTATCAAATCAATAAAAAATGACGAAGATAAAACGCGTCAAAGATCTTGGAGTGGGGCTTGAAACGTCACTTGTGTCGTCAAAATGTACTATCATATGACGTCACACGAGTTTTCGAAGCACTGTATCGTCTTCATTTTAAGTTTACGTGAAAAAAGAAAAAATACGTGTCCAATAATTTTTGGAAATCTATCTGATGGACTAATTAGTTTTTTTTTTTGTCCGATCCCCTATTGTTACAACTGCGCCTTCATAGACTCGGATTTCCGTATACATATCGTCTGCCATAAACCGCTTTCACATTAGGACGTTAGCAGCGCGACTATAAACAAATACTGACGGGTTATTACGGCTTTTCTGTAAAATGTGAAGGAATGTGCTTCTGCCGCGCGAATGTCACGCTGCTAACGCCCTAATGTGAAAGCGGCCTTACCGTTTGAGGAATACAGGGTCGAAGGGACACCGACGCACAAACGACTATCACGTATTTAGATCATCATTCTGATTACCACATATAATGTTTTCATCGGTAATTTAAAAAAAAAGTGCCATACATATACAGGCAATCAAAATATATATGTCATCATCATCTGCCTAGCCTTTTCCCAACTATATTGGGGTCGGCTTCCAGTCTAACCGAATGCAGCTGAATACCAGTATTTTACATGGAGCGACTGCCTATCTGACCTCCACAACCCAGTTAATACTAGGTAATACAATACCCTTTGGTAAGACTGGATGTCAGAATTTCAGGTCACTGACTACCTGTAACGACTGCCAAAGATCTATATATTATTATATGGCAGCCGAGACCAACAGCTTAACGTGCGCACCGAGGCACGGAGGAAACTCGGTATGTCGGGCGGTCACCCATCCACAGACCGACCTAGGCAAGCACAGCTTTACCTAAAGATCGACCCGAGTGGCAGTTCTTATTAAGCCACGAGCTCCTCAATCAAAATATATATGTATAATCATTATATTTATTATTTTCTTACCCCAACAGGACCCAGAAAAAAGGCCGACAGCGATCGAGCTCATGAAGCATGAGTTTGTGAACGGGAAGCTGGATGCCAAGCCGTTGAGGGACCTCCTGTTGGAGTACAGAGCTGAGGTCGTGGAGGAAGAGGTGCTCGATGATGATTCTGAGGTCAGTGTTTTTGGTTTTAGTGGGGTTTTTTTGTATAAGGCAGGTGGTTCTGTTAATATGACGTGAGTCTAGTGTTCTTCTTATCGTGTGGGTAGTAAGATCTAACGACCCTACACACCCTAGTGTCAGAGTTTCTAAACCGCCACAAGGGCCTCTGACATGGTTTGACGACCGCCATTTGTCGGCCGGGACCACCGGCTTATACGTGCCTTCCGAAGCACGGAACCATCTTTTTATCAGACAATCAGGTGATTCAAGCCTGCAATGTCCTAACCAAACTGGAAACAACTTTACAAAGTATGCTTCCCGTGGGAATCGAACCCACGACCACCGGGTCACAAGGCAAACGAAACGCCTAAACCACTTGACCACGGAGGCAGTTTAGTGATTATAGTAGGACTAGCTTTTGCCCGCGACTTCGTTCGCGTGGAATAGTGACTTCCGGCAGATTTTTGGATTATCTCGCGAAAAAAAAAAAAAACTATCCTATGTCCTTTCTCAAGTTCCAAACTATGTCTGTACCAAATTTCACACAAATCGGTTCAGTAGTTTAGGCGTGAAGCAAAGACAGACAGACGGAGTTACTTTCGCATTTATAATATTAGTTAGGATTTATTATGTAGAACGGGGGCTGCGATTCTGCATACAAATTCGACGTTACATATTCAATTTTTGTTTGAGTAAATAGGTTAAGATCTCGTCAATATTTTTGTGATATCATCGTTCTGAGCTGCTGCTGTCCCTATGGCGCTCTACGGGGGCAGGATAAATACCTCGCAGGCCCGATTACCTCTTCAAATGTGACATAGTTCTGTCGTTTTGCTAAGTTCGAGATTTCAAAATACAATTTATTATTTGGAGCCAACAATAAACTCGGTGATAGTTTGGAATAATACTAAAAACTCTAGTGTGTTTTTCTACTTATACGGAATAATGTATCATCTATTTACAAAAAATATTTTGTTTTGCTACATAATAGAATTATTAGAAGAAGAGATTCAAAATCAAGTTGAAATAAGACTTTATACACTATTATCTTAGTAATATTTATCTATTTCTTAAACCTAATAAAATATATCTAACACTGTGTTTCTTGCTTCTATTGCACGCTTACTAACCCGCTTGCCTCTTTTCGATGCGACTCTTCACAATGTATAGTCTAAGAAGAGAGGCAAGAAAAATAAGGAACAGTACCAGAGAATTGGTTAGTATATAATGTTGACATCAATACTTATATTAGTTTAGTTTATCTTATCTTGGATTCAGAATCTTAGTAGATTATCATGTTTTGGAAAGAAATACAATGCTGCATGTCAAAGTTAAAATTCGATTGCAAACAGAAGATGGAGGTCAGAAATAACCTAATAGGAACATACTATTTTATGTTTTAACGTCGTCGTCTATCCATAAGTCTCGGAAAAACCATACAATAGAAAATCTCAAGAGACAGAAAAACGGAGTTACTTTCATGTCTTACAAAAAAAAAAAAACAAATAATATTTCATCTCAAAAAATTGTGTCGTAATAAACTGAGGTAGCCTTAGTAAATTACAACAGGTCGGGCCGGTCAGCACTTATCAGCAATGATGTTATAATAATATGATAAAGTTAGGTAGTAAATATAGGAAAAATAAAATAAAAACGCATTTTTAGTATAAGTAAGAATTACAAGTCTGAAAGGTAATCGGTCCATGTTAAATACTGGTATTCAGATGCATCCGGTTAGCCAACCCCACAGGCCAACCCCAACATAGGAAAACTTGAGCTGATGAAGAGAAAAAAATAGTATTGATACAAGATTCTGAATTCAAATATTACGCTTTGTTTTTAATTATTTATTTTATGTATTTTGTTTTAATTCTTATTTATTTTATTTAAACTTTATCCTCAATTGGAACTGCTTATACTAACCGACGGAACAATTTCTTCATCGCGGACGACAAACGTAACGTTTATTTAATTGCTAACTCATTAAAGAAGAGTTATCTGTTTATATATAGCAACATAATTATTTTGTCCCTCGTTACATAAAGCCATCAAAAATTCCAATGGTCAGGGTTCCTTGTAATAGCTAAAAGCTGTAATTAAATATGGCTACCGAGTTCCATCTAACATGTGGTCCAGTAGTACCCCATTGCCATATCAAATTGCCTAATGAAATCCTCATTTGGGTGGCTGCTTCTCGAGTCTGTTACTCAGATTTTGTCCGAACAGTATATAATAGCAACCTGGACAGCTCCGTGTGTCAACTAAGGCTAGTCTATGTGTTTGTTCATCATAATTTTTATATTTGAATTCATATCCTTTATTCCATTTCATGATTAATAGTAATTGAATACTGAATTGAGCCACTCAATATTAACCAAAGTAATACTCAGAAATAAATAATATTCTATTCTATGTGGAAACATATTTGCTGTAACTTTTAATTTAAGATTGTTTGTTTTTCCATAAATAAATAAACATAGACTCAAAAGAACATACAATAGGGGATCGGACTGACTCAAAAAATATGATTCTGTTTAGTCCGTCAGTTAGATTATCGAAAAATATTGGATACGTGTTTTTTGTTTTATCAAAACAATAAAAATTTACGAAGATAAAGCGCGTCAAAGATCATGGAGTGGGGCTTGAGACGTCAATTGAAGGTACAAAATGTATTATCATATGACGTCACACGAGTTTTCGAAGCACTGTATCGGCTTCATTTTTTGTTAATATTTTTTGGAAATCTATCTGACGGACTAATTAGTTTTTTTTTTTTGTCCGATCCCCTATTCTATAAATCTCTAGGTTTCAGTTACATTTTGTTTTGTTATAATTTACAATTTCATTTTAAAATACTTAGTTGACATAATTATAATTCTGTGTACTTATTTAAACAATACGTTAATGTGACGTGTGTCTGGTTTACATTGCAAACGAATCGGACTGCCAGCCGCTAGATCGTCCGCCTGCGTCGAAGGTATACCCTTAGTTTATCGGTATTTTAACTATAAAAGGCTTGTCCCCTTATCACATGTAACGATTACTTCTTGATACTATCGTACTTCGTTTAAACCGACCGACTCGGAGAGAAGAGCACATTTTTTCATGTAATATTTTTTATTTTTACATATCACTTGTGTTCTTGAGAGCAATTTGTTCTTGAGTTTCATGTAAAAATAAATCTTAGTACAGTCGAACAACCTAATAAGTATACATGTAGAGATCTTTATAATTCTTGTACACTGAAATGACTGATTGCAAATTTATTTTATAAAGCGTTCTGCATTTAGCGACTGATGTCAAACGTTGTATCATTTCACATCAGTCTCTAAATGTATCTGTATAATCTTAAAAGTAAATGCAAGTAAGCTGGCTTTATACTTATAAGCTTGTCCGACTGTACAAGTGAAAGAGTTTTGAATCAAACACTCTGTTTTAAACGTATTAAAAACTGCTTTCCTGTCTGAGCCAGTTTGTGTGAACGTACCCTCAATGTACAGAAGCCTGCACATCAAGTCGCTACAATCTGTCAAATTTCTTTAATTTAAAACTTTCCAACTTTATCGCTAAAGCATTAGGTTTCAGGATGATTGGGAAAATTGACAGTTTAGTTTAGCTTGATGTGCGCTGGCATTATTGCATAAAAATAAGTGCAAAAACCTTTGTGTTGAAACTTTCATTTTTATATTCTCTCACTCTGTTTTGCAACCGTCACCTTTTATGAATTTTGCAATGTTCCAGTATTTTTTTTTAAACTGAACCAGTGGTCAACAGATTACTTATAATAATGTACTAATTATGTTCGTTTGTTATATTTAGGAGCCGCGCAGCTCTCATATACCAATGGAGGAAGATGACTCGACCTCCGTCCGTTCCGGCGACACGCCAGATGTCAAGAGTATGTATTATTTACTGTGTTTGACTTACTTCTATATAAGAGTGTCCATGGAGTTTCTTGCCCATTCTTTTCCATAGAGATCTACGCTTCCGGTTGTTCGAAAGAGATACCGAGGCCTCGACACAAGGGCTATGAAATGGATAGTTTTTAGTTAGTAGAAGTCTGACACTCCCTACCGCTCTCTCTGTCCAGAGCGGGAAGAGTCATTTGATAATAATTTCACACCAACCAAAAAAAAAATAGAGCTCTATGCTTTGGAATGGGCAACTACAGTTCCTTCACTGGTTATTATCTTCTGTGACTGTATCTTCGCTTTCTTTGTTTTTCTGACATTCAAAAGTGTCTGTATGGTCTGATTGAAATAAATTGTTTGAGTTTATACTTTATTGCATGGGTTACAAGTCATATCTTCATCTTCTTCTTCAATTATATCCGTATACATATACTTTTGGGGGGTAGAGGAACAGGGGCCGTATTTTTGAATCAATAGAATTCCAAATCGTGTACGAAATCGCAGAATTCGTATGCGAATCCGTACGAAATCGCTATTTTTGAATATTCATACCCGTGAATTTTGCAACGAGTGGTCCGACCCACTCGTTTCCGATATTCTACCAGTAAAAATGACGGAAATTACGTGATGAATTCTGCGATTTCGTACACGATTTGGAATTCTATTGATTCAAAAATACGGCTTCAGGGTGTAAAGCTCCTCATCCCCCATAGAAAAGGGAGGATCCTCCGACCGGACGGGTGTTGTGTCCGGTGGGCTAACTGGTAAGTCGGGAACTCCTATATAGGCTTATGTCGCGGATAATGTTGATAGCGCGATGTAGGATTTTCTGTCGATCGTTGTTAGTACGCAGGTGTTGCGATAGATGTCGCTAGTCGCCACATACTGTTTCTACAAGCCACCAATTCTCCACAGTGTCGGACTCGCCCCCAGCGGGCACCACCCCCGTGGCGACCGCAGCCCGCGCGCCCCCCTCCCCGCCCCCCGCCGCCGTGGCCCCCGCCATCCCCGCCGCCCCCGCTACGGCTGCATCAGCTGCCGCAGCCGCTGCCAAGAGGCCGCACGAAGACGAGCATCCGCCTGCTGACAGGAAACCACCCGTGAGTATTACAACTGCTAAGGCTTAGGGATATGGTTCTTCTGTTGGGAATCAGATCTCCTTATGAGAGGGAATGGTCTGAAAAATACACGAGAAATGTAACGGTTATTTTGTAATACCTTGGAAAAGTGTCCGTCTTTGAAACAGTTTTCAGCGACATGTGTTTTTGACACACAAAAGAAATAACATTTGCTCGTTATTTTGAACTCTATTCTCAAGGAAATATTGTTTAACGGAACCAAAAATACTAACACTAATAATATTTTTGATTGGTGCGTTGATCGGTTACGCACGTAAATCTCAGCTTACTTAACATAACCACAAGAAGATTAAGAATAAACTGTTATGCTTAAGTTTGTGAAGACTATGATTGAAATCCACATCGATTCAAGTTTCATCTTTGATTGATCGATATTACACTTTAAACTCGTTTTTTGCTCTCAACTCCAATAATAACGCCTTCTTTACATCTACAAATTTATCTTACAGGCACCAAAAAAAGAAAAAGGCCCCGCACCCTTACCTCCCTCAGGCACAGTCCCCTCTCCCCCCGCAGCCGCCCCCGCCCCCGCCCCCGCGCCGGCCCGCAAGCAGCCCGCGCCCCCGCCCCCCGCGCTGCCCTCACCCGCCCCCGCCCCCGCCCCCGCCACTACGCCGCACAGTACGCCGCCCCGTACGCCGGCGTCGACGTCGCCGCAGAAACTTGTAGTGGAAGAAGTCACGGAGGTACTGCCTGCAGCTACCGCGGGCAGGCTTATTGTGGACCAGGTATGTTGTTAGACGATTGATAATTAATAATTTCTTACAGGTTTTGATATATTATCTACTCGTGATTCTAGTGGGCCTATGATGATTTCTGTCATCTTCAAACAGTATACAAAAATATTGTCCAGAAATTAGTATTTGACCCCATCCTTTAGCTAACAACTCTGGATAAAGGAAATTAATTAAAATAAAATAAAAAATTATTTTAAATTCACGATAGGTAACTTCATTTAAACTTAATCGAACTTCTAACGATAAAATAATTTGAATGCAGAGAGAAAATTGTATACTATTATTATTCATTTCCACCCACAGGTATGCAGAGACGCAGAAAAAGCAGTAGAAAATAAAAAAACAGAATCAGAAGACCTAAAACCTAAACCAGAACCACAAGTCAACGAAAAACCAAAGTCAAAACCCGAACCACAGTCAAAGCCAGAAGTCAAAGACAAAAACTACTCCCGAAGTAACTCCACAGAAGAAACAGAAGTCAAAAAAGAAAGAGTTAGTAGACCAAACTCTATCCACGAAAGAGAAAGAGATAATAAGAGAGATTCGCTCGAAAAGACTGGTATAGAAGTGAATAGAGTTAGCGCTGAAGTCAATAGGTTGGAGAAGAATTATTCTAGGTCTAGTTCGTTGGATGAAGAGAGATTTGATGAGAGGAAAAGAGATGCGAAGAGTGATAGGAGATCGCAGCATAATGCTGTGGAAATTAGGCCTGTTACGGTGAGTTTTCAGACATTAAATAAGTTTTTCAGTTTTTTGTCGCATTGCGGTTTGGAGCAGGTTCATGCAGAAATATTGTGTTTTATTTTTTTTTCTTATGTATACAATCAGTTGTGAATATGTCGCACAATACTTCTTTCAACCAGCTTATAACAGAATATTGCTGAAGAATATGATCAAGTCGACTCTTTTCAAAGATTCAAATTAATTTCACTATGGGTCAAGATTTCATAGTCACACCACCTTCGGTCTACTTCGATAGGGTCGTCTTCTAGTGACTGACTATCTTTGCCAACATTTTTGTATTCTTGCGTAGTATCATAATAATCATATTATTTACCCTCCCCAGCCCCCACAACCAAAGGAGCCCGACCCGCCCAAAGACAGAGAATCAACAAAGCCGCCCGCCCCGGTCCCGCCCCCGCACAGCGGCGCACAGACCGTGGTCGTGACGTCACCCGCCAACACACTCAGTCCGCTGCTTGTGCCCGTCAAGGAAAGCGTTGTCGTGGTAACTTTATTGATTACTAGCTGACGTCCCGCGGTTTCACCCGCGTAGATCCCGTTCCCGTGGGAATACAGGGATAAAAAGTAGCCTATGACACTCGGCAATAATGTGGCTTTCTATTGGTGAAAGAATTTTTAAAATCGGTTCGGTAGATCCCGAGATTACCCCTTACAATTTAACAAATATACAAACACACAAACTTTAACTTCTTTATAATATTAGTATTTATTATTTAGCTGCCTAGTTTGGTCCTAGCTATGTTGGGGTCGTCTTCCAGACGAACTGGATTTAGGAACTGCTTATCTGACCTTCGCAAACCGGTTACTGCGTAATCCCATATTGAACAAATTTTTATCTAAACTATTATTAATCGATAAGGAGGCCAGGGAGGCTTTTGCCCTCTACCAGGGTTGAGGCATTTGTTCTTAAGAGTTACCATTGCCCTTGAACGGAATGGGGATTAGGAAGAACATATGTTTTTTTTATTTGCCCACTTTTTAAGCATCAAATGACTCCTACTTCTCTACTCTACTCTTTCTACCTAAAACCCATCTGTATTCCATCAATGGCCTTTACGTTCAAGAGTTGCGGTGACTCTTTCGAACAAATTTCGCAACCCGGGCAGAATCATTCCTTTTTGCTCTGCAGTGCGTCATAAAACAACTAGGCGACCAATGCACCAAAATAATAATATGGTAATTTATGACTGCTTTCTTTTAAATGTTAAGTGCATAGACGGGCTGCATTTTTTCATACAAATGTATTCCCCTATTCTCTTCCTGGATAATGCCTCTAGAGTAATCGTTTTTATTTATAAAAATCCAGGTCTATTGAAGGCATGCCCCTGTCATTTTTTTTTTTCAAAAAATGTATTACAAAAATAAATATGACTTACCAAAAACCTAAAAAAATACCCCGTTTTTACCTACGTAATCAGATGACTACCAAAGAAAATTGAAAAGTTTTTAAAATAAAAACAAGTAATAGGGGCATAGATCTATTCTTCCTTTAAATTTTGATACCAAATATAATTTAATTGGCTTAGGTTTCGAGGAGAATACGAAACGTCGATCGGTCAAGGTTTTTTATAGGTAAAATCGTTCTGAGCTGCAGTTGTCTCTATCGCACTCACATATTGATACCGCCCGGTTGCTAGAGCGCAGCGCGACGGCAATAGTTATATATACGTATATTATACGCAGCCCGTCTACGCTCTTAACTGTATATCCTCTTGTAACAGGTAGAACCCAACAGCTTAGCGGCGACGACGCCGGCCGGTCTCGTCACCGTCACCACCACACATCCGCCTGTCCTTAGTACTGCTGCCAATGTGAGTACCATCTTTATACTCTGTTCGCGGGATCCGTTTCTACATTTTTATTTTTTATCTCTTGTAGCCACGGATCCCAGGTTCCAATTTAATTATTATTTTTGTAGAAACGGATCCCGGGATCCGTGTTAAATAAAATTGGATCCCGGGATCCGTGGAGACAACTCGCCGGGATCCGTGTTAAATCAAATTGCGTCCCGGGATCCGTGGAGACAATAGGGTAGTCGACCGACTAAAAAAAATATGATTCTGTTTAGTCCGTCAGTCAGATTATTGAAAAATATTGGATACGTGTTTTTTGTTTTATCAAATTAATAAAAATTGACGAAAATAAAGCTTGTCAAAGACCATGGAGAGGGGGCGTTTGACGTCATAGTTAGGTAAAATTGGACCAAGCTGTGACGTTTCACGACTTTTCGAAGCACTGTATCGTCTTCATTTTTTGTTTACGTGAAAAAAGAAAAAATACGTGTTCAATATTTTTTGGAAATCTATCTGACGGACTAATTAGTTTTTTTTTGGCGACTACCCTATTCGCCGGGATCCGTGTTAAATCAAATTGGATTCCGGGATCAGTGGAAACAATCCCGTATTATCAACAGTTTCAACTAAAAACCTTATTTATGTAAAACCAGCAGTTGCCCACGAGATATTACTTCCCTTTTTGAATCGATGTTTTTTTACCAATTAAGGCTGATGTTCCAGGGTAGCCCGCGAAATTCAAATTTTCTTACGTTTTTAGCGATTTGCAGGCCAGTGCTAGGTTGTATCTCAGAATATACATTCATTATATTCATTCATTCATTATACATTGAATTTCATTCATCGTCGATATTGCTCGGAACACAGACGTGTTGTTGCTTTCGCTAATAATCTGCGCATCTCTGTAATCTCAATTATAGTCAGTATACGCGAGTACATAAGCTCCAAAGTAAAGTGTTCGTCAACGCGTGCGTGGCTACGAACTCAGTGCTGTGTGTGACCCCTCACCCCCGCGAGTAAAAGAATCGGACACATATCTTTCATCCTTGTCCTGACAACGACTATCAATACGCGGACTTCGGAGAACTTCGTGGACACTCGCACCTACCAACTTACCTACAATTATCATCAAATTGTTCATACTTGTTACCCTGTTTCTAACGGAAAATACGAAGAACGAAAAATGAACAAATGCACGGAATGTAAAACCCAGATAACAGCGGCGGACAAGGTAACCTGCTCAAAGAGACTCTGCGGTAATCACTATCATCTGCTATGTGCGAATTTAACAGCTGATGCCTCTGCGACCACCCTCAAGTCCTGGAAATGCTCCAAATGTAACAAAGGACAATCTAAAAACCAGGATACACCTGGTGTAACTACTGAATTGCATGTAACAGAATGTAGACAAACCCAGAATGTTGCCTTAAAAAAAGCGAATACATCACCGGGCCTGCCTCTGTGCAATTCCCCTACAGGGTCAGCGGAACTGCTTGATGTTATACGCTTAGAGCTACCTATTATAATTCGCGATATGTTAACACCGGAGTTTCATAAAATGCAATCACAAATTGCAGAACTCGATAAATCGGTTAAGTTTATAAGTGCCAAATATGATGACGTGATGAAACAAATGGCAACTAATAATGCTGAATTAAAATCATTACGGGATGAAAACGAGACACTCCGTACCAACGTTCACAACGTCGAGACTCGTCTTCGTCGGTTGGAGATTGATCAGGTGCGTCAAGACCAATGGGTTCGCCTACAAAATATTGAGATCTCCGGGTTACCCGAAAATAAGGAGGAGGAAACCGTGGATATAGTGTTGAAGATTGCTGAACATGTTGGAGTTCCTGCTAAGCGTGAGGATATAGAATTCGCCCACCGAGTCCAAACACAGCAGCATAACAACTCAAATCTTCCAAGGAACATAGTTGCTAGACTCAAACAACACAGCACTAAAGACGCGATAGTTGCCGCTGCACGGAAGCTGCGAGGAATCAATCTGCATGACCTGGGTATTCAGACAGTAACTTCACATAAAGCTAAGGTATATTATGTTAATGAACACCTCACCAAATATAATAAAAATTTGTTAAAACAATGCAAGCTCAGGGCTAATGAACTTAACTATAAATATATATGGACAAAAAACTGTCGAATCTATTTAAGAAAGGTAGACGGGTCTCAGCATATTCTTGTGCTAACAGAAGAAGACCTAAAAAACATTACTTAGCGATATATATTGTCATCTCATATTGTTATCCTCTTTTATTTTGTACTTTATCGAGTTTTGTTTTATGTATTCTAGATGCCATTTTGCATTCCTATTATTATTGTCACCACTACAGTAACAACCACTTTTATATAACTGATTTCTATTGCATAACTAACAACCTCACAAAACTTTACACACTACAAAATGATTCATTCACAATAACACACTTACTTCAAACAGCACTACACATACATACGTATACACATACATACATTCGACATACCTTTACTCAAACCGTACCGTTCAATTCATTTGGAGACCTATATTTACTTGGTATTCATAAGTATCACTATGCGCACCGCCCGCGCCGTGTAGTTAACTCGGACGCAGGTATCACTATCTCATTTTGTGAATCATCGCGGCAACTATTCATCAGCGATGGCTAACCGTAAAACTGATTTTATACAATTTTTCTATCAAAACGTCCGGGGTTTGCGCACTAAAACTAATACATTTTATGAGAACATACTATCATCAAACAGTGACATCTTAATGTTTACCGAGACCTGGCTACATGACGGCATTTTGGACTCGGAGCTAAGTAATGATAGTTATGATTTATTTAGACGTGATCGCGGCTCGCTAGGCGGCGGGGTAATGATTGCTTGTGCTTCGCGTTTGCAGGCGCGCGTGCGGCTCGAGTATGACCGACCGGACCTCGAATGTATATGGGTAACTATTCCCGCTCGATCGCTTGCCGTAAAGCGCAATCTACACATCGCGACTGTTTACTTACCTCCAGATCGCGCAATACCGGAACGTATTCAATTATTAACGCAGTTGATATCTGAGGTAATTGATCAGAACCCTAACGATTATTTTCTCATATCTGGCGACTTCAACCTACCTTGTATTGACTGGACAAGTGGACAGCCTGTAGTGTTGAAGAGGGGCGCCGTTGAAGTGCAAAACTCCGCGTCACATCTTATCAACACAATGCTGTTCTGCGGTTTGAATCAATCGAACTTTTTCACCAACTCACATAATCATACTCTGGATTTGATATTTACTAATTTTTCTAATACCGATAATGTCAAACTGTCCATTAGTACAGGAAGACGCGTTTCACCCTGCAATTATTATTAACGCTGTAGATATATTAGTTCCTCCGTTGAAACTCACGTTATTTTTTTTTTTATTTTTTTATTATTGATAGGTTCGCGTTTGACCACTATCTCACCTGATGGAAAGTGATGATGCGGTCGACGATGGAGCACGCTTACCTAGAAGTAACCTATTCACTCTTGACTTAAAGACCCCTAGGTTATAGCTATCCGGAAATACAGACTCTGGCAGGGAATTCCACTCCTTAGCTGTACGCACAATGAAAGTATTCCCAAACCGTTTAGTGCGTATGGGTGGGATGTCCACCATATAACGGTGGCGCATCGCCGTACGTCTTGTAGTCCGATGATGGAACGGGCTTGGCGGAATTAGATCGTGCAATTCCCTCGCACACTCTCCGAAATGTAACCGATAGAAAACCGAAAGGCTAGCTACTCGTCGACGATGTTCAAGGCTCTGGAGCTTTGACTTGACAAGCGCGTCATTGCCGATGAGCCTCTTGGCTCGTTTCTCAATTGACTCTAGCGCATCAAGCTGGTATTTAGCGGATCCATCCCAGAGATGAGAGCAGTACTCCACACACGATCGGACTTGCGCTTGATATAAGTTGAGCAGCTGTTTCGGTGTGAAATACTGTCTCACCTTTGCTAGGATTCCCAGCTTCTTGGCAGCCAGTTTAGCCTTAGCCTCGATGAACGGACCGAAATTGAGGGTTGACGTAAACGTAACGCCAAGAAGCTCAATGTGATCGGTTATCGGCACGGTTACACCACGGAAAGTAGGAGACTGTTGGAAATCGCTCCTTTTTGCGGAAAAGAGACACGCCTGGGTTTTAGCAGCATTGAACTTGACCAGGTTGGCGTCGCCCCATTCGGAGACAGCCTTCAAGGACAAGTTCAACCGCTCCACCATGGCCTCACGTAGAGACTGGATCTGAGACCCACTAGCCCGCGCGTTGGACGTGTACCTCTCAGCAACAGTGCTGTCGTCTGCATACCCAAAGGTGCCGGGCACTAGCAGACTATTAATATGCAGCAAGAATAAAGTTGCTGAGAGAACCGACCCCTGAGGCACCCCGGCATTGATAGCCAATTGGTCAGACGAGCAGCCATCAATGACCACTCGAATAGACCGATCCCTCAGGAAGTCTGCAATCCAAGCACAAAGTCCAGCAGGTAGACCGAAAGAAGGAAGCTTTGCAATAAGGCTTTCATGCCACACCCTGTCGAAAGCCTTTGAGATATCGAGGGAAACGGCAAGCGCTTCTCCGTGTTTCTCAATGGCCTCACTCCAGATGTGAATGGCATACGCTAGAAGATCCCCAGTAGACCTGTTTTGGCGAAAGCCATACTGTCGGTCACTGAGGATATCATTGGCTTCTAGGTATGCCAGGAGCTTTCTATTCAGTACACGCTCCATAGTCTTACAGAGTACGGACGTGACTGAAATAGGCCTGTAGTTGGCCGGATCAGCTCGACTGCCCTTTTTGGGCACGGGTTGCACGTTAGCCTGCTTCCAAGCTTTCGGTACTTTACCAGTCTCAAACGAGAGGCGAAACAGGCGTGTCAAGATCGGAGACAATTCAGGCGCACACGTCTTCAGTACAATTGCCGGTATTCCGTCAGGGCCACTAGCTTTGTTCACGTCAAGATTACGCAGCACCCTACAGACGTCCTTCTGATGGATGCGAATGTCCGACATACTCGTATCGCATCCAGCAGGAGAGGCCGAGGGGCTGGCGTCGCCGCTGTCAAGACGTGAAGATTCCGCAAAAAGAGTGGCAAATAAATTTGCCTTATCTTCAGCGGAGTGGGCCAGTGACCCGTCGGGTTTAAGCAGTGGTGGAAGTGAGGGACGACAGAAGTTCGATTCGACCGACTTAGCCAGGGACCAAAATGCTTTACTACCAGCAGGGTACGAAGCAAGTTTTGTCCCTATTCGGCTAACGTGGTCGAACCGAGCTTTCCGCAACACCTTCTTGCAGGACTTGGCAGCCCTATTAAAGGCTCTCTTCTTCTGACCTACGTTATTTGCCTTACAGATTCGAGCATCGGCCCATGCTAGGTACGCTTCATGCTTGAGCGCTTCAGCGCGATTACACTCAGCGCCAAACCATGGTCGAGCTTCGCCGGACATTGTTAAGTCAGAGAACGGAATGTAGTACTCCATCCCCTGCCTCAAAACATCTGTCACAGCATCTGCGCACTCCGAAGGATCATCTGAAGAGAAGCAAGAAGACTGCCAAGGATAACATGCGAAGAAAGATCGCATCTCATCCCAATCTGCTGACTTGTATCGCCAGACCCGCCGAGTGCCTTTAAGGCTGGGATCGGGCGGGGAGTAGACAGATACAGATTTCACCAGACAATGGTCGGAACTACCTAAAGGTGAAGAAATCTCAACCGAGTAGCGGTCTGGATCTGTAGTCAGCAGAAGGTCCAAGCAATTGGCTGTGTGCGATTCAACATCAGGCACCCTCGTTGCTCCCTGGACCAGCTGGGTGAGATTTAACGCTAGCGCTAGCCTATGCGTCTCTCGTCCAGCATGATCTGTGCACTGGTATGGGAAGAGCCACTCCTGGTGGTGGGCATTAAAATCCCCCAGTAGCACAAACTGGGCAGAAGGGTACCTCTGCTGAGCCACATCCGCCGCCTCACTAAGGTACTGTGTAAGCCTGGTTGTCTCCTGATCACCGCTATGCGAGCGGTAGACACAGGCATAAATAATTTTATCTATGCCAGTGTCCACCAGAGCCCAAAGTGCAGAAAACCTTGAGTCTTCAAGGTTGCGGAGACGCCGATAACAGATGTCGTCCCGGGCGTACATGCATACACCCGCACGTGGTTTAAAATTGTGCTCCAGGGTAAACCCTGGGTATGAAAGGTACGACACGTCTGACGGACATCCGATCTGCGTCTCCGACAAAAACAAAAGAGCTGGTTTTTCAGTCTCGAGGTGGTGATGGACTGCGACGAGATTGGAGTGCAGACCTCGGATGTTACTGAGGTGCACTTTAAGAGAGAGGGAGTGCAGCCGCTGTTTAACTTTGCTCTTTTTTCGTTTTGCCATTTTATAAGGAGTGAAGGAAGGAGAGGAGAAGGAAGTGAAATGAGGCTCCACGCTGCTAACCTTCAGACACGCACTGGAAGGATGGTATCGACTGGGGGACTAGTCTGGAGACTGCGGGGACGCCCGAGCCCCCCCGGAAAGTCCATCGGGCCCTCTCATCTGGTCGCCAACCAGCACGATGGTGCATTCCGGGATTTTTCGACAGTTGGTAGGGCAGCCTTTCGTGTGTGGCTAGCACACTACTTGGGCCCCCAACTACCTGCGGTCGGCCAGCGGTGCACCGTGCCTCGGATCCCGCTACCCTCCGCGACTAGCCTCCCGATACGCCCATACCAGCGAGAGCCAGATTGGTCTGCGTGCAGTGGAGCAACTATTTCGACCCAACTCCTCAATAGGCTACACCGGGCATCGTACCGGAACACGGCTAGGCCGTTTGGCGGCACGTCTTTGCCCGGTGGGTGGTCGCAAGCCTGCGGTCGAAACCTACCACCAGTTATGTCACCTGATTAGCACCACCCAGGGGCCACGTGTAGGGATTCACTAAAGGGTACTTTCCTACGGACGCGGGTGACTCGGCCCCCAAAAATTATTATTTCAAAAACATATTTTTAGGAAGGGAAATTATGAGGCTATTAACGACGATTTACTTAAGTACGATTGGGAATCAGTGTGTAGCAATGATACGCCACTGGAGCGTATAATAGAGGTGTTCTATTCGGTAATTAATACAGCTATTGATAAATATGTACCAAAAGTTACCATTGGGGGTACCTACAGCTACCCTGTCTGGTACAGTCGGGCATTAATTAATTTTATCAAGGAGAAAGCTAAAGCGCACAAGCAATGGAAAAAATATGAAAATGCTCATGATTACGCTACGTTTGCCTTATTAAGAGATCGACAAAAAAAGATGCTAGTGGAGTGTCATAAGGATTATGTATACAGATCACAAGAGAACATAAAAACTTCACCTAAATACTTTTGGACGTACGTTAAAGCCAGAAAGAAGAATAAAAATGCTTATCCTAAATACATGACGTATGGTAATAGTCAATTAACTGGTGAGGCCGAAATTTGTAACGCGTTTAATGATTTTTTCTATAAGAACTTTAGTAGCAGGCTCGGGACTTACACCCCTTTCTCAACGGACTGTGAAACATACGGTGACACACTGCATTGCTTGACCATCGACAGTGCGAGGATCCTGAAACTCCTAGAGAATCTGGATACGTCAAAGGGACCAGGGAGTGACACAATACCCCCTCTCTTCTTCGTTAAATGCGCCAAATCGCTCTGCTTACCAATTGCTTATATTTTCAACAGATGTTTTCGTGAGGGGTACTGTCCAACTATTTGGAAAACTGCGCACATTGTCCCCATTCATAAAAAAGGTAGCAGAAACTCAATTGAAAATTATCGTCCAATATCGATTCTGAATGTTATAGGGAAAGTAATGGAGAAAATAGTACACAACTTTATCTATCCTACCATATCTAAATTAATTCCGCAACAACAACATGGGTTTATTAAGGGACGGTCTACAAACACTAATTTAGCAGTATTTCTCGAGAGTGTGGTTCGTGATATGGACGGTGGTGGGCAGGTTGACGTGATCTACACGGATTTCGAAAAAGCATTCGATCGTGTGGATCACGACATCCTTCTGCGTAAGCTGCAAGAGCTTGGAATTCGCGGTAACTTGCTCAGATGGTTCGAGTCATATCTTAGAAATCGGTCTCAAATTGTCACACTGGGCGGAGTAAGGTCTGACTGCGTAACTATACCATCTGGTGTGCCACAGGGCTCAATTCTGGCACCTCTCTTATACTCTGTCTACCTATACGATATAGGAGCACATGTTTCTGATGCAAGGTTCCTGATGTATGCCGACGATACCAAGATTTTTATGGCTATAAGAAATAAGCATGACTGTGAGAAGCTACAAAGCGACTTAAATAGATTATCTAATTACTACATTATCAATAGAATCAATGTCAACGTAAGCAAATGTCAGACTATAACCTTTACTAGAAAGCGAAATTGCATTAACTACAGCTACAGTCTCAGTGGTGGTAATGTTGTGCGTTGCAACGTTATTAGGGATCTTGGTGTCGTCCTAGACTCGAAACTTTTGTGTTCGGAACATGTATCCTATGTCGTCGGCAAGGCATATAAAAACCTAGGATTCATTATGCGTACTTGTAAGCTATTTAATGATATGAGTTGCATCAAATTAGTTTATTTTGCGTACATACGCAGTATTTTAGAATACTGCAGTAATATTTGGAATCCGCACTACTTGGTCTCTACACAACAGATAGAATCAATACAATCTAAATTTGTCAAATACATTAACTATCGTAGTGGTTTCAGATCTTCAGATTATCTGCTATCTTGTAAACATCATAATATGCTACCACTCGAGAACAGACGTATGATTCTGGACATGCTGTTTCTTCATAATATCTGCAGTGGGAACATCGACAGCACCGATTTGAACAACTTAGTTGTTAGATTAAGTGCTCCGTCTCGACGGACTAGGCACACGCAGTTATTCGAAGTACCGCACAGTGGTACTAACTACGCTCAAAACTCACTCGTTGGTAGAATGCTAAGTAACTATAACAAAAAATTCTCTCATCTTGATATATTCAACACTAAAAAAGGTAAATTTAGGAAAGAATTAATAACGTCAGTTTGTGATGAACTGACAAATACATCTCAAACTAAATAAATAGAATTGAACAATAGGTAAAACAATCAGACAGACAATCGTCATGCACACACACACACACACACACTCAAACACACTCACTCACGCACACACACACACGCTGTACTCTAAGCAATGTATTGTATAGTTGTTAAATTGTAAATCCGTAATTGGCTGTAAGTTTAGTTTGTAATCTTAGGATAAAACTTCAAGGGCTGTGGATTTTGTGATAAATAAATAAATAAATAAATAAATAAATAAATATAGAAAGAACCAGAAGCCGCGTTCAACTGTCATTGCAAGCCGCACGCTGAATCCAAATACAAAACAAGCGTCCCCCGCCCGCCTCACTTCCCACCCGCGTAATGTGGCAAGCTCAGACATTATTTGCCCGTTTTTGGGGTAACCGTTGAGTGTATTAGAGATACCTATGATTTACTATTAAATCAAAATTGACCTTTTCTAAGTATTAATATGTACTTGAAAATCTTAAGAAATAGAGAAGATCTAAATAAAAAACGGTTTAGATAATTTAATTTTAACATAATTTAATACATGTGTGTGAGAGAAGAAGGGGGGGGGGGGGGCTTCCTCTCTCACACACACCACAAATGTAAAGTTACGAAATCATAATAGACTAACATAGCACCGAATGTTATGCAATTCTAACAATACCTTAAACATACATAGGTACGGGCAATAACCTTTATTTTGTAAAGTCGGTTAAAATACTTTTCTAAAGAAGGTATTATTATACTACACCAAATAAAAGCCCTCAGTAGGTAATAATAAAAAGAAGGGCAAATCAAAACTAGTATATTGGCAACACTAACAAAATGGATGCATTATTATCTATGACAATTACAAACTGTACAATTTATTCAATAATAAAATAAGGTGATTAGTGAATGCGCTACTTAAATGTGAAATGTGATCCCATCCTGTTTATTTTTTAGCCCCGCTGCATTTTTACAGGTGGGAACGACACAAGACGGCATAATTTAATTTAATTGGACACCGGTAAAACACATTGCGCGCTACGACGTTCAAAGAGTAACTGAGCGGCTGCGTGTCAAACTACTCTGTTTAGGAGTAGTTTTTGTCGCTTCAGTAATAGGCGCGCTTACGGCTTCTGGTTCTTTCTGTATTCTGAGGGTTGTTACAACCCTCCCAAGTTCATGTAACTGTCATGAATAGGGTGGTAATGATGATTTTGATAATTATAATTCTGTAACTACATACGCCTTACAGCCGCGAATTATATTTTCACTAACATACAACCTAGCACTGGCCTGCAAATCGCTAAAAACGTAAGAAAATTTGAATTTCGCGGGCTATCCTGGAACATCAACCTTAATTATTTTTCTTAAAAGTAAAGTGATCTGTGTTAGACCTTATAACATCGGCTATAAGCCAGTAAAAGTCTCGTCTACAAAATCAGTCAAGCCGTTTCGGAAATTTACTGGACTCCTTCGTAAAAGAGCAATAAAGTGTCTTCGTGGATTGCAGAGTAGAATATTTGCTGTGAAATGGACTATACCGAGTGTTTCCTTTGAAATTTTACTAATTCCAAGTGTTTCTCTGTCGTAGCTCCCGCCTAACGCCGTAACGATATCAACGACGCCGCCCATAGCCGACGAGGTAGTGATAGTCGGGCTCGGCTCGTCGTCAGACGACGACTGTTTCGCGCCCTCGTCGCTTGACTCCTTAGACTGCACTCACTATAGCGGTAAATATATTCATTGTTCATGCCATCATACGTGGTAGTTCACGAAGGTAAAGAAAAAAACTGAACCCGAGGCGGTGGCGCGTGCGGCGACTTCTCATGCCCGGCCGTGGTGCAAGCCATGGTACGGGGCGAGGAGGAATGGGACGCCGTCGCCTCCTTCTGCGAAGCAGTGATGCTAGCGAAGGAGGTGGCGGAACGTGAGAGGGAGAGAACCTCTCAAAGTCTCAACGTCCCAGCCGCCGCGGAAGGCGCTCCGGGCGTCGGGGGGCACGCGATTACCTCCGGCCACCGTAGACGCGGGCCTGTGGACGGTGAGTAACGGGCTAGTGAGACGTCCGGCCGTCGTCATGACGGCAACAGGCCGTGTCGACGGCGCCACAGTGTTACACAAGCGCCTCAAAGAGATGTCAGCAAGGAGGCCCGCAAGGGCCGACGCCCGTCGGAGCTTCGGATTATCGAAAGGCATAACGCGGCCTCGGCACAAGGGCGGAGAAGGAACATGGGTTTGGTTTTTAGTCAGTAGAAGTCTGACACTCCCCTTCGCTCTGCCCAAGAGCGGGGGGCTGGGGTTATTCAATGATTTTCCACCAACCAAAAAAAAAGGCGTCGACGCGTAGTGTTCCGCGAGCTGAGCGCCCCCAGTTCAGGGTGAGGTTAAACCTCATCCAATTACCACACAGTTTTTCAGTGATATGTACCACAAACATACAATATTTTATTGTCCACAGAAAAAACTCGAGGTCGTCGCCTTGACAGCAGTGAGGTCCTAATTCTAAGTCCCACGGCTGCCGCCACTGACTCCGGAGTGTTCGATGACAGTGTTACGAACGGCCTTAATTTGGTGAGTTTTCTATTTTTATAACTAACATTATGCTCGTACATTATGTGAGCAAAAGACAGTTTCGTGTAAGTAATGAAAACACACTCAATACACTGTTTTTATTCAACTAACAAATCACAATCGACACGCTAAGAAGAAGAATACAATAACACCGGGGCACAATGGACCGGGTACAATTCTGGGTCGTCTCAACTCCACTGCAACCAGATACTTAATGTTTTTCTCGTAAAGAAACCCGTTGTGATAGGTCGTGTGGTGTCACCACCGGCGCGCTTGCGATTCATTAATTGTCCGTATCAATGGCCGGACCGGATCGGACTATTTCTATTTATCTTCGGGGACGCCGGCAGACACCAGACGGGCGATCAGTCCTTTCGTTGTGGGTTATTTCGCCCAGTTCCCCATACCGGATTGGACTAGGTACGTGAGTTACTCGACATGAATTAATTGTGCTCAATATTCATTGTTTTCCCAAACAAAAAAATGCATAAACCTGTTTACACAGAGTTTATAACCACATGTCTTCTAATATTGTTCAACAGGACACATCCCACGTCTCCGTAGTTACGGTCGGTAACGAAGAGGTGCGGGTTCGAGACTCGGCCGCGACGCACATCGCGCTCGGCTCTGTCAGTACGCGACTCAGCCCCGATAGCTTTGAGAGGTAACTATATAACGCACTAAGTATTTTTTGTGATGGTTTGATGGCATTGGGGAATTGTAAGTCGTAACCCAGTGTAAAAGAAAATAGGAAAACAATCCATGCTGCTACTGCAATGTTATTTTTTATCAGGGCCATAGTCAGAATTAATTTCACCGTCTTTTTTTAAAACTTTCTACACACTCCCCACTTTTAGAATAGAATAGAATATTCGTTTATTTGCTTATAATGTAGGTATTTACAATAAGGTGGCAATAAGGTGGCTTTAATATCCCTTTGTGAGTCTGCTCGTTTTGGGCGGAGCAGGACGTAGTGTCAGACTTACTGAGTAAAACCTATTGTGCCTATTGGCCTTATTTTGTTCTGCCTCTTGCCGACATGAAGTTATAGTTAGTTTTCCTACTCCTCCGCTATTCTTTTCTGATTAATTTCGTTACGGGATCCAAGACAGTTAAATCGTTTCTCTGGGACTTCGTCGAGCTTCATTGTCTCGGCGCTTTTCTTGTGGTCGCCACTGTTGATTCTGGCACACAAAAGTCGTAATGGGTTTTGGAATAATGGTGAGGGCGAAATTCTCAAAAAAAGAATGCATTCCCACATAAAGAAGATTTAAAAGAGTAACCATTAAGGGTAAACAAGCCAACGGCACGAACTAGTTGGTGGGCGGGGCTAAAATTCATGCTATTTCAGCCGACATCACGAGCGAAATGCACAGAGCGAAAGAGACACAACTAAAACGGGCGCGCGATTGTTTCTATGCAGACCTTTGGTAGTATGGATACCATGAAAAATCCATTGAATGTATCTGTTCAAAATAAAATTATTTTAATTCTTTAATAACTAATCTATGCCTGTATGGTTACACTTTTTTCATTTTCGTACTATATACGTAACTTATTTACGCCCAAAGATGGTTAAAATTAGTGCTAAAATATGAAAGTTTCGACGCTCATAACTTCCAAACCAATTTTTTTTTCCAATTCTGCTTCCATAGAGGCCTAGATAATACAATACAATACAATACAATACAATATCTTTATTTTCTCTCTTCACAAAGGTTCACATACATATGCAGTTATAAAAAATTAAATTGTAAGAATAACATATTGACAAATATGTTCCCTTGTGAGAGACTGGCGTCCATACTAGGATACCCTGTGTGACGGATCCCCAGGCTCTCACCTCGAATACAAAGTAGTTACATACTATAATTATAATATCTAATCTGCATACCAAACAAATAAATTTATTTATTTCAGAGGGAAAAAAACAGTCAAAATTATTTTAAATTTCAATTAAAAGAACATAAAAAAACAAAATTAAGATTAGATACGGTGTAGTGTAATGCGTGTGAAGTAAAGTGTGCAGTGTCCAGTGTAGGTGAAGTGTGTAGGTGATGTGTGCAAGTGTAGTGTGTGATGAAAGGTAGGATGATGGTGTGGGTGTAAATGTGTCGGGTGATACAGTCGTGACCAGTATTACTAAATATTACGAGGGTACGAGAAGTAACTGCTCTGTACTGTCATAATCTAATTTTTGCAACCAGGCTGATACTTTAATTTTGAAGTGCTTAGAGGGTAGAGAGTAAATTTTCAAAGTTCTGTTTATTTTGTTGTATAAATAATTACCAAGAAAACCAAAATGACGACGGGAGAAAGCGGTGTGGAACGGAGTAGTGGGACAAACTGTGTGTTTACGTCTTTTACCCTTAAAGAGGTTAGGGTCATAGCAAAGAGACGAATGCCTGCGCATTAAGGTTCGTAAAATAAACAGTTGCCGTACAGTTAATACTCCAATTCGCTCATAAAGCCCTTTAGTGGGAAATAGGAATGGCAAAAAGTGGCTAACCTTTAAAACGGCCCTTTGCGAGCGTTCAATCCGGAGCATTGATGTTTTAGTCGCACCACCCCATACAGTGATGCAGTAAGAGATTAGCGATTGGCACAGCGCAAAATAAACTGCTCTCATTACGCCAGAGTCTGCAACGTGACGAAGGTTTCTAAAAACAAAAATTAATTTCCGGACTCTAGACGAAAGAGCATTTATGTGGTGGTGAAAGCTGAGAGTACTATCAAGGATGACTCCCAGGTACTTGATTGTTTCTGTTCGTTGGAGTTGGGGATAATGACAAGACCAGTTGAAACAATTATTAATTTTGAACCTACACCGTCAACCAGAGGAGTAATCACCATACTACGTTTGTATGGAAGAATGACTGGCTTGTGCAACCTTATTTTGCCTGTTTTTTGTTTAAAGGAAACGACCTACCTGATCCGCACACCTTTTGTTCGACTTGCTCGTGTTGGTAAATAAAAGATATAGTGGACTGTATATAAAGGCTTGGTGTATTGCCGATTAAAATTACAATTATAACTGCCCGGACAAACATATGATAAATTAAATAAACGTTTGAGAGAATCGTCCGTCTTGGGAGGGTCCGAAGCTTGCTCGTGTCCGGCAGTCGCTGGTCGGCCCGCAGCTCAGCTCGGTTGGTCGCGCCGCCTGCGTGTGCCGTCGCAGTGTGACTGTTGGGTTCGATTCCCAACACCTTTTCTCGACTTTGTCCATCGTTTTCGTTGTCCTCGTAGGCCTATGTGAGATTGGGGATTCGTGTGGGATTTATTTGTACCTGTACCTTTCACCCTATTTTCAAACTCTATATCATTTTTTCCATTCCACAGCCGATCCCAGTCGGACAGTGGTTCAGTAGCGTCGTCATCATCTCGCGTGCTACAAGACGCAGACTCGTTAGCGAACAGCGCGACTACGGCGACCACGGCGTCGCACCCTGACTTGCACCTCGCCAGTCTTAATGTTAATGTCAACGGTGGAGCCAGGTAACTATACAAGACAATAACAGCTAGAGTCTCTACTAGACGTCATCATCATCTCGCGTGCTACAAGACGCAGACTCGTTAGCGAACAGCGCGACTACGGCGACCACGGCGTCGCACCCTGACTTGCACCTCGCCAGTCTTAATGTTAATGTCAACGGTGGAGCCAGGTAACTATACAAGACAATAACAGCTAGAGTCTCTACTAGACGTCATCATCATCTCGCGTGCTACAAGACGCAGACTCGTTAGCGAACAGCGCGACTACGGCGACCACGGCGTCGCACCCTGACTTGCACCTCGCCAGTCTTAATGTTAATGTCAACGGTGGAGCCAGGTAACTATACAAGACAATAACAGCTAGAGTCTCTACTAGACGTCATCATCATCTCGCGTGCTACAAGACGCAGACTCGTTAGCGAACAGCGCGACTACGGCGACCACGGCGTCGCACCCTGACTTGCACCTCGCCAGTCTTAATGTTAATGTCAACGGTGGAGCCAGGTAACTATACAAGACAATAACAGCTAGAGTCTCTACTAGACGTCATCATCATCTCGCGTGCTACAAGACGCAGACTCGTTAGCGAACAGCGCGACTACGGCGACCACGGCGTCGCACCCTGACTTGCACCTCGCCAGTCTTAATGTTAATGTCAACGGTGGAGCCAGGTAACTATACAAGACAATAACAGCTAGAGTCTCTACTAGACGTCATCATCATCTCGCGTGCTACAAGACGCAGACTCGTTAGCGAACAGCGCGACTACGGCGACCACGGCGTCGCACCCTGACTTGCACCTCGCCAGTCTTAATGTTAATGTCAACGGTGGAGCCAGGTAACTATACAAGACAATAACAGCTAGAGTCTCTACTAGACGTCATCATCATCTCGCGTGCTACAAGACGCAGACTCGTTAGCGAACAGCGCGACTACGGCGACCACGGCGTCGCACCCTGACTTGCACCTCGCCAGTCTTAATGTTAATGTCAACGGTGGAGCCAGGTAACTATACAAGACAATAACAGCTAGAGTCTCTACTAGACGTCATCATCATCTCGCGTGCTACAAGACGCAGACTCGTTAGCGAACAGCGCGACTACGGCGACCACGGCGTCGCACCCTGACTTGCACCTCGCCAGTCTTAATGTTAATGTCAACGGTGGAGCCAGGTAACTATACAAGACAATAACAGCTAGAGTCTCTACTAGACGTCATCATCATCTCGCGTGCTACAAGACGCAGACTCGTTAGCGAACAGCGCGACTACGGCGACCACGGCGTCGCACCCTGACTTGCACCTCGCCAGTCTTAATGTTAATGTCAACGGTGGAGCCAGGTAACTATACAAGACAATAACAGCTAGAGTCTCTACTAGACGTCATCATCATCTCGCGTGCTACAAGACGCAGACTCGTTAGCGAACAGCGCGACTACGGCGACCACGGCGTCGCACCCTGACTTGCACCTCGCCAGTCTTAATGTTAATGTCAACGGTGGAGCCAGGTAACTATACAAGACAATAACAGCTAGAGTCTCTACTAGACGTCATCATCATCTCGCGTGCTACAAGACGCAGACTCGTTAGCGAACAGCGCGACTACGGCGACCACGGCGTCGCACCCTGACTTGCACCTCGCCAGTCTTAATGTTAATGTCAACGGTGGAGCCAGGTAACTATACAAGACAATAACAGCTAGAGTCTCTACTAGACGTCATCATCATCTCGCGTGCTACAAGACGCAGACTCGTTAGCGAACAGCGCGACTACGGCGACCACGGCGTCGCACCCTGACTTGCACCTCGCCAGTCTTAATGTTAATGTCAACGGTGGAGCCAGGTAACTATACAAGACAATAACAGCTAGAGTCTCTACTAGACGTCATCATCATCTCGCGTGCTACAAGACGCAGACTCGTTAGCGAACAGCGCGACTACGGCGACCACGGCGTCGCACCCTGACTTGCACCTCGCCAGTCTTAATGTTAATGTCAACGGTGGAGCCAGGTAACTATACAAGACAATAACAGCTAGAGTCTCTACTAGACGTCATCATCATCTCGCGTGCTACAAGACGCAGACTCGTTAGCGAACAGCGCGACTACGGCGACCACGGCGTCGCACCCTGACTTGCACCTCGCCAGTCTTAATGTTAATGTCAACGGTGGAGCCAGGTAACTATACAAGACAATAACAGCTAGAGTCTCTACTAGACGTCATCATCATCTCGCGTGCTACAAGACGCAGACTCGTTAGCGAACAGCGCGACTACGGCGACCACGGCGTCGCACCCTGACTTGCACCTCGCCAGTCTTAATGTTAATGTCAACGGTGGAGCCAGGTAACTATACAAGACAATAACAGCTAGAGTCTCTACTAGACGTCATCATCATCTCGCGTGCTACAAGACGCAGACTCGTTAGCGAACAGCGCGACTACGGCGACCACGGCGTCGCACCCTGACTTGCACCTCGCCAGTCTTAATGTTAATGTCAACGGTGGAGCCAGGTAACTATACAAGACAATAACAGCTAGAGTCTCTACTAGACGTCATCATCATCTCGCGTGCTACAAGACGCAGACTCGTTAGCGAACAGCGCGACTACGGCGACCACGGCGTCGCACCCTGACTTGCACCTCGCCAGTCTTAATGTTAATGTCAACGGTGGAGCCAGGTAACTATACAAGACAATAACAGCTAGAGTCTCTACTAGACGTCATCATCATCTCGCGTGCTACAAGACGCAGACTCGTTAGCGAACAGCGCGACTACGGCGACCACGGCGTCGCACCCTGACTTGCACCTCGCCAGTCTTAATGTTAATGTCAACGGTGGAGCCAGGTAACTATACAAGACAATAACAGCTAGAGTCTCTACTAGACGTCATCATCATCTCGCGTGCTACAAGACGCAGACTCGTTAGCGAACAGCGCGACTACGGCGACCACGGCGTCGCACCCTGACTTGCACCTCGCCAGTCTTAATGTTAATGTCAACGGTGGAGCCAGGTAACTATACAAGACAATAACAGCTAGAGTCTCTACTAGACGTCATCATCATCTCGCGTGCTACAAGACGCAGACTCGTTAGCGAACAGCGCGACTACGGCGACCACGGCGTCGCACCCTGACTTGCACCTCGCCAGTCTTAATGTTAATGTCAACGGTGGAGCCAGGTAACTATACAAGACAATAACAGCTAGATTCTGCACGTTAAGAAGCACTAATATGTATCATCATCCATCATCCACAGTCTGAACTCGCCAAACCATTGTGCCAATCTCTTAGGTCCTGTGACCAGCTTCATCCAGGTTTTTCCCTCGGCATGGCAACGAGGTTTGCCTATCTCACAACCGGATTACCAACATCCCAATATTACCAATATCCTTGCCTATCTCAGTCATCACTACATAGTATAAAACAAAGTCGCTTTCTCTGTCCCTATATATGCTTAAATCTTTAAAACTACGCAACGGATTTTGATGCGGGTTTTTTTAATAGACAGAGTGATTCAAGAGGAAGGTTTTAAGGCGCGTCCCCGAGCAAAACGTAGCTCTAGCCGTTTTTTATGCAGTTTTCTGGAGCTTATAACTCTTAAAAAAAAAGATATATCAACCAACAAAAAATACATTAAATTTCTACATACTCTTACCTTCAAAATGGTACGTTTTGTTTTTTTCTTTTTTAAGTAAAATATTTAATTAATCCCCTCACAACGAAACCACAGAAATGAGAAATAATTATTGAAAACATGCTACTTCTCCAAAACTAACAATTGTTTTTATTTTGTTTTTACACTAATGGATAAGCAATTTCATAATGAACATTATGGTACGATTTTTTTTTTCAAAAACCCAAAATTTGATTTTATAAAGATTTTTATGCAAAATTCTGAGCGTATTCGCAACCGTATCTATTGACATTCAGTATGCCGCCAGGCCTCGAAGGGGGAACCCGTGTCGCTCGTCACCGCGCCGCGTCGGCTCATGCGCTCGCTCGCTTACGTCTCATTATCAACAGATCTAAGAAGTAATTTCAAGTAATAGATATGGCATTCAATGAAATATTTATTGGTGCTTCCAAATACTTTTGGTCATTATGAATTCAGTTATTATACTCACGTCGATAAATAGGTAGGTACTTTCAACTTTTACTGTGATACAAAATAATATTGGCACGATTACGAAAATGAGCTACTTAAAATCCAAGATGGCGGCTAGGAAAATGTTAGGTTTTTCCGTCATGATGGGTGTCGTTTTCATGGTTTTTGGGGTCGCTGATTACGAAAATGAGGTCAAAATGAAAATCCAAGATGGCGGTAAAGATTTTTTAGGTTTTTCCGTCATGGGTGTCGTTTTCATGGTTTTTGGGGTCGCTGATTACGAAAATGAGGTCAAAATGAAAATCCAAGTTGGCGCCGACGAAAATTTTTGATTTTTCCGTCATGGGTGTCGTTTTCATGGTTTTTGGGGTCGCTGATTACGAAAATGAGGTCAAAATGAAAATCCAAGATGGCGCCGACGGTTTTTGGATATTCCGTCATGGGTGTCGTTTTCATGGTTTTTGGGGTCGCTGATTACGAAAATGAGGTCAAAATAAAAATCAAAGATGGCGCCGACCCCAAAAACTATGAAAACGACACCCATGACGGAAAAACCAAAAATTTTCGTCGGCGCCATCTTTGATTTTTATTTTGACCTCATTTTCGTAATCAGCGACCCCAAAAACCATGGAAACGACACCCATGACGGAAAAACCAAAAATTTTCGTCGGCGCCATCTTGGATTTTCATTTTGACCTCATTTTCGTAATCACCGACCCCAAAAACCATGAAAACGACACCCATGACGGAATATCCAAAAACCTTCGGCGCCATCTTGGATTTTCCTTTTGACCTCATTTTCGTAATCAGTGACCCCAAAAACCATGAAAACGACACCCATGACGGAAAACCTAAAATTTTCGTCGGCGCCATCTTGGATTTTCATTTTGACCTCATTTTCGTAATCAGCGACCATAAAAACCATGAAAACGACACCCATGACGGAAAAACCAAAATTTGTCGTCGGCGCCATCTTGGATTTTCATTTTGACCTCATTTTCGTAATCAGCGACCCCGAAAACCATGAAAACGACACCCATAAAAATTTTCGTCGGCGCCATCTTGGATTTTAATTTTGAGCTCATTTTCGTAATCGTAATATTTGTATCACTGTAAAAGTTGAAAGTACCTACCTATTTATCGACGTGAGTATAGTAACTGAATTCATAATAACATTTCATAAAAAAATATTTCTTTGAATGCCATATCTATTACTTCTTAGATCTGTGAATTTTACTTGTATTCGTATGAAGTTCGCCAGGTGGCGCAAGTAATAGTTTACGAAGTATTGTAGAGGTGGGGTGCGGCAAAGAGGGAGCAAATGCTCAAGGTTATTTGCTCAGGGTACCACCTTAATACCTTTTTTGCACCCGTGCGAAGCCGGGGCGGGTCACTAGTTGCTAATAAACCTCTCCCAAGCTGAGACACCATTAGCCGACCTAAGGTCTAAAAACCCTTCTTAGCTCGGAAGTTGAGTGTGTGGGAGGGATATCGAGCCCTTCAGCAGGCGAATCATCATCATCACACACACCGCTACCTACTGCGCACAAACCAAGTAGAATCTTTGTGTATTGTTTGTGTGAGTAGGGTATTTGTGTATGTGACTTTCAATGTTTGTGAACGCACCCACGATACAGGAGAAATTCCTAATGTGGGGCAATGTTTTAAATAAAAAAAAACGACACGAAAAAAAGAAAAAGTTCTCCTTTTCGTGTCGATTCTACTTCCATCTTATACGGTCTTCGGCTTCTTCTTCAAGAAGCAGGCGAATAATTGATTGACCAGTCCCACACACCTCTCGCCGCGCTACATCTCAGTCAAACTGTAGTGGCGTGAGTTTATGTATGTGTATAAATATATCATGTTAATCTGTTTATCCGTTGTTACAGAGTAAATACGGACCCGAAAGAAGACTTAGAAAACGGCGAGCCTGTAGTACTTAGAAGAAAGCAACAAGATGGACAGCCCGTCAACAGGATACAGAGGTAAGACTGATTTTTAGGGTTCCGTAGTCAACTAGGAACCCTTATAGTTTCGCCATGTCTGTCTGTCCGTCCGTCCGTCCGTCCGTCCTCGCTTAATCTCTGTGACCGTTAGCACTAGAAAGCTGAAATTTGGTACCAATATGTGTATCAATCACGCCGACAAAGTGGTAAAATAAAAATTAAAAAACAATGTTTTATTAGGGTAGCCCCCCTATATGTAGAGTGGTAAGTGTTTTTTTTTAAATTTCAACCCTAACGTGTGATATATTGTTGGAAAGGTATTTAAAAATGAATAGGGGTTTACTAATATCATTTTTAGGGTTCCGTAGTCAACTAGGAACCCTTATAGTTTCGCCATGTCTGTCTGTCCGTATGTCCGTCTGTCCGTCCTAGCTTAATCTCTGTGACCGTTAGCACTAGAAAGCTGAAATTTGGTACCAATATGTGTATCAATAACGCCGACAAAGTGGTAAAATAAAAATTTGAAAAAAATGTTTTATTAGGGTAGCCCCCTTATATGTAAAGTGGGAAGTGATTTTTTTTTTAATTTCAACCCTAACGTGTGATATATTGTTGGAAAGGTATTAAAAAATGAATAGGGGTTTACTAAAATTATTTTTTGATAATGTCAATAATTTCGGAAATAATCGCTCCAAAAGTAAAAAACAATGTGTCCCCCCCCTCTAACTTTTGAACCATAAGTTTAGAAAATATGAAAAAAATCTGAAAAGTAGAACTTTATAAGGACTTTCTAGGAAAATCATTTTGAACTTGGATGGAAACAACAGATGGAAACAGCAGTTAACCAATATAATTTGGTTCCTGAATCGTATGAGCGCCTATAGAAACCAAAGGTCAAGTTTCATTGGCCCTTAGAAGAAATTGTATAAAAATTATAGCATACCGTTTTGGTACGGAACCCTTCATGTGCGAGTCCGACTCGCTCTTGTACGCGACATGTGTGTTACCTCTCACATTTGACCAGTCTGCCTTTAAAGCAAGAATGAACAGGCATCTTCTGGGTATACTCATTCCATCATAGACCTCATCCATCGCTTTCCATAGGCTCACCCTCTATTACATGGAACTTAAACTTATCTGGGCGAATTGTGGGTGTGGGCATTTCTCTACTAACTGGAAAATCACTGTCCCAAGCTAATTTTACGTTGTGAAACGTAATATTTCTCAGTTAGTTGTATCAATAACGACATAGTATTACGTATTCTTGGAATGCAACTGCGTATTCAGCAATTTAATAATGTAATATTTGAGAAAATGAACCTCAAACACCTCAAAAAACAGTCCTCTGGTGCGTCCCTATTCCAGAATTACAAATCTTGTAACAAATATTTCTTTTTTTGCTGTTGATAACTGAATAAAAAATATCCAAATACATTACACATAACAGTAAGCATCTAATACATAGCAATTTTATTTTTACGATTTCAATTAAATCAAAATATCTATGTGCGAATGCTGTCCTCAAATTATTGAAACAGTCCCCTGTCAAAATTTGAACACCACGCTAAAGTCAAATTTTGTTTTAGCGTGATGCATTTAGATCGTGATACAGAAAGTAATCGATGTGAATTTTGTGCGGTTGTGGAGCTAAGCGAGAAACTGCCATTTTTTTAGTGCTACGACAGCGTCTGTATAGGTGAACTACACATCTTGACCGTTACGTAAACAGTCCCCTGGCTAGGAAATTGTGGACTGTGAAGCCACCTCGGGGGTCTCGTAACCCCCGGGTAACGTTAGTAATAGTGTGATAATTATTATAAGTGCAATTATAGAAACAAAAACAGTGAAAAATGTTTTCGGAGAACAATATTGTAAGTTCGGTAAACAACAGTGATATGGACACGGACCCACTTAATTCGGGGTTGGATAGCGAAACAGTTAAGGACAAAGTGAAATTAGTGAAAGTAGATTTATCTGACTTTAATAAAAACATAGTGCAGTGCTGGGAATGTGGAAGTACCTTCCGGATGGACACTCCTTTGTGGGCTATAAATCAAATGAACACTAAGAAGATTCAGTGCAAAGTATGTATGAAATTCTTTCTTATCAAGGCTGCGCTTCAAGCAGAGCCGAAATATGATAACGGCACACTAAAAATTGAGTCTTCAGTAACAATTTACACGGCAGGACTAGAGACTGGCGTGAAAAACATCCGCCCATGTATCAGCTGTAAAATAAAGAAGGAATTGATTACCATACCCATCGAGACCTTCACATCCGAGGAATGGTTTATCTGTAAGTGCGGAAAAAACCAGTGTGCACTCATTGAATTTCCCAAGTAACATTTCATTCGGGCCTAGGTTGTAAAAAATGCCTTTAGGTTTTCTAAGGGTCGTAAAAAGGTTAATGCTTTGCTATCTGGTTACATTAAGTACTTGAGAATGATTAATAGGTCCTAATACTAGTTGTTTTATATTACAACCTTGGAGCCGCTGACAAGAGTTTAAATTAACGTTATTTTGACTTGTGTTTCAAGAGCATATAGTCCTAGGATCTTATAGCTGTCGTAGACTCCTGATTAAGTTCTGAAAAGGCTAGCATTATGCTGAATTGAGATCTAAAGGTTTAAGTTTTAACTTTGATATGACCATAAAGTTATGGAATGTTGAAATTGCTTATAAGTAATTTTTAAAACCTACCTCAAACCTTAAGGTTGTTTTAGAGTGTCTAGGCAAATAAATTAGGACTGCGTGGTGACAACCCAAACCAATAAGCTATTGTTTATGAGCTGAAAGCATGATTAACGTCCTACAAGAATATTTTAAAGCTATAAAGGCATCCTCAAAAAATATCAGTTGTCTCCGCTACTTCAAAGCATTACGTTGTCTTGAAGATGAATCAACACAGGGTGATGTCAAAAAAATGGAGTGGAAATTTTAAACGTAAAGTGCGTAAAAATTTCTTACGAATAATAAATGGGTCCATGTTGGCTCACCTAAAGTTCTTTACCCGAAATTGTTCTTCCTAACGATTTGTAATCCGAAAATTTTTCATCCTAAAGTTTTCATTCATACTATTTGTAGTGCTACCGACGATGTTCATAACACTCATGTTTCCGAAAATTGTAATTCATAATATCATTAGTGTAAATATATTTAAACTCCTACTGTTTTTATCCTAATGCTTTTATTCCTAAACATAATTACCATAATATTTTCTAAAATATAACTAATTAATAACTCCGGATGTAACCTGTACACTATTTAACATAATATTACGTTCATTCTGCCAAAGACTACACTCCCATAAAATGTGATGTGCAGTTTGTTCAAATTCGCAGTCAGATGTAGAACATTGACAAAAAGGCGAGCCAACAAGCTTGAAGGAAAATAATTTACTCTTAAAGTTACCATGACCTGTGAGAAATTGGGCGACACAGTGATCCACCTCCAGCCATGTCCTGGCCAGCCGCTCACGATCGGATGGAAAGAACTGGTGGAGGTGACGGCCTTTGATGGAATTACCCTACCTACATTGCCATTCAGACAAAAGTTCCTCCCAGACGTCAGTCTGTGGTTTAAGTAATCTAGCTATTTTAGTACGGTCACGTTGCGTTAAGAAGTCTGCGTCCGCGGTCTCTCGTGCGCAGTAGTACATTGAAGCACGGCGCTGTACTTCAAGATCAACTGGAAGTACCCCTGCCAGTACCGGTAAGGCTCTAACCGTCCTTGCTTTACACAAGAAAATTAAAGCCAACCGCTGACTTTGAAGTAATTTACGTTGTACCGCTCCTATGGTCGCCCTATCGGCCCAAACTGGTGCCCCGTAGCACATACACCCCAAGTAAGTAGCCCCATAGATCGTCTTTAAAGTAAGAATATAATAAGAATAAGAATAATTTATTGTTCCAGAAATTAAATTCGTTACATTGATTCCTGAAACTCACACTAGGATTCCCTGTGTCGTGAGTTCCAGGCTCATTCGTTCCGTTGACATACCTGTCACACAAATAATATTCTAAACAATAATTTTCTAAATCTAACAGTAATTTAAAAATGATAAACCCCACGTAGATTTGGATATTCTCGTTAAAGCATAAAAGTTCTATAATAGCTTTTTCACCGACGGTTTTTATGTGTTCAATGAATGAAAAATTCCTCTCTAAGACAAACCCAAGGTAGCATACGGACTCCTTCTTTTTCACGGGAACGTTATTAAATTTAATACTAGGCCATGATTTAAGATTACCTTTTAAAAGAAGTTGATAAGTTTTATGTGGTGCAAAGGTCAGACAGTTACGATCACTCCACTGGGATATTAATTTTAGGCAAGTGTCAGCCAAACTTTCGAGTCCAGCCCGAGTACTTGACTGAATGAGCAGCAGGCCGTCGTCCGCGTAACCGGTTAATGAACAGCCGCATGGAAGTGGAATCGCGAGGAAGTCATCGAAGCCTACGTTCCATACATACAGACCCATAACCGAACCCTGAGGGCATCCCATGGTAAGGGACTTTGACATAGAATGATGTCCGAGTTTGAGTTTCGCGGAACAATTTAAGAAGTACGAGTAAACAAGATTGTATATAAATAGTGGTATTGTAGTGTAAATAAAAAATATTAAAGGCGGTCAATACTGGCACTATAGGCTTGAAGTATGTCTTCGAGATTTTTTTCATGATCTTAAAGTTGATGAAAAAAAAACACCCTGTAGCTGTTTGTTCAGCACTCTTGTCAAACCGTCGATCGCACGTCCTGTTTCAACCAAAACCTAAAAGCAACTAATTGTGCGCAGGGGTTGTTTTCGCGACTAGCAAGTCTTAAATTACTCCCAGCGATAACCTTAAAGCTGCGAAAACAGCCTATGCGTTTTAAGTAGCTCCGCGACATTACTTTTAGCTCTTATTTTGGCAAACATTAAGAGCTTTTAGCTGTAACAGTTCTGAAATTGGTAATTTTAATGCTTTCTAGTAATTTATTAACGCCAGCCATTTTTTTTTACATAAAAATCAATTTTAAATAAAAAAATCAAAACAAAAGGCAATATTTTAATTCAATAAGGCTAAAATAAGTAACTTGTGCTATAGCATTTAAAATATATGTTTTTAAATGAATAGAACTTTTATTTCTAATGCAACGTACCACCAACCGTGTATATTTATAATTTTTATTTAATTAAAATATCTTCAAAATTATAAACTAACGCAAGGCCCGTCTCGTATTTAGCACTATTATCCTAAAGTTTCACGATGAAGTGCCAGTCGCACAATTTTTGTTTTTCCTGACTTCAGCAAGATACTTATATTTATTTTATAAATACTTACTACATACTCAGTTAGCCATTTTGAAACTTGGTAAAATGTCAGCGAATGTGGCGCCATTATATTGGTCTTTCTGTGTAAAAAAATCTTACACAGAAACATTTTAAAACCCGTGAGTCCTGGAAAGGTATTTTTTCATGTCCATCAAAAAGGTTTTAAGTTGTCATAGGGTTACATACAAGACTAATTTAGAACTTAAAAGCTGCCTTGCAAGGTTATATTCACGTTAAATTAAGGTTGTGAAGGTTATATTTGGGTACTGTGTAAGTAGTTCGAAAGGTTCTGGATTTGAGCTATAGGTTTTGCTATAGCTCTCAGAAATGTTCTAAAACGTGGGCCCTTTTTGCACTCAGGAGGTTAATATAAGGTTAATATAACGTTATTGAGCCTGTTAAGACTTACGAGCAGATTTCCATATGAAGGTTCTAGAACCTTTTCAAAACCTTTCTAAAACCAAAAATGTTACTTGGGTTGTTTCACAAATCGAGGAACTGCCTTTAGCTGCCAGAAAATCAAGAAAGAAGAATATTAACCGCGGAAGGAAAGTTATTCAGAACATGGAAGCCTCTAGAACGCTTCTTTCCCCAAGTACCTATGTGAATGTGGGCCAGCAACTCCCCCAAGTGCCGCTGCAGGTGCATGGAGTTAGGTCGGAAATGAGCGACGGAGTGTCGGACCACCCCACCATCCAACAAGCCCCGCATACTCGAGCGGTAGGGGTAAGAGACAGCGAACGCGCATGTCCTGTGCCCACTACAAACAAGATTGTAGACTACACCCAAGGCCAAAATACACAAACAAGGTCCCAGGTCTTGGGCAAAGTACAGACAACGCTGGAGACTTGGACAATTCCACGCCCTACTCGATCCCCTATTGTAGATAAGTCTAAACCACAAAAACCAACGAGTGACAACAACCGCACTGCGCAAGGTAACCGAGAGACGTATCAAGTGGTAACTAGAGGAGCCAAAAGACAGCGTACAAGCCTATCTAACTATACGACACCCACACAGAGAAACACCCATATCCCTAATATAATTATCAGGGATGAAAACGCAATTAAGAATCAAGACACACTAAAGAAAATAAGAGAATCAGTAGCGAAAAACAGCTCAACGCTCAACGTTATGAGAGGTCAAATAAAAATTAACCCGGATAATGCGGCAGCGCGCGTAAACTTACTCTCTACGATTGAAGCTTGCGGGATAACCAGAGTAATTGCACCAAAACCGAAAGCGGATAGACAATCGGCAACCAAGCTCGTGCTCAAAAATGAGACTTATGGAGAATCCATTGAGACCATCGCTAACGAGATAGCAGACTGCATCGGAATTATACCAACAGCAATTAAGCCACTCGGAAATGCAGGTAAAATACACCTACTCATTTTTGATGGCAAACACAAATCGAGAGATCTCCTGGAGAACTTCAAAACCTCGGAAAGAAAATTCTTCTGCGCACCCTTCATCAAAGTCGAACCATTTAGAGAAAACCCAAAGCACATTGTACAGTGTAAGAAATGCTATGCATTCGATCACTCAAAACAATCGTGCTACGGCAAACAAGAGGAACCACAGATAGTTATTACCACGCTAGAGGGTACCACGACAAAAGTCTGCAGAAATTGTAAAGGAGAAGACCACGGCGCGAATAACGCCAAATGCCCCGTATTCAAAAAAGTGATAGCTAGACAGATGGAACAAGCAGAAGCCAAGCAAACAAAGAAAGAGGAAAGAATTAAACGCTCAGTGGTAAGACTGGGAGTTAAATATGCAGATGTCACAAATACAAAGCAATTTCCACCCCTGCCACAAAAAGAATCAGCACAACAACAAACAGAACAAGTACCACCGCCAATAGGCGGTCTTACACTAGAGGGCCTCTTTCAGATGCAGACGCAAATGCAGCAGACACTGATGATGCTGATGGAGACTATAAACAGGATACACTCGCATATCAATGGCTAACCACGACAGTAAAAAAATAAAGAACCTCAAAATCCTACATCTGAACGAAAAATTTAATTAAATTTAATGAAATTATATTAAATCAATTAAATGAAAATTGAATGAAATTAGATGAAATTAGATGACATTAAATGAATTTAAATGAAACAAAATGAAATTAATTGAATTTGGAAATTAAAAATTGAATTAAATTAAATGATAGGTATTGAACTAAATTGAATTTGGAAACTATATTGAATTGAATTGAATTCAATTGGATTGTATTGAATTATATTGAATTGAATTTAATTAAATTGAATTGTATTGAATTAAGTTAAAAATAATAATAATGCCACACTGCAAAACTGTAAGCATACAACTTAAACAGATAAAACACGTAATTTGTTTGTATAGACTCAACAATTGCGAATTAACAGAACACAGCCAACACAGATCCATTAGGACATAAGTTAGCTGACTCACCTCTGCACGGCCCACCGGCCACGGAGATATTTTTGTAACACAAAGTAGGCAAATAAATGATATTCTGATTCTGATTCTGATTCTGATTCTGATTCCCCTGGCTAGCTTATTTTATACTATTTTAAGAGTTAAAATTATGAAAATTTGTTACAAAGAATTGATTATCTAGGATGTAGCCACATCTGTTTGGTTAATCTGATATGTTTAAATGATTTGGTTTTATTAAGTATTCATGTAAAAAAAACAGTCCTCTGGTGAACAGTCCCCTGTCATTTTTTAAAATGAAAAAAAATATATATTACGAATTACAAAGAAAAATAAAGACTAATTACTTTAACAAACAAAATCCTTGTTAAAAACAAGTATTTTTTATTATAAGGGGCCTGTTTTTCTGTACAAAAGTAGAAAAAAACAGTCCCCTGTCACGGTTTGCTTAGGACAGTCTTGTATGGACGATTTTCCAGTTAGTGGAGAAATGCCCGTGTACATATATTGAGTTTTTGCGTGAAGAAGTCACAAACATACACACTCACACACTCACAAACTTTCGCCTTTATAATATTAGTGTGATCTGTTGCCCGCGACTCCAGTCGCATGGTTTTTTTTATCTTTTTTTTTTCATAAAAAGTATTCTATGTTACTTCTAATACCGACCGATAATAATAATAGACGACACGGTTGGCGCAGTGGCTCGAGCAATTGACTGCTGCGCTGCGTGTCGCGGGTTCGATCCCCGCACGGAACAAATATTTGTAAGGCCTACAGATAGTTGTTTCGGGTCTGGGTATTTGTGTATGTGAGTTTATATGTTTGTGAACGCACCCACGATACAGGAGAAATTCCTAGTGTGGGGCAACGTTTTTCAAAAAAAAAAAAAAACCTCCAAAAATATGTGTACAAAGTTTCATGATGATCGGTTAGGTAGTTGCCGCGTGAAAGCGTAACAAACAAACTCACATTCATCTATACTTCTATACTAATATTATAAAGAGGTAAAGTTTGTGTATTTGTTAAATTGTAAGGGGTAATCTCGGGATCTACTAAACCGATTTTAAAAATTATTTCACCAATAGAAAGCCACATTATTGCTGAGTGTCATAGGCTACTTTTTATCCCTGTGTTCCCACGGGAACGGGATCTACGCGGGTGAAACCGCGGGACGTCCGCTAGTTATTTTATAATATTAGTAGGGATTTCACAGGCATGATTGTTGTCATGTAAGTTTTAGATATTTTCCAAATAAATTAAATCAGTGCTTGTTATATTTCGTCCTTATTCACACTGAAGCTACAATTTCTACGTTTTGTCCGCAGGTCAAAGGAGGATATCCACATGGCTAACCTAAAGAAGAAGACTCGCAAACGAACGCGGAAGTTTGAGATCGATGGCGTTATAGTCACCACTACTACTTCCAAGGTGAGGTTTTATACATCATCATCATCATCATCAGCCTATAATGTTCTCACTGCAGGGACTCAGGCCTCCTCTCTAGGAGAGGGATGGGCTATAATCCACCACGCGGACCCAGTGCGGATTGGTAGATGTCACATGTCTTCGAATTTTTTGGTTCTAAGACATGCCAGTTTCCTCACGATGTTTTCCTTCACCGTTTTGAGAACAGTGGTGATGAAATAAATTACACAAAGTAATGTGCCTGACGGGGTTCGAACTCACGACTCACTGTTCGTAAGTCGGGGCCGCCACCACTGGGCCACCACTGCTCTCTGACACACCTCGGACACTCCATACAACGCCCGCAAAATAATTACCTATTACTACTACATAAACAAATAACGTTTGTGCACGACGTGCACGTTCAAATGTGTGCGTAAACTCTAGTAGGGTTGTCGTAGCCTAAAAAATGGCGCGGAAAGTGCAACGGTCTGCGTCGCGAAAACCGAACGACGACTAATACGAGCGCGAGCCATTGCTCAAGTGTCGACGACGAATACCTCGAAGTGCGGGGTGAGGTGCGGTATTTAATATGAGCGCGGGGAAGGGAGTGTCCCTTCTGTACGTAGTACTATTATGGTATTCTGTGTCTCTGATTTGATCGACCGATATCGATAAAAGAAACAAATATCCTAATCATGGATGTTTTACATTATGCCTGGCGTATCGTGAGGGACCACTTTTATTTACTAGTTTTTTTCTACAATGTCCTAAACTAATTTTAAACTCCTCCCAGGTAATATGGGGCGACGAAGAGAGCGGCCGAACGTGGGACGACCACGCACTGCGCAAACAAGAGCTGCGCGAGATCAAGATGTTGCAGAAACAGGAGCAGAAGCAGTTCCAGGATCTTAATGCCAAAGAGAGCCAGCTTAGGGAGCAGCAGGATAAGAGGTTAGTGCGGTATTATCTGCCTTGTCTTTCTAACTTTGCTGGAATCGGTTCATATTTCAGACTATGAACCTGGGATGCGTTTGAATATCAGGGGGTCTAAGGCCCCTAGTTCACCGTACGTAGATGCTGATTTTTGCGTTCTTATCTATATAAATAAAGAGAGAAGTCCTGACTGACTGACTGATTGACTGACTGACTCATCAACGCCCAGTCCAAACCCTTGGACCTAGAAAGCTGAAATTTTGCACAGAGGTTCCCTTTATAATGTAGACAAGGAATAAGGAAGGATTTTTCGAAATTCAACCCCTAAGGGAGTTAAATAGGGGATGAAAGTTTGTATGGAAAATCGTCATTTTCACGCGGGCGAAGCCGCTGGTAAAAGCTAGTAATAAATAAATAATAAAATCATTTAATTCAAGTATCACTGACTCATCATAGAAATAATAATAAATTCTTATGGATTCAAACCTGCGTTTGAAACTCGTTTGAAACGCGTACAAAGGGTCAGCTTAGGATCGCTGTATCTGCGCGTATACGCGCGTTTCACGATCGTCTCGAGTGCTTAGGTTAAAAGGATTCGTCTAGATCTTGTTTGAAGCATGTATACGCGCTTCATCTGCGGGTCTGCGCGTTTAAAATACGCCGTGTGTTAGAGGCCTAAAAACAATGAATTACGTTACAATTCGTAAAAGGGGCATACTGTGATTATTTTAAGAAATTTTCACATGAAAATTCTTTTAATCAAAATTAATCAATTTGAACTGATTTCGTATCAATATCTTTCTCGTATTTCTCGCTTTTGTTCATAATCTCCATTGAACTTTCTTTTCTAACATCATCCATATCTCCCTTAGGTTCGAAGCCGAGCTAGTATCCCTAGGCCGAGCCCACGAGGCCGACCTGGAGTCCCTCGCGCGAGCACAGCGCGCGGCCGCCGAGCGCGCCGAGCAGCAGCTGGAGGGGGAGCTACGTCACGCTGCCAAGCGGCTGCGAGCTGACCATGAACGGGATCTGAGGCACTTCCGGGATACGCTCAAGCAGGAGCTTAGGTTGCTTAAACAGGTGACGAGACTTTGTTTATCGTCTAGCTAGTTAGTGCCGTAACCTGATGTCAGAGATTTATGCCACCCATTGGCCTTTTTTTTAAATTCTAATCGTTTATTTATAAGAAAGGACTCATTTACAATAAGATAATAACAGTTACAATAGAGCACAGTTGATTTTTTGCCTGAACTACGTTGAACCTGTGTTTCAGGCTACAAGGCATATATAAGGTCCCATTAAAATAGGTGGACAAATTTTAACACAGCGTTCAGTAGGTCTAACCAAAGATATCTAAACAAAAAAAACATTAAATGAAGTGATTTTTTATTTATTTAAAATAATAAATTGCCGGCTCTCTAGAACAAACGCATCCTTTATGAGTAGTAGGTACTTAAATGCGTTTTTCTTATTTTTTTTTTACCATTGTCCTTATTTTGGTGGTCTGAATGATTCCTGAAATTTTGTCCACCTATTTTAATGGGACCTTATATACTCGTAAATATCTACTTGAAACAAATAAATTAACATTTCTCGTGTATAGTAAAATACCAAAATTAAAACTTATATGTATAAACTATAGAAAGAAAACTGTGTGAAAGCAGTTTATTTGCAGACAACCAGTAGATCCTCTGTCTGTGCATAAGATAAAGGTTGTAAAAAGGTAATTACGGATTTTTTACAACTAAAATAGTTTAACTTATACATACATAATTTTCTATTTAATCTATTGATCCGACTTTGCCAGTAAGACAACCTAAAAAAATATAAAGCTCATTAAAAGATCAAAAAAAATACCACTATATTATTTGGTGGTATTTCTTTTAAAATCAACTTGATCATTATTTTATTTACTTTGAATTGATTTACTTCGTAAGAACCCCCAATAGTAGATTAGTAGCCAAGGGCATATTATGCATAAAATTTGAAATGGCCTAAAATATTTTTTTCTCGAATACTTATTATCGTAATATTATAATGAAAAAGGATTTTTTTTTATTTACTTATTATTTAAACCCCTAAAATAATATTCAAAAAGTGCAAAATAAGGGAGCGAAATTCAAACTTCCAAAACGCGCCACCATTGATCGAACGAAATGTGACATCATCTGACACGATATTGTATTCATCAGCATCGAAACTCATACTGTTTTACAAGGTAAACACCCACTGGACGTGTCATGTGACGTCACGCAAAGCGCGCGCAAAATGGCGGCGTTTGAACTGCCTAATTTTTTTATAGATTTAAATTGTAATTGGTGTAATTTATCTATAATATGTATGTATTTAGAAATATATAAGTATGTTTATCAGTTGTCTAGTACCCATAACACAAGCTCTGCTTAGCTTGGGACTAGATGGCGTTGTGTGATAGTTGTGGAATATTATTATATTATTATTATTAAATTTCATTTTTAAAAATATCTAGAGTATTTTGAAGCCCATTAATATTTTTTTCTACGTTATAAAATAGTAAACTATTAATTTAAGACAAAAAAGAAAAACATGAATATTCCCTATTGATGCTTACACCCGAGCTAACTACTCTGCTTTACATCTCGAATAAGAGGTAAGAAGAAAAAAACTGGCATTACAAGAATAAAGTTTTCAAATATTTAGAACTTTCAGGCAAAATATTGTTAATTGCTGCTTCAGCTTCCATTTTCATTGCATCGGGAGTGCAGCTTATATCTTCATCACTTGCAGAACTCATGTTTTTTTCATAATTAGCACGTAATTATAAAAAAATCCCAAAAACAAACAATATTTAAAGTAAAAGTTTTCTATTACCGCCTTTTTTCATCTCTTTTTTTTTTCAAGAACGAAATTGAGCTTCGCCGTTCGATATTTAAAATTGATGACTATTAAGCCTCCCCCACAACATTTGGTATTGGGTCGCAGAAACGCAAAAACGCTCCTGTGTGGGGGAGGCGTTATACTCATACGAAGACAAGGCTGAATAGCGAAGCGACCTCTTTTGTCATTGGGCTGAATGCATGATGTCTATTGCCAGTATGATGGTTAGATGTACGTGAAATTTTTGAAAGAGTGAAGTGTTTTTTTTAAATTACTTACCGCCCTAGGGCTTTTCTTGCTACATTATTACCCTAAAGCGCTAATTGGTCACCTACAAGCCCCATTAGGGGGTAATAAGGACCTACTTACCGAATATGAGAGATGTAAAACAATATTAATTGTCTAGAAAAGTAACTTACAGCAGTTTTAAGCTACCTTTTTTATGTTGCCCCGTTACTAGGAATTTATTTTGTATGCTGAATGCGTTTACGATTATCAAACTCGCATTCACAAACAGTCGGACCCAGAACAACTATCTGTAGGTCATACAAATATTTGTTCCGTGCGAAGATCGTACCCGCGATACAGTGCAGCAGTCAATCGCTTAGGCCAACCTTGCTATTCAATATTCTAGTCTAGGTAACAAGTGCCTTTTTGATGAACTTTTTTCAGCAGTCTCCGAAAATTATGATTGTCATTCGATTCGGAATGGCATCCAGATGATTTTTGAAAAAATTGAATTTCCGCTTGCAAAAACTGCAAAAGTTATAAACAATTAACAAAAAAATTGAAAAGATTCAAAAAGAGGTGAAAATTTCCTAAAGAATTTTCTAACTTTCGGAATTGTAGGACCAATATAACTTTTCCATCGGGTTGAAAATACGCCCGAAAACTGGTACTCCGTCTTGCGCAAGCTACGCTCCATTCGGACCTTTCATGAATAAATATTATTTAAACTTATTAAATATGAAAATTAAAAGTTGAAAAAATTCAGGCGCCTGTAAAATGGATCAATAAACAATAATCCGTGGTTCAAAAGTTTTTATCGCGAATTTTCAATAAGTTATCAATTAGTTAATTAACAGTTTTTTTATAGCACGAACATTAACATAGCAAGTGCGATAATTGTTAAACTATTAATCTGAGATTTTTTCCTTTCGTGCTCTCGTTGGAAAACTTAAAAAAAATGTTAATATTCATTTTAATAAAAAAACGAAAATTAACATTTTTTTAAACAATTTGTTAAAACCCAAAATTTTTTTTAATTTTATATTATTTTCTTGTTTTACTTATTGTCACAAAAACAGACATAATTCTTTTTTTTTTCATTTAATTTTTTTACAACTTTTTTTTTAATTTGAAAAAAAAAACAAAATCATATCTGTTTTTGTGACAATAAGTAAAATAAGAAAAAAAATATAAAGTAAAAATTTATTTGTTTTTAACAATTGTTTATTACATACAATGAAAATTTTAATAAAATAATATTTTTATATATCGAAAAGAAAAAAACAAATAAAGGTGATTTAAAAAAAAATATACCTTAATATTAATTAGAAGTGGGAGAAAATAATTGTTAATCAACAAATGCGTTTTTAAGCAATATTTTTTTTTTTTTTTAAGAAACGATTTTTTTAAAAAGAATCATAGTTATCATCAAAGATTATGTTCTTAGAGAAAAAAAAATCTAATAAACAACGCATTCGTTTATAAAAATTGGTTCCGGAATGGGTTTGACCTTGTAAAAAGTCATTTTTAAACCTATATGAGCTCGGAGGGTTGTATTAATGGTTTTGATGATTATAATTCTGTAACTATATAAGTCTTACAGCCGCGAATCAAATGTTCATCAACATACCACCTATCACTGGCCTGCAAATTGCAAAAAACTTAAGAAAATTTGAATTTCGCGGGCTGGTTGGAGGATTCACCTTAATTGTTAATAATTTTTGCAATTTTTGCAAGTGGAACTTCAATTTTTTCAAAAATCATTTGGATGCCATTTCGAATCGAATGACACCTCAATCATATTTTTCGGAGACTGCTGAAAAAAGTAGATCAAAAAAGCACTTGTTGACTAGCCCTATTCCATTTTGGCTTCATTTTCAGCAGCATTAGATATCCAGATTTTTAATATGTATTCTGTTATACATGTAACGGGATTTATTCATTATTAAACTACATGTCATTTAACAAGACTCCATTTACCACCCACAGGAAGTAGAACTAGTCGCAAAAGACCGCCGCAAAGATGCGTACAGAATACGACGCGCACGACTCGACGCTGAACACGCGGAGAGAGAACGCGCATTCGTGGCCGCGCTAGCTGACGCCGGGGACGCTGTGCTGAGACGTATACACGACGCGCATAGAGACAGACAGGCGTTGGCTGACAGACAGTATCTACAGCAGAGGCATCAGGTGAGGATATACTCTAAATGTGTAGATATAAGGTCGATACTACAACAGTCGAACATCAACATTCGTGGCCGCGCTAGCTGACGCCGGGGACGCTGTGCTGAGACGTATACACGACGCGCATAGAGACAGACAGGCGTTGGCTGACAGACAGTATCTACAGCAGAGGCATCAGGTGAGGATATACTCTAAATGTGTAGATATAAGGTCGATACTACAACAGTCGAACATCAACATTCGTGGCCGCGCTAGCTGACGCCGGGGACGCTGTGCTGAGACGTATACACGACGCGCATAGAGACAGACAGGCGTTGGCTGACAGACAGTATCTACAGCAGAGGCATCAGGTGAGGATATACTCTAAATGTGTAGATATAAGGTCGATACTACAACAGTCGAACATCAACATTCGTGGCCGCGCTAGCTGACGCCGGGGACGCTGTGCTGAGACGTATACACGACGCGCATAGAGACAGACAGGCGTTGGCTGACAGACAGTATCTACAGCAGAGGCATCAGGTGAGGATATACTCTAAATGTGTAGATATAAGGTCGATACTACAACAGTCGAACATCAACATTCGTGGCCGCGCTAGCTGACGCCGGGGACGCTGTGCTGAGACGTATACACGACGCGCATAGAGACAGACAGGCGTTGGCTGACAGACAGTATCTACAGCAGAGGCATCAGGTGAGGATATACTCTAAATGTGTAGATATAAGGTCGATACTACAACAGTCGAACATCAACATTCGTGGCCGCGCTAGCTGACGCCGGGGACGCTGTGCTGAGACGTATACACGACGCGCATAGAGACAGACAGGCGTTGGCTGACAGACAGTATCTACAGCAGAGGCATCAGGTGAGGATATACTCTAAATGTGTAGATATAAGGTCGATACTACAACAGTCGAACATCAACATTCGTGGCCGCGCTAGCTGACGCCGGGGACGCTGTGCTGAGACGTATACACGACGCGCATAGAGACAGACAGGCGTTGGCTGACAGACAGTATCTACAGCAGAGGCATCAGGTGAGGATATACTCTAAATGTGTAGATATAAGGTCGATACTACAACAGTCGAACATCAACATTCGTGGCCGCGCTAGCTGACGCCGGGGACGCTGTGCTGAGACGTATACACGACGCGCATAGAGACAGACAGGCGTTGGCTGACAGACAGTATCTACAGCAGAGGCATCAGGTGAGGATATACTCTAAATGTGTAGATATAAGGTCGATACTACAACAGTCGAACATCAACATTCGTGGCCGCGCTAGCTGACGCCGGGGACGCTGTGCTGAGACGTATACACGACGCGCATAGAGACAGACAGGCGTTGGCTGACAGACAGTATCTACAGCAGAGGCATCAGGTGAGGATATACTCTAAATGTGTAGATATAAGGTCGATACTACAACAGTCGAACATCAACATTCGTGGCCGCGCTAGCTGACGCCGGGGACGCTGTGCTGAGACGTATACACGACGCGCATAGAGACAGACAGGCGTTGGCTGACAGACAGTATCTACAGCAGAGGCATCAGGTGAGGATATACTCTAAATGTGTAGATATAAGGTCGATACTACAACAGTCGAACATCAACATTCGTGGCCGCGCTAGCTGACGCCGGGGACGCTGTGCTGAGACGTATACACGACGCGCATAGAGACAGACAGGCGTTGGCTGACAGACAGTATCTACAGCAGAGGCATCAGGTGAGGATATACTCTAAATGTGTAGATATAAGGTCGATACTACAACAGTCGAACATCAACATTCGTGGCCGCGCTAGCTGACGCCGGGGACGCTGTGCTGAGACGTATACACGACGCGCATAGAGACAGACAGGCGTTGGCTGACAGACAGTATCTACAGCAGAGGCATCAGGTGAGGATATACTCTAAATGTGTAGATATAAGGTCGATACTACAACAGTCGAACATCAACATTCGTGGCCGCGCTAGCTGACGCCGGGGACGCTGTGCTGAGACGTATACACGACGCGCATAGAGACAGACAGGCGTTGGCTGACAGACAGTATCTACAGCAGAGGCATCAGGTGAGGATATACTCTAAATGTGTAGATATAAGGTCGATACTACAACAGTCGAACATCAACATTCGTGGCCGCGCTAGCTGACGCCGGGGACGCTGTGCTGAGACGTATACACGACGCGCATAGAGACAGACAGGCGTTGGCTGACAGACAGTATCTACAGCAGAGGCATCAGGTGAGGATATACTCTAAATGTGTAGATATAAGGTCGATACTACAACAGTCGAACATCAACATTCGTGGCCGCGCTAGCTGACGCCGGGGACGCTGTGCTGAGACGTATACACGACGCGCATAGAGACAGACAGGCGTTGGCTGACAGACAGTATCTACAGCAGAGGCATCAGGTGAGGATATACTCTAAATGTGTAGATATAAGGTCGATACTACAACAGTCGAACATCAACATTCGTGGCCGCGCTAGCTGACGCCGGGGACGCTGTGCTGAGACGTATACACGACGCGCATAGAGACAGACAGGCGTTGGCTGACAGACAGTATCTACAGCAGAGGCATCAGGTGAGGACATACTCTAAATTCATAGGAATAAGGTTGGTTTCCTTCTAGAGACACATACAAATCAGTGATACTTAGTGGCTTCTCCGAGGCAATACTGGCCGATACTCAGTATCTAAAGCATCAGGTAAGGACTGACAGGAAACTTCAGGAAGCTGTCAACCATGCATTATGTACAAACTAAGTAAAAAACTTGTTTGGTGTTAAAAAAAACGTTTTATGGTAAAACTTAATGTCGTACAACCAAAAATTGTTGCTAATGGATGCTTTAAATAGTTAAACGGGTCATGGAGGCAATTCAAGTAAAACAATTACGTTAAGAGCATAGACGGGCTGCATTTTCCATACAAATGTATTCCCCTATTCTCTTCCTGGATAATGCCTCTAGAGTAATCGTTTTTATTTATAAAAATCCAGGTCTATTGAAGGCATGCCCCTGTCATTTTTTTTTTTCAAAAAATTTATTACAAAAGTAAATATGACTTACCAAAAACCTAAAAAAATACCCCGTTTTTACCTACGTAATCAGATGACTACCAAAGAAAATTGAAAAGTTTTTAAAATAAAAACAAGTAAGAGGGGCATAGATCTATTCTTCCTTTAAATTTTGATACCAAATATAATTTAGTTGGCTTAGGTTTCGAGGAGAAAACAGGAGAATACGAAACGTCGATCGGTCAAGGTTTTTTATAGGTAAAATCGTTCTGAGCTGCAGTTGTCTCTATCGCACTCACATATTGATACCGCCCGGTTGCTAGAGCGCAGCGCGACGGCAATAGTTATATATACGTATATTATACGCAGCCCGTCTACGCTCTTAAGAACTTATATTTACAACAACATGCTCAACAGTCGCGCTTGGGACTTTCAATATTATCCTATTCATAAACAATATCTAACATCCCTTCTCTCCACAGATAATGCGAACCCGAGAAGCAGCCCTCTGGGAGTTAGAAGAGAAGCAGATCCACGAGCGCCACCAGCTCGCCAAGAGACAGTTGAAAGACGAGTTCTTACTGAGACGACATCAGATGTTGGTGCGGCATGATAAGGAGCTCGAGCAGATTAAGAGGTACAGTCAATAAATAAATAAAAAAAAATAGTCCTAACCGGTACATACATAGTGGTTAGTAACAGACTGTACTTTCATGCTATAAAAGCTACGTCTGCTCAATATGGATGTGTCCTGGGTAAAAATAGTACATTGTAATACAAGGGCCTAAAATGACCCATTATATACGAGGTAGTAAATAGGAACCGAGTGATAATGGGATTTTAGCGCCGTGTGTTACACTGTACTTTTCACTACGATTGCGAGAAAATAAAATAACCATGTTCAATATGAGTTTATTTTATTAAAAATTAAATTAAATTTAAAAATACAATTCCGAAAATTTCGCGCCAATGCCTTTTTTTTATTTAAACGGTTTTATTTAGCTCACCCCGTTTGTTTTATTCTTGGATCAAATTTAGTAATTCAAATTTCACCCTCTTCCTGTCAACCGATTAATCTGAAATTTTGTATACACTTTGGATTTTGGTGACAATACAATTATGTTTATTCATTATCATTATAAATTCAAGATGGCCGCCGGTACAAAATGGCGGATAATTTATGTTTTATTAATCCCATCAATATGGGTATCAAATGAAAGGGCTCAACAAGCAGAATACAATATACTATATAAAATTAAAATCCAAGATGGCGGCTAAAAACTAGAAAATAAATTTTATATTTCTTCTGTAGCTGCAATGCAACGCACACATTCTACCAAAGAGTTCGGCATTCAGCGCGTTTAGTTCCATTTTTTTTTTTTACTTGAAACTAAATCACGCACCAGCTGGCTGAACAAGTTGTCGTACGAGATTTACTTTTAGCCCTAGGGCAATATATGCAATTTTACGCCCGCTCTGGTATGCTATTATGACGTTCTTTTTGAGCAAGAGGAGTGAAAAAAATAATATGATTCCGTTTAGTCCGTCAGTTAGATTATCGAAAAATATTGGATGTGTTTTTTGTTTTTTCAAATTAATAAAAATTTACGAAGATAAAACGTGTCAAAGATTATGAGTGGGGGCTTTTGACGACACTGCGTGGTAAAAAATGCAGTGCGATGTGACGTCACACGAGTTTTCGAAGCACTGTATCGTCTTCATTTTTGGTTTACGTACAAAAAGAAAAAATACGTGTCCAATATTTTTTGGAAATCTTTCTGACGGACTAATTAGATTTTTTTTTTGTAAACTACCCTATTTTAGGGTGGCCCCAAGTGTAGCCACGTTGTTGCTTTACTTTCATACAAGTCTTAGAAGCTTGGCTTGTTCTTATAACGTACTAGGTACTCGTCTTTATGATGGTAGGAACAGGGCTGCGGGTTGTTCGAAAGAGATATCGCTGCCCTGTCATACAAAAGGTTCAGAACATTGATATAATAAAACCGAAGATACACACTCCGCGTCTCAAAACCGTCGGCATAAAATGAGTTCACAATGAACTCATTTCAAATAGTCTCGCGTCGCTCGCGTCTCTGCACGGTCGTACAAAATGCTTTTTATATTGCTTTTTATAACTGCATTGTAAAAACAACTTTAAGGAATCTGCGTAAGGTTGAATTTGCAAAAAAATATGTTTCTCTAAGTGTAACGATAATAGTGCGTGTATTGGTGAGTGTTTGGCGACAGCTTCGACTGTTTGTCTTGTTCGAGACTGTGCATCTAGGGTTTTATTATATCAATGTTTCAGAAACAAAAAAACTGTGAAAGACCTACACAACCCTGTTTGGATTGGGTAATAATTGGAATTAAAGGTAGGAGATCAAGTATTAATAAAAAATCATGATAATGGCACCTATGATAGACATGCAAAAGTTGTGGGACTTGCAGATAGATCACGATCTTACAAAGTATTTAGTTCCTCGCTACTCAATTAGTGATGTAGTAAAGTCGAATGCAGAATCCTTACATAGTATAAAACAAAGTCGCGTCTGTTTGTTTGTTTGTTTGTCTGTATGCTTAAATCTTTAAAACTACGCAACGGATTTTGATGCGGTTTTTTTTAATAGATAGAGTGATTCAAGAGGAAGGTTTTAATACCTTTTTTGTACCCGTGCGAAGCCGGGGCGGGTCACTAGTTAATACATATAATTATGTCGATAAAGAAATTAATTAATGTAAAATTAATTTACCGTGTAACATTACAATGAAAATATCTTAATCATGGATGTTTCACATCTGCCGGGCGTTCCGTGACGGAAAATTAATTCATTTTATCTTCTTTTCCATTAACAGGAAAAACACCCGTAAAGAGGAAGAACTAGCCAAGGTCCAAGCTCTAGAGAAGCGCTCGCTACCAAAACGTATACGCGCCGAACAGAAAGCGCGCGAGATGATGTTCAGAGAGTCGCTGCGTATCAGCTGCGTTAACGTCAGCCACGAGGATGAGCGGGAGCGGCTTAAGAAGGTAAGCTGTACTCTAGGAACGAGAAAACTTAGCAGACATACGCAGCATCTGTAACGACGCATATAAAACTTTTTAACAAAAAATAAAACCGACTTCAAAAAAGAAACACAAAAAAGTCAAAAATAAATCAGTTTCTGAAGTCGGTGACTTTTGTTTGTTTGTTTTCATTTTTTTGCCATCGACTTCATTTTTTGTTACAAAGTTTTCATTTTTAAATTTTTTATGGTTCACATGTTCATGGGTCATAATGTGGTCAATGTAGTTTTTTTTTGTTTCAAAAAACCGCTTGTCCGATTTCGATAAAAAAAAATATGGGACCCTTTCCAACAAAAAAAGAATTTTTCAAATCGGTTATGCCCGAAGGCCCGAACAAACATAAAAAAAAATCCGAATTGAGAACCTCCTTCTTTTTTTAGAAGTCGGTTAAAAATAGATTGTCTGTTTATTTGAGTAGCCATGACTCAAATCTCTTAGTAGAACATACGACTACGAGTAAGCATTGATATAATTAAAAAATAAACAACACAAAAAATAGGGGTGGATTCCTGAAATAGGGGTGGATTCCTGCTGCCCATGACTGATTGCGCAACAGCGACCCACATAAACACAGTCCAGTTGATATACAATCATAATCATGCTCAGGAAACTTGGTACAGTCGAACAAGCTAATAAGTATACAACCAGCTAAATTGTATTTACTTTTAAGATCATATAGATACATTTAGAGACTGATGTCAAACGATACAGCGTTTTGACATCAGTGGCTTAATGCGAAACACTTGGTAGAACAAAATTACAATCAGTATTTTCAGTGTTATAGAATTATATAGATCTCTACCCTGTATACTTATTAGCTTGTTCGACTGTACTGCCCCACACCCTGCGCATCAGGAAAGCGCACCTTTTAAGCATTGTTGCGTAAAAACAATCCACATCAATGCACATTTAGGAACATCCCCGACACAGCGAGGCAGCCCCACCAGCATCCTAATTATGTTATTTTAACAAACTAAAGAAAGTAACAGATTCTAATCGAGATTAAAGTTATCCACACGAGGTCGGGTTAAGAAGTTTAGGAGTATCGATAAAATGAATAGAGGATCGGAAGTGAATCGGGATGAATCCCTCTAAAGTCTAAAGGATCAAAATAGTTTAACCGTAAGATTGAAACGTAAGAAGTAGGATTGATGAAGTATGTCTGGACCAATTTACTTATCACCCTGTGTATCTGTTTATTTGTGCAGTTCCAAGAGAACGAGAAACGTCGCTACCGCGCGGAGCAACAGCGACTTGCGACCAAACATGCCAAAGCGAGGGAGGAGCTCAAGGCGGCTGGAGAGGTATATAACTTAGTATATCCTTTATTTGCACATACACATGTGAATCCTCCTTTTAATATTTCGGAAAGCTACGTTTCAAAATCTTGTCAGTGTCCGCAATTTCGTACCATTAGGTGAACACCTAGAATTATTTTTGGGTATTGTTTCACTGTCCACCAAAGGTGGAAAAGTCTGAGGTGGACACTGATAAAAAAAAACTGATCAATAGACTCTTACAGAAAAGAAAACTCAAACTCAACTGAAAGTATGTCTTAAAAGTTCAGAGTGCCTCCTGACATATTCCTCTTCTAATGTATTCTTCTCTAGCAACACGTCATCAGTTGGGGCCAGCTGTGAGTTTAAGGGGACGGTGAACGAACATTTCTCCATACAAACGTAATACCAAAATCATTCGCGATACGAACATATTACCAACTTAAAATTATGTTATTCGGATACAGACGATATTTATCTAGGTTCCTATCCAACTTTTTTTTTAAAACATTTACTATTTACGAAATGCAAGCGAATTGCATTTCGTACATTTTCACACCGCTAATAGCATGTTTTCAACTTAATTATTCTGTACTAAAAATATTAATATTCGTAATGTTATTGTAATAGGAACATAGCTTATATTGTCTAGTAGTAGATTATCAAATTTTTTTTTGAAAAATATCAAGTTTTCATTCATAATTTTTGGAATTACGGAACACAAACAAATTTATCACAAATCTGGAACGGCAGTAGCGCTGTCGCATCAAGCATGGGCTGTGTTTGTGTGCGTGTACGCACTGGTCGTGGTTGTGTGATCGCAGAAACTCACACTAGCGTTTCGTATTCAATGAACGCCGCCGCCCGGCGCCCGCGCGCTGGCCTCCCTGGGGTAGTAGGGGTTGTCAGTGTTACTTATTATTACTTGACTGTGCTGCGCGTGCGTTATTGTTTGCGAAATTGTTTTGACGGCACGGTTATTGGCGCAGTGGCTAAGCGATTGGACTGCTGCGTTGCGTGTCGCGGGTTCGATCCCCGCACGGAACAAATATTTGTATGACCTGCAGATAGTTGTTTCGGGTCTGGGTATTTGTGTATGTGAGTTTATATGTTTGTGAACGCACCCACGATAAAGGAGAAATTTCTAGTGTGGGGCAAGGTTTTTTTTTTTTTTTTTAAAAGAAAGAAAAAATTATTCTGACGCTATTGACCTCTGCTACGGACTTGGATTATGATTTGCCTTGTGACTTGGTATTGTGGAACCTACATTATTACGACTTTTGCTTTGTTTACGGGCTTATAGATTTTTTTACGATTTGGTTTGAGTGAAGTTATGGATAAACTTTTTTTAACTCAGAACGGGACATGGATTTATATACCTATAATGACAGTTACTTTAGCAAAAACCAAGGTCACGTTAAATGCCTATGTAACACCCTCTCCTCTCAAGATCAGGGACTCTACACTCAAAGTTGTAGACGATTTTGCTACCTAATACAAACGGTCCAGTTAGGTAGATCTTTTTTTTTGGAATGTGAGAAATCATAAAATTACTCCTCCCGCTCTAGGCGGATCGGCAGTTCGGCACCCCCTGTCAGTCTTCTACTGAAAAAAAAATCACACAAATGTTCTTCTTGGCCCTTTGTATGCGAGGCCGCGGTATCTCTATCGAACAACACGCAGTCCCGACAGGCGTCGGCCCTTGCGACGTGGTCTACCACGGTTGCGTCTGACGAGTTTTATAGTTTTAAAAATTTCACGCAGTTTCGGAAAACGGGACTGTTTGTGTCCCAGAGCTTTGTTTGGGGACAACGGGACAGATGATCGAGAAAAGGGACAGCCCCGTTCAAAACGGGACGTATGGTCACTTTAGTTATGGACCACAAACGTTGGGATACAGTATCTCACAGTAATATCTACAACTTACCTATCTATTTTTTATCTAGCTGACTTTAATCAGTGCTGTACACATTACAAAAATGGATTTAGACTTTATTGCAAAAGTACCTACTAGAAGGTTCATGTTGGATTAGGAAACAATTAAATTGGGTTAGATTGATGTGCTAGCGTCTGTCTGTACACTACATACATACATACTAGGTACCTACATAGTGACAAGCGGACACGATAATACCCACTAAGCGCGTGTAACGTGTAAGGCTAAGTTCAGATCCCGTCGGGGCCGCGGATTTTTGTACTAGATGACGTGGCCTCGGCGCAAGGGCAAAGAAGGAACATGGGTTCGGTTTTTAGTCAGTAGAAGTCTGACACTCCCCTTCGCTCTGCCCAAGAGCGGGGGGGGGGGGGGGTCATTCGATGATTTTCCCACCCACCAAAAAAAAAAACGGCTAAGTTCAGGTGACCGCTCGGGGACAAAATCAAAATAAACAGTCGATTTGACCCGTTCAGATGATCACGGTTGAGCATCGATCACTGATGCGGTTGAGAGACAGCCTGGTGTGGTAGGTATGGTGTCAAATCGTGACCATTTTGATGCTAGACTGCCGCGCGTACATAAATGCTATCATGTGAATGCTTCCACAGCACGGAGACGCGCGATGCCGCGCGGTCATGTGAACTTAGCCTAAGATAGGCATTCCTATCCATTACACTTGAGGGTTAGGCTCGGACTGTAGGTATTTTACCCGCGAGAGTAATGACCAAGGTAGCTCATTATGCTGTATTGCATTATCCTATTTGTAAAGTTGAAAATCTACTAAAGACAAACCGTAGTCGACACTGCCAAGCCGGCCAAGCCGCTGAGTCTTTGGGAATTATAGGGTTCAGGTTGCTTCGCTTTGCGGTGCGGTGGTGGTAATAAAACGTCTATTTTTATATCTACCTATATAAAAAAATATCTCTATAATCTTGATATTTATTTAAAGACGTTTTATTTTATTCTATTTTAGATAATGTCCTAAAATCTTCTAATGTAGCCATTGTAGAGTAATTTCCAAAAAACGCATTACAGGTTTGTGCGTTCACTAACGATTCCCCAAATTAGTTAACAAAAATAAAGCAAATATTGAACAAGATTAGTACAATGAAATGGTTATCAGTCATTATGAATGATTCGCTACAAACATACTACACGCACGCACACAGCTGCGCGCTGCGCCGCGAAAAGTCAGATAGGGATAGCAATGTTTTGTTCGTTTTTAGGGTTCCGTACCTCAAAAGGAAAAAACGGAACCCTTATAGGATCACTTTGTTGTCCGTCTGTCTGTCTGTCAAGACCTTTTTTCTCAGGAACGCGTGGAGGTATCAAGCTGAAATTCATATCAAATACTCAAGTCTATGGTCTCTTGGAGCTGTGAAAAAATCAAACTTCTAAGTCAACGCGATCAAAAGATACTCCCGTTTATGCCGCAAATTTTCGACACTCGCAAGGGAATCAAAACCTACAGGGTACTTCCCGTGAACTCAGAATCTTGAAATTTGGTACGAAGCAACGTCTTATAGCATAGATAAAGGAATAATTACGAAAACCATAAATTTTTAGTTACATCAAGATACTCCCGTTTATGCCGCAAATTTTCGACACTCGCAAGGGAATCAAAACCTACAGGGTACTTCCCGTGAACTCAGAATCTTGAAATTTGGTACGAAGCAACGTCTTATAGCATAGATAAAGGAATAATTACGAAAACCATAAATTTTTAGTTACATCACATAATATTTTTTTTTTACGGAACCCTCGGTGCGCGAGTCCGACTCGCACTTGGCCGGTTTTTTTATGCTCGCCTCGAATTGCAATTGCGAGCTTGTTACACCGGATTCTTAAGTCATCCACCCATCTCTCTTGCATTCCTCCGAATAAGGCAAGAACTAGCGATAAAACAAACAATTACTTGAATAACTATCTAACTCCCTACTTCCTAGGCCCTACTCCGCGAACTGGAGCAGTACCAAAACGAGAAGAGGAAAGCCCTCATGAACCACGAGGGTAACAAGATGAAGGCCGTCGAGGAGAGGTACTCGCAGGAGCTGAAGGAGTGGCGCGCTACCCTCGGGGAGAGGAAACAGGTATGTTGGTAGTGTTATGTGGTGAGGAGGTGAGGATGTGTGTGGTCATGTTTTAGGGGTGTGGTGAAGGTCAACATGCTGAATAACCTGCTCTAGCAATCGGGACGTTTCCTGACAAAAAAAAAAATGTTTGGTCCGTCAGTTAGATTATCGAAAAATATTGGATACGTGTTTTTTTGTTTTATCAAATTAATAAAAATGACGAAGATAAAACGCGTCAAAGATCATGAGTGAGGGCTTTTGACGTCACTGGCCGGTTGAAATGTACAGCAATGTGACGTCACCCGTTCAAAAAGACTGTATCGTCTTAATTTTTTGTTTATGTGAAAAAAGAATAAAAATTTTGTCTTCTGGAGTTTTTTGTAAACTTTTTGAATGTTTTAATTTTACTGTGTGTGTGTGAATTCTATTTATAATTATTTCAATAAAGAATTATTATCAAAATTATGTCCCAATATTTTTTTGGAAATCTATCTGACGGACTACTTAGTTTTTTTTTTTTTTCAAGTTCTGTATTATTTTTCAATAAAAAATAATATATAACTACAGTACTGTCAAATTATTGATTAATTTGCCATGGGTAACCTGGAAGTTTTAAATAGACTACAGATACTGTTTGGCTGAAGTAAGCTATTCAGGTGGAGATTCATAGATGCCCGGGAGTGTAAATTAAATGTGATAATTATTTTTTTGCAAAAAAATATTATCAGCAGTCCAACAAAAAAAAGTGAATACCTCTTCAAACTGAATGTATGAGGCAGTTAATTATTTTTTCGCTATTAAAGTTGTTCAGTTTGAACCATCAAGTTTATCATCTTTACATATTCTCTAAATATGGCCATACGTTTCTTATTCCCGTTGTATGTCGGCTGGCAGGGGCTGCTGATCAATGTCTTTTTACGCAACTGCAAAAAAGAGTTAGTTATAACGAATTTATTCTCTAGACAAGTAAACCTCGCGTTTTTTTTTGTCAAAAGTCATTACTAACTTTAGTTACCTAATATTTACTCTATAAAATCTATGTTGATTCAGAGTATTTGTATAGTTTTCGAATATTTAGATTTTTGATTCAGATTATCATGAAAGTAGCAATATTTCTGTTTTCTTATCTGTAATTCATGAAAAAGACATTGAAATGTAGCCTTTGACTAGCCATAATAGGGGATCGGACTGGGTCAAAATAATATGATTCTGTTTAGTCCGCAAGTTAGATTATCGAAAAATATTGAATACGTGATTTTTGTTTTATCAAATCAATAAAAAATGACGAAGATAAAACGCGTCAAAGATCTTGGAGTGGGGCTTGAAACGTCACTTGTGTCTTCAAAATGTACTATCATATGACGTCACACGAGTTTTCGAAGCACTGTATCGTCTTCATTTAAAGTTTACGTGAAAAAATAAAAAATACGTGTCCAATAATTTTTGGAAATCTATCTGACGGACTAATTAGTTTTTTTTTTCCGATCCCCTATTATGTGTATCGTTATGTTACGTCGAATTTATGTTTGTCCCATAGGTGTTGAAAGCAGAAACTTAATCAAACATTGTGTCTTTTATAAATATGTTTTCCCCTTTCAAATCTTGCGTGATGTATGCATGAATGTTTTGTGTTACTGACTGTATTGAAATTATTATTTTAATCGAAGCTAACTTGGACACAGTCTTACTTATTGTATTATTAAACTTATTAAAATGAGTAACTGTCCACAAATATGACATCTACCAACTCGCAGTGGGCCCGCGTGGTGGATTATAGCCCATCCCTGTCCTAGAGAGGAGGCCTGAGTCCCTGCAGTGGGAACATTATAGGCTGATAATGATGATCGTATAATATAAAAAAAACTAGCATTTCTACCAGTTTTACACTATGTATGATGTCGCATTATTGGACTGTACTATAAACTATTAAAGGAAGATACAAATGTATGCCTTTATGCCTTTTGGCGGGACTCAGCTGGGGTCTAATTTATTTTATCATCTTCTGTATCCTGTGTTCACAAAATAAATGAATTTGATTTTAATTTTTACAAAACAATATTCTAAAATGAAACATTTCAATACAGCCAGCACCACAAATATTTGAAAATCTTTAAACTTCTTATAAGGCATGTGTTGTAAGTAGCTTGCATATGATTTGGGTGGACTGTACGCATGTATTCATGGTCTATATGGGAAAGGAATTTTACCACCAATATTTTGCAAAAACATATTTGAATCAGCCTATATCATTTACAGTCTTGATGTGAGATTTATAAATTACTTTTCACGCCAGAATTCCAATTTCTGAAACTGTTTTTAGTAAATCGAATTTCCAAATTCATAATACTGTGATGTGATTGGTTGATTAAAGAAAAAACACAGCGACCAATGACATCAAAATATATTGTTGTTATTTAGCAAAATACTGGTGGTATTTCCTTTCACCATATAAGAAAGCATGTCTTGTTCATAGCTTGGTTTTAAACTAATGTGCGGTGGTGGGTTACGAAAAAGGTTATGGTCAGGGAAAAATATACTGAGTTCTGAAACGTTCTTCTTGGGATAATAACGTATGAAAAAATCAATCAGGTCGTTTTTAACTTGGTTTGACAACGATTGGCATACTTTAAAAAGAAGGAGAATCAGGTATAAGGCCCCGTTAAACTCAAAGTGGAGACGGGAGTTGAGAGGAGACGTCCAAGATTCGACCAATCACAGGAAAGACGAGAAGACGCAATGCTGATTTCTAGCTATGTGATTGGTCGATTCGCGCTCGACTCTTCTCTGCTCCGTTCTTCTTCACTTCGATGGTAACTGGACCTTATAGTATGTTAAAACGCGTTTCAGAACTCAATCGTAAAAAAAAACTACACTTTGTGACCGTCCAGTGCCGTCCTAGGTCTAATCTCCAACCCAGAAACTAAAACCACCCTAATTCTGAACAGACCATCATGAAATCCTTTGAGAAGCAACTCGACGATCATGAGAAAAAATTCGGCATACCGATACCGGATCGAGGAGTTTACCTGAACGTTCCATGGCCTAAGAACGTTCTTCAACACGTCCTCAGCGCTTACCATCAACGAACCTCCTTCATTGGGTCTTTATCCAGATCTAGAACTAGCCTAAACTTCATATCGAATGCTAACACACCTAATATGGACCGTAGAAAAAGCATAAGTCCTGGTAGAGCATCTAAATCGGCAGCAGCAAGCGCCAATAACACAACAAAACGCGGAAAACTGGCCAAAGGAACCAGATACGCGTCTACTTCTAACCTTAAATTGGTGTCTGAAAAGATATCCGGGTTCTCCGTCTTCAACAACAGCGATGACTGGCGAAGAGAACCTATCATGGCTTACGGAGACGACAGAAAGATAGCCGAAGAAATCGTAGAACGTCCGAAAGACAAGAAATTGAACCGGCAATCAATGTCCGAACATATGCTAAAGACAGAAACGACACAGACGATGAAACGAAGCATATCACAGCAGAGTTTAAAACAAGACCGAGCGTTAGAAGCTGTGATGATAGACCTACCATCTTTAGACACGACGTATAATACTATGAGGAGCCAACGCAGTGACTCAACTCTAGATTCGAACGATGATTTAGAAACCCATTTCAGTCGCTGGGGAGCGACCAGAGGATCGAACAGCTACTCAAATACTGAAGTACCCGTGAGCCAACTTTCCACTTTGAATATTAGGAAGTCTATTCTGAGTGATAAGACGGAGGGACCGCCGGATTCTAATGTGTAGTTCGTTCTTTTGGATGCGGGAGAGGTTCTAGTGTTTTTTTTTGCTTATAATAAAAGTCGTTTCCCAGGATGTGGATGGCTATATGACAGGTTCTTTTTCACACTGTGTAGGGATGCCGTCACTGGCAAAGATGTCTTCTATGTTAAGGTTTTCGTCTCCAGGCTTAGTCCCTAAAGTAGATCATTATACGTGAGTCATGGCGGTCAATACTCCACACAGCACACCTTCCTCTAGAAACAGATCAATCTTCCCAGTCTTTTAAGGGCGACTGCAAGGGATATTGGTGTTCCAAGAATTTTCTTGTAAATCTGGGTGACGCCGGTGCACAAGACAAGATACATGCGCTTTCCCAAAGAGCCTGCAGAGGACTGTCAGTCAAAGACGTCTTTTGTAATTCAAGAATACTTAACAACTAATGACTCTAGTCGTCGTGGGAATATAAGCCTTGCTCGCTTGCTTCGCGGTTTCAACCGCCGTATCTGTTTGTAATATAACTGTCTTCAAAAATCTAGTTATCAAATGCAAAAAGATTTCAAATCCCACAAGAAAATATTAGTATGTCAGCGTGTTCAAATAAATAAACTTGTCAGAGCTAAATACTCCCTTCTAAAGTTACTACAAATATTTATATTGGCTGTATATCGGAGCTCAATTTGGCACCATACGCGTTGAAAAAGTATTAAAGTTTAAAAAAAATTGACTACTCACTCCTGCATCCAAAATTGTACAAAAAGCATGTTATAATACCTAAATTGGCATGTATTAAAAATTGTATAGTATTATTTTGCGTTTTAAAGTGTTTTTGTATTGCAAATAAATGTTTAATTTGTACCTTTACTTTCGTGCCAAATATCTTAAATTATTCTGAACAGTAAAATTAAGAACACGCATGATTTTCTTTCATTTTCATGTATAGTATGATGTAAATCCTTAATTAAAAAGGAAATAGAGGGGGTTGTCTATAGTAATATTTATAACCCAAGAAATCGGCTTTGACTTAGTATGGTTTAGGTATATTGTTATAGAAACCGCCTTTTTATTACATTCTTTTTTATTGATTCACATGTAAAAACACTTTGACACCATACTTCTTTATATTTAAGTTTAAATTAATGCTTAAAAACTACTAACTCGCTTATTCTAAACATTAACTCTTATTTTTACTAAAACTTTGTACAATAAATTGTGTAAATAAAATAGTACCATACTCTTCGAAACATTTTGACTATAACGTTAAAAATCATAACCCTCCTTTGGCTTTGCCGTAGTCGGGTAAAAAGAACGGTGACTGTTTTCGTGAACGAACTATACTTACGTATACACAGTCGGCAGCGCAATTACCACAAGCTGTCAAATTATCTCATTCGATTTTGAACTTATTCATCAACTCTTTAAAATTTTAAATCATTTGGAGTTTGACAGTTCGTGGTAATTTGATGCACTGGCGACTGCATTTCTTTTAACAATAATTATGTGTAAAGAGACTTTAATGTGTACCTCTTTTGTGGATTGAAAATGAATAGGATTTTTCGTATTTGCTAAAGTTCCTGATATTGTGTCTTCCCGTAATGGAGGTAAATACATCGTATTAATAAAAAGGCTCTATTAACCCGTAGGTCACGAGTTTGCTTCCAAAAATCTACAAGTCCCTGCGGTTTCTTCCAAAACTATTTAAATAAAACAGAAAGCCATATTCCGCTTTTAAAATGCTGCCAATACTGAAAAAAATGTCCTCCTTTTTAAAATATATCACAAAATGTTCCTTAAAATAATCATTAATTGTCACAAACTTGCCATTAGATAGGTGGAGGCTACAGTTGTTACAACAGTAATCTTGCAAAGTCAATTCAGAGAATTAAACAATTAAAGGTCATTCTTCAACACACAACAAACATTCGAATAAATCGTTCAGACACGAAAGAAGACCTTAGAAAGGACAAAAAAAAACAATAAGCACTCGTTGCTGTCAAATGGTACCTCCACCTCAATTAGTATACCTAAAACCTATCTTCCATTAATAAGCCAAATAGATTTGCTTCCTTAGTATTTATTGATAGATTAGAATTATTAGGATTTAATATAAAATTCGTCGCGATATACAATTAAACATTTTATATATTAGTTTACTAAAAGATTGAAGAATCGGTCCTTCCATTTTTACTATATTTAAAAATAGGTAATTATTAACAACATTCTGACATTGAGAGAATGAACGAAAGATAAGGCCTTACATATCTTTCTTCTCTAACTTTCTCTATTTCACGTATAGATACGAATCATTTTCGATAATAAAATCAGACTGTTAATTTTCCCACTACGGGACACTTCAATTTTCTGTGTCCACCACGCACGCGGGCCTTTTGCGGGTTTGTGGATCTAACATCCCAAATATAAAACATGCAGTAAAAAGCTGCTGTAAAAATCTAGAATTGATAAAATACTTCACTTTTGCTCATCGCGGGGGAATTAGCTCTGTAGTCGTCTAAAAAGATAATAAATTAAATAATATTCTTTAGCTTTATATTGTAGCAATAAATTAAAAATAAACTTCCAATAGGCGAGAAGTGCGCTTAAAAGAAGGTCGGCCAAATCGTACCTGACGATGAAACGATGGGGTCCCAATATGGCATATATATGAAAAATACCCTTATTTTTTAAGGTCTTAAAAAACGCAAGAAATAACTCTCTAAGTAGCCACAAAAAAAAGTTATCCATTTATTTTGTGTTCTTGTAACTATTTCAAAATAATTAAAATAATAGTTTCAGAACGCACTGGAACGCACCTAATTACGATTCATTTTGCGGATGAAAGGACTTGGTATTCAAAGACTAATTATTCACGTTTTTCTGAATAGTTGTTCATCCAAATTCAATTCAATTAGTACGCAGGCATCAATTTCAACTACTATGCTTATTTATTATGTACTGGATTCTTGTCATAAAAATAATTATGTAGGTTCATAGTAAGCTTAGCGACTCAAACGGCAACGTTTTTTACCCGACTACGCAAAGCAAAGAAGGGTTATGTGTTTATCACTTAGCGTTTTGTTCACGTACAACGGAACGTCATTTGTGATTGACAAGTTACATAATCTGTGGTCATCGATACGCGGCTTTTTTGAAGTCGTTCATAAAAGACTTCACGTGTGATGATAATTATTATGCCATCCTTGTTTTTTACACTATACGCTGTGAAAGTTAGAGCAATAGGTGTAGTTTTCATTGAATTGTCGGTCAAAATCTGCCGTCGAAGCAGACCAGACTCCACGAGACGGCTTGACAGAAGGCTCTTTTTGTGACAACTCTAGGAGACTCATGGACAGACAAGAAGTGCGTTTTGAGATATGTTCCATTTTTTGGGTAATTATCTGAGAGAAATCGAAATAAATGGGAACGAGATCGATAATAAGCCTCTTCGCTTATCGCTAACTACACTTTTAGGCTACTTCGCAGTCGGGTTAAAGGTATTTGTTGATTCTAACCTCAAAAGTATTGTTGACGTTATTACAAAAAATCGTGGCTATTTAGGTGCGATTTTTCAACAGGATGGTGTTTACAACATAAAAACAAACCAATTAAACTATAGCTTGTTTTGGGACATGAAAAATAAAAGTCGGGTCCAGCTCCTATAGAAATTTGGCCATTGTTCTTTCTAATCGGCGTTCGACTTAAGTAGTTTTATAGTTATTAATGCCGTACGGTAAAACCAATCTTGCTGTGTTAACCAAATTGCCGGTGGTCGCTAAAATATAGTTGCTATTTCGGCGTTTAGCAAAACGCAAGTTGCTATTTGGGCGTTTTCGGCAAAACTCGAGTTGCTATATCGACGTTTTAGGCAAAATTAGTTGCTATTTCGGCCTTTTTGGCAAAAGTCGAGTTGCTATTATAGCGTTTTCGGCAAAACTGATTTGCTTTGTAGAAAGTGTCGACGTTCGACAAAACTAAAGTTGCTATGTCGGTGAAAATTACAGCAATACTTAGGAGTAGATTCGATGTGCCTCATTCCAAAGTCTTAGGTTAGATAAAATATATTTAAAGAGTTTGAATTTGATATTTTTAATTGTTATATTTTTGCAGGGTGTATTTTTGAATCTGAATCAAGTTAAAACTTGTGAACGATTTAAAAAAAAATGTCAGTCAATTTATCTAAATACGACAAAAAGTTTAACAAACAGTCTTGTGGAGGTCAGATAGGCAGTCGGTCAGTTGTTTCTGCGACTGTTTTAAAGATTATAGAAAATGATAACATTTTCTTTAAGATTCCAAAATACACTCAGTACAAAAATGATCATGCTATCCAATAAAGGATCAGCAAATAAAAATAAAATAATTATACGAAGTGCATCGTCACTAACGAAGTTTATAATATTAATAATATTTTTTATTAATTATTTTAATGATAATTACGCGTTATCATGTTATTTACTTTTGCCGTAAATTGAACGATATATAAGTACGAGGGTTATGTTTTATGTTGGCGTTTGATAGGTCTATCTATTCTTCTGCTTATCATCATAGCATACAGCAATCCACTGCTGGACATAGACCTCTTTAATTACACGCTACTCAGCTCAATTCTTGACTTCTCTCACCCATCCACTCTACGGAAATTTACCTAACCTGAAGGTAATTCTTGCCACACATCATAACGTTAAGGGTTTCAAGGGCTTCTAAAAACATACCAAGGTATCTGGGTCGTGCACATAGCCATCAGCTCATTCTTCAATTCAACACATTAAATGTGTGAATGAGAAGAAGAATGAGCTGATGGCTATTTAAAAAAAAGGCGACTTTGGCCACGATATAAAAAATATTTTTATATCGTGGCCAAAGTCGCCTTTTTTTTCTCACAAACGCCAACCTTTTTACGCATTTAAACGAAACTTAAACATTCCCAATGAAATACTTTAAAACGTTACTCTATAGTCGAAGAGATAAGATTCATTTAAACAAACAAATCGAGTTGTTAAATAATTTTAGAACTCGATTTCATAAAATAATTTTCTAACAATTATTTTCGTTGTACAAAATACTTCATTTTATAATTATGTTTATTGTAAATTAATTTTAACTACTTTTTTGTTCTTTTGAAGATATTTTTAATTATTAGATTATGTGTTTTAATAAGTTGACTGTTTCATTACTTGGTTTTAAATATTTTGAGACGAAGGTTACTGAAAAATTATATTATTTTTTGCACTTTAATCATGGTAGTGGATTGACAACTCTTTCAGTTCAGCTACAAATAACAAATTTCAGGCACTACTGTTATTAGAGTTAAAAGCTAGTATTCTATCAAAAAAGAAAAGGTGATGGGACAGTCACAAAATCTTTTAAGTTAACCTCAATACCAAATCTTTAACAAGCAAATAATTATGTGTTACCTAAAACACCAGTTTCTAAAAGTCTGTTCAACCAATTAACTACTGGATTTACTGATGGTCTTCCACTTTCCACCTTTACGTAATCAGATTGAAAAGTGGTCAACCCTCAGTGGACTTGGTAGTACAGTCAAACAAGGTAGGTATTTGGTATATACACGCAGAAATCTTTATAATTCTAGTGACACTCCTCACAGTATTGATTGCAATTTTGTTTTATAAAGTGTTTGGCATTAAGCGAATGATGTCAAACGCTGTATCCTTTGACATCAGTCTCTAAATGTATCTGTGAAATCTTAAAAGTAAATGCAAGTTAGCTGGCTGTATACTTAATACCTTGTTAACAACATAGCATTGGCAGACATACTGATTTCTGTGTGACTCGAAAACAACCCTGTTAAAGTAATCACAACCAGTCATTATTTTAATTAAAAGCGTTGTTTTCATGATTTGTCGCTATTCCATTTGAACAGATTTGTAGAAGACTTTGGTGTTATTCTATGACGCTTTACGGAAATGATAATTTGCTGCAACGCTTAATTTTGTTGGGGTATAGTTTTTATTAATTGACCGGTCGTAGTAACAGGGGTGATAAAATGCGCTTAACTCGAAGCCGCTGTGTTCAATATCAAGGCTTTTGTCGACTTGTTTTGGACGTTACAAAAAAGATACAACCAGCTACAGTATGTCAAGCTCTAGGTTAATTCTAAAGTAAAACACACACAGGCAACACATTCAGGATTTTGTGCTAGTTTCATAATAATATATTTGGGGTAAATTTTAACCGCATTTTGCCTTGAGCTCACCATTGTAGCTTGAGTTGCTTTTTTTCCTCGGTAAAAATGGCAAAAACTTCAGAAAAGCATGTTTAAGTTAGGTGTATATTTTTGCATGTTTAATTTTAAATAGGATACCCGATTTTACGCAGGTAAAACATAATTAAATAATTGTGCTTTAGCATGTCTAAAATAATTTTGACTATCATGTGACCGCTTTTCCAAAGTATTTTTAAAATAGGTTTGCGTGCATTTGAAATGTGTTTTTTGTAAAATAATTTTGTACTTATCAACGATATAAGGTAGGTAGTTAAATATTTTAAAACAAATTATCGTTTCCGTAAAGTTTTTATTCCCTAAATGTACAACCTAGCGTAAAACGTTAATTTAACGTGAATTGTGTACGCGTAATTGTAAAATGTCTTTTAATTATTTAAATAAAATCATTTATATTACGCAAATTATAATGTAAATAAAGATGTTATGTTTCATAGTTTTTTTGATGTTTTTTTTTTCTAAACCGGTGTTGGGGAATTCTAAAATTTTTGGTCAATTAATTTTCATGATTGAGTTTTCAAGTTTTTTAGACTGAAATCCTTTACTTTCTAGATTTAAATATTTTAAATGCGAAAAAGAAAGAAAACTGTAAGGGAATGGGATCCAACTAAATTGGTTTAATTTACAAAACGATCTAAATATTAAATCAAAGGGACTTTGGTAATAATTGACAAATTGCAGTCATAATGAAGCTCAAACGCTAATTAATATCAAAGCTTGCTTAAAATTATTTGAACAGGTATAATGGTCAATGGTAGTCTGCAAGTGACCAGAAGCTTGGGTACACTGAAGGTGAAGGCATACTTTGGGTAAAGTTGGAAAACTTGGGTAAAGTGGATCACCTAGGGTAAAGTTGACCACCTAGGGTAAAGTTGACCACCTAGGGTAAAGTTGACCAACTAGGGTAATAAACTTTAATAAAGGGTAAAGTTAGAAAATAGAATATACACCTCAGTTTTCTTTGTTTACTCAAGCTTCTATCAGCAGATGAGTTCACACCTAACGACAGATGTACATACAGCCTTATTTAACACACGACAAATAAATCGCGCGACTTAAAGTCGCAACGCATGAGCATGTGCTTCGATCTTTGTGTATTGTTGCTGATATTTTGATGAAACTTTTTTTCTTGTCGAGAGATGTCTATTGACGTAGGGTGTCCCCGTAAAATGTACCGAATTCTAAGTAAATATTTAAAATAGCGACAATATTTGTAAAAAAGAAACATCTAGTTTTTAAGCTAAAAATGCCCGAGGTATTTCAGGCATTAGCTATTCCAACTTTGTCTTTGTAGTTGGTAAAACATAGTTGATCTCGGTTTCAAACAGACCTGTTTGGAAATCAAAGATTTAAAGAATAACAAAGAAAAAAAAGAAGAATTAAACATCTAAGAATAAGATTTCATCTAAGTTAAGTGAGAGGTCACTACCACATCTTGTGAAATCATCTAATTTTTAAATATCCCGATTTTTGCACTCTCCTGACAATCTCACAAAAGAAAGGTTCCAGCAAAACCTAGTAACAGAACACAGGATATCTTAACGGCGTGGTGGTGAAACTCTTAACACGGACTGGAAGACCCGGATGCATGGTATGTGGTTCATTTTTATAGCACTTTATACTAAAACGATGGCTACAGAAAACACGACACGATTGGTTTTTCTGAACTGGGTAAATGGGGTCCTAGTAGTTTGCCTTGGAGAACGCCTATTAATTTGGTCACTTGGATGAAAGTTTTATTGTCTAAGAAATACTTTATTACAAGACTCACAAAAAAAAAAAAAATGCTTTTTCAATAAAATTGGATAGATTGAAAATTACAAAGTTATTCAAAAACGAATCGTGTCTCCTGTTGCAGTCGCAAAATCTTTCTTTACGGGATTGATTTAATTTGTTTTCCTTTTTAACAAACTTGGTAGGCATACCGTAAGGAAAGAATTGAATTTTCACTGAATTTCGCATGATTACCCGCATAGTTTTTTCTTGAATGAATACATTTTGATATTTGGCATGGAACTTATCCCAGGTACACAAATAGTAATGTTTCACTTAAAATCTTCATGTGTTACTTATTCTTTTCAGCTGGAATTTGTATGGAATCAATTAGGTTTCTTTGTTAGTTTTGAGTGTATACCAGACCAGTTGATGATTTTAAGAGTAATTTTGGCTTGTTAAGATACCAAACTCTATCAGCCATTTCACTTATAGGGTCAGGTATACATTCCTACATAAACTTGAAATTAAAATCTAAACCGTTACCCAAAACCTCAACTGACCTAATTCCCGTCATTCACAGGCTCTCGAAGAAGAATTCACAGTCCAACTAGAAGAACAAGAAAGACAAGCGGCAAGTACTCGCCTACCCCCTCCATCGACAACGATGCCGCAACACAGTTCGACCCTCCACTCCTCCCGAACCAGTTTAGCTTCTAGTCACTACGACTAGACCTTGCCCACACGCATAGTATCCGTCAAATTCCGCGGAGGATCACTAACATACCGAAAAGGTGACGTACGCGTAAAAAGGACAAGAGATTTCCATATGAGGAGCTGTGTGTGTGTGAAAAAGACAAACTTTCCCAAATAGTTCGGGGTGTAAAGACAGATGGCGCTGTGTTCAATTGTGTTTAGTTTACGTTTGTTGGTAAGAGATGGCGTTGTTTTCAATTGTCGTGTGAAGACTGAAGTACATAATATTGCAAAGTTTAACTTAATGGAGTTATGTGGTATATAATATGGAGAAGATTTTATGATTCTGGGAATCGTACTTGACAAAATCTATAATTATATGAATCTACTGAAATTGTCAGCGTTTTCGGTGTCTACTGCTGGATGAAGGCCTAACTCAAATTGCTTGGAGCTTATCGTTTCTTCGTACTTTTCTACCGTACCGAATGTGGTTAATGTTTAAACGAAGTGAACTTAAATTATCCCCAGTATTGATCTACTTAACTAGTTAATATTCGAGGGGCTTAGAAAAATAAATACTTCACTTAAAAATACAATTTCCGCGGGCTTAAATTAGACAAAAAATATGGTGTAAATAAGTAAAAAATTTGGATGTCCTTTTTAGAATATTATTAGATAGAACATTAAAATATTTAATGGTGATTTGGCCTATAGCCTGAATAAATCAATGCAATGTTAAATTTAGTGTGTGTCAAGAATTTAAGAAGACTTGAAAATATCGATAGTCATTAGGCTCGTCTTCTATTACATGGGCTGAAACATGACTGATGAAAACATTCACTTTTCGTCTGTTGTGCTTAAGGCAAAAGCTTTTATACGCTATATCTTTGCCTACCCTTCTGGGGAATACAGAGTTTTAAACATGGTTGTAAAATAAATTTAAAGCATTTTGTCGATATTACGTGAATGTGGCTTGTATACGGGTAGGAATTTTTGGAAACTTGTAAAATTTTAGGTATGAAAATATACTTAGCTTGATGACTTACTTGATGCCCATAGACTGGTATCTTTTAGTAGAAATGCAGCCTGAAGTCTGGAGCCTAGATTTGAAATTTGGTAAATGGCAAAGGGCTTGCCTCTATTATATGAGACCTGCAGCATAACTGGCTTTTTTTGGGTTTATATAGGTCTTTGATTATCCCCTTCAGAAGTCAAGCTAAGTATATTTCTGTTGTAACGGTTTTTATGCAATGGTTTGCTTAGTAAATTAACCAATGTTGGTAATATTTTCAGAATTTAAAACTATTCTACTGAAATGAAATGTCACCATTGTGTAAAAGTCTAAAATATTTCGGTTGTAAATAAAAAAGGAATTGAAAAGTAAAGAGGTGCTTTCGCGAAGATTGATAAGCAATTTGTAATTGTAATGATAACTTAAAATTGATTGGAGGAATCGGTTGCATTGAAATTCGACTTTACGCATTTTATTTTGGAGACAAGGGATCTTATACTGAAGCGGCCTATTGCTAAAAAATGCGTAAAGTCAATTTTCAAGCATAAAGTGTTACTTAAAAGTCAAAAAAACTTTCCCTACTTAGGTACTGTTGTGATTTTTAAACATTTAGGGCCTAAACGCGTTTTTTTATGCGATAATTTAGTCGCTAATGAAAAGAGCAAAGTTGGCTTCACGCGTAGGTCCAATAAGTCCTATGTTCAAAAAGATCTAAGTCAAAATTGCCTGCAAAATTATTAAAAAATACTTAAATGTAACACCAATTTATAGATTTACCGCCTTATTCATAAAAATAGTTAAGAGTTGTTTAACTTAAGCTTGGTTTATCTCGCATGCCGTCTCACTTCAATAATATTCAAATGAAAGTGACGGCATGCGAGATAAATCAAGCTTAAGTTAAACAACTCTTAACTATTTTTATGAATAAGGCGGTTAGATTTTAGAGTTGCTAGGCGTGTGAAACTAGTTTATTCGGCCTAAAATGTTCCTATTACTGGACATTACTAGATAGTTTGTTTTTGTTTAAAATTATTTGTTTTTTTTTTTGTGTAGGGACTATGTACATACTGAGAAATGTCTATTTTGTAGATATATGCCAGTAAAAGATACAGACTGATACCTGTGCTGGTTTCATTGCAAAAAGATTAATGCATTGTTTTTTAACGATTTAGTTGTAAATGGCCCTTTTTGCAATAAAACCTATTCTAATATATGCGACAAAAATAACACAGAAAATAAAACTTGAGGAATCAGAACGAATCTCCAAAAATCAATAAATTACCTAAAACTGCCTGTATTCCGGTAAAGGTCTATTTGTGTAAATTACGAGTACAAGTAGATCTATTTTGGTAGATTATGAGGCGATTCCTAGGATGTGGAGGTCAGATAGGCAGTCGCTCCATGTAAAATACTGGTATTCACATCTGGTTAAACCGATGATGAGGCGATTCCTCTCGTTTTTTGCTTCACGACATTTTAACATTCAGATTTCCAGCGATTTTGGTCAGCTACATGCTTGCTATAATTATATTCACTAATCATAGATATAGGTGTTCTTGTGGTTCACACGTATGCATCTATATTTGCCCGTATGGGTTTACATACGAATTGTTATTCGTTAGAAATATTTTTTCAAATTCTGTGAAATTGTAAGAGATATTTTATTAATCTCTATACAAACTCTGAAAAATATCGATAGTTAGCATGGGAAATTTTTTCTGTGATGAATAGGAGGGTATTCTAAAATGTAGTCTATCAATGGCAAATTGTCTACATTCAAAACTTTTTTTACACCTACTTGATACTTTTTTTTTCTATATATTTTTGCACACATCCTAATAGAATTGCTTTTTTTGCACTAAAGCCCCGGTCTTCGATGTAAATTTTGTACAGAACATTACCAAGGTCCGCACTTTACATAAATGTTATTAATAGTCAGCCTAGTTTTCGACTGACATTGTATAAATAGGGAAAAGATAATATTTTTTCATGTACAGTATAGAATAAGGAACGTGCCTACTTATCTAACTTATCAAGACTTTTTCGTATCTCTTTTTGGCATGGGTTCTGCTAAAATATTTTTTTTTTTACAATTTTTTCTGTTTGAGGTTGATTTTCTGTTTTATAAAATGAAGTTTGCACCATTTTAAATCGATGTTTTTTTTTTTAATTACATACTAAGTAATTTAGCTAGTCTTCTTTTGTAATTATTGCGGGCCTAAAGGCAATTGTAAAAAATATAAAAGCATTTTTTTTTTGTTCAGAATGAGATACGTACCTACTTACAATTTTATAGTAAATTCTTTCATGCATATCAAAAGGATGTTTTTTTTACATCTGTGGATGAACCGTTAAATAATATTATAACATAATTATTTCGGTCGTACTTTTTTACACCTGACCAGAGACAATGATATCTCTTTTACAAAAACAAAAAAATAAACTTGTTTTTCGATCAACTGTGCCCGCTCTTACGCAATGATCATTTGAAGACAAGAACCCACATTCTATCCTTCGAGTTCTGCCTGCCATAACATTTAATTTTCTGTATTTCTGTATAAACCAAAGAGATCTTTTCAATCTTTTTTAAAAGCGTGTTCAAATTTTGCGGGTAGTAGAATTTATTTAGTCAATCTTGAGGGTAATCTGAAACAATTTTGTTTTACTGTTCTGTTTTTCTGACATACTGACTCGCTGTTGCATAAAAATTGCAAAATTATATAATGCCCAAGAAATGTGTATTTTTTTCAATCTAGCCCTACGGCAAATATTCGAGACAATACGTTTTTTTATATTATGTATTAATATTTTGCTAAAAACTTTTTTAACCGACTCAAAAAAGTGAGGTGTTTTAAATAATTAAGTAAAGTCAGCAACTGCTGAACATTTGACCACGCTTTTAAACGCGCTAGTCTTTCGGGCTGATCATATAAAAAGACGTAGTTATTATATCTTTTATTTTGTATCTTTTAAGTCGGAACAACGATTAGGACGTGTTTTTCTTAAATTATTATTATTATTTTTAACAAAAACCAGCGTTATTTTCGATAGTAGTAAGTGTAAAGATTTCTTTTTTAGATTTTAAAACGAACTTTTACTGTCACTGTGTACATTGCTTGTTTTGAAGGATTAATGTAGTTTTTAATAATTATAAAAAATGCAATGTAAGTTAAACAAGACATGAATTGTGTATTAGTAGTAAATGAAGGATGAAAATGATGTTCAATTGTTCAGTATTTGAAATGAATTGTTTTTTTATTTTGCAAACCGTTTTTATTTTAAAAGTTGATTGAAAGTTCTTTTCTATTTCAGTTCGATTCATATCAATTAAAATATTATAAATGTATTCATTTCAAATCATTGAAATTCTTGTAGATTACATCCTTGAAACTGATTAGTAACTAAAAATTATTGAAAGTCAGAAAAAGCGATTTTTTGGCGCTCATAGATCAACTATGTAGCGACCGGAAAAAATTACATATTTTTTAAAATAATAATTTTCTTTAGAAACTTATTAATTTGTAAATATTGAACATAAAATAAATGTAACCTAATTAAAGCATTTTTAAAATATGTAAACATAATTTGAGAGATTACCACAGTATTGTGTAAAATTTTTATTTTTTTAGTTTTAACAAAATAGCCATAACAATCTTTTTTAATGTTAATTTTTGTCAATTAAAAGTGACTAAATTATTGTTAAATTTTTTTGAGATATAAAGGAAATACACTTTGTACTTTTTGTGTTTTATTTGACGACTAATTTCTGCCCGTGGCAAACATACTCTATAACTATAGTATTCGATAATAATTTTGCATTTTATTAAAAGTGCACACTACATGGAACTTGCATTCATTGGAATGTTCTGTAGCGAGAATAGTCGGTAGCCATCTTTTTAGGGTTTCGTACCTCGTAGGAAAAAACGGAACCCTTGTAGGACCACATGTGTGTCTCTCCGACCATTCCCACCATTTTTTTTTTTCAGGAGAACATAAGAAGTCTATGGAGCTAAAATTACATGGAAAAACTCACAATATCTACTACAATGGTACGGAACCCTTCATGTGCCAGTCCGACTTTCACTTGGCCAGATTTTTTGCCATATATTTTACAACAGTGTCACAAAAGTTATACAGATATCACAATAGGGGATCGGACTAGGTCAAAATAATATGATTCTGTTTAGTCCGTAAGTTAGATTATCAAAAAATTTTGAATACGTGTTTTTTATTTTATCAAATCAATAAAAAATGACGAAGATAAAACGCGTAAAAGATCTTGGAGTGGGGCTTGAAACGTCACTTGTGTCGTCAAAATGTACTATCATATGACGTCACACGAGTTTTCGAAGCACTGTATCGTCTTCATTTTAAGTTTACGTGAAAAAAGACAAAATACGTGTCCAATATTTTTTGGAAATCTATCTGACGGGCTAATTTTTTTTTTTTTGTCCGATCCCCTATTGTTTGATTCGAGGAGTAAGTCCGTGATCATGGTGTTTGTAACAGCGCCGAAAAATAACGTGTTGCGCCGACTCTAGAATTGGACAAGTGCAGAAAGATGATAAAAAGAACGATCACATTAAGAAATTTTATTTGGCATCAAATTCTCTTCCCAGTAGACTTTTCGACCACTGCTGCTATCTTAAGGCCACACGATGTTCTCAATCCAAGGCACGTAATGATAGACACGCGTGTACATGCCGGATCCGGCAGAGATGCCGCATTGTCTGCCGTATGACGTCACGCCGAGCACTGTGTATGCGCAGCGCAGGAATGCGTTCCAGGTCTGGAGAGGACCACCGCTGTCACCCTGTGGAGGTTTAAAGGTTAAAGACATGATGTGAAGTCATCATATGACTCCTACCGCTCTGGGCGGAGCACCATCTACCATCAGGACTACCATCTGACATCCGTGTTCCTTCCTATGCCCTTTGGGTTCGGCCGCGGTAGCTCTTTCGAACAAACTTCGAAACCCTGGCAGGCACTGGCCCAAGTGGCTGCCAGGGTTGCGAAACTGCACAGGACAGCAGCACATTTGACGCCGAATGAAGAGAAACATGGGATGGCATGAAGGCAGGTGATTAAATAAGTGACAAATTTGTTTTTGGCTTGTGAGGAAGTTTTCATGGACGATAATTGAAGTGTGCATACCTCGCAAGTATCCCTAGCGATCTGCGTGTCTCCGTAGCACATCTGCGAGGTGTGATTGTATCCATTACGCAGATGTCTGTGTTTGGGGTACAGCTGGGAACACTTCTCAGCGTCATACCTCTGCAATCTTACCTGGAAAACATGATAAATGTTGAGAAAGATTTAATTATGAGACCACAGATGACAGAAACAAATGAGACTCACGCCCGAATACTCGAACGTCACTCAATTTTAAGTTGCACTTAAATCTCGTGCTGTCTTTGTTACTTTAACGCAGAGTGACAGAGATAGCACGAGTTTTGAGGGCTACTTATAATTGAGTGACGTTCGAGTATTCGGGCGTAAAATAACTAAAGCGCCATTTGTCACCCTCATAATGCATCAAATGATGAAGTTGATGTATACTATTCATTATTAGTCTTTGATCAGTCTAATGATCTGATCAAAGACTGCTTGACGTGGCGACACTTGAGGCCCTATGCCCATCATAATTATATCATATGGCATTCATCGTTATAATTTCAGGCGAAATACGTCTCTTTTAAAGGCTGTAGTTGTCGCCACGTTGACTGTCTATGCTCCTTGCATCCAGTGGCATTTATGCAAGCTCCACCAGGTTGCAAATCCTACTTAAAGGTCTGCCCTGTCAGAAGGCAAACTAGTAAGACTACTTACAGTCTGCAAAACGTCTGCCAATCCCTGCCGGTGACCCAGGGCGCCCCATCCAGTGGCTTCAGCTGTCTCGTCTGACTCCGCCTGCAGTGGAAGACAGGCTGGGAGCACATTGGTGTTGAAAGAAATCCTGGAAAGCAGCGGGACCACAGGGCTTTAAGTTGGAAACTTGGTTTGCTTCTCGGCAAAAATATAAACGAGGGTCTTTAATTTTGTTGAGGGAACTACACTGTCGTACCTATAGGAGATCGATAGGTACCTACCTATCTTAATGAAGGAAACCCAATAACACTTGTACCGTCCCGGGAATAGGGGATTCGGCAATAAAAAATCTAATTAGTCCGTCAGAAAGAAAAAACATATTGAACACTTATTTTTTCTCTTTTTACGTAAACAAAAAAACCGCAAAATGATTTTCCTAAAAAGTCCTTATAAAGTTCTACTTTTCAGATTTTTTTCATATTTTCTAAACTTATGGTTCAATAGTTAGAGGGGGGTCACATTGTTTTTTATTTTTGGAGCGATTATTTCCGAAATTATTGACATTATCAAAAAATGATTTTCCTCTATCTATTCATTTTTAAATACCTTTCCAAAAATATATCACACGTTAGGGTTGAAATTAAAAATAAAATCATTTCCCACTTTACATATCCCTGGGGGCTACCCTAATAAAACATTTTTTTCCAATTTTTATTTTACCACATTGTCGGCGTGATTGATACACATATTGGTACCAAATTTCAGCTTTCTAGTGCTAACGGTCACAGAGATCAAGCGAGGACGGACAGACAGACATGGCGAAACTATAAGGGTTTCTAGTTGACTACGGAACCCTAAAAATGAAGAAGATACAGTGCTTCGAAAACTCGTGTGACGTCACAATGTGAACATGTCAGTACATTTTTTTACCTACAAGTGACAACACAAGTAAAGACGTCAAAGACCATGAGTGGAGACCACGTGGAGACTCATGAACTTTGACGCGTTTTATCTTCATCAATTTTTATTAATTTGATAAAACAAAAAACACGTAATTAGTAGGTACAGTCGCCCACAAAAGTGCATGGATACCTTAGGGCCTATTTTTCTGTGAAGGTAGAAATCAAATTTTCGAAAATAATTAATAGATGGCGTTTGGTTTCTGCACAACTGTGATATTAAACTCTTCAATCCCCAGTGTCACTTGTAGGTGGCATAAGTTTTATTTCTGTTTCTACCTCACAGCAATTTTATTTGTAATTCCTACTTAAATAATAATAAGAAATTAAACCTTTAAAGTTTTTACTTTCCGCAATGACAATATCCGAATTACCCGGTGTCACCTGTAGGTGAAATAAAAAGGAGGTAGATTTTTATAACTTAGTCTTAACTAAATGTAAACTATTCTGTTGAGATATAGAAAAAAAAGAACTTTGACTTGGGAATAGGTTAGGTAAGTAAGAAGTTAGGAAACACGTATTAGGTTGGATTAAGTGAGAAGTTCAATGATAAAAAAAAAACGAAAGAAACCATAAGGCATGTTTTCATTAAGCTAATAAGTGCGCATAGCATTCAAAAATATAATATTCGAGTTAGTAGTCAGTTAGCAACAGGGATGAACGGAGACAAACAAAAAGACACACAAATTTTAGAGGTTTATTTCTTACAGTTTATTATTCAAAAACAGACATTTATTATCGTTCAACATTATTATATTATATAAAACTTCTTATTGAGGCCATAGCTTAAGTATTCGTTTCCAAAATCGGAAAGAGGATTGAAGCTTTTGTAACCTCAACAAAGACAAACAGGAGACCGGATTATTTTATCACAAAAGTGAAAAGTTAAATTAAACTAATTAAATAGGTAGGATAACAGCTATACAATTGCACAAAAACATACGAAAAGGTTCTTATGTAATGTAAACAAAAAAAAAATTTGTTTGACTTTTTTCAGTTATTAAAAATACGTAAGTCATGTAATAGGTTATAATAACCCGGTATCCAGTTAATATAAATAATAAGTACTAAAGTTAAGTAATATTATTTTTAAGTATTATGAAATATAAATCCTGGATCGACAACACTTATCTATCCCCACACGTTCACTGCAATATGACCAGCATTTGGACACACATAACCACTTGTTTATCACGTAATATTTCTACACCACAAACATAAGCGTCCGTGTTCACTGGACTTAAAAGTTTTTTCACCTGTGAAGATGAAAAAACATTACTCAAATCAAAGTTAACATGATCCATAGCGAACTGTAATCTTGTCCTTTAATGGTTTTCTGTGGGCCAGGGTTTCACAACATGCCTCCTATAATGCAGCTCTTCACTTTTAAGAGCACGACGGGCATTGTCAACACTTGAGTCATATAAAGCAGCATAGTCGATCATCGGCAGGAATCCATTTTCTTCATACTCTCGTAACACGATTTGACGCTGTAATGTGTTTATGAGCCGTGGTCTACTAGTTCTTTGATGGTGTTGCAAAGAACCCTCGTCTTCAAATCGTCGAACCAATAGAACAACTGTTTTTCTCTGCAACAATATAACAGAAATATATAATACGCAATAATGATTATTTATTAAGTAGTATAATCGTAACTAAAACGTTTTTTTTGTTAAAATGTTGAAACCTAAACTACTTACGTTAACAATAAGATAAGTCGACAAGTTTCGAGTGTCGATAAGTTTTTGCCTTGATTTTGCAAATCAGTTATTTGAGTTCTTGTAACGAAAACAATATTACAACGCGTACTCATTTTGATGAAATAAGTTAATTCACCTAAATTAAAATGAAACTGAGCTAAACACACTCGAATGAGGTAATCGAAACAAACTTAGCGAACAATCAATTGAGCTTAGTCATAACTCATCTAAATCTTCAATCTAATTATTTCTACTACCTACAAATTTATTTATGAATTCATATTCGACCTACCCTCAAGTTTGAAAACTAAAACATAGATAATTAAAATCAGATAGTTATAAAATGATAATAATATTCAATTTAAACAAACATAGTAGGTAGTTAGGAATAAATTAATATAATAGAAATAGTTGATTATAAATTATTTGAATGTTTAAACAGAAAAAAGAAACTACATGAACATTTTATACAGCGTGAGCGCCCTCTAGTTAGTGTAGCATCAACAATATAATCAATGTTGCTAATCGAGTACTTATTTACGCCAGGTGGCGTCATTTCTTGCTTCACACGGTATTTTTTCTGAACTTCCCATGCATTATTGTAGGCGATGGTACCTATTCAATATTTTTAGATAATCTAACTGACGGACTAAAAAGAATCATATTTTTTTGAGTCAGTCGGATCCCCTATTGAACACAAACACAGAATCTTATGAGCTCAGCAGTTGCCACTTGTGTCCACTAGACCAACGTGATCATCAAAAGCGAGGCACGAGGCATAGTAAAGCATGCCGAGGCAGCTCTTCAAACTCTTCAGTCTACTCACGTCTTGTCAGTCTCCAGCAGTGCGATGTCATTATACTTGGAGGGTGGCTGATACTCCGGGTGAACTATGACCCTCTTCACGTTATGGGTCTGCCAGTACTCAGGGCTATCTGACCGCTTCAGTATACCCATGGCTGCGAATTTTACTGGACCTCTAAAAGCAAAAATAGACAGTATTGTGTGTGAGTTTGGAAGATGCCTATGTTCAACTGGAGTTTATGAATAAGACTAGAATAGGTAGATATTTGAGGAGGAGGAGCAGTGGTGGCCCAGTGGTGGCGGCCCCGACTTACGAACAGTGAGTCGTGGGTTCGAATCCCAGTCAGGCACATTACTTTGTGTAATTTATTTCATCACCACTGCTCTCAAAACGGTGAAGGAAAACATCGTGAGGAAACCGGCATGTCTTTGAACCAAAATATTCGAAGACATGTGACATCTACCAATCCGCACTGGGCCCGCGTGGTGGATTATAGCCCATCCCTCCTAGAGAGGAGGCCTGAGTCCCGCACGTGGGAACATTATAGGCTGATCGATGATGATGATGAAGAAGATATTTCTAAAATATAACATCACGCTCGTTATATAAGGGTTAGGCAGAGGTGTACCTGATAGTACACAAACATTTCGCAGCTATTGTTATTTATGTAGTACTTACGTAGGGATTTAAACCCCTATGACAAAAACCAACAACATATTACCGGAGTCGTAGTCACACATGCGGACCCTGGACCAACGAGGCAGTATTTTTTTTTAGTAGCTTACCTGGTGTTCCACATCTTAAACCCCCCCCCCCCCCCCCTCCTGCCTCCATACCTCTCTTTTCTGCGCGATGGCCCCCGCAATTACCTGATCATATTCACTTTTTTTTCCCACATTTCTATGATATTAGTACCTAGATAACTATTTGGCATCTTAAACACACCAATAAAAACTGCAGTGTTCGGTACTTACACGGCAGGACTGGATATACAGTGAGCAGCAGTGAGAATGAATCTCTCACTAATGACGGAGCCCCCACAGAGCCACTGAGCTGAGTTCAAGTCATCTCCATAGCCCAGCAATGCCTGAACCAAGAAAAAAACATAAATTATGTTCACGTCTTTGGTCAACAGCTGTAGGCTGTAGGTAGGTAACCATTCGAACTGGACCCGTGGTATCTTTCAACCAAATCACATTTTAACTTGGTCGACGGTCCACGGGTCCAGTTAACCAAAGACTTACCTACTGCCGCACTTAAAGATATTTATTAGACATCATCCCGCAGACGCAGCGCTGTATTTGCGCGACATAATGTTGCTATCTCTCTCTCTCTCCATATCTCCCCATCAGTCAAATTTAGTTCCACAATTGTCCGCGGGACTTCTTTCGTGAAATGGACATAAGTCCCAGACATAAGTAAAGATTTTGACAGTTTTGTGAAGGTTTTGTATTACAAATCTTTGCTAAGTGACGGTTTAAATAATCATTAAATATCTCTGGTACGGCAGTTGGTTATTTATCCGAAAACCAGTCTTAACAAAGTTTATCGTATTACCCAGTGGTATTAACTGGGTTTGAGGAGTTCAGATAGGCAGTCCAGGTTTCCACACTTTGATAGGCATTAACCACATGATGAAGAAAGAAAGACAAGATAATGTTGGTTTGCTGTAGCTATATACGTAACTGCCCCAGTTGGTCCGGTTGGATTCCTGGGTTTACATAAGTCAGTTGTAGCTCAGTTTATGGAAGTTAGCAGTGCGCACGTAAAGTCGTTTTCCTGCGCCTGATACAAGTATCTCTCCGGTTGTGTTGTATTGCCTATTACCGTCGCATTGAACAATGAAAGAGTGCACTTGTGCCTGCGGACATACTTGTGTACCTACTATAAATCCATAATGTCTCCGGCGCCGCGCACTGATTGATAGCTAATGTCCACTAAGATAGGCCGCCGTGGCCGAAAATAAAACTATAAACGTGGTAGTAGGTTGTAACATAACTTACCATGTGCGGATACTGGCGTCTATACGCCTCTACTCCTTGACTGATCGCTGGCACATTCTCAAATGGGTTAAGGAAATCGATAGTCTGTAACAGGAATTAAATACATTAATCTGTAAAGGCATAAAAGGACTATTTCACCTGTGAAGTGAGCGAATAAATTCTGAATTCGGAAATATTTTATTTCTGTTATGCACAATTCCAGAGGTGGTTCCGGAGCACACGAGACCACTCCGAAGTACGAGGAAGGTAGGCAATAAGGAACGCACCTCAGGGTAGCTAGGGTTTCCGGGGCTGCGGGTTGTTTGAAAGAGATACCGCGGCCTCGGACACAAAGGGCTAAGAAGGAACATGGGTGGTTTTTAGTCAGTAGAAGTTTGGCACTTCCTTCCGCTCCACTAAGAGTGGGAGGAGTCATTTGATGATGTCGACGAATGTTTCATCCAAGATGGTCTCTTGAGGAAGGTGATTGTCACTGCATCGGTGTTTTCGAACCAACAAAATTGGAGACGAAACGAATGACATGAGCGGCTTGCGGTGAGCGGTGCACCGCTTAACACATCAGGCTACTGTGTACAGGGTTCAGTGGTGTGCGTCGGCGACCTCTCGTGTCCGGTCCTAGTTCAAGCCATGGTCCGGGGCGAGAGGGAATGGGTCGCCGTCGCCTCTTTTTGCAAAGCAGTGATGCTAGTGAAGGAGGTGGCGGAAAGTGAGAGGGGGAGCACCTCCCATCCTAGCCGCGGGAGACGCTCCGGGTGTCGGGGGCCACGTGGTGGCTTCCGGCTACCGTAGGCGCGGGCCTGTGTGCAGCGGCCTATGGAGAGCTGGAGGAGTCATTTGAAGATTTCCCACACTCCATAAAAAGCTTACCTGATTCGCAGCATAGCGTTCTACTTTACTAGTAACGTTTTCTGAGGGTCTATCCTCAGCATTCTCCAAAGTTGATGGTTCCGCAAAACCAAAACAGTCCTCAGACTGGCTCCTGTCTTCATTCAGACTCGGCTGAATAGGTGTATAACTGCACGGGTAGTCGAGAGTTGTCAGGTATTTCATACAATCTGAAACAGTGAAACAGAGCAAAAGGTTGGAATTGCTTTTGTCATACACATACACAGTCTAGGTAAATACAAGTTTCTTGTATGATAGAAGCAACCGTTTATGAAGGGTTTTTCAAAACATATCCCCGCCACTTTTCAATATTTTTAGGCATAAGGGTGGTAAAGAAAAGGAAAGTGTGGGTGGAAAGTTGCGGGTTGTTCGAAAGAGATACACAAAGGGCTAAGAAGGAACAATGGTGGTTTTTAGTCAGTAGAAGTCTAACACTCCCTTCCGCGCTCGCTCTGCCCTGTGATTTGATGATTTCCAAACCTCTCTAAAAAAAGGGTACTTACTATCTCTTGCTTTGCTTGACTGATTGTATCTTGACTCTAACGTGGATTCTTTAAAAGGATCTCTGAAAAATTATAAGGATTTTGTTAAAATTTATATCAAAATAGAAGATTCTTTATTACCTATTACTACTAAGCAGCTGATGCCCGCGGCTTCGTCCGCGCGGATGTCGGTTATCGCGACCAAAAGTAATCTTCTCAACCCCTTACAACCCTTTTTTCGCATTAAAAAGTAGTCTATGTCCTTTCTCAGCTCTCGACTATCTGTGTACATCATTTAAATCAGTTCAGTAGTTTTGGTGTGAAAACGCGAAAGACAGAGTTACTTTCGGATTTATAATATTACTAGCTGACCCGTGCCCACTTCGTTGGGCATAATTAGTCGAAAGTGTGCTAATTACGTTTCGAAAAATTCAATTTCGGGGACGTCCGCTGCGTAAGGAGCCGACTACGCGACTGAGCCGCGCGGGTACCTACCTCTCAGATCAGATGTAAAAGGCCACGCCCCTTTCTCCCGAAGCGACACGAACGCGAACCGAATTAAACCCGAACCCATCCCGCGCCCTCCGCTTTTATGGTTTTTTCTCCGATTCACTTTGCTTATCGGACTACCACGTAAAAGCCTTTTTATTTTTCGGTTTTTTATATAACCCATGACACTCAGCAATAATGTGGCTTTCTATTGGTGAAAGAATTTTTAAAATCGGTTCAGTAGATCCCGAGATTACCCCTTACAATTCTCTCCCCTTACAGTCTCGAAGAATAACAGGGTTGCCTCGTTCGTCTAGAGGTCGTTGAGGTCCTGGGTTGAATTCCCAGGTCGGGAAAATAAAACTTCTTAGTAACAGCCATGGAGTCTAGATTTGTGCCCGGTCGGACAAAAAATTGTGTACTATTAACTACACCCTCTGCCTAACCCTTTGAGGATTACGGGCGTGATCTTATGTTATGTTGAAGATCATTCCTTGAGTCTTAGAATCATCATCATCATCATTTCAGCCAAAATATAATAATAAATAATAATAATAATATTTTATTCACCAACCAGTTACAGATCATCATCACGAAAACAATTAACAAATGTTGCAATTTCTGTACAGTAATTCATACAACCCTGCCTCTTAAACTAGGTTAACCTGTATTTTAAGAGACAGTGTTCGGCCGAGCAGTTCCTTAAACATTAGTTTACAACAGGTGAAGGTGCAAAGATTATTCATTATAATTGTTATAGATGTTACATAGATTGGTTGTGTGAAGTGTGAGTATGCGTGTGTGTGTGTGTGTGTGTGAGTGTGTGTTTGCGTGTGTGTGTGTGTGAATGTTTGTGCGTGTATGAAATGAAGTGCAAGTACGAGTTTTTGGTTGGGAGATATAGTAATGTATGTCCTTTTAATGTAAGTGTATGTTATGCAGTATGTATCAATGTTATTACTTGATGTATGTGAGTAAAGACTCCGTGTAGGCATAGTCCTTTTGTAGTAGCCACTCCGTTACTTTGGGTTTTAGTTTGTTTGTGTTTAAATTTATGATATTTAATTGTGAATTAATTTGTTGGTAAATGTGTGTACTTAGTGTGTAGAATTGATGCGTTGCAAAGGTGGTTTTATGCTGGGATCTTGGAAGAAGATTTACTCGCTTGTTTGGATTTGGCGGAGGCAGACACACATGTGTTCTAAGAAGTGTTCGGAGCACATAGAGTTGCCGTACTGTCAGAACTTTGCAGTCAGAGTACAATTCCGTAGTTGGGTATCTGTAGGGTTTTTTGATCATGACTTTGAGTATGGCTCTTTGCGCTCTTTCCACCTTCAAAACACCGGTTTTTATAGCACCGCCCCATGCAGTTATGCAGTAGCCCAGAACCGACTGACAAAGAGCACAATAAACCATCTTCAATGTGTCAAGATCAGCCGAATCTCTAAGGGACTTAAAGATGTGGATAAGGCGCATTGTTCTTGTGGTTACAGTTTCAATCTGTTTGTCCCATCTTAGGCCACTATCGATCTGCACTCCAAGATACTTTGTGCAGTCGGCTCTGGTGAGTGCTGAGCAGACACAGGGTTCAATTGCATTTGAGCAAGAATGAGCAACTATGGTGAAGCTATGAGAAGGTGCAGTGTTGCGTCGAATTGCGAAAGGGATGTAAGTCGTTTTGCCTAAGTTGAGTGTCAAGAGGTTTGAGTTAAGCCATGCCATTATTTTGCATAAGGCTTCTTCTGCAGTCGCCTTAACCATATCCCATGACGGTCCGTAAACAAGAATCGCGGTATCATCAGCATACGCATAGATGTTACAGTTGGTAAGGCACATCCTACACAAGTCGTTCACATATATTTGGAAAAATGTAGGACCAAGTATGCTTCCCTGAGGCACGCCATATGTTATTGGTTCTTCGTCGCTGTAATATGTGTCAATTTTGACCACTTGTGTTCGATTTTTGAGGTAGTTTTTGAACATCTCAAGCGGTACTCCACGTACACCGACCAGTTCCAGTTTATCGATAAGTTTGGGAACAGAAACGGTGTCAAATGCTTTAGCGAGGTCAAGGAAAATAGCGAGGCTTTTTGTTTTATTATCTAGCTTTCTAGCAACTTGCTGCGTGAGATCCAATACGGCATCTTCTGTCGACACACCTTGTCGGAATCCGTACTGATTCTCAGCAATTATTTTATTTTTATCTAGAAAGCTCTTCAGACGTTTGTTTAAGATCTTTTCAAGAATTTTGGAGAGGGCGGGTAAGACTGATATTGGTCTATAATTACTGACACCGGTTCTGCTCCCTCCCTTATGAATAGGGTGTATTATTGCCTTTTTTAGAGCATCCGGAAATACACCTGTTTGGAGGCAACGATTGCAGAGGTACGTCAATAATGGGACCAATACATGACGACATATCTTAAGCAATTTAGACGATATTCCGTCCCATCCCACAGCACAATCATCTCGCAACTGAAGCACAATAGACTCTATTTCTGCTTCATCAACCTCTAGTAATACAAGAGAGTCGACTGGGGAGTTTTGAGAATTATCCTGGACTGGGGTAGGAGGACAAGAATTACTGGTCGTAGTGGTAGTACGTGCCTGAGACATGATTTTGGCAGCCAAATCTTTGCCCACGCTACTAAAAAAGAGATTTACCTCATTTACTGAAGATTTTGGGTCGTCACGTAATTTAAGCAGCTCAGAAGCACTGGCATTTACCTTTTGTGTGTTGGTGATATTTTTTATGGTTTTCCACATACTTTTGGGGTTATTTTTAGCCTTTTCTAACTCACTCTTTTCGTGCGCTATTCTTAATTTCCTAAGTAAGTTATTGCAGAAATTCCTGTATCGAGTGTATGTGGTCTTCAAAATTAAATTATTTGGATCTTTTTTTGTTTTCTTGTGCATTCTATCTCGATTCTTTATACATTTTAATAACCCAGTAGTCATCCATGGCTTTATTGTTCTTTTTTGTCTAGGGATTGTAACTAATTTTGAATGTTTTAAAATAACGGTTTGAATAATACTAATAAATTTGGCCATACATGCGTTTACATCTTCAATTTGGTATATAATAGTGAAATCTGTATCTTCTTCTAGTTCAAGTATAATGGCATCATAATCAAGACGGGTGTTGACTGGGCAAATTTTCCGTGGTGGAGCTACGTTAGCCAATGATAAAAGGATAGGTTTATGGTCCGTAACGTGAGATTCCAGAACTAGTGTGGTTGCGCGTAGGTTTGATTTAAGGAGTAAGTGATCAATGCAGTGCTCCAGTCGGGTAGGAAATAGGTGTGCCGGTATGAGCCCATAAGAGGCGTTTATCATTAGATACTCGAAGCTCCGGTCGTTCACCTTACCTGGACTTATATCGATATTTAGATCGCCTACGAGAACAACACTATTACAGGAGGATATTTTATCATACGTATTAACAAGACTTTCGGTGAACATATCAAATTTTTCTTTAGAATTAAGTGATGGAGAGCGATAGATGGCAAGAACAGCCAACTTTTTATCAATTTGACAAACAAGACAGTTCCCACCCTCAAAAGCCGGCTCCCACACAGAACCCCCTAAACCTTGTTTCGTGTAAATTATGACACCATCATTTTGGTTAGTGTTTCTAGAAGTCGAATGAGACTCAAATCCGTCTAAAACAGGCAGATTATTGACTTTACTGAGCCAGCATTCCGTTAGCATAACCATGTCGAAATTGATTTTCGTCATATTCAACAGAACTTGCAGTTGATTGAAGTTTCTGTTTACGCTACGTATGTTAATGTGTAATAAGTTTATGTTGCAATCGGATTTGTTAATATACTTGAAGCAATCCTCAGGTTCACAAGTATATGAGTTACCTAATTGAACATTATCAAGTTCCTTGTTAATAATGTCTATGGAAGCCATTGATAATTAATATAAGGTTGGGGAGTAACAAGCCTTGGATTTATACCGAATCGGTCATATCTCGTAAGTAATAGCGTAATATTGAATATATTAATCGTGGTGTGGTGGAGTGATAGAGAAGTGTATGTGTAGTGTGTTTTGTTAAGTGTATTTGATTGTTGTGTGTTAGAAAATAGTTTGTGGATAACCATGCAGGACTTAACCATAAGGGCAAGTCTGTGTACTAACATTATACCTAGTGCTATAATTATACGAACAGCTATACTATACATAACGTTAATTGTTAACTTTGTAGGTTTCCCGCAGCTGCTGAAAAGTGTTTTCGCTTTTGACAACGGTATATTTGTCGCCTTCCTTTTTACGCAGGAGAATTCGGCCATTCGCAATCCAACAGTATTGGAAGTTTTCCGATCTAGCGAAGTCACGAGCAAGAAAAAGTAATCTTTTGGCTTTTGAAGTCAAGTGATCTGACACGAATAGAGACATTTCAGATCCTTCCAGCCCAAGGTGTCTTGTGTTAATTTGTTTGCCCGGTTGCGAGGTATTATATTTCTTTGCTTCTCTTAGGAATTGATCCTTAGCAAAGGTATTGGTAAACTCGGTGACCACGGCTGATGTTGTTGCGTTCGCCTTAGATGGCAATCTGTATATATCTTTGATTTCGTTGGTGCAACAATCACTCCCAATACTTTTCATCAGGCTGGTAACCATGTTGAGTAAGTCTTCCTTTTTCTCCTTTTTCTTCTTTGGAACGCCTCTTATCTCAATGCATGTCTTTCTTATCATTCTTTCTAAGCCCTCACTTTTTTCTTCCAGCTCCTCAATTTTTACACGCGTATTAATCCGTTCATGGTCTAGGATATCGATCTTTTTATCTAGGTCCTTTATTTGCGCTGATAGTTCCCCAAATGATTTTTCAATTTCATCGTTTGATACTTTCAATCCAGTCTTTATTTCGGCCAACCCTTTTTCCAGATTGTCTAGTTTTGATAGACCCTTATCAAGTTTTTGCAGTTTATCATCTTGTTGTTTCATCCAGTTTGAGAGCATATCTCTAATCTCATCTCGAAACATATCGAAAACATTGCAGTCGTCATCATCTAGTCGAATACGTTTAGAATTATTAACTCTCGTCGTAACATTGATCGCAGACGTCGACGATCCGCTAATAACAGATCTGCTTATGTTCGAATCGGAAGCGGACAGTCCTTGCGGTGAAGTACGACTTGAATTCATATTGAGGTAGGTTTAGGACTCACTGTTCACGTATCACGCCGCACAGCACCGGTAGCCGGCGCGGTAGTCCGCACACACACTGCTTACTTAGGTGTCGCCCTCGACCGTCGCGTCGTGATGTTATTGTTTTTGCCGAGCGCAGGGTGACAGAGACGATGCCCTTCACTTTTAACACACTGGTGCTGATAAATAATTTCTCACACCCTATACCTGTGTATCCGTAACTCGTAGCCAGTGACGTAGTCCACACACACACTGCTTACTTAGGTGTCGCCTTCGACCGTCGCGTCGTGATGTTATTGTTTTTGCCGAGCGCAGGGTGACAGAGACGATGCCCTTCACTTTTAACACACTGGTGCTGATAAATAATTTCTCACACCCTATACCTGTGTATCCCACACTTGTCTCGGTAAACAAAACGTTGATAAATTATGTTAACCGTGACTCCAAGTTAGGGCCGCCTCCTGTGTAAAAACTAGTTTTTGCACGGAATGCGAGAGTCCAAATTAGTGCCGCCTTCGTCGCTGCGTCGGTAACAACGTTGGTGTAGGTCAGGGATTCACTTTTTGTAAGGGCCGGTAGATTAATATTCGTCACTGTTTTATTTTGTCTTAATATGTGTTTATTTCACTGTTTTTATTATTGTTTCAGGATTTATATCACTTCATTCACAAGAAACTAGAGTTTGTTGCAGTTATAACCACTTGTAACAATGTATATCTCGTTCAAAACAATTATTTTCGCGCAGCGAAAAGATGTGCGTCTAGCTTAAGCGAACCGCCGCGTACTTCCCTAAATACGTCGACTCCTGGACATATATGCCTCCCCCAATTGTCGCCACATTGACCGGTCGTGCGTCTCGCATCCAACGGATCCCCGCAACCTTCACCACCAGGTAGCTTAAAAGCTTTTATTAATACTAAGTAATAAAATATTACAATTATTTTTCTAGAATAAGATAATTCTTTTTAGCGTGTCAATGGTAATCTAAATTGTGTCAGCCCAGAACTGTGGTACTAATTTGGCGCACAAATAGGTAAATACGTACGTTATAGCCCGATTCCGCTTACAAATAGTACAGCATATAATTGGAGTCGGTCCTTCAAAGCTGCATATCTGAAAAACAAATAAAATAATATTATTCTGAGTTGTACTAAGTGATGGATAGTAGCACGCCATTTTGAACCTTCTTGCGCCTTTGGAAGTTTATCATGCGTATTTTTTTGACTGTTTTCAATATTAAGTGTAAGACCACTATTACGAAGTGTAAATAGACTCTTCACAAATTCGTCAACCAAGCATTCTCTACATCAAACTAAGTAGGTAATTCTAAAGGGCAATGGATAGGGCTATGCTCAGAGTTTCCTTGCGTGATCGAATCAGAAATGAGGACATCCGCATGAGAACCAAGGTTACCGACGTAGCCCGAAGAATCGCCAGACTTAAGTGGCAATGGGCAGGGCACATTGCTCGCAGTACGTATGGCCGATGGGGCCGAAAAGTTCTGGAAAGGCGACCACGAACCGGAAGACGTTGCGTTGGAAGGCCTCCCACTAGGTGGACCAGCGACCTGGTCAAGGTTGCGGGGACACGCTGGATGAGAGACGCACGGGACCGGTCAATGTGGCGAAACCTGGGGGAGGCCTATGTCCAGCAGTGGACGTCTTTTGGCTGAAATGATGATGATAATGATGATGGTCTTTCTAGGGCGTCCCCACCCGGTGTTGCCACTCACGTCTGCCGTTTAATACTTGATATTATTGTCTTCTTAGCTGCCTCCATGGTCGAGTGGATTAGGCGTTTGCCTTGTGACCTGGTGGTCGTGGGTTCGATTCCCACGGTAAGCATACTTTGTAAAGATGGTTCCGTGCTTCGGAAGGCACGTAAGCTGGTGATCCCGGCCGCCAAATGGCGGTCGTCAAACCATGTCAGAGGCCCTTGAGGCGGTTTAAAAACCCTGACACTAGGGTGTGTGGGGTCGTTATATCTTACTGCCCACACGATAAGAAGAAGAAGAAGATTGTCTTCTTGTTTGTGTTTTAAAAATAGTGTACATTTTAGTACTTATGTTTATAATAACTCACGGGGGGATGCATCTTCCGTTGTATAACTTCTCTGGCTGATTGGCAGTTGTTTATCTTGAGACACTTTCCTTGCAGCCCATTCCACGAACATGTTGATCCTGTAGAAGAAAAAATAGTAGAATCTAGTTACTCAAACTCAAATATTTTATTTCAATTAAGCCATTACAGGCACTTTTGAATGTCAGAAGGACGGAAGAAGAACGAAACTACGAGTGCAATACGTCATTCCGAAAGTCACCACGCCGAACCACACGCCACCGAATGCCCGCAACAACGAACACTGCGAGCACAAAAGCACGCAGCGACGCAAACCGCAACAACGAATGCTCGAGACCCTGAATCACGGAACAACGAATGCACGCCGCAACGTGCAACCGCCGCCCCGCGACCCGCAGCCCCGCACACCCGCCGCCACGGCACACGCCGCCGCGCGCCCCCGCACCCACAGCACTCGCCGCCAGAGATATTAAAGGTTCCAATAATGTAGGTACTTAGGTATTACCAACACGCGTTTTTTTTTTAAATTTCACGTTTGTACTTTATTCATCAGTACAATGATTGATGATTTTACAACCTAAAAAAAGTAGTTTTACAACAAAAAAAATGCATAGAGTTACTCAGTTTGAAGAGAATGCTTAGTTGGTGGCGACTTTATGTCCTTTTACATGTACTGTCCTAAGTAAAACAACAGTGATATGTCTTCAACTACCAGTACTAGAACCAGCTGATTAGGTAATCTTTTTATTACTACGTTATAATACGACGGTCAATTTCATAGTTCGTATCGGCACAAGATATCCTAGATGTCCATGGGATTAACATCATCGAAGGTTTACCTTCAGGTGTTGCGGGTTGTCCGAAAGAGATACCGCGGTCTCCGCACAAAGGGCCAAGGAGGAACATGGGTGGTTTTTAGTCAGTAGAAGTCTGACACTCCCTACCGCTCTGCCCAGAGCGGGAGGAGTCATTTGATGATTTCTCACACCCCCTAAAAAAGGCTTACCTTCAGGTAAATCGAAAAAATCGAAAAGCTTTCCATATTCATCACCACCACAAGAACACAGAGTTAACAAACACAGAACCAATATTTTCTTCACCATATTCACTAAACAAAACACTTAATTCTCTCAAAAGATATGTACAAAACGTCTGTTGTTAACAAAAACAGGACAATTAATCAATAAATAGTTTTGTATAATTCAAGTAGAACTGGTTTTCTTAACAAAGATTTGGTTGGTATGGCATATTATGTAAAGTCCCGCGCGTGACCTTAGTAGGTAACTGGTTATAGCATGCTATGACTCATCGTGTCGTAACCTGAGAAGTTGCGAAAACTATATAAACTATACGTGCGGGAGTCACTTGTTTTCAGGAAGTATCGTCACGTCAAAGTGGATGCAAATCAAGTGTCTTGATTTAGCTCGCGAGATTGTCGACATGTGGAGGTTTCATTGCCAATGGCATAATTGCCAAGAGCCTCGACCAACGCCTGAGGAGGCAGGCAGTCTCGTTAGGCAGCTGGATCAAGGGCTTGATGCAGAAAGCTGTACTCCTGGACACGGCTCGTGTTGAAAGACATCTACTACATCCTCTCTCAAGTGTCGCCACATTGAGCGGACCCATGAGACGTGGACTCAGCAATCATTTTACCGATAGTCGTTACGATAAATGTATTAATAGCAAAGAGCCACGGACCAACATCTTAGGTACCTAGTAACGGTGTTAGGGGGTAGGGCGCGGTTGGGGGACGAGATACAGAGAGATTCCATTAAAATATTATCGAATTCGTTCAAATGTGAGGAAAACCACATGAATTGGTATCAATGTAAAATAAATGCATAGATAATATTTGTGTAAGATATCATCATCATCATCATTTCAGCCAAAAGACGTCCACTGCTGGACATAGGCCTCCCCCAGGCGTCGCCATATTGACCGGTCCCGTGCGTCTCTCATCCAGCGGGTTCCTGCAACCTTGACCAGGTCATCGGTCCACCTAGTGGGAGGCCTTCCAACGCAACGTCTTCCGGTTCGCGGTCGCCATTCCAGAACTTTTCGGCCCCATCGGCCACGGCCATCCGTTCTGCGAGCAATGTGCCCTACCCATTGCCACTTAAGTCTGGCGATTCTTCGGGCTACGTCGGTAACCTTGGTTCTCATGCGGATGTCCTCATTTCTGATTCGATCACGCAAGGAAACTCCGAGCATAGCCCTCTCCATTGCCCTTTGGGTGACTTTGAGCTTTCAGATGAGGCCCATTGTGAGCGACCACGTTTCGGTCCCGTATGTAATCACTGGCAACACACACTGGTCATAGACTTTCGTCTTGAGACACTGGGGTAAGTTGGACGAGAAGATACCGCGCAACTTCCCGAACGCTGCCCAGCCGAGTCGGTGTAAGATATATTATTATATTATTCCAACTAAAAGTAACTGGAAAAATAAAAAAATATTTTACAAAAAAAAAGTTGACTGTTGTTTGTTTTATTTTGCCACCGACTTCTGAAGCAGATTTTCCTTATTTTTTGTGTTTTTGAAGTCAGTTTTTTTTCGTATAGGTTTAAAAAATTGTAGTTAGAGAGCGCCGTAGAAATATCGCCCAGGGCGCTATATAGTAGTACTAAAACCGGCACTGATCTTAGGATGCTCTCATTGCGCGGCTGGGTGAAAGGCTTGATTAAAAATAAAAAATAGGTAAAAAAACTTTTTAAGTTAAACGGTTTTATGTTAAACATAGGTACATTGCAATGTTTAAGATAAATGTACTAAAAACCAAAAAATAATAAAATAGAAAACCGTGGGGCACGTCAATTGTCTACAAATTATCGACTTAATTATTATTATTATGATTTTAATCAACGATTGTAGACAATTGACGTGCCCCACGGTTTTCTATTTTATTATTTTTTGGTTTTTAGTACATTTATCTTAAACATTGCAATGTATGTTTAACATAAAACCGTTTAACTTAAAAAGTTTTTTTACCTATTTTTTATTTTCTAGTTTTTAGTTTTTATTTCGCATTCTGTTTAAAGGGGCCGCCATCTTGGATTTTAATTTTATATAGTATATTGTATTATACTGGTTGAGCACTTTCATTTGATACCCATATTGATGGGATCGATAAAACCTACGTTATCCGCCATTTTGTAGCGGCCGCCATCTTGTATTTAAATTTTTTAAAGTATATTGTATTCTGCTTGTTGAGCCCTTTCATTTGATACCCATATTGATGGGATTGATAAAACCTACGTTATCCGCCATTTTGTAGCGGCCGCCATCTTGGATTTCAATTTTTTATAGTATATTGTATTCTGCTTGTTGAGCCCTTTCATTTGATACCCATATTGATGGGATTAATAAAACATAAATAAATTATCCGCCATTTTGTAGCGGCCGCCATCTTGGATTTCAATTTTTTATAGTATATTGTATTTTACTTGTTGAGCCCTTTCATTTGATACCCATATTGATGGGATTAATAAAACATAAATTATCCGCCATTTTGTAGCGGCGGCCATCTTGAATTTATAATGATAATGAATAAACATAATTGTATTGTCACCAAAATCCAATGTGTATACAAAATTTCAGATTAATCGGTTGACTGGAAGTGGGTGAAATTTGAATTACTAAAGAACAATGTCCAAAACGTCCCCACCCTTGTAGCACTTTACAACCTATGTCAATCGAAGGGTTTTAGTCAACTTATCATTTTATTGTATGGCAGCGAAACTGAAATCCGCATCCGAAAAAAGTTATATCGTTATGAAGAAACCGAAATCCGCATCCGAAAAAAGTTATATCGTTATGAAGAAACCGAAATCAGTCACAATAATTATTATGTTACCGACCACGATACTTTTCTTTTTGTAATTATTACTGTGGAATGATGTCGTTCGGAGTTTTCAAACCTCGGAACTTAACCTTCTGCAGCGAGGTGTGAGACAGGGAGACGTCATATCTCCGAAGCTGTTCATCGCTGTACTGGAAGATGTTTTCAAGGTTCTGAATCGGGAAGGACTAGGCATCAATGTAAATGGTGAGTACATCAGTCACCTTCCGTTTGCTGACTATATAGTGGCTGAGACCATGGAGAACTTCAGAACAATGCTCGATGACCTCAGTAGAGTTTCCGAAAGAGTGGATCTTAAAATGAACATGAACATAACCATGATCATGTTGAATGGCTATGTAACACCCACTCCTATCAAGATCGGAACCTCTATACTCGAAGTTGTGGGACTAACCGGGACAAACGGTCTAGTTAAGTAGGTTTTAATTCGATAAAGAGGTCACCACTTCACCAGTCCCATGCATCTCGCATCCAGCGGGTCCCCGCAACCTCTGTCCACCTTTTTATTTTTGTTGAGTGGTGAAAAATACCTAACGCATACAGCACCGTCCCGGGAGACGGCGCGGCTTGCAACCACTAAAACACACTGGCGTGAACCTACTGTCACTTTGTTGGATGAGCCACAAGAACTGCAACGCATGACGTTCACGACCCACCCAGCGATGTCCGGCCTCACCTGAGACATCGCAACCACTCATGAGGGCCGTGCGATGTGACGACGATAGACTCCCCTATTTATCGCCGCTGGCACCTCCTAGGGTGGCATCAGGTCACCATGGCGCCTCCTCCACCAACCTGTCCTCCTTCGACTGATCACGTCATTGAGGGAGTCTTCCTCCGCCACCTCCTTCTGTGAGATGACATCCTCACAGAAGGACGACACTGCCTCCCATGCCTCCCTACTGTCGCCAATGGCCTTGGTCACAGCCGGCAAAGAGCGGTCTGCCCCAATTGTTGCTACGAGAGCACGGCGCTGCACCACCCAAGCAGGGCAATGCTCGAGGGTGTGACGCGCCGTATCCTCGCTGCAGTCGCACTGGTAACACACGGGAATCGCCTCCTGTCTAGCCACTTTGTGCAGGTATTTGCCAAAGCAGCCATGCCCTGACAACACCTGCACTAGATGGGAGGTCAACGTCCCGTGTCAGGTCATTTGTCCATCTAGCGGAAGGCCTTCCAACGCAACGTCTTCTGGTTCGCGGTCGCCACTCCCTTACTTTTCGGCCCCATCGGCTATTCGTTCTGCGAGCGATGTGCCGTGCCCTGCTCATTGCCACCACTTGAGTCTGGCAATTCCCGGTCTAAGTCAGTAACCTCGGTAACCTCAGAAGCTCCGAGCATAGACCTCTCCATTGCCCTCTGACTTTATTTTATTTTATTTGGTTTACCAACAACTGTTACACTGGTTACAAGCATAAAAAACAAGTAAAAAACATATATACAATAGTGCACAATCACTTAAAGGTAAACTCAGCATGCAAAACGAATTTGTACGTACAAAAGGAAAATATTAAAAGAAAACTACCTTAAATTATAATTATCAGCTACTAGTATCTAAATTCTAAATTATTACAAGATCGATCAGAGTGTTAAACAAAGAGCACAGAAAAATAAATAAATTAATCCTTATCTAGGTTTAAGCCTTCTGATGAGACTGATTGTGAGCGATCACATTCAGGTCTCGTATGTAATCAATGACAGCACACACTGATCATAGACTTTCGTCTTGAGATACTGCGGTAAGTTAGACGAAAAGATCCAACTCAACTTCCGTAACGCTGCCCAGCCGAGTCGGATTCAACGATGAACCTCTTTCTTGAAGTTAGACCTACGTAACTAGACCATTTGTCCAAGGTAGTATAATCGTCCACAACTTCGAGTGTAGAGTATCCGATCTTGATAGGAGTGGGTGTTACATAGGCAGTAAACATGACCTTGGTTTTGTCCATGTTCATTTTAAGATCCACCCTTTCCGAAGCTCTACTGAGCATCGAGCATTGTACTGAGGTCCTCCATGGTCTCAGCCACAATATCCATATAACCACAATATCGTCAGCAAACCGAAGGTGAATGATGTATACTCGCCATTGACATTGATGCCTATTCTCCCTAGTCCAGAACCTTGAAGACATCCTACAGTACAGCGGTGAACATTTTCGGAGATATGACGTCTCCCTGTCTCACACCTAGCTGCCGATGGGTAGGTTCAGAGATTTGAAAACTCCGAACGATATCATTCCACAGTATGGTTACAAAAAGAAAAGTATCGTGGTCGGTAACATAGTCATTAATGTGACCGATTTCGGTTTCTTCATATCGATATAACTTTTTTCGGATGCGGATTTCAGTTTCGCTGTAATACAATAAAATGATAAAATGACTATGGCCCTTCGATTGACATAGGTTTTAAAGTGCTACAAGGGTGGGGACGGTGTCCATACATTTTTGTGCATTGTTCTTTGATCCAAGAAAAAAACAAACGGGGTGAGCTAAATAAAACCGTTTAAAAAAAACCGGCGAAGAGCATGTCGTACCACGCACAATGTAGGGTTCCTTCGTCTCTTCTCTGTCGTCACACTCTTGGCAGAGTGGTCGTGGTCGTTATGACAGGGGGTGGTGGCAAGCTTCACAATTTGACGCCATTCCTCTCGTACTATTGCTTGCCTATACATTCGTGGAGTGGACTAAATTAAGTAGGGTTCCAGCCCATCAGAATATGTGGACTTACTAAACTGATTAACCTCCCTGCCTAGCTGCCTCCGAACGATGATTTTCATTGTAATAATACAACAAACTTACATTAATTGTAGTTTCAAAACCTGGCTGTCTAAAATGGCCGCTTTGGTAGATTATAAGTAATAGGATCATACCTAATATAAATTGCGTTAAAATTCGTAAAATGGTCATAGACACAGTTACTATAAGTATGAATGGTCCATTTTACAAATTTTAACGCTATTCAATTTATGATCCTATTATGATCTGCTAACGTAGCCATTTTAGGCCCGCAGTGCTCCCTCCCAAACATCATGCTTTGTTTTAAAATAAATATTTAAAAATGTATGAATTGTTGTTGTAAAATGTGTGACTGTATTTGTTTGTTTCCATTAGTATTTAATTTTCTTTGCTAACATAATTATAAGGGAAATTGTAACTAGCACTATGAGTCATGTAAAGTCATGTTACATAAATAAATAGTTTAATTATTTTTACCTTAGTAGAATATTCAACATTCACCACGAAGACGAGTATTGGAAATCCAACAACTCTTAACCGTCGTATATATCTCACATCGAAGTATTGGTCACAAGACACATTTATTAATGCGTGCGGTGAAATACAGAACTAACATGAAATGTACTGAATTCAATAAGCTTTGCTTAACAAGTGGCGCCGCCATTATATACACAAAACACTTTGTCAGTCTGTAACTCTGTATTGATCGTGAATTCGACGACGGTGGAAGTCTGAAATGCCCTTAGAGACATTGAACGAGTTCTTGGATTCGCAACGCTCATCTTAGGACCGTAAGTTTAAAATCCAACAGCCTGCTCAATGTTCCTTACATATTACTTATTTCATATTTCCACTATCATTCAGACCTGCGCAGTGTAGTTAGCTTTTTCTAGACTTAGGCTTCCTTTGTCTGGCTGGGCCAGTTTACCGCTCACCCTCGGTCGTGCCACCCGTGTTGTTGAAAAACCAAAACGGGTGCTGCACGATGGAGCAATAATGGATGCGAATCCCCGGTTTCGGTCCCTAGTAAGTGCCACATACTATGGGACCGAAAACCGGTTCCGCATGCCCTAATGGTGGGCGGTGAACTGGGTGTTTGCTTGAGTTGGTCCTGGTTGCCTCTACCGTATCAAAAAAAAAAAAAACAAAATATGCGACGGTAGACTGCAGCCCTAACAGCAGGTGAGTGGTTTTTATAATTTTTCTTCGTGTCGCTGGCCCTAAATTATCATAACTTCACCACTTCCACGGCGTCATGGATGAGGCAGATATCACTGTGGCTGCATGTTTTGTGCTTCCGAGGACAGGACAGGAGGTGAAGCATAGTTTGCGATACAGCTTTACATTTACATTCTTCTGTCGTTGCGTCGACGTGGGCAATAAGAATCACGAAAATCCGCGTGATATGACTGGTCGATGTGGCCACACTTGGGGACCTGTGTCCTGCTGTGGACTTTCTTCTTAATATTTATGATAATTTTCTTGTAATATCAGTGTTTTAGAAGTTTCTTGCATTGTGATCGTATGCATGCTGATCTGACCGAGACTCCGACCACTGGACGTAAGGTAAGTTCGTGAATTGTTTTATTTAGTTTATTGAGACCTCACCATTCTACTATGCAAACTGACATACTCGTAACAGCCGCCATTTTGATTTTCCTTCGTGCGTCAAAAGTCAATCGTCGTGTAGTCACATTTCGCACTTCACCATATTGTTTTAGAGTATTGAGATTTTTTTTACTGTCTTTTAATTGTTACCTTACATACCTCTGATCTATTATCACTTTGATTTATTTTTAACGTAGCTGTTGTTTTAAAGCTGTTGTCTTCAGCTCACTTTGAGTAGTTTGATCCACAATTTCTCCTCAAGAAGTGAAGGGCGAGCGTTACCGTTCTGTAATTATTGTTCTGACGTTCAAAAAGTATTGATTCTCATCATAATTAATTTGAATAAATGACTTGATTTTGAGCCGATAGCAAGTTATTAGCAGTCGCCTTCCTGAAACAATAATATTATTTGTACTGGTATACCTTTGAAAACAAGGCTACTGAGTAACAACTGTTTAACGGATTCACACTTTTGGAGCGTCAAATCATCAAATTATTTCTCCTCCCGCTCTGAGCAGAGCGGTAGGGAGTGTCAGACTTCTACTTACTAAAACCCACCCATGCTCCTCCTTAGCCCTTTGTGTCGAGGCCGCGGTATCTCTTTCGAACAACCAGCAGCCCCGACGGAATCATATTCACACTTAGGTCAACATCTTCCTTTTCCCAACTACGTTGTCTCCCCAGTCTAACCGGGTTCAAGTAAATACCAGTTTCGTACATAGACTGACTACATGAATATTTGTTGCAGAGATGATAACATAATATTTTTTCTTTAACTTTACAGATCCCAAAGGCGGGCAGCATCATTCACTTGTCTCGATTGCTATTGATTTGCAAAACGACGGTTCGTGGTCGAGTCAAGGCATCACCAATGCCATGGTATACTGCAGTCTTTATGGAAAGGCAGTCTCCAGAACACTGAAGTATTACCAGTCAAACAACATCTCGGGAACTGCAGCTGCTGTTGAACGTCCAACCATCTCCGAGCAAACATCGGGGTGCAAGCGGCTCTTCCACTACCTTCTGAGCTGAAGTCAACCTCACCTGCCCGCGGTGCACCCTGCTGCCAACAGACGAGGCTCTGGCCAAACCCTGGTCTTCTCTGAAGTGGGGAGACCAGAGGCTACTCTCTCTACATTATAATATACTTAGTAATCGTGTTTTTAATCATGTAATCGGCTAGAGTAAGTTCTTTAGAAACTTAAGGTAATAAATGACTATCGCATCAGGAAATATTGCATTATGATAATAATAATTACTCTTATGTAACCAAATGCGTCGTTTTATTTTGGAAATCCCAAACAATCTTTTTAATTATGTGCGATAAAAAAACGGAATGACGAAGAACCAGGGTCACCGACATAGCTCTCAGAATATGCAAGTTGATGTAGCTATGGCCAGGCCATATTACTCGAAGAACCGACAACCGATGGGGAAGAGAGGTTCTCGAGTGGCGATCACGAACCGGAACACGCAGAGTTGGTAGGCCTCTCACCAGGTGGACCGATGACATCGTGAGAGTCGCGGGCAACCGGTGGATGCAAACGGCAGGTTGCCGTTCGTTATGGCGTTCTATGGGGGAGGCCTTTGTCCAGCAGTGGACATCTTATGGCTGATGATGATGATCAAACAGTCTTTCCCATGACCTCTTTTATCGAGCACAATACGCCACTACGAAAGTTACAACGTCGAATCACACGGCGCTGAATGTTTGCGACAACGAGAACTGTGAGTACGGAAGCACGCAGCGACGCATCATGTTACAGCGAATGCACGAGACTTCGAATCACGGAACAACGAATGCACGTTACAACGAAAATCACGTCACCGAAATCACCGAATCACGTGACCCTGAAATAACGTAACAACGAACGTATTTACTCTCTAAAAAGGAGGAGATTCTCAATTCGTTTAGGTATGTTTCTTCAAGCTGATTTTTCTTCTGAAGTTTATAAACAGAAAACCAACTTCAAAAACACAAAAAAAAAGTTATAAACTTTTTTTTTGTGTTTTTGAAGTTGGTTTTCTGTTTTGCAAAAAAGTTTTTTTTTCCATTCTAAGTTATAATATCCTATACAACTGCAAGTCCGTTTTTCAAGCCAGTGCTGCAAGCCAATTTATTCAACCCAGTGGCGCAAGCCAGTTCTTCAAGCTAGTGCTGCAAGCCCGTTCTTCAAGCCAGTGGCGCAAGCCAGATCTTCAAGCCAGTGGCGCAAGCCAATTCTTTAAGCCAGTGGTCCAAGCCAGTTCTTCAAGCTAGTGCTGCAAGCCAGTGCTGCAAGCAAGTTCTTCAACCAGTGGCACAAACCAGTGGCACAAGCCAGTTCTTCAAGCCAGTGCTGCAAGCAAGTTCTTCAAGCCAGTGCTGGAAGCAAGTTCTTCAAGCCAGTGCTGCAAGCAAGTTCTTCAAGCCAGTGCTGCAAGCAAGTTCTTCAAGCCAGTGCTGCAAGCAAGTTCTTCAAGCCAGTGCTGCAAGCCAGTTCTTCAAGCCAGTTGCTGCAAGCAAGTTCTTTAAGCCAGTGGCGCAAGCCAATTCTTCAAGCCAGTGGTCCAAGCCAGTTCTTCAAGCTAGTGCTGCAAGCCAGTGCTGCAAGCAAGTTCTTCAACCAGTGGCACAAACCAGTGGCACAAGCCAGTTCTTCAAGCCAGTGCTGCAAGCAAGTTCTTCAACCAGTGGCACAAACCAGTGGCACAAGCCAGTTCTTCAAGCCAGTGCTGCAAGCCAATTTATTCAACCCAGTGGCGCAAGCCAGTTCTTCAAGCTAGTGCTGCAAGCCCGTTCTTCAAGCCAGTGGCGCAAGCCAGATCTTCAAGCCAGTGGCGCAAGCCAATTCTTTAAGCCAGTGGTCCAAGCCAGTTCTTCAAGCTAGTGCTGCAAGCCAGTGCTGCAAGCAAGTTCTTCAACCAGTGGCACAAACCAGTGGCACAAGCCAGTTCTTCAAGCCAGTGCTGCAAGCAAGTTCTTCAAGCCAGTGCTGGAAGCAAGTTCTTCAAGCCAGTGCTGCAAGCAAGTTCTTCAAGCCAGTGCTGCAAGCAAGTTCTTCAAGCCAGTGCTGCAAGCAAGTTCTTCAAGCCAGTGCTGCAAGCCAGTTCTTCAAGCCAGTTGCTGCAAGCAAGTTCTTTAAGCCAGTGGCGCAAGCCAATTCTTCAAGCCAGTGGTCCAAGCCAGTTCTTTAAGCTAGTGCTGCAAGCCAGTGCTGCAAGCAAGTTCTTCAACCAGTGGCACAAACCAGTGGCACAAGCCAGTTCTTCAAGCCAGTGCTGCAAGCCAATTTATTCAACCCAGTGGCGCAAGCCAGTTCTTCAAGCTAGTGCTGCAAGCCCGTTCTTCAAGCCAGTGGCGCAAGCCAGATCTTCAAGCCAGTGGCGCAAGCCAATTCTTTAAGCCAGTGGTCCAAGCCAGTTCTTCAAGCTAGTGCTGCAAGCCAGTGCTGCAAGCAAGTTCTTCAACCAGTGGCACAAACCAGTGGCACAAGCCAGTTCTTCAAGCCAGTGCTGCAAGCAAGTTCTTCAAGCCAGTGCTGGAAGCAAGTTCTTCAAGCCAGTGCTGCAAGCAAGTTCTTCAAGCCAGTGCTGCAAGCCAGTTCTTCAAGCCAGTTGCTGCAAGCAAGTTGTTTAAGCCAGTGGCGCAAGCCAATTCTTCAAGCCAGTGGTCCAAGCTAGTTCTTCAAGCTAGTGCTGCAAGCCAGTGCTGCAAGCAAGTTCTTCAACCAGTGGCACAAACCAGTGGCACAAGCCAGTTCTTCAAGCCAGTGGCGCAAGCCAGTTCTTTAAGCCAGTGGCGCAAGCCAATTCTTCAAGCCAGTGGTCCAAGCCAGTTCTTCAAGCTAGTGCTGCAAGCCAGTGCTGCAAGCAAGTTCTTCAACCAGTGGCACAAACCAGTGGCACAAGCCAGTTCTTCAAGCCAGTGCTGCAAGCAAGTTCTTCAAGCCAGTGCTGCAAGCAAGTTCTTCAACCAGTGGCACAAACCAGTTCTTCAAGCCAGTGAAGCACGCAAGTTCTTCAAGCCAGTGGCGCAAGCCAATTCTTCAAGCCAGTGGCCCAAGCCAGTTCTTCAAACTAGTGCTGCAAGCCAGTGCTGCAAGCAAGTTCTTCAACCAGTGGCACAAACCAGTGGCACAAGCCAATTCTTCAAGCCAGTGCTGCAAGCAAGTTCTTCAAGCCAGTGCTGCAAGCAAGTTCTTCAAGCCAGTTTTGCAAGCAAGTTCTTCAAGCCAGTGCTGCAAGCCAGTTCTTCAAGCCAGTTGCTGCAAGCAAGTTCTTCAACCAGTGGCACAAGCCAGTTCTCCAAGCCAGTGCTGAAAGCAAGTTCTTCAAGCCAGTGCTGCAAGCAAGTTCTTCAAGCCAGTTTTTCAAGCCAGTTCTTCAAGCCAGTGCTGCAAGCAAGTTCTTCAAGCCAGTGCTGCAAGCAAGTTCTTCAAGCCAGTGCTGCAAGCAAGTTCTTCAAGCCAGTGCTGCAAGCCAGTTCTTCAAGCCAGTTGCTGCAAGCAAGTTCTTCAACCAGTGGCACAAGCCAGTTCTTCAAGCCAGTGCTGAAAGCAAGTTCTTCAAGCCAGTGCTGCAAGCCAGTTCTTCAAGCCAGTGCTGCAAGCAAGTTCTTCAAGCCAGTGCTGCAAGCCAGTTCTTCAAGCCAGTGGCTCAAGCCAATTCTTCAAGCCAGTACTTCAAGCTAGTGCTGCAAGCCAGTTCTTCAAGCCAGTGGCGCAAGCCAGTTCTTTAAGCCAGTGGCGCAACCCAATTCTTCAAGCCAGTGGCCCAAGCCAGTTCTTCAAACTAGTGCTGCAAGCCAGTGCTGCAAGCAAGTTCTTCAACCAGTGGCACAAACCAGTTCTTCAAGCCAGTGAAGCACGCAAGTTCTTCAAGCCAGTGGCGCAAGCCAATTCTTCAAGCCAGTGGCCCAAGCCAGTTCTTCAAACTAGTGCTGCAAGCCAGTTGCTGCAAGCAAGTTCTTCAACCAGTGGCACAAACCAGTGGCACAAGCCAGTTCTTCAAGCCAGTGCTGCAAGCAAGTTCTTCAAGCCAGTGCTGGAAGCAAGTTCTTCAAGCCAGTGCTGCAAGCAAGTTCTTCAAGCCAGTGCTGCAAGCCAGTTCTTCAAGCCAGTGCTGCAAAAAGTTCTTCAAGCCAGTGCTGCAAGCCAGTTCTTCAAGATAGTTCTTCAAGCCAGTGGCTCAAGCCAATTCTTTAAGCCAGTACTTCAAGCTAGTGCTGCAAGCCAGTTCTTCAAGCCAGTGGCGCAAGCCAGTTCTTTAAGCCAGTGGCGCAACCCAATTCTTCAAGCCAGTGGCCCAAGCCAGTTCTTCAAACTAGTGCTGCAAGCCAGTGCTGCAAGCAAGTTCTTCAACCAGTGGCACAAACCAGTTCTTCAAGCCAGTGAAGCACGCAAGTTCTTCAAGCCAGTGGCGCAAGCCAATTCTTCAAGCCAGTGGCCCAAGCCAGTTCTTCAAACTAGTGCTGCAAGCCAGTTGCTGCAAGCAAGTTCTTCAACCAGTGGCACAAACCAGTGGCACAAGCCAGTTCTTCAAGCCAGTGCTGCAAGCAAGTTCTTCAAGCCAGTGCTGGAAGCAAGTTCTTCAAGCCAGTGCTGCAAGCAAGTTCTTCAAGCCAGTGCTGCAAGCAAGTTCTTCAAGCCAGTGCTGCAAGCAAGTTCTTCAAGCCAGTGCTGCAAGCAAGTTCTTCAAGCCAGTGCTGGAAGCAAGTTCTTCAAGCCAGTGCTGCAAGCAAGTTCTTCAAGCCAGTGCTGCAAGCAAGTTCTTCAAGCCAGTGCTGCAAGCAAGTTCTTCAAGCCAGTGCTGCAAGCCAGTTCTTCAAGCCAGTTGCTGCAAGCAAGTTCTTTAAGCCAGTGGCGCAAGCCAATTCTTCAAGCCAGTGGTCCAAGCCAGTTCTTCAAGCTAGTGCTGCAAGCCAGTGCTGCAAGCAAGTTCTTCAACCAGTGGCACAAACCAGTGGCACAAGCCAGTTCTTCAAGCCAGTGCTGCAAGCCAATTTATTCAACCCAGTGGCGCAAGCCAGTTCTTCAAGCTAGTGCTGCAAGCCCGTTCTTCAAGCCAGTGGCGCAAGCCAGATCTTCAAGCCAGTGGCGCAAGCCAATTCTTTAAGCCAGTGGTCCAAGCCAGTTCTTCAAGCTAGTGCTGCAAGCCAGTGCTGCAAGCAAGTTCTTCAACCAGTGGCACAAACCAGTGGCACAAGCCAGTTCTTCAAGCCAGTGGCGCAAGCCAGTTCTTTAAGCCAGTGGCGCAAGCCAATTCTTCAAGCCAGTGGTCCAAGCCAGTTCTTCAAGCTAGTGCTGCAAGCCAGTGCTGCAAGCAAGTTCTTCAACCAGTGGCACAAACCAGTGGCACAAGCCAGTTCTTCAAGCCAGTGCTGCAAGCAAGTTCTTCAAGCCAGTGCTGCAAGCAAGTTCTTCAACCAGTGGCACAAACCAGTGGCACAAGCCAATTCTTCAAGCCAGTGCTGCAAGCAAGTTCTTCAAGCCAGTGCTGCAAGCCAGTTCTTCAAGCCAGTTCTTCAAGCCAGTGGCTCAAGCCAATTCTTCAAGCCAGTACTTCAAGCTAGTGCTGCAAGCCAGTTCTTCAAGCCAGTGGCGCAAGCCAGTTCTTTAAGCCAGTGGCGCAACCCAATTCTTCAAGCCAGTGGCCCAAGCCAGTTCTTCAAACTAGTGCTGCAAGCCAGTGCTGCAAGCAAGTTCTTCAACCAGTGGCACAAACCAGTTCTTCAAGCCAGTGAAGCACGCAAGTTCTTCAAGCCAGTGGCGCAAGCCAATTCTTCAAGCCAGTGGCCCAAGCCAGTTCTTCAAACTAGTGCTGCAAGCCAGTGCTGCAAGCAAGTTCTTCAACCAGTGGCACAAACCAGTTCTTCAAGCCAGTGAAGCACGCAAGTTCTTCAAGCCAGTGGCGCAAGCCAATTCTTCAAGCCAGTGGCCCAAGCCAGTTCTTCAAACTAGTGCTGCAAGCCAGTTGCTGCAAGCAAGTTCTTCAACCAGTGGCACAAACCAGTTCTTCAAGCCAGTGAAGCACGCAAGTTCTTCAAGCCAGTGGCGCAAGCCAATTCTTCAAGCCAGTGGCCCAAGCCAGTTCTTCAAACTAGTGCTGCAAGCCAGTGCTGCAAGCAAGTTCTTCAACCAGTGGCACAAACCAGTGGCACAAGCCAATTCTTCAAGCCAGTGCTGCAAGCAAGTTCTTCAAGCCAGTGCTGCAAGCAAGTTCTTCAAGCCAGTGCTGCAAGCAAGTTCTTCAAGCCAGTGCTGCAAGCCAGTTCTTCAAGCCAGTTGCTGCAAGCAAGTTCTTCAACCAGTGGCACAAGCCAGTTCTCCAAGCCAGTGCTGAAAGCAAGTTCTTCAAGCCAGTGCTGCAAGCAAGTTCTTCAAGCCAGTTTTTCAAGCCAGTTCTTCAAGCCAGTGCTGCAAGCAAGTTCTTCAAGCCAGTGCTGCAAGCAAGTTCTTCAAGCCAGTGCTGCAAGCCAGTTCTTCAAGCCAGTTGCTGCAAGCAAGTTCTTCAACCAGTGGCACAAGCCAGTTCTTCAAGCCAGTGCTGAAAGCAAGTTCTTCAAGCCAGTGCTGCAAGCCAGTTCTTCAAGCCAGTGCTGCAAGCAAGTTCTTCAAGCCAGTGCTGCAAGCCAGTTCTTCAAGCCAGTGGCTCAAGCCAATTCTTCAAGCCAGTACTTCAAGCTAGTGCTGCAAGCCAGTTCTTCAAGCCAGTGGCGCAAGCCAGTTCTTTAAGCCAGTGGCGCAACCCAATTCTTCAAGCCAGTGGCCCAAGCCAGTTCTTCAAACTAGTGCTGCAAGCCAGTGCTGCAAGCAAGTTCTTCAACCAGTGGCACAAACCAGTTCTTCAAGCCAGTGAAGCACGCAAGTTCTTCAAGCCAGTGGCGCAAGCCAATTCTTCAAGCCAGTGGCCCAAGCCAGTTCTTCAAACTAGTGCTGCAAGCCAGTTGCTGCAAGCAAGTTCTTCAACCAGTGGCACAAACCAGTGGCACAAGCCAGTTCTTCAAGCCAGTGCTGCAAGCAAGTTCTTCAAGCCAGTGCTGGAAGCAAGTTCTTCAAGCCAGTGCTGCAAGCAAGTTCTTCAAGCCAGTGCTGCAAGCCAGTTCTTCAAGCCAGTGCTGCAAGCAAGTTCTTCAAGCCAGTGCTGCAAGCCAGTTCTTCAAGCCAGTTCTTCAAGCCAGTGGCTCAAGCCAATTCTTTAAGCCAGTACTTCAAGCTAGTGCTGCAAGCCAGTTCTTCAAGCCAGTGGCGCAAGCCAGTTCTTTAAGCCAGTGGCGCAACCCAATTCTTCAAGCCAGTGGCCCAAGCCAGTTCTTCAAACTAGTGCTGCAAGCCAGTGCTGCAAGCAAGTTCTTCAACCAGTGGCACAAACCAGTTCTTCAAGCCAGTGAAGCAAGCAAGTTCTTCAAGCCAGTGGCGCAAGCCAATTCTTCAAGCCAGTGGCCCAAGCCAGTTCTTCAAACTAGTGCTGCAAGCCAGTTGCTGCAAGCAAGTTCTTCAACCAGTGGCACAAACCAGTGGCACAAGCCAGTTCTTCAAGCCAGTGCTGCAAGCAAGTTCTTCAAGCCAGTGCTGGAAGCAAGTTCTTCAAGCCAGTGCTGCAAGCAAGTTCTTCAAGCCAGTGCTGCAAGCAAGTTCTTCAAGCCAGTGCTGCAAGCAAGTTCTTCAAGCCAGTGCTGCAAGCAAGTTCTTCAAGCCAGTGCTGGAAGCAAGTTCTTCAAGCCAGTGCTGCAAGCAAGTTCTTCAAGCCAGTGCTGCAAGCAAGTTCTTCAAGCCAGTGCTGCAAGCAAGTTCTTCAAGCCAGTGCTGCAAGCCAGTTCTTCAAGCCAGTTGCTGCAAGCAAGTTCTTCAACCAGTGGCACAAACCAGTGGCACAAGCCAGTTCTTCAAGCCAGTGCTGCAAGCAAGTTCTTCAAGCCAGTGCTGGAAGCAAGTTCTTCAAGCCAGTGCTGCAAGCAAGTTCTTCAAGCCAGTGCTGCAAGCCAGTTCTTCAAGCCAGTGCTGCAAGCAAGTTCTTCAAGCCAGTGCTGCAAGCCAGTTCTTCAAGCCAGTTCTTCAAGCCAGTGGCTCAAGCCAATTCTTTAAGCCAGTACTTCAAGCTAGTGCTGCAAGCCAGTTCTTCAAGCCAGTGGCGCAAGCCAGTTCTTTAAGCCAGTGGCGCAACCCAATTCTTCAAGCCAGTGGCCCAAGCCAGTTCTTCAAACTAGTGCTGCAAGCCAGTGCTGCAAGCAAGTTCTTCAACCAGTGGCACAAACCAGTTCTTCAAGCCAGTGAAGCAAGCAAGTTCTTCAAGCCAGTGGCGCAAGCCAATTCTTCAAGCCAGTGGCCCAAGCCAGTTCTTCAAACTAGTGCTGCAAGCCAGTTGCTGCAAGCAAGTTCTTCAACCAGTGGCACAAACCAGTGGCACAAGCCAGTTCTTCAAGCCAGTGCTGCAAGCAAGTTCTTCAAGCCAGTGCTGGAAGCAAGTTCTTCAAGCCAGTGCTGCAAGCAAGTTCTTCAAGCCAGTGCTGCAAGCAAGTTCTTCAAGCCAGTGCTGCAAGCAAGTTCTTCAAGCCAGTGCTGCAAGCAAGTTCTTCAAGCCAGTGCTGGAAGCAAGTTCTTCAAGCCAGTGCTGCAAGCAAGTTCTTCAAGCCAGTGCTGCAAGCAAGTTCTTCAAGCCAGTGCTGCAAGCAAGTTCTTCAAGCCAGTGCTGCAAGCCAGTTCTTCAAGCCAGTTGCTGCAAGCAAGTTCTTTAAGCCAGTGGCGCAAGCCAATTCTTCAAGCCAGTGGTCCAAGCCAGTTCTTCAAGCTAGTGCTGCAAGCCAGTGCTGCAAGCAAGTTCTTCAACCAGTGGCACAAACCAGTGGCACAAGCCAGTTCTTCAAGCCAGTGCTGCAAGCCAATTTATTCAACCCAGTGGCGCAAGCTAGTTCTTCAAGCTAGTGCTGCAAGCCCGTTCTTCAAGCCAGTGGCGCAAGCCAGATCTTCAAGCCAGTGGCGCAAGCCAATTCTTTAAGCCAGTGGTCCAAGCCAGTTCTTCAAGCTAGTGCTGCAAGCCAGTGCTGCAAGCAAGTTCTTCAACCAGTGGCACAAACCAGTGGCACAAGCCAGTTCTTCAAGCCAGTGGCGCAAGCCAGTTCTTTAAGCCAGTGGCGCAAGCCAATTCTTCAAGCCAGTGGTCCAAGCCAGTTCTTCAAGCTAGTGCTGCAAGCCAGTGCTGCAAGCAAGTTCTTCAACCAGTGGCACAAACCAGTGGCACAAGCCAGTTCTTCAAGCCAGTGCTGCAAGCAAGTTCTTCAAGCCAGTGCTGCAAGCAAGTTCTTCAACCAGTGGCACAAGCCAGTTCTTCAAGCCAGTGCTGAAAGCAAGTTCTTCAAGCCAGTGCTGCAAGCCAGTTCTTCAAGCCAGTGCTGCAAGCAAGTTCTTCAAGCCAGTGCTGCAAGCCAGTTCTTCAAGCCAGTTCTTCAAGCCCGTGGCTCAAGCCAATTCTTCAAGCCAGTACTTCAAGCTAGTGCTGCAAGCCAGTTCTTCAAGCCAGTGGCGCAAGCCAGTTCTTTAAGCCAGTGGCGCAACCCAATTCTTCAAGCCAGTGGCCCAAGCCAGTTCTTCAAACTAGTGCTGCAAGCCAGTGCTGCAAGCAAGTTCTTCAACCAGTGGCACAAACCAGTTCTTCAAGCCAGTGAAGCACGCAAGTTCTTCAAGCCAGTGGCGCAAGCCAATTCTTCAAGCCAGTGGCCCAAGCCAGTTCTTCAAACTAGTGCTGCAAGCCAGTGCTGCAAGCAAGTTCTTCAACCAGTGGCACAAACCAGTTCTTCAAGCCAGTGAAGCACGCAAGTTCTTCAAGCCAGTGGCGCAAGCCAATTCTTCAAGCCAGTGGCCCAAGCCAGTTCTTCAAACTAGTGCTGCAAGCCAGTTGCTGCAAGCAAGTTCTTCAACCAGTGGCACAAACCAGTTCTTCAAGCCAGTGAAGCACGCAAGTTCTTCAAGCCAGTGGCGCAAGCCAATTCTTCAAGCCAGTGGCCCAAGCCAGTTCTTCAAACTAGTGCTGCAAGCCAGTGCTGCAAGCAAGTTCTTCAACCAGTGGCACAAACCAGTGGCACAAGCCAATTCTTCAAGCCAGTGCTGCAAGCAAGTTCTTCAAGCCAGTGCTGCAAGCAAGTTCTTCAAGCCAGTGCTGCAAGCAAGTTCTTCAAGCCAGTGCTGCAAGCCAGTTCTTCAAGCCAGTTGCTGCAAGCAAGTTCTTCAACCAGTGGCACAAGCCAGTTCTCCAAGCCAGTGCTGAAAGCAAGTTCTTCAAGCCAGTGCTGCAAGCAAGTTCTTCAAGCCAGTTTTTCAAGCCAGTTCTTCAAGCCAGTGCTGCAAGCAAGTTCTTCAAGCCAGTGCTGCAAGCAAGTTCTTCAAGCCAGTGCTGCAAGCAAGTTCTTCAAGCCAGTGCTGCAAGCCAGTTCTTCAAGCCAGTTGCTGCAAGCAAGTTCTTCAACCAGTGGCACAAGCCAGTTCTTCAAGCCAGTGCTGAAAGCAAGTTCTTCAAGCCAGTGCTGCAAGCCAGTTCTTCAAGCCAGTGCTGCAAGCAAGTTCTTCAAGCCAGTGCTGCAAGCCAGTTCTTCAAGCCAGTTCTTCAAGCCAGTGGCTCAAGCCAATTCTTCAAGCCAGTACTTCAAGCTAGTGCTGCAAGCCAGTTCTTCAAGCCAGTGGCGCAAGCCAGTTCTTCAAGCCAGTGGCGCAAGAAAATTCTTCAAGCCAGTGGCCCAAGCCAGTTCTTCAAACTAGTGCTGCAAGCCAGTTGCTGCAAGCAAGTTCTTCAACCAGTGGCACAAACCAGTGGCACAAGCCAGTTCTTCAAGCCAGTGCTGCAAGCAAGTTCTTCAAGCCAGTGCTGGAAGCAAGTTCTTCAAGCCAGTGCTGCAAGCAAGTTCTTCAAGCCAGTGCTGCAAGCAAGTTCTTCAAGCCAGTGCTGCAAGCAAGTTCTTCAAGCCAGTGCTGCAAGCCAGTTCTTCAAGCCAGTTGCTGCAAGCAAGTTCTTTAAGCCAGTGGCGCAAGCCAATTCTTCAAGCCAGTGGTCCAAGCCAGTTCTTCAAGCTAGTGCTGCAAGCCAGTGCTGCAAGCAAGTTCTTCAACCAGTGGCACAAACCAGTGGCACAAGCCAGTTCTTCAAGCCAGTGCTGCAAGCCAATTTATTCAACCCAGTGGCGCAAGCCAGTTCTTCAAGCTAGTGCTGCAAGCCCGTTCTTCAAGCCAGTGGCGCAAGCCAGATCTTCAAGCCAGTGGCGCAAGCCAATTCTTTAAGCCAGTGGTCCAAGCCAGTTCTTCAAGCTAGTGCTGCAAGCCAGTGCTGCAAGCAAGTTCTTCAACCAGTGGCACAAACCAGTGGCACAAGCCAGTTCTTCAAGCCAGTGCTGCAAGCAAGTTCTTCAAGCCAGTGCTGGAAGCAAGTTCTTCAAGCCAGTGCTGCAAGCAAGTTCTTCAAGCCAGTGCTGCAAGCCAGTTCTTCAAGCCAGTTGCTGCAAGCAAGTTCTTTAAGCCAGTGGCGCAAGCCAATTCTTCAAGCCAGTGGTCCAAGCCAGTTCTTCAAGCTAGTGCTGCAAGCCAGTGCTGCAAGCAAGTTCTTCAACCAGTGGCACAAACCAGTGGCACAAGCCAGTTCTTCAAGCCAGTGGCGCAAGCCAGTTCTTTAAGCCAGTGGCGCAAGCCAATTCTTCAAGCCAGTGGTCCAAGCCAGTTCTTCAAGCTAGTGCTGCAAGCCAGTGCTGCAAGCAAGTTCTTCAACCAGTGGCACAAACCAGTGGCACAAGCCAGTTCTTCAAGCCAGTGCTGCAAGCAAGTTCTTCAAGCCAGTGCTGCAAGCAAGTTCTTCAACCAGTGGCACAAGCCAGTTCTTCAAGCCAGTGCTGAAAGCAAGTTCTTCAAGCCAGTGCTGCAAGCCAGTTCTTCAAGCCAGTGCTGCAAGCAAGTTCTTCAAGCCAGTGCTGCAAGCCAGTTCTTCAAGCCAGTTCTTCAAGCCAGTGGCTCAAGCCAATTCTTCAAGCCAGTACTTCAAGCTAGTGCTGCAAGCCAGTTCTTCAAGCCAGTGGCGCAAGCCAGTTCTTTAAGCCAGTGGCGCAACCCAATTCTTCAAGCCAGTGGCCCAAGCCAGTTCTTCAAACTAGTGCTGCAAGCCAGTGCTGCAAGCAAGTTCTTCAACCAGTGGCACAAAGCAGTTCTTCAAGCCAGTGAAGCACGCAAGTTCTTCAAGCCAGTGGCGCAAGCCAATTCTTCAAGCCAGTGGCCCAAGCCAGTTCTTCAAACTAGTGCTGCAAGCCAGTTGCTGCAAGCAAGTTCTTCAACCAGTGGCACAAACCAGTTCTTCAAGCCAGTGAAGCACGCAAGTTCTTCAAGCCAGTGGCGCAAGCCAATTCTTCAAGCCAGTGGCCCAAGCCAGTTCTTCAAACTAGTGCTGCAAGCCAGTTGCTGCAAGCAAGTTCTTCAACCAGTGGCACAAACCAGTGGCACAAGCCAGTTCTTCAAGCCAGTGGCGCAAGCCAGTTCTTTAAGCCAGTGGCGCAACCCAATTCTTCAAGCCAGTGGCCCAAGCCAGTTCTTCAAACTAGTGCTGCAAGCCAGTGCTGCAAGCAAGTTCTTCAACCAGTGGCACAAACCAGTTCTTCAAGCCAGTGAAGCACGCAAGTTCTTCAAGCCAGTGGCGCAAGCCAATTCTTCAAGCCAGTGGCCCAAGCCAGTTCTTCAAACTAGTGCTGCAAGCCAGTTGCTGCAAGCAAGTTCTTCAACCAGTGGCACAAACCAGTTCTTCAAGCCAGTGAAGCACGCAAGTTCTTCAAGCCAGTGGCGCAAGCCAATTCTTCAAGCCAGTGGCCCAAGCCAGTTCTTCAAACTAGTGCTGCAAGCCAGTGCTGCAAGCAAGTTCTTCAACCAGTGGCACAAACCAGTGGCACAAGCCAATTCTTCAAGCCAGTGCTGCAAGCAAGTTCTTCAAGCCAGTGCTGCAAGCAAGTTCTTCAAGCCAGTGCTGCAAGCAAGTTCTTCAAGCCAGTGCTGCAAGCCAGTTCTTCAAGCCAGTTGCTGCAAGCAAGTTCTTCAACCAGTGGCACAAGCCAGTTCTCCAAGCAAGTGCTGAAAGCAAGTTCTTCAAGCCAGTGCTGCAAGCAAGTTCTTCAAGCCAGTTTGTCAAGCCAGTTCTTCAAGCCAGTGCTGCAAGCAAGTTCTTCAAGCCAGTGCTGCAAGCAAGTTCTTCAAGCCAGTGCTGCAAGCAAGTTCTTCAAGCCAGTGCTGCAAGCCAGTTCTTCAAGCCAGTTGCTGCAAGCAAGTTCTTCAACCAGTGGCACAAGCCAGTTCTTCAAGCCAGTGCTGAAAGCAAGTTCTTCAAGCCAGTGCTGCAAGCCAGTTCTTCAAGCCAGTGCTGCAAGCAAGTTCTTCAAGCCAGTGCTGCAAGCCAGTTCTTCAAGCCAGTTCTTCAAGCCAGTGGCTCAAGCCAATTCTTCAAGCCAGTACTTCAAGCTAGTGCTGCAAGCCAGTTCTTCAAGCCAGTGGCGCAAGCCAGTTCTTTAAGCCAGTGGCGCAACCCAATTCTTCAAGCCAGTGGTCCAAGCCAGTTCTTCAAACTAGTGCTGCAAGCCAGTGCTGCAAGCAAGTTCTTCAACCAGTGGCACAAACCAGTTCTTCAAGCCAGTGAAGCACGCAAGTTCTTCAAGCCAGTGGCGCAAGCCAGTTCTTCAAGCTAGTGCTGCAAGCCAGTCCTTCAAGCCAGCAGAAGCGCAACTTCTAGCACTTCTGTTGGCCCCTCTTTTTATTTTGGTGTGTGGGAAATCATCAAATGATCCCTCCCACTCCTCCAGAGCGCCCCCCCCAAAACTGTCAGAATTATACTGACTAAACGCACCCATGTTCCTTCTTAGCCCTTTGTGTTCCGGGGTCGCGGTATCTCTTTCAAACAGTCCCGCAGCCCCAGCAGGCGGCAGCCCTTTTATTTTCTGCAGAGTCCTCAAGGCCACACGATGCTCTCGATCCAAGGCACGTAGTGATAAACGCGCGTGTACATCCCGGATCCATGCCGCATTGTCTGCCGTATGACGTTACGCCGAGCAGGAATGCGTTCCAGGTTTGGAGAGGACCACCGCTGTCACCCTGGAAAAAAATTGTGGACATTATTTTTATTAGTTCAGAGTTACGAACTGGACGCCTCGAAAAAAATAATAATTTTACCATCTTATTAGGGTTCCGTAGTCAACAAGGAACCCTCGAGTAAGGATTATAGGGCTACATGCAACAACATAACAATATTGCATAACAATATTTACTAAAGACATCTCAAAATCTGTTCAAAATAATAAACAATAACTGTAAAATATGTAAGCCACTAAATAAATGAGTATTTATTAGTGCAAGCCGTGCTCATGAACAAGCCTAAAAATTTAGACCAAACGTCTACGCTGCTACGACCTAACGGCTACAATGCTACGACGTAACGGCCACGGTGCTACGATGTAACAGCTACGCTGCTACGGAGTAACGGCTACGGTGCTACGACGTAACGGCCACGGTGCTACGACGTAACGGCTACGGTGCTACGATGTAACGGCCACGGTGCTACGACGTAACGGCTACGGTGCTACGATGTAACGGCCACGGTGCTACGTCGTAAACGCTACGCTGCTACGAAGTAACGGCTACGGTGCTACGGCGTAACGGCTACGGTGCTATGACGTAACGGCTACGGTGCTATGACGTAACGGCTACGGTACTACGAAGTAGCGACTACGCTGTTATGTTGTAACCTCTACGCCGCTACGTCGTAACAGCTATACCGTTCCGTGGTAACTGTCACTTCTCAACAGTTACGGTGCTACGCTATTCTTTTCTGAATAATTTCGTTGCGGGGCCATGGACGATAAATTGTTTCTATGGAACTTCGTCGTACTTGATTTTAATTTTTTTACGAGAGTAGTTCATGTAACTAGTCTATAGGTGCCAAACGGAAACGTGGCAGGATCAAAAGGAATGGAGGGACGGACTCAAGTCAACACCGAGAATTATTCTAAGAAATTATATCACTGTCCTCCACTGGGGAAAACGGTGGTGGACTTCCCGGTGGAAGTGTGTCTTACGGCTGCGCCAAATATCCAGAAAAATGTCGGACACTTAGGGTGAGTCCAAACGAGCGTAATTTTGTGAGTCGCAGAATTTCGTGTTCTGGTACAGTGCAGACTCATTCGTTTTTACGACGCGAAATACTTTTTCTATGATGCCTGTTGTTGTATGTTGTTGTTGTTGTTTCGCAGTTGTTGTTTCGCACCTCCGCTGCGAAACAACAACTGCGAAACCGCTGCGCAAGTTTCGCTGTACAACAGTACTTCACTTACGCGAATCTACATATTAGCGAAACCTAAAACTAGAACAGTTAAGAAATATCAATCGAAATAAAATGTCGTCGCTTTCGAAGTCAGAAGAGGAACTAATACCTACTAGTCAGAAATAAACTTACTATGGTCAACAACTTAAAGGCGTAGGAATTTGGTTGGGTGGGGTTACCCTGAATGAAAAGTTTTTCGGATGAAGGGGATTAACTGATGAGTTAACCATAATTAGGAACAAGTTTTAAAAGTTTACTTATATAAAACGTGCATGGGCGCCGATAGTTTTATTTTAGCGGGGGAGGGGGATTGCATTGCAGTTTCCCGAAAGGAGCATGTTTTAGGTTTTGTTTGGCGATTCATGCAAGGCATTTTTTTTTTTTGATTTACATAGAAAGAGAAAAGATAAGTAGAATTCAAGAGCGAGCGTAGCGAGCTCGTAAATTTTATCACCCAGTTTTAATTTGAGAGGTTTTCTCACTGTGAAAGTGAGAAATTGTGTCAAATTAGGTCGTTCCATCGTCGACCTCATCTCTGCGCCTTGGTACCGAAGTATTATAATATCTGTGCCCATTTTTTTTTTTTTGGTGGGTGGAAAATCATCAAATGACCCCGCTCTTGGACAGAGCGAAGGGGAGTGTCAGACTTCTACTGACTAAAAACCAAACCCATGTTCCTTCTTTGTCCTTGTGCCGAGGCCACGTCATCTAGTACTAAAATCCGCGGCCCCGACGGGCGTCGGCCCTTGCGGGCCCTTCCTTGCTGACATCTCTTTGAGGCGCGCGTGGAACACGAACGCGCCGCCGACACGGTCTGTTGCCGTCATGACGACGGCCGGACGGCGAGCTAGCCCATTACTCACCGTCCACAGGCCCGCGTCTACGGTGGCCGGAAGCCATATTATAATATCTGTGCCCTTGGGTAAGATTGAGGTCAAAAGTACGCCCATCTCAAATTTATATAAAAATAACAAAAGAGAATGTGGCATTCGGAGACTGCCGCGGTAAAGCTATTGCATAGCATTTTTTTATCAATTATTTAATGTGACAACCTCAGTTGACAACCTTGTTATTTTCCGTAACCATAGCAACCAGGTTGAAAATTTTCGTTACCTACGGAATTTCTGGATTCGCTCTCCACGCTCAAGGCCCGCGATAGAAGCTATGCAATAGCTTCTATAATATGAAGAAAAACTAACGCCATTAGATGAACTAGGCAGCAAACCATGGCATTCGGTTGTTTATTCTACTCATTTGCCAATCTCACACATTGATGTGAAATGACGTGAGGTGGTGAGCCAGGGCCTGATTTAGAGTTCTGACCGCCCTAGGCTAACCATGAATACGCGCCCCCAGCCTGACCTGTCTTACCTTACCATACAGGTGCAACTAATTAAATTACAAGTACAGAAGAGAGCTTACGTAACCTTTTTTTTTGGCGGGTGGAAAATCATCAAATAACCCTTCCCGCTTTTGGGCAGAGCGAATGGTAATAGTGTCAGACTTCCGAACATGTGTGGTTTTTAGTCAGTAAAAGTATTTTTAGCCCTTTATGTCGAGGCCGCGGTATCTCTTGCGAACAACCCGCAGCCCCGACGGGCGCCGGCACACATTCACAGTTCGCCCCCCCCCCCCCCCCCCCCCCCGCCCCCAGTGCCAGCACAAGCGTATCATCAGCGTAGCAAACTACGCTGACGCCGCTAGGGAGGTCGACGCGCAGCACCCTGGTAACCGATGTTCAATAGGGGCGGCCCCAGAACCGATGCCAGTGGAACACCGCACGACATCTCTCCCAAGACCATACCTCCCCGAGAGACCGCAACCCCCGTCGTGAGGTCTCTCACGCGCATGATGGCATCCACCGTTGAGCCTCTTGCGGAAACCAAACTGGTGTTCCGCAAGATCCGGACCTATTCCCTCAAGGTGCTCGGCGATGTGGTTTGCAATTACTCTTTCTAAGAGCTTGCCCACCTCGTCAAGCAGCACAATATGCGCACGGCGAGTCCGCAAGGCGCCCCGGCTTCTGAATGAGGACCAGTTTCCTCGTCTTCCAACCAAGCGGGAACTGGCCTCTTTCCAAACACGCGCTTAACAACCCCTCCAGTCGGGGCCCAAGAGCCCCTGAGGCCAGGACCCAGGCTTTGCCTTTACCGAGACCTCTCCTTTTCTCACTCAATCCACCTATCCGACTCTCACCTGTGTCAAACGAATTAAAAGAAAGAAATATCAAAAATCCGAAAAAACGGTTTTAATTTGCTGTTTGGGCGCGGGCGGGATTGGGGCGCGGGGCCGCGCTCGCGGTTAAGCGCATTTTTTTTTTCACACGTATTTCCCAAAATTACCAAATATACCTAAGTCTCCGCTCAGCGCCGCCCCCTAGGTCCTTGCGCCCTAGGCTATAGCCTTATTAGCCTGTGGGTAAATCAGGCCCTGTGGTGAGCTAACCATACTTGGGCACTAGTGCAGACTGTTGACCTATTATTTGCTCCTAATCTTGAATGTTGGTCGTTCCTACTTTTTCGTGTTATTAGTTTCTAACCTTCTGTCCATCTTCTGTCAGAGTTTTTATGTCACCCTCAGATCAATGTCACCGATGTCTTTACATGCTGATGCCGTCAAAATCATCTCTCAGACATGGTTTGATTTCCTAACGATGTTTTCCTTCACCGATGCAAGATAAACGTACAAGACGAACATTAGTCCGAAACATGTGAGGTGTCTCGGGGCTGCGGGTCCCGTCGGGCTGCAGGTTGTTTGAAAGATATACCGCGGCCTCGGCACAAAGGGCTTAGAAGGAACATGGGCGGTTCTTAGTCAGTAGAAGTCTGACACTCCCTACCGCTCTGCCCAGAGCGGGAGGAGTCATTTGATGAATGGCATTTGAAAAAAAAAGGTTATATTGAGGAAAAGATATTAAAATTTAGTTGTTGTTTAATATGATGTTACCTAATAGTGTTGACTTTTTAGTTTCTTAGCTTAGAACCCTAAGAAACTAAAAAGTCAACACTATTAAGGTACAAGTTGGTAGCCGACTGCACGCAGCAGCAGCAGACGACATGTCGTCGCTTCATGTCGCCACGATACGTCGTTGCGTCATGTCGTTTCACTAAAGGGCATATCTCCTGTTGTTTCTGTTATCTATGGGCACTACTGATACTGATCTGCGGTCGGACGACACTGCCATCTGCCGCTCGACGACGACGCGTCGCTAGCTTCATGTCGCTGCTAACTACGGAGGGAATTTCATAGAAATACGTAGAAACCAGTAGTGTCACTGCGACACGTCGTCTGCTGCTGCTGCGTGCAGTCGGCTACCAACTTGTACCTTTAGGATATCACTGCACCAAATGCCTATTACAGCAAAATGGAGATAATTTATATGCACTAAGTAAATAATCTTTACTAAGAAGTCCATCACACAAGTTTTGTCCGATTTTCCTTGTAAAACTTGTTTTATTGATGAATAAAAAAAACAAATACAAATGGCTGCTGCTTAGATATATAAACAGGTCTCACGTCAGTAACACTTTGACCTTGAGTAAGAGCTTGACCTAGCTTTGTACGGAGTTTCAATCAAATTAAAGGCCAGCTTGTACTGGTTGATTTTCACTGGTAAACAGCTTACTGTACGATGTTTTGAAGCGATTTTGTTTACCTTTTAGTTTCTAGAAACGTTTTTTGACAGTTTATGGAAATATTGATACTTACCTAGTATTCTTATTTTTTTTTTTACGAGCTTTTGCCAGCGGCTTCGCCCGCGTGAAAATGACGATTTTCGATACAAACTTTCATCCCCTATTTAACTACCTTAGGGGTTGAATTTCGAAAAATCCTTCTTTTTTCCTTGTCTACATTATAAAGGGAACCTCTGTGCAAAATATCCAAGCTCTCAAGGTCCAGTCAGTCAGGACTTCTCTTTTTATTTATATAGATTTGTAAGAGTCGAGGAAGACCAAAGAAACGAACGACTGTGTGAAGGGTGATAAGGCACGAAAGGAGGTGACTACTTAACTGAGATGACGAGTAGGTACTAGAGAATTAAGGAAGAATAAGAAAAGCTGCGTCGACCTCAAATAAATTGGGATAAGAGCACGAGAATCATGATAAATATGCTTACTTTTAAACCAACCCGACGTCTCGTTGGTTTCATCATCAGCCTATAATGTTCCCACTGCAGGGACTCAGGCCTCCTCTCTAGGAGAGGGATGGGCTATAAACCACCACGCGTGCCCGGTGCGGGTTGGCTCGTTGGTTTAGTGGTCCCAAATGCAACTGCTAACGAGTTCGTGGGTTCGAATCCCTGAATTTTTAACATCAGGAATTGGTCATAATTTCATAAATATCAAAGACTTTGAATTTGTGCCCGGTTGGCGTCAAAAGGCTCACTAAATGGGACCATTTTTTATATGCATATAGGTACCATGGTGAGTGGTGGAACACATTTTAAGACTTACGCGTTTTTTCATGGGGGTAGGCACAAACCATCTGTTACGATCCTTACATACTCTTTTGATTCGTTTACGTTCATAATAGGATCAAAGTCCATAATATGAATTGCGTTAAAATTCGTAAAATGACCATTCATACTCAATTAAATAATATGATCTGCTAAGGTGACAATTTTAGTCCCGCTGCAGCCCTGGTCAAACTGAAACTCAAATCATTTATTTCAATTAAGCCATTACAGGCACTTTTGAATGTCAGAAGAATAATTCATAAAACAAAAAAAGAAACTACGAGTGCAATACGTCATTCCGAAAGCCACCACGCCGAACCACACGCCGCCGAATGCCCGCAACAACGAACACTGCGAGCACGAAAGCACGCAGCGACGCAAACCGCAACAACGAATGCACGAGACCCAGAATCACGGAACACGAATGCACTCCGCAAAGTGCAACCGCCGCCCCGCGAACCGGACCTCCGCGCACCCGCCGCCACGGCACGCGCCGCAGCGCGCCCCCGCTCCCACAGCACTCGCCGCCGGTGACATCTGGCGCCGCGCAGCCCGACTCATTGCACTCCTAAGCTACCAGTCACAGCCACAAGGCATAATAACTTGTAAAAGTACTGCAGTTGCCAGTTCCCTAGCGTAGATCCATGAGAAGAACGGGCAAGAAACTCATACACGCGCGCCGGTTGCGACTTGCGAGTACTTAGCACCTGTCCTTTAAGATCAGTGTATGTCTTTCAAGGCGTCCACTGCCGGTGTTGCAAGTCATTTCTGCCTTGTAAATACCTTTTGTTATGCGCCTACCACACGCACAGGCTTCACCACAATCTTGCCTGCGCGATTACATTTTTAGTCTCATCATTTAGTAATTATTAGTCGACTTTCACTCATATAACTCTCCTCATGACCAAACCATTTAAGCATATTCTTTTAAAATTTAGCCACTACATCTTCTTTTAAACGCAACTGGCGAAACTTGGCCACAAATTCAGACTCCGTGGCTGCTATTGAGAATTTCAAACACATTAATACTTCGGTCGACCTGAGATTCGAATCCGGTACCTCATGCTCAGTGCGATAACGAGACGAATGGGTCAAAGAGGCTGTGTGACCCATAACAAATTAATCTACCAAAAATAACATAAAATAACATTGTAGGTTATCTATCGCTTACCTATTCTTGAGATTGTGAAATTGTTTACATTTACTGTTTTGACGTCAGAGGTCACAAAAACAGCGAGTTCCTATCAAATAACTGAGCTGAGTTCAATAGGATATCACGATTTAAAGGTAATTCAACATCATGTTCCCACTGCAGGGACTCAGGCCTCCTCTCTAGGAGAGGGATGAGCTATAATCCACCACGCGGGCCCAGTGCGGGTTGGTAGATGTCACATATCTTCGAATTTTTTGGTTCTAAGACATGCCGGTTTCCTCACGATGTTTTTCCTTCACTGTTAGAGCAGTGGTGATGAAATAAATTACACAAAATAATGTTCTTGACTGGGTTCGAACCCACGACCAACTGTGCGTAAGTCGGGGCCACAACCACTGGGTCACCACTGTTCGGTATCTGACTTTCGGGGCAGGTATGGCTAGGCAGATGATGATTTAATCAGTCACGTATTTCGCTTCGGTACTTTAGACACAAGATTATCTTATATTATTTATTATATTAAGGAAAATAAAACAACTTTTATTCTAATGTTGGTTACGTTAGCATATACTAAAACGAGTGTTGTTAAATAAACCTGATTGTAATGGAATTGATATTGAATCAAATAATTAATAGTATTTGTGTTTTAGATACCTCGTTACGTGTTACAAACATAATAAAAACTAAACGTTTTAATAAAATTAAATGTTCTTCTTCTTCTAATCGTGTGGGCAGTAAGGTCTAACGACCCCACACACCCTAGTGTCAGAGTTTCTAAACCGCCGCAAGGGCCTCTGACATGGTTTGGCGACCGGGACCACCGGCTTATACGTGCCTTCCGAAGCACGGAACCATCTTTTTATCAGACAATCAGGTGATTCAAGCCTGCAATGTCCTAACCAAACTGGAAACAACTTCACAAAGTATGCTTCCCGTGGGAATCGAACCCACGACCACCGGGTCACAAGGCAAACGCCTAAACCACTCGACCACGGAGGCAATCAAAATTAAATGTTAAGACATCATCTGATATAAAAGGAGATACTTTCCGCCGCGGCTGCGGGTTAGATACCGCGGCCTTCCAGCTTCTGCACACATCTATTAACTGCCTCCGTGGTCGAGGGGTTTTAGGCGTTTGTCTTGTGACCCGGTGGTCGTGAGTTCGATTCCCTCGGGAAGCATACTTTGTAAAGTTGTTTATAGTTTGGTTAGGATATTGCAGGCTTGAATCACCTGATTGTCAGTTATAAAGATTCCGTGCTTCGGGAGGCACGTATAAGCCCGTGGTCCCGGCCGCCAAATGGCGGTCGTCCAACCACAACCGTGTCAGAAGTTGTTTTTTTGGGGGTGTGGGTAATCATCAGAGCGGAAGGGAGTGTCAGACTTCTACTGACTAAACACCACCCATGTTCCTTCTTAGCCCTTGTGCCGAGGCCGCGGTATCTCTTTCGAACAACCCGCAGCCCCGACGGGATGTCAGAGGCCCTTGAGGCGGCTTAGCACACCCTAGTGCCAGATTTTGTCAGAGATAGCCCACACGATAAGAAGAAGACTCCACACATTCATCTCAACTCTTTTTCCCATTCCAAGGTGATTTGCCGAATACCAAAGATGTGCCACCAGAGATATGCTATGCTACGTTGCTATAGATGCGTTGTTTGCGTCACCAATCATATTCATTGGTACACTTAGCATAGCACTGGTGGAAACGGACTCAACTAAGCTATGCTTTTTATTAAACGGTTTTATTTAGCTCACCCCGTTTGTTTTATTTATTATTCTTGGGTCAAATTGAGTAATTCAAATTTCACCCTCTTCCTGTCAACCGATTAATCTGAAATTTTGTATACACTTTGGATTTTTTATATGGAAAGATGCGTGCTATGGGTGTGTGCTATGATGCGTGCTACGGATGCGAGCTATGGAGGCGTGCTATGTGCCGCTTCCCTACTATCGAAACATAGCATGATAGCTCAAGCTGCACATCTTCCTCGCACAGTTACTTTGCGGCGGCGCATCTGCTATGCCGGAGGTCGTGGGTTCGATTCCCACCCAGGACAAATGTTTGTGTGATGAGCACGATCATTTGTTCTGTGTCTGGGTGTAATTTATCTATAATGTGTATGTATTTAGAAATATATAAGTATGTTTATCAGTTGTCTAGTACCCATAACACAAGCTCTGCTTAGCTTGGGACTAGATGGCGTTGTGTGATAGTTGTGGAATATTATTATTATTATTATATTATTATATGTATCTTCATAGCACATCTTACTCGAACAGCTACATAGCTTAGTATCAGTGGAAACAGTCACAAGGTTTCACAGCTTAGCTATTACATTTTCGCAGCATAGCACATCTCTGGTGGAAAAGCAACCTTATGTATTATCATCAGTTTGGTTGGTTACCAACAGAACCGGTATGTTTATATATTTTAAAACAAAACACGACATTTATATATCAAGACGGGCTAATCAAAAATATCTTCAGTCGAAGCTTAGCGCTCACCCGTAGCGCGCGTTTCGTCAACATGTATAAATATATAGTGTTGTGTCTGTGTGTCTGTTTTAGTGGTGTGCTGTGTGACCTTAATAAGGAAGAAGGTAACATTTATTAATAGGGATGTTTTCTGACTAAAAGTATATTATGATTATGTTTAGTCCGTCAGTTAGATTATCGAAAAATATTGGCTACAACTTTTTTTCTTTACGACAATACATCAACTTTATTGCAATTTGGAAGTAACCTTTTCCATGGCCACTAATTACAGTCCAAAATGCATGGCCCTATGACACACTAACCGTTTCCGAGTTCGGGCCTTCGATTTTTTTATTTTCAATATTTCTTTATTTATAAAAAGCCCGTGAAATATTGAACCAAACAACCAAATGCCAACCAATTATAATTATGTGCAATAGAATCAGTGTTTTGGTGAATAACATTTAAAAATGTTATTCACCAAAACATCTTGTTTTTAAATGTCAGTCACCAAAACACTTTGTTATAATCTGGCAGATTGATTTAAAACCGGTTAGAAAACCTAGTGTAAAATAAAAGCTTGTAACAAAGACGCTACCGCAGTTTGTACGTTTAGATCTTTTAATATATAATATTATGTTACGGATTTTAATACAGTTTTCAGCAATAGATAGAGTAATTCAAGAGGAAGGTTTATTAATTATAATAATATGTTGTACATTGCACCCGTGCCCGTTTTTTTGGCAAGCACACTTCTCATTTTTATTACCCGACTGCAAATTGCCCTTCTAAGGTACAAGTTGGTAGCCGACTGCACGCAATAACAGCAGACGACATGTCGCAGGCTCGCAGCGACACTACTGGTTTCTACGCATTTCTATGAAATTCCCTCCGTAGTTAGCGACATGAAGCTAGCGACGCGTCGTCGAGCGGCAGGCGTTGGTGTCGTCCGACCGCAGATCAGTAGTGCCCATAGATAACAGAAACAACAGGAGATATTATGCCCTGTAGTGAAACGACATGACGCGACGGCGTGTCGTGACGACATGAAGCGACGACATGTCGTCTGCTGCTGTTGCGTGCAGTCGGCTACCAACTTGTACCTTTACAATCGGATTTTATTTCAATTTCCAGGGTTTAATGTTTTTTTTCACAAACCCATGTTATTTTACTAAAATAAAAATCAAACATGTATCAGCTGTCTGCTAATAAAACTACCCATCAAAATCAGTCTAGTCTTTTCGGAGATTAGCCGAAACAAAGAGAGAAACAAACATTTTTTATATAAATTCTTATGCTTTGGTTTCAGGCTCTGATTGCGAATGGGATGGGGTCAAAGGAAAATGTGTGAAAGAAACGCAATGTTTCACTACATTGGACACCAGAGATCCTCATCCGGTAAGACTGTTGTTTACTTACCTACTAAAATTTTTCCATCTCCAGCCCACGCCCCAGCCTACATTATCAGCATCGTCATTCTACTTGGAATTGGATTAGGAAATCTCTAAATAGACTCCGAACCCAAGTCGGCCGTAGCAAAGACAATCTCTTCAGATGGGGGGGTTCATGGACAGTTCAGATCTCAAGTGTGTATGCGGCGTATCTCCACAGACAATGGCCCACCTTCCATCTTGCGCTGCATGCCCTATGAATAACCCTCTTGCTTGAGGGTTTGGGTTGATATTAAGGTCCCATTAAAATAGGTGGACAAAATTTTAGGAATCATTCAGACCACCAAAATAAGGACAATGGTAAAAAAAGAAAATTAGAGAAACGCATCAGATACCTACAAGAAAATAAAACAGGTAGCGAAAATGCACTAAAAGTGTTAGTTACCCAATATTTTACGTACAAAAAACTCACTTTAATCAGTGTTTTTTTTACTTGGATATGTTTGGTTAGACGTACTGAACGCTGTGTTAAAATTTGTCCACCTATTTAAATGGGACCTTATATTCCGACAATCCGACTCAAAAATAAATAAAATTCGTGAAGTTAGTTAAAGATTTAATACATTGTCATGTACTGCTTACATGGCTGGTTTGTTGCTACTGATTTGACATTTTCCCGTTTCCACCTTTTATACTGTCGGCAGAAAATCTTAACAGCGCGATTCAGCAAAACCGTCGCCATCGCCATCTATTTACAAATGTGTGAACTAATATAAAATTTTGACGCATACATTATTGCATGTACTGTTTGACCGTACCAAAACATGGGCATGCATGCATGCACAAAGATGGGAGACAACTGTAACCATTACGCATTACTTTAAATTACTACTACTAGTCTACTCTCACTTTACTATTACTACATAGTCGACTTTACCTTTTTTTTCAGGTGTGTTCCAAAAAAGGCGACTTAACTATCGTTTGTTGCACTGACTGCGAACTTGTCAATAGTACTAGGTAAGTTCAGTACTAGCTGTAATTTTTCAAATCCAAGTCATAGTATCATTTGTCTACCCTTTTTTTTTTTGGGTGGAATATCATCAAATAACCCCTCCCGCTCTTGGGCAGAGCGGAAAGGAGTGTCAGACTTCTACTGACTAAAAACCACGCATGTTCCTTCGTCACCCTTGTGCCGAGGCCGTGGTATAAAAGTACCCGGCACGGTTCTTGAGCGCTCGGCGGAAGAGTGGGGATCGCTGTGCGCATCCTAAACTTGACAAATTAAACGCACACCCGTTTATTATTTATTGGTCGTGAGGTAAGTGCAGCAGGAGTAAAGAACAAATCCCGAGTGACGGCTATGACGCGATGCGCTACGGACCAATCAATGCACTTTCCCCGCCCCGCGTCTCACTTCATACCACCAAAGGGACCCAATAACTCACTTTTGCGTCAGCGCTCAAGAATCGTGCCGATCATTATATCTCTTTCGAGAATCCGCAGCCATAATTTGTCTACCCTTTGTTTGGGTTCGACTTCCAGTGTAACCGAATGCAGCTGAATAGTGAATACCAGTATTTTACATGAAGTGAGGACAGTCGTCAGTCTGACTTCCACTACCCAGATAGTAATAGTTAACATGCAGGACCACTGCTCCTATGTCCAGCAGTGGACGTCTTTTGGCTGAATGATGAACATGATCTCCAATAAGGTTGTCAGAATTTCGGGTCGTGGCTTCGGGTCGAGAATGTTCAAATGACAGTCGGGACCCACCGCTTCACGTGTTTTTCGGGTCCCGGATGTAATTCGGTCAACACCTATCCACGAAGAAGTAGGGAAGCAAAGTCTTCAGAACTTATTTATGTTAATTTTAACTATTTCAATGTTCAATCTAGTAAAAAAGCCAACTATTTAGATCATCATCAGCCTATAATGTTCCTACTGTACGGACTCAGGCCTCCCCTCTAGGAGACGAATGGTTTATAATCCACTACTATATTTATGTCTTAGAACAAAAAAAATCGAATTCTTCACGATGTTTTCCTTCGTCGTTTTGAGAGCAGCGGTGATGAAATAAATTACACAATAGGGGATCGGACATAAAAAAAAACTAATTAGTCCGTGAGATAGATTTCCAAAAATTATTAGACACGTATTTTTTCTTTTTTCACGTAAACATAAAATGAAGACGATACAGTGCTTCGAAAACTCGTGTGACGTCATAAATGATATTACATTTTGTGACGTGACCTTTCAAGCCCCACTCCATGATCTTTGACGCGTTTTATCTTCATCATTTTTTATTGATGTGATAAAACATAAAACACGTATTCAATATTTTTCAATAATCTAACTTACGGATTAAACAGAATCATATTATTTTGACCCAGTCCGATCACCTATTAATGTGCCCGACTGGGTTCGAAGCCACGACATACTGTTCGTAAGTTGGGGCCACCACCATTGGGCTACCACTGCTCCTAATCAAAATATTCATCTATTTCTGTTGTTTTCAGAAACGTGGTGCTTAGTCCAACGACTGGTTACTATTGGAAAGATGGCACAAAAGCGAGGGACAGTAAGTTTCATATTATTTTAGGGTTCCGTACACAAAGGGTAAAAACGGGACCCTATTACTAAGACTTCGCTATCCATCCGTCTGTCTGTCACCAAGCTGTATCTCAAGAACCGCGACAGCAAAACACTCGAAATTTTCACAAATCATGTATTTCTGTTACCGCTATACAACAACAAACAGTAAAAATAAAATTAATAAGGCTCCCATACAACCCTTCATGAGTTCGACTTACACTAGGCCAGTTTTTTTTAAAGATGGGAAATTTATAAATGACTCCTCCCGTTCTGGGGGAGGCGGAAAAGAGTGTCAGACTCTTACTGACTACAATCTACTTATTCGTTTTCCTCTTAATGCTATTTGCGTTCCATGCAGGGTTGTGGTGACTCTTTCTCTTTAAGGGGCTTCCAGTCAAACCCAACTGTAGCCGTGCTCCTTACGAAATGAATTGAGATAAGAACAGCAGAGTGATGAGGGTTGGGGTCAGCCCCTGGTCAAAGGGTTGAAACTCACCTGGCAGCACGAATTCCATACTTCTGTCCTTTTCTGTCGATTATGTGCTTGAGCAAGAAATAGAGCGTGCTGCCGCATGCGATAGCATTCTCGCATTGCACCGAAAAGTGCGATACTGTGCTGTAGATACCGGGCAAGCCTAACCAGATACAACACAAAACCTGTATTTCGCACGGTTTGCCGCTGTAGATTATAATCTAGCCAAATGGAGTATCTTCGACACCATCTCAAACTCTCAAACAAATTGCCAGTGTGGAGCCCCTGTACAGGAATGCACTATCTATCCTGCCCATCCTGCACAACCATTTGCGCTTTTGAGGATTTATTTGATGCAAATGTTAGAGCTGTGCAGGTGGCTACATACTGGTCTGGCACAGTTTGAGTTCACGGACACGTAAAGAAGAAGACACTGCCAGAAGAAGGACTGCCATTTGACCTACACAGTCCAGTTACTGAGCATCATCATCATCATCAGCCTATAATGTTTCTGCTGCAGGGACTCAGACTTCTTCTCTAAGGGCCTTATCACACTACCGGTTTGGAAGCGGATGCGGGGCGGAGCGGACGCGCAGCGAATGCGTCGCGAACACGCCGCGGCTGCGCAGCGAAGACGTCGCGGACGCGTGGCAAATTCGTTACGTTAACGTCGTGTGTGTGTAGCAAATTATCGCCGTACGATACACTACACACTGTAGTGTGTAGTGTATCGTACGGCGATAACAACAATACACATACACTGTCCGCGGCGATCCCGTTGCGCGTCCGCAAGGAATTCGCTGCGCATGCGCGGTGTGTTCGTTGTGTGTCCGTAACGAATTCGTTGCGCGCCCGCTCCGCTTTGAAGACGTTCGCAATCCGCTAGTATGATAAGGCCCTAAGAGAGGGATGAGGTATAATCTACCACGCGGGCACAGTGCGTTGTCTACGATTTTTTTGTTTCTTAGACATGCCGGTTTCCTCACGATGCTGGTTTTCCTTGCAAAACAATGATTTTTTGGGAAAACACTTATGAAATGTATCCCTTTTCAGGCTGTCTCGAGTATCTGGACACGTTGCCTTACAAGTGTCGCGATGGTGGCTTCTACTCCGGGGTCAGCAAGAACTATGATGAGGCGCAGAAATGCCACACGATAGGGTTGTGGGGCATTGGAGGTGCTCCACCACCGGGCCATGAGCCTGGGGCAGAGTACCCTCACCAGGTAGGTGAAACGCTTCATCGCTGGCACGACATTATTCTATTTTGTCTTCATACTTTGTCTGTTCCACGAAGTTGCAGCGATTTGGGAATAGTGTGGCGGGCTTGTCCTAATAAATAAAGTGCAGTAGCCTTGACTGTTTTGGAGCTCTTCGGTCAGAAAAGCATCGTTTCAACTTTCAATATAGCTCGACAGTCACACGCTGCCGTTCCGTTAAGGTAGCCCCACTTTAGGAGATTGAAGTTACTACTTCTTTTTCAGGCATTGTTGGGATACGGCGAGGACTTGGCATCAGCTAAATGGCAAGCTGGGGGCTCCATCATCAGCAATAAGTACATCCTGACCGCTGCTCATGTTCTCCGGGATTTTAGGTAAACCAGTTCAATTAATTTTGAGTTATTATTGGAATTTAAAATAATAGGCCCCAATTTTGGACTCATAAACAGGGTGTAAAAGACCGTTCTCCGCAAACTGACAGTGTGTATTTAGCACCGGTATTTTAGACGAGAAAAACATTATTTTTTAATTGAAACAGCGACTATTCCTATAATTTAATTTAATGTTCCAGAAATATTTTTTTGTCCAGTAATGTTAGTCCGCAGCTGACCCTTACACCCTTCTATGGTTATATTATAAAGAGATAAACTTTGTAAATCTGTTTTGTGCGGTTAATCTTTAGTACTTTTATCCCCAAGGGTAATAAATTGTAGATTTAGTTTTGTAATTATCTTTTGTATACGGTACCCAAGGGATTGCAGGCGTTTTTGATGTCATCATCATCTAAATTGTTCACAGTGGTCCCCTCAAGTTCGTCGCACTAGGTGTTAAGAAACTTTCAGATGGTCCAACTGCCTGGCAAACACATTCGGTGAAGAGATTGGTCAAGCACCCAGACTACGAGGCACCTAGTGTCTACAATGACCTTGGCCTCATTGAAACTGAGAACACGTTAGTATCTTAAACAGTTATATGAATAGAAAATTATTGTAGCACCTTACTATGTTCCTATCAGTGCAATAATCACAGTGAATAACAGCATACTTAGGTTAGTATGTTGCTCAAAATGTCAAGTGGACCCACTCGCTACTAGACCCGCGGGTCCAGCTGATTACATTTTTTTTTTGAACTACTTTTATTGGTCCACTGGACTCAAATGCCAACTTTAATCTATTGTTTAAAGCTACCAGTGGATACAGTCGAGCGAAAATTGTTTAGTAAAAATATACAGCTTTGGGGATTTGGATGAAAGATGATTTCAATGTCCAATACATCTATGAGTCTTTACTACATCTCTTGCCAATTTTTTTTAATATACGTTTAAATTTTCACACCAGAAATGATTAATATGAGGATCCTTATTGTTGTACTACATAATGCACTTATGTATGTTCCATCTATTTTCCCATATCAGATCATGCGACTAAATTACCTATTTGATTTGATTTAGTGTGGGGCTCATGACCATATGGCAAGTGGACACCAGTTCAAACAGGCATACTTCCCAAAAGACAGTGTTTCTGTCAGCATCTGTGTTCCCTCGCACATTTAACCCCTCTGCCGTCAAAGTAATAGTGAACCAACACCTTTTGGGCACGCTCAATGCATCATAGTCCTCACCCATAGCTTTTTATCAGCCGTGATCGAGGTTAAGAGCAGGCCCATTTAGCAATAAATATAAAAATAAATGATCTATAAATACAAATAGTTTATTTTCTTTAACAAGTTTGTACAATTTAACTAGATCTATTCTTAATTCCAGGATTACTTTCAACAAGAACGTTCTACCAGCTTGCTTGCACGTCGAAGCAGCTGCCGATGAGACAGCTATCTCCACAACTTGGAGAGATTTGAAATCAGAGTCTAACGGCGATTTTGCCGATACAATTCAGGTGGTAAGTTATCAATCAATCTGCTCATAGAAGTATGTAGGACTAGGGTGGAAAATTCTGTGACGGTACTACATATAATGAGTCGAGTAGGCACTCGACCTAATTGTATGGGGCTTTTTTTTTGGAGGTTGGAAAACATCAAATGACTCCTCCCGCTCTTGGTGCTGCAGGGAGTGTCAGACTTCTACTGACTAAAAACCTATTGACATTATCAATACCTATGACATTTTACAAGTTTTTATTAAACTTGCAATGTTCTTATGTGCGTTTGGTTTTGGTCCAGTATTAAAGTACCTAGCTGTTGCCAGGACAGTGTGTCTGAAAGTTGTCCGAAATCTACTTTAATCAAAAATGTCTTGAAATGGTTAATTGAAATAAATATGTTGTGTTTTTGATAATGTGTCCTGCCTGTGTTACCTTACCCGGCTGTTTGCACATTACAGGGACTGATGAACTTTACTAGGGGTCTAAAGTGGCCACTGAGAAAAGAGGACTAAACTGCCTCCGTGGTCGAGTGGTTTAGGCGTTTTCCTTGTGACCCAGTGGTCGTGGGTTCGATTCCCACGGGAAGCATATATTGTGAAGCTGTTTCCAGTTTGGTTAGGATATTGCAGGCTTGAATCACCTGATTGTCTGATAAAAGATAGTTCCGTGCTTCGGAAGGCACGTATAAGCCGGTGGTCCCGGCCGCCAAATGGCGGTCGTCAAACCATGTCAGAGGCCCTTGCGGTGGTTTAGAAACTCTGACACTAGGGTGTGTAGGGTCGTTAGACCTTACTGCCCACACGATAATAATAATAATAATAAGTGGCCACTATAGCAGATCATATTATTTCATAATTTATAGTAGTTGCGTCTGTGACCATTTAGGAAAATAGATCATAATTTGAAAAATAATAATGCGTGGGTAGTTAACAAAAAAACATCTAATTAGTCCGTCAGATAGATTACCAAAAAATATTAGACACGTATTTTTTTCTTTTTTCACGTAAACAAACAATGAAGACGATACAGTGCTTTGAAAACTCGTGTGACGTCATATTCTAAGCCATTAGTCATTCTTACCGGGCAGTGACGTCACAACCCCCCACCCAAATCTTTGACGCGTTTTATCTTCGTCAATTTTTATTGATTTGATAAAACAAAAAAATACGTATTCAATATTTTTCGATAATCTAACAGACGGACTAATTAGAATAATATATAAGGTCCCATTTAAATAGGTGGACAAATTTTAACACAGCGTTCAGTACGTCTAACCAAACGTATCCCATTAAAAAAACACTGATTAAAGTGAGTTTTTTGTACGTAAAATATTGGGTAACTAACACTTTTAGTGTATTTTCGCTACCTGTTTTATTTTCTTCTAGGTATCTGATGCGTTTCTCTAATTTTATTTTTTTACCATTGTCCATATTTTGGTGGTCTGAATGATTCCTAAAATTTTGTCCACCTATTTTAATGGGACCTTATATTTTTTGAGTCCTTAAACATACCATTGCGTTAAAATTCGTAAAATGGTCACCACAGACGCAGTTACTATTATGAAAGGTCAATTTTACACTTTTTAACGCAATTCATATTATGCCTGTTTCCTGTATCTGCTAAAGTGGCCATTTTAGATATCCAGCTAATGCCTTACAAATACAAATACAAATAGCCTTTATTTCCGATAATATAAATACATTTTAACAATTTTTGTTGCATCGCTTCACATAATTTATTGTGCATGCTATAATTCATAATCACATTCAATATAATAATAAGTTCATTCCACAATATCCATTATTACAATGATCAATACTACTTATTACTATAGTAAATATTATGATGATTTTAACTAATTAATTTAAATTACATTGTACTAATCTCAATTTAATATAAATATTCTTAAATTATATAATACTATTAGATAATTCAACATTTAATTCATATAATCAGTTCATTTCACTATCAACTAATTTAAATTATATATTATACTAAATTCAATCACAGTTTGTTTTAACTATTCGAATATTACATTATTATTATTTGTTATAATTATTATATTTATAGCTATAATGATTATTTAACATAATTATATAATTCTGCTCACATGCTAAACTATCCATTTATCTACAACATGCTATGAATTTTAATTCTTAGAGGTACTATTTAATCCACGACATCGGTAACATTATTATCAGCTTGCCCTTTGGCATAGGCCTCCCCTAGAATTCCCCATACTTGCCTGTTTGCGGCTTTTCTTTGCCATGTTGTTGTGGCTAATTCTTTGATGTCATCTTCCCACCTTATTTTTTGACGACCCTTCCGCCTTTTTCCATCCCTAGGGTACCATACAGTAACATCTTTTGTCCATTTACTCCTCTTACTTCTTATCATATGGCCTGCCCATTTCCACTTAAGTTTTCTCACTGCATAAGTTACATCTATAACTTTTGTCCTGCTTCTTATGTTTGAGAGTTTAATCTTGTCCCGTAGCTTGATGTTTAAAATGCTTCTTTCCATTTTGTTTTGACACACTTTTAGTGCCCTACTCTGCTTCTTAGTGAGGGCCCAAGTTTGTGCTCCATATGTTAAACATGGTAGTATGCACGAGTTGAATACTGTAGTTTTGTCTTTCAAAGGTATGTGTGGGTTCTTCATAATTTCTTTGAGCGACCAGAATCTTTTCCAAGCCTTACTTATTCTGATGTTTAATTCCTTCTGCATCTGATTTTCCGGTGCAATTGTTTGTCCTAAATATGTGTATTCTTCTACATACTCTATCTGCTTAGAATTTATAAGGATAGGTGTTCTAACGTGATTTGTCATAACTTTAGTTTTGTCTTGGTTCATAGTCAGCCCTACAGTCTTACTTTCTTTTTCTAATTGAGTGAGCATTACTTCCAGGCCCTCTTGGTTTTCGTTGAGAAGAATCAGGTCGTCTGCGAATCTGAGGTGGTTAAGCTTCTCGCCGTTTATATTTATCCCAAATGTATCCCAATTAATTTTCCTAAATATGTGTTCCAGTACTGCGGAAAACAATTTAGGTGAAAGGGGGTCTCCTTGTCGTACTCCCTTTTTTATTTTAAACACTGGTCCTTTCCTTTCTGTCTGGACCTTTGATGTTGACTCTTTGTATAGCTTTTCTATTAACCTAATATACTTTGAGTGCACTCCTTGTGCCCGCAGCGCTTCCCAAATGTGTGAGTGCTTGAGAGAGTCGAAGGCCTTATTGTAGTCCACAAATGCCAAATAATACTTTTTTCCATACTCATTGCTTTTTTGAATGATTTGTTTTACTACATGAATATGGTCCATTGTTGAGAAATCGCTTCGGAATCCCGCTTGTTCTCTTGGCTGATTTTCATCCAATACTGAGCTAATTCTGTTTAATATTACCTTTGCAAATATTTTATAAAGATTGGAGATGAGGCTGATCGGTCTGTAGTTGTTTATTTCTTCTTTGTCACCTTTCTTATGGAGCAATATGATGGTTGATGATGTCCATTGTTGTGGTATTGTTTCCTCAGTTAGAATATTGTTAAACAAATTTGTAATGGTCTCCGTAACATGGTCTAGGCAGCCTTTCAGGATTTCGTTTGTTATGCCATCGTCCCCGGGGGCCTTGTAGTTTCCCTGGGACAGTATGGCTTTCCTTACTTCGGTGTTTAGTATTGGAAGGATAGCCTCTTCATTGTCTTCCCGTAGGTAGTGTGTGTTTGAATAGTCAATGTCATCGTATAGCTTGCTATAGAAATCCGTTGCTATTTCTGTAATTTCGGGGCGTTTAGTTATTTTCTTCCCGGTTGTTTTATTTTTTAAGCCTGGTATCCAGGGTGTGCTCTCTTTCAGTTCTTTTAGGGCTTTTTTTATTCCTCCCGTTTTTTCGATATGGTATTGGATAGCTTTGTTCCTTATTTGTTTCCTGTGTGTCCTGATTTTTTCATTTATTTGTTTGCTCAAGTGCGCTATTTGTCTTCTATTTTGTTTTTTGTTTTCTAAAAGGGTTTTTCTGATTTCCATAAGGTGTCTTGCTTCCACCCCGATTTTATCTTTCTTGACTTTTGAAGTGTACAGCTTTATTGATATTTCTTGTATTGTTTTTTCCAGTAGATCATATTTTTCCTGTATGTTTCTGATCTTGTTACAATCAGATGTCTTGTCCTTTAGTGTTGTCAACAAGTTTTCCGGGATGGGTAGAGGGATTTGATTTAATTGAGTTCTATTCTTAGCGCACTGTCTTCTTTTCTTGGGTGCTTTTTGAAATATTGTTCCCCTTACCATTCGGTGGTTGGTGTTGAAGTTTAATTTATTAACTGTGTCTACATCCTTGAAAAATTGGGGTTTATTTGACAGTATAAAGTCTATCTCATTCTTTACTTTTCCGTTGGGCGATATCCAGGTCCATTTTTTGTTTTTGTTTTTCTTGAAGAAGGTATTTAGGATTTTAAAGTTGTGTGCCTGCGCCAGGTTCATGAGTCTCTGTCCATTATTGTTTCTTTTTCCTGTGCCAAACTGACCTATTATACCATCCTCATTTGGAAGTCTTTCGCCAATTTGCCCGTTGAAGTCCCCCATTAGGAAAACTGATTTGTGGGCACTTTCAAGTGTTTTCTCTAGGTCCTTGTAGAATGAGTCCTTTATGTCCTTTGCTGCTATCTCTGTAGGTGCATAAATTTGGATTATAGATATGGATTCATATCCAGGCAAGTTAATATTGAGCTGTGCAATTCGCTCAGAGATTCCGACAAAGGACTGTATGCATTGGCTGTAGCATTTTTTTATAAGGAACCCTACACCATGCAAACCTGGAGTGCTTCCTATATGATAAAATATGTATTTGTCATGTTGCTCGATATTTTCGCCCATTCTCCTCACTTCACTAAGGCCAATAATGTCCCAGTTTATAGAGTCTAAGGCAAATTCCAGTTCTTGTAATGATTCATCTGTTCTTAAGGTTCGAGTGTTGATTGTTGCTATGTTAATACTGCTTCTTTTATGTTTTATTGATTCTTGTTCTTGTGTATTTTTCTCTTTGGGTAAAACTAGGGGGTTTTGGTCTCTTACCCCACGGTGACCAGCCGGGTTGGGGTGATATTTATTTACTAATTTTGTTTTGCATAAAGTTGTTGTTTCATTCCAGTTACCGATGTCTTGTGATTCCTATGTATTTTTTTGTTTAATTGTTTCTGTCTCAGAGTGACATCTCGACCTCATATATGCAAATGGATCGGTTCTTTGTATTTTTGCCGGAGTTAGGATATTCTTATGACTACTATCTTTCACCTGTGTAGTATGTGATGAAGGTGATACTGAGGTCTCCCTTTTCCTTTTCTCGTTTTCTTTAGATTTCCTTACAACTTTATTACCCTTAATATATACATCATGTCCCTTTTCCCTTTCACTTTTAAGCTCTTGTTGTAATACCTTTCGTTTTTCTAATGTTTCTTTGGAGAAGTCTTGAGTGATGTATGTTGGTTCGGGCATTTTCTTTTTATTCCTAAGAATCTCTATTTTCTTACTTTGTGTTGTGAGAGTTATCAGTACAGGCCTCGTTTTTCCATTTATTTGTTTTCCAATTCTGTATAACTTGTTTATGTCGTACTCATCAATTTTTACATCCAATTTTCTAAATAATGCTGTAATTTTGTTGAAAAGTTCACTATATGTATGCTCAGTTTCTTCGAATCCATGTATTATAATATTATTTTTTTTCATCGCATTTTCTAAGTAATTAACTTTATCATTTAACAATTTAATTTCTGATTTAAGTTCTTCATTTTCTTGGATTAATGGTTTCATTTTTTCATCTATTGTCATCATAATCCTCTCTGAATTCTCTGTTATCAACGTGGCTTGTTTTTCCATTTCTAGTTTCATCATAATAAAAAGTTCGGTTATTGACATTTCTTCTGACATCGTAATGTATGCTTAAAATCAACGTTTCGTTAATTCGTGGAATGGAACGCAATTTTTCTCTGAATGTTGGCTGCCTTACAGATCTGTCACTTGATATTGACTTGAGTAGTACAAAGTTATTTAACTTGTTTGGCAACACTGAGTTTTTTCTGTTTTGTTGGCATTCATTTTTTCACTTTGACAGATGATGATATGAGGTTTTTTACGATGTTTTATCACTGTTTTCTTGTACCAATTTTGAGATTTCACACTGTTTTTTATATTTATCTTGCTTGTAATGTTTCTAAGTTCATTTATTAACACTTTTAACTTGCTTTTGTTCACTTTTTAACGAGTTTACTATTATTCTTATCGGAGACCACTGACAAGCGACTTCACTGTTCGAGCTAGGGTTGCCAAGCTAATGCCTTACTTGTTGCCAAATCATGGTTAAATAGGAAGACTTCTTCTCTTCATCCTAGTTCCTTTAAAACTACTGAATTTGTTTAATTAATTTGTTATGTTTCAGATAAATTTAGACAAATTCTCGGAAGAAGAATGTAAGGCTGCGTACAGGATAACTCGGAGAATAAAGAACGGAATAAACTATAATACACAAATGTGCTATGGAAGCAAATCGCAATCTCCTGACACTTGTAAGGTAAAAGACAGTTAATATAATTATTGACGTCTAGTTGACGCTTTCTTTGACCCTGGAGCCGACTTTTATCTAGAAAGCGGAACCATATTCCATCTTCGCAATAGAGAGATGAGCCGCAACGGGGTGGGGTATCCATCGAGCGCAGCAACTTTCCAAAATATCTCAGTGTTACTCTAGACAGGTCGCTTACATCCAGCAAGAACTGCAATAATATCAAGCAGAAGGCACTCCCACAACAGTCTTTTACAGCGACTGGTCTCGTCAAAGTGGGGAGCTTCGCCTGACGTTATGCGCTTCCCTACCCAACACTTTTGTACCATTCGCCGAAAATGTCCAACTGGACACGAGTTGCCATGGCTGACCTGGAAGTCTCCGGACACAGGTAGGCCTAAGTAAGGAAAACCTGTTCAGGTGGAGAATCATAGATGACTCTGCCCTGGAGTGTAAATGTGGTGTTGCCCCACAAACTATAGGGCACTTAATATCGTATCCTGCCTGTTCTGTTACTTGCACATCACAGGAGCTGATGGAGGCTACTCTAAGTGGCAAACTCGTCGCCAAATTTTAGGCCGCTCAATTTGAATTATCATGGACACGCTAAGAAAAAGAGAGATTTTTAATCTTTGGGCATTTAACGAGGTGGGACAACAACAACACATGTGACCAACATGCGGACATATTCAAACACCACACCCCAATCTCTGTTAAACGTGCTGTGCTTCAAGTCATCACTTTTGTCTTTGACATATTCATTGAAAGTTCGACTTGGAGACTGGCGTGGCTCAGATGTTTGAGCTTTAGGCCTAGCTCAGCTACTCAGGAAGAAAAAAAATATTAGTTTATTGCCAGTGTGGGTTTATTTCTTGGAAAACCTCTTCTAGCGTAGCTGTGAAGAGGTTTGGAGATGGTGGATTGCCTTGCTTGACTCCTCTCTGAATGGAAAAGGCTGGCCCGGTGGTGGTTAAACGTATGGCTGCTGTGCTGTTGTGGTATAGTTTGTGCAACAGATGTATATAATATGTCGGTTCTATATTATGTTTGTCGACTGCAGAAAATATTGCACTATGTGCTAAGGTGTAGAAAGCTTTTGAGTCATCCACGAACGCGAGGTATATCGGTAAATTAATTTGTTGGTGTTTTTCAATGATCTGGTTTGAAGACAAAGGGGTTCAGAAGTTGAAATGCTACGGAGGAATCCGCAACATGTTCTGGAGGTAGATGGAGGTCTAATGTTCCTGCTATGTGGTGTTCGAGGGTTTTAATTTAAAAAAAACGTACAGATGCGACACTAAGTTAATGTGATTTATCCCCTTTTAGTGAAATAGAATTATGTTCCAATGATAGAAGTGACTAGGAAAGTTGCCTGTTTTCAGGATGGTGTTAAAATTGTTGCAAATGTGAGATGGTTGGTAGGAGTTGGAGTTGGAGAACCTTCCCTAGGTTCTCCAACTCAAAGTGATTCCGTGGTGTTACCGTCTTCACCAGAATATTATTAACTAAAATAATTGTTCTGTATTGTTTTTCAGGGTATATCCGGAGAACCACTCCTGATCAAGACTCAATTCTCTCGCTGCATTTACACCGTCATTGGAGTGACCTCATTCGGCAACGTCTGTAGGTCCAAAAACAACGGGTCCCCTGATGTATACACCAGGGTGGCACCTTACAAACCCTGGATTGAGAGCGTGGTGTGGGCTTGAGTGTAAGCCGGTGGATTGTTAACTGTTTAATGATTGGAGATGAGTAATAAAATTGATAATTGAAATGAAATGTGTTTGTTCTTGAATACTTACCTAATATCTTCATCATCTGCCTAGTATTGTTCCAACTATGTTCCGATCGGCTTCCAGTTTAACCAAATGCAGGTATAAATACCAGTATTTCACGTGGAGTGACTGCCTATCTGATCCAGTCGGTATTAGCAAAAAATATTCATAGATATTGCAAATATTCTTTCTTTACGGAGTGTTCTGCACATAGGTTGCGATTGCGCTTATCACAGCACTGTTTGGAGATCCTGGATATTTTCGAAGGGTATAGAAAGCGCTTTTATTACACGTTTGGATTTAGTAAACCACTGGGATAGATTAGATGAAACGGTTTACGCAGAAATAAATACTTTCGTTTTTATATATTTTTGAACTTCAAAATGTGTCCGAAAGACACTTGTGCACGTGAATATTATGGACGTACTGACAGACAGACTGACAGGAAAGCTTGATGAAAGTGAGAAGAAGAAGAGAGATTGCCAGACAGACTGAGTGACAGAATGACTGACTCACAGACGGACGTACTGACAGACAGACTGACAGAAAAGCTTGATGAAAGTGAGAAGAAGAAGAGAGATTGACAGACAGACTTAGTGACAGAATGACTGACTCACAGACGGACGTACTGACAGACAGATCGACAGACAGACGACGTACTGACACCACTAGCGCCAATAGTAGCAGTGGCATTAACTCCGACAATGACCTGTAGGTCGTAGGATCATACCTAAATGGCAGTTTATTTTGTATTGTTTTTATTTTATCACGATTGCTCTCAAGATGGTAAAAAAAGAAAGAAACACATCGTGAAGAAACCAGCTTGCCCAAGAACAAAAAACGGAGACGCGTGACGTCAACTAACTCACACAGGTGGTAGATTACGGCCCACTCACACTGTCAAAGGCTTTTATACAAAAATCAGGTTTCTGTTTTTAATATTTCGACGCTTTTTTCCTTAAATCGATACAAAATATCTTTATTAGACTATCAGTGGTCAAGACAAACGTGTTTCGTCAATATGAATTTGATTGTATTATGTCTGTGTCTTAGTTTGAGTGGTGTATTCAGTGAATACCTTAATCTGGATGAAGGTAATTTTATTATTGAACTAATGACCTGCCTTTGTTCATTCTTTGATACAAACATCAAGATTTCTTTAATTTTTTAATTCACCAAATCGTAAGGAATGTAGCGCACTGGATGATGTCATACAATTCAGTCTGCAAGAGAGGATCTACTTAGACAGCTAGAGATAAATAGATGTACGATGTTTGTATTGTTTTTTTTTGTTTAGTGTATTTTGTCGACACATACTTTCGGAGTTGCATATAAAGTTCAATTAAGATAGTGTTGTTACGTTTTACGTTATGATTCGATGTGACTGGCATGTACATTTGTATAAAAACTCTAACAGCCAAACAAAAGAAAAGAAAAAACAGAAAATAAAAAAATGCATACCCGGATAAGTGCACAGTGTCGCTACATGTCTAAAACCGGTAATTAGCTGCATTCAGCTAGACTGGAAGCCGACCCGATGTAGTTGGGAAGAGGCTAAGCAGATGATGAATTGATGACACTCTTCATCATCACCTCTGCTCTAGCCCATTATATTTGGGTCTTTCGTCGTTTCGCACCACGAGCGTTTCGGACCGCGGTGTGAAACGCAGAAGAGCTCTTAAGAATGGGCTGTTTCGCACCACGGCGGTTCTTGGAGCGCCGAGTGGTGTGAATCGACCAATAGCTCATAGGAATGGGGCGATTCGAACCACTATGTTTAGATACGAGCTAATTTCAAAGTTTGTATGTACAGTCGAGTAGAAAAAACGGATCATTTCCACTAGTTCTACTGCACAGTCCTACGATAGAACTAGTGGGAACTTTTTTATTTTTTTTTCACACTAGTTCTACGTTAAAGGATGTTACAAAATTGTCAAACCAGCGGGACTCAAGTTTCTGATTTGTTCTATCACACAGATTAGGGTACAACTACGGCACAAACTACCAGGATTTTATTTTTATTTTATTTTTATTTTATTTATTTGGCCCACCAACAATTGAGTACACAACACAAGGAAGAGATACATGAATAAGAGTCACATACAAGTGTATCAACCTCTTACAGGTAAGCACAGCATGCACAACTTATTTGTCGTAGAGTGCCTAGGTACTTGGAAACAGGTGAGTACCCAACTACTCACCGGACACAAATATGGGTTTTAACATATTATTATAATTAAAACTAACTAAATCTAAAAAACTACGTACAGAACTTAATTTACATACAATTCTAAACACTATAAAAATTTTTATAAGTTTTTCTTAATAATACTTTTGAACTTACCAAGTGAGTCAGAGTGCACATCCACGAGATCACTACAGCTGTTCAAAATTTTACATAAACGAGGTATAGGCGAATTAGCACCAAGTACGGTTCTGCGAAGAGGAGGACGCAAGGGGGTTATAGGAGCTCGTGGGCTTTTCGTGGGCACGTGGAACTGGAACCTGCTCAATAATTGGGGACAGTCAATTTCATTTCTTAAAATTTTAAATAAAAATACCGAATCCAGTAGATCTCTCCTCTTCTGTAGGGATATCATCTTAAAATGCGAAAGCCTATCTTTATATGATAACACCTTTTTAGCTATCCCGGAAGAGTATGCTAGATGCCACAGAAAGCGTTTTTGAACCCTTTCCAATCTCAGTATGTGGGTGGCATAGTGAGGTCTCCATACAGTGCTACAATATTCTAAAGAGCTACGGACTAAACAATTATAAAGAAGAATCTTGGTCTTGTTACGTCGGAAACAGGTAACATTTCTTACGACGAACCCAAGCATTCTTGAGGCGTTTTTGACTACATTTTCAACGTGGGGCACAAATGTTAACTGCCTATCGAACAGAACTCCCAGGTCTCTTATCTGTTCCACTTCCTGCACTGAGTTGCCATTAATATTATAAACAGATTGTGTAAATTTTGTTTTTCTGGTGAATTTCATGTGGTAGCACTTGTTAATATTTAAGTTCATACCATTTTCATCACACCACTTTACTAACGTGTCAATATCTCTCTGTAACAAATCAACATCAAGGTCCGATTCAATTACTCTGCAAAATTTTAAATCGTCTGCATACATGTAACACTCAGAGAATTTCAACTCATTGGCAAGGTCATTACCAAATAAGTTATACAAAGGTGGGCCAACATGTGATCCTTGCGGTACGCCCGATGTCACCTTGTAGGAGCCAGATTGATAGCCGTTGAGGGCAACATAGAAGGAACGATCGCTGAGATAGGACTCAAACCAACTAAGGAAGGAGCCAGTGATACCGTATGCAGTTAACTTACGCAAGAGAATATTATGAGGAACGCGATCAAAGGCCCTGCTAAAATCAGTATATATCACGTCCACTTGTTTCCCAGAGTCAATGGCACTCGTGAGGGTCTCTACGAAAGTAACTAGGTTTGTGCACGTAGATCTGGAACTCACAAAACCATGCTGAGCATTGCTAAGGTAAAGCTTAAAATGAGACTGGATGTAGGGACAAATCAAACATTCAAAAAGTTTAGCGAGGGTAGACAAAATTGAGATTGGTCTATAGTTACCAACATTACTACGATCACTGCATTTATATATTGGTACAACCTTTGCTACTTTCCAAAGCTCTGGAAATATACCGGAGGCAAGTGATTGATTAAATATTCGTGATAAGGGAACTGCCAGTGACGGAGCACACATGGAGACAAAATAAGGAGGGATTCCATCGGGTCCAGCGCCTTTTCGGCGATCCAGAGATTTCAGTTTCGAGAGCACGGCATCAATTTCAATCTTTGGTGTTGTTAAGTGTAAACTATGAGCTAACAGGTCCTGTATGTACTCTGAAGAGGATGAGTGCTGAGTCACGTTTTGTTGACTATACATGGAGGAAAAATGACCAGCGAACATTTCTGAGATATTGATGCCGTCCGAAGACGATGTGTTGCCGTCAGTCATTGTTAGGGGAAAAGAACTGGCACCACCTCGCTTGTCTTTGATATAAGCCCAAAATCGCTTCGGATCTTTGCCTATTACAGTCTCAAGGTCGCTAATGTACCGATTATAACAGGAAGCAGCTATAACCGAGCACCGTTTACTAAGCAGTTTCAATTCAAGCTCATCCATGGGATTCTTATACGTTTTGTACCGCTGGCGTACCTTTTCTTTTTCTCTTAAAGTTCTTATTAAATTCTTATCGAACCAAGGAGGGTGTGTCTTATGTTTACGGGTGGTAGGGGGATCTTGCATCTCTATAATATTTTTAATTTGATCGTAGAATATACTGAGCATTTCGTTCACATCGTGAATGCCATCAAATAAAAGGTTCCAGTCGATCTTATCCAAGTTCTTACAAATAATAGCATAATCTAACTTGTAAAAATTTAGTCTCTTGTTACTATTGTACGGAAGTCTTATGTCTTTGTATGATTTTAAGTTAATTTCAAGGGGGGGATGTAAAGGGTCAATTATACTAAGGGGATTTAGAACAGGACACACGATGCCAGAAGATAAGCTAGTCAACACTAGGTCAAGTATCCGCCCTGACTTATTTGTTATATTGTTTATTTGAAATAATTTGTTAATATGAATAAAATCAGTCAATAAGTGACCTATACCTGGTGCCAAATAACCACTATCTAACTCACTTACCAAGTTCCAATTAATATTACCTAAGTTTAAGTCACCAATTATACACGATTTCAAACTCGACTGTTCAAATATGGTATTACAAGAGTCCAAGAAGTGTTCTAGGGTTGAACGAGTTACAGGCGGAGGTAAATAAACGGCGCACAGAGCTAGTTGACGTACAGACTTTGTAATCGAGATGTCTACGATAACCCACAAATCTTCACAATTGCTTTCCCATTGAGTCATGCGTTTTGAATTTAATCGTTTTAGTTCGGCAATCAGAACACCCCCTCCGTCTATTTTTCTGTTATCCCTATCTCGCCTATATACTACATATCTGTTATCAAATAGCTCTGAGCTCAACACAGAATCATTCAACCAAGTCTCGGTCAATATTATTACATCATAGTTTTCACAACAAACTTCACGATAAACATTATGACATTTAGTGCGTAAGCCTCTAGTGTTTTGGTAATATATCCTTAAATCTGAGAATAGTAATGAATTTTATTTATTGTTACATTGACAAACAATAGAAAGAAATTAAAACGAGTAAGAAACTAAAATTAAACCAGCTTATTAAGTGTGTCCCTATTCCTGATCAGAATGTGTTCCGATTCCTGTACCTTCCGCATGAATATCCGACCACCTCGTACCCAGACAAACTGATAACCAATTTCCTTGGCTTTGATTCTAGCGGCAGCATGGAGTGCCTTGTTGGTAGTCGACAGATGTTCTGTTATATAGATCGGGGATCTAGGTCCCGAATATCCCAAATGTGTTGAATTCAGTTTGTTGTCTGGATTCGATTTATTAAATTTAATGGTAGCTGCGAGAAATTGGTCACGACTGCGGGGGGAAGCAAGTTGTACTACGACGGCGCGCGGGCGAGAATTGTTGGCATTTTGTTTTGCGACTCTAGTGCAATGCTTAATATCGTTGTCTTGAATACCGCTCCCAACTACTTTAGATAATTGTGACACAATCTCTATCAAATTTTCCTGCTTCTTTTCCGGTAAGCACTGGATTTCCACATTGTCTGCACGGGTTTGCTGTTCCAATTGATTCATCCGTGAAGTCAAGTCAGTAATACACACCTTCATCTCTGAGTTTTCCCTTTGCAACTCCTTCATATTCTCCTTGGACGCTGTATACTCTTTTAAAAGATCTTCATACTGTTGATTCATAAAAGTCATGGATTTTTCCATGTTCTCCATTTGATCTTTAATTGGTTGTAATTGTTGATTCAAGGTAAGTTTTACATTTTCTATGAACTTAGATAACATCCCTGCCTGTTCCTTTTTAACTGCCTCCTGAATTAGTTGACGAATATCGTCGGGTGACAACGCAAATTCAACAGGCGCCTGAGGTGGGGATCCAACGGCTGGCCTCTTATTGCCTCTAGTAGTTGAGATGTTACGCAACGGCGTATTATCGGATTTGCTGAGTTTAGGGACCGAGTTTAGACATTCGGGACATTGCCACTTAGCAGGTACATTGTAGTCGTCAGCCAAAGACAGACATGTATAATGATATGCCCTAAGACATTTTACGCATTTAGCATATTTTTCGTTGTCCATTGTTTGGTCACAACATCCCCATAGTATTTCAGAACTTAGCGGCTTAGAAGGATGATCTGCCATTATGATTTGTCGATTTATTCGTAGCAATGTAAACAAACGATTATAAAATTCTAACGTTACCCACGTTATTATATTCCGGTGTTGTGTTGTGTAGCCGTAGCTCTCCGATTCTATGCGCACGTACTCGGTCGCGAGAAAAAGGTCGTAAGCGCCGTGCGTAGCTTGTCGCTTACGCGTTATGTTGATTCACTTCTCACTTATGTTAGAGGCGGTAGATATTGAGATAATGCAAATTGTATTTACAAATCTTGCAGTATTTATGCACTTCACCAACTTAGTTCACAATGCAATGGTCCACTGATGACTGTAACTATGCACTTCTAACTACTTAGGAGCGTTATTAGACCAGGGGCCCTACTATGACGTCTTAAAACATTCCTAACTTATTCTTAATCCAGTGTGGAAACGTGACAGAACTACACAGGGTGTCTAGCGCCATCTTTTTTCCACTATGGAATAAGAATAAGTTAGGACTGTTTTAAGACGTCATAGTAGGGCACCTGGGTCGAAAATTTTTGAAACCAAAAAAAATTACAGTAGGATGAAACCCATTAGAAAAGGAGGGGAATATGATCAAAATGAAAGGAAAAATAAATTACGGTCGATCCGAGTTCGGGAAGTGGGGGTGGGGGGGGGTTTTGAGGGGGGAAAGCGGTTTATCTCGATTTCCGGCAAAACTACAAGTCCTATGGAAAAAAGTTGAATCGCAAAGTTGTAGGTAATAAAAAGATCTACAACTTTTGTATTTGCAATTTTTTCACATAACCTCAAAATTTTGGTGAAAAATTGAAAAAACCAAGTTTTTGGTTTTTAATTTTTATCTTTTACAAAAAACATTTTTTTTTCACGAAATTTAGTGAAAACTTAAATTTTTATGCCCTAAATAAATACACTGTAATTTTTTTGATTAAAAATACTTATTTTTCACCTTATTATTGACTTAATATCGAAAAATCAGCCATATTTTCAATCGAAATTTCTGACGTCAAAATATCTGTTTTTTTTTAAAAGTCGGTAGGCGTTGTGTTCCTTATAATCTCTACTTTCTGATGATGTATAAAAAATATACATTGCATAGGTAAATTTTCTCAGAAAATGCAAAATCAGCTGCTACAAAATACAGGTAGTAAGGGCCAAACCCTCCTAGCCCCTTCCCCACTTCTCTGTGAAATACCTTTTGATGGGCCAAAATTTTCCGTAGTTCTCCACGATATATAAATTATCTTAAAATAACAATAAATAGGCATAAAACAGCAATAAATACGCTTATAATTTCTTGTCTAGGCCATTATATGGTAGTGGGTATTATTTCGCAGCAGCTGATTTTGCATTTTCTGAGAAAATTTACCATTGCAATGTATATTTTTTATACATCATCAGAAAGTAGAGATTACGGAACACAACGCCCATCGACTTTTTGAAAAAAGCAGATATTTTGACGTCAGAATTTTCGATTGAAAATATGGCTGATTTTTCGATATTAAGTCAATAATAAGGTGAAAAATAAATATTTTTAATCAAAAAAATTACAGTGTATTAAGGGAATAAAAATGTAAGTTTTCACTAAATTTCGTGAAAAAAAAAATGTTTTTTGTAAAAGATAAAAATTAAAAACCTAAAACTTGGTTTTTTGGAATTTTCACCTAAATTTTGAGGTTATGTGAAAAAATTGCAAATACAAAAGTTGTAGATCATTTTATTACCTACAACTTTGCCATTTAACTTTTTTCCATAGGACTTGTAGTTTGCCGGAAATCGAGATAAACCGCTTTCTCCCTTAAAACCCCCCCCACCCCCCCTTCCCGAACTCGGATCGACCGTAATTTATTTTTCCTTTAATTTTTGTTATATTGTTTACTTTTTCCATTGGGTTTCATCCTACTGTAATTTTTTTTCATTTTTTACCATTCTTGAAGGCTTCGGCACTGGTCTATATAGCGACTTTGAACAATTAATAACAATATAAAACACAGAGCGAGTTGTACCGTGACACCCACGAAGTTTTTTTTTTTTTTTTTTTTTTTACCTGTGTATGTAAACAAGTGAATGTAAAAACTGCTTGTCAGATTGATTTAAATTTTTATTCTCTTCAATCTAAGTAATACACGTACATTCTCGCGACAAGCTTTTATGTCATATACATTGTGTGATAACGTTATAGTTGATAGTTAAAGTTTTAAATGAAAAGTTTATTTTATTATTTTTAGGCCATTTAAATAAAAGCTTGTTTTTAAAAAGTTGTTTACTTTAAATTTATATAAATTAAGCACTAAAAAAAAACAAAATCTAGATAGGCGATTAGTTTTACATTTGAATTGTAATTGACGGGGGGGGGGGGGGGGGGGGGCTCAATTACAATTCAAATTGGATAAAAAAAGCAATAAAAACCTTTGTGCTCTTCTATTTGTTATGTTTTTATCCTTTTTTGTATTTTGTGTGTGCATAAATAAATAAATAAAAATAAACTAGTGAATATTAATAAAATCCAATTTAAATTATAATGGGGACAAAACTGTCACATTATAAGAAAAAGAAATTAATTTACTTGGAAATACATTGCTAGGTTTTCTTCTTTGTATTGTCTTTTTTAACTTATAGTAATTAATTTTATAAGTAATTAGAGTTAATGTAGAACTAATCACCTATCTAGATTTTGTTTTTTAAAGTGCGTAATTTAAAAGTACATCGCCGGCTAACTGATAGAGAAGAAATCATTTTTTAAAAACTAAAACGTAACAAATTGTGTATTATGCATATTTCGGTAGAACAAATATAGATCTGTATTCGTTAAAACGCAGGGCATGGTCAATCGCCAGGAACAGACACATCCTCCAATCTGCTCTCGACCTCTCGTCTCGTCGTCTCGTCTTTCAGCCGAAAGACGTCCACTGCTGGACATAGGCCTCCCCTTTTTTTTTTAGGGGAGGCCTGCTGGCGAGAATGATGATGATAATTATGATTTAAAACTAGCTGACCCGCGCTACTTCACCTGTGTTACGTAATTTGAACAGTAGTTCCTGAGATTAACATGTTCAATCAAACTAACACTCTTCAGATTTATAATACCTATTAATTACAGATTTACAATCATTATGATACCTTTAAAGGTATGTTATTATGAAATAACCAGTAAATATACATTAGTGTCATCAGGGGCGCTACCGGCAGCTTCTATGTGGCTATCGACTTGCACTAAGGGTCGGCTCTCAACCATAACCGTGATAATGGACGCTTTCCACCGGACATCCAGAAAGGGGCTCCCTGTTATATGCTGTTTGCCGATGACACTGTGCTGGTTGCCGAGAGCGGCCAAGAGGTCGAGAGCAGATTGGAGGATATGTCGCTTCACCAGACTTCACAGTACATCGCGCGTATGGTTGGTAAAACTGTATTACCATTAGAAACCACACGCGCGATGTACTGTGTGCATCGTGTAATCCCGCAGGCAAGACTGTGGGGAAGTGTGAGCGTGTGGTAGGCGCATTAGAGTTCATTGGTTCGGTTGACCGCTTTCATAATAATAATTTATTTTGCTTAAAGAGATTATAGTTTGACAACATTTTTACTTAAATAATAGGTAATAATAGGTACTAGTCTAGCTTTAAATGTCAAATTGTTAAAAAAGTAGTTTCTTGAATTTTAATAATTGAAACAAAGTTTAGAAGTTATATTTTCCTCGTACATGGCTAGCCTTTGTAACAATAACAGACGCTCAGTAAGATCTTAATATTTAGACATATTGAGCTTTAACTCACCTCACAAAACTGAACTTTGAGGATTGAATGGTTGAAATCATCAAACAATGAACAACATTCAAAAATAAAAAAAATGCAAACCACTGGTATTCAAAACAGGGTCCAAGCTACCGGTAGTCAAGGCTCTAGCTAGAGAAAGGAACCTCCATACAATACGAGCCGTGTCCAGGAGTACCGATTTCTTTATTAAGTTTTTGATCTAGTTGCATAACGAGAGCCTCCTTTTTTTTTTTTTTTTGGTGGGTGGAAAATCATCGAATGACCCCCCCCCGCTCTTGGGCAGAGCGAAGGGGAGTGTCAGACTTCTACTGACTAAAAACCGAACCCATGTTCCTTCTTTGCCCTTGCGCCGAGGCCACGTAATCTAGTACAAAATACCGCGGCCCCGACGGGAACGAGAGCCTCCTCAGGTGTTGGTCGAGGCTATTGGCAATTAAGCCATTGACTGAAAATACCTTCATTTATTATGATTATATTTTAAGTATTAAGACGAGGATGGTTATTAAGGCAAGTTTCAACTACTTATACTCCCCGCCTCGAGAAGCTATAATGTTTGTAAATAAAGAATTTGTAAATAAAGAACTTTTGCTCAGTTAGAAAGAAAGAAGAAAGAAAGAAAAAATGTTTATTTGACGTCAGTACATCAAGCACACACAATAATCTATATCTATATATATATACATATAATAAAACAGTAAAAAAACTGTGTCTGTACATTGAACATATTAAAAAAATTATAATTGAGGAGGGTTTAGAAACAGTAATAGAGCACGAATCCAAAAAAAAAATCTGTCTGTTTGTCTGTTTGTCTGTATGTCTGTTTGTTTGTACACGCTAATCTTCGGAACTACTCGACGGATTTGAATGGTTTTTTTTTGTTGTATAGATATTAAGTCTGGGCAACATATAGGCTATAATTTATCTTGGAAACTTGAACACCTGATGCAGAACTGCAACAGACCAGCTTAACTATAAGAGATACAAAAATGGTACCATAGCAAAAATTGTTCTACGTGATGAGCATTTTCTGCTCAGAGAATAAATTTGAAGATCTGGAACACCTGATGTGGAACTCCACGAGCCCAGCTACACTATAACATATATAGGAATGACGTCTTAGCAAGAGTTGTTCAGCCTGATAAGCACTCTCTGTTGTCGTATATTTGAAGATCTGGAACAGCTGCTGTGGAAATCAAAGCTATCACTAATTTCACTGTCACTCAATCAACGAGACAGTCACTCATCAAAATTTCCACGTGAACGAAGTCGCGGGCATCAGCTAGTAATAATAATAAAATATTACAAAAATGGAAATACCTACATAGTAGGATGTGCTGTGTGCCTCACGGCTGCGCCAAAAGGGTTCATACATAGTTACGTATAGTGACAACTCAATCAACAACAAATAATTTAAGTGTAAAAGCGCTTTTGTCCTTTGTTAATGTGTTGACCTAGTCCGATCACTATGCGCGGTAAGCCAATCTCTTCGGAAAGCAAACCAGAAACTTAGGAGTCATTCTCGACCAACATCTTACTTTCGAGAAACACATCTTAAGCAGCTTGTAGCCGGGCTGCCTTTAGTTGGCTCCATTTCATGTTAACGGCAAAGAGCTAGTTAGCTAACTTTTGACCGCGGTGATTCGTAACATCACGAGCTCATGACGTAGGTACGCTTGTGTCGTTTTTGCACACACCAAGCCTCGTTTTATTTACAGGATGCAGATACTCCAAAACATCAGATTCAAGTCTTACGTGGAAATACGGGAGCCCCATTTTACGTCCGAAACGATCGTCTACGCGTAGAAGTCGGATTAAAAAAAAACCGTGTTTTTTGTGGTACTGTAACGTTCCATGAGTCAGACGCGTTCCAGTGCCACAAAACAACAGACGATAGCCCTATAATATCGCAATCAAATCGAATTTGGGATTATTTATGATAACTAAATTTTTCAGGAGACGAATGTGAATGGGAAGGGCTGCAGGGGACATGTGTGGAGGAGACCAGATGTCTCACCACGTTGGATGAGGACAGCCCGAAACATCCTGTAAGTGTTCACCTGCTTCCAAAACAGCTTCCTTTCAGCACGTTGAGCTGGAGAGAAATCAGCGGTTCCATACATTTTGACCGCGAAGATATTGCAGTTTTGTAGGACAGCAGATTACTTTAAATAGGTACTCGAAGGATATTTAACACGGGGCTTTAGAATTATGTACTGTATTCATAGTAGTTTCTTTTTACCCGACTGTGGCGAAGCCTTAAGGCAGGGTTATTAGTATTACCTGTTAAGTGATCTACTCTTTGATAGTAACAGTTACCGGTGGGACCGGGACCGCGCGGTCCCGAATTACAAGACAATATAAATCAATAAAAACTGAAACTATATATCAGATATCGGAAATAATCTTGTGTTTAGCATGTTTGGTTGGTTGGACCTTGAATTATTTATCAATAGCGTATATCTGATTCTAATGTTTCTAATTAACTTTCAGATATGTTACAACGATTTGGGAAGAAAAATCATATGCTGTACGGATTGTGAACTTGTTAATAGCACCAAGTAAGTATGTATATTATTCGATACCTCTGGGCTCAAAAGGCGTATAGCACAAATCATAGGTTTTCTGGAAGTAAAAATATCACTCTCACTTTAAAAGCTACATAAATGTATCCAAGGAACAAAGTTCTTGGATTTTATATCTTTAAGACGATTTTTAAAACGGCCTGGTTTTGTACTTACGGAAATAGCATGTTCTTTGCGACCATTTTTTTTATATACCTACTTAATATGTATTCTATATGGGGTGAATAGGACACATATTAAAAAAAATTGTCGTAAAGCACATTTTTACAATGAACTTGTATGCCACTGTTGGCGCCAGTGGCTAAGTGATTGGACTGCTGCGCGTCTTTTCAGTTGCTTCCAGTCTATACGAATGCAGCTGAATACCTACCAGTGTTTTACATGGAGCGAATCAGAATCATTTATTTGCAATAATGTAGGTATACAAATTTGATGGAGTTTTGATGAACGTCCCGATACATTTTGCCTTACGGCATGCAAAATTATTTAACATGCATTTATTACATTATTTTACAAAAGCATTCCATTAACTTACTAACATTTAACATTATTATCATTACCTATTAAAACACTCATTTCAATACAGAAAGGGTTCGTACATGGTTCGTACCTACTTAGGCACAATGCAATTTTTTAAATTAAACAAAATAAAAAAATATTAATGAAACAAATCATTAGACTGCATTAATGTCAATAAAGTATGGCTATATCAACCGAATGTAATGTAATAACAAAAAAATATACCAATGTTAATAAATAAAATTTAAAAACAACACAAAACACAACCCTCAATAAATTAAATTACAAAATAAAAAAAAATAGAAAATCTCAATAAATAAAAATTAAAAAAAGCCTCTATCAAGCACATTACTAATGATAGCGGATTATGTTTTATAATGTCCGACAATTCAATTGAAAATGTCAATAAATTGAGAAAATAAAACAGATAAGTACGGTCAGCATCAGAAGTAGCTGAACATTTCGGAATTTTAATTCTTTTATGTACAGGACTCTAGCTATTATTTTTAATGTTTCAGAAGATTATTCGTTAAAAAAATAGTCCTTACACTCCAATAACATGTAGTAACGAGTAATATCTAACAAGTTTGTATTAAAAAAACAGCTTCGAAACTTTGAGTAATGTTAATATACTTCTGATGCTGACCGTACCTACATAGAAATGTCAATAAAAGCAAAAATAAAAAATACATCCAAATGTCAATAAACTAAACTTAAAAATAAATCAAACTAAAAACTGTCAACAAATTAAGATTAAAATGTCAGAAAATTGCGACTGCCTACCTACCTGGCCTCCACAATCCAGTTAGTACTGGATAATACGATACTCCCTGGTAAAACTGGTTCTCGGACTTTCAAGACACTGACTTTTTAAAAACCCGGTGCAATACCAGTTTACATTGATTTTGTTCAGCAATTATAATAATAATAATAATTATAATAATAATAATAATTTATTTATTTGCGTAAAACATGGTATACATAGGTGTTGTTAAAGCATAAAAGACCATACATGTTTTGCTTTAAGTTAAAGCATGCAAACTTAAAAAATTAACAAAATTTAAATTTACAAGACATTATAATTTAAATTCAAAATAGTCATTAATGCTGTAGAAATTGTTTTCATTTAGCCATTTGTACAATTTAGTTTTAAATAATCTGCAATTTAATATTTTAAATTCATTAGGTAACTTATTATAAACACGTACACACATAGCCAGACAGCTTTTGTTGTATTTTGCTAGCCTAGGGAGCTCATCTACATGGCGGCATGGAGACAGCGACTGTCGCAACCCAGCGCAGGGCACGCCACGATAGTGGCGGTAAGTCCCCTCTTTGAGGAGTGGCTGGAGAGGCGCCACGGCGCCCTCACCTACCGTCTGACGCAGGTCCTCACCGGACACGGGTGTTTCGGGAGGTACCTGCACCGAATCAGGCGGGAGGAAACGCCCGGATGCTTCCACTGCGAGGATCGACCGGAGGACACGGTGGAGCACACTGTGGAGGTGTGCCCTGCTTGGGCGGAGCCCCGCCGTGTTCTCGTAGCGGCGATCGGCGGCGGTGACCTCTCGCGTCCGGCCCTGGTGCAAGCCATGGTCCGGAGCGAGGAGGAATGGGACGCCGTCGCCTCCTTCTGCGAAGCAGTGATGCTAGCGAAGGAGGTGGCGGAACGAGAGAGGGAGAGAACCTCTCAACGTCCCAGCCGCCGCGGAAGGCGCTCCGGGCGTCGGGGGTCACGCGATGACCTCCGGCCACCGTAGACGCGGGCCTGTGGACGGTGAGTAACGGGCTAGCTCGCCGTCCGGCCGTCGTCATGACGGCAACAGACCGTGTCGGCGGCGCGTACGTGTTCCACGCGCGCCTCAAAGAGATGTCAGCAAGGAGGGGCCCGCAAGGGCCGACGCCCGTCGGGGCTGCGGATATCGAAAAGTTACCGCGGCTCCGACACAAGGGCGAGGAAGAAGGAACATGGGTTGGTTTTTAGTCAGTAGAAGTCTGACACTCCCCTTCGCTCTGCCCAAGAGCGGGGGGGGTTATTCGATGATTTTCCACCCACCAAAAAAAAAAAAAAAAAAAAAAAAAAAGGGAGCTCATCTAGTACAAGTCTGTATGGATCACGACGACTTCGAGAACTTATTTCCTCTGCTGTTTTAAATAATTCTTTATATTTCCTAACAAACATACATGCTTCATACAAATATAGTGAAGGTAATGGTAGCAAACCAAGCCTTTTAAATATAGGTCGACATGACTCATCAGATGGTATCCCGTATATGGCACGTAAACATTTTTTTTGAGCGACAAACGCTCTGTTGTGGTCAGTACTATTTCCCCACATAATTAATCCATACCGTAACGACGACTCAACATATGCACGGTATGTCATCACAGCTGTTTTTATATTTGTTACCTTCCTAATCTGTCTGAGGGCGTATACAAATTTATTTATTTTCTTGCAAACATTATCGACCTGCGCTTTCCAGTCTAAATGCTCGTCAATTTCTACTCCTAGAAACTTGGTTTGTGTCATTTGTGTAATTTGTGGTATGTCCATTTTAAAATTAAATTGATTTTGATAAGATTGATTGAATTGAATATATACAGATTTTTTAAGATTAATAGCTAAATTATTATTATTTAACCAATTAATTATATTGTCTATTGTATTATTTATGTCCGCTTCATGATCAATAATTGATTTATATTTTTTATCGGTCGTCACAATTATGGAAATGTCATCAGCAAAAAGAAAGCATTTATGATTAGTCACATTTACTATGTCATTTATGTAGAGTAGGAACAAGATAGGGCCCAATATGCTACCCTGGGGGACTCCGCGTTTAACAGTCTTATATTCAGACGAGAATTGTGTCATGTTCCTACTTTCATCAAGTTTGGTGACAGCGACACACTGCTGTCTGTCAGTTAGATATGACGATATCCACTGAAGTGGCAGTCCTCTAATTCCGACAGCCTCTAATTTATTTAATAATATGTCATGGGAAACTAAATCAAATGCTTTTGTTAAATCAAGGAATAACCCTGTCGTCAGTTGATTATTGTTAATATTGGTCAGAATTGCTTTCAAAAGGGAAAATATGGCTAAGGAAGTGGACTTTTGTTTTTGAAAGCCAAATTGCTCTTTTTTGATGATCTGAAATTTTTCACAATAATTAATAATTCTTTGATACATGCATTTCTCAAATATTTTCGACAAGATGGGTATCAATGTTATGGGGCGATAATTAGATATATCATCTTTATCACCCTTTTTAAATATTGGTTTAACAATCGATATTTTTAGTTCTTTGGGAAACACTCCTTGTGAAAAAGACTGGTTAATTAGATGAGTCAACACTCCGCTTATTTCATCGACACATGACTTTATTACCCTAGTGTTGAGTCCATCGTAGCCTTCAGAATTGGTATTTTTTAAAGACAGAATTTGTCGTCTTACCTCATTTTCGGACATGGGTGTGAGGAACATTGAGTTCGCAGTTAGGGTTTTACTGCGGTTACCTTTTGTACAATTTTGAGTAGGGGTGGAATTTGTATAATGGTTGTTAAAGGCGGTGGCTATTTCTGTGGGTTTTGTGAGTAATGTGTTGTCATTTTTGATGTGTTCAATGTTGTCTTTAGGGTTTGTGTTGTGTATTTCGTCTTTAATGACTGTCCAGGTGGCTCTACACTTGTTGTCATTATTGTTCATGTACTTTATGTTAGCATTTCGTTTAGCGTTGTAGATACATTTTTGTAATAGATTGGAATATGTAGTGTATCTAGTCCTGTTTGTTGAATTTTTATTCTTGTAGTATTTGTATCGTAGGAAGCGTTTTGTTTTAGAGCTCAGTTTAAGACCCTTACTAATCCAGTTACGTTTTATTTTTTCCTGTACATTAATCTTTACCCTCACTTTTGGAAAACAAAGATTGTAAAGTAGACATATTAATTCATGGAAACAACTAAATGCCTTCCTTGCATTGTCTTCCGTGTAAACATCTGTCCAAGATAGGTTTTTTAAACATTCCCTAAACTTATGGATATAATCTAGACTATAATCTCTTTTGTAAGTGTAATATATTGAGGGTTTTGTGTATTGTAACCTTAAAGGGAAGCTTAACATTTGTGCCGTGTCGTGGTCAGAGAGATGAAGTGGGAGTACTGTTGCGATTGCATCCGGTACATTACTCAATATATGGTCAATACAAGAAAGTTTCCGAGTAGCTACCTCAATATGAATTTTTACATTGTGACTGTGTGCCATATCTTGAAATTGTTGTGTGATTTTACTTTTTTTCAAGGTATTAATATTAAAATCACCTGTTAAAACAATCCGTGTCTTAGAATTGTACTTCTTGTATACAGCATGTAAAACGCTATCTAGTTTAGTTAAAAAATGATTAGGATCAGACTGGGGTGTTCGGTATACACAAATAATTACCAATTTCTCATTTCCTAGTTCTATACCGCATGCCTCGAATGTATTTACCGACGAAAAGTTTTTTATAAACGTTAATTCTTTAAAACGTAGGCCCTTTTTGATGAGAATGCACGTGCCACCTCGTTGTTTTTCCCTGCAGAAATTTGCAGCCATTTCGTAGTCCGATAACTTGAGGTAGTTCTCATATCCTTTTTTAATAAATGTTTCGGAGAGGCAAATCACTTGTGGTTCATTCTGTGATTCTCGCATATCTTGTAATGTTAACTCCAGTAGTTCCTGTTTTGACAATACACTTGCAATATTTTGGTGGAGAATTCTAAAGTTGTATACAGCAAAGCGTGTCAGTAACACACTGACAAATTTAATGGCCACCAGCCGCCTATAGACACACGCCTCTGCACTGCTAGTGCACCAGTAATAGCGGTCCTATTTAAAATTGTTCATGTGAGGGCGTGAGGGAGAAAAAGACTAAGGTAGTAGATACCTTACTTTACTGTAGTCTAACACACTTCTCAAAACACCCTCCAGTTTTTGAATTAAATAAAAGTGACTAATTGAGTACCTAACTAAAATGCATTTTGATTACAAAGTTTTAAATTCTAAGGGCGTATATCATCATATAAATAAAAAGAGAAGTCCTGACTGACTCATCAACGCCCAGCCCAAACCCTTGGACCTAGAAAGCTGAAATTTTGCACAGAGGTTCCCTTTATAATGTAGACAAGGAATAAGGAAGGATTTTTCAAAATTCAACCCCTAAGGGTCAAGGGAGTTAAATAGGGGATGAAAGTTTTTATGGAAAATCGTCATTTTCACGCGGGCGAAGTCGCTGGCAAAAGCTAGTCACAAATAAAACTTTAACAATTCCTATTTAATAGGAAATGTTAAAGTTCATTGGGAGTAAAAGACAGATTTTCAATTTACAAAAAACCAAAGTTATTTTATTATCAAAGTGTCGTGTGGCAAGTTGGCAACAACATTTTTATTTGACCTTATTTATCGGCGTCAAGTCGTCAAGGGACAATTTGTAAATTGACGATCTTAGACCCAAAATCTTATTTTGGAGGCAGTAATTTGTTCTTTATGCCCGTCAGCTTGAAATAATTTGTTTACGTAATGGAAATTGTATGGTAGTTTACGACATTTTTTTGAAAATTTAACTATGTGGAATATACAGATTGATAAAGAATCTAAAACTGAGTAAGAATGTGTAAAAGTGTCAAAATACCTGTAGTATTGTGCTATACGCCCTTTGAGCCTAGAGGTATCGACATGTTTACTGTTTCGTTTGGTTTCGTTACTAAGAGAATATTGAGACATTACAGAACAAACACCTTTTAAAAAATTCGTTTAGAACATGTTTTTTTTTTTGTTTTAGAAACGCCATATTTATACCACCATCTGGACTTTTCTTTAAAAGTGGCCAGATAGCAAGGGACAGTGAGTTATTCCATATCAAATTAATTAGTTTCCTTCTTTATTTCTCACTTTTCACTTCTTTTTAACCGACTTCAAAAAAAGGAGGAGGTTATCAATTCGACTGTATTTTTTTTTAACCGACTTCAAAAAAAGGAGGAGGTTATTAATTCGACTGTACCTATATTTTTTTTTTTTTTTTTTTATGTTTGTTCGCTCATAAATTGCGACTGGGTGAACTGATTTTCATGATTCTTTTTTCATTTGAAAGCTGGTGCTTCCCGTGTGGTCCCATTTTCACCATTTCAATATCTGATGATGGGATCTTGTAGAAATCGGGGGAACTCTTCAATAAATAACAGCAGATTAACCGCGATTGTTGCTATAGCATATCTAAGCATTGTTTACGCCATCACACAACATAATATCACGCCTGTACTCACTACAAAGGTGATGAAGAACTTCGGAGATAGGCAACGGAACTCCTCAATTAATGAGTAAATGGACTGGGATTGCTGAAATCTCATGACTGTCTATTGTTTACACCCATAACATAACATCACGCCGGTACGTTGTGAAGGGGTAAGCACATGTGAACCACTAAAAAGTGAAAAATAAAAACGTTTTTTACAAAAAATAAAACCGACTTCGACAAAAATAAAACACAAAAAAGTGAAAAATAAAAAATCAGCTTCAGAAGTCGGTGGCAAAAACATGAAATCAAACAAACAAAAGTCACCGACTTCTGAAGCTGATTTTTTATTTTTCACTTTTTTGTGTTTTATTTTTGTCGAAGTCGGTTTTATTAAACAAAAATATCCGATTTTGATTCAGTGCCGAAATGTCATGTTTTCGATATTTCCAGAATGTCTGCAGTATGTACATGAGCTTCCTTACAAGTGTAAGGAAGATCGCTTCCACGCAGGAATATCGAGGGATCTGGACACAGACAACAAATGCTATAGATACACTGAGTGGGAAGTGGAGGGAACTACAGAAGACATCGAGCCCAGTGAATATCATCCTTATGTAGTAAGTACCTAAAAAACAGTACCGGACCTGGCGTGCAGTACCGCCTTCACTGTGCTGTCACGTAGGTACTTGATCTCTGTGGTTACTTTGTAGGGTTTTGTACCCAAAGGGTTATTATAATATTCGTTACAGTTGAACTTTCCCCTACTCTGATGGTACGGAACCCTTCGTAATCGAGCCGCACTCGCACTTGCCGCGTTGCTTTAACTGTATTGGAGAGGATTTGTCAGAATAGGAGATGAAACATCCACAGCCACACCCCGCTGTCGATTTTTGAGATAGTTTTAATTCAGGAAAAAAAAAACGGCAAGGTTGGCGCAGTGGCTGAGTGATTTACTGTTGCGCTGCGTGTCACGGGTACGATCCCTGCACGGAACAAATATTTGTATGGCCTACAGATAGTGGTTCCATATTTGGGTGTTTGTGTTAGTGAGTTTAAATGTTTGCAAACACATCCATAATACATGAGAAATTCCTAGAGTGGGACAACAATTTAAAAAATATATTATAGTCAACCGCATAGCAATAACAGACCACAGCTACCATTGACTACGGTTATAATTCCGAATGCAACATGACATTGGTATTTTTCCTGTCTTCAGTTCCACGATAGTAATTAATAATTGTCAAACAATGGAATGCCTACTTGTTGCTCTGTTATGACAACCAGCGATAGCGGTTAGCGGTCTGTAGTCATCGATTGACCGCAGCGGCAATGTCGCCGTCTTACGCTATAGACAGCAGGCTACGCTTAAGTTTGTTTTAGAGAAGTTGCTCACTCATAAACACGATGTTCATAAATAAATGTTAAGTATTGTATTATCTCCCGTCGGGGCTGTGGATATCGAAAGGTTACCGCGGCTCCGACACAAGGGCGAAGAAGAGGGAACATGGGTTGGTTTTTAGTCAGTAGAAGTCTGACACTCCCCTTCGCTCTGCCCAAGAGCGGGGGGGGGTTATTCGATGATTTTCCACCCACAAAAAAAAAGTATTGTATTATCTGAACCACTAGATACGTCATCATCATCATCAGCCCATAATGTTCCTACTGCAGGGACTCAGGCCTCCTCTCTCCGAGAGGGATAGGCTTTAACACGCGAGCCCACTGCGGATCGGTAGTTGTCACATGTCTTCGAATTTTTTGGTTCTAAGACATGCCGATTTCCTCACGATGTTTTCCTTCACCGGGAAACGCTACGTGTGAGGATTAAAAAACGTTGCACTTTATATTAATATTATTCATCAGACTCTTATCCGATCGACCGGATCGATGGGAACCTGGCCGGAAAATGACGCCGGATTGCAATCTCTAAAGCATCGATTCAGGTGACTTTGACGCTGGTGTTAACCTTTAATGTTTTCTATCCACCAGGCATTGTTGGGATACGGCAAGAAGTTGGCATCAGTTAAATGGTACTTAAGAGGCGTCATCATCAGCAATAAGTACATCCTGACCTCTGCTTATAATTTGTGGATTTATGAGTAAGCCCGTTCAATTAATTTTTAGTTATTATTGGAATTAAACATAATAGTCTTCATTTTACGACTCATATAATACAGGGTGTAAGGGACCGTCCTCCGCAAACTGACAGGGAGCATTTAGCTCCTTATTTTCAATATTTTCCAGCGGTATTTTTCTTATTTATATAACTTTGTTTTTGTATGGATTTCGATCAAGAGTTTCTTTGCAGTATTCACAGAATCGGGATTTGTGCTCCGTTGACAGCAGTGGCCTCACCTTCTATAACATGCAATTTAAAGATACCTGATGAAATATGGGTGAACTACAAGGTTCCCATCTGCCTAACCCTTCGGATATTGCAGGTGTGTGGAATATGACCATCTTCCTAATTGTTCGCAGAGTTCCCGTCAGGTTCGTCGCAGTAGGAGGGAAGAAAACTTCAAATATTTCGAATACCTGGCAAACATATTCGGTGAAGAGACTCCTCTCGCACCCAAACTTCACGAGACCCCATATCTACAATGACATTGGCCTCATTGAAACTGAGAACACGTAAGTACCTTATACAGATATCAGATCGCGCTGTTGTCATCATAACATTGAGCTCTTTTCAGAAAAAATAATAGTATCGCATCGCATCACAACACAATATATTGTTGGCTCAAAGTCACGCCATCAGCCAGTAGCCGTGCGGTTAGCATCCGGTCGTCGTGCGGCAACGCCGGCAACCGACAGAAGTTCATAAAACGAGGCGAGCGGCGGTGCAACGGTCACTTTTTGCTTGGACGGCGCTCGGAAAGGACTTGCTACCCGACCATTATCGTGTGCTTCGCTATTTTTGGTTTATGTTTTTGCTCGTGTACTGATTATTCCATTTTGCTAGTGCTATTTCTATTTGATTATTGTTTAAAATGTTTGTCGTGATATAATTGTAAAAGTGTAATCTAAACGATATTAAACATTGTTTATTTTCTAAAACACTATCGAAGCGGGTCTTATCGCGATATTCTTTTTAACGAGGTAAACAGGTACCTACTTGTTTCCCGACGTTTCGACCGCCTTCAACCACACAAGCCACAGGTTCTTTCCTCTGATCGTTACTATTACTCCAGAATAGTACGTGAAGCGGTTGAAATCAGGAAATATAAAAATTTCAACAGAGAGGATGGATACCGACTGCCTACAACTTGGATTCCAGTCATTAGCAAGTGCAAGCAACGCCGGTCGTCCGACGAGGTCCGCCAGTGTGTAGACGTCTTTAGTGTTGTGTGTAGAAGTACCGACAGTGACATTTATAAAAATTGTGAAGACCAAGTGAGGGTAGATGCACAGACCCGCACTTTACGAAGACGTCGCTGAGCTGTCATCAGTCCTCCCGTGACCACGATCGCTGCAAGGCGGTCGAAACGTCGGGAAACAAGTAGGTACCTGTTTACCTCGTTAAAAAGAATATCGCGATAAGACCCGCTTCGATAGTGTTTTAGAATGTGTACAAATCGCGAAAGTTTAAAAAGTTTAATTGTTTATTTTGTTCACGTATTTCACTTCTGATTCCTAATATCAGAAGTGGGATAGTGGATTCTTTTCGCCCACAAGTTAAAAACTAGTTTTCAGGCTTTTAATTTTAGATAAAAGCGGGTAGTAGTTGGCAATGGATAGATCGAGTTGTTCGCGTTCAAAAACTAGTGCCTCTCGTTCTAAGCGATCTTGTAGCCACCATAAGCGGAGTGGAAGGTCAAGGTGAAGTTTCGGGATCCGATCGCCGTTCCAAGCGCGAACGAGATCGTCGTAGGAGCCGCGTGAGGACGCGAAGTCCTGTGTAACCGCTCTCGCGGTTGAGGCGACGCTCCGGACATGACTGCTGGTTTACTTTCGTTCCTGATACAAGTAAGATCGAACCATTTTAATATTTCGTTGGTTTAGTAGTCGCAAGCGCGACTACTGAGCATGAAGGTTCTGGGTTCGATTCCCGGGTCGGGCAAAGTGTTATTTTCTGGATTTGTGCCCTGTTGGTGACAATGGGCTCACCCCTGTTACATGGTTAAGCTTATGTCTTAACATAACTGGCGAAATGTGGGTATACTGGGTACCTCTGCCTAACCCATCGGGGATTGCAGGCGTGATGTTATGTGTGTGTTTATAAGGTCACTGGGGTAATTGGCAATGCCTCGGACGCATTGGTGGTTATTTACATGGTGGTGCTAATACGTCGCTTAACGATTGGTTGACCAATAACAGCACGTGGACTCATTTTAAACACGAATTTCGGTCATTGTGTCCGCGTGAAGTCGATATGGTCACTGTGCTATAATGACGTTACGAGTACAAGTATCTGTATGACCTACAATAGTTTTTTTTTAAGTCGGGTACTTGTGTATGTGAGTTTAAATATTTGTGAAGGTACCCACGATACAGGAGAAATTCCTGGTGTGAGGCAACGTTGTGATTTGTGATATCTGATGCTCAAATAAAAGCCGCAATTATGAACAAAACAAAATACAGTCAAAAGTCCTGTTTTCCGTATATTTGAAACCAAAAAGTGCAGTTGTTGGCACATCAAACTCGAATAATCATGGTCTGCGTAAATGCAAACCCCTACGCAATATGATCAGTTGACTTGTTTTCGTGTGAAGACGTAGGCCGTATACAGGTGCACTGTAAAGTCTGATAAGTTTTGCTTTATTATAGAAGTTGCTTTATAATACACATGATAGGCTAAGAAAGATGCCAATGAGTTACGTATCAGTTGATGTTAGCATCCGGTCGTCGTGCGGCAACGCCGGCAACCGACAGAAGTTCATAAAACGAGGCGAGCGGCGGTGCAACGGTCACTTTTTGCTTGGACGGCGCTCGGAAAGGACTTGCTACCCGACCATTATCGTGTGCTTCGCTATTTTTGGTTTATGTTTTTGCTCGTGTACTGATTATTCCATTTTGCTAGTGCTATTTCTATTTGATTATTGTTTAAAATGTTTGTCGTGATATAATTGTAAAAGTGTAATCTAAACGATATTAAACATTGTTTATTTTGTTCACGTATTTCACTTCTGATTCCTAATAATATATTATTATGTTTTCTTGCGAATAAATTTTTGAAAATTAATTTTACGAAATCACACGCGCACACTTGGAAAACGGTTATTAGAGTAGCGAATTTAAACGCTCTGCTACCATTGGATTTCGTGGACTACTCAATTAAAACCATATTAAACTCCAAGATATATTGTGCATCCGCACAGGCAAACGATCAGAAGAACAAGCAAATTTTTGGTCTGTGACATCTGTCTAGGTAACTTATTCTATATCACCAGTAAAGTATTCAAGCTACTCTTCCCATACGCATGGGAGGACTTGGCGTCCGCAAAATTTCCAGTTTAAGTTTACCGGCTTTCATATCCTCGGTCCACGGCACTGAGAAGTTAATCAGGAATATCCTGGCTTCCACACTGATTGATTTTGATGTGCCGTGCTTCTTTGAGGCCAACGACCATACAGCCACTAGACGCCTAATAACAGGCGACCAATGTCTGTCAACACATTAGGGCTATAAATCTTATAGCCGTCGTCACTCACAAAGTTCGCATTAGTTTCGACCACTCCTGTGGCCGTAAAAATGCAATGACCTTGAAAGGGCCAATCAGAATGCAGTACCCCGTTCCCCCGCACCTCAGCGAGTTGACAGAATTTGTTTCGTGCGTTAGATTGAGTATTAGGCGTCTAGTGGCTGTATGGTCGTTGTTTGAGGCTATCGAGGCTTGGAAACTCGCTTGCCCAAACACTGAAGCACCCGACTATCCATTTTCCCAGAGACGGTTGGACGAGCCGCTTTGCAGAGTAGGTAGTTCAGAACAATTTAGTCAACACGTCTGCTACTAATGCTGAGCGTGCGCGCCTGCTGGCTGTGGGTGAATGGGAATCGGGTCTTTGACTTCACACACTGCCGTCGTCGAGCATAGGCACTTTGTTCGACGACACGACCTTCCGCCTCGCTGCTTCTTTGCGCCTTGGTGTCGCCTGCTGTTCTCCTCATCGCTGTCATTGTGGTGAAGCTGTCAACAGCCTCGGTCACCACGGCCTGTCATGCAGCCGTAGTGCTGGCCGTTTCGCGCGGCACGCGAACTTAAACGACATCATCCGACGTGCTCTTGTCGCCGTCGGCGTGCCAGCTGTTTTAGAACCCCATGGCTTGGCACGCGACGATGGCAAGAGACCGGACGGCATGTCTTTGTTTCCTTGGATGATGGGTAGGCCTTTAGTGTGGGACGCAACATGTGTCGATACTCTTGCACCATCACATCTTCCAAGTCCATCGTGCTGCGCAGGTGGAGCCGCTGCGGCAGCAGAAAACCTCAAGCGGCGTAAATATAGTTACCTTTGCGGAAACTATATTTTCGAGCCGTTTGGGGTTGAAACTCTGGGGCCGTGGGGTCCGAGTGCTCATAGCCTGTTTAAGGAAATCTCGAAACGCTTAGTTGACGCTTCTCGTGACCCAAGGGCTGGCTTTTATCTTGGCCAGAGGCTAAGTGTTGCCATACAACGAGGCAATGCCACCAGTCTTTTGGGCACATTACCGGCTGACAGCGTTGAGGAGCAGTATTTTAATGCCTTTTTATAGTTTATTGTTAGTTTAGTTTATTTTATAGTTTTTAATTAATTTAATATGTATTCCGATCCAAATAAAGAAAATTAATGATAAACTTTAAATTAGATAAACAAATATTTTAATAGATAATTAGATTGCATTATAAATAATACATTTAGGATATTCTAATATATAGGTATAGTCAAATAAAAGCCCTCTTCCTCTCTCCTACTATTGCAGTGCCCGACAGGGTCCACAATGATCATAACTTTGTAAAACCTACCATCTAAGTAAACTTGTGGAAGCAATAAATGTATTGAGTATTGAGTATTGAAAAATTATAGGGTAAGTAAATAATAAATATGAGTCAAAGAAATACATATGTGTACCAAACAGACATACACACGAGTGATCCTATATGGGTTAGGTACGTTTTTTCCTTTTGAGGTACGGAACCCTTCCCCTCCTCCTCCTTGCGTCGTATTTCCTCAATGCTGAGGGTCGTGGCCTCTTCGGATCACTTTCTCTCTGACTGTCTTGCGCCAGCTCACTCTGTCTTCGGCAGCATGTAAGGCATCGCAGACAGAAGTGTTTAGGGCAGAGCGGAACTGGTCTGACCAGCGCATTGGGCTTCTGCCTCTGGGTCTTCTCCCGCCCACCTTTCCCGTTATCAGCAGCTTCTCTAAATGTTCGCCTCTTTTTCTGGCAATGTGCCCAAAGAACTCAAAACTTCTTCTAGAGCATATGGTGCTAAGCCTCATTGGTAACTTGACGGAACCATAAAAACAGTTAATTTTCGCCAGCGCCATCTTAAATATCCAGTTTTAAGTCATTTTCGTTACGGGCGACCCCGAAAACCACGAAAATGATACCCATGATAATATATTCGCTAATTTTGGCAGCCACCATCTTTGGTTTTGACTCTATATTCGTCTATTGCGCCCTCGACTAGTATGAAAATGTCACCCATGTCGAAAATTTGAATAAGGTTTCATAGCCGCCATATTTAGTTTTGTTTTCGAAGTAACCTTATTTCGCGTAAGTATCCGTTTGCACTTATTTCTTTTGCGAATGTGTAAAAAAAATCAAAAACCATTTGAAAACACGTAACCCTTCTTTTCTTTGCGGTCGGTTAAAATGATTAAGTAGAGCAGCCTGCATTTCATAACATGCCGATGAACATGATTGTGGGCGTGGCTTATCACCCGCAAAACAAATGACGATCGGGAAAAATTTACAATATTTCCACGTCTGTCTACCTCGACCGCTAGGCCATAGAGCCATAGACTACTATAAATATACAGAGACGCTAGGCGGTCATACCTACTGAGAAAATATGCGAAACGTTTCTGTATAATATAAACTCTTATTTTATGGGTGTTTTGAAATACTCATAATTTGCAGTTTACGATAGTTTAAATTTTT